>OZ025300.1:110483684-112883684 GCA_964019185.1 Maratus speculifer
TTTTACAGTGTAGGGGTCATAGGAATTTGCCAGTAACTTTTGGTTAAATCTAGTACAGTGATGTATTTCGCATTTGCGACCCGTTCCACTATTTCTTCAATGTTTGCAAGCCGAAAAAATTCAGGTTTAGTGATAGCATTTAATTGTCTATAGTCAATGCACGGACGTGGATTCTTCCCAGGGGTCTCCACTAAAATCATGGGGGAAGTACAATCTGACTCCCCCTCTTTTATTATTTTTAATTCTAACATTCTTTTGATTTCTCTCTTCAGGATTTCATTTTGTCTATCAGAGGTACGATATGGTCTCGTTCTCACCGGTTTATCTTCGTTCAATTCTATGTCATGTTCGATCAGATGAGTTAATCCTGGGTCAATTGAAAACACGTCTTGAAATTCATCTAACAGATTTTTTAATTCGCATAATTGGTTTGACGGTCCTTTAACATCCCGTCTTCCACTATTTTCTCGAAACTGTAACTGTTTGAATCGACGGATGGAAAATCTATTTCAAGATCCGGGAAATCTTCAGAGTCGAAAACTTTGCTAGGCAAAATATTTACTTTTACTACGCGTCTTACGTATGGTTTCAACAAATTAACGTGGTAGATTTGTGCTTTCTCGCGTCGCCCTGGGACACTCACTAAATAATTTGTATCTGAAATCTTCGCGTCGATTTTTCCCGGCCCAATCCATTTAATAGACATCTTATTTGGTTTGTTCGTGGCTAGTACTAAAACTTCGTCGCTCTGCTCAAAACTTTTTTCAGTTGTCTTTTTATCGTAATAGAATTTCCTTTTCTTCCGGCTGTTCGTCATGTTTTCGACGGCTAGTTCCCGGCATCTTTTTAATCTATTTACCAGATTGAATACATGCTCCGTAACTAATTCGTGTTCAGGACCTTCCTTCATCCACTGCTCGAACAACAATGTTTCAGGCGTTCTGAGATTTCGGCCGAAAACAAGTTCTGCTGGACTGAACCCGGTAGATTCATGGACCACCGTCCTAAGTGCAAATAGAGCGTGAGGAAAATTTGACTCCCAATCCTCTCCATTTTCTAAGCACAAAGACTTTAATAATTTTTTAACGGACCGGTGAAATCTTTCTACCATGTTTAAACTATGGAGGCACGACGTTTGATTTGGTCCGTTATCAATAACTTTTTCAGAGCCGAAAAATCTGAAATTCCTAAACCTTGTAACCATCCTTCGAGAAAACTGTCAAGTTCAAAGATTAAATCTTTCCATGGGCTTCCAGGATTTTTAGCATGCCTATTTAATTTTACCCTATATGCTTCAGGACTCAGCCTATACCTGGCCAGTAATAATGATTTCACATGTGCGAAATTTACAATTTGGTCTGCCGGTTCGCGCAAGATCAATTCCGCTATGTCTATGGGTAATAAAGAGAGCAAATGAGTCATGTAGTCTTCAGTTTCGATACCTTATCTATTAGCTTGTCGTTCGAATAAGTTTAAGAAAAGAGTTATGTCGGATTTATCGGGGTCAAAGCGGTGCATTACAGTCTTAAGAGCAAGCTTAGGTTGACGTTCAGCATTACTACGCGTAGTGGAACTACGCTTCTCTGAGGTTTGAGATAATCTCAGCTGTTCCAGTGTAAATTCCCTTTCTTTCTCTTTATCACGTCTTTCCCTTTCTCTCGTCTTTCCCTTTCTCTCTCCTCCTTTTCCCATTGTTTTTCTTGTTCTAACATTTGTTTTTCCTCTTTTTCCCTCTTTTTTTTCCTTTTCGCGATCCCTAACTATATATTCAGCTTGAGCTAAAGCAAGAGTTTGATCATAATCGCTCTAGGATTCAATTTTCCTAATAATAGATGCCATATTATCATCCGGTTCTATTTCCACCCCTAGGACTTCTGCCAAATTTTGTAAGTCTGCCTTTCTACAATATTTGAGTGACTTAATTTTCGTCATGATTCCGTTGAGATTCATTCAGTTAACAAGAACCCAAAAAATCAAATGCGTTTAACTAAATCGTTAACAATTTCACAATCCAAATTTTATGCATGTATAAGAAATATGTATAAAAGCATGTATAAAATTAAGCATGTATAAAAATTTAAGCATTAAGCATGTATAAAAATTTCTAAACACAATTCAATAGATATATAAGGATTTCTAATTCAGAACATTTCTTCAATTCTGTAATCTAGTCTCAATAAAATAAATTTTTCCTAAACTTAAAGATCCCTATGCACACAAAAACACAAATAATAACTAACTTTCTGAAATGTCACAGAAAACCAACTTGAATTTTTTGGATTGGGCACTCACACAGATTATTAACAGAAACATTTACTAATTTAAATACAAAATATTTTTACCAAAACCTGTCCTAACGTACATCAGTCAACAGAAATATGTTACAGCACTAACCGTTAATAAAATTTTAAATTTAGTAACTAAGTTATTAAATTTTATAAAAGCTTTTCTTTCCTTTATTTTTCTTCAAAGGGCCTTTTTTTCACTCGCTGGCTTATCAAATGTTTTTAGGGAAAAAAAATTCTAACTCGAGAATTTTTTACTCATCGACCACTCAGTCGATTCTAAAATGTCAAGCTGCTAGATATTACTTATTTATTAAATTATTTTATGATTAACTTTAATTAATTTGACCTAAATCGAAAATCACTAAAATAGATTTTTTTTAATCTTAAGTTTAAGTTTAGCACCATGACAATATTTTACTATAAATACACTAAATTTTCAATCTGAGGCCACTCAAAGAAAAATGAGCCTATCTTTTTCTGCTTGGCACGTCTTTCTGAAGAGGTCGGTCCCGGTTGCTCCTGAGTCTGGCTCGGAAGGGTTTCCTTTCTCGGGCTCCACTTGTCAGCGGTCAGTGGTCCTTGATTTCGAGGCACTTGAAGCTTGGCGCTCCTTGGCAGCTCCTTGGGTATAGCTGAAGGACTCTGGGGCTCCTTCTCAAATTGCTGGGGTACTGCTGCGGCATTCCCTTGTTCTTTCTGGCGTTGTTGGGCACGGTTGCGGCGCTCCGATGTCTTTCCTCCGGTTTCTGAGGCACGGCTGCGGCACTCTGATATCTTTTCTGTGGTTGCTGAGGCACGGTTAGGCTTGATGCTCTTCTATCAGCGTCGTCTCTCTGGGCGGGCGCTATTATGTCACACTAGGGCAGACTAAAATATCCAAACAACTTTTCTTTTCTGGTGTAAAAATCCAATAAGCTGCCACCAGTTATAACACCTCCAGTCGGCGTTGTGTGGTAGCGGGTCGAATAATTGCGGCAAGAGGCTGGATCAGATTTCACTAGAATTTATTAAGTTCTTAAAAGGAAATCCATTTCCGGTTATAACAAAATAAATGATGGGTTCGTCACAACAGATTGTAAAGATTGTTCGGTCTCTCTCAACATTTCAAAGGTCCATCTTTCGTGGGGTCTGAAATCGGTGGAACGACCATATGCATTAGTCGGAGAGTTCCCTTTAAATGCTCTATTGAATTCGGCTGACTTTCTTATGTCTATTTTGAGAATGGAGAGAGATGTGTTTCTCCTTTTGAGAATTCCCCGAGCTTTGACAACGTGGGGGTAATTTTAGAAGCGTGGGAATGAAATTCATCACAACGCGTATCGTATTTAATATAATTGAATGTGACATTCACGATCATTCACTATTGTCATTTAATCTTATAATTTGGCGATACTTTCTTGGTCGATGGGATAACCAAGTAGTACCCTAACTTGATATAAAACATTAAAATTAAAAATGTAGACTTTATTTTACTATTATCCAATGCAACGTTTTACGTACAAAATATTTAATCCGAAAAGTAAATCCCCACATTTACATTATCACTTTTAATAATAGTGCTGAACTTAAACTCAATGTCAAATTAAGTACAAAATCCAATAGTCTTAATGTCAATTAATGTATCGAATGCATATTCTTAAAAATCGATTATTCAAAGAGGCTTAAAATAGACTTAAAATTGACACAAAATATCCTCAAAGCATTACTATTAACATTGCAGACCTTTTGATGAAATGTTATATAAATGTCAAATTTATTCAAAAATAAGCTTGATAAAACTAATAATTTCAAAAGACTATATAACAAATTCGCTTTTATTACGCTCCTAAAAATAGCTTCCGGATTATTTCTAAGTAATTTAATTAAGTTCTCTTAAAGTAACAGACTTTCAAATGAAGATTAAAATTAACTCCAAATAAAGAAATAATGGGATCAAATTTTGTAATTAATTTGAAACACTGAAATAATTAAAATATCTTTAAAATACCTTTTTCAGATTTAATTATGCTTTCTCTAGATTTCGCATTCTTTTTTTAATTATTATATGATTATGTATCAGCTAAAAGATAATTTTCGAAATATTTTCATTAAAAAAATAAGGCATTAAATTTACAAAATAATAAAAAAATAATGTCATTTGTTAGTTTTATAATCATCTTTTAAAGTAGTACTAGTTGCGTAGCAACCTGATGTTTTGAATTTTATCTACATGTAAGTTTTCGATTTTGGTGCAAAATATAACCAACTTTAGTTCCAAATACAGAAAAATCTAGCTAGATATGCCATTTCCAAAACGAACTTCTTTTTCATCTATCTTAGTACTTAAAAACTTAGTTACAAATGTTTAAGTTTCAATATTATTTGTTTAATACTATTCCGACTATGTTTCCCATCTTAAATTTCTACTTCAGTCAATTAATCGGAATAAAAACGTGTTAAACTCCATCATAATGATTAATAAAATAAATATTTTTCGTTGTTCTGAAGTACGTCAGCTGTTTGAATCAAGCAGGAATCTTAGCAGGATATCAAGCTACTTTCGCTACACGAACCGCCGGTGTTCAACGGAACAACGAATCATAGTGAAAACTACACAAAAATCACCCTTAAAGTCTACCCAATATCTCAAATTGGAACTTGATTTTCGTAGTCAAAAATCACATATATGTATTTTGGATCAATTCTATGCATGACTTCATACAGTTTTTAAAGATACAATCACGGGAATGACACAAAAATTGCTATTACATAGCCCCTTTGCATCAGAATATTTCTAAATTGAAATTGGACCTGATTGTCATAGTCAAAAAATAATTTTAAAATTTAGTTGGATTATACGCATAACTTCATAATTGTTTTCGTTGACACAATGGTAACACAGGGATATACAAGCAGACAGACATTTTGTTGAAACATATTTTTTAGGTACTATGGCTTTTAAAATGAATATATCCGCCAAAAAAAGGAAATCGAAATGAAATTTGATTACTTTACATTCTTGTGTTTCATCTTATGGAAAGGTTATTTTTCTCTTATTTTACATTCTTTTACACAATAACTTTTTCCGCCATCCTTTTGCACGAATGCTTTAGATCCATATGTACTACGTACTTATCATTTTGGGACAATTTTTTATAGAGTTTTTCGGATCTTTTAATCGTAGATATATAGTGTGATTCGTACACGTCCAAACAATAAAATATTTTTTCTTAAATATTGACCTTAGCACCTCTACTCGAGTTGCAAAGTTTCATAAAAAAGGCGCAAAATATGCATACGTAAGTTGGAACTCCATGGTGGGTTTGTTTGAAAAAATACGAAAATTAAATTTTTATAAGGTACCTGTGCCTAATATGGACTACCTAAGGAAAAATTATTTTTTTCACCCCCATGTATACGTGATAGGACTCCATAAATACATGACCATGATCCCTGGACTGTTCACTATCATTATTAAAATTAGCGACCTTGTAACTATTATGGTTTATTTAAATGAAAAAAAAACAAAAAAATGTTTACAAATGTCCATATAAGGAATCACTGGTCCCGTCCCTATTATGGACAGGTGGCTTCTTATTGACCTACTACACAGGGTGTATGAAAGAGCAACTCTTCTATGGAATTTTAGAGGAGAGGAGATAAAAAAAATATATCCTAAAGTATTACGGGGGAGGCGAGGACCCAGTAAATATCTTCAGAGCGTGCACTTTAGAACGGGGGGATAATTTTTGGTTGTGGCTCTTCGAAGACCGATGCAAAGCACCTCAGTTACTACAAAATATTATGAAATAATGTAGTTGGTTTTGCTTATCTTTCTATTTTTGTGAATCTAAAGATTCATCTGCTGTACTTCCAATGTGGACGTAAGGTGTCTATATTAAGAATCGGGGGTAGTTTCATTAAATCTTGTAATAAATAAATAAAGAAAACATTTTTAAGCAATATATGCAATAGCAATCGAAAATGTGTTTTAAAAACTTTCTAAATAATCCCACTTTTCAATATTTAAAGTAATTTTACAATATCTAAATAGAATTTAAACTTACCTGTAATTACTATCAGCACACCACGAAACAACAAGTTTCCTTCAAAATGGCGAACAGCGCGCTTTTTTGTATTTTGCTGGGTTAATTATCTTTTCAACTGCTTTTCTTCACGGACATGTAGAGCGATCTCTCTATAAAAATTGTTACTTTTAAAAATATTAGGGGTGTCCATATTGAGAGCACTGTCCACATAGGGTAGAAGTACTTTATGATCCCCGTAGCATAAAAATTCCAATTAGAAATCTTTTTTTACTCATTCTTGAATTAAACATAAAAAATGGCATCGTCATATCTGCAAATTTCACAATGCCGTTTAAATAATTCATGGGGGATTTTAATGAATTAGACAAGAACTTAATTGCATGCAATTCATGAAACAATATTATTTACTGAGTTAAGAAACATGTAAAAAAACATTTATTGAGTTAGAGTTTTGATATATTTTTTCTTTTTTTGTGATATGGTTACTTATATGGTTACCATATAATTTAAAAACAAAATTGCATCCAAAAATTTCACTTACAAATTAAATATTTTTTAATGATTAGTATTTTTTAAGTAGACTAATTTAAAATTGTTGTATCTCAAAATTTTATTCACTGGATTTCATTTTTTCCCATTTAATTAAAAAATAAAATATAATTATGTAGCTTTCATTACAAAAAGTAAAATGCTACCTATTGCAGCCGTCCGGAGGAAAGCACTTCCGGAAAATTTTGGTATATTTTCACTGATCATGACCCCCAGACCCCAAAACCACCCTCCGTTCAAATGTTGGCATATATATATATGATCTTTGTCATGCTGTAACTATCGTATTTATGTACCGATTCGAATGAAACTTGTGTGTTTATGGTACATACTGATGTTGCGACCGAGTTCGTTGGCGAGCATCATTCGCCATCTTGTTTCGAAATGGCAGTCATTTAAATTTTTTAATGTAAATTTTAAAACTAGGTACAAAAAATGAGAAATCATAAAATATTTTTCTTTTATGTGTTTTAGCTTGATACAAAGATTATAGGGCATTTTTGTTTCGTCCGTATTTCAAAAAAAGCCTGAGTTATAGCACTTCAATTTCTAGTATGGCTGACATTTTGAAATAATCTAATTTTTGTCACGTGATAACACACTTAATTATGAACCGATTTCGATTTAATTTGATGTGTATGTAGTACATACAAATATCTGGATTGAGTTCTTGGCGAGCACCATCGCCATCTTGTTTCAAAAAGGCGCCCATTTAATTTTTTTAATTAAATTTAAAATGAAGGACAAAAAACAATAGAAATAGAAAAATAATTTTCCTTTGTGTATTTGACCTTGATACAAAGACTCTAGAATAGTTTTTGTTTTGTTTGTATCTTTAAAAATGTTTGAGTTGCAAAAGTGGGTGACATTTTCAAAAATCTATTTGCCTGCGACACTACTCGGATATTTCACCCGATTTCGACGTGAATGGGCATATGACAGGAATTACTAAGAACTGGATCAAGCTCATTGAATAACTTCACCCTTCATGTTGTTTTAAAATAGTTTCATTACTTCGCCGAATTTGGCCATCAAATATAAATTGCTTTAAATAAAACCAGATTCTATAAAGTTGATTAATTTCTCGAATTTCCAATTCATATACAGTAATAATAAAAAGAAGTATTGAATATTCTATTATCGTCTTCTCTACTTTAAGCTTTGTATGGTTGAATAATATAACTTGAATTTTTTTTGAAAAAGGAAAGAATATGAAAGCTACTTCTACCTCCCGGTACTGGCCGGAAGGACTTTTTTTAGTTTTGCCTGAAGATTTTCTTAAATATTAATTTTTAAAATCTAAAATATGTTTATTTAAACAATGATGCAACATAATAAACTTAATATTATTTCACAGTATTATTATTTCAAATTTGCAAAAACAAAGTTAACGTAAAAAAATAAGTAAATAAATAAATAAAATAAAATAAAAATGAAATGGTCCAAGCTTACACCTTTTTTTTCTTTGAGAATTTTTGACTTATAATAATTTAAAGGGGAGCAATGGTGAAAAAACCCATCAGAGATTTTCTGCTAATAAAATGTTATAATACTTTTTTTAAATTTGCCGGTGAAACAGTAACTTCTTTTTGTAACTTAAACTTTCGTTTCTTTTGAACTTTTGCCGTTTCCACCTTGTTTCTCTACTATTTAACCATTTCAGTCCCAAGGAGCGCTATATCACTGTTCAGATTTTATGTCGAAGTAACCCAGCACATTTCGAGCGTTTGAATCATCGATGGTGTGACGATTGGGGCTTATCGATATGAAGAAGCGTAATTGCATCTCTTGAGATTTATCGACAAAAAATAAAAGACGTCTATCGCGCTGCTTCGTATTTTTTGACAGTGTTTTTACAAAAACATCTGAAACTCAATTGGTTAAATGTCCGTCAGTTATTTGAAACAATGTTCTTTTTATCATGACGATCAAGTGTTTTTCATAAATTTTAGCCCTGACTATTTTGGGCTTTTTAATGCCCCAGTGAGGACATTAAAAAAATCTGTAAGGTCGCAGACCTAGTCCGGTCTCGCCGCGGACCTTACTTTTTTCTAAAAATTCTGCCAGGCCGACAATACTGCATTTTCTCATACCAATTTAAGACTCGCTTGTTTCTTTTTTAGTCTGCACGAATTCACTTTTCAGTCCCAGTCTCGACACAATCCGTACTAAAATCATTGTTCCGGACTGACCTAATCTGTGCACAAATAAGTTAAATTTCGCTCAGCCCAAACAGTTTCAGAATTCATATATTTTGAATTCGACATTATTTCACAATTAAACTTTAAAATACATTTTTAAAAGGATAGTAGATTTAAAGGCAAAAATATTAAAATACATTAAAACTAGAGGGGAAATTCAATCCCAACAGTGACGGAGTCCTATCGTAAATAAAAATGTGTTCATCCATGTGTAAATTAACATAATACCCGAGAGAAAAAAATAGATTACCATCAACACCTCCTTAGAAGGAAACTTGTCTGTAATGTATTTTTCATTTTTTTTTTTTTTCTATGTGAGTTCTTCATAAAAGATTTTACTGTACAGCATTTTTCAAAGGTTCCAAAATACGGATTATGGATTAACGTTATTAAAAGATAAGTAAAATATTTACATATGAATGTAGATTCATTCATAAAAAAAATATATCACAACCTTCGGCGAGTGTTTAAAAATCAAAATTGTAAACCTAACAAAAAGCTATAGTAAGTATTTTAGGTCAGAACTTCTGTATACGAAACAACTTTTAACAAATCTTTACAAAAAAATAATATTGAAATTCAGTCAGACCGGGTCAGGTTATGATTATTTATCCATGTGGAGGCGAACTTTTTTATTCTATTCGAGAATACAGGACCGGGCCTAGGTATTTTGTTCCGTGCAGATTTCTAGTGCAGATAACCAGCATATATAAAAACAGGTTTAATGTAAAATCTACATTATCTACATTTACATTAAAATGCAAAATATACTATTTTATGTCGAAGAAAGATGTACCGTTTTAAATCGGCTTTTAGTAAAGTTAAATTTGTGAATTATCTAGCATTCAAAATGAGCGAAAAACTCGTCACTCGGTGGCATGGCTAAATAGTGTAAGTCACAAATTTTGGATTTTAATATCTCTGTGAATTTTGAAGTTATGGTGATTTTTTTTTTAATTCAGAAATGGATAAAGAAGATCTTTCATATTAAAAATTTTAAAATACGGGGGCCGTATAAAAATTTAGTTTTTGCATTTTGTCAAATAGATTCTTTATGGAGTTAAAAAAATATGTCATTAATTCTGCCCTCTTTTTATAAAACTGTGAAATGGAAAATATGTTTTTAGAAGCATGTTTAAGAAATTAGCCTATTCTTTTGATATTTATAAATCACACTCTATGAGGTTTCTGATCGATTGTTTCCAATCAAGTTTCATGGTAAGGTTTCATAATATTTTAATTCGGGGTACAGCATCATTTTTAACTGGGCAGTCCAATAATTTACTGCTAGTTGGGACACTTCAGCTCCAGTACAATTTGTCCAATAAGTTGACTGCATAATTATAACAAGTGAATACAAAAATTGTAATTTAACAAATTACAATGACTATTTGGAAAAGAATACTTACAAAAACTCAAATTTTAAACACTTATAAATACATTCGATATTAATTATAATTATATATATTCGATATATATTATAATCGAATATATATTATATCGATATATATTATAATCGAATATATATTATATCGATATATATTATAATTATATATATTCGATTAATATTATTATATTCGCTTAAATATAATAATAAACATCATTTTTTAGGATGATTATAACGAGTCATATATTACGTACGCCGTGCATTAAACTTTAATATTACTAGCCCATCACAAACAAATTTTATATGAAATTTTAGCTTTATAATTTTTGGAACTGCAATTTTTTCAATTTCTAAACATTGCACATTTTAAATTTTTACACCGCTGAGTAGGAAAAAAATGCACTTTTTAATGAAATGTGTTTGAAATCTCTAGCACAATTTGTTTTTAAATTATTATTATTTTTAAGTTTTTTTTTACTCTTTTTGTCATTATAGCAAAAGAAGTATTCAGTTTTTGGACATTAAACATGGACCAATCAGAAGGCGAATAAAATAAAAACAGAAGTATTCCATTTTTAGGCCAATCAGGAAATGAATAAAATTAAATAAGTTACGGAATACATTCAATGAAAAGATTCAGATATACTTTAGATTTCCCGATTCTCTATGGAGAACAACAACTATTTTTTCCAACTAGTTAATAAAATTATTTTAAATTCATTTATTTGAAAGTTAATTGTGATCAAAATAACCGTAATATACTGTAAGTGTTATATTGACAAACATGTTTATATGAACATTTAGTTTCAAACTGACTGTTCTTTTGTGAATTAAAAGAAATATGGACACAATACATCTTTTGCTTTACACAAAATATGTCTTGTGTTAGTAAATATAGAAGCTAATAACATTTTTTCACTCAATTTTAATTCAACAATGGTAATTGATTCTTAATTTAAACAATGATAAGAAAAATCAATGGAAATTACTTATTAAAATGACATTTAGAAACGTGCTAACTTGTGTAAAGATTAAAAACCAATACATATAGCCGTTTAGATGTGTCTAATGTATAAGAGAGTTGTAATTTATGAAATATAATAATAAAGTTAAAAAACTTTTCATTTTCTGCTAACTTGCGGAAATCAAATTTAGATTTTATCGATGTTATACAAAAAAGTAAATCCTTTAAGAACATTATTCAATCATTCTGTTTATTTCTTTCCGAAACTCTTATCTTTCTCTAAACAAATTGGAGGTAACTCCATTTATTTTGGATTGCTAAAACGTGGGCAGAGTGTGAATGTAGTTTTGTCGATTCATGTTATTTACAAACGGCATTTATTTACGCTGATATCGCGAGTTTGAGAAAGGCATTTATTACAGAAAACTATTAACAGTTAATGCTGAATTTGCATCCTTTAATTTCGTTTAAAAATTCGAGAATTTATTAACGTTAATTTAATAAAAATTCGTCTTATTCTCATTTTAAAAAAATCTGAGCATTTAATCGTTATCTGAAAATAATAAAGTTCTATCTGTATTTTTGAAAAAATTGACTTATCGATGTAGATAGTTTCTTTTTGTATCTAGGAAGGCATTTTTGCATCAAAATGATGTTATATATAATTTACATATGACCTTACAATCATAATATGACATTATTTTGATCTAGAAATGCCTTCATAGATACAAATAGAACCTATCTATATCGGTACGTCATTTTTTTCAAAACACATATAGAACCTTATTATTCTTAGGTGAAGTAATGTCTTGCCAATATCATTTATAAGGGACGTATCCAATCGATTTTGTATTTATTTCACAGTTTATAACTTTTTAACTTACGTAAATAATTATTTGAGCAAGAGAATACTATTAATTATATTAATATTATCAATAACTTATTTTACTTTTGCGCCTCACTAAAATCTATATGTATGTTTTAAGTTATATTTCTAATTGATTTTGAATTTTTGATATTTTAATACAATAAAACAAATGCCCACTTTTATTAATGAAAATTCTTATTGCATGCATATTTACACATTTAAGTCATATTCCGAAAATTTATTTAAAATTTAAATTAAAAATGTCAACGCAATTGTTTTATCTTATGATGATTTGTTTTATGGAATATGTCTTTTAATTTTGAAAGTAAAATGGTAATGACTGATAGTTTTTAACATAATTAAATTAGTTTAAACTGACAGTTGAAACAACAAAAAAAAAACACCACATACATATATATATTAAACCTAAAGCTTTTTTGTGAAAAGAATCTTATTGAAATTAAAAAACCTAAATATATATATTACTTTTAAACTTATTAGTAATAAATTTGCGTTTTAAAAATACAGGGTGGTCATAAAAAAATTGCCGATATATCGAACTCTAGCTGCCGGCCCATTCAACCGATCAAGATGAGATTTTAGATACAGTTATTCATAGGTAGGAGCTCGATATATTCTGTCAGCGGCAACAAATTGGCGATCGCGGTTAAGGTTCTAGCGACAGAAATTCGAAATTTTTCAATGGTAATGCCCATTTTTTCCCTCACAAAATGTTCAGCGCATGATAAAATCTTAAAGAGCGTTGGTATGGTGCGCGTATCGCAATAAACGGACGCGTTATGCTAGCTCAAAAACACCTCTGCGAACTACCAAAAAAAAAAAAAAAAAAAAAAAAAAAAAAACACGATCACGGCGCACGAAGAAAATTTGCATATGACAGAGGTTAAACACCAATTAGGTACACCGCAGTTTGCCAGATAGTCAGTGTAGGAAACGGTTAAAAAGTGGGACATGAATGTGAGTTCTTCAGTCAGGAGCTTGCACATGCCGACGAAATGATTCTTCCAGCGAAAGTTCATGGTGAATTGGTAAAACTCTATTATCAGAATGGGATGAATGCTGCGAAAACCTTGCGTGTTTACCGTCTAAGCCATTGCCAAATGCTTTGCCCATATACGCCTGCAAGCTCTTCGTGATTTAGTAAAGAAATTCGAAGAAACTGGCTGCGTCTGTGGTAGACTGCGTTACAGACGACCAACTCATCCTGAGGATACTGTTATGGAAGTGTATCACATAGTGATTGAACGCAAAACGAGTGACACACACAAAACTGTAAGAGGTGCATCTCTTGTATTGGATACACCGAAATCAACGGTGCTAAAGCTAGCGAAATCTTTCATCCGCATGTTTCCTTTCCTGTATCAGCAAGTCCAGATGATGAATGTAGGGGACCATCAAAACGTATAGACTTTGGAGAGATATGATGGAGATAAGGACTAGCCTCTTCACTTATTTTGGACAGACGGGACACATTTCACCTTAACTGGCAATGTCAACACGAAAAATTGGCAGACATGAATTGTCACGCTGTGGCGCCCGTACCCTTACACGACATGAAAGTTACTGCATGGTGCGACATTTCATCCACAATCATTCTCGGGCAGTATTTCTTTTTAGGAAGTGATACCAACGGGATTTGTAACTTGTTCTGTAACTGGCACCCGCTATACAGCAATGCTGCAAAATTACGTCATACCAGATTTACTGCAGCGAACTGGCTTGGAGTGTTGTAATGAGTGATTGGTGTAATGAATCTGTGTCATATGCAAATTTCTTCTGTGTGCTCCGATCGTGTTTTTTTTTTTTTTTTTTTGGGGGGGGGGGGCGTTTGAAGAGCTGTTTTTTGTGCGTGCATAACGAGTCCGTTTCTTGGGATACACGTACGTTTCCAACGCTCTTTAGGATTTTCACATGCGCTGATCATTTTTCGACGGAAAAAAATGGGCTTTCCCATTGGAAAATTTCGAATTTCTGTACCTATAACTGTAATCGTGAGTACCAGTTTGTTGCCGTTCACAGAATCCCGAGCTCATACCTCATAATAACTATACCTGAAATTTCACCTCGATCGGTTGAACGGACTAGCCGCTACAGCTCCATATAGCGGCAAAGTTTTTTTATGACCACCCTGTACTTTAAACAAATACCTCCTTTTGTAAAGTATAAAAATGAAAAAATATATATATATTAATTCAAAATACAAATGTAGATTATTACTTTGTAAAGTCTTTTCTTTTTTCATTTTTTAAATAGTGTTTAATGAAAAATAAACAAAAAATTGAAAATGTATTATTTGAACACGTTTGAATGGAATTTCTTGGATAAGACATGTTTTAATAAAAATTAATAGATTTTAGGAATTTCATAATTAAGGAAGATTAAGGAATAATTAAGAATTAAGAAATTTTCTCCTTGAAATATACAGGGTGAAGCATAAGTAACGAAAGAATAGGCTATTTCCTTAAATATTGATCCTAGGCACATACTTCTAATTGAAAAGTTTTATAAAAAAAGGTGAAATTTTTTATAAGATAAAATGCAACTTCATGGGGGAGTCTAGTTTAAAAAATACGAAAAGTAAATTTTTATACTGACCCCGTAGCATAAAAATTCCAATTATAAAAACTTTCCTAAACCAGTTTTGAATTAGACACAAAAAATTGCATCTTCATGTCTGCGAAACTCGCTGAATTATAGCCGTTTAATTAATTCACGAGGTTTTAAGGGATTAGACACAAATTGAAATGCGTGCAATTCAAGAAACAAAGTGTACAGTTCTAGAAAACATGTACAAAAAAGTGTCTTTTGAGTTAGAGGTTTTTTTTTTTGTAAAGTTTAGTTGTATAATTTGCCAACAAAATCATGTACTACAATTTCTCATAAAATTTACAAAAATTTCAAATGATTAGTATTAAATGGGATAATTTAAAATCGTTATAACTCATTGGATCTGTTGGATACCAATACAGATTCATTGGACTTCATTTTTTTATTTAATTAGACAGGAAAATCTAAATTTAGTTCTGTTCCAGCAGTTTTTTTTTTCAATATTAATTTAAAAAATATTACAAATATCAATTTAAAAAATGATGTAACATATTTTTAAAAAAAATCCTATTTTTAAAAGTAAATATTTATTCAAATGTGCCGAGACAAAATTAATGTAAAATAATCAAAAAAGACATGTTTCAAGTTTGCACATTGTTTCTTTAATGACGTTTTATTTAATAATTTAAAGACGAAAAATGGTGATGTGGTGAGGGGGGTGAACCATCATGCAGAAAATCATATTTAATGTTTTAAACTGGCTACTAATGGTTTGGCTACTAATGAAATGTTTAAGTGCTTTTTAAAAAAATTAAAATGAAAAGTAACTTTTTTCTGTAGCCCAAACTTCCAATTTAGTATGAATTTTGCCTTTTGAAGCTCTCTTCTGTACTCTTTAATACTGATGTGCATTTTATGTTTCTATATTGTTAAGGGAAATTAAAAAGTGTTTCATCTCGCATGTTTTTGTGTCAAACAAACTTGATTTTCTTACTTTTGTAAAAAGTGTCTCACATCACCCCACTCTCTTCTAATATTAAAATGTTCGTCAATTATTTAAAACAATGCTTTTTCTAACATGAGGATTAAGAGTTTTTTCATAATTTTAGTTCTTACAACTTCAAGCTTTTTATCGTCCCTGAGAGTCTGTCAATAAAGTCTGTATTCTGCTCCCAGGCCGGGTCAGGACCCGGACGTTACTTTTTTTTAAGACTCGATTGGCCAGGCATAACGCATATTTTCATGCCATACCTGGACTGCTCCCTTCTTCTTAGGTCTTCACGGGACGAAATTTTCAATCCCGGTCTCTACGAAACCCGTAGTGACTGATCTAATACGCATAAAATAAGTAAAATTTCGATCACTCAGAATCTTTAAGTAAAACGCATAGATTTTGAAATCGCCTTTATTTTACAAATAAAATAAAACATTAAAATTCATTTTCTTAAGAATAGTGTATTGTAAGGCAAAAAAAAATGCGATAAAACCAGTGAAATAAACTGCCTATGACGGAATCCTGTCTTAAAAGGAAAATGTGCTGATCCATGCAAAATGAATATAATAACACCTCAGAAAAAAATAAAGTACGTTTACACCACGCAAGTTAGGAAGTTGTCTATAACGTATTTTTTTCTTTCCTACGTGATTCCGTATTAAAAGGCTTCACGGTGTAGCATTTTTTAAAGTCTCCAATACATGGAGTATGGATTAACGATATTAAAGTATGAATGAAACAGTTATGTATAAATAGAAATTCATTGATAAAATACACCCCCGCCTTAGGCGCTTGTTTAATAATAAAAAGCATAAATATGAAAAACAAAAAGATATAAGTATTTTTGGTCAGAACTTCTCCATATGAAACAATTTTTAACCATATCGAAGTAAAAATCCATGTAGATATTCACGTATAAACTGGGCTATGATTTCTAGCGATGCACAACCTTTTTGCCAGAAAATCGTTTGACACCAGAATATTTCAAAGAATACACCAGAATATTTGTTTTCTTTCATAGCAAAGTTTCTGCCATTATTATAAGGAAAATTATTCTGCATAAAATTACTGGTATCAGTTTGGCCCGCGGGCCACAGGTTGTGCACCCCTAATTTAAACTTTTTTCCAGGCCGGATCAGGTTATGGTTTTAATATTTTTCCAGGCCGGATCATACTTTTCCCCATATGAGTCAGTTCGGGACTGGACCTACATATTTCGACCCGTGCAGATCTCTAGTGTAAGATGTCACTAGCATATTTTCCTACAAATTTAGCGTAAAATCTATACGCTGCTACTTTAAGTCGAAAGAAAAAGCGCTGTCTTAAATCGATTATTTTAAAGTGCAATTTGTGAATGCTCCCTTTCTAGCGTTGAAATTGAGTAAAGAAATCATGATTTAGAAGTAGGGAAAAGTGGTGTAAGTCAAGAATTTTTGAGGATTTTGGCTTTTAATATCTCAGCGGGATTTGTAAATATGGAAATGATTTTTTTTTGTTTGTTTAATTTAGGAATGGATAAGCAAATTTTTCGTAATTGGAAATTTTAACCTAGGGGGGCCGTTAAAAAAATAATTTTTGTATTTTGTCAAATAGACCCCTTATGAAGTTGCAGCATATATCACCAAAATTTCCCCTTTTTTATAAAACTTTGCAATTGGGAGCATGTACCTAGGGGCAATATTTCATGAGATAACAAGAGGTAGCGTTTTTTTTACAAAATATGCTGTGATTTTCTTTTGTTTTTAAACTCCGGGTTGCTTTGAATACGGTACAACAACATTTTTTATTGCAACTATGTTCTAAATTACGATCACAGCTTTTCATCAAAGAAGATTTTACCATAAGTCTTCCGTTTATTTAAAAATTAATATGGAATCGCAGTTATCCGAAAATTTCTATGGAACCCCAGATAACTAAAAATACTTTGATCCCATGCTTTTCGGTTAACCGGGGTTTTACTATATAACTGTTAATAGCAATGTTACACACCATCAATCACAATGTATAGTGGATTACAATTAAATTAACTTTGCATCACACTGATTAAATAATTAAAATGTCGCAGTTCAATATCACCGTTACTTATTATTTTTTAAATCTTTCAATATAAGACCAGCGCACCGTTTAGGTAATTTTATACGGCATTAATATGCTTTTGTTCTTGAAGCGTGTTTCTTATACTATATTTGGGCAGGGTAAAAATTTATTTAAAGGGCATTCAACAAACATATCAAGGTACTTTGGCTATTGATATATTATTTCAGCCTTCTGCACTGTAAAAAAAATTCAAGAGGTTACTA
Source organism: Maratus speculifer (assembly GCA_964019185.1). Classification (NCBI taxonomy): domain Eukaryota; kingdom Metazoa; phylum Arthropoda; class Arachnida; order Araneae; family Salticidae; genus Maratus; species Maratus speculifer. Next base: position 110,501,832 of record OZ025300.1, read on the forward strand.
AAATTTTTTTTGTAAATTTGTATTACACAGAATTTTTTAGTAACCATTACAAACTTTTTTTTGCAAGCGAAACAAGCATTTCTTTTGTAAACTGAACAAAAGAATTTTTTGTATAACTAACTTAAAAATTTTTAGTATGAGCCACCAAGCAAATTTTAGTAATAGCTCCAAAAATTTTTTTAATAACCATTACGTGGGCTCGAAGGGCAGAAGCTTCCTTCGACTTGCATCCAGACTTCTCGAGCAGAAGATTTTCGGCAAAACCGCAATAGATGGCAGCACCAAACATTGCTACTGCTCCGTCAGGATATTCATAATCTCTTTATTACCGAATACTTACACAGCATACATTCGGGGTGTATTTGGCAGTGGCCAGTATCGAACCCGGGACCTTTTAGCCTGGAGTCCGTTACTATAACCACTATGCTATCAAGTCCACTCCCAGTGAGTTTTAGTAATAGCTGTTAAAAATATAAAATTATTAACTCTATTCGTTTCTAACTTTTTTCTAGGAATTCTTACAGATTTACTTGTAACCGACTAAGATTACAAACAAATTTTTAGTAATTACAAGGATCACTAAAGTTTTTTTAGTAGATCGACACTTTTTTTTACAGTGTGGCCATTTCATTACAGTTGGTTGTAGTGAAATACATTACGCATAACTGCGAAATTGTACACTACTTACAAAAAAGTTTATTCTTATTGTATTATTATCTCTATTTGTTAGCTTAAGTGTTATTAATTTAAAAAACTAATTTATTATTATTCTATATGTAGATAGATTCAGAAACAAGACATAGAAGAAAGCCGCCAGTAACCGATAATTTAAGGAGTCTTTCTTCTTCCAATCACCTTTACAAATTTTTGAAGCCATTTTATACTTGTTTTTCTTATTTTTACGTTGTAATGTTAAACTTCTTTTGAAATAAATTATTAGGTTTTTGCAAATTTAATTAAGTAAATAAGTCGCTCATATTATATAAAATTACCTTAGAAGTAATTCAAGGAGTTAAAAATATGTATCACATATATTAAATATGATTTTTTTAAGAAAAATATTATTATTAAAAAATAACAGACAAATTTACTTCACAAATTTCAATGTTTTGAGAGTAAAGTTATCAAAATAAGAAAATAATATAAATATTTTAGCTCTAGAAAATTAATTCTTTCATTAAAATAGATTTAAAATTTTTCTTAAAGAACAATTACCGAATATTTGCATAACATAAAAAAAATGAAACTGATATTTAGAGTTAATCTGGAACTGATTTGAATGTTTCTTTAAACTTTTAAAAGAGCCTTTTTCTAATAATGTTTCATGTAATCTCTATACATAAAGTATACTTGCATAATATTTCTCTTTCGAAAGTTAAGGACGATTAAAAATAGTATTCAACTGCTCCGTTTTTCACCATTTTATAGTTGCCTGATCGCGATTGTTTTAACATTTCTTTTTTAATTATTTTAAAATTCTAATCAAAATCAATGTTTTAAAAATGATTATTTTTTTCATAATTCACATAAGACATCAAATGTGTAATGATAAAATATTAAATTAAATTTCAAAATTCATAAATTAAAAAAAATTCTATTTTAATATTTAAAGAAAACACATGTTTCCGTACCATTTGATATGTTCTAATTAATTATATCAATTGATAATAATAAAAAAAGGCAACAAAGAAAAATAAAACATTAAGATGTTGTCTCAATATTTTTAATTTTTTTTTTAACAATTAATCTTTATATATGTATCAGAAAAAATATAAATAAATGAAAACAAGTGAAAACAATCCTTTTCTTATTAAAGATTACAAAAAAAAAAATATGTTAAAAAAAAGTTTTCTTCTCAGCTATGAATTTGTCAGATTTTATTTTTATGTAGTTTTCCTAAATAAAAATCTAGTTATGTATTTTTTTAAATGCACACTTAGAATTTGAATAAGTTTTTATTTCAAGTTATTTCAACATTATTTCTTTCTTAATTCCACTTAACTAGTTTAAATTTTTTTTTTTTTTTTGAAAACTATTCAGTTGATGGGTCCTTTAAGATTTTTTTCCTAAAGCAAAGTTTTATCTGAAACTAATTAAAAGTTTATATCCCTTCAAGTATTTCAAACATTGCTAAGATTTTTTTTATGAGAGAAGATAATTAAAAGTTTAATAAGTTAAATTTTTAAGCAAATTATTCTTATTATTTCTTTTCAAATGAAAATGAATAAGTTTATTCTATTTTATATTTATATATGTTTAGGCATAGCTGCCAACGTCTTCCGCTTTTTTGACCCGGAAAAAATTTATAGAAAATTTTAATTTATTTAATCGGCAGATTACGGCGATTTTAAATGCTAAAATTTATTTTAAAAATTTTCCGGGCCAAAAAAGCGGAAGACGTTGGCAGCTATGGGTTAGGTATTTTAAAAATGTTTTATAAATTTTGCACAGCATTTTCACTTTCTAATTTTAATAGAAAATTCTAATGGAAAGAGACTCTATATGTTGTAACGAGTACCAAAAAAGTGTAAATTAAGACACGGGGAGCATTTTAAAATTTCGTTTAAAAATTAAAATTTAAAAAAAATTAAAAATTTAATAAGATTGAGAATTTTTTTGACGGTATTCTACATGCTTTTGGTGAAATGTATATATGCACAAATTTCATATTGCTATGATGAAAATAAAAAAAAAAAATAACGTCCACCGTCCCCTTAAAAGCCATCGTGACGATCGCAAAGTGGGGTGGCTCCATGTCTTCGATCATCTTCAGTTTGCAAGAGTCCTTTTTTTGCGTGTGTGTGTGTTTTAAAAGAATCTGAATTTGCTTTCTTAACAAATACGAAAAAAGGAAGAAAAAGAAAAAAAGAAACACTGTATATTTATTCTCTTTCTAACGGTGTAATATTGTTAAAATTCATGTTCAAAAAACACATGATAGTCTCGATTTTGTACCGATATCTTTTTTTAGGAACTCTTTTCGGGCTATGAAAGCAGCCATGCATATTGGATACGAAATTTACATTGAAAAGAAAAGCTGCAAATAAAGTAAAATGTTTCGCGCTTTTTTTCCTAAAATGCGAATGTTTGATTACGTGAATTTTTTTTCATGGGTTATGATATTAGAATAAATGGAATAAATCTTTGAAAATACAGAAATAAATAATTTTACAAGATTATGAAACATTTTCCAACACTTCCGGAATTCTTTAACGGAACTTCTCTATTTAATATCTTGGAAGAAGATAAATTAAGAAAATAATTTAAGAAACGCAAAATAAGTTAATAAGTACTTTCATACATAACAATACATAGTAAACTAATGTATGGCAATGTATACAATTATAAAGATCCCGGAGTATATTAAATTTTAGTTCAGCTGAACTTTTCAAAAGCACCTTGATGTAATTGATGCACATATAATGTAATAATTACAAATTATTTTATGTAAACTTGTTTATGATTTATAAAATTTGTAAGCACCAAGTAGCATAATAAAAAATATAAAAAAATTAAAAATGCATATCAAAACTTAAAACGTGCTTCCAATATTATGATTAGTTCTGTAACCAAATTTGTGCATGTCACCTTGTACGGTACCTTGTACCGCACCATGTACGGTATATGCTTTGCACTCCGTGGTCTACGAAACATTTAGCTGTATATCACAGAAATGAATATCAGTTTGACTACGTCTGAAATAGTGTAACGTATTAAAATCCACAGCAAAATATTTTTCGTCAAAAATTACAATGTAAACAGGATGCTTTTGCTGTCCGTGTTAGCCCTTTCCGGCACGGGCAAATTTTGTAGTAAAGTGAGCAATTATCGATTGCTATCGGAATTTGCAAACGACTTTTTAAGATATTATGAATTCCTTAATTAAAGCTTTTATTGAAAAAAGTAAAATATTAGTAAAATATTATTGGTGCCGTTTGCAAGTTTGGAATTAAAATTAGGTATCCCAGACGGGGCACAGTGTGCCGGAAAGGGTTAAACAAATTACCTGTTTTACACACTTTTTTTCAATCATGAACTTGTTATAATAAACAACAATACATAAATTACATGGTATTACGAGTACATTTACATAAATTACAGTAACAGAAGAACAACAGACGAATCAGGAAGACATATTAAAGTTGAATCACTTTTCAACTGTCTTCAAAGGTGTAAAAAATGATATCTAACTAGAGAACGTCCCCAGGTGTAAGTTGTGGATTTGGACGAGTGTGATATCAGAAAGAAGATCTCGTCATGTACATTAAAAAGTGCAAAGGAACTACCCGTCCGAATCCAACCGTTTTCGAGATATCAGCACTTGAAGTGTGAATGAATGAATAAATAAATAAATTGACAGGCAGGTATATAAGTTGATCGCAAGTTAAACCAGCCTAAGAAAAACATTCTATTTTACGCTCTATATACACATACAGTTTATCCATTACGTCACACTACACATTTGCCGAAAATTTGCATAAAACAAGGTGCTGGAAATAACAAAACAGGTGGAAAATCTCTTTGAATGCAGCCATATGGGAAAACTTCGTAGGATGGAAAGTGCTTGTCTAAAAGACGCTGAATAAGTGGCAATGTGTGGGTATAAAGATTTTGCTTGTAGCTCGGAGAAGGGTATTAGCAGGAGGCTTAAAAACAATGCAAAGAAATTTTTAACTTGCAATCAATTTATATACCTGCCTGTCAGTATATTTATTTATTCATTCACATTAAAGATATCTCGTAAACGGTTGGATTCGGATGGGTAGTTCCATTCCACTTTTTATTGTACATGACGAGATCTTTCTTTTGATATCACACTTGTCCAAATACACAACTTACACCTGTGAAGGTTCTCTAGTAAAAGGACAGTTTTATATAATTAAATTCTTTTTTTTTTTTTTTTCAAATATCGGCGGAGTTTTTCTTATTAAGACTGCTTCATAGCTGTAATATTTCATGTATCCATTGTTTTAAGTACGATGTATGCTTTTGTCCTTGCATTTTTGCTGATATTATAATTGTTAGATTTTTATTATTGTATCAGAGTTATTTATATATACAGAACAGAAAAAAAATATTTAATAAAAAATACAATCAAAAAATTAATTTGAAACTCTGTAAAATTTTTAATTTAATTCCGAATGTACCTCATATTGTTTGTTTAAGGAACTTATTTTATTTTCATTAGTAAATATTTACTTTTAAAACATTATTTTTAGTATTAATATACGTGACAGAATATTTAACAAACAAATTTGTGTTTATTTAACTCAAGATAAATTTTACGAACTAGTTACCTATTATACCTATTGAAATTCAAATTTTGTGTCATATAACTATTACACGCTCCACAATTTATCTTACAGTTAATTAAACATTTAAAAAAAACATAATTTTTATTTACATCAATGAGAGTTTAGGAATATTTACATAAAATATTTCAAATTAAAATAATTATGTTTTATGTTTAAAAAATGTATCAACTGTTACTTAATTATATTTTATTTCTTAAATAATTAAAATATAATTATTTAAATAAGTGAAAATATTTTAAATATTGATTTGGTTATTCTACAAAATTTCACTTGAAGAAGATATCTTTTCTATCTGAAATAAAATTCAACAAATCGTTTAAAATATTGTTTAAAATAATGTTCAATTTGGAATTGCATTCTCTTATATATTTTTTTTTAATCTAGAATTTTCGCAAGTATAGACATGTACGCTTGAAATTCCATTAAACATGTCGTCACCTGAGAATAAGATGGTTCTATCTAGCCAAAAACTGATTTCGAGTTAGAAGGCTTTGAAAATTAGCATGCTGTTTACGTGGAGCTATTAAAGTTTGCAAAACACTTTTGGCATTAATAGGTTCATATGTTGGTACAGACAGTAATTCTAGAAAATCAAAGTTTTTAAAAAACATTTTCGTGGATTTTTTACATTTAAAAAATTTGATAGGACCATATTATTCTCAAACGTCGTGTTATCCTTAGAATAAGATGGTTCTATCATCAAAAAACCATATTTTTCTTAATTTGTGCAATTTTTTATAGTTTAACAAAGTGAAATTTCGTTTATTAATTTGAATAAATTTCAGTGGATGGTAAAATATTTATTACTACCTATGTTGTAGCACAATAACACCAAATTGCCGCTTCCACTTATTCATACTAATTAGACAATCTCCACAAAACTAATTAATATACGTAAGTTAAATTTATTATTTAACTGAACATAAAATAGCTTAAATACTTTATTTTATTAAATAGAAACATAACAGTTTTCCTTTTTTAGCGTACTATTTCAGTGGGGGAGTATGAAAATTAATACAAAAAATTATGATTATATTGTTAAACGAAATTGAAGTGAATTATAAATGAAATTTTTCGTATTACTGTCAGGTATAATCTTGATCAAAAGAAAAGACTTTATATCTCTAAGGAAAAACTTTCTTGTTCATTTTAAAACAAAATAAGTTTGATACTCTTTTGTTAGTCAAAATTTTGGAATGTTCCATAAAACATGCTTTATTTTATATTACAGTTAGGTTAATTTCTCTTAAACATATTTTGAAAATAGAACCTTTCATATCTCGAAAACTACTTCAGCATGCTCTGCAGGTCTTTTATTTTATCTTTGTTAATGCATTCCTTCTTTCTCTGTGCACTTTAGGATTTGGTAAAATCCTTTGTGGAAATGATGTTGATACTCCTCGTCGTTTGAAGGGGTTCCTTTGCAAATTCACCGCTAAGAAATTCTGGTCACAACAGTTGCTTGTCTTAAACTCAATATTATAAAGAAGTTGTGTGATTCATAATTGTATCACCTTGGTCTACGGAACGAGATTATAGGCAAATATTTTACTACACGAGTGGAAACCTAAAAACTGTTCTGATTTCATTCTCAAGGCTGTAAATGGATTACTCTGGTTTACTCTCAGCAACAGACGTATAAATGAATGTGGCGGAAAATATTCTGCTAAATTCATTGCTCTTTCTATTTGGCTGCGAATATTATCCACTTCTTGCACACATGAAAGTCCAGGTGTACAATATCTTAGAGTAAATTCCATAATATGTGAATGAGATTGTATAAGTATTGCAATTGCATAAGATATCATTTGGTTTCTATTCTGAGGAACACAACTGTCACAATATAAAATTAAAATAGCATGTTGAAAGTCTGTCAGTATCTTCCGAACAGTCGTTGATACAGCTGAGCTTATGTCATTCCCATCTCTGCCTGATATTTCGTCTGTCCACAAGCAACATTATGCTTTCTTTTCTTTCTTTCATGTTGCAGGTGATGTCATGTTATGCAAGTTAATTTTCTTTGTAGAAAAAGTTGCTGACATCGCTTTTAGAACATGTTATAACATTTCTAATATAAAACAAATGACTGCCTTATGAGGGAAATTTCTGTCATAATTTCTGAGAATTCCGGTGGATTCCACTTCTTTTTTTGTGCAGATCATATTTAAATTGCATGTCATTATTAATTTCTCCCTGGGTTTCAGCATGTTTATACTCCTCACAATGATCACACCTATCTTTCTTTGGTTTACTGAATTCTATTGTGAACTGCGTATTAAATATGTGCCTATAACATGAAATTTTCACTGGCTCTTCATTGTTTTCTCTGTATTTCTGAAAGTACAAGTTATACATTTTCTGTAAGTGAAGCCCTGGTTCTAAGTACGTTTTTTTTTGCGCTTCCCCTGTTGTAGTGTGACTCAATCTTGGGAAAACTTTCAGTATGAGCTTTTGTTTTATTCTTGATATCATTTGAGAATATTCTGCTTGAAAATTTACCTCGGGTATTTTATTCGCAACATGAGACAAGGTATTGCCAGTAGGATGTACATAACTACATAAAGGCATTTTTAACTTACGAAAAACCCATAGTCCTGCTATAAATTGGAATTGTAGGAATTGCTTTTACTGATTTTAAAAATTGTTTTAGCATCAAGAACATCTAGAACTAGGGCTTCATTTAAAGTGTCATCTATTCTTCCCACAGGATTATCTAAAGCTAAATGAATTAGGATTAGTCCTCCATCCCTGCTTGGATCAGGTCCATTAAAAAAATTAAACACAATTCGTTTTGTATATTGACTAACTAAAAAGCATATTTAAAAAAAAATTACTGATAAAAATTTCCTCTATATTTTACCGAAAAACAATTTATTTATCAAAATAATACATTCTTTCACACAAGAAATAAAAGATTGCCGATTTTCATTATAAATGTAAAATAAAATAATAATATATCATCTTATATGCTGTCTGCGATTACTTTACACATAGAATTCTGTTATTCTGACTGTTTTCAACAATTTCTGATGGAACTATATTATTCTCTTTCGCAAGCGGATTTAAATTATATATATCGAAATTTTAATGTAGAAATGCATTCATTGATACAAATAGAACATTCCTATGTCAAAAAGTTATTTTTTTTTTCAAAATGTCAGTTAGAACCTTATTATTCTCAAGTGACGATGTGTTAGAGTATGTTTATCAATAACCTGTATTGGAGAGATGTACTTAACTAATTTGTAGCAAAATATTTTGAAAAGGATTATTTAAAAAACCGCTATGTTAAAGAAGTTTAAATTCGGAAAGAATATATTTAAAAATATGTAAGTATCAAATAACATCAATATTTTTTCTTTAATTTTAAAATATAGAAACTAATACAAAATAAAGTTTCGATTATTTACATAGTCATTTTTGTTGAATATTGTAAATATGCATGCATATATTTTACGGAAAATAAGTGAATAAATATTTTTCAGAAGATATTTAACAAATCGATCAGAATTATGTAATTCACGATGATTTTCTAAGTATTTTTTCATTCCAAAAGCATTATTCAGCGAAGTAAGTTAAAGTATTTGTAAATATGTAGATAACTTTGTTTGTCTTTAAATAATAAATGTCTAATCTGCGAGAAAATATGGTCAAAGGTAGCAATTTTTATTTATTGAAGTAATTTAGTATTTTTTAGTTGAACGTTATTAGCTGCATGCTTTTTTTAGAAAGCTAATGACCGCGATTATACAAAAAGTATAAAAATGAACAGTCACTAACTCGTATGTCATGGCATTTCGACGATTTCTTTTTATTTTGTCTAAATATACGTGAGGAAAATTAAATCATCAACACTGTAAAAAAAAATCTGTAAAGGTACTACACTTTATCTAGGAAACTGGGATTCCAAGAACTTTTCCTGTAACGGTAACAACAAAAACTCAAGTTTTAGAATTGGTTACATGGATTTTTCCTGTTATCGTTACATGAAAAGTTCTTGGAATCCCAGTTTCCTAGAAAATGTTTAGTACCTTTACATATTTTTTTTTTACAGTGAAGCAACTGCAAAAGGATAATGGAGAAACATTCCAGTCAACTACATGGAATCTCCCTATTGCATTTTGAAGAGGGCATGGTTTGGAGGGCGATAACTTCTGTAAGCAACAGAAAGTCCGAAACATGAGTAATGTTGGATTAATAGATTAAGAGCAGTCGGAATCCCTATACACTGTAAAAAAAAAAAAAAAAAAAAAAAAAATCTGCAAAGGTACTATAAATTTTCTAGGAAACTGGGATTCCAAGAACTTTTCATGTAACGATAACAGGAAAAATTCAGGTAACCGATTCTGAAACTTGAATTTTTGCTGTTATCGTAACAGGAAAAGTTCTAGGCATCCCAGTTTCCTAGAAAATGTGTAGTACCTTTGCAGATTTTTTTTTACAGTGTACCTGCCATGTTAAATTGTTTTACGTTTTCTCTTAAACTACATAAGATATGGACTTGAAATATTTTTTGTGCATAAAATAAACAATTCTCAATAATCTGATTTTAAATTTATAATTAATAAATCTTAGATATTAAAAAAAACGAAGTACAAACCACATTTAAATTTTAAAAAACATGTAATTTTTTTCAGATAATGATCATTATATAAAAAAAAAAGTTATTTGTATGAATTTCAACGTGTCACCTCAGATTAAGCAGGGATATGTATAGAATATTAAAGCAAACTGTCAAAGCTTAAAGTATAATAGTTTTTCAAAAAGGTACATCGAAGTTAAAAAAAAACTACATTTTGAGAAAATCAAGTTTAAAGTAAATAAACGCACTTACTAAAAACATTCCACAGTATTTATTTTTTGCATTTTTTATTCGCATTCCTCTTAGTGTTTCCTTTTCAATCTTTTAAACACTATATTTTTCTTTAGTTTACTACAAATGGTTATATTTTGCTCTTAGCATTCGCTCACAACAAAGAGTTTGTAAGGTCTTTTGGCAATATACTCAAAGAGGAGATAAACAAACAGATTTACTAAAAATTTTCCAATTTCTGGTTGCCGTAGAAACAAAAAATACTATATGAATATAAAGAGGAGAAATGGTAGATTCAAAATATTAAAATAAGGAAAAATCGATGTATTTTAGATTTTGACCTTCCAACTGCCCATAATAGATCTTTTAATTGCAGTATTAAGTTTACACCCAGAAGACACCAAGAGTCCTTAAAAAGTCTTAGAATATAAAAACTACAAATTGAAAAAAAAAATTTAAAAATTTAACAACTTTAAAAAAGAATAAATCTATAAACGTGAGAAAAAATATTTAAATTTTAGGTTTAAATTCTAGTTTTAACAAAAGAAACTCTCATTATTTTCCAAAATTAAACTGAAAGAAGATCACTGCTAACAGCCACTGGACTCTGGTACTATTAAAAAAAAAAAAAAATACGATTACCAAAGCCATATACCGTAAAAAAAAAAACTCCGTTAAAATACGGAAGTTGTACTGGTAATCTGGACGCCCATACTATTTCCATATTTTAACAGGGTTTTTTCCCGTAAATTCTAGAACACATTCCGTTTTTTTCTCAAAAGTTTTTCACATTTTTTCATTTTTTCATAGTTAAAATTTTTGTTTCAAAGACGGATAAAATAAATTAATTAACCGCATTAAATTGCTACGGGAAACATAATCTATGAATTTCAATATCTTTATTTAATTTAAACAACAATAATAAAACAACATTTACCTCAGGCAGGATTCGAACCAGGGAACTCTTCTCTTTCAGATTAGCGGATTTATCCACTACATCCCCCAATCGCGGCCATCGGCCTAACCGTTCGGAGTTTTCGTGGTTTTCTTCAAACCTTGCGTAAATATGGATTAGGTTCCCTTAGAAAGACCCCCACGAAGGGCTCTCCCAACCCGGGTCTATAGCCCTCGACTAGATAATCGGCCGAGACAAAATAAATCAAACCAAAAAATTATCCACTACATCACAAGACAAGGGGGATGTAGTCAAATATTGTTACCTATTCCAAATGCTTTTTATGAAGTAAGGCTAAGATGTGGAAAGGTGAACGTATTTTCGCATACATAATATTTCTGAACTGAGTATACAACTGTGAAGTTTCCATATTTTTGAATATTTAGCTTTTTATTTCCATGCTTTATACAAAAAAAAATATTTGCTCTTAAAAAATACATTAAAAAGAATAATTGCTTCTTTTTAGTAAGATTTTATAATTCTATTGTAATATTAATTTATTTTCTATACATTCGTTTATTTTACCAAAAATACCATTTTTTTTTTTTTTTTTACACATTGTTTTAAATTATTGTGTGATGATCTACAGTAAGCTCTAACATAGGATTACTACATGGTATTAAAATAAATTTCCTTTATTCCTTATTATAAGATTATAAGTTTGTTAAACGTCACTTTCATAATAATTTCATTATTATATTTCGGATTTGTCTTAAGTTTTATGTAAGAATCTACTAAATTGAACTGGGTAAAAAATATAAAAATTAAATACAGATTCTTTCATTTTAAAATATATTTTAGATATTTAAAATAAATAATAATAATAGTAATATCAAGTCAAACATTATTTTAAAATCGTAATGAAAAGTAAAGTTAAAGACTCTCTTTTCAACTGTTTAAAACACACAAAAAGAATGAATAAGATTTAATTTGTTAAAAATCGTAAAAATTAGAAACTCTTTTATAGCTTTTTATTTGAGAAAATAAAAAGAAAGAAAAGAAAAGAAAAATGTATTAAAGTAAGTTGTTTAAATGTAAATTCATAGATGGCGCATTAACATTTATCATATTATTATATAACATTACTTGATAACCCATATTAGACGAACACTATCTTACAATTTAGAAAATAAATGGATATATTTTCAATATAGCCTCTTCAGACCTGAGCATAAAATAACTCTACAAATGTATATTTATTGCTTTTGCATAATCGAAATGACACCATAGATGACCGAAAGAGTCATTTTTATGAAATCAGTACTTTAGGGGACTGATAATTTAGGTTTACAAATATGGATATAAAAGTACTTATCCCCTTAAAACATCAGTTTAATTATCAGTAATTTAAATTTACGCACTAACAAAATTAAAGTCCTTAAACAAGTAAATGATCAACAAATCCTCAAAATTTTTTATAGTAAAGCATTTAAGTTCAATAATCATGAATGTTTCTTACTTTCTTGGCCAAAATATCTTGAAGGTATTTCGAAACTCGGATGAAAATAATATTTATTTTAGGAGATAATATTCAACGGTGCTGACATTTATTAGCTTTGTTTTAAAGCAAAAAACATTAATCTGCATAGAAGTAAATTAATAATTCAGAAAAATTGAACAGTTTAGTTTTTATGAGGAAAAGAATGGCGGTACACATTAGTGTACTGAAGAAGATAGTGTGATCTTTGTGGATTGTGTGTCTGAAGAAGATAGAGCCCTAATTAGAAAAATTGAGGTTTCGCTGAAAATAATGTCACTGTGTACAACAATTAATTACTTTGCTTTTAAAGCAAAGCAATTATTTCTGAACACCAATTACGGAATGACTACTGTTTCGTAAGCAATAACAAAGATATTCCATAAAATTTGGGCTAAATTATTGGATTTATATGGATTTATAATCGCATAATGTCAATTACGGAAATTGTACTGTTTTCATAGGAAAGTTAAAAAATTCAGTAAAATTTTACGGAAAATGTTCTATATATTGCCCGATATTTTTTACAGTGTACATTTAAAAATATATATTATATACCAGACTCAGTTTTTTGTTCTTTTTTACTTTACTAAACGTAATTTGATTGTTTCATTTCTAAACTTCTTTCTGATGTTCTAAGATTGACTTTTTCTTTTTCATTCATTCTTGCATTTTATTTTTTGTTAAATATTCGGTCTGTTGATGAAGGGAAAAACGCACTGAAAACAATTTCTGAAAACTAATTTGTTAATATTTTTTTCCCTTAAAACTAATAAGCAGTGTTTAAGTATAATCTTTTTTTTCACTTTAGCTCTGCTATTTTATTTATTCTAAATAATTTTGTTAGTCATTTTGTAAAAGGAATTTTCTCTTGTAACAAAAATGTTATGTTTTAGCAAATCAAGGCAATTATGTTAATTATTTGCGTTTAATAAGTTAAAATATATACCTTAATAGTAATAAAATGACCTTTTAGATTACATTTACTCAACAATAGCTAGTTTTAGCAATATTCGGTCTTATTTGTAATTACTTTTTACAAACTGATTATCAGAAATTTCTGTTCAAGAAATATTTAAAGCTCAAACACTTGTATAAAAAATATTTCTGTCTATATCTACAAGAATAATTTATCGCATTGTTTAATTTTGTGACCTTTTTTATGTAAAAAAATTAACTAATTTTTTTAAATTTAATTATTCCAATTTTATTTTAAAAAAAACTAACTAATAATAATATAAAAACAAGCAATAAAAATCATGTATCAAGCATGCATTATAAAGCGCTTTCCATCAATGCCAGAAATTTTAGAAAAAGAAGAACCTACGAAAATATTTTAGAATACGCATAGCACATGAGAAAACCATATTTATAGATATGATCTATAGATTTGTATATTTTTTACTCAGTTTGCTAATATTTTTATTTTTTAGTTAGAACGCATAACACTGTTGAAAAATCATTTTTAGCAATTTCCACAATAAACGAAAAAATACTTGAATTCGTTTGCGCAGTCATGAATATGCTATCTCAATACATTTATACACGCCACATATTAGACTGAAATTTAATTGAGACAAAAGAGGTTTAAACTACTGAAGTAACACATCCAGGTATCACTAATAACAGGCTGCCATTTAGCCAATTTTTTTCTACGCCCTATGTATGGTTTTATTTATATGCTACAAACATATCTGTGTATACTAAATGTTGTTGCTTTTGAACACCTAATCACCATCCTGCACAACAAAAAACTGAGAAAAAAAACATGCATTTATTTAAGTGACATTTTACAAAATAGACGCAGAGAATATTATATATATAGGGGAAAGTGGTGCAAAATCGGGTGTCATAATTTTAGGGTATCATAAATATTTGTTGTTCTAAAATGTAGTCAAATGAGAAAACAGACTCTGAACACCGTTTTTAATATATCTTTGGTTATTATAAAACACATTGTTTTCAATAAAAAATATTATCGACTATATAAAACAGCTTTTTTTTCAGACATATTCAAAAATCAGGTTTTATCCCACTGGTTGGGTAAAACTAGTTATCTGTATATAATTCGTGAAAAAAAAAATTATTTTCGTCAAAAAGTTCTTGTATAATACAATAAAGAAATATTTTTTGTTATTTTTAACAAAATGAAATTTCACATGTCTTTTTCCATGTCTCAAAAAAAAAAAAAAAAAAAAAAAAAAAAAAAAAAAAAAAACCTGTGGCAAATTTTCTAAATTCTGTTGGCTTGCCTTCTTTTCACTTCGGGTTCAATTAGCTGTAAAAATCTCAAGGAAATCTGTCATCATATTCTTCTGCATAACTACATGGTTCATGTAGTCATCTATGGTATTTCAAACATTCTATCTAATATTCTTTGGATTTAGAATTAAATGTTCATGTAAATTTAGTTTTGTTTTGCAGTTTGGTTCATTGCAAATATCCAGGCTTTATTATTTGTAGATTTCCCACATCTTCACTAATAAGTGTGTTTTCATCCAACGTTAAGAACTTTAAAAACTGTTACTTCAACCAACGTATTAATATTTTTTTTTATAAATCTAAAAAAAAGTCTTAAAATAATTCTGAAAGTTACTATGCTGATTAACCTACTTTTGTGGTAAAAAAATGATGTTGAGAAAAAGTTTAATCTTTCATATTATGTTCCGGATTTTGTCAAAGTTTCCTACTATATGTTCGAAAAAAAGCAATAATCTTTGATTTATATCTTACTTCATGCAATAACGGCATGAAAATTTAGGTTAAAAGGAAATTTATTCCATATTTTTGCTATCACAAATTCACTTTAAAAGTGATAAAAATAATTATGATTCCAAACTACCCCAAATATATATATATATGTATTGCGAAAGAAAATTTATTTTCTGAAATATCTTTATTTTTTTAGTAACTGCTTCTCTGATTATCCTAAGTTCTCTCGGGTTTATGAATATTAAAATTATTTATAATCCCGAGAAAATTCGGGAGTGTTATAATTTTTCGGTACGATTTAATTTATCACGTTTTTACTCAGCTTAAAGAGATTTAAAATAATATAATATTGCATAAAATATTTATAAATAATATTTGATTGGCAATTTTTGATATTTTTTTTTCAAATATTAAAATGCAATGGTGATGAATTGCAAAAAAATGTTTTCATTCTTCGAAAAAAAGGTAAGTAATGAGGTTAAAAAAGTATAAAATTATATTTTTAATGCATAATTTTCAAAATATATTTTACTTTACCTCACGTAGAGGACACCGGGGCAGAATGGGAAACTCAAGGTTTGAAGCAAGTTTTTAGGTGAAAGATACAAAACAAACCTTATCTTATATTAGGAAACAGTTTCTTTATGCATTTTCGAATACATTTTAGTATACAAATTCATAAAAGAAGGTAGGATATAATTTTAAAAATAAAAAATAAAAGAAACTCAATTCATCCCATTCTGCCCCATGCAGAGGGCAATTGCATTTAAGATGCCAAAACACCAACATGACGCTACCCTTTCATTACAATTACTCTTGAATGGTTTTTAATTCAACAGTTACGCCGCTTTCGTCGGTATTGTTGATGCAGTTTTTTTTTCTTTTTTTTATCGATAACCTTAATTAATAAATAAAAAAACTGGTAAAATTCAACTTTATTGAATCCAATTGCAATTACGTATCTATATTTATATATATTTTTTATATTAAATATTTTTATAGAAACATCAAAACACCATGACGGAAAGGTGTTGGTGCTCCTTCTGTTCCGTGCGTTAAAATTTTTAAAAAGTCGCGTGCCTATCCTTAACCATTGATGTTTTGACCATTTCATAATAGAAAAACATTTTGAAAAACATGATTAATTCAATGTAAATAAAGTTAATTGGAGACAAACTACGTGAAGAAGGATTATCTTGCTTCGACAATTTATAAATATTACGGTGACACACATATTTTACAGATAAAAGGTGTCAAAGCGAGTTAATGAATAGCAATCAGACAGATGTTACTCATCAACGTTCTGCCTGTAAATGAGGCTTGTGAAGCTTTGCTGTGCTACTCTAGTGCAACTGGCAGGAAATAAATGACTTATCCCGTTCTACCCTGGTATCCCATGCAACCCTGGTTTCCTCTAATAATAAAATAACTATCAGTACATGTCTGAAGTAAAAGTCATATATAAATGAAGTAAATATATAAATTACAAAAACATGCAAATTAGAAGAAATCGTTTCCAATGCTTCGTAGACAATTTTTAGAAGGAATTCCGATAATTAATAGCTGCCAACATCTTACGTTTTTTGTACCACAAAAAATTTATTGTAAATTTTACCTTTTTAAATCTCCCCAATTTGCCAATGAAGTAAAACAATTTCCCTATTAATTATTTGTGGTACAAAAAAAAAGAAAAAAAAGGAATAGTTTTTAGCTATGTTATAATTACATTTTTGAAATGAATTCAATAACACATTTTTTATAACGAAATAAAATCTTTAAATGTTAACATAATAATGTATTAGAATATTATAAGCATTTTTTTAATTAATACTAAAATAAGGTCTACCTTATATAAATAAGAAGTAGAATTTAGTTAATTTAAATACAAAACTAAACTGCATTTGACATTTTTAATACGACTAACTTTTATTCTTCAAGTGGGAATTTTTTCTTATATATAGAAATGTCAACATAAAAATACATTAACCAAGCCTATGCTTATTCTATGGTATTTATGAAGGAAATAATGTAATTTAAAAAGAGCAAAGAATATTATGTTTATTGCTTATAGCAATATTACATTACAAAGTAAGAAATACATTAAGAAACATTTATCATACTGCTAGTACTAAGTTTATATTATAAGACAAAATCACATCCACGATTTTGAGGCATTTTTAAAGTTCGCATTAATTAGCAGATATCTTTCGCTTTTAAAGTAACTTTCTTGATTTCTATATTGGGCGCCATTTTTAAAAAGTCAAATGTGCGAAAATTTTCATTCAAATGCAATTCGTTTGAAAGCTACTTCGTGTATCATGATTGATCGTTCAAATGTGATGAGGATGTCGTAAATAGTAAACGAAGACATTTTCACACACAATATAAAACATTTGTGTAACACCACTACATAGAAGCTGCCACCAGTGTAATGGTGTGTTTTTTTTTTCAGTTATATAATGGTGTAATTTAAACATATGTTACTGGTGTAACATTCCATATTAGTGTAATGTTACACTGGTTATCTTGGTTAAACCGGTATTATCGTTATTCCACCATAAACTTGGTGGAAACTTGGCTGTCACTAACTTTATGGAGTAACGTTACACAAATGGTTCCCAGTGTAGATAAGTAAGGCCAGATACGAACGCATGAAGTTGTAGAAGGCACTACGTATTCAGAAGTTTTGATCACGCGAAAAGCTCTCGGATAAGTCAAACCGGTCATAATTCAAGATAATAATTTTTTTAAGTTACCTGAATCAATAGATGTTAAATGAATATGCAAATCTTCATATCACTAACGGTGCAGCAGCGGGAAGCGGCAGGAGAGCTTCTCAAATGAATGCTGAGCGCTATTCCAGCCGCTGCAAACCTCAGCATTGAATGTTTGCATGTTTTCGCCAAAAACTGTTTGAGACTGGATCAGCTATCACTATTTGTCCTTATAGAGTAGGCAACAGATAAAGGACATTTCCAGCCGAAGTAAATATCTTATTGTCTGACAAGAACCAAGTTTAATTCCACGAGGTATTGCTCTCCGACTTAGATTTTAACACTCAACAGTATAGCAAACAATGAACGAAGTATGTTTGTATTCATTTTCAGCATTCATTTGCATTCATTTCATACAAAATATCATTTAAATAAAAATTCATTTATTATATAATGAGTCATGTTACTGCTGCAAAGTCACCTTCTCGAATATGACTTAGGAAACTTGTTTTGTGGATGCACAGCGACATCTAGAAAGTTGTGCGTTCTTTTTCGTCCTTATTTTCTCCACAACAAATTTTAAGATAAATGCTAATACGCCTTGTATATACAAATTTAACGAATTTGTATGGTTTTTAAATCGATATCTCAAGTTTAATATTTTTATAAATAATTTTTTATCGTTATTTAGTTCTATAGCCGAAAAATTATTCTATTTGCAATTAAAACAATACAATTAGATTTTAGATTTGTTTACGGTTAATAGTCCAAAATAAAATTAAAAGGCCATTAATTAATAAATAAAACAATATAGATAAAAAACAAATTTGCTAGAAAATTAAACTAACCATGTCCAAACCGCTAAAATTATCAGAATCAGAAATGGTGCTACAAGTATGAAAATCTTTGTTTTTTTCTCGGACTATTAATTCCTGCATGCGAAAAATACGAAAGTATAATTTGAATAAATTTCTAAATATTATTGGAGTTCATTTTTCATATTTTTCTGAACAATGATTTTATTAATGTACCGTATTTTCGGGTGTATAGTCCACGGCTTATACAAGAAAAAAACCTTCCAAAAAGCCGCTGCGGCTTATACACGGTGCGGGTTATACAAAGATTTTTTTTTAATTGGAAATCGTGATATTTTTTCGACAGTTTTTAAACCTTAAAAAATTTGAAAAAAAACATCGAAAATTGTAATTTTTTTACGTTATGCCGCGAAATTTAGAGAGTTCTCCCATGTTTGTAAAGGCTTTTTTTTACTGCTTAAATGCAGTTATTTCTGGATTTGGAAGAACTGCCGCAGTCGCAACTATCGCCTAGTATTGCACTGATAGATGTATAATAGCCATTGTGTTTGTAGAGTACAAAATCCAAAATCCGGAACCCTTCCAATCTCGACAAATCTAAATTTAAGATCATTTTTAGTTTATTTTTCAAAAAAATAATCTACCGACCCTGTTGCAAAGAACAAAAAAAAGTGCGTAATTTATATCATTTCGGAACGATTCAGAGTAGTCGTTCTTTTTCGAAACGATTCCGAGGAATCGTTCCTTTAGAGAGTCGTTTCATTTCGGAAGGAGTTCAAGGAATCGAACTTTTCCGGAGTCGTTTCATTTCAGATAGAGTCCGAAGAATCATTCCTTTCGGAGTTGGTGCTTTCGGATTGATTTCGAGGATTCGATCCGTTTGGGAACCAATGACCTAAGATAGTATACATTTTATGTCCGAAATTTTGAATTTATCACCGATTTTTTTTTTAATTTTCGGAAAAATAAAACAAAATATCACGCTTGTTTGAAAAAAAAATGCGCGTAAACGCCGCGTCGCATCGCTTGAAATTTTATCTTAAAACCCGTAAACGTAGCGTTTCTTCCGAAGAGTTTTACCGTTCTTAGCGTTTCTTCCCGTAGCGTTTCTTCCGAAAATAACGGTACTGATAATCTTAATTTTTTAGCCCAATTACTGTAGATATTATGCATCACGAAAAAATTTGGTAAATTGTGTTAAAAATTATGACTAATGGCTTCTAATTTTGAACCCTGGTCGAAATACACGTTCGTAAATGGTGTATAGCCCGCGGACTATACACCGATGCATCTCCGCGGGTTATACATGAACTTTTTTTACTGCACTGCTCGATTTAGGGGTGCGGGCTATACACCCGAAAATACGGTAAGTATTATATTAGAGTTCTCAATAAAATCAATGTTTTTCACCAGTATTTTTATACCCGGGAAGCACGAATTAGAACACATTCACACACGGGTTTAAAAAAATTTAGAATTAAAAAGAAATACTATGATTTAAAAAAAATCTCTTATTTAATTCCTAGTAATAGATAGTTTTTATAATCATATAAGGTGGTCTGGGGTAATAACGCCAAGTGCTAATATTATGCATAATTATGAAATAATATAGTAAATGACACCCATGTGCTCTGCACAGAAGGGTTTTGAGTCATATAAATCGCTAAAAAACAGCTTCAAGTTAATTTGTTTCATTTTTAGGTCTTATTGTTTTTACAAGCAACTAAAATTAACGCTTGATCTAAAATTTGCTAGATACGTTTTGTGATGTGAAGACTATTTTTTTTATCCGGAAATACTTTGTTAATTACATAAATTTGTAGTACATTTCATGGACTTTCAAAATGTTGTTGAAGATTTTGGATTCTTCTCGAGAAAATTTGTAATTTAAAATGTACAGCGCAATAACTATAACGGGATAATATCGCCAATCCTTGGCATTAATACCCCGGTTGATTTCCTACAGTGGCCGAGCAACATCCTAAATACTGATTCAAATTAAACACAGTTAAAATTGTGCAATGTTTTTAATAATTCTATTTAAGCGGTCCTTTTTAAGCAAAAAGAAGCTCACGATCTGATATTCTTTTGCCTCATCGTCCCCCCCACACCACACCTTTATTTTTCTTACACTTTCACAAAAAATTGAACATTTTCTATAGCTTAGAATGCAATTTGTCAATTTCTAAGTTTGTAGAGTTTGTATTTTTAGAATTGGGCAATCTACATGCAATTATCCCATCTTATTTGATAGTTTTGTTTGCATGGCGTTATTACCCATATAGGTGGGTAATAACGCCAAATAGCATTGGTCAAGAAATCACGTCATTACATTTTATGAATACATATCTGTTAATTTTTTTATATAGATAGTCAATGAGTTGCTGTATCAAATCATATATTTGTTTAAAAAATACAATCTAAAACAGAGCCGTGAAAATTGGTAGAACCTTAACGTGGCGTTATTACCCCAGGGTACCTTATTATAAATTTTTAATCTCAGATCTGCATCACATCAACATTTATAAACTAGCCTTTCAAATTTTATCTTTCTACTCTCTCTCTCCCTCTCTCTCTCTCTCTCTCTCTCTCTCTCTCTCTCTCTCTCTCTCTCTCTGTATATATATATATATATATATATATATATATATATATATATATATATATATACATTATAAAATTTAATTTTTTGCGCCAAAATAAACTTTATACTAGTATATTAATTTCCTTTTAACAATATTCCGTATTTATTCAACTTATTAAATTAAAATCCTGTTATTAGATCTAATCTATTAATCTTTATAGAAATGATATAAACTCTTAATTCGCCTTAAAAAACATTTATTACAATACGTGTAAATTTAAAAAATGGCTCTAAATTAAAAATATTCTTAATTAAACTTTGTTTCTTAAAATTACTAATAAAACAATTTTTCCCTGTTTTTATCAACCCTTTATTAAAAAAGTCTTATTAAATTTATTCCAAAAACTTACTTGTTCACAAATATCATTCTTTTTATTTTCTTTTTCTTCTTTGCGTTTTATACTTATTGCGTATATTAAATTCATTTTTTTTTGTTTTGTTTTCTTTCTCTCTCTCTCTCTTTTAAAAATTATCGTTTGTAGAATATATTCGAATTTTGACTATTTTCGATTATAACTTAGTTAAATAATAATCTTTTAAATAAAATTATCGTTTGCAAAAGATCGAGTCTGTCGTTTTAATATCGACGCATGATATTATTTTCTGTTTGCATAAAAAAATCGTGTTTAGAGATTATGGAAATTTCTAGAAGCTTTTTCTTTTTGACGTAAGCTAGAGAGGCCTGAGATGAATGGACTGTTATTCGATGTTTCGTGTTTGAGCGATTTGAAAGCTAAAACTTTTTTTTTAAATGTTACTTTGGAAAGGGAGAGAATTTTTCTTCTACGTATGATTTCATTTAAATATTTTTTTAAACTGCCAATGTTTAATTCCATGAGCCCTCTACATTTATTTATTTACTTTATTTTTATTTCGCCACGACTCCTGTGTTATAAAATGGAGAAACTTGCGGTTAATACTACTGGCTCCCAATCACAAAATGTCACATATATATATAGTGGCATATCAAAACTCCATTTTATTAACTAAAGTTATAAAAAAAAATTTAAAAGCCTTTGATTAATACAATCTTGCGTTCAATAAAAAGTCTTTAAACATTTAAAAAACACATTAATTTATATTTTACAAAAAGCGTGTAAAATATATTAAGCAACAAAAATCATAAATGTAAACAGAAAATATTCAAATGTAAACATAATAAGCTACACGTCGAACAGAGTAATTAAGGTAATCTGAAAAAAATGGAAATAAAATATGTAAAATCAATATAAAATGATTTTTATTGTATCTTATATATGAGAAATATGAATAACATGCCTTTTTTGATAAGAATCATTTTGTTTATTATTTTATCACATAACTAACAATTTAAGCGCCCATTTACAGATTTTTATAACTATGATAGCAATTATCCCATGTCAAGTTTATGTGAACAATCTAAGCAGTTAATTGCTTTCTAAATAATGAATATTTAAAAGGAACTTCAACATCTGAAGAGGCTTTTGGAAGCGTGTTCGTTATTAAATTGGGAAATAAATGTTAAATGAAAGTCTAAAGACCATTATCGTGTAACTACACATAATTACGGAAAATTCTCACTAAGTTTAAAATGAAGTTTCCATGTTAAAATATAGCTGAAGGAAACAAAAAAATATTTATTAAACATATAAAAAATATACATAATCTATACACTTCTTGGAAAATTTTTACGTGAAGTTTTACAGGACATTGTATAACTTTTAGATTACATTTCTTGAACATTGTTCGTTTTCAGTACCGTTACGAAAATATTCCTAATTCTTGCAGGCAAAAAATAATTATTTAAAAAATAAAAATTTGATAGATATGTTTTTTGTTAGCTTGATTTCAAAATATTTACATTAGACATGAAATGCTACAGAAGAAAATTTAATCAAAAACATATTCTTTAAATACTATCACTTACTACTAATTTAATAATTGGCACTAACTTTTTTAAAATTTAGTAATAAAATAAATTCATGTGTAATTGTTTGCACTGAAATTTATAAAAGAGCAATTGTAATTTTTTTTTAATATTTTATTCTGAATTTTTATATTTAAAAACATTTAACATGAATTTTCTTAAATAAAAATTAAATTTATATTAAAAAAATAATGAAAAGATAATATAGATGTGCGGGAAACTCTTCTTTTCATTGAAATTTATTACAGAATTTGGTTAATTGTCTTATTTATTTATTTTTTTTTTCATTTCATTTTGTTACTTGGATTGAGATTTATTTTTCAGTTTCCTTTACTATTTTATCTAAGAAATTTCACGAAAATGTGGAATATACGCCTTCAAAAATTGAAAAATATTCAGGTGACAAGATCAATGTTCAACATAAAATTCATATGTGAATTCAATGCCATACTAATGTTTAATGCAAATGTGCAGCTGTATAACAGCAATTTAAATAAAAAGAAAAGTACTCTAGGTGAAAGGCAGGTTATTGATGAACCCCCTTACTATCTATTATACAGTGCTCAGCAAAAGTTTAGACAATTATCGATTTCGCTTCTTTACTCAGAAGTATGTACCGACATTTTGTAATTCATCTGTCATACATTACTTGTAACTTATCCTTTATTCACAAACGATAAATTTAAATTTTACCTTTTTCATAATATATAATGGCAAAAAAAAAACAAAATTAACACTGTGGCAAAAGTATAGACAATTTGTATATTTACAGAAAAATAACAACAAATTAAAATCGAGTTGCATACACATTGTCTGCAATTAGGGCAAGAATGTGAGTTTTCATCGGAAAAACTAAATGCTGCATCACTTGGGGATCTATTTTGTACCAAACATGTTCAACAGCAGCTCGAAGCTCATCAACAGAAAAGTATAGCAAAAAAACTGCATAAACATTTCGACATATGATGTTACAAAGGTTTTCTATTGGGCCTAGATCAGAGCTACACGCCGGTCAGTTAAGATCAGTAGTATTTTTAGAGATAAACGAAGTTCTTGCATTGTATGCAACATGCATAGACGCATTATCTTGCTTAAATCCATACTTTGGACCAGCTAGAAGTTCCCCAAATGACCAAAAATTGATCTCAAACGTATGTATTTGTTCTTGTGTTGTTTGGCAACCATTTAATAACTCCAGAGATACTGGAACATAAAAGCAAAGCGAGGACCCAATCATTAAAAATTCATCTCCTTGTTGTCGACTTGAGAAAGTCCCAGGCTCTTTATGCAAGTCGTGCCAATAGTATGCTCAACCGTTTGGGACATTCAAATTCAAACTTTTTTTCGTTACTGAATATTATAGCGTACCAGTTGAGTCTATATGACGTATGTTTGCATGTTCATTGCATTCTCGCCAATTTGTAGCGAGATTTTAAAGCTGATTGTTTTACCATTTTCACGTAAATTGATTTACCTGTTTCTTTAATTCATCTACGAATCATGTCCATCGATACAGAAAATCCTGAGTTACTTGCAATGTGATTAGCAATCATCATTTGTGTAAATGTCGGTTTATGGATCCTTTTTGTTATCTCCTTTTCTGGTCACAAGAGTTCATCCTGGTTTATGTTTTATTTTGAAGGAGTTACTCTTAGACTATACTTCATAGATACACCACTTTGGACGATTCAATGCTGCTGAAATTTCTGCAACAGTCTTCCCCTTCCATTTCAGCTTTCCTACTTCAATTACCTTATCTAACCGAATACTTTGAGCTCGCGGCATCTTCACTAACTGATGCTATATCGAGGTATACTTAAATACTTCAGACATGTGACATCATAACTTAGAAATTTGCATTTTTCCATGAACAGTTGGTAAAAAATCAAAAAAGTTTCTAAACTTTTGCAATGTGCAAATTTTACTTTTTTCAGTGACATTAAATATTATCTTATATTATAACCATTATTTTTATCCTACATTGTTTAAAATATGTTTTAAAATAAGTATAGCCATTTGTAAAACTCAAGTGTTCGTATTTTTTATTTAAAGGTTAAAAAACACCAGTGTCTAAACTTTTGCTGAGCACTGTACAACACGGCATTCATACTGACACAAACATAACATTGTATGCTGACGATATCGCAATCTGGCACTCTCACCGAGACATTAGAGTGTCAGAAAATGCCCTGAACAAGAATCTGGATGGAATAATGAGCAGATGACTTAAAATTGTCCATCAATACAAGTAAGACAAAATTTGCATTTTTTTTCTTCTGATAGACGACAAAGAAGCACTTTTAGGTTAAACAGCAAGATCAAAGAGCAAAAATTGAAAAGTTTCATTCTCATACTTACCTTGGCTATTTACCCTAGACTCAGAAATTTGCTTTACGAATCACAATGTATATATCTAAAATTAAGCTTTTGTAAAATTAAATATCTTTTAGAAACTATGTAGCACTAAGTGGGATCCACGAACTCTTGAGAAGCACAATCTGTACGCTTATTAGACCAGTGCTTGAATATGCAGCCCCCATCTGGCTCTAGCTTCAATTTCTATTAAACTTTCTATTAAACAGTAATGGGATTCCGTTCAACATACAGCCTCAAAAGTTATAATCGGTGCTGTCATCTCAACCAACAATGAAAAGGCGGAACAGAAATGTGGCCTACCCCCTTTAAAGAGTAGACTCAACCTCACCACCGTCAAGTTCTCGAAAAAACTTCATTGCAATAGAAATGATAATGAGTTGGATAGAGATAGTATTATACGGGTTCAAATGGAGCATTCGTCCCTGATTATCCTTCTGGAACCTCTCTTTACAAGAATTCCACGAGCGAACATTAAGGCTTAATCTGAAATTGCTTCTATCCTGATTTAAAAAAGAAGACCCCATAATACTTAGACAAAAGAGTCTTGAAACCACAAAAGAGCTCTCCCGGGATAATCTGGCAATTGGTTTCGCTAACGGTTCTTCAGATAAATCCTTCAAAAGAGGTGGAACACTCATCCTCTTTATTTATCCACGCGAAAAAAAAGTCAATCTTAAAATATACCCGGATTTGATTGCTTCCATTTTCACCATCTATCTTTTGGCAATCAAAGAAGTCCTAACGTTTTACCTGACTAATCCTGAAACTGAGAATCTTACTGGGGAACTGGTTGTTTTCCCATACTCAAAATCTGCCTTAGAGGTAATCAGAAACAGGGACATAAACATCATCTCCTATAAATGACTTACTTGGTCAGATGCATCACAAGAAGAAATCTTTAATAGGAGTTAAAAACAAAAAATTGTGCTGAAAGAGTTGTGCTGAACATAAAGATTGATCCTATTCAAGACATTAATAAATCAGGTGTATACAGTTTCCTTTCAAAACAGATAGTAAAGAATATGTTTACATAGGTATGACATTAAGGAGATTTCAAAAGAGGTTGAAAGAACATGACGCAGATTTAAGATTGGGTAAACCCCACGCTGCACTTTCAAGATTTGCACAAAATCGGCCTATAGAAATAGATTTCAATAGTTCAAAAATTATCCTTCATACTACTAGTCACATTGAAGCTATCATTATAGAATCCATAGAAATAATATCAAATAAATAAATAGCATGTAATGATGTACTTTCCTACGATATACACGCAATATGGAAAAATTTTATTAATAAAAGTTAAGCCTGTATTTTTTTTTAATATTTTTAACAGTTTTATTCTATCCATTTTGCTCCGTTTTCTTCACACCTCATCCTTCCTCCCTCGATGTAAAAATGGACTGTTCCGGATGAGCCTGAGAACGCCAGCAGTAATAGCTGTCATTTTGTAGTCTCTCTCACTGACGAAGACCGAGTAAGTGACGGTTGAAAACGTTCTGAACTTTTGAACTTTTTAAAGGACTTTAAATGTATTTTTAAAGTTTTTATAAGTATTCTTGTGCACCTCTTAAGTAATTTATGTACAGTTAAGTGTATTTTTACGTTTTCAAGGAAGAAATCTTGTGTGCTGCAGTGGATACCAGCGTACGTAAAAATCGCGGGTAACGAGGGTATAGATGTATGGCCAAAGAGGCACAAAATCTTGCCCATCCTAATTCCACCATTAGAATTGCAGATGTCAACTCTGTAGCCAAATATAGACTTATAAATCAGTCTTCTAGGAAATCTTTAATCCCTTATTTTTATTTCGCTACAGATATAACGAATACACTGGCTAGATTAAGAAAAAATCAAGGAATGAGGATGCTTCCTGATGGAGCCAGAACCTATATTTTTTGCAAGAACTGCCCGGAAACCCAGCTCACAGCAAGATACATCTTTGAGTGCTCATCTATTACTGTACATATCTTAAAGATTGGCTGATTACCGCTGATGAATCCACTTCGGGAGATTCTTTACAATCCAGAAGTACCACAACTTGTGATTGCGATCTTCCGGACATTTGACAATAGCTGAGATTTTCTTTCTTTCTGTTTTGCATATCCATGGACACGACAACAGCAACAACATTCATTTATTATTCTAATTTTGACCTCTTCCCACTAAATAACCATAAACTGGTACACCTCCTTAACAGTTCCTCTTCCGTGCTATTTACAATTAAAATATCAAGGAACAATAAAATAAGAATTTCAAGTACCTTTCTAATTAACAGGAAATATGATGACCAGGAGCGCAGACGCATTCTTTTAGATAATCTGATCAGTCTGTCATAATTGTTTTCAGGGACACTTAAGTATGTTTGTGTACTGTGTATCAGATTTTCACTCATAGAGGCACAATCCCACTACTCTAAAAATTGAAGAGCAACTCCCCAGCAAGCACATAACTTTCGGCATACTATCGGTCCGGAGCCGTCAATGTCGGTTAAGTGTCGGTAGCAGGTTGGCAACTGAAACTTAAGAATCTGCTTTTTTGACAGCCGGTTACGGTAATCGGTCCACTTTTGGTTATATATCAGCTAGCGACTTATATCGGCAAGTGACGCAGGACCGATATCTAAGTTCTGATAGTGGACCGATCAGATTCGCCAACACCGGTCCGAATTCAGGATATTTAATCTTAACCGATTTTTTTCCTCAATTTTATTTGAGTTTGAGTTTTGATAAGAAATGTATATTCCATGTATTTCATTAAAAATTCTGACAGTGATAAACAGAAAATATGTCAAAAATAACCTATATTTATTTATTTAAAAATATTGTTTTTGAAGTAATTTTTAAAATGACTTACAATTACTTTAATCAAAAAAGAATTTTTAAATTCTCTCCTTTAAATTGTTATTCACTATTAGGAACTTAATCATATAAAAACAGAAAAATAATTTGTAAGGTAATTGAGTTTATTTTCGATTTAACTATTCATTTTCAAAGCAACAACTCATTTTCTTATTTTATTTCAATATTAATTACTAAAAAGTGCTTGAAATTATTTTACAAAGTAAAACATATAAAAGAAATCTACCCATTTTTTAACATAAAAAAATCAGATTTTTTTTTTTTAATATTATCTCACAAACGAAAAATAAATTAATATTGCTATTTGATTTTAAGATTCAAAAATTATTATTGCAACAATTATTCGGAATTAATATTGCTACACAAAAAAAAATATTCTGCATTAAATCATGAAATGACTTTGAATTCTCATACTAATTAAAAGTGATTAATTACCAAATTATTTTTTTATTAAATTAGTTATTTTGCGTTTTAAATATATATTTCTTAATTTTTTTTACTTTATTATTTACTTTATTATTACATTTAGTAACTTTATAATTCGTAAAAAAATATAACTTGTATAATAACAACAGCAACAACAACAACAACAACAACAACAATAATAATAATAATAATAATAATAATAATATATTACTTTTATTTTATTTCTTTACTTAATAAATATACATAATCAACAACATAACATTGCAACATAGTCGTAAATCATAAATACTACTTTAAATCATCAAATGGCATAACATAATTTTTTATTCAATTTAAAAGTTAATTATTACCAATTTATTATTATTTAAAATAAGTTTTCCCACATTAAAACTATACACTTTAGAGTTTAACACAAAGCATGTAATTATGTTATAAATTCGAATAAAAAAATTTATTTATTTAACAATACTTCTGAAAAAAATGTATTGTTTTTAATTTTTTAAATATACTATTTAAGGATTCTAAAATTTATAAGAAAAAGAATTCGTTTGCTTTAATTAATTTCCTAATTTATTAATTTAAATATTA
The DNA here is from genome assembly GCA_964019185.1 of Maratus speculifer. Lineage (NCBI taxonomy): Eukaryota > Metazoa > Arthropoda > Arachnida > Araneae > Salticidae > Maratus > Maratus speculifer. The sequence continues at coordinate 110,531,434 of OZ025300.1, forward strand.
ACTTAATTTCTAAAATCAGGCGCATAAGACAATTACAAGTAAAGGAATACATAAATAAAATAAAAACACTTTAATATTACAATTTTCCAATCTGTCATTTACGTCAACAACACTCGCCATTTACGTGGCACACCTGAAGCACACCCTGAAAAGACACACCCTTATTACCACACATAATCCTCCTCCTAAACAGGCCTGACTTGTCTAGTGGATAAAGCGTTCGCCTTCTGAACTAGGGGTTGCGAGATCTAACCCCGCCTGTTCCCGCTGTGAAGTATGTTCATTGGCTCTCAAAATACTTGCTAGAGTGTTTAACAGATGGCGCCACCAGAGATTTTTTTTGCTTGTGCCGGGCTTCAGTCGGTATTCATGTGGTTAGCTATCGGCATAGTTTTTTGCCGATACCGGACCGGCTGCGTGCCTCATGAATCGGGCGGCATTCGCGCGGCGTATCAAAAAAGATACGGAACCGATAGCTGCAACCGGCATCGGTCCAATACCGCTGGCAGTGGCAAGCGGCTATCGTCCGATTGCTTACCGATAGCTCAGTGTTTGCTGGGTCGATACTACAACAAATCAAAGAATTCACTTCACTCTACTCTGAAAACACATTCACTCACTCATTCACATCTATTCTGAGTAACAAACTTAGTTATCCATATAATTGAAAAATAACATACATATAGATATATATACATTATTTTTCAAAGAAACGGTGACAGGGGTTTGAATAATCTTATACAACACCGGGAACAAATCCGAGCTACATTTGAATGTGCTCTGTACTGCTCGCCTCTCAATGGAGCAACCGGGGCATCCGAATACCAAACGACTCCACCTTTTCGTAGCAGAGACATCGCTCTTGCCAGGACCTGGAGTTGAACAAGTAGGTGTAGTTTATTGGCTCAGTAAATAAACTCCATAAAAAATCCTTGACAGAAACTGTGAATGCTATTGTGAGAGTATTCCTGGACTCTCACAATGGACTAATTTTTCGGTGGAACGACGATAACTGCTTCTGTGTACCACCTATCCCTTTCGTCAAAAAGCCTGATGAAACAAAACTAACAATATTTACGCACACATAAAAAAACTAAGTGTTATAAAAGACTCATTGCCAGTGATATTTTAAATTTTACAAAGGGGATCGGACAGCATCACTTCGAGCCCCTGAGTAATAGTTAAACCCAACTACTCTTTCTAAGGGGATTTTCAAATGTGTAACTGATTTTAATTATTAATTTCCAAAGCAACTATCAGAAGTCGCAATAGCAGTGGATAAAACCATAGTAACCAAAAAATGTTCCATTCGAGACTGAATGGTAACCCGAATATAAAAAATTATCGTTGTTCCTTAGAATCTTCCATAAGTAATTTTCTTAAAGAAAAGATAAATCACTATGATTTTAAACTCTGAACGGGGGTTGGCAGGCTTAGCTAGCAGCGAACATAGCCCCTATTTAATGTACAATATTTGAATGTAAATATTAACTTGGCTAAAATAAATTCTCAAATGATTTTTGTTGTTATTATTTGTTTTCGATAAATACTCTGTATATAATTATTTAGTTAATATTTTATAAGTTACATATATATTTTTATAAAATTCTTAATTCCATGATTTATTCATGCACGTATAAGCAATTTAACACGTAGGATCATAAATCAGCCTGTCTAGATATCCATGATATCTTCGGTATTAAACGTGTAGTAATAAGGAAAAAAAGTATTCGTCATCCTTTAAAATCTTCCTTTAAAATCTCTTCTCGCAGGGAGCAGAGCCCCCTAGTTAATGTATAATATTTGACTGCAAATGTTAACTTGGCTAAAATAATTTGTCAAATGATTTTTGTTGTTGCTATTTGTTTTCGATACAAACTCTGTATATAATCATTTAGTTAATATTTTATAAGTGAGATATATATTTATAAAATACTTATTTCCATGATTTACTCACGCACGTATAAGCCATTTAACACGTAAGATCATAAATCAGCCTGTCTAGCTACCCATAATATCTTCGGTATTAAACGTGTAGTAATAAGAAAAAAAGGTATTCGTCATCCTTTAAAATTGCATAATAAATGTTATTTTCCTTTCTAAATGCAAACAGCATAACAAAAGCCAGTTTATAGCGTTGCTTTTATAATTTATTTTTAAATATTTAGTCTTACATTAGAATTCAAGAATAAAGTAATTTCAATTAATAGTCTATTCTCTCGTTTAAGATAATTAGTAAAAAATTATGATATTGCCAAAACCAATAAAGATAAGGAACGAAAACTAAACTTATTTCTATATTTTTGATAAAATATATGATACAAGAAGCTCTTTATTACAAAGGAACGTCGATTGCCTTACTTTGTTTTTGCTTTATTCTTTTCAGTGATAACATAATACGTGCCTAGAAAATTAAAAAAGAACGTTGAAATATCAGTTTACAATCCTTATCAGAGTTAACAAGGAAGCAAAATATTTTAAAAAGTGTTGTTACTAGAGATAGCGTGAAATGTTTACTTCTAAACGAATGATACAAGGGTGATAACAGAAAATTGTTTCAAAGGAGGTCTAAGTACTTAGCGTATTATTATTCAGTGTTAAAACTTTCAAAAATCAATTTGCTTTCTTTGTTTATTTCTCATGTTTAATAGTAATGTAAAATAATGTGTTTGCATTTATCTTTTATCCAATGCATTCTAAAGTTAAGACTGCAGAAACTAAAAATTTTAGAATATGTTCCTGCACTTTTACTGAAATGAATTTAGTGAGTTACTAAATGTTGTGAAATGAATATGTAAATAACTGTGTATCAATAGAATTTTGCATTATTACTAGTTGACCTGGCCGACGTTGTCTGGGCGCATAATAGTATTGCTAGATGAACCTGAAATTTGTGTAGCAAAATCCCATAAAAAGACCCAATCTCGAACCGAATAAACCAGAAACCGGGTACGCTTTTTTTTTCTTTTTTTACAGAGCCATTTAGCAGGCGTACTTCAAACGCACCGAAAAATCTTGCCAAAAACAATATCTGAAATATTTTAGTTCCTTATTACACCACCAGGGGATGAATTCTATTCTTTAAAAAAATACTATATCCAAACGAAACTTTGTTAGACAACCTACCCGTAGATATATTAGTCTAGTGGGTTGAGTAGTTAAGCAAGAATTTAAGATTATTTCTTTAAATCACTTTTTAAAAATAATGGTAAATACACTTTTAAAAATTGCATATTATATAAGTAATATTTATTCCAGCACTATGTCAAATATTCGTATTTCAAACGGTAAAAAACTGTACGTTTTATATATTTGATCGTATCATCTTAAAAAAAATTATAACAGCAGAATTTCAGATATTTGTTAAAATTATTAATCGAAAATAGGGTAAGGAATTTATTTTTAAATTTTATATTAAATAATTAATATTTATCCCAGGGTTTTCTTATAAATCCGCATCTAAAAGAGTAAAAAATGTACAATTATAAATATTTTATAGTACCTCTAAAAATGCATATTTAGCACTCCCCCCTCTGAACTTTGAGGCTCCTTACTATTTAAAATCTTTACTATGTGTTTTAACCATCAATAGTTTTACATAAAATAGGTAATATTTATACCAAGGCTTTATTAAAAATCCGCCTCTAAAGTGCAGAAAACAATATGGTTTTAAATATTTTATCGCACCTAGCATAAAAAAAATTATTGTATCTTCTCCCCTCCCCCGAAATTTTATGTCCCTATTCTTTAAAATATTTCTTATCTATTATAAACTACCTAAAAATTCCAAATCGGTCGGTTCGTCCATTTTCTTTATTTTAACAAATTCGCGTTTCATCCATGATTTTCCCTTTTTTTAATTGATTTTTTTAAAACAAAAAATTGTAGATTCATTTTTATAAAATTTTGATGTTATTAAACAGCGATTAAAGATAAAGCTATATGCACAACTTTAAAATTATAAAGGATGCATTAAAAAAAATGATGATGTTCCAAATGATCCTTTTATAAAAATCATTTGTGGTTTGTGAGATTGGTTTTTTAAATAACAATTTGAAAGGAATCAGCCAATTAAAGAAATAATAAATATCTAATATTGTAATTGAGCAACCGTGGCAAAATTTACATGCCTGAAATTAAAGAAAGATTCTATATATAGATGCATAAAAATTAAAACTATAAATTTAATATTTTAAATTAATTGTATATTCATATTTTATTTTTTATATTCGTTCGAAAATTACAACTAATGAAATGATTCGATTGTGTGCAATGAAACCTGTCTTCTAAGACTGAGATTTTGAACCATTTATTCGAAGAAAATATAAAGGAATTTTGTTATAAATCTATTTTTCGTAGATTTTTTTACTTCCACAAACCGCAGCGGAATAACATTTAGAATTTGTATTGCGTTTGGCTATGCAAGTTTAGTTTTTTTAGGTCTATAGAATTTAATATACAGCCCTTTTTAAAAAAGACCAGTACATTTATCTTTAGCTCTGATATTCTATTAACCTGTCCTCTTCTCTTCCATTGTTCCAAGAAATATTTTGGGGTTTGTTAAAAATCTATGCTTTTGTTTGAGAAATTTTTCTTTTATTAATATAGAATATTAATTTATATATAATATTAATTACATCAAAAATAAAACAACACTAATCAATATCAGGAACTAGCTGATTCTGAAATTTTAGAAAAAATTGTGCATTAGTTCTTGAGATACAGCTATTCCGATAATCACGAATAATGCACCATGGTAGAGCCACCTGTTGCGTGATTTGCACAAAAACAAAATCAGCACTATGTAATATCAAATACTAACTAAAGCTAAAGTTTTATGAAAAGACATGCATTAATTCTTCAGGTATGATTGTTGTGGTAATTGTAAATAATGCAGCATAGTAGCACCAACTGTTGAGCAATATACACATAAAACTAGTCAGATCTAGTTTATATAAAGTTCTAACAGAATCTAAAGTTTTGTGAGATTCTGAGAATTAGTTCTTGAGATAGAGTGTAACAAAATGTTTGTCACTCACAGATAAACATTTTGTAAAAACATACCTTTTGTGTTCTCTGACCCCTAAAACGTGTAAATCCTTCAAAACCAGGATTTGAAAAGTTTTCACGAATTTAATATCTTCTTCTTGAAAAGATAAAAGAAAGCAAAAAGATGTTTAATGTTATATATGTGTATAAAAATTAAATATTGTACCTATAAAGCATGTAGAATTCTACAAATTTAATCTATTTTGCAAAACGTGACATTAAAAATTTGATGATTACATATGTATGCCTACTGTGTGGTTAATACTGTTTGAAAAACTTAAAGAATATTATATTAAACTTCATATTAGTAATAAAATTTTATATTCAGCTATAATTTAGTTATTACTAGAAAATTTCATTGATTTTAAATTAATGAATTTAATTTACTTTCAAAACTTTACAAAATTGAGATATAAAGAGTAAATATAAATTCCAAATCACTCAGCTCCCTGGAACTGTGATAATGTAATTTAACTCCTTCCGTACCAGTGGACCCACGCATGAATCCATGCCTTAATTATCCACAAATATTAGTTGATCCATATATCGATCGATGTATGAATCCATGGCCAATTATTATTCTGTCGTTGCTTAAAAATGGTACTGGATTAATATATATTTGTGTACAGCTGGTATTATGAGAAATTGCCCTAAAGCATTTTTCTCGCATTTTCCGTCGCTGTCAAATTACACGAATTGCCCTTATTGTTTCTATCGTATTTCTCTCTTACTTTAATTCTTACTTATTTCATTGTTTTCTTTTTATTGTTTCTTATTTTCGAAAACTGAAGAACTGTGGCAAATTTCACCGATTTTGTATTATCGCTATTTTCCGTACTTATCGATTTAGATATTGATACATATATATCGATTTAAATATCGACACCTACATCTTTTCTTATTAATACGAAAAAGAGCATCTCATTTTTCTGAAAATTACTACTTGATATTTTTTATCTAATTGGACGCAAAACTGGTTTTACATGTTATCTTCGTATATTCAGATACAGAAGGGATTAAGTGCGAAAAAAATAAAAGATAATAAAATTCTAAATTACTTAATTCAAATTAATATATAATAAATTATTGTATAACATATGGGGATTAACACTGCATTGCTTTGTATTTTTTATCATAAAACTTATATAAAGTAAATAAAGGAAAATAATTTATAATTTTTGAATCACTAATACATAATCCAGTACCATGATTTATAAAATTTTATTCATATCTTTAAAATTACTTTTAATTGATGCATGTTAGTCTTTGTTATTTAAAAAAATTCTTTATTATACAATGCAAGAATAAAATAAAAATTCAACTGCATATTATGAAAACGTATATATAAATTTAAATCACCAAATTCATTAAATATTTCAGTTAAAATTCAAGCATATTAATTCATTAATTAATACAGATAATAAAGATTATACAATTTAACTATAAAATATCATCTTCAACAATTACAGAGCTTAATTTATGTCTATTAGTCAATTTATAATTTAAGATTTTCTCGTTTATGTATTTCCTAAATTAAAATGAAATTTCTGATTTGTATTATAGCGGAGAATAAAAAAATTCTATACCACCAAAATTATATCCATTCCAATAAAACGTAATTTCTCATTAATCAATACTTACATTGAAGGTTACTAAATATCATTTTAAAAACCCGAAATAACTATAAGATATTATCGTTAGGGATTAATTAGGTACGGCCAGAAGAAAGCATTGACATTAAAGTAATGAATTAATTTATCTTTCGAAATTGCATGGGATCAAGATACGCTGAAATTTAAATTGTAGAGCGTTCAAACCCTTGGAAACTAAGTAATGTAATATAAGTCATTCGGAAATAGAAATAAATTAAATTCTAAATTATATAAAGTAATTTAATACCTATATCTATAAAAGTATCGTATAACATGCAGGAATTATCATTTAATAATTTTAGTGAGAATTTTATGTAAAATACTTAAGAGAAATTGATTTGCTCTTCTTTTTTCTAACAGAGAAAGAATTGTAATCCAGATATATGTATAGTTGTTGTTGTTTTACTTTTTGACGGATTTTAAGGTTTTCTGGTGCAAAGACACACAAAGAAAAAAAACATGCTTATTCAAAATGTTTCTCTGTCCATTCGCGTATCCTTAAATATCTATGTCTACTTTTAATCATTTAAAACCATATGCAGCTATGCATAGAATTGAATCAAATTTTTTATGTATGTGTTTCTCTGTTGATAGCAAGTCTTGTTTCAGTTTGGTAAAAAAACCACCGAAAATGAGTTGCTATAATAGCGACTTTTGTGACACTTGCATTTTTATACTACCGATAAGTATATGAAGTTAAGCATAGAATTGAACCACGACTGATATTTATCTTTTAATAGTATTAAAATGTGTGCTAAATATAAATAGAAATGGGAATGAATGGAACATTTTCCCAAAATTATTTATTTTAGATTTTTTTAAGTTATTTTCAGTATTACATATCACATTTCATACCTTAGTTATTTGACTACATTTGTGCACAATATTTATTCTAGATTATTATTATATAGTAAAATATTATCATATTAAACAAAACCTCCTTTCTATACCAAACATCACCATAACAGAGATGAGAGGGAAACTAATAAGGATGAATGAGACACAAATATTTTCCTCCATGTATTCAATGTTATCGAATTAAAATTTATATTTACAATCTTGTATGAAATTATATTTACAGAAAAAATATTATCATATTAAAAAAAAAAAACCTTCTTCCAGTCCCAATCATCCCCACAAGAGGGATATATGGGATACTAATATGGATAGATGTAACACATATATTTTCCTTCATGTATTCAATGCTTTTAATAATAATTTATATTTATAAAATTGTTTGTCATTACATTTGTAATGTATGATCTTATAATATGGCTATTATATCTCAGCGTCACTAATCAGTTCTTTTACTGCAGATTTAACTTATATAAGTTTGACTGTCAATATGTTCCCTTTTCTCACTTATCAAACATTTGAGAGACGAAATGAAAGGGATATTTTATTTGAATTATGGTGTAGCTAATATTTTTAATTCAAAACTTATTAATAAATATGAATTAAACTTATCTTATACGTCATTAGCGAATGAAGTTATGTTAGGGGAAATGCAAATGAAGAATTGTTTAAGCACAAGCTCAAAACTCAATTTAATTTTCTCCATTCGATCAATAAACATACACTATTTCTAACAATTAAGTTTCAACAGCAATTTTTTTATAAATCTGGACTTTTATTACAATACAATAATTAAGATAGACGTTAACTTAAACCTTGACTGAAAACTATAGCGATTAACCTAGTTCACGCAGTTTGTGAGAAAAGCGCACTTTGGAGTTTCACCCAAATTTGAATTTTCGGGCATTCATCAAAACTGTTGACGAACGTTAGAGGTAGCTATCGTAACAGAAGTATAAAAACAATGTTGAGAGTGATTTTTGGAAAGAATTATTGGTAATTTTCTGAGATATTGACCCTGAAAAACTGGGATGATTTGCACATACATAATGACAGGGGCAGAGCACTATATATCATCGGTTTTTAAAGCCTAGATAACGGAATTTAATGATATATTTGTGTAATTCAATACCGAATAGTAGTGTAAAAGAAATAAATTACAAATTTCTAAAAATATTACTAATTTAATTAAAATTACTTACATAAATTCTTTGGAATACGCAATTTATTTGCATTGAATGGACCTCTTAATACGCCTCACGCGTCCTTAAAAGTTAATTTGAGACTAGATTTAATTTTTTCAGCAGACTAGAGTCGGGTAGAGATTAAACTATTTTTTTCCTACATAGTCGAGCAGGATCAGAACTGGACTTAGTTGTTCTCAGGACGTGTAATTCAAGCAATATTTTGTAAAAATATTAATAACGTAATGAAATTTGTTAATGGAATAATTGGAAATGCTTTTTATTTGTTGAACTGTGAAACATAACTTTATATATGTTTAATTTTATCATTTAAATAACGTTCCACTATTTTATTATTATTATTATAATTCTAAGAGATGTTAAATTTACAAACGGCGAGCTTTTATAAATACTATTAACCAAGATTTCCTATATGCGAGGTTCCTATTAGCTCGGATAATCAAGGTTGCACTGCGTTTAAAAAATCGTAGCACGGATCGACGTGATGTTACAACTTTACAAACCTCCTTTTAAAGCGCGCTTAGCACAATGCCAAGTTTAAACTTTTTATTAACGTTTTGATTTAGCTGCATTTAAAAAGAAAGGATTATTACTACGCAGAGTTTAGTTTTATGAAATTTCAATATAAACTACTTTTATTGTCAGTACTGAATTTGATTCCTAAAAAATATTACTAAAAAAATTATACAAATTAGTTAGACTATTAGTTAATTAGACTTCATATCTCATACGAACTTTTCTGATGTACCTATTCATACTTTTTCAATGTCTACACAATGTAAAACCTCTACGTTGTATAGTTTTTTTACAGACTTAGAATCAAACTTTTTAATAATACTGCAAATAATTCATATAAGTATAGTGCGAAGTAATGGGGCAATATTTACAAAAATTAGAAAATTAACTTTGACACAAAAACAAAAAATTATAGAAAGAGAGATAAAATATTTTTGCATCTTCCTGAAATTCGTAGAAACAATTTTACAATAAAAAAATCTATAATTTTCAAAATGTGTCTTATACCTTCCTACTAATAGGCAGGTATCAGCAGAAAAGTTATAAGGCACAAATAGTCTTTTTTCGGCTAGATATACAGTTTAATAATAAATTTATAGGTGGATAATGCATGTGCCACAATAATCAAATCCCACTATCTTCATCACGTTAAGGCAAATTCAGGATTGCCAGTCACAGATGACATTAAAAAACCATCAATTCAATGTAATTTCAATTTAAAATAAATTAATATATTACCAATGCTATAATTAATATATTTCTCTTTAAAAATAGTTGCATATTAGCAATTTACATCCATGTTACTTAAAAGAAAGAATTGAACATGTCCCATTCCTCCCCATTACCTTGTTTTATGTTAAACTTCTAGTATGAACAAAAATGTTGCTTTTAGGCTTATTTTAAATTATGGGTAATATACAGTATAATGTTCATAAATAGGGAAACTATTGCATTTATGCATAAACAAGCCATTAATATACAGAGAACATAAAAATCGTATAAAGCAAATTTACTATTGATTCTTCAGAAATCTTTTCCTTTATACTATTGATAAGCTTATCTAGATCATCAACATTTGTAAACTGAAGATTAAGCTACCATTACTTCATCTTCTGCGTGACTGATAACATATGTTTAGAATCATGCATAAAGATAAAAACCAATTGTCCCACTACACCCCATCCCCCCTCCTATTTATTGTACGGAACCCTGTGTGCGCGAATAATATATGTATCTGAATGTTTATTAATAATAAAAAACCTGTATAATACGAGTATTGTTTAATACTATGAATTAATATAAATTATTAATTTGTAAACCTATATGATATTGTTTATTTAATCAATAAATGTTTTAACATCTTTAAGGAGGAATAAAACTGTCTCATTCATCCTCATTTGAAATTGCCCCAACCACCCCTATCATAAATCGATTCAATTATTTGCCATTATGCCTCAGAAGTTATTTAGTCACAATGTTAATGTTCATTCATTTTAATCATCAATATTGAACCTTTAATTAAATAATACAACATATCTTACTTGTTTATACATTGTAAGATATTTGACAGCATCAAATTTAAAAAAAATACATATATATATATATTAAAAATATGCATTAAAATAAATACAGATTGCTAAATGGTACACTTAAAAACAATAAACACTTAAATATATATATATTGTTTAAGCAGAGTTTCAAAAAATGTAACTACACAAAAAAGCCATGTTGTTTTCTTTTCTTTTGATTCTAAAGAATGCAATGGAGTGCCAAATATGGGAACAGAAAGCAAATAAAAAAATGTTCATTGTCTGATATGCTGCGAATGTCTCATCCATCACTTATCCCAATCACCTCCAAGCTCCCGTACACAGAAAAGAATAAACTTATTTCTAATTCATTGTTTTAAATGGTTCTATAAGTATTAAGTCTCGCATTTGAAATAATATGTTATATTTTATCGTTAATGTCGAAATATTCTTTCTTAGATATTATGAAAATAAAATAAAAGTATATCTATTAAAATCTGTAAAATAAATAAAATATTTAAATTAAAAATTTAAGCAGCATATAAATTAATTTATGATTCATCAATTAATACTGGAAGTGAAATTTACATATCTCCTTTAATACTTATTAAAGTATGAAACACGAATGCCATACATTACATAGCCGTTAATAGAACAATTTAAGCGCATTAACTATTAATTTAATGAAATAAATAAATCTTCGGAATTTTGTACAATCTAGATTTATATATACAGGGTGTCCCTAAACAAATGGTATATACGCTAGGGGGTGATAGAACACATCAAGACGAATAATAATAAATAGGAAACCAAGGGTCCCAAACGTTTTCCAAAGGAGATAGCCGCCATTAATGTTTGGGGCCCAAAATTTCAAATACACATAAAAAACGGAAAAATTGGTCGATTGATTTGTGGTTTTCACTAAAATTATTCTTTATGTTGCTATTTTCTTGAATATAAATTATAAAGATAAATTTCAAAAAATGCCGATAGAGGGCGCTTTAGACTTTGAAGTAATGAAAAACTATTTTTTGCCGTGATTTTTTGCATCTCATTAAATGGTTTCGTAAGCTTAGACTTAAACTTAAATTTTGAGCTCAAAATCTGAATAGTTGGAAGCGGTTAAGTAGCACAAACTTAACTGTGTTCAGAGGGTTTAAATTTCAAATGATTATAAAAAACGGAAAAATTGGTCGATTGATTTGCGGTTTTCGCTAAAACTATTCTTTATGTCGGTATTTTACTGAAAATGGATTATAAAAATAAATTTCAAAAAATTCCGTTAGAGGGCGCCTTAAACTTCAGAGTAACGAACAACTAGTTTTTACGTTATTTTTTGCATCTGATTAAATGTTTTCGTAAACTTAGACTTAAACTTAAATTTTCAAAATCTGAATAGTTGGGAGTGGTTAAGTAGTACAAACTGAACTGTGTTCAGAGGGTTCAAATTTCAAATGATAATAAAAAACGGAAAAATTGGTCAATTCGTTTGCGATTTAAAATAAAACTATTCTTTAAGTCAATAACTTCTTGAAAATTAATTTTAAAAATAAATTTCAAAAAATTCCGTTAGAGGGCGCCTTAAACTTCAGAGTAACCGACAACAAATTTTAACCGTTATTTTTTGTATCTAATTAAATGCTTTCCAAAACGTGTTAAATGTTTTCGAAATCTTAGATTTAAACTTAAATTTTGAACTCAAATTCTGAATCGTTGGGAGGGGTTAAAAAGCGCAAGCTGAAGTGTGTTCAGGAGTTGAAATTTAACCCCCCCCCCCTTGAACACAGTTCTCTTTTGCGCAACTTAAACACTCGCAACGACTCAGAATCTGATCTCAAAATTTAAATCTAAGCATTTGAAAGCATTTAATGAGATTAAAAAAAATAACGGTTAAAAATAGTGTTACGCTACTCCAATGTCTAAGGCGCCCTCTATCGGCATTTTGCGAAATTTATCTTTAAAATTTACTTTAAAAAAACACTGATATAAAGAGTAGTTTTAGCAAAAAACCGCAAACGAATCGACTAATTTTTCCGTTTTTTTATAGTTTTCCGTTTCGTTTGAAATTTAAACCCTCTGAACACAGTTCAGTTTGTGCTACTTAACCACTCCCAACTATTCAGATTTATTCCAACTATTCCAAATTTAAGTTTAAATCTATGCCTACGAAACAATTTAATGAGATGCAAAAAATAACGGCAAAAAATAGTATTAGGATGGATTATTTCGTTAATCCAAAGACTAAAGCGCCCTCTATCGGCATTTTTTGAAATTTATCTTTATAATTCATTTTCAATAAAATACCGACATAAAGAATAGTTTTGGTGAAAACCGCAAATCAATCGACCAATTTTTCCGTTTTTTATAATCATTTGAAATTTAAACCCTCTGAATACAGTTAAGTTTGTGCTACTTAACCGCTTCCAACTATTCAGATTTTGAACTCAAAATTTAAGTTTAAATCTAAGCCTACGAAACAATTTAATGAGATGTAAAAAATTACGGCAAAAAATAGTTTTTCATTATTTCAAAGTCTAAAGCGTCCTCTATCGGCAATTTTTGAAATTTATCTTTATAATTTATTTCCAAGAAAATACCAACATAAAGAATAATTTTTGTGAAAACTGCAAATCAATCGACCAATTTTTCCGTTTTTTATGTGTATTTGAAATTTTGGACCCCAAACTTTAATGGCGGCTATCTCCTTTGGAAAACATTTGGGACCCTTGGTTTCCTATTTACTATTACTCGTCTTGATGTGTTCTATCACCCCCTAGCGTATATACCATTTGTTTAGGGACACCCTGTATATTAAAATGATTTAATTTGCAAGATTTACAATGTCTTTTAAGTTATACAATGTAATTTAAATGAATAAGAAAATGGGATATCAACACTCAGTATCAAAAACGTTATTTATTTCTTTAAAATACATATTTTACATATTTTACTGATATTTTTCATTAGAATAATCTACTTTTACAGGCCAACGTAGACAATAATTACTCAACATTGGACAGTCATTATGTTACTAGAATATTTTTACATTATTATTTATAATTTCTTATTCCATGGATAAATTTTTGCCTAATTTATGTAATAAAAATATATCATGGAAATTGATGTTATTATTCATTTATTTATTATAAAATCGAATTACAAATGGTTTTTTAGTTTTCCTGCAAAATTCATAATAATTATGGTATTTAAATTACATTTTTAAACATATTTTTTTTATCAATTAAACAAACTTTTTAAGGTGTTTTATGAAATTCTATTTCCTATACATGAAACCATTCAATTTAAAAGTACAAAAGTGTAATTTTAATTGCTTTAATTCTATTCTAAGCATTGTTAGAAAAATTGAGATGAAATTCTAGAACACTTAAGTTATTAAACTTTTCCTTTGAAGTCAATTAGTTAATAAAAGATCCCGATTAAAAAGTTTTATCGAATTAGATAATTTCCAGAAGCAAATGAAATTTCATGGAATTATTATTACCCAGTAAAAAAGAAAATAGTAAAAGATATGTATAACGTATGCATAGTTTCTAATTATGCTAATCGCGTAATTAAGGATAAAATTACATGCATTGAAAGTGAAATGTAATATAAATTAATTCATTTTCACTTTTGAAAATAAACTTTTTTCACACTGCAGTGGTTTTAAATAAAATATTTAACTAAGCTCTAAACATGTTTCCTTGTAATGGAAAAATAAATTATGTAGTGAGAGTTTATTTTCCCTTAGTTTTTATTCTTTATTAAATTCATTCTAATTGCATTCGCATAATCGTATAAATACGCTTTTACAAATTTAGAAGTCTCTTACAGCATAATATGCATTTTTTAAATTTTTAATAATTGAAGCAAAAATTTAGCAATTACCTTGTATTATTGGTCACAACAATTAAACAGTAAAAAGAGATAATATTAAAAGTTATTGTTTTATAAAATTATATAAAAAATTCTGATCAATTATTAAATAAATTCTTTGGAGAAAATTTACTTAAGATTAAACAATAAATGTATCCCATGTTAGATATCCCATAAAAAGTTTAGTGAGTACAAAAGAGTTAGTTCTATTTAAAGAATGTAGTCTTTTCTTTCATTTTCTGAATGAATTTCTGGTATTTCGTAAATATATCGTTATGTAGTTTTTATACATTTAAATATTTATAAGAAGTATGACTATTTCTTTTTTAATATACAGATAATCAGAAATTGTTGCGAATCCCTAAATGCACTATTGTTTATAACGGTTCATGAAATCTCTATAATATATTCGATTTTGTGATTTCTGATTAGGAAAAACACTTTCTGAAATCTACGAAAGAAATGGAAGAAATTATGGCGCATTTTTGTTCGTAGACTAAGACACTTTAATTTTCACTCTCTATCTCTCTCTATATATACATATGTATATACAGTCGGCTCTTGTTAATTCGAACTCGTCGGGACCAGAAGAAATGTTCGAATTATCCAGAGTTCAAATTATGGAAAGTATGAAAGGATAATATATTTAAAAAGATACTATTGCAAATCCATTAATGTTAAAGTATTTTTTTAATTTATTTCGGCTGTTATCATTAGAACATAACAATATTAAATTAAAAGATATAAATATATAAATTAATTAAGGGATTAGGAACAAGCACAGTGGAAGAAGGGTTGAAGGACAGACGAGGCATTAAGAAAGCGAATAACAAATAAATGGGTTATATTTATACTAGTTTCAGAAATATTCTGACCAAAATAAAGAAAGAAAGTTATTTTAAGGATCTAAAATCCACGTGAAAGTAAGAAAAAATGAAAAATCTGAATTCTCGTTGGTTTTAATTAAATGAAGTCAAGAGAAAATGAATTCGAATAAATGCAAATTTTAGCGTTATTCTGATCTTAAAAATTTCGGGACTTCATGTTTAGTTCGAATTAAGCAGAGATTCGATTTATCCGATTTCTAATTAACGAGAGTCGACTGTATATATATATATATATATATATATATACAGTGAAACCTCCAAATAAGGGACACTCCGAATAAGGGACACCTCTATTTAAGGGACAAAACTTCCGGTCCCAGTCCCTTGATATAGGACATGTAATATATTTACCTCTGAATAAGGGGCATCCTATTTAAGGGACAATTGAAAATGATATTATAGGCACTGGTTTTTGTATTTCAGATAATGAAGTAGTCTGCGATGAAAGCTAAATACAGATTTTTCTGAACTTATCAAACAGATAGACAGTCATGTAGATACAACACATACACAAATATACATAACAACAACATGGGCATACAACACAATTAACGATCATTTATTTACCCAAAATTTTGATTCGACATCAGTGCGTTATCTGCATTGAAAGTAATACTGAAAATTGTGAGGATGATTCTGAAAGTGGAGAATAAAAGAAAACTGTGAAATAAAAAATTTTACAGATGATTTTAGCAAATCCAAAAAAGCCCACTTTTAAGACATAAGTTTTAATTTATTTTTATTCAGAAATTCCTGAAGCTAGGAAGTATTGTTGTTCAGAAAATGTGTAATCGAGCAGTTCTTTCCTTTCTTGTTTTTTGTGTGTGTGTGTGTGGGGGGGGTAATAGATCTTTCAGAATATATTGTCAAAGTGGGCGTTTTGAAATGAATTTCCACGTGAAAGAATAATAACTACTCAAGAAAGGGTAAAAAACAAATGTCTTTGTCACGTGATTGAAATCGTTAATAACTCAATAGATAATTTATTTACCAAAAAATTGAAAACACAGTTCAATTCTAAATCACTTGCAACTTGCATAGTCAAGCGTTCCAATTTTAATTGTGTCAAAACATTTTCTACTTGCTGAGCAGAACAGTTGAGAGATAAATATTAAAAATATGCCTTAAAATATGAAAGCAATTGTATACTTTTTTTGTAAATACTTCTGGCAATGAAGAACTAAACTTCATAAGTATGGTAAATGAACACTTGAAAGGTTTGTACTGAAAATTTTTAATTTGCAAAACAATTCCTCTTGATTGATTACTTCAAATATATTTTTTTAATGTTTTAATATTTTTTCCATATGCACAGTTTGCATAAAAAATACAAATCAAGAACGCTACAAATAATTTAATGATTTAATAATTAATTGAATATTTTAATTATTATTAATATTATTATTATTATTTTGTCCGATTAATGTCATTTATGCAGTTTGAGTACATTTAAATTTCACCTTTTATGCTTTGTTATTTTTATATTCTTCTTAACGATTAATTAAAAACAATATAAAAAACTCTGAATAAGGGACACCTCTATTTAAGGGACAAATGTTCAGGTCCCATAGGTGTCCCTTATTTGGAGGTTTCACTGTATATGTGTGTGTTTGCGTGCGCATGCTCGTGTGTGTGTGTGTGTGTATGTATGTGTGTGTGTGTGTGTGTGTGTGTGTATGGCAATATTGAGGAAAACCGAATCCAAAAGTCACTTGTTTTCAACCATATTTAACAAATTTTTTTTGTTTGTTTTTGTTTTTCTTCAAAATATGTGCATTTTTATGCAAAAACAGTATATTAATACATATTAACGGCAAAAGGCTGCCCAAAAATTATATAATATACTGATACAAAAAAAATTCTTTTGAATAACTATATGCGTGTAACTGTTAACAATTTATTTGTTAAACATACATAACTTTGATCATTGGCGCACAAAAATGAATTCCTTATAATTATTAATTAATAGTTTTATATACATTCGAAAAGATAAAAAAGATCGCATCGAAATATAATATGAAGTTTGTCGCAATCCCCCCCCCCCTCCTTATCGCCCTGACGTCGTTAGTGATAAAATCTACAAAATCCCAAAGGATAAAACATCAGGTACATGTGAAATATCTATCATTTTAAATGACTTTAACCACTTAACCGTCTGCCCCGAGATAAGTCGGGGGTAAAAGCACTGTTTCCCCATACCCATCGCCTGTTAAGTGGTTAAAAAATATCTAATAATGTTGAAAGGGTTTATATCGACATAACAACACGTAAACTTTTACTAACAATTAAGGAGCATCGCGGGGACATTGGACAGAATAAACGGAATACAGCTCTTTCTCGTTTCTACTTGGCTAACAAAGATTGTGCTATTAACTTTGAGGAGGCAAAAATCATAGTTCCGTGCAATAACTTTTATAAAGTAAAATTAGAGAATTTTTTGAAATCATTGCTAGTGAGAATAAACCTTGTAACGATAATTTAACCAATAATGTAACAAAAATCTGGCATAACACCATAAAGTCTTAAATCAATATCTGTTTGCAATACTTTAGTTTTTCCTTATCCGTAGGTGGCATCATATTAAAACCTTTGATTCATTTTGATTTTATTTTATTGAAAATATTATTTTCCCCGCAGGAAGCATTCATCTCTTAACTTTTGATCATTTCATCATCGTATTTTCCGGAAGACGGCTCTAAAAGACGTCTCGAAACGTTGATTTAATCGTTGAGTTAATATCTATATACATTTTAATCGAACAAGTACTTAAAGAAGTACTTTTTTTGTGCATCAATGCGCAAGATTATGTATTCTTTACAAATACATTCTTAATAGTTATATTTTATAATGCAATTGACCAGTATACGTTTATAGTATATATATGTGTGTATTTCAAAACACATTTAGTTAATCATTTTGTACACATTAAAATCATGGTTGAAATAATTAAAATTTGTTGCATTTCTATTTAAATTACAAAAATCAATATTTTTATGTCCTTTTAATATTTTTAAACTTGAAGGACAATTAAAAAAACATTTATCAAACCTTTTCTATTACATTAAAATTATATTGTATGAAAGTGGGTACATATATTTAAAAAATTTATAATTCCTTAAACTATTTTCTCTGATGATTTTTCTAAGAATTGTACTTGCAATTATATTGTAAAGTAGACAGTATGTAATTAAATTTCTTATTAAAAGAAAATTTTAGTGTTTACTAAGAAGTTTCACCTGGAAATAAAAAATAATAATTGGAAATTCTTTTGTAGTAAGATATTCAGGAAAATGAATTTTTTATTGCAGATATAAAAACAAAACTGCTGTGAATTTTATATATTTCGAAGGATTTAAACTGTTAAGCAAATAAAACAAAAAAATCGTAATGAAAAAATAATCAAAAACGAGATAAAAACATTTTAGCAGGAAAGCTGTTAAACATTTTGCAGTATCTATTTGAAGCACTTTGAAAATTTGTGTAACTTTTGTGTAATGTCTAAAAGCTAATCGAAAAATCATGACAATTAACCGACCCGTGATTTTAGAATTACCTAATTTTTAGTTAAAAAAATCCCTAAGGCATTTTGAAATCGTAGTATCTTCAAATTTAGTATTTATTCAAATGAAAAATAACAAAGCCAAATTATTTAGTCGAGGCTAAAATTGTGCCAGGTGGTTTTAAGTGGTATTTTATAACTATACAAAAAATCACGCTGAGATTCGGACATAAAAAAATTACATAAATTTAATTTACGGACCATTTTCACCATTCGCTTACATTTCAGAATTTTATTTTTTTTTCAAACTTAAAAATCTCTTTTAAAAATGGAGACGGGTGTTAAAGTAAATGTTTAAAGTACATGAAAAAAATTGGTTGCGCACTTTGTCTTGTAATATAATATGTATATGTCATTTAAAGTTGGCTTCTAAAGCAAATTGTCAAGTCCGTTACCATACAAAGTTACTCAAAATACTCAGCTTTAAATTTATTAGATTTCTTTAAATCAACTTACGTTGAAGTGACTGATGTCCCTAAATTTCAAAACATGATATTTATCAATAATACTTAAATTAAATTGAAATGAAAGACAGTTTTAGCCACAAGATTTTGATCAGATAAAAATTATACAAGAATCTCTCTTCTTTCTAATAATTACAGTATATATTCATGTAAATTATTAAATTTTAAGTAAATTGCATATTTGTTTCGCAGTTGAATAAAAAATTAAAATAGAATGGGGAAAAAAATGATAATCATTAAAAAGCCGTGCGGTAATAGACTTGACATTTGGTAACGGACTTGACACTATGTTGAAAATGGCCGTTATACAAAAAAAATATATATATATATACTGAAATGGATTTTAATGAAACTTTCTATGTGCGCGAAGACTGGGAATGTTAAATGTTAGTGCGGCTGGCAATATTGAAGGATACTGTGGTTTGGAGATCTCGCAATACCACGTGACTTACAGGAAACATGTATTGATAGAAAATTTTTGGAGTAATGAGAAGATTTTCAATCGAAGTACACGTAATTTATTTTTAGAATTTTCATATATTTAAAGTTACACCCAAAAGATTTTATGTATATCTATTCATATGCGGTATAATAAGAAATAAAATATTCTTTGTTTACCCTCTGTTTACATTAAGTAAGTTAAATGTCAAGGACTGCTCAATGAAATCTATGAATTCCAAGAAAATCGGACTAATTTAAAAGAGTTAGAGCAGAAAGGGAAAGACAAGCAAACCAACTTCATAAATACTTTTTAACTTTGTTGGAAAATGTTAAAGTGATTATCAAACTACTTTTGTAAATAGTAAACGATCAGCCAAATTTAGCGACGGAATTCCAGTAGAAAATATGTAAAAAATAGACATTTTTGGATTATTTGATGGCAAAAAAAAAAAACAATTTGACAAGCAGCGCTTTATCTCACCTAGCGCGAACTATTTTAATATATCTAATGCACGGTTTAAAAAAATTAAATTAAAAATTAAAATAAAATAAAAATAAAATAAATAACGATAAATATTAAAAATACATTTTATAGGCATTTCATGATATAGAAAGCCATATATTCATACTTAAATAATTGTTTTTATTTAATACATTCAGATCATTTCTTAAAATTCTTTTACTTGTATAGTTAAAATTTTTACTGGTCACTTTAAATAAGTTTGAAAAGTTTAGCTCCAAGGAAAAAAATCATTATCTTATTTCAAAATATGCGCAACATACAAAAATAATAAACATTGTTTCAAAATTTACATAAAAATTTCATCAAGAAAAAATTTATAATACAGCTGAAGTATACTTTCTCTTTAATAACATTTCTTATTAAAAAAAATAATGGATAATAAAACTATTAACAGCAAATTAATTTATCACTGAACCCGAAATCCTTCAAGATCAGTAATTTATGCAAAACTTTGCTTAACTTACAAGAAAAAGTCTAAGAAATGACAAATTACTGTTCTTTGCATCGAAGCAGTAGAATAATTATGATAAACCATCTGTCGAAATCAGAAAAATAAATGAGAATGATGCTTCGTCCAATAATAACCCATTGCAAGAAACTTGTTGTAAAATGTCCAAGTATTGAATATTTTATTTTCATTCTAACTTTAAAAGTTAAGAACATAGCATGAAACTAAAAGAAGTAGTAATATTGATGTGTTCATTAAATTTGGTACTTTTAAAAATCATTTCCAAATAAAGCAAACAAATTTCAATAACAGAAAACAATGGGTAAAACATTTAAAATGAAACATAATAAATAAACAATCGAGATTACAAAAATAATATGAAGCATGTTTCTAATACAAATTTTAATATGATCTCAAACAGTGTTGAAAATATTAAGGTTGCATCTCAAGAAGAAAATATTACAACATTAATGGCAAAATATTTATTTCTGTAATACTTTTGATACTTATATATCTCTTGTTATTTTCTTCTATATTTACAGAAGAAAGTATTGGATCCGAGAAAAATTTCGAATTCCAAATTTTGATGATTTTACAAGCTTTAAGAGTCAGAGCAACCGATGAACATGATTTTTTACAAAATGTCTGACTGAGTTTGTGACTCGGTCTGTCCGTCTGTTTGTATGTTATATAAACATTGTGGGCGATTTATCACAAGAACTGATGCACTGAATTCAATAAAACTTTATATCCATGTAGTCCTTGACAAAAATTGGTTCTTATTAGTTTTTTTTTTTTTTTTTTTTTTTTTTTTTTTTTTTTTTTTTTGAAAATCGCTCAACAGTATGGCGCTGCTACGCTTTCTTCTCTTCGATTTCCGCAATAGGTCTATCTCCAGAATTAATGCACGGATTTTCATAAAACATTAGAATCAGTTAATCTGTGATATGAATTGATTTTTTTTTTACGATTTGGTGTAAATCACTCAATTCGTGGCGCTTCTATGCTGCATTTTTTAAGATTCTGCAATAACTCTATCTCAAGAACGAATGCACGGATTTCCATCAAATTTCAGATTCGATTAGTTCTTGACAAGAATTGATACTGTTTATATTTTGTTGTAAATAGTTCCACAAAATGCGCTGTTGAATTGCATTTGTTACAATATCTGTAACAGCTCTATCTCAAGAACTAATGCATAGATTTCCATCAAACTTCTGATTCAATTAATCCTTGACATGAATTGGTTTGCTTTTTATTTTTGTGTCATCGTCATACAGGTGAAGCTGCTATGCTGATTTTTTTTACGATTTACATGATTTTACCGATATTCATATCTCATATGTACGGAATTTTATATGTTTAAATTCCTCATGATGATCACAGATTGCCGTTTAATTTTGGTACTGTGATAGTAAACCACGAAATATTAAGATGTATGAGGTAGATGAAAGTTTTGGGATTACTACATTCGACAAGTCCGTTTGGTATTTGAAATATTTTTTGAGGTTTTCGCTTTTGGAGATTGCCTCTGATGAGAATCTGAGGAGAATGCCTTGAAAATATTTGAATACTACAATGCTATTTAGCGTTAACCCGGAATGACTTGCGCCGGGCCTTATAGCCCTAGAGTACGTGTGGTTATTAGGTGCGTTCGTACTTATATTATGTAAATACGCAGCACCTATAGTCGTCGTTCAATCCGTCCGTCTGTCCGCATATAACAGAGCAAAAACTATCAAACCGAATCGTTTGAAATTTTAAATATATGATTGTTA
The DNA here is from genome assembly GCA_964019185.1 of Maratus speculifer. Lineage (NCBI taxonomy): Eukaryota > Metazoa > Arthropoda > Arachnida > Araneae > Salticidae > Maratus > Maratus speculifer. The sequence continues at coordinate 110,554,216 of OZ025300.1, forward strand.
CATAATTTTGTCGAGTCATTTAAAATTTTATGAAAATCGGATGTATAGTTTAATTACAGACAAAATCAAAAGTATTCATTTACATTACGATCAATGGGGAAAAAGTTTTAAATGCATTTTAATGCCGTTACACTCTTTAGAACATAATAAAATTGATATTCATCTATGAAGTATAAAATAAAATATACTTTCTTTACAATCGGTGGTACGAGTAACATTTGTTATTAATTTACAGGATCACACAACTGTATTCCTTTGCATATTGGTATAGGGGAAAACAATGTTCGGGGCGCGTTTTAATTATATTAATCTACTTCACAATTTAAAAAACTGATATAAGTTGCTGAAATTTACTAAAAGTTATTTCCTGTATAATAGAAGTCAGACAGTATTTACAGGGACATACAAGATATTTTGGCTATTATACTGTATACTGTTTCATCAAAATTTTAATATTTTTCAAATTTCGTTATAGTAAGAACGCACCTCATTTGCTACGCTTCAATTGCAATTTGCAACTTGTTTATAAATGTCACCACTATTTTCCTAAAATAAATCTTCATTTTATTTTATCACAGAGTTTGTAACAATTGCCTCCGACTAAAGAAAGAGATAATTATTATTTGTATTTATTGGTGGCAAAGTAAAAACCATTCTTATCCTGGGTCTGCGCGCTTTCTTTCAGATTCATATGAATTTGTGTGTAACATTTAAGAAAAGTCAGTTCAAGTAAAGAGGTCCAAAAACAGATTGCACTGTATGCTATAGACTGACATTATACGAAGTTAAACAAAAGTGAGTAAAAGAAAACCTTTTTCGTGATTTGTCTCTTATGATTTTTACACAGTTTTATTTAACTTGATTTAGCTCATATATGAAAACTGCAGAATCCAGTGGCTATAAGTGATAAAATTGAAAAGAATTAACTAAGCACAGACGACCTGAAAATATGCTTTTTTTTTGGAGGTAAAGAAATTTAAGTGACAAGCAGTCTCCTCCCGATACGATGGTCGGTTTCTCTAAAACAATCGTGAATCAAATGAAATACCTCTAATAAAGATTAAAATAATAATAATAATAATGTCTAATCAAACATCTATAATTCATATAATTTTAGATCATCCTGTTCAAAGTGTATGTTGACGATATTATAAACAAAAAAAGCTCTAAAATGAATAAAATACCTATGTTTAACTATTTTTAGTAGAAATGTTACTTTGAATTTCTTCTTCTACCTAAGCCTATTGCTGAGGAATGGTGAAATGTTCTAAAAGTGCGACCATACCATTAAACCTCATTAGGTAGGAATTTCAAAACTGGGTGGAGGAGGGGTTATGAAAGGTTCATAATATGAAAAAGTAATCCGAGGGCTTTCCAATGATATGCCACATGACGGGTCCAAAAAGTTTGGAATTTTTTGAACCGCTTTTTAAACCCATTGGGGGTGGAAATTTTAAAACTGCTCAAACGCGTGTTTAATACTTTTTTTATACATTTATTTTTTGCCGTTTCACGTTCGTACTTAAAATGAGTGATAAGATGTGCCAAATGCTCTAAATTGTTCAACCGCCGCACATAAGAGTATTTGCGTTATCTAGGCGGCCAAAATTATTTTATTGCATATATCTATTCTTAATGGTACAATTGAAAGAAAAAACACATTTATTAAATTTATAAAGACGATTTATTAAAATAATTTCATTTTTAAACACTAATATTCATGTTCGTCACTCTCTGAAGAATCATCACTAACTTTGGGATTTGCAGATAAAAGAAGAGCAATTGTTTCTGGCAAAAAGGGGTTCATTTTTTCTACCAATGATTTTTCTCATGCTACTTATAAAAGGGTCTGATGTTAAAAGTAGCCGATTCAAAATATCTTTGTTGCAGCTTTCCCTCGAGAATTTTCGCGCGAAGTCTTGGTGGTATAGCCTAAAATGCTTATTGCGCGCTTCTGCGGCCTCTTCTGAAAGCTGTCCAATGGGCAATAATGCATTTTTAATGATAGTTGAACTATGAATTAATATTTTATGCATAGTTGGAGACACTGGATGCCACTGGTACAAATCTACATATAAGCGAGCAGTGTCTAATGCATATTTCTCGTATTTTTCTGGATCAATTATATGTCCGCTTAAAATTGTCTCTAGTATGACTTTTAAGCGATATATTAAGTCATAACTAATGCCTGTTATGTTAGAAGTCAATTTCGGATTTTCAAAAAACCTCCTACTTGTATTATCGTTCTTGGTGTTGTCAATATTTGCCTATGGCATGTCTACCAGTAAACCTGTTTCTTCGAGAAATCTTTTCTGGATTTAGAATTTTTTTCCCAGCTCAGTTTTTTCTCAGCTTCAGTCTTCCGCTCTCTATATTTCTGTACTGGCAACTTATGGTATTATGGTATTATAGCTAAATGAAGAATGCTTTCAAAGAGTCTAATTCGAGAATGTAAAGTTGAAAGATGCAACTCGATAGCTTCAGAATTAATTTCTTTCTGAATATCAATTTTGTTGAAGTCCTTAGAAGTTGCACCGTATATGTAGCATTGACTTGTGGATTTTGTGCCAGTTGCAGCGTTGCAGACCTTTCCATCTGCCGTTTTCATGATAAACACATCACTGACTGAGAACCTGTTCCCATTTAAATTAACCACTGTGGCGTTTAGTGACATCGCAGAATTTTTTTATAAAGTTAATTTCTTCCTCCGTAACATCAGTATTTTCTTTTAAAAAGCAAAATCTTATAGGACGGCAAAATCGAGGGAATGAAGGTGTTGGGTTTTCCCATAATAGCTTTCCGTTTTTAGTACCAGAAACGAATCGTAAAGGGACAAAACTACTTTGGAATATGTTCGCATCAGTGTCGGCGTCATTTACAAAGTTCTGTTTAAATTCTGCTTGTTGTGAACCATCACAATCCCATTTTGAAATTAACATATTAAACACTCTCGTTTTTTATCTTTCACTGTTGTTAGAACTTCTTCCAGGAACATGGATAAACGCTTAACTGTATGGTCAACCAAAGACTGTAAATCGGTTTGCATAAATACTTGTTATTCTACATGATTCTAGAGGCGGATAGCATTCTTGTTTCGCTTTTTGCAGCAAGGTATAACAAGGAAAGAATTTCTTGTTGGTATTCCTCACTATTTCATATTGTCGACGAGTGAAATCGGCTTCTACGAACATGGACAATGCTTGTGTTGGCGTTAGTGAGTCAGTTTTTTCACTCTCTGATTTAGAAAACGCCTTTTTATATTTTGTTGCACGTTTCAGACTACTTATGATTTCTTTGAGTATTTCAGAAGCATCTCGTTTTCATGATTTCTACAACTCAACCTGAGCTGCATGAATTATAATTTCCTTTTCTGGAGAAGATCGTACTTCTTTTGTTTTTCTCCTCTTACAAGGAAGGTCTCCATTGGGGGCATACTCAGAATTTCTTGAAAAAAATACGAATTAAACTACTCATGTAAGTAATAAAGAATCAGTGAAAATTAGCGGCGGAATTACATTATTAGATATGTAAAAAAAATAAAATAGTTTGGAATAATTGGCGTGAAAAGCTGAAAGCGACGCGGGATTTGGCGAACAGTGTATTTCCTCGCCAAAAGCAAACGATTTTAACGAATCTGAAAATTGATTTTAATTGACTTCACTGTTAAAAATCTGCAGCATTTACTGCAACGTCACTCCACTACTTTTATAGAATATCGGTCTTCTGACCAATGAGAATGCTCCATAGCACGGTGAATTGACCGTGTCATACACTGTTAAAAATCTGCTGCATTTTGTTGCAACGCACTCCACCGCTTGTATATAATATCTTTATTCCAACCAATGAGAAAGCTACATTTCACGGCCAAGTAACCGTTTTCTATACAAGCAAGGGAGTGCGTTGCAACAAAATGCAGCAGATTTTTAAAAGTGTATTTTTCAATTTTGAACAATTTTAATCAATTTAAATTGTGTTTTAAATGATAAAATAAATTAATTTCATTTTGTTATAAGTACATATAAACGTATATGACAAAATTGCACTTAAAGTAAAGTAAAAATGCAAAACTAAAATTACTTAAACTAAACTTATTTAAATAAATTGAACATAGAAAGTTTTTTTCTTTAAAAAGTATTCGAAGCGTAAAAGCGTATTTTTCAAAATTTCGTTTTTTCGCCAACCGGAGATAAATCGCCAAATAAACGAAATTTTTATTATTTTTTACGGACGTTATAAGGAGGTTCCGCCGAAATTTCTTTTATAAACATATATAACTATATGAGAAGAACATTCTGTATTTTTTTCAGATTTTTCTAAGTATGCCCGTATGGAGACCTTCCTTGTTAGTTCTCTCACTTGATTCTATAAATAATTTACATGGTCGTCCAGGCCGAGGTTGTGGTATAACAGGCATATCAAACGTCCCTTCTAGCCAAAATTGATTGTTTTTAATAAATGTCTTCTTTTTTATGTGCTTTTATCCATCTCTTTTTAATTTGTGATTTAAATCCTGAAAAATTGCGTTTTAATCTCTCAATTTGGCCGTTTGTGTAACCTTTACCCGATATCAGCCGATCTTTTAAGAAATTTAATTTATCTTCAAAATTCGACAAATCAAAACTCTGCATTCAATTAAACAAACATTTACGAGTCACAACTCTTACTCGCGAGGTATCTTGTGAACCTACAATAAAAATATTATCTTTTAGAAAGTTATCTTAAAAAGTCTCTTTAGAAGTATCTTTTAGATACTTCTAAAGAGACTTAGTGCATCAATTAAACTTCTTAACGATAAAACAATTAAAAAATATAATGAACTTTTGCAATATTACCTGCTGTATAAGGATCCATCACAAATACTTTCAAAATAAACGTAAAATAATATATATTTCACTTCAAAGGTAACGTCTTTACACGAACTCCAAGAACAGACACAAACAACAAGTTGAATGATCGAATCCCGACTAAAGTTATAACAAGAAGCTGTGGTCCTGGGAAAGGTTCAATGGTTGGTTACTTTTCACGAAACTGTCCTCTAACTCAGGCTGCCATTTGTTTAACGGTTTTAGTACTTTAAAAATTTGACTTTTGGCCGCCTAGATTGGTCAAATACCCGTATGTGCGCCGTTTAACCCCCTTAGAGTGAAATTTCTAAAATTGCTGAAATACGTATTTAATTATTTTTATTAGAAGATTTTTTTATAGAATTTCACACTTCTACCTTAAATGGCTGCTAAAATATAGTAAGATGTTACAGAAGTTTCGAATCCCCGTTTGCCCTCCTTAAAGAGAGGATTTCCAAAAATCCTCTCTTATTGCATGCTTAACGTTATAGGAAATTTTTTCCCCAATTTTCATGCTTCTAGGTTCAGTTGTTTGGGCTGTGCGTTGATTATCAGTTAATCAGGACAAACTATTTTATATATAAATAGTTTTTCTATTTAGGTGCAGCGTTTTAGAGATAAACCACTTTTATACTATAATCAATATTGATTAATTATAAATTTAAAGAAAATTGTACTCTACTTTTTTTTTACAGTTTTTGAAATAGGAGGTAAAAGACTACAATTAAACAAACGGTAATTACCTATTTCAATTCAGCCAATTATTACAGGTGTTAAAATTTAACGTCAACTATCTTTGAACTCAATTTACTGAAAATCGAATTTTTATCACTTGTAACTCTTGGCTTCTTAGGTCGTCATTAGTACAAAAGGAATTTTGTAATCAATTTCTCTCTGAATTTCTGATATACTATAAACAAATAAAAAATATATATATTTGTATAGTCGTGTTTACGATCATAATAACAATTTAATATTTATAGAACTTAAATATAAATGAATAAATTAATTTTAACCACTTCGCGACAAAAACCTTTTACTAACTTTTTCTTTTTTTTTTTTTTTTTTTTTTTTTTTTTTTTTTTTGTAAACCGGTTTTTAAAAACAGAAATTTGTGGCTTATTAAATGGAAAAATGCTCCGATTAAATAAGACAAATTTTATAGGAAATTTTTTCTGGCAGGGATAAACAAGGATTCTGAAACTTTCTGTAAATTGACAGACTTTAATCGGATAAAAGTAAACTCAATTATGTTTCAAAATCGAAGGTGGGATTTTCCACCGCATCCACCCACTTCCTTAGTGAAAAATTTATTAGTTCCTACTTTATTTCGTTACTCAAAAATTACATTTTTTATTATCAAAAAAAAAAAAATAATAATAATAATAAGCATGGGCGTATTTTCTCTCCCACCCAAACGACATTTTCAGTCCCTCCTTTATCTTTCAAAATCGAAGAAATGCAATCACTACCCTATCCCCTTCGCCCCCCCTCCTTTTAAAGGGAAATTTTTGATTCCCTTAATTTTAAAGATACTCGCAAGTAATAAATTTTTCTATGCGTTTCAAAACAGAAGAAAAAGAAAATTGTACAATTTAACTTGAAAAATCTAGGAGAAGGGGGGGAGGCAAATGACTGTCCCATAATTACCCCCCCCCCCTCCCTTTTAACGAAAAATTCTTTGTTTCTTTTTTTTCTAGCTACTTGCAAAGAATAAATTTTATTATGTTTTCAAAATTTAGAGAGGAGTAATTACTGTCCCATGCCCCCCCCCCCTCCTCCCCTTATCGGAAAATTCTCGTTTCCTTTTTTTGAAATTTTCGTAAAGAAAAAAGTCCTTGGAGGAAACATACTTTCCGCTGAAATGACTTCCAGTTTTTATGAAAATTACTTTTAGTTTATAAAAACAAATAAAAAAAAACGATAATTCTTTTTAAATAGTTCGTTTTAAATTTACATTTGAAAATTTTATTATTTTTCACGCAATGGACGCTGATTTCTAACTTTCACTATTTAGCGAAACGAGATTGACTAATCAAAATCCAGCAGTTTTGCCAAGAACCAAGAGATCATGAAGATACAGGCCTCTGATAGGCCAATCCCGTTTCGCTAAACAGCGAAAAATCTCTGTTTCCCCACCATTATTTTTAGTAATAGACATAAAACTACTCAACTTTGGATATCTTAATGTTTACCATGTGAGACTCGCATGTCGCCGTTTCACGCTCGGTCTTGTAATAGCAATTTGACTATCTTTTATTATTATTTTTATATACTTTCGCTTAATTATTATGTTTGAATAGAATCACATTAAGACAAGATCTTAAATTTATGCCCCGAGTTAGATTTATTGGCGTATTATTAATACTACCGGCGTTCGTTTAGTATTTATTGTTCGTAATCCGTTTTATGTGTACATTTCTTTGATTTATTAATTTATTTATTTTATATATATAGCCATGAATAAAATTATGCACCGAGCTTGATCTATCTTTTTGAATGGAGTAAGTAATTAACAAAACACTGAGCCTTGTTTTAAAAAAATCAGAATTAATAAAAATATTTCAAAGGAGGATATCTACGATCGAAAGATTATTAATGTTACCTTTTTTAGCCTTTAAAAAATAATAATAGAGGTGCAGTTAACAAATAACTATTTATTATAAATTTGATTAATTCTTTATGACTATAATAAAGAAAAGAGTTCAAGTATCAATTTCAGTTTTTTATTGATTGCTATTTTTGTGTATGTTCGTGTTTTTTAGTAAAATTTTTTAGTTACTGCTGCTATGGTTTTAAACAATGCAATGTTTTTAACTTACATTTAAAATTTATCAAAAAAAATTTGCATGACTTATTAAAATTTGGAATAAAAGCTAATTTTAAAAATAAACAGGAAATGTATGCTTCCAGACAGTGCAGATAAACTTTTTGTCTATTTTTTTTCTTTGAATTTAATCTGACCACTTCTGACTGTTACTGAACATTAAACTTGGAAGTCTGATCGATAAAATTTACAATTTTTGCAAAACCGATTGATGAAATTCATTATTTTTGCAAAACCAAAGAAGGAAACCCACAATCGTTTGTGTCTGATCGATAAAATTCACATTTTTTGCAAAACTGGTCAAGATAATTCATTATTTTTACAAAGTCGATGAAGAAAATCCAAAATCTTTCCATGTCTGATCAATAAAATTCACAATTTTTGCAAAACCGATCAAAAAAATTCATTATATTTACAAAATCGGTGAAGAAAATCGACAATTTTTCCGCGTCTGATTGACAAATTCACTATTTTTGCAAAACCGATTGAGGAAATTCATTATTTTTCCGAACCAAAGAAGGAAATTCACATTCGTTTGTGTCTGATCAATAAAATTCACAAATTTTGCAAAACCAATCAAGAAAATTCATTATTTTTACAAGATCGGTGAAGAATATCCAAAATCTTTCCATGTCTGATCAATAAAATTCACAATTTTTGAAAATCCAATTATAAAAATTCATTATTTTTCCAAAATAGATGAAGAAAATCCAAAATCTGTCCACGTCTGATTGAAATAATTCACTATTTTTTGCAAGACCGATAAAAAAATTCATTATTTTTGCAAAATCGGTGAAGAATAGCCACAATCTTTCCGCGTCTGATCGACAAAATTCACTATTTTTGCAAAACAAATCGAGAAAATTCATTATTTTTACAAAATCGATGAAGAAAATCTAAAATATTTCCATGTCTGATCAATAAAATTCACAATTTTTGCAAAACCAATCATAAAAATTCATTATTTTTAAAAAAACAGTGAAGAAAATCCACAATCTTTCCGCGTCTGATCGACAAGATTCACTATTTTTGCAAAACCGAACAAGAAAATTCATTATTTTTACAAAATCGGTGAAGAAAATCCACAATATTTCCATGTCTGATCGACAGAATTCACTATTTTTGCAAAACCGATCAATAAAATTCATTATTTTTACAAAACCAAAGAAGGAAATCCACAATCTTTCTGTGACTGATCGATACAGTTCGCAATTTTTGCAAATCCGTTCAAGAAAATTCCTTCTTTTTACAAAATCGATGAAGAAAATCCACAACCTTTCCACGTCTGATCGACAAAATTCATTATTTTTCCAAAACAAATCGAGAAATTTCATTATATTTACAAAATCGGTCAAGAAAATCCGCAATCTTTCCGTGTCCGATCGATAAAATTCGCAATTTTTGCGAAACCAATAAAGAAAATTCATTATTTTTACAAAATCGGTGAAGAAAATCCACAATCTTTTCGCAGCTTATCGATAAGATTCACTATTTTTGCAAAACCGAACAAGAAAATTCATTATTTTTAAAAAATCGGTGAAGAAAATCCACAATATTTACGTGTCTGATCGACAGAAGTCACTATTTTTGCAAAACCGATCAATAAAATTCATTATTTTTACAAAACCAAAGAAGGAAATCAACAATCTTTCTGTGTCTGATCAATACAATTCGCAATTTTTGCAAATCCGATCAAGAAAATTCAATCTTTTTACAAAATCGGTGAAGAAAATCCACAATCTTACCGCGTCTGATTAATAAGATTTACTATTTTTGCAAAACCGAACAAGAAAATTCATTATTTTTACAAAATCGGTGAAGAAAATCAACAATATTTACGCGTCTGGTCGACAGAATTCACTATTTTTGCAAAACCGATCAATAAAATTCATTATTTTTACAAAACCAAAGAAGGAAATCCACAATCTTTCTGTGTCTGATCAATAGAATTCGCAATTTTTGCAAATCCGATCAAGAAAATTCAATCTTTTTACAAAATCGGTGAAGAAAATCTGCAATCTTTCCGTGTCTGATCAATAAAATTCACAATTTTTGAAAATCCAATTATAAAAATTCATTATTTTTCCAAAATAGATGAAGAAAATCCACAATCTTTCCGTGTCTGATCGACAAGATTCACTATTTTTGCAAAACCGAGCAAGAAAATTCATTATTTTTACAAAATCGGTGAAGAAAATCCACAATATTTCCATGTCTGATCGACAGAATTCACTATTTTTGCAAAACCGATCAATAAAATTCATTATTTTTACAAAACCAAAGAAGGAAATCCACAATCTTTCTGTGACTGATCAATACAGTTCGCAATTTTTGCAAATCCGATCAAGAAAATTCATTCTTTTTACAAAATCGATGAAGAAAATCCACAATCTTTCCACGTCTGATCGACAAAATTCATTATTTTTCCAAAACAAATCGAGAAAATTCATTATATTTACAAAATCGGTGAGGAAAATCCGCAATCTATCCGTGTCCGATCGATAAAATTCGCAATTTTTGCAAAACCAATAAAGAAAATTCATTATTTTTACAAAATCAGTGAAGAAAATCCACAATCTTTTCGCAGCTTATCGATAAGATTCACTATTTTTGCAAAACCGAACAAGATAATTTATTATTTTTACAAAATCGGTGAAGAAAATAAACAATATTTACGCGTCTGATCGACAGAATTCACTATTTTTGCAAAACCGATCAATAAAATTCATTATTTTTACAAAACCAAAGAAGGAAATCCACAATCTTTCTGTGTCTGATCAATACAATTCGCAATTTTTGCAAATCCGATCAAGAAAATTCATTCTTTTTACAAAATCGATGAAGAAAATCCACAATCTTTCCACGTCTGATCGACAAAAATTCACTATTTTTGCAAAACAAATCGAGAAAATTCATTATATTTACAAAATCGATGAAGAAAATCTAAAATATTTCCATGTCTGATCAATAAAATTCACAATTTTTGCAAAACCGAACAAGAAAATTCATTATCTTTACAAAATCGGTGAAGAAAATCCGCAATCTTTCCGTGTCTGATCAATAAAATTCACAATTTTTGAAAATCCAATTATAAAAATTCATTATTTTTCCAAAATAGATGAAGAAAATCCACAATCTTTCCGTGTCTGATCGACAAGATTCACTATTTTTGCAAAACCGAGCAAGAAAATTCATTATTTTTACAAAATCGGTGAAGAAAATCCACAATATTTCCATGTCTGATCGACAGAATTCACTATTTTTGCAAAACCGATCAATAAAATTCATTATTTTTACAAAACCAAAGAAGGAAATCCACAATCTTTCTGTGACTGATCAATACAGTTCGCAATTTTTGCAAATCCGATCAAAAAAATTCATTCTTTTTACAAAATCGATGAAGAAAATCCACAATCTTTCCACGTCTGATCGACAAAATTCATTATTTTTCCAAAACAAATCGAGAAAATTCATTATATTTACAAAATCGGTGAGGAAAATCCGCAATCTATCCGTGTCCGATCGATAAAATTCGCAATTTTTGCAAAACCAATAAAGAAAATTCATTATTTTTACAAAATCGGTGAAGAAAATCCACAATCTTTTCGCAGCTTATCGATAAGGTTCACTATTTTTGCAAAACCGAACAAGAAAATTCATTATTTTTACAAAATCGGTGAAGAAAATCCACAATATTTACGTGTCTGATCGACAGAATTCACTATTTTTGCAAAACCGATCAATAAAATTCATTATTTTTACAAAACCAAAGAAGGAAATCCACAATCTTTCTGTGTCTGATCAATACAATTCGCAATTTTTGCAAATCCGATCAATAAAATTCATTATTTTTACAAAACCAAAGAAGGAAATCCACAATCTTTCTGTGTCTGATCAATACAATTCGCAATTTTTGCAAAACCAATAAAGAAAATTCATTATTTTTAAAAAATTGGTGAAGAAAATCCACAATCTTTCCGCGTCTGATCGATAAGATTCACTATTTTTGCAAAACCGAACAAGAAAATTTATTATTTTTACAAAACCAAAGAAGGAAATCCACAATCTTTCTGTGTCTGATCAATACAATTCGCAATTTTTGCAAATCCGATCAAGAAAATTCATTCTTTTTACAAAATCGATGAAGAAAATCCACAATCTTTCCACGTCTGATCGACAAAATTCACTATTTTTGCAAAACAAATCGAGAAAATTCATTATATTTACAAAATCGATGAAGAAAATCTAAAATATTTCCATGTCTGATCAATAAAATTCACAATTTTTGCAAAACCGAACAAGAAAATTCATTATCTTTACAAAATCGGTGAAGAAAATCCGCAATCTTTCCGTGTCTGATCAATAAAATTCACAATTTTTGAAAATCCAATTATAAAAATTCATTATTTTTCCAAAATAGATGAAGAAAATCCACAATCTTTCCGCGTCTGATCGACAAGATTCACTATTTTTGCAAAACCGAGCAAGAAAATTCATTATTTTTACAAAATCGGTGAAGAAAATCCACAATATTTCCATGTCTGATCGACAGAATTCACTATTTTTGCAAAACCGATCAATAAAATTCATTATTTTTACAAAACCAAAGAAGGAAATCCACAATCTTTCTGTGACTGATCAATACAGTTCGCAATTTTTGCAAATCCGATCAAGAAAATTCATTCTTTTTACAAAATCGATGAAGAAAATCCACAATCTTTCCACGTCTGATCGACAAAATTCATTATTTTTCCAAAACAAATCGAGAAAATTCATTATATTTACAAAATCGGTGAAGAAAATCCGCAATCTATCCGTGTCCGATCGATAAAATTCGCAATTTTTGCAAAACCAATAAAGAAAATTCATTATTTTTACAAAATCGGTGAAGAAAATTCACAATCTTTTCGCAGCTTATCGATAAGATTCACTATTTTTGCAAAACCGAACAAGAAAATTCATTATTTTTACAAAATCGGTGAAGAAAATCCACAATATTTACGTGTCTGATCGACAGAATTCACTATTTTTGCAAAACCGATCAATAAAATTCATTATTTTTACAAAACCAAAGAAGGAAATCCACAATCTTTCTGTTTCTGATCAATACAATTCGAAATTTTTGCAAATCCGATCAAGAAAATTCATTATTTTTACAAAATCGGTGAAGAAAATCCACAATCTTTTCGCAGCTTATCGATAAGATTCACTATTTTTGCAAAACCGAACAAGAAAATTCATTATTTTTACAAAATCGGTGAAGAAAATCCACAATATTTACGTGTCTGATCGACAGAATTCACTATTTTTGCAAAACCGATCAATAAAATTCATTATTTTTACAAAACCAAAGAAGGAAATCCACAATCTTTCTGTGTCTGATCAATACAATTCGCAATTTTTGCAAATCCGATCAAGAAAATTCAATCTTTTTACAAAATCGGTGAAGAAAATCCACAATCTTACCGCGTCTGATTGATAAGATTCACTATTTTTGCAAAACCGAACAAGAAAATTCATTATTTTTACAAAATCGGTGAAGAAAATCCACAATATTTACGCGTCTGGTCGACAGAATTCACTATTTTTGCAAAACCGATCAATAAAATTCATTATTTTTACAAAACCAAAGAAGGAAATCCACAATCTTTCTGTGTCTGATCAATAGAATTCGCAATTTTTGCAAATCCGATCAAGAAAATTCAATCTTTTTACAAAATCGGTGAAGAAAATCAGCAATCTTTCCGTGTCTGATCAATAAAATTCACAATTTTTGCAAAACCAATCATAAAAGTTCATTATTTTTACAAAATCGGTGAAGAAAATCCACAATCTTTCCGCGTCTGATCGACAAGATTCATTATTTTTGCAAAACAGATCGAGAAAATTCATTATTTTTACAACATCGATGAAGAAAATCCAAAATCGTTCCATGTCTGATCAATAAAATTCACAATTTTTGCAAAACCGATCAAAAAAATTTATTATATTTACAAAATCGGTGAAGAAAATCCACAATCTTTCCGAGTCTGATCGACAAAATTCACTTTTTTTGCAAAACCGATTGAGGAAATTCATTATTTTTACAAAATCGATGAAACAAATCCAAAATATTTCCATGTCTGATCAATGAAATTCACAATTTTTGCAAAACGGAACAAGAAAATTCATTATTTTTACAAAATCGGTGAAGAAAATCCGCAATTTTTCCATGTCTGATTGACAAAATTCACTATTTTTGTAAAACCAATTGAGAAAATTCATTATTTTTACATAACCAAAGAAGGAAATCCACAATCTTTCCCTGTCTGATCGATAAAATTTGCAATTTTTGAAAAATCGATTAAGAAAATTCATTATTTTTACAAGATCGATGAAGGAAATCCAAAACCTCCGTGTCTGATTGACAAAATTCACTATTTTTGCATAACTGACTGAGAAAATTCATTATTTTTGCAAAACCGAAGAAGGAAATCCACAATCTTTCTATGTCTGATCGATAAAATTCACAGTTTTTGCAAAACCGATTGAGAAAATTCATTAAAGGATACCGAGAAATCTTGATTTGTAGAAAAAATGAAATTTACATGAAGAGATGGCAGAAAAACTGATTTAAGTCAAAAAATTACTTAAAAACACAATTTATGTCAAAGGATAATATTTACTTCAAAAAATCACAAAAAGACGAGGATTTCAGCAACACACCATTGGAAAAAAAGCGAATTTTGTAGAGAGATCTGGAAAAATACTCTAACTCAGCGTCAAAATAGTAGCTAGAATTTTTTAGCTACTATTTTGGTGCTAGAGTTAATTTGAGTATTTTTTCTGATCTTTCTATGAAATTCACCTTTTTTCAATGATGTGTTGCTGAAATTCTCGTCTTTTTGTGATCTTTTGAAGTAAATAATCTCATCCGACATAAATTGTGTTTTTAAGAATTTTTTTTACCCCAGCAATATTCAAGGTTTCTTCCAAGGTTATTATGTTTTCTTTTCGTATGGTTGTTAAGTTAACCAAAATATTTGTTGACATGAAAAAGAAAGGTTTCAATTGAGATTGATTTTGTAAACCGTAGAAGTGTTTAGCTTGTAACAAAAAACTAAAAAGTTTTCTTCCAGCAAGCCTTGATAGAAATGAACTACAGAAAAAACTGCAGTTGGAAGACTGCGGTGAATTGGCCGATTCCACTACAGAATTTTTGAGGTTGGTGCAACTACAAAATAACTGCAGTATTTTTTAGGTCGATACAGCAACCACGAAATTACTGCAGTTTACAAACTACAGTAATTTTGTAGTTGTATCAACCGCAAAAATTCTGTAGTGGAAATGGCCAATTCACTGCAGTCTTCCAACTGCAGTTTTTTTGTTAAATTTCTGCAGTACATTTTTAGCTGGGCAATTACGTACGAATCAATAAACAATGGAAATCACGATGCGCCAAAGTATGCTCGCCAAACCTTAGCAGTGAAACTGCAACATAAAAATATTTTAGCCAACAAAAGATAGAAAACAAGTACAATAGTATTTTTTAAATACTCTATTATTAATTATTGGTTTAATCTTGAATTATATGTATACATTGAGAAAGTAATTTAAAAACACTAAATAGATTGTTTAAATAATTTTTTATTTCACGTTGTTATGTCAGAAATAAAAGAAAGAAAAGCATAAAAAACAAATTCGTGTTTTCTACAGAACGTAAATTAAAGCGGTGAATTATTTATAAACGAGTATCACGAAAAATTAATGTATTTATGATTTACCCCGTAATTACGTCCTATTTAAGATGGAGTCATATTATTTCCGTATTACTGAATTTAATATGAGGGAAATGAATATAAACTATTGAATTCAATCTAAGTCCGACTTCAAGAGTTAAAAAAATTTGGAATAGACTCGAACTCGAAGTAATGTAAGTCAACCTGGCCCAAATCCGGAACGCAGAAAAAGGTAAAAATCTATCCGACACACAACAAAACAGTAGAGGTAAACCCGACCCGGAATTAAAAAAATATATATCCCTTACCTGAACTTTCTATTCAACCCGAATTTCCCTCTCATAAATAAAACCCGAACCGGAACAGATCCGAACTTGAAAACATGTAAGTCAACTTGACCCAAACCCGACCCACAACAAAAAAATTCCATCCTACCCACAGTAAAAAAGTAGAAGTAAACCCCATTCGCAAACAAAAATATTATTTCGTTATCGCAATAAATTTTGCATTTATGCATTATTTATGCACACGAGTACAACAGCTATTACATCAACATCTTTATACTTATAATACTAGATTACAGCACGAACACACCTCATTTTCCACGTTTGATGTACAATTTCTGACTTGTTTGTATTTGAAATCACATCAGAAAGTTCATATAAAAAGGATATTTTCACTTTCTTCGACAATAGAAAATCTCTTTATAAAATTATAAATTTAAACTTAAAAATTATCTGAGCGTATTTTAAAGTAATTCATAATGCATATTGTTTAATCTTATTGTATGAACATTGCTATCATACAGTTTTAAGGCGTAGAACTCAGTTATCTATAGTCTTATAATAAACCCCAATTTACATATTTCTAAAGTCTTTGTTGTGATTTCAATAATGTCTCACGAACTGCGTAAAATGTTTTGAAAGGAAACATTTTTAATGAAGAACAAGTTATAATATTCAAGACTGATATTAGCAATTCACTTTGAAGAAAACGTTAGAAGTAACATCTGAGTGAAAATCAAGATTAATGATACAAAGTGAATTTGAAATAAAATTTACGCTTTAAACTATTTCGTAAATTATTATTATAATATATTTTCTTTAACCCGCAAGAATGCCAAAAATAATTATTGGTTAAGGATTTAATCGAAATAAATGCGTTCAGTTTATGGAAGGCTTTGAATAAAATAAACATAATTTCCACCATTTTCAGATACTAAGTGATAAATAAACTTTTGGTTTTGAAACATTAAAAGAAATATAATTTCTAGACAATAGCATTAATATTTTGAATTAGTTGCAATCCCATACGAAAATAGTTCACAGATTTGTATTGAACTACATAGAATTCTTTATAAAATACACCGAGAAGCCTTTCTGTAAAATACTATTTCTATAGGGTGAGGAGGGGTAAGTATGACCATTTGGTACATTTTCAACATTAGTTTTTCTCTTTTACATTTTTTCTATTCAGAAAACGGATATTTTTATTTCATAAGAAGCAACTTTGACTCTTTAAGAACACCTCTTTAAAGTTTAAACTGTCATAGTTGATTTTAAGTTAAAAGGGTAGTTATAATTATCCCATCAAAATGTCACATCACAACAGTTTACTGTAATTAAGAGAACTAGTAGAGAAATTATTACCACTATATTTTCTCTTAATATTTCCCTTTGCACTTTTATATGGGGTAATTGTGAACATTAGACTTCAAACTGACAAACCCATTTACGAAAACTTATGGTGTAACCCATTTATGGTGTAATTAAGAGTACTAGTAGGGAAAATATTACCACTATATTTTCTCTTTATACTTCCCTTTACACATTTATTTGGGGTAATTGTGAACATTAGACTTTCAAACAGACAAAGCCATTTATGAAAACTTTTGGTAGATTTTGTTTCAAATTGCTATTTGGATATTAAAAATGCTTCAGACTAATGATAAAGGATATCAAAATATCTAAAGTGAAAAATACATGATGGGGTCAATATCTAAGCACGAAACAAAGATTTAACCGTACACATTTTTCTCCAATATGCAGGTGGTCATAATTACACCCTTGTCATAACTACCCTACCTGACCTAGCGTTTCCAAGAGTTCTATAGATTTTTTTTAAGTTTCTATAGAGTATAGCCTTTCTATTGAATGCTACTACTATAGAGTTTTAAAGAGTTCTATAGAATGCTTTTATAAAGAAAACGTTTCTATAGATTAGTCTTTCTATATTTTATTTTTTCTATAGAATTTTAAAGAATTGTATAGAAAATTATAAAATAGTTCTGTAGCATTCATAAAATCTCTGTAGATTTTTTTCTATAGCACAGTTTTCTGTAAAATACTTTAATTTTATCGAATTTTTATAGACTAGTGATTCTATAATTTAAAAAATTCTAAATAAGTACATATATGGGTGATTCTTTCCAAATAGGCCAAAATAAGAGTTATGAGGGAGTGATCAATTTTAACAAAATACCTGTTTATTTTTTTTTAACCGTTATCTGAATTGAGATTAGGATTAGTGGGTCTTAACTATATCCAAATACTTATAAATCAGTAATAATTAAAATTGTTTAATATTTACCTGCAATCAGTAGAGGCTGATGTGGGAGTGATATGGTGCTAAGCCTTCCCCTTCACTCCCTCATCAGCCTCTAATGAATGCAGGTAAATTGTTTAAAAAAATTATTATTACTGATTTCTAAGTTTTTAGATATAGTTAAGGCCCACTAAATCTAATCTCAATTGAGATAATGGTTAAAAAAGTAAATGGACATTTTGTTAAAATTCATCACTCCCTCACAGTCACTCCCTCATGACTATTATTTTGGCCTATTTGGCAAGAATCACCCATATATATATATATATATATATATTATATTAGTCTTTTAAAATTTAAAATTTTAATTAATTTACACTTAAATGTTAAGAAATAAAATAATAATTATTTTTGTAATGCAATAGTTATAATAGTACTCCATATATTTTTTATGATTGTAATTCAATTCAATTCTAATAAATTGTGAATAAATTATTAAAGTAATTATGTATCAGTCGAACTACTTACTAAATTATGGTTAATTTGATTTTGATACAATGTATTTTTTAAATACTAACAACAAAGTAAATAAGTAAGCAAACAAAATAATTTGTATTAACTGACATTTTTTCAATTCTCATATATGGTTTTCTATGTTAAGAAATATTTCGGTTTTATTATTCACGAAGTTTGAGAATCGGCATAACTTGCATGCACATTTACACAATAAAAGTATATAAATAAATTTGAGAATTTTATGCCCAGAATACAAGAATAAAAGAACGGGATTTCAAAAAAGTGTTTTGGAAAATGAAACTAACCTCTTTTTATGTCTAATGTAGAATTGTAGCATAGTGATATATGTTGTCAGCTCTGTTATATTTCTGAAAGAAATGAGATGTAAAAAATAATAAATTCATCCAGAAGTGTATGTATATATAGATAGACTGAAAAAAAGTTAAAAAGATCTTCGAACTTTGGAGACATATATTTCTGAAATTTCAATGTAATCTCATCATTATCAAAAATTTCAGAAAGATTTAATAATGAATATTCAGGAACGATTTGGAGAATGTACAACAACGCCCTTGAGAAAAAATAAGTTTCCAAGATTTACAAGAAAGTTTTTAAAACAAATATGCCTATTTCAGATCGCAAATTTAAAAAAAGATATCCCAGGTAATTTTCAAAATCTAATCCTTTCTGAACGTTTAAATTCGTTTTTCTCCAAAGGGGTTTTGACGATAAAGGAAAGTTTACAGAATTGAGAACAGCTTACTAGAAGGTGTACTGTCATATAGTATCTGTTTCATGATAGAAAACATTTATTATTTATTTACAATGTCTGTAACAATGTCTGTAAACAACAACGACCATTTAATTTTGAAACTGCAGTTAAACTTAAAAATATATTATTTGTTTCCTTTATAGAAGTATTCTTTTTAAGATTTTATATTACTGAGCTGGATTTTAAGATAATAATACAATATACTTTTATCGATTGTATTGTATTTTGGAACATATGAACAGCATGACACAAAGATATTTATAACCGAGTACATTTCTGCATTATTAAAATCTTTCTTGTAATCTTAAAAATTTCAGGTTATTTTAAATGAAATCTTTTGAATAAATAAACTTTAATAAAAGGAATTTATAATATTCAAGAATACTATTAACTATTCCCTTTGACAACAATTCTTTAGATGTAACTTTTGTTTCGAAAACAAATTAAATCGTACAAAGAGATTTTGAAATAATGTTTGCATTTTAAACTAAGTTGTGAATTATTATGATAATACACTTTTTTTCAAATTGTAAGAATATATGAAATATTTAATACTTCAGTGCTTATCAGGGAAAATTGTGTTTTAAACATGCATAAAATGTAATGGATTTTTTCTAAAATCTCATAATAAATATTTGTATATTTATAATAAATCAGTATCACTTTAGTGTTATAATTTTTCTACCAGTTTACAATCATAAAATGTAGGATAAAATTTGAAAAAATTAAATGTAAAGAGTTGGTTGTATGGAGATATTTCCGAACATTGAAATTTGTTTTAAAATCGCTCACACACATACGTAAAAAAAAATCAAGTCAATTTTTTTAAAATTGGAAATGTGATTTGATTTTAAAAATGTTGATATATAACTATTTTATAAACAATTTAATCAGAATTACGAGTAAAACTAACTTCTTACTACTTCACCATTAATTTTAATGTTAATGTTAATTCTGTTAGCTTATCAAATGTGTCTGTGAAACATATTTGTTCAACATACATTTGTTTACATGCTAACTGATAACCTCCGAAAAACCTGTGTTCTGACTGAGAAAAGTGATTAATAGACTATTAAAATTACTCAGAAACGTCTTCGAGCAACAATGGCAGGAAAATATACTTTTTTTATATAAATGATTTTCTAAATCTCTAAAATATATTAGTTTGTGAGGATCCTAATGATAAAGAGAATTTTGGAATCGTTTAATACTATGCATGAATTAAATATAACATTAATTAAGTGAAAATGTAGTAAAAGGTTTTTAAAATGTATTGCTTACACACACATATATATATATATAAATGATGTATATATATATATATGTCAATATAGCAAGCCCATGGCAACAAGCTTGCTTCTGGATTTAATCACTGACTCAGCATTCTCTCACGAACATAGTCTGTGTCAGCTTGTGACGTGTTTAAGAGTCACCAATTAAAAAATAAATAATTCAGCACATTTGGGACTGAGAAAATGTACAATGTAAGCGTATAGCCAATGATGCACTGACTGTGGTAAGAGACTGACGTCTCGAAAATCACGGCTATGATTTGGCTAAAAGGCTGTACTTGTTATCCACCCTTTGTAAATAATCCCTATTTACTCCAGATAATAATTAAACTCAATTATAATCAAGCCTTTAGTCCGATATTATTTATTCAGTACTCACTAGCAGTACTTGATGTATATATGACACATATATATAAATTACATGGCTAAGAGCCATGTAATTTTCCATTACATACGTACTCATCATCAGAGTTCGAGATGAAATGCAGTACTGAGAATTAAAACTTATATCAAAAATTTTGTATGGAAATATCTTTTTATATTTTAATTAGAATCAATTTAAAAAACCTATAAAAATGTATAAATGCTTTTATCTTCAAAATTTCTGATGTTAAATGATTTAAAAATTTACGAAGGCTTGCAACTATGATTTTTTTTAAACTAAATTTCTGGCGATACATATTTGATAAAAAAATACATACAAAGTTTGAAAAATAAGTTTTGGTGCATAACCGAATGATTCATTTAATAGTAAAATCATTCGTTCTGCCCCTCATTAAAACATAGTAATTTTGCATAACAGTACCATAGAATTGTCTTGTCTGTAGTTCGAATTATTTTAAACATTTGATTCTTTGTTAAGGAACATCCTTAAGTGTCAGGTCTTAATTTTGACGATATCACACTCATATCGTTTGAAAACTCGTGTCACTAAGATCAAGAAATGTATGAGGTTTATTCTCTCGAATTCAGTAATTCACGAGGTATGGTGCTTTTTCTGTTTCAGAAGAACAGAAATAAAGAATAGATATGTAACAGATACTGTTGCATAATACTATTTGCTGCCCTTTCAAAGATAATTAAATATTTTTAAAATAAATTTAACAATGTATTTGTTTTCACGCTTCCCTCCCTTTACAGAGCAAATATAAATTATAAAACTTTTTTTTTGCTTCATGCCCCCCCCCCTTCTCTTCTATTGCAGGCAAAATCTAGTGTCTAAAGAAAGTTCTCACTACTAGTTTCTTTTTTTATCACGATTAAATGTACGTTATTTATTACGTAAGGGCTGAATCACTCTTGGATGTGCTGTCTACATTTTCGTTTATCTCTTTTGTTTGTAACCACTAACATTCTCATCTTACTAAATAAATTTAAACAAGTTGGAAAATACACGTGACACGCAGCAAATAGTGTGCGTTAGTACTATAACGAAGTTTTAAAAATATTCAGTTCTTGTTGTTATAATATACAATACTTCGGATTCAGCATAGTAATTTAAATCTTCTGTGTTATCCTGTAAATTCTATAAGCTTTCCATTATACAGGAATTAACTTATATTAAACATCAGCAACGTACATCAATTTCAAACAATGTGAAATAGTTTAATATAATTAAAACACGCCTCAAACAATAGTTTCCCTTGTATCATTATGCAGTGGAATATTTTTATGTAGCCCTGTAAATTAATGATAAATATTCTTAGCATCACAAATTGTACAGAATGTATATTTTAATATATACTTCGTAGATTTATGTCAATTTTATTATATTTCAAAGTGTGTAACATAATTAAAATGTACTTGAAACTATTTTTCTCTATTGACCGCAATATAGTTGAATACTTAAGATAGTCCCTGTAATTAAACTATACATTTATTTTTTATAAAATTTGAATTGTCTCTACAAAATTATGCAACAATTATACATCTTAAATCTCAAACGATTTGGTTATGTATTTTTTCTCTGTTATATGCAAAGAGACAAACTAACAGACGGAGAGGCTGAACGATAACTACAGGTGCTACGTATTAATATAATTTCGAACGCCCCTATAAATATTCAGGTCTTAGTCTAATACTACACACTATTTTGGATACAGTAGTGTAGCCGAAATCTTTTGTGTGTCCCTGTAAATACTATCTCATTTCTATTAAACAGGAAATTACGTAATAATCCTCAGCAACGTACACCCATTTCATAAAGGGTTAAAAATTCTAATATAAATAAAACGCGCACCAAACAATGTTCGCCCTATACCATTATGTAATGGAATACTTTTTTATTGCCGTGTAAATCAATAACAAAGATTCTTTGCACCACAGATTGTACAAAATGTATGTTATAGTATGTACTTCATATTTGCATATCAATTTTATTGTGGTTGAAAGAGCGCAACATCATTAAGATGCACTTAAAACTTTTTTCCATTGACCGTAATGTATCCGAATACTTTTGATTATCCCTGTAATTGAACTATGCATCAGATTTTTCCAAATTTTAAAATGACAAAATTACGTAATATTTATATATTTTAAATTTCAAACAATTCAATTGCATAGTTTTTGTGTTGTTATATGCAGACAGACGGACAGACCGACAGCCAAACAAAAGGGCGGACTGAACTGAACGTATTGTGCGTACGTATTTACTTAATTACGAATGCACCTAAAAAAATTAAAACAAAATTAGATTGAAGCATATATTTCAGCGATGCGTTTCTTAAGCATCCCATGAGGTTTAATGCTTATTCGCAACTTTAATATTTGCGTTTTTGTACCAATTCACATACTTTGCACAGTCATTTTGTTTTTTATTTCCAGTCATCGCTCGAGCGCATCTGAACATTGTAACATATGAATATTTTCCCAGTGTACACGCATAATCATAAAACTCGTTCAAATGGCAGTCCTGCATATTCTCCTTAGTCCTGAGACAATTTTTACGTGTCAAATCAATTTAAAAATATTATAAAACATCTCCAAAGATATATCAGTCTATATATCGTTGCATTTAACATATGCACATCTATTTAAAAAAGTCTAGATTCAATTTTAACATTTTTAAAAGCATTTAAATTAATTTAAAGGATGTTTTTTAGTGTCTCCTCCAGGCAACGTCAGGACTGAGGAGGATATAAGCGACCGTTGTAGTTTCTGACACATTCTTTGATTTCTAGTTTCTATGATTTTCTTCTTTTATGCCTTTTTATCGCCAAGTTGTATATGTTTGTGCTATTCAGCCGACAAGTTTCGCTATGTCTCATGAGGTGTGAACTTTTCACTCATTTCCTGACTGTTGTTCTTCACCGATCTATCTTTCAGAACATACATGCCGCTTTGTTTTCTTAGGTTCACCTTTCTTTTTTAACATTTGTCTACAACTGATGTTATGTTAATAAACGAAGAAATGTTGATTACTATTAATATTGAAATTTTTTCTGTTTGTGTATTAAACCTGACATTACTAAAATTAAATAATCAACAACTACAAAATGCCTTTTCGGAAAAATAGTTTGAGACTCTTCAATGTTATCGAAGACAATAAATTTTTCCTATAATTAATTTCATAGTGTTTTTCTATGTAAATCGCGTTAAAAACACATTTTTTTCCATCACTAAGTAGAAATGATCGAGAGCAATATTCCTTGACAAGCAGCACTGGTGTGTTTAGTAAAAGTGAACCATAGATATTTTACTGACGGGGAGAGTGAATCCATATTTCGCTTTAGAGTCTTTAGGATAGCACACTTACGCATTGCATTAAAAGTAGATAAAGGGAACTGTCTCTAAATCAAATGGTGTATTTTTAGAATACATCCTATAGTAATCGTGTTAACATCGTAGGAAATACTTCGATGGGTTTTTGAATATTTGTCTATTTTCTTAACTGGGTACTTCTAGTCTTGGAATAGCTAAATATACATTGGCTGAAAGTGTTTTGTCGGTATACTGGAAGAAAGACTGTTTTTTTACTAGAACCTAGTTTTTTATGCTAACAGTTTCATCTGCTTGGATATTTCATTTGTCCATTAGCAGGAAAGTATTCCCATTAATACAATATAACAAAAACTGTCAGGGAAACCGCTATCATGATAAATTATAAGGCAAAATCCGTGTCTTCAATAGCTTTTGAAAGAATTTCACGCCATTTTTCCCTTCTTTAAAGCTGCATTCAGACTGCAATGCTTTCAGTTGAACTAAGGCGGAGCGTTTTATGTTAATGAGTTTTGAGGTTCAATTTCAATCCAAGTGTAAGACAGGAATCTTTCCCTTCAGTATGTCTTAAGATAGTTATCTCCCTGCTCATTGTATCTCCCCTATTTTCTATTGTCAGTAAACCGCAAGTGGGGAGAAAAGAAATGGGAGTTCCAGGAATTCAGTTCAACTTTAGAGTGGTCAGGTCTGTTTTGGGCTTTAGTTATGAATAGACCATCTTTCTAACTGTAATCAGTATCGGCGTCATTTTTTATTTCCACGCGGTGTTTTCTAGTTTTAATGACTGTAGAAGGAAAGACCCTGATGTCCTGTAAAAGAAGAACCTTCCCTTCAACTAGAGCTGAACCCCTTATCGCCTGATTCATTGTTGATTCCCCTCAGCGTTTTGGGAAGAAACTGCAGAAGGAGCCATGACAAAAGATTTTCTGGAAAACTGTAGACGAATATCAAAACGAGCGTTTAAACGCGCAGTCTCATATCTATAATTTCGAAAGTGAAAAGGTCGTATATCTCGTGAACTAGTGAACTCGGGAGTATAGTTCCTATCCTTTTCGTCAGTCTCGTGACAAGAGATTATAAACGATACCATACTCATCGAATTACAGAACGCAGACCTCGAGGTGCTCCCTAGTTAGATAGAAAAAAAAAACAGGATCCACATTGCGCAAATGCAAGACATTCATTTATGATACAATTGTATTTTTTTTTTAAAAGAGGACGTTAAAACTCTTATTAGTGAAATATATTTAACATTAGAGTATACATTCATGCTGCATTATGTATATATATTTTATTTTTTTACAATATTTTACTTTACATTGCGAATAAAATATCTGTATTTAATTATTATCGAAAAAGTTAAAATTCGATTCAGGAAAGACAAGCATGATTTATTTAAATCTTCTGTAAGAATATAGATGAAGAAAAATGTATACTTCAAGTAATTTATGATGAGTTTATAGGGTAGTTCATAATAAGTTTATAGCTTAAACATATACAAAATAAATATTTGAACAAAAAACTTTAAAGTTAATGAAAGCATGACTAAATAAATTGGTGTTTCAGTAAATTTTTAAAAGGCAGAGAAAGCTTTAATGAGACGCAAATGAATGAATTTCTACACTATGAAGAACATATCTGACGAAATCTTTATAAAAATTTAGCATACTATTTATTGTAAAGAAACAAAGAAGACTGATTACTTTTACAAAAAAATACTACATATTTTTTCATTTAAAATTATGTCTCTATCGAAAATAGAGCAAAAAGAATTCCATGCTATAATGAAAATTAATTCCTTCAATAACATATTAAAGCACTTTGCGTGAAATATTTCGTCAAAATCTACATGTATTTTTATATAACAAACAATAATGGAAAACATCTATTACGTTGACATTTAACATTTAAAAATGATGGATTGGGGAAATGTTACTTGTAATTGAAAATTTCATTGCATGTTAGGGTTGAATGATTTTTGCTGCGACATAAAAAAATCATATTCGTTTCGTGCTTAATTGATTTAAATCGATAGAGCTTATGTTAGAATATCTTTATTTTATAGGAAAAAATATTTCTCTTTTCTGAACATGAAAATAATTAGACGTTTAGCTAAGAGTTTTAAGCGCTTTTCTGATTTGTCCATATACAGGGTGTTTCAAAAGTGACCGGTATATTTGAAAAATCAATAAAAACTAAATGGGCAGCTATAAAAATACACCGTTTGTTGCAATATGCTTGGGACAACAGTAAATTTTCATGCAGACAAGATTACGAAATTAGTTAAAATTTTCAACAACAGATGGCGCTGGAGTCTGAAAAAAATCTAAAATAATATATTTTCCACATATCCACCACGCGCAGTAATAATAAAGCAGCAAGAAAATCGCCTGCAGCGCCATCTGTTGTTGAAAATCGTAACTAATTTCGAAAGTTTATCTGCCTCAATATTTACTGTTTTCCCAAGCATATTGCAACAAACGTTGTATTTATATCGCTGCCCGTTTAATTTTTATTGATTTTTCAAATATACCGGTCATTTTTAATACACCCTGTATATATTCCATATTCCAATCATAATTTATTATTTTCGCCAAAAAATTTTTATTGTAACTTTTGCGTTACTGAATTCGAGCGTTTTTCTAATTCAATTATTCGAAAAAATTCAATTTTGAAAAACCGGTAATAAAAGATTAAAAATCTGTAAAATACATGAAAATTATAGGCATTATTTGAAAGTTTTTTTTTTTTTTCAAAAATATTGATAAGTTAAGTGGTTAACTCTAGAGCACATGCAAAGAATATACCATTTCCAGAGTGTGTACGGTTTTTTTTTTTTTTTTTTTTTTTTTGTGATGAATACTTTAACATAATTACATCACTAATTTTTACCTTATTGTCACCTTATCAGAGTCACACACAAATGTTAAAAATTCAATAGAACAATATTTCCAAATTATGCAATAAAATAAATCAAAGAATACTTTTCATGAAATTTTGTTACAAGTGTAAAAACCATACTTACACAGATGGGTATTATGGTATCCGTATGAAATGTGCTTCTGTATTCAGATTTATTCAAAAGAAAAAATTTTGAGAACAGAAAGTTGAAGTGACGCAATTTTACCTAAAATGTTTTTATGCTCAATATGAGTGTTTCAGACACAAAAGATGAACCTACAGTCTTAGTCCAAGAGCTGGCAAAAAAAACCTAAAGTATCAAGCACGTGAATAAAAACTTTATTTTATGGAAGAGAAAAAATAGGGGAACAAAATTATCCATGATTGCGGTAAGTGAAGTGGTGCATGAGTCAAAAATCAATATCCATAATGGTTTATTCGTAGGTTTATTACTCTCTTTGCCGTACAGTCAAGTCATATCTTTGATTGTACGGTAAGCACAATGCTCAACATACGATGCAACCACTAGTGGTATTAATTTTTGGCTTATGTACCACTTCATGAATCATTAGATTCCCCTGTTGCTACTCTTCCATAAAATAAAGGTTTTTTTCTTGTACTTGATACCTTAGGTTTTTTTACTGTCGGCTCTTAAATTATCTAGTGATTCTTAAATTTGTTTTCTTCTCGTACTCCATGAAAAATTATACGTCTCCGGCCTACACATTATATTTTTTCACTAGTACACTGTAAAAAAATCTGTAAAGTTACTAGCTTTTTTTTCGAGAAAACTCGGATTTCTAAGACTTTTTTATGTAACAATAACAAAAGAATCATGTAACAGATGCACAGTACATCTAAAAATCTGTAAGGTTACTAAGAATGTTTTAAGAAACTAGAAAGATTAGAACCTTTCACCCGGATTATAGATAAAATTTTAGAAAAGTTTCTGTAATTTTAATAGATATTTTTTTAAAGCTACAGATATCGGTAACTTTACAAAAACTAGTTTTGTAGTTTTACATCTTTTGTGTGGGTGGGTGTGCAGTGTATAGATAAATGTTTGAAAAGCGTATATTTTTCTGTAATTATATAAATATATAGAGTTAAAGATTTTTTTATAGTATACGGCTCAGAATCATGAATATAGAAATAAATGAAACAGTGAATGTACACAAATAATTCTAATATTTATTTTATTGTAAATGTGAATTACATATTTATAGGTAATAAGTTTTTTTTTCTTTGTCTATGTAGCGGTGAAAGTTGTTTATCCTTCTTGTACTATATTGAACATTTCGTGTTAAATTGCCAAGACAGAGTCGTAAATCATAGTCAACATCCAGTGTTTTTTTTTTTTTTATTTTGCTTTTTAATCAATTAATTCTTTTTCAGTATCTTACATTTACCTTTCCATTTAAATGTAGCGCCCCATATATTGATTACTATCGAAAAGTTTCAACATGTACTCTGTAGCAATATTTAAAGTACCCTGAGGTTACATAATATAATTTGAAATTTTGTTCTATGTCAGAAAACACTATTCACATTATTCTGTATCGACGCTTTACTTTTAATTTCAAGAGTATCGGTTAAACTTTATGCACGCAATCTGAGTTGATTCTAAAATTTCACTGCGAATTCCGACAGTTTGATGGATCAAAATATTGTTACGAATTTTGTAAATAGTTAGTATTTGCACTCTAAAATAATGTAAATAATCTTATTAAGCGCTATTCCTTTGCTAATATTAGTTTTTGTTACATTGTCTTTATTTGTTATCAAACAAATCTGTCTATTATTTTTCAATGAATGTCTATGGTAATTTGGCAAAATATTATAGTTATCGCCAAGTTGGCGACAAACTTGGCAATTGTTGGCGATTGTAGACCCCTCTCTATGGTAACCCCCCTTATAGGTATACAGATACATCGAATGCTGTTCTGGTGTTTTCTGGATTTTTCTAGAAACATGTAGAAATTTCCAATGCATGCTCCGGTCCTATATATAGGACAGCGATGCGAGCGGTTGTTGTTATTCTTTGTCAGTCAGTCATTGAGTGAGCTACTAGACGATTATTTAAGCAGGTTTGCTTGAGTACTGTGATTTATTTACGCTGTTTTGAATTTGATATAGTGTTGAGACGTTGTGTAAACAGCCTCTGTGACATATATCTGTACTTGTACGTTGGATTTACACACTTATTTCTGAAAATCTGGTAATATTTGTGAGTTTCGAAGACTCTATAGTTGTGAATTTTTGTAAATAAATTATTTTCTATTTTTTAAGGGACTAGATTATGAATTTGACAAACCATAAGATCAGAAAAACTATATATACGCTACAGTATCATCAGTTTTGAAGGTGTGATGTCACATGCATAAGAACCATTTAGTTTTAAATTCAGACTCTTTTCCCCGGAAGAGGGTGTCCGGGGAGGGAAGGACATCTTACTGTTCCGGGAAGAAAAATTCACTTTTTTTTACCATTGCAAACACAAAATCGCAAATTTTCCGGAAGAGACACCTTATTGCTCCGATGGTGGAGGGGTGCGATATGTCTGCACCCGGGTAATCACTTAATTCAACACTGAGTATATTACATATAAGTGAAACGGCTGTAGTCTGAGTTAGTAAACGCAAGAACAAACAAGAAATTTTTCTTGGATGATAGTGTTTTGTTATTTTAAATATCCTACACGGAAGAAGTTTAGTTATCGCTCCGTAACTCCCAATGACGAGTTCAAAAGACAAATAAAATTTTAATGTAATTCCTTTTTAAGGAAAATTTTTTTAAATGAATTTTCTATCTCTAGTATAGAAACTTTTGCTTTGTATACAATCTTTAATCTCCAATATTTAATTTGAACTTTCAAGTATATTTTTGTCGTTTTTAAAATATCTTTAAAGATATTTAAATTATATTGTTAACGAAGAATGAACAATTTTATAAAATTCAATAGTTTTAAAGCATTTAAACTGCTTTAATTTTTTCGAATTAAATATAGTATATCTTTAATTAGAAAAGCCTTTGCCTTTTTAAATCACTTTAAACACAGGACATTTCTGAATTATCCTCTTAGATTTATATTTTTGGCGAACTTATTTAAAAATGCCTTAAAACTGATGCATTACAATTAAGTTGTAAAAACATTCAAATGGTGTATTATTTTCGAAAACACGTCTTTGCGCATACTTTTTTATGCAATTTTAGCTTATCAGAAAATGTATTAAAATTGATTGCAAAGTTCATGACTAGTACCTGCAAAAACAGATTGAGTTAAATAAAAGAGAGTAAGAAAATATAAAAAGATTATCGCTTATTTATAGTTGTTGCTAATTTTTGCTACTTGCTAATTTTTTCAACATTCTAAATCTTTTACGAAATTATTTTAATATCGAAATCATTATTTAGGTTTAGTGTTGAAATTACTTTTTCTACTTTTGAATAAAAAAAGCAATTTGAAAATGTTTTTTCTCAAATTTGAACTTATATTCTTCTTAATTTCTTTTCATTTCGTTATTTTTTTTTCTGAACGAACTTCATAGAGTCTCGAAATCTAAAAATGGCTTTTGTAATTTTAAAAATACAGTAAAATATTTTTTATCTTTACAAATGGGGATTAAAAATATTAAAATAAGAAAGAGTAAACAATTCTGTCTGTAATGAACAGAATGTAATGTTGAATTTAAGATGACTGATAAATCCTTCTGTACAATTTTGCAAGAAAGAAGCAGTCGAATGTAAAGTTTAAAAATACATTGTTAAAGACATTTATGAACTTACATTGTAATTTTTACTGGCATTTGAATAAACGAATTTATATTGTTCAATTGTTGAAATATTTGGTATATAAATATTTTTTCAAATAATTTTGCAAAAAATACTTCATTGTCAGAGCAACCGACCATATTGGTGGAAAATGCCAATTGTATTAAAATACTGTAAGATGACATTCTTCTACAATACGAGATTCTAACAATTCATATAATTAAAACAAAAAAACTTGTATTTATTTTAAAAAAGGATAAATACCAGAAAAATGTAACATAAATTTTATAAACATCAAAAATTAATATTTTATATTAATACTAATATAAGATATTTTATATCTCATATATCTCATATTTGACACTCAAATCTGAATCAAACTATTATTTAAACATGCAACAGAGGTTAGATAGATTCAATTTTCAAAACGAAGAGTTATCTTCTTGTTCTCGATGTTAGGCCTCATTCATACCTAAATTAAACCCGAGTTGTCTTATGCAGCAGCATCGATGTCCTGTACTTTGTTGAAAGTAGGTGCCTAAATCTCTCCATAACTCAACAGGTCCTTCTGGTAACTAACGTTAAAAGGTTTAGAGAGCAATGATCCGGAATACCTAAATAATAGATTTATTTTAAAATTCTTTATTTTATAAATATGAATTAGGCAAGTGTTTGAAAATGTACCAAACTTCCGTCGGTTCTTCGCAGAATTTTGCACGGGAACTAAGATGAGAAGTAACTAAAAAAGCAACGTTTTCAATAGAATGACTGAATTCTGATATTTTACAATAATTGGATAGAAGAGAATTTGCAGAAAATGGTACAATTTTAAGTTTAAGTTAAGAATGACATATGCTTACTATTAAATAAATAATAATAAGAAGAAAACACTATTACTAATATTAATTAATAACTTAGAAACACTATACTAAAATTTCTAAAAGCGGAAAATGGCATCCTACCACTAAATAGGAAAATTATATACGTATTGCATGCAGTATGAACAAGAAGCGTTTATCTCTCTAAAAATAATGAATATGATCTAATAAAATTTTTTGTTGTGTTTACCAGTGAATATATAGTACTTTGATTTATTGTAATGAAAGTTATTACCGATTATTACCGAATTATTACCGAAAGTTACTGTTGTTATTTTTCGTTTTTAATTTAGAATATATTGGAAAAAAAAATTCCTCAAAAAATTTATTAGTGGAGATTTTTATAGGCAATCACTTTGCAGCTATTTTCTTGATATGCTTGAAGTTTGGTAATATTAAAAATGTAAACTGCGTAGTAATGTTTCAGAGCTGTTATTATTATTAATATGTTATCGTTGTCATTATTATTTCATTGGTAAATGAGTTATAAAAAATATATTAATCTTAAATAAAAATTACACAAAATGAATAAAATATTGAAAATGTAAAAAATCACTTTTAAGTTAATACTTGTTAAGTTCACATACTTCCCCTCTTCACTATTATATAATTGAATTCTTTTGTGTAGTCCTTAAATGAATAATAGCTTTTTTTCCATCACATATTTTACAGAATGCATATTTTAGTTCATTTCGTAAATGCATATAAATATTAATATGTTTGCTTGATAGGGTGTAACATCTTTAAAATTCATTTGAAACGATTTTTTCCCATAGGTCGTAATGTAACGGTAAACTTTTGATTGTTCCTGTATATAAGCTAACCATCTAGAAACTTCATTTTATATAGAGCTCGTTTCTTGTTAAACGTCAAAAACGTCCAACAATGTCAGGGCAATCCCACTTTATTTAAGGGAGTTAGAGCGTGAACAGTCGGACAGATGTACAGATGGCCAGACAAACTGAAATCAAAATCATTTTTCAACTTTTTTGGAAAGTGTTTAAAATAGCAACTATAAAATCTGAAAGAATTTTAACTCACAACAAATGTAATCTCCTTTTTTATGAAAAAAGAAAATTATTTGTAATTTTAAATGCCCTATAACTCTTAATTTCCCCACACAAATGAGTTATTAAACATCAAAATGGGTCCGGGACTTTATAAACACCGTGTACAATATGTCCACTGAAGTCACTTACCACACTCTTAACTTCGAAACAGCTGCTCTATATTATTCATAAAAGAGCTGTTTAGGTATAACAAGGTAGACATACACTGCTGAGTAAAATTTCCTATAGCGCCACCTGGTGAAAAAATGTGGAATTTACATTCCTATCTCAAAAAAAGGAAAAAAATGGGGAAAAAGGTGATTTACAAAGCTGTAAAGAATGATAGATTTAGTACAAAAAGATACATTATGGAAATTAAGGCGAATAACAGGACGGTGTAAACACGCGTTTGTTTTTTCGGGATTTCTCTTAGAAAAGAAATAAAAACACTTGTGATAAAAATTTACTATTATTTGAGAAGTTCAAACTTTTCAACGACTGCTGCAATGCGCATCCAGATGCACATTTCTTTGAAAGATTATCATTCTTCCTTCAGTTAAAGTTTCCTCAAATCCCAATATAACAAATCAAGAAAACAAATGCACGTTTTAATCGTTCTATTCTTCGCATTAATGTCTACAAGGTATCTTTTCGTTCTGAATCGATGATGCTTTACAGCTTCATAAATCAGCTTTCTCTCATTCCATTTTTGAGATAGAAATGCTTATTCTACAGTGTCCTTTCAGGTAGAGCCGTAGGCTGTTTCATTGAGTAGCATATGACTACTTTATTGTACCTAGACACTACTTTTATTAATGTAACTGCAGCCGTTCCAAAGTTAAGAGGACGGAAAATTACTTTTAATGGACATGCTCTATTATTTCTTTGTTAGAATAAAATGCTTCAAGTATAAGTTAGAATTTTTTTTAAGAATATTTATACTAAGAATTGCAAACTGAAAATGTCTTTGAAGATAAAGGAAGGATAAATTGATGTAAAGAGAGTCATTTTCTAATATGTATATATATGCACAGATAGTTTATAGGAACTTGTACACGGATAGTTTGTAGGAACGTGTATACAGACCTTAAAATCTAGTTTATAAATTACTACAATATCATTAAAACAAAACTCATAAAATTATTTAAGATAAATGTAATTTTTGTAAAGACCATTTTGAACTGTTTAGAATCAGCACTTCCAAAAGCATGATGTCCCTTACCCCTGCAACAAATAATTCTTATTCTTTAACTAGTAAACTGTTTTTTTTCGTGGAAAAACCTTTGTAAGCACATTAACCCCTTTCGAATCTGAACGATGCTCCATCTCTTCGTTTAATTATTATAATCACCTTTTCCAAATAGTAATTTTATCTTTATTTAATTGCTGAAATTCGATGATTAGATAAGATGAAAATTGTCGTACAAAACTGGTGTTGA
Organism: Maratus speculifer; assembly: GCA_964019185.1. Classification (NCBI taxonomy): domain Eukaryota; kingdom Metazoa; phylum Arthropoda; class Arachnida; order Araneae; family Salticidae; genus Maratus; species Maratus speculifer. Next base: position 110,588,484 of record OZ025300.1, read on the forward strand.
TCATATTAAAGTTGTCAGGTTCTGAGACCACCTCTGCTAAAGATTGGAATTCCCGTTATTTCTCTATCTTAATATTTGGTGTATTATACTGGCTGTGTACTAGAATTTTCAAAGTGACATTCTTTCTTTGTTGAAGGGAGAATTGACAGGTAATCCTGTACAGGTGGTGAGTGAGAAAGAGGAGATTGCTGAGAGGCGTGTTCATCCGTCAGAGATGTATGTGGATGATGAGCAAACAAGCAACATGTCACTAATCAAGAAAGGAATGTGGAATGTGTCCATTGAATAAGCTCTAAAGGGGATTGACAGTGGGGAAACACAGTGATTTGAGAAGAGCAAATCTTGTCTCAGATTGGGGTAGTTGGTACCTGGGGTTCGTACCTAGAGAGTGTGTAGGACAGAGGTCCTGGTAGAGAGTGCTCTGTGTTGTAGAGCGTAAGCAGTTGGTATCTGGAGAGCAAGTGACACAGACATCCTGGTGTTGTGCTCTGGGCCGGATAGCATAGGCCGATTATACATGTGTTGGGAGATTCGAGATTGATCGCCGATAAAGTGAATCTAAGATGGATTGAGTGTGAGGGAGAAAGTGTAATTTGAACAGTACACAGCCAACCTTTACTGTATTTAATTTAATGTTGAACCGGATAACCTATATCCGAGTTGTAATTGTATATAATTTTAAATAGCGTATTTAGTGTGTACATATATTCTAAATAAACTGTTAATTCAGTTAATGGACAGCGTCAGTGTTCATTTACACAATCCTCACAGTGGGTGACCGATATCACCTAATAATATCGGTGGTGGCAGCTATAACTACCACGGCCTTTCTTCAAAGTTGTGCGGGCTGAGAGGAACGTCCGACAAATTGGTGGCAGCGTCGGGATAGAATCTCCTGAAACCAGTGACCAGCGAGCCGTGTTGCAGTGTGTTAGTGCCGGAGTACCCAGTGGAATTCTTGCGTGGTAATGCCGTATCGTCGAGTGTGTGCTAAAGTGTTGTGCCTGTGCCGTATCAGTATTAGAGAGAATGAACTAAGTGTTGTGCAATATTATCGCTTCATCGTGGAACTACCTGTGAATAGAAAAGTACCCTAGCAAATAAAGTATAAGGTAAGGTGTTTTGATCATTTCCTTCTGCTGACATCTCTAACCAAAATTTGTTGTTGTATAATTAATAGTAATTTAAGTAAATTGTCTAGATTATTTATGTGTTTTATCAATACCCCCTACCTATAAGGTATTAATGACCATATTTGCTATTGTTTTAAGGAAAGGTCATGATAACTTGAGCTAATATTGGCTTTCAACATATTTTTTTCTAATAATGGTAGTAAACAAAATTAAGGCATTGTGTTAATAGTAGTTGGAAGGAATAATTAAATTTACTTAAATTTAAATTATTGTTAAAGTAATATTTAAATGAAGCAATATTGTTTAAGTTTGAAGAGTTGACAACATTTGCTTAGAATTTTAATTAGCCAATAGTAGTGAAAAAAGGATTAAAAGAAGGCCAAAGTGAGAAAAAAGGCTCAGAAGAGGGCCATAGTGAAGAAAAAAAGGCTCAAAAGAGGGCCATAGTGAGGAAAAATAAAAGTGAAGATCTTGTGATCAAAATATCATATTCGTTTTAAGTGTGAGAACCAGTATTGAATTTGGAAATATTTTAGTAAGGATAATTGTAGAAATTTATATATGCATGTTATACATTTTTTCTTTATGTGGATTTTTTGATTGGCATCAATACTTTTATTCAATTTCAACGTATCAGTATTATTATGTAAAGTGTATGTTGTTATCTAAGTGTATAAATTGGAATCTATATTGCATAGTAATCAAATCGAATTCTTATTTTACCTTTTGTTTTATTGGAAGTAAATTGTGTGATATCAATGGTTGAGGAAAATTAAATTATTCGTAGGTTAACCAGAAGTGAAATACAATAATTATCTGAAGGATATTAATTAGTATAATAAGTGGGGTATAACTGTACTAAGTTGGGAATTTAGGAAATATTAATTTGGTAAGTATAAATATTCTCGTAGGGTGGTCATAACAAGCGGAGAAGGTATGGCTTTCTTATTAAAACTAAAAAAAGTAGATCTTCAGGGGATAGGCGATGAATTGGGTGTTGAATTCGCGGAAGATGATACCAGAATTCAGCTTAGGAAAAAGATAATGGACAGTGATGGGTATGACGAGGGGGTTATTAGGGAATTATCTGACGCTATTGTTGCGTAACGATTAAAGCGCGAAGAAAAACATGAAAGGTTAGAGCGTGAAGGAAAACAGGAAAAATTAGAACGCGAAAAATTAGAAAGAGAGGAGAGGGTTGAAAAATTCAGGATGGAACATGAATTAGAAATGGAGAGACTAAGGGTTCAAGGATCGGCAAATAACTCTAATGTTTCTAGGGAATCTAATAATGAAAGTAACATTGAAAGTGTTAAAACTCTGTCCATCAAAGTACCAGAAGGGACGAAGGGATGGAATTTATTTTTCAACAGTTTAGAAAGGGCATTCAAAATTAAAAATGTACCGGAAAACCAGCAAGCCGAAATTCTACTAAATATGTTAGGAGATAAGGCGGATAATTTGTTAATTTATACCAGTACGGAACAAATGGAAAATTATTGGGAGTTAAAGGAGTTAGTCCTAAGGGAACATGAGACGACACCGAAGGCGTGTTTGGAAATTTTTAAGAAGGCTAAGAGAAACCAGAACGAAACTCATGTATTATTTGTATCGCGTTTAACCCCCTGACTGCCCGGCAAAAGGGTAAAATTGTAATGTTGTTTTCTCCCTAATTTATTAAAAATATTAAAAAAGATTTTTTTCAACCTGATACAAAATATGTTATTATGTAGAGGTGTATAACCTTTGAAATGATTAATCCTAACTTAATTTTTCAAAACTGGGTTTTATTTGTAGAATTATATTAATTTATATATTGCTTATGCTGCAGTGAAACCTGCAGGTTAGTGTGCGAAAAAATCAGCCAGCGGCAGTCAGGAGGTTAATAGCGACATGGGAAAATTATTGTAAGATTAGAGGTGCTGACTCTTATGAAAAGGTCAACCAGTTAATAGTTACTGATAAGTTAGTAAGTACGTTGAATGAGGATACTGCGTCATATATTGGGTTAACTCACCAGGGTAAATGGTTAGAAGATTCTAAAATTGCTAAAGAATGTGACAATTATTTTGACGCTAAACACAAGTCTTACGCCGTTACGCATAAAAGTTTTAAAGGTAAAAATAGGTACGTAAACAACGAAAAAATGAGACCGAAGGAGAATAGTAAAGTTAGTGGTAAATGGAGGCAAAACGGGAGTAATGAGACAAATTCTTTTTCGGATAGGAAAATAGATTTTAAGAAACCTAGTGATGCTTCAGCGCCTAAATGCTTTAAATGTGGTTTGAGAAGCCATTACCAACTTTTTTGTAATAAAGTGGGTAATGAGGGAAATAATAATGGTAATAAAGGGCGAGATCAGAAGGCGGGTGTACATAAAATTGTGGTAAAAGAAAACAAAGAGTTACCTAATGGAGCTATTGTGGCAAAAATATCGGCAAAGGTCGAACAGAGAACTAATGTTATCGGTGAGAAATTAAACAAACTTGAGAAAATCGAAGTTAGTGTAAATGGACAAAAAGCAAAGGGATTGGTTGATGCTAGATGTGAAATTAGTGTTGTTCATAAAGATTTGGTACCGGAATAGAAACTAAAAGAAACGGGTAGTATTTATTTACAAGGGTTATTTTGTGAAGCAGTTAAATCACCGTTGGTTAAATTACCTTTAGCTATTCCGCAATTCGGACAAACTAATATAATTCATCAGGAAGTACTTTGCGCAGTGACAGATAATATTAATGAGCAAGTAATTTTACATCCCGAGGTGATTAGTGAGTTGTCAGGTGTCAACCGCGAGGAACCATTGCTAGAGTCCCAAGAATTAGAAAATTTGGAAATTATTATTGATAACTCCAGTGAAAAGGAAGGTATGAGTAACGATAATTGTAATGTTTACGCAATAGAAGCGAGATCGCAAAATATACAAAGTCAGAATGCAGAAAAAACGGAATTGGAGAAAAATAATAAACCTACTGTTAGCAATTCAGATATATTTAAGAAGTCCCAATTGGAATGTAAAGAGTTAGAGAAAGCTTGGGAATTAGCTAAAATGGATAAAGGGGATTATTATATTGTAAATGGCTTATTATATCATAAAGAGTAATTGTTAGGCGAAACCATAGCGCAATTAGTAGTACCCAAAGTAAGAAGAGAAGAAATTCTAAAATTAGCGCATAGTTCGGTATTTGGAGGGCATCATGCAGCCAAGAAAACGTTACAGAGAATCAGGTTTTCATTTTATTGGGAGGGGATGGCGAAAGAAACTAAAAAATTTTGTGAGTCATGTTTATAGTGCCAATTGACTAGAGGGGTTAAAGTGAATGATAGATCTCCTATTTCCCCAGTGTCGTGGCCGGAACTTCCATTTCAGGTAGTTAATATTGATTTAATTGGGCCTATTGATCCTAAAAGTTCACAAGGGCATCGGTATATACTAACCTTAATTGATGAGCATACCAGGTGGGCGGATGCGATCCCTTTAAAAAGTTTAACTGCTAAAACCGCGTATGATGCACTGCTTCAAATATTTATGAGGACAGGAATTCCAAATATAATTGCCTGTGATAATGGAACCAATTTCACTGCCGACTTAACGAAAGAATTTGAGAAAAGGTTAGGCGCTAGTCCGAGATTTTCGACCCCACAGTATCCACAGTCTAACGAGCTTGTGGAACGATTTAATCAGACTCTTAAACGTATGTTACATCATACTATTAGGGAAGAAGGGAAAAGATGGCATGAACAGATTTTTACATACGTTACCAGTCATTCTATGTATTAGATGGCATGAACAAATATAATTTGTATTATGGGCGTATAGGGAAGTCCCAAATTCTACGAAGGGAATCGCACCTTTCCAGTTATTATATGGTAGAGCGCCGGAGGGTCCGTTATCGATTCTCAAGTCTTACTGGGCAGGAGTAAATAAGGGGGCGCAGATAGATACTTTGCCGATTCAGGAGTATATGAGTAAACTAAGGGGACGTTTAGAAAGAGCAGCAAAGGAGGCAAAATTATCGTCTGAGGTGCAACAATATAGAATGGCGTATCATTATTACTTAAGGTCAAAAGAAAAAACGTTTGAAGTAGGCGATAAATTAATACTGCTAATCCCCGATTCGACTAATAAGTTATATTCTAGGTGGCAAGGGCCGGCAACTATCGTCGAAAAACGAAACCAACATTCGTTTATAGTGAAGTTAGCCGACGGGAGTAGGAAGCATGTGCACCAAAATAAAATACGAGAATTTATTGCTAAATGTAATATAGTTAATATTGTTTTCGAGGGTGATGAGGAATTTGGAGAAGTTGGGGAAATTCCTATTTTGAACCGGGACCAGGAGGTAGAACGAGATATAGAGAGGTTCGAAATAAAAGGGTTATCTAATAGTCAAGTCAAAGATATAAAGTCAATTTTGAGGGAGAATAAAGAGGTGTTTATGGGTCCTGTACGACCAGCGGAAGTAGGGGAACATCCTATTGATCTTAAACTGGGGATGGCAAGGAAAAAGCCAAAGTTATATAGTGTACCGGTAGCTTATAAAGAGGAAGTAGATAGGCAGATTCAGGAGTTATTAGAATTAAATCTAATCGAAGTGTCAAATGCTGAAATTAGTCATCCAATTGTTTGCGTGACGAAAAAAGACACAACTGTTAGACCAGTTATACCTCTTTGTATAGACTATAGAGCTTTAAATTCGGTAACTCAGTTCCAACCTTTCCGATGAAGGAATCACAAGAAATCATGTATACCGAGGGGGCGGATAAATATTTATCATCGATTGATTTATTGAGGGGTTATTGGCAGATTTAAAATGGCTGAGGAGTGTAAACATTTGACAGCTTTTACAACGCATAACGGAACTTATCAGTGGCGTACTATGCCTTTTGGATTATCAGGGGCGGCTGCTACGTTTCAGAAAGGTATGAATGAGGTTCTTCAAGGTCATCGGAGGTATGCGGAAGCATATATTGGAGATGTCATCATTTTCACCGACACCTGGGAAGAGCATTGTGAGCATGTTAGGGCTGTCACTGAAGAGCTTAAAAACAGAAACTTTACGATTAGGCTGGACAATGTAAATCTGGAGAGAAATTGACTAAATTTTTAGGTCATGTAATTGGGGGTGGAACGCATGCACCTGATGAGGAGAAAATAGGAGCAATAAGGGATTTAAAAAGACCAAAACTAAAAAAGAAGTTAGATCTGTTTTGGGATAAATGGGATTTTACCGATCTTATATTCCAAATTATGCCGAAATAGCAATACCTTTAACCGAGTTATCCAAAGGGAAGGTTAAAAATACTGTACCATGGGATGAAAGGGCAGAAAAGGCATTTAATACTCTTAAAGATGAGTTATGTAAAGTGACGAGTTTGGTTACACCTATCGTAGGCCGGGAATATCAGCTCCACGCCGATGTGTCCGACCTGGCAGTAGGATGTTGTCTTACTCAAAAAGATAAAAAGGGTCAGTTTAAACCGATAGCTTTTGCCAGTCAGAAATTGTCAGCGGCTCAGCGTGCTTGGCCGAATATAGAGAAAGAGGCTTGGAGTGTTCTTTTCGGGTTGCAGAAGTTTGAAAAGTGGACATATGGATCTCAAATTGAGATCATTACAGATCACAATCCATTAAAATTTCTCACTGAAGCAACCCCAAGGTCCCTCAAACTCACTAGATGGGCTCTTGCCTTGCAACGCTGGAACCTGAGTATTTCTCATCGTCCAGGAGCTCAACATTTGAATGCTGACGCAATTTCTAGGCTACATAGAAAGAACTGGGAAGAACAACCAGTTGTTAGCCCATCAGCATCAACGCCCCAGCAGTGGAAAACCTTAAAGGGATGTCATCACACGATAAATTTTTTGTTCTGTGTATGTGTAAATATTTTTGAATTTTGTGTTTATAATAGTGTATTAGCATGTGTATTATTTATGTAATAATAATATTAGTACAAGGTTCAGTAGAGATGTCAGTAGATAATGTTCAGACATCTGGAAATACCTTTGTAATAAACATAATGAAGAAATCTGTAAAGAGACTATTGAACTCTTCTGCGATATTACTATATGTTTGGGGAAAATTAGCCCCTATAAGGCATATTTTTTGCTAAGGTGGGGGGATGTCAGGTTCTGAGACCTCCTCTGCTAAAGATTGGAATTTCCGTTATTTCTCTATCTTAATATTTGGTGTATTGTACTGACTGTGTACTAGAATTTTCAAAGTGACATTCTTTCTTTGTTGAAGGGAGAATTGACAGGTAATCCTGTACAGGTGGTGAGTGAGAAAGAGGAGATTGCTGAGAGGCGTGTTCATCCGTCAGGGATGTATGCGGATGATGAGCAAACAAGCATCATGTCACTAATCAAGAAAGGAATGTGGAATGTGTCCATTGAATAAGCTCCAAAGGGGGTTGACAGTGGGGAAACACAATGATTTGAGAAGAGCAAGTCTTGTCTCAGATTGGGGTAGTTGGTACCTGGGGTTCGTACCTAGAGAGTGTGTAGGACAGAGGTCCTGGTAGAGAGTGCTCTGTGTTGTAGAGCGTAAGCAGTTGGTATCTGGAGAGCAAGTGACACAGACGTCCTGGTGTTGTGCTCTGGGCCGGATAGCATAGGCCGATTATACATGTGTTGGGAGATTCGAGATTGATCGCCGATAAAGTGAATCTAACGTGCATTGAGTGTGAGGGAGAAAGTGTAATTTGAACAGTACACAGCCAACCTTTACTGTATTTAATTTAATGTTGAACCGGATAACCTATATCCGAGTTGTTATTGTATATAATTGTAAATAGCGTATTTAGTGTGTACATATATTCTAAATAAACTGTTAATTCAGTTAATTGACAGCGTCAGTGTTCATTTACACAATCCTCACAGTGGGTGACCGGTATCACCTAATAATATCGGTGGTGGCAGCTATAACTACCACGGCCTTTCTTCAAAGTTGTGCGTCCTGAGAGGAACGTCCGACAAATTGGTGGCAGCGTCGGGATAGAATCGCCTGAAACCAGTGACCAGCGAGCCGTGTTGCAGTGTGTTAGTGCCGGAATACCCAGTTGAATTCTTGCGTGGTAATGCCGTATCGTCGAGTGTGTGCTAAAGTGTTGTGCCTGTGCCGTATCAGTATTAGAGAGAATGAACTAAGTGTTGTGCAATATTATCGCTTCATCGTGGAACTACCTGTGAATAGAAAAGTACCCTAGCAAATAAAGTATAAGGTAAGGTGTTTTGATCATTTCCTTCTGCTGACATCTCTAACCAAAATTTGTTGTTGTATAATTAATAGTAATTTAAGTAAATTGTTTAGATTATTTATGTGTTTTATCAATACCTCCTACCTGTAAGGTATTAATGACCATATTTGCTATTGTTTTAAGGAAAGGTCATGATAACTTGAGCTAATATTGACTTTCTATATTTTTTTTCTAATAATGACAGTAAACAAAATTAAGGCATTGTGTTAATAGTAGTTGGAAGGAATAATTAAATTTACTTAAATTTAAATTATTGTTAAAGTAATATTTAAATGAAGCAATATTGTTTAATTTTGTAGAGTTGACAACATTTTCTGAGAATTTTAATTGGCCAATTAGAGAGTGCTCTCTGTTGTAGAGCGTAAGCAGTTGGTATCTGGAGAGCAAGTGACACAGACTTCCTGGTGTTGTACTCTGGGCCGGATAGCATATGCCGAGTATACATGTGTTGGGAGATTCGAGATTTATCTCCGATAAAGTGAATCTAACGTGCATTGAGTGTGAGGGAGAAGGTGTAATTTGAACAGTATACAGCCAATCTTTACTGTATTTAATTTAATGTTGAACCGGATCACCTATATCCGAGTTGTAATTGTATATAATTGTAAATAGCGTATTTTATGTGTACATATATTCTAAATAAACTGTTAATTCAGTTAATTGACAGCGTCAGTGTTCATTTACACAAGCCTCATAGTGGGTGACCGATATCACCTAATAATATCGGTTGTGGCAGCTATAACTACCACGGACTTTCTTCAAAGTTGTGCGGGCTGAGAGGAACGTCCGACAAAAGTATTTCGTGTTTTGTATTTGTATATGTATCGCTAATAGAAATGTGGTTAACAGTGACAGATCACTTTTTTTTAGCTTAATAAATAGTAAAAAAATGTCCCAAATATGTTTTTATCATACTTCTGTAAATTCAATTACCTTATACACCTTTGACTTCATATCTAGATGCGTTTTTGTGTTTTTACGCATTAGGCTACAATTTAATCAGGTTTAGGAAGTTTTGTATAGAAATAATCTAATGCTTACTAAGGGGAATTCACGTTAAATTAAATAATTTCCATATTATAGGTTAAAAGCACGATAATTAAACGTCTTACATATATATACCTATTAATTAATAAGAGAATACTAACTGCTTACATAACTCATTAGATGCTTGTTTATAATAAACAATTGTGTTGCGCACTTACTATAATTCAAAATCAGCATAAAAGCTTTCATCTCGCTTGCATTTTACATGATAAAATCTTTTACGATTTCATTAACTGTGAAGAGGCTTGTATTGTGTACATTGCAAGATAATTAAGCAAGCTTTATTATAAGAGTAAACTCACATTATGACTTTGAATATAATTGGAAATTCAAATAAATTATCGCAGTAAATGAAAATTTACCAAAAAAATTGTGATTTTGTTTTTCTTAATCGAAAAAAACATCAATTTAACTTAGAGATTTATTACGTTATTTTTAGTTTGATGAAAAAACCGTACTTAACAAATAAGAAAAATAAATCTTCGAATTTTGATCATCACTTTGCAACAGGCAATAAAAACGTTACTGCTACCAATCGATAAGCAATAATGTCTATTAATTAATAATATACTTAAATTGTGTTTAGCCGATTGTCTGCATATAGAAATTGTCACAAAATTTAAAATATAGTGAAAATTACTCCTAATTTACTATATTTTTACTTTTTGACTTATTTAACTTTCATATCGTAAATGGGAAATCATTTGCTGAAATAATTGAGAATAATACAAGTTTAGATTTTTAATTCTAATGTTAAATTTATTTTTAATCGTTTCAAAAAATATTGCTATGAAAGTATAACATAAGCATAACTCATAAACTGCTTAGAGGAAAGATCTGTAAATTTAGATTCGCAAATTTGAATCATTTAGAAATAGATTTCCTTTAAAAAAATTATGTTACGCTTGTTATATATACAGGGTGTCCCTAAACAAATGGTATATACGCTAGGGGGAGATAGAACACATCAAGACGAGTAATAGTAAATAGGAAACGAAGGGTCCCAAACGTTTTCCAAAGGAGATAGCCGCCATTAAAGTTTGGGGGCCAAAATTTCAAATACACATAAAAAACGGAAAAATTGGTCGATTGATTTACGGTTTTCACTAAAACTATTCTTTATGTTGGTATTTTCTTGAAAATAAATTATAAAGATAAATATCGAAAAATGCCGATAGAGGGCGCTTTAGACTTTGAAGAAATGAAAAACTATTTTTTGCATCTCATTAAATGGTTTCGTAAGCTTAGACTTAAATTTTGAGCTCAAAATCTGAATAGTTGGAAGCGGTTAAGCAGTACAAACTTAACTGTGTACAGAGGGTTTAAATTTCTAATGATTATAAAAAACGGAAAAATTGGTCGATTGATTTGCGGTTTCCACTAAAACTATTTTTTATGTCGGTATTTTATTGAAAATGAATTATAAAGATAAATTTCAAAAAATGCCGATAGAGGGCGCTTTAAACTTTGGAGTAACGAACAACTACTTTTTACGTTATTTTTTGCATCTGATTAAATGTTTTCGTAAACTTAGACTTAAACTTACATTTTGAGCTCAAAATCTGAATAGTTGGGAGTGGTTAAGTAGTTCAAACTGAACTGTGTTCAAAGGGTTAAAATTTCAAAAGATAATAAAAAACGGAGAAATTGGTCGATTCGTTTGCGGTTTAAAATAAAACTATTCTTTCAGTCAGAATCTTCTTGAAAATGAATTTTAAAGATAAATTTCAAAAAATTCCGTTAGAGGGCGCCTTAAACTTCAGAGTAACCAACAACAAATTTTAACCGTTGTTTTTTGTATCTAATTAAATGCTTTCCAAAACTTGTTAAATGTTTTCGGAAACTTAGATTTAAACTTAAAGTTTGAACTCAAATTCTGAATCGTTGGGAGGGGTTAAGAAGCGCAAACTGAAGTGTGTTCAGGAGTTGAAATTTAACCCCCCCCCCAACTCTCGAACACAGTTCACTTTTGCGCTACTTAAACACTCGCAACGACTCAGAATTTGATCTCAAAATTTAAATCTAAGCATTTTAAAGCTTTTAATGAGATTTAAAAAAATAACTGTTAAAAATAGCTGTACGCTACTCCAATGTCTAAGGCGCCCTCTATAGGCATTTTGTGAAATTTATTTTTAAAATTTATTTTCAAGAAAACACTGATTTAAAGAGTAGTTTTAGGAAAACCCGCAAACGAATCGACTAATTTTTCCGTTTTTTTTTTATAGTTTTCCGTTTCGTTTGAAATTTAAACCCTCTGAACACAATTCAGTTTGTGCTAATTAACCACTCCCAACTATTCAGGTTTTGAGCTCAAAATTTTAGTTTAAATCTAAGCCTACGAAACCATTTAATGAGATGCAAAAAATAACGGCTAAAATAGTATTAGGATGGATTATTTCGTTAATCCAAAGTCTAAAGCGCCCTCTATCGGCATTTTTGAAATTTCACTTTATAATTCATTTTCAATAAAATACCGACATAAAGAACAGTTTTAGTGAAAACCGCAAATCAATCCACCAATTTTTCCGTTTTTTATAATCATTTGAAATTTAAACCCTCTGAACACAGTTAAGTTTGTGCTACTTAACCGCTTCCAACTATTCAGATTTTGAGCTCAAAATTTAAGTCTAAGTCTAAGCTTACGAAACCACTTAATGAAAAGCAAAAAATCACGGCAAAAAAATAGTTTTTCATTACTTCAAAGTCTAAAGCGCCCTCTATCAGCATTTTTCGAAATTTATCTTTATAATTTATTTTCAAGAAAATATCAACAGAAAGAATAATTTTAGTGAAAACTGCAAATCAATCGACCAATTTTCCGTTTTTAATGTGTATTTGAAATTTTGGACCCCAAACTTTAATGGCGGCTATCTCCTTTGGAAAACGTTTGGGACCCTTGGTTTCCTATTTACTATTACTCTTCTTGATGTTTTCTATCACCCCCTAGCGTATATACCATTTGTTTAGGGACACCCTGTATATATATATTACCGAAAATTAATATGAAATAGTATTATACTGTATTATATATATATATAGAGAGAGAGAGAGAGAGAAGTATATATTTGTTGATATTATTGCTATTATTATTATTATTATTAATAGAGGATTTATAAGAGAAATATAAATTAAATAAATATGTTTAAATGTTCGTATATATACATATATATTAATTAACTTTTGAAAAAATGGGTATTCTCAGTTAAGGAGTTTTCATCAGAAATCGATTTCCAGAAACTTAAAAAAAGTTTTCTATTTGAAAAAGTTTTTTATTGAAAAAAGAAGAAAAAGAATTTGGCGTAAGTAAATAGTATTTATAGATTAAAGTAATTTATTTTTCGTCTTTAGTTAAATTGTAAAGGATTTTAAAAAAAGAAGAAAGAAAAAGAACGCCTTCTTGAACAGCATTTTCATAGTAGTTCAAACTATTTTTCAACTTTAATTGAAAAGAAAAAAAATCTGCTAAAGTTTATATTTCTTAATGGAAACCTATGGAATGAATCAATATACTTATCTTCTTAAATTTTTAATGTAAGAGAAAATTAAATTCAGTATCAGCAAAGACGATTTCATTATTTTTATTAAGTTAGCAGCAAAAAGAAATTTCAATTTATTCCACGCTGAAAGTCTATATATGCCTTATAACATATTTTTCATGAAATTTAAAAGTAAACACTAGGTTTTTGTAAGAATTATATTTTTATTAGAAGAGATTTTCATCAAAACGTAATAGAGATAGCAAGTATAATAAGATGAAGATGTTAGTGAAAATGCAGCGAATACAAAGTTTTAAATACATTCATTCTAAAAATATTTTAAAGTACAATTTTAAAATGTATAGATTTTTTTTAATATTCCCGAAGCTTCGCTAACATATGATTGTTTTGTGCCTTTTCTTTTTTCGTTTACTGCAATACTTGTAATATTTTAAAATATTTATTAAAAAAATAAATAAAACTGTTTTTATTTTTGTAAAGAAAAATGAAAATAGTTTTTATCTTTAATAGAATATATATATATATATATATATATATATATATATACGTATATATTGATGTATATAAAAAGAGAGGTAGATAGATAATATATGGATGAGTAAAGAAAGTGGGAGAGGGGTATATATATTTTCTGAGTATAATAAACAAGTTTTTAGCTTTAAAGGAAATTTAAAAGATTCTACAATCTCAGAATAAGCTTTATAACAGAAATATATGATGATTTATAAACCTGTCATCTTACACCTTTAAAAGCAAATGAAAAAATGAATTCAGTGTATACAAAGATAATTAAAATAATTTTACTAAGTTAGCATCAAAAATAAGTTTCCATTTCTTCGAGAATAAAAAAAATTATAATTTTTTCTTTACAGGAAAATACAGAAACTAACATACGTTTTAGGTAGGAAACAATATTTTTTTTTTTTAATGAACTCTCGTCTTAATATAGTTGAAAAAGTAGATGAATTCTATTTTAAAGTTTGTCAAGAGTGTCTTAAACACAAATGGAAATGTTGTTATTAATTTAAAGGAAGAAATAAAAACAATAATAAATTTATAATATTGAAAAGCGGAATTACAATCAATACCAGCTATATGGTCAGCCCGCTTGCATGGTTATTTTTCTTAAGTCCTGTCTAATTTAACCTTTCGGCGGGCGAGCAAATTTTCATTACATGAGCGGGCGCACATTATAAATTGTACAACATGCGAAAAAGAATCGATTAGTGCTGTTTTTTCTTTATTTTACAAATACTTTAACATACAAATATCATATAAGTTATCTCTGATAAAAATTTATGAAAGTATTTTGCAATACATTTATTTTGTTATAGCATACTAAAGCAGAAGTTTAGATATATAAAAAGCTACTTACGACTACAATCACAAAAATAAAAACTAATAATGAATTACTAAACAAGAACTAAGCCATTTTGGATTTACAGAATTAGTCCTATATTTCATCTATATTAGTTGTTTCATATATCAAGCATAAGATTTGCTTTTTTAAAGGCTGTTTGCAAATAAACCATGCGCATTTCATGCACTGTCAATATAGTAAAATGATAGGTGCAGCTAACTGCGTTATCTGAAATACATATAACTTTCAGGAACTGGGTAAAATGATCCAATAAATGAATACAAATAGTTATTAACACACTCTGCTGCTTGAATTTTGTTTTAAAGAAAAAAGAAAGAGAGTGTTGTACTTCTTACAACGGCGCGCCCGACGGAAGGTTAATAGGGAAAATGTGTTAAAGCGCACCGCCTATATAGTTATTTAATTTTCCCGCTTATCGGTTATAGGGCCGTTTTTTGAATTTTTTCAATGATATTCTCGGCTGTTAAAAACAAACAAACAAAAAAATACTTTCGTAATTTTTTTTTTTTAGGTGGGGCGAAAAACAACGCATGGTTAAAAGAAAATAGTCTGTGCGACGCCGAAGAAGACTTAAAATCATGGCTTTACTTCCTTCCCCTTTCCCTCAACCTCATTTCTCTTTTGCGTTGGATCATATCGTCGATGGTACACTCTCGCCCCCCTTCGCTTCTCAATTCTCTTCCTTTCCAAAGACAACAGATTGATGTATGTTTATTAGGTTGGAGTTCTCTCTTTGTTTCAAAACTTCGTTGAAATTGGGACATAAAGAATAAAGGAAATTTTTTTCGTGAATCAAACGCGTCGAATAAGAACACTTGTTTTTTATTGTGATTTTGAAGAGAAAAAAATTATCATTTGCTGAAAAAAAATTACTGCCAAAAAGTTTAAAAATTCTGTACTTTCAAAAGCTGCATTCGTCAAATTAAATTTGATATCCCTGTTGACATCAAAGCAGGAGCAAAACCACCGGAGTGATCGGGGAAATGAGATTATATATATATATATATATATATATATATATATATATATATATATATATACAGGGTGAGTCATAAATATCGAAACAATAGGCTATCTCCTTAAATATTGCCCCTAGACCCATACTTCCAATTGCAAAGTTTCATAAAAAAAGGTGAATTTTTTGATAAGATAAGTTGCAACTCCATGGGGGGTATATTTTAAAAAATGCGAAAATTAAATTTTTATACGGCCCCCAGAGGATAAAACATCCAATTAGAAAAATTTTCCTTATTCATTCCTGGACTGAACAAAAAAAATTTCATCTTGATATCTTCAAAACTCAGAAAGTTATGACAATTTTAATAAATCGTGAAGTTTCAAGGGATCAGACACAAATTGAAATGCGTGTAATTGAAGAAACAATGTTGCTGTAATGGGGCCAGGAAACATTTTATTTATTTATTTATAAAGTTGGAATTTTGAATATTTTGTGATGGTTAACCATATAATTTGTAAGCATTATCACATCATAAGACTTCTTAATATTTAAAAAAAAAAAAAAAAAAAAAAAAAAAAAAAAAAAATGAGTAAATTAAAATTGTTATAACTCAAAATATTATTTGTCGCGTTGAATTTTTTTCTTTTGATTAAACGAAAATGTCTAATTTTCAATTTTAATTCAGCATTTTAAATACTATGTATTTAAAAAAAATAAAAGTATTTAAAATAGCAACATTAAAAAAAAGGTAATTTTTGTAAACAAATCACATTTTTAAAAGTAAATTTTCTGAGCTGAAAAGTTACCGTTACCGACGGTTATTGACGTATGTCAGTTTAAAAATGAGAAATACTGAAATACAAACAATTTGATGCAGTAAAGTGCATTTAGTTTTAAGATGGGCAAAGATGGGCTCCTAACGTTTAAATGCTGTATAGTTTCGATTTCAAATTTTGTTTAAGTTTTGCCATTTTCACCTTCTTTAATTACTGTTTAAATGCGTCAGTTGATTTAAACTTTATTTTTTTATCACGTCGATTTCAAATTTTTTCATTGTGCTGTGACTCACAGACAGACATTTCATAAAAACATGTTTTTCGGTATCTTTGAGCCCTAAACCGTGTGAATCCATCGAAAACCGGAATTCAAAATTTTCATGAATCCAATACTTTCTTCTTGTAAAAATAGAAGAAAGCAAAAAATAGCTTTAAAACCTTCATAAATTTTGGAACTGAATACAGTAAAACCTCTAAATAACGGACAAATCAGGAACGCAGAAATTGTCCGCTATTCGGAGGTGTCCGCTATTGGGAAAAACAAAGATATTCAAAAAGTGCTAAGAAACGTTTGACATTTTATTAATTGACTTTTATGTGTCCTAAAACCTCTTTTATATGATTAATCAGAAATTAAAATTATTTTTTAAGCAATGGGGCTAAATAAAACTGTACACACCTTCAGTCACTGTTCATTACATGCTTATGAAAAAACCCTGTTACAAAAGTTAACTTTTGCTTGCGATTACATGTAATTTGTTTTCCAAAGTGACATTATTGGACATTATAGAGTTCCGGTCGGGGAGGGGGATTGCACTTTTTGCTGTTAAAAGCATAAAATCTCAATTTTCCGAGGGGATATTTCAATGCTCTGGAAGATTTCCCTCCTTGGCAACCCCTTCAATTCAACTCTGAACGTGAGGGGGGGGGGATTTTCCCCAGCTCATTTATCACAAAATTCCCTGATAAATTTAGAGGCCTGTTTACTTTTTTTTATTTTTTTGTCCTTAAAAAAATACTTTTTCATCCTTTATCGCCTTAAATAGTGTCCACTATTTGGAATGTTCGTTATTTAGAGATTAAACAAGCACAAATTTAGGTTTTCAGAATGGGGATTGGACAATAGTCCGTTAAACAGAGGTGTCTGCTATTCGGGAGTGTCCGTTCTAGCGGTTTAACTGTAGTATAAAGTAGATTTTTTAAAATATTTCTATGTAATTTATTAAAATATATTTCCATTGATTCCGCTAATAGAAGAGTCATTTTCGCTATCACTATATTTACTAAACTTATTGCCTGCGCCAATAAGTTTTTAAGACACTTTTGATGAGAGTTTAATTAATATTACTTAATTTGTTAACACTTTTAATGAATGTTTAATAATGGTCCGTTTTAATGGTCCGTTCAATGAGTCGTGCCAGTTACGAAGGTGGCTGCAAGGTCGAAATATTGCAGACATCTAGTATATTTATCGAAGTTTAAAGCACAAACCTATACGCTTTTATTTTATATCTAAAAGTTTAAGTGTTGTCTTGGATCGACATTTAACAATACGTAAATTTATGGTCGATCCCTTAATTGTACTTCAAATGAACTGATTTTGCTGCTCTCAGAGGCATGCTTAAGTGGTGTAAGTCAGGAATTTTGGAAAATTTTGGATATTAATATCTTTCAGGGATTTGCAGATATCGAGATGAAATTTTTTTTTGTTCAATTCAGGAAGGGATAAAGAATTTTTTTCTAATTGGAAGTTTTATTCTCTGGGGGCCGTATAAAAATTTAATTTTCGTATTTTTTAAAACAGACCCCCCATGGAGTTGCAACTTATCTTATCAAAAAATTCATCTTTTTTTATGAATTTTTGCAATTGGAAGTATGGGTCTAGGAGCAATATTTAAGGAGATAGCCTATTGTTTCGATATTTATGACTCACCCTGTATATCATTTCTGTACATTATGTGTTTGAAATTCAAACCGATGTTCCAAATCCATTATGCCATCACAAAAGTGCGATTCTTCAAGTTCTTTAAAAAAAGTAGTCCGTCCACACAGCTAATTTTGTTTCGATTGTCGTGTAAAATCGTTTTCAATCGTAAAAGCGTTTAGTCGTGGGAATAGATGGAAGTCACAAAAGCCTAATCCAGCAAATAAGGTGGATGTTACAAGAAATCGCACTTGAATTCATTCTACTTTCATGTTGCTACCATTATAGTTGGGAGGCAAGTATTTTTTTATGGATCATTATCTTCTTTTTAGGCAAACCAGGTCTTTTTTCGTGATTTTGTTTTATCCACATAGTCTAGATGTTTAGCATAATATTGACCGTTTATTGTTTGGTTCTTGGGTATAGTCAATTAGTAATATTTCGTTAGCACGTCAAAATGGCTCCATGGATACGTATTATGACTTTGTTGGTGGAGAACCACAATGTCTCCAACGTTGTAATTGCTAATTGGTCTCAAGAATCTAATAGTGAACTTAATTTTCACCTCATGTAACAAATCGATGCATAAAATCGGTTTTGTTTGCTTTAAAACAGTGGAGGCTCGCTTGAAAAATTCTCATTCTCTGACGCTTTTGATCATCATCAATATGCGCGGCAAACGTTTTGTCGAAAGCTTTTTTATTCCTAAATTTACAGTGAGGATATTATGTTCTCTTTCATCTCAGATGCCTACATCTTTGCAGTTTGGAAACCTTTAATCGACGACCCTGCATAAACATATCGTTTATAGTTTCGACAATTACAGACATTGTGACAGTTTTGGTCGTTTAGTGAGCAGGTATACCAGGCTTTCACAACCATGTTTAAATTCTATCACCCACTTATTCACAGTTAGTCCAGTGAAATGGTAGTAATAATTTCCGATGAAATACAAAAATTAGGGTAGAGCTAATTTTTTAATATGTTGTATGGGTAAGTACTGTGACTAATTTCTGCAGGTTTGCCAACAAAATTTTTTGCCGCCGGCGACGCCATCTTGAAAAAATGGCAAAATTTTCAAACTTTTTTTAGTTTTTCCCAAATATCTGCCAAATTAAAAGTGTAATTAAAAAAGTTTTACTTTTTTTAAAAGTAGACTTAGTTTTTTACAATTTAAGCTCAGACTTTTTATTTTAACTCAAACAGTTTTGAAGTTATGACTCTTCAAAGTTGGGCAAAACTTTCCGAAAAAGAAAAATTTTGGAGCTTTTCACCATATTTATCCAATAGTATCTACTAAATAGCGACACTTTTCATCC
The DNA here is from genome assembly GCA_964019185.1 of Maratus speculifer. Lineage (NCBI taxonomy): Eukaryota > Metazoa > Arthropoda > Arachnida > Araneae > Salticidae > Maratus > Maratus speculifer. The sequence goes on from OZ025300.1 coordinate 110,607,778, forward strand.
TCCACGCTTGAAACGTTATTTTAAACTTGCCCTCATAACAACTGTAGGCAGTAGGTATATAAAAATCGTTGGAAAAAAGGAAAAAAAAAAGAAAAAACTATTAAAATAAATATTTTTCCCGCATTCTATCGTTCAAGTAGATTTGGGGGGGGGGGAAGAATACAACGACTTTCGAACGTTGTAGCATGAGCCAATACAAGTTGTAGCATGCGAAAGAACAATTCCTGACGTAAGAGCAATTAAAGCTCGTCTTTTTCCGAAGTATGGAATAGATTTGTTAATTGCTGAGATTTTCCGCAAAAACACTATTGTTTGTTTCAGAAATGTAGGATACAAGGTTATATCAGAATCATGGTATAAAAACCGTAAGACAGACCCTGTCGAAGAAAAACTACGAATTACTGAGGCTGTTGCTGATATTATCCGAGGGGACATTCGTTCACAGGTTCACAGGTTCACAGGCACAATGTCACTGAATACACGCCACCTGATAATTTTTTGACTGATGCGACTTCTTTGATCCCTCAATCACTTTTACACTTTTTGAACGAGTGATTCTGAAACACAAGCGTGGCTCTTTGGTTGGATGGAAAAGAAAGTGTGCTTTCACATGCAGTAATCTCAGCTGTGCGTCCTTGTTCCTTCATTTCATCGCTTTGAAATGGAATTGACGTTTATTTGTATAAGCGTTTTGGATAAAAACACCTTATTGAGCTCTTGTCATCGTTTGGGTTTTCATCGAGCTACACTGATGTATCTTTATTGGAATTATCCGCAATGATGGAATCTAAAAAACCAATCAACGAGAAGGGATCATTCTGTCAATTTGCGTTCGACAATGCCGACTTTAATGTGAACACACTTGATGGTTTGGGGACTTCCCATGCAATGGGAGGAATAATGGTGGGTAATCCTTACGAGTCAGTAAAACTTTAGAACAATATCACCCGTGTCAGGCGGTGCTCTTCAGCAGAATTTATTAAAAAAACTGGTGGTAACATTGAACTACAGAAGTTTAAGAAAACTAACGATGCAGGCTTGAAAAATGTTTTCATTGTAAATCTGAATGAGATTCAGCCTTTAAATTGTGAAATACTTCCTACAGGTACGGATATTCTATGGCTGTATGGCAAGAGTTAAATAATGTGGAAGTTTCAGGGTGGGACGGATTTATGGAAAATGCAACCAGAGACGAGTTCTATCAACGTTCCAAGATTATATGTCTTCTTTTCATCAATAATCATCCGACGCAATATGACACGATTTATTCAGCTCTTCGATTCGCTGTCGACAAATGTAGAGCATGTAATGAAAAGACGCGTTTTGTCACCCTTGCCCAGCCGCTCTATATTAAAGCACAGGACATAATAAACAACTGTAATGAGCCGTCGATGAAAAATATTGTCCTGCGCCTTGGAGGATTTCATCTTCTCATGTCCTACATGGGAACTCATGGAACCATTATGGCTAGAAGTGGGCTTAAAGATATTCTGAGTACGGTGTATGCAGAAAACAGCATTGAAAAGATGATGAACGAGCACGCGTATTCGAGGGCAGTGCGAACACATAATTTAGTTCATCTCGTTTTGGGAAAACATATTTGGGAGACAGTTCAACTGACAGAGGATGAAAACAATATGATGGAAAACGTGTTTATTGATTTGGAGACGTGTTGTTCTAACTATTGATGAAAACGAGGAATTTGAAATTATCAACAGAAAATTCAGAGAGGCTATGCATAACCTTAACAATCATGGACCCACTGCTAAACTATGGATGCAATATTTTCGCATGGTCACTTTAGATAATGTGTTCTTTCAAAACTGTGGAAGAGGTAAAACGTCTGATATATTTTGCTCAGCTAATTCGTTTCGCTAAAGCTTTTCCAAAATCCTGCTGTTCCTCCTCGCTTTCGGTGGGTGTGATACTACCTCAGCATTTTTAGGCCACAGGAAAATCCAGTTTTGTTCACTGGTTGTAAAGCATCCCGAACTTGAAAAAAAAAGACTACAGCTGTTTTGAACCCCAATGCAACGTTAGACGAATTGGTAAAAGTGGGAGAACATTTCCTGATTCGATTGTAAGGAGGTGACCAAGCAATACAAAACATCGATGAGCTTCGATACTACATCTTCATAAAATCTGTTTCCAGGACAAAATTCAATCTAGCTAGGTTACCTCCAACAAGAGATGCTGCTCAACTGCATACGATGCGTACATATCTCCAAGTTCAATCATGTTAGGGGAAAAAATGATCCATTGATGTGGGGTTGGGTGAACACTTCAATGGGTCTCTTCCCCTTAAAAGCAAACAATGACGCAACTCCAGATTCGATCTTCCACACACTCTTCTACGCTTGCAAAAAAGGATGTTTAAAAGCATGTGGATGTCGAAAAGCAGGACTGAACTACAAAAACATTTGCAAACATTGCAATGGCCAGTCCTATGAAAATACACTGGAACTTTTCTTAACTTCTGACTTGGAGGAAGAAGACGATATAGAACCTTTCGACATGCTGCAAGAAGATGAGAACGAAGATAATGAAAATCTTTCGGTCAACTTAATAAACATTGGCACAGCAGTAGAAAATGACGATAAAAATTCTGCTATCGACTGCCCAGGCCCTTCTAAGAGCCAAAAATCGTAAGTGACATTATAAACTTTATGTAAATTTTTTTTATAAATTGTGTTTAAATATGTAAATAAAATTATTAAGTTACACGTAACTAGTTTTTAAACCTGTTATTGATCGCCTCTTAATCTTTTTTACAAATTATTTTATAATAAATCGCGTTTCAATTTTATTCATTTTGCAACACTCACGAAACTAATTTTATTCAAAAGAATACCAAATTGATCCCTCCTTAACAGAAGAATATACTGTCAGAAAAACTCATCAATGTACACTAAATTTTCCTAATATTTAAAAAAATAATTTCCGTACTTTTAGAAAATGGCTAGTTTGTCCGTTCTATTCTATAAATTCCGTCAAATTCTATAAATTAACATTTCTAACTAAAAAAGGCGAAAAAGGTTTCGAATTAAAAAAAAAATAACAATTACATTTTTCATCTATTTAAGTGGATTCGCAATTTATTTTTTAAAGTTCAGTAAGTTATAACTGAATATTTGCACTTAAAATTTATTTTAAATGAAGAAAATTAAAAGATATTTTATTTAAAAAATTAAATGGAAAAAAATCGATATTACTCAAAAAAAATCTTGTAGAATAAAAATATAATTTTCATATTTTACCTTTAGCAACCTACGAAAAAATATTTAAAACTCATACTTTCATCATACATTAATACTAATGTATAAAAATCCCAGGAACAATCTCATTAAAGACTAAATCTCCCCGAAATTAACTTCAAAATTAAAAGCTTTTGAAGAAATTGGTCAAGCCATACTTATCGGAAGAAAACATATTTGCTTCAAAACGTCTCCCTAGTGTACAACTATCAGTGTTATCGTTCTCCTGTCATAACGGTGAGATATGCCAGATTCCAATCCAGCATCAGCCAATTTTGATTTTTTAACAACTCTCATCAATTGACCAGAAAAATGTAATTTTTAATTTCACTTTACTGAATGACTGAATGTCTCTTATTAAATAAAGTATAAAGTTCTATTTTAAATTACTGGTATCAATGCAGAAATTATGTATAAAGAAATCCAGTAATCGGGAACACTTGTGGTATCATAGATGCTATCTTGGGAGTTATAGGGTTAAAGAAAATTTTTTAAACTATTTTTTTTCTGCTAGCAATTTTCGAAACGTATCCGAGTTTTATAGTACATTAATCAGTTTTCTGAGATTGGAATATTGGTTCAACAAATGGTACCAGTTTTCTATTAAATATTTTGATCTGCGTAGTTGAATTTATACATGGGAATGTAAAACGTCAACTTTAAGTTTATTGTCAATGTTAATGGGGTTAATTTAGAATATTTATCAGAGAAACATGTTTATTGAATTTAGAAATGCTTACTTGAAAATGAATGGCAATCGAAAAACCTATATTCCAGTTTGCGAAAAATTATTAATACACAATGAAATTTTTTGAAAATCCATTGCAACAAAAGAAACTTTCTTGTTAATAATCCTTCTAGACATCACAAAATATCTGGGGTTTCGAAAGATGAAGAAAACTTTTGTGATTCATGATTAACTCTTTCCGGTCTGGTGTACTATTAACAGTACATGTCTTTTCATTGAATATTATTTTATCTTAACAATTATTTTGTTATTTTCTACATATAGAAATGATAGTATATGGCTATCCCTTTATTATTAGGACTTCATTTATGTTTTGACATTTAGTAGTAACAATAGTAGTAAAAGTTTACTTAATTCTCTTTGCACCATTGGAGATTCCTTTATTTTATGCCTATACTACCTCTGACAATAAAGTTCGGTGAATTAATTCAGAACGACCGATCTGGCAACACTGGGGAAACAAAACGATGCCCCAGCATAGAGGCAAGTGTTGACCATCTTCCCCCCACCGTTGTTCAGTTGAGCGTCATTTATGTTCTGTGTAATACGTGCTTTAGAAAGTGCTTCTTCAGTGTGTTGGTTCTTAACTGAGAACAGGAAAATGAACGAATAAAAGATCAGTTTAAAATTTGGTTTTAAGCTTTGCAAGACCCCGAAAGAAATTCATGAGTGGTTGTGCAATTTGATCATCCACCATACTCGCCAGATTTCAATCCTCGAGATTTCTTCCTATTTTCACGACTCAAACTGTCTTTGAAAGAGATTTGACCATATTGATGACATCCAACGAAACGTGACGAAGCTTTTGAACTTCATCCCAAAAGAAGACTTCTTGCGAATTTCTCAGGACATTTATAGCAGATCTCAGCGGTGCATAGTAATTGCAGATGACTATTTTGAAGGATGGTATGGTAACTTTCGTTAATAGTTCATCTACTTTAATGCTACAGGACAATTCTCCGAACTTTATTGTCAGAGGTAGTATTTCACTTTTTAAATTTACATTATAGGATACTTTTCTGAACGTATCATGCGTGATTAAACGAAAACAAACAACATTAGAAAGAATATCTGTTAAACCCTGTTGTAATACGATATTTTCCAAACGTCCAAAAAAATATCCTTAACCTATTATCATTTAAATATGGATTAAATATTACACAAAATAAATACATTCGTTGCATTTCAGACTATGAGATAATCTTTAAACAAGAGTAAATCTATTTGGATAGCTTTGATTAACATGATTAAAGTAATAATAATTCTGTTCTCAAAATTTTAAAAAATCGGGCCCGAAAGGGTTAACTCGTAAAGAATTATTTATATTTTCATTCGAAATAAATTTAGAAATATTTGTCTTTTCCCTAGTAGCAAAACAATATTGATCCAACGTTGCGCCAATATTTCATCTATTGGAAATATTGCCAATAAAACGTCAATATTGCTCCATTATTGGGATGTTTACATTTTGCCCTTATTTGGCCAATATTTGCAGCCAATACTTTGCCAATATTGAGGTTTCATTGGAAAAATTGCCAATAAAACGCCAATATTGTACAAATGTTGGCGTTTCATTGGAAATATTTCCAATGAAATTCCAATATTTAACCAATATTGGCGTTTTATAGGCAATATTTCCAATGAAACCCCAAAATTGGCAAAATATTGGCTACAAATATTGGCTAAATAAGGGCAAAATGTAAACATCCCAATAATGGAGCAATATTTCATGCCAATATTGTGCCAATGTGCCAATATTGCTCCAAGATGTAGCCAATATTGTTTGGCTACTGGGGTTATTGCAGAATAGACATGTAAGTAGTGCATTATGATTGGATACATAATACATTATTGGAAGCTATTAAATTATTCAATCACTATTGGACGAATTCAATTAACAACTCAGGTAGCATTTATTAATCTTAATTTTTCTGTTGCATACTTAAAATACGAAAGAAAATTATTTTCTTAAACTATTTTTTTTCTTTCAACTTAAGAAATATAAAAAAAGCCTTTTTATTCTTTTACTAAAAAAGAAGTTTGTCAAACAAAAAAGATTATTTAAAAGACTTGTGGTTTGAAGAGGACAATATAGTTTTAAACTTTTAATTCATTAGCGCTCGAAGTATTTTTTATTTGCCTAACATTACTTAAGTTTGATAAATTAAATGAATTTACTTTTCTCTTTCTTTCGTTGTTTATGTCAAGAGATTTCCTAAATTCGAGAACGTTCAGTATGATTAATAGACTGAAAAAGATTCTGTATTTATTATTATTATTATTTAGCTAGGGAGCTGTGCCCCCTATGAGCTATGCTCGTCAACCCTCGTTATGATCCTTTTTGGCTAATTTTAATCATTTTGCACTTTTTAGTGAAAATCCTAATTAGTCTCACGGGGGGCCTTTAAAGAGAGGGGGGGGGGGTGGAAAATTGTCCCAAATGCCCCTACATAATTGGGGTCCCAGATTGATGACGTAATACGGGTAACGCAAAAATGAAAGAATAGGGGCTATTGTCAAGAAAAGTATCTAAAACCAATCGGGAGAGAAGGCAGGGTTTAGAAGAAAAAGAATTTCAGTTATAAATATCTGAAGCTTTTTAGAGGTAAAGTCAGAAAGGATATTTCGTCGAATAAAATTTAAAGGACAAAGGAAAATGGCTTTTAAAAAAAATATTCGAATAATAATTTTAAAAAAATACACAGAATATGACAGATAGCATACCTTATAAAATTAAAGAAAGAATCTAAAACTTTAAGGTTTTCGATTAAGATATTGAAATACGAGATGATTTATACTAGACCAGGAGCCGGCCGTCGATTTTTCTATGTATCGAGTACAAGGACCGGACATACATCAAAATGTAGGCTTCAATGTGCACATTAAGAATATCACTGGCTGCCAGGTCCTATCCTGCCGGAACCTGGTGGCAGCCGCTCTTTTATGACGTCAATTTTGAGTGTTTACCTATGTATCAAGTACAAGGACCGGACATACATCAAAATGTAGGCTTCATTTACTTAATTGTTATTCGATGCATAAGTAAACACTCAAAATTGACGTCATAAAAGTGCGGCTGCCACCGGGTTCCGGCTGGATAGGACCTGGCAGCCAGTGATATTCTTAATGTGCACATTGAAACTTACATTTTGATGTATGTCCGGGACTTGGCAGCCAGTGATATTCTTAAGGTGCACTTTGAAACCTACATATTGATATATGTCTGGTCCTTGTACTCGATTCATAGGTAAACACCCAAAATTGACGTCATAAAAGTGCGGCTGCCGCCAGGTTCCAGCAGGATAGGACCTGGCAGCCAGTGATATTCTTAATGTGCACATTGAAACTTACATTTTGATGTATGTCCGGTCCTTGTACTCGATAGGAAAATCGGCGGCCGGCTCCTGGTCTATATTAAGGGGATATTAAATAGGAATAAATGATAGATATTATTCAAAAAGAGAAATATTGAATATGGCGATTTAAGGAATAACGCAATTAAAATTTCTACAATATATATATATAGAGAGATAAAGACAGATTGGTAGATAGCAGTATTTCTTATTAGTAACATGCTTTACACATAATTTATTATTAAACTCTAAAATGCAATATTTTTAATTTTAATTATTACCTTGATATCTAAAAGGAATGTGAACTCAATAAGACGGAATGCTCGTAGTAGAGCGGTTTCGAATCCATTGCGTTTTGTGACTTTTTTGCATTAGATTAAATCATAGAATATTATGATTCTGAAAAATGCAAAATATAAAAAGGGTATTGCTAACAGATTAGTTGAAAGTATAAAATTTAATTAACTTTGCTTTTTAAAATATATTTTCGCACTCTGAAAATTTCCTGCACTTGTTTGAAATAAATAAATAAAAATCTTATTCACCAATTTCATTTTCGCATTCAGAAAGATTAATAAAAACTTTAAAAAATTTTTAGGATATCACTTGCTCAAAATTTCATGCGTTCACATTTTTAATAGTTGAGGTACACTGTAAAAAGATTGTCCTTAAACTACAAAAATTTACTACATTCTTGAACGGGTATTTCCATGAGCACATGTGTGTAAGTCATATACTACGATTTTGGATACCAGTATTTTAGAACGGAGAAATGTGACTTATTTTATCTGAGATATTTCATTAATTGAATAAGGCCATGCAAATCTTTCGGAAATAACGGTGGACAACAACTTAACAGTTTCTAATAAAGCGACTTACACGACAAGTGCTCATGGAAATACCCGAACGAAAATATTCCAAGTCATCCAATATTCCGAAAAACGTTTGTTTATGTTTTGAAATCCCAGAAAACAATTTATTTAAAAATAAATTGTTTTCAATTAAAATTTAAAGAATAATTTAAAAAATATATATATTATGTGCCCGTTATTTTCGGTAAAGTTCTCAAGTAGCTTTTACAAAGCAGTAATCAGTTCTTTCTATCTGGAAAATATGTTTTTCGGATGCTATCAGATCTCAACTAATAGCGCAAGAGCCAACCGCACAAAACACTAAGTCATCGAGCACAAGAAAATACACTTCATTTTATGGAAAAGTAGTAATAGAGGAATCTAATTATCCATGTTTGCCGGAAGGGAAGTGACCGTAAGGCATGGTGACGTCACTGCGACATCGTTGTGAAGTCACATTGAGACTTTGCGACCATCGATCGTCGATGTGACGTCACGTGACGTCGATGTGAAATCACAGTGACTAAAATGTGAAGTCGTTACGGCCGTTTTAGAGCTCGATTGTGACCACTTCGCAAAGTGGTCACGATGTGACAAATTTGTGAAAAATGTGTCATTTGTGACTACTTTGACATTAAGAGCACACACTAGTCACGCGGTAAAAGCCGAGCGCTAATGTAAAGTCTATGGGAGCGTTCTTTTCTAATATCTCGCTTAATTTTCAATATTTTTAAATGATTTTTTTTTCTCAGGATAGCTGAGGACATTCTATTACCGGGCTAGTTTGTACTTTTCTGATTTTCGTTGTAGTTTAATTCTGAGGACCCTTTAAATTTTGGATTCAGTGAAATTCGAGGTGTTGTGCCCTTTTTACTCTTATAAAATCTATTTCAGCAAATTTCAGAAAAAATTAAAAACGCTTCACGGAATATTAGTGTTTAAGCTTTCCAATGATATGATTTCCATATTTCTACTGCAATTAGACTGAGCAAAATTTAGAAATATTTTGATCAGAAATGGAATAACAAAAGCGTTTTAATTATATGCGCTCCGCCTCAGCCAGTCTCCGCCTCTCCTGCCCTTTTGAAAATTACAATTGGTTAACACCAATCCATTTTAGCAAATGAAAGTAACTTTTTTCCTTTCATTGTATTTCCTTTCTGTTATTGGTTTATAGCAACGTGTTAAAATAACCTCCCTTATTTCAAGGTTTTGATTTATTTTTTCTACAATTATTGATAAATTTTAGCTAAAATAGTCTTGAAAAAAATCAACGACTTCTAATTTTTTGTTTTTATAAAACTAACGCTATTTTACTATTATTATATAACTATAACTAACTTCCAAGGAAGAAAATTATACATTTCTTTGTATATATATATTTTTTCAAGTCCATACAAAACAAGGTAGATTTGATACAAATTACAGTAAGCTCCTTTTTAGCAAAAAGGAAATTCTGATAATTTTAAAATATAATTGGAACTTTTGTGAAATACAAAGGTAGCATTAAAAGGACAAGGAGCTATATTTGGAATTTATAAATTTCCTTATACAGCTTGCAAAATACATGAAACAGGGGGGGGGGTGCAAAGAGAAAACTGCGCCCGGAGTAAAGTTCAGTTTGGCGCCCCCGGGGCAACCACCCCCTTCGTCCCCCTCTTTTTCGCACGGCGCTGTAAGGAGTACATTTTGAGGAGGCTTATTCAACACCGCGCCGTCCGAGGGGGGAGGGGGGCGCCACATTTATACTATCAACATCATTCTTGGGCTGTTACAAGAAAAAGTTGGGAAAGGGGGCGCCAAATTGAAACTTTGCCCCGGGCGCAGTTTTCTCTTCCCTGTGTTTGTTTTTGGTATTATACGATACTAGGCAGCCCAATTTCAGTCCAGTATTATTAAGTAAAACAGTAAAAAAAATAAGCATTTTCAGTCGAAAAACAGTTTTATAAAAAATAAGCAGAAATTAAAATTAGAAAGTTTTAAAGATTGGTAATTTTAAAATTGTTGATCAACTTGTTTCAAACTTTAAAGAAATATTTTTTAATATTTATTACTTTTGAGGAAAACGATACACTTTTAACAGTCGTTAAAAATGGGGAATTTATCCTGCGTAATACATTTTATTTTAATGTAACATAAAGGTATATTTGCAAAGACAACGAATTGCAAATATTTATCATTATTTATCTATACTAATATTATAAAGAGGAAAGATTTGATTGTTTGTTTGTTTGCATTGAATAGGCTCCGAAACTACTTGACGGATTTGAAAAATTCTTTCGCCGTTGGAAAGCTACACTATTTCCGGTGAACATAGGCTATAGTCGCCGCTTAAAAGGATAAAAATAAAACGCCGGATAAACGAATCAAAAGCAATTTGAGAAACTATAGGTTACCTGGCCCACTAGACACATGACAATCACTGAAACACATATGAAAATCGTAACTATGCAACCCCCTCCTCCCCCCCCCCAAAAAAAAACAAACATTTAAAATTTTTTAGACCGACCTGATATAAAACCGTGTTTTTTAATTTTTAAAACTATTTAGCAATTACTAAAAAAAGGAAAAGAAATGCTGAAACGCAAATTAATTAAAGTTAAAAATAAATCACGAAACGATTGTTTTGGAGTTTTCAAAAAAGTTATAACAGATAGTAAATATTTTAAAGAGTAGTGAGCATCAAATATGGGGAGGGAGGATTTTTTTTTTAGGAGGAGCAGTCAAATATTTAAAATTGTAACGTTTTCTACAATTTCAAATGCGAACTGTTTCAATAAGCCTAGGGATAAATATTACTTATTTAATTTAATATAAAATTATAAAGAAGAAAGATTTGTTTGTTTGTTTGTTTGAATTGAATTAAATAGGCTCCAAAACTACTTGACGGATTTGAAAAATTCTTTCACCGTATGAAAGCTACACTATTTCCGGTGAACATAGGTTACATTATATTTTCAAAAAAATTATTTCAAATCCTTATTAAAATGCCAATATTGTAACCCAAGGTGTAGAAAAATGAACTTAAAAAATCTTTACATCGCGTGCGTTGCGAATACTATTGATTATAGAACAAAATAATGTACTACGACTTTGTTAACATGTAATTATCTACAAAAAATGTCGCAACAGCATATGTCTAACTGTTATAGTTATGTCACAATAAGTGTTTTTTATTTTAAAAAATAATTAAAATGCCGTTTCTGTAAAAGCTCTTTATTGTTACTTTGGTATTGATTCTTATCAAAATAAATTACTTTAAAATCAAGACTGATTTAATGGTTGCCGTTTACCCCGCTCCACTAGGCTGCATCATAATGTGTGATATAGGCGTCACTGGGGCACGGGAGGAGAGTCAATGTCAGAGACGGCATTTTAATTATTAGGTTATGAGTGTGTGTGTAAAAATTTATAACTTGAAATTTTTCTTAAATATCCGTGAGAAGTCGGGGCGGGCTGCTATAATCTATATACATAAAGCAAAATCGTGTTAGTTACACCATTTATAACTCGAGAACGGATGGATCGATTTTTATGAAATTTTGTATGGAGGTATCTGACACCTTAGATTAACATATAAGCTATTTTTTATCCGACTACCTAAAATGAGGGTAATGTTTTTAGTAGTTGAATTTAATGAGATGAAGTGGTAGAAACAATTTGCGGTGTCAGCAGTGGCGGGGGACTGGGCGACTTGCTCTACCCAAAGAAAAGCGAGGGCGGGCCGCTAGTTATAGTATAAAAGTAAAAATAATGAAACTGTAAGGCAAAATATAGCAATTTTTTTAAAGTCTGCTATTCAGCAAATTTTACTCTCTAATACTTTTCAGAATTGTTTCTTCTTTGGAGTTTCTTGTTGACGTTCAACTAATGCAGCTTCTATCGAGCAGAAGGCTTTTGCATGTTCCAAAACATCATAGTACAAAGTATCGTGGACAAGATTTGTCGAAATACTTACAAACTTTACAAGTTCGTATATATTTAATGGGTGACAATTCAATATAACATTGTAAAGCTTTTAGACGATTTTGCAGTTTTTAGCAGTTTTTGTTTGTCCTGGTACAAGGGCAGATCTGGAGACTCCTCAAAAAAGAGGGGGGGGGGGGACTTTTCCGAAATTTGGAGATTCCAATCGCACCTGCAGCTCGTGTCGGGACATTTTTTTTTTCATCATGAGTAGGATTGGGGCTAATTTCTTTCGTTGCAGGTCGGGTTTCGGTCCGGTTTACTTTCATTTTTTGCCGTTGTTCTGGTTAAATACTTTTTTTTGCGAGTCGTGTTTGGGTAAGGTTCAATTCTACTTTGCCGCTGCGGGTTGGGTTGGGGTCCGGTTCTCTTTCTTTATTGCTGCGGGTTGGTATTGGGTCTGGTTGATTTCTATTCTGTGTGTGTGTGTGGGGGGGGGCAGGTCCGTAGCTAGAAGTGAACAATAGGGGGGCTCAAGTGAATGTAGGGGGGGGGGGCTCAAGAGAATGTAAGGGGGGCTCATAATTTTTTCTCTTGCATTGCCACAGAAAGATAAAGTAATGCATATTCATATTGTAGGTACTATGTTTCTTATTAAAAAGTGTTCTAATAACTTCATTTTATACTAAGAAAATTATAGGATGATGTAAATTTTGAGTGTATAGCTGATCAAAATTAAAAATCATGCTAGCTTCTTATGTGCCAATAGGATGAGGGAGGTGTTGAACACACTTATTTTAGATACAATTTAGTAATCCTGCAAAATTGTGAAAGGTTTTCAAGACTAAGTTAGATTTTTGAACAGAATTTCATTTGAATTTTCGGAACAGAAATTCATTGAGTGACCTAGGAATCTTTTCCAGGGGGGGGGCTCAAAATATTTTAGGGGGGGCTGAGCCGCCCATAGCGCCCCCTTAGCTACGGCCCTGGGGGGGGGGGGTTGAGTTGAGTACTATTTTATTAGCGCTGGTTTGGTTTCGGTCAAGTTGAATTCTTACTTTTTTGCTACTGGTCGAGTAGATTTTTACGTTTTTCTTACGGACAGAGTGGAATTCTACTTTTTATTTGCTTTTCTCTGCATTCTTTTTTGTTGCTGTAGTTGTTTTGGGGTGAAATAAATTTACACTATTTTGGGTTCTGATCTGATTCATAGTGAATTTACAATCTCGCAAGAAGGATTCGATTCGACCCCATATTTTAAATGAAAGTCTAAATATTTTCTCCGTTATGGACGAAAATAGTTTAAAGAGTATTATAAAAGAAAATATCGAAGATACTATAAAATGAAACTATATAAACGCCATAACAGACATTTCGAAATAGTTAATTATGAATACATTTCAATTTACATGTTAACACTGCTATTCGCAAGTGTTAACATGTACATTAAAATATCCATACGGAATGTCTCGAATAGAAGATACCTCTATTTAACGAACACTTTTCAACAATTTAGCCATCTTTTTTTGGTTGATTCCGTTATGAGTATATATTAGATATTTATTTTCTATATAAAAGATAAAACTGATATTAGAAATATAAATGTCGACATTTTATAATTCCACTAAAACATGAATTGTTTTTCTTTCATTTCGATTCTAAATTGACAAAAAAAACTTTGGTCGGGTTTTGATTTGATTTCCAATGGTATTTTCGCGTTCGGATCGGAAGCAGGGCAATACTATACGCTCAGGGGTCAATTTTTTTTTTTTTTTTTTTTTTTTTTTTTTTTTTTTTGTCGAATATTTGAAAAATGTAGTTATTTTAAGTGCAATTCTTAGAGGAACGCTCTTTTCTGATTCAAGGGGGGAACACGAGAATCCTCAAGGGGAGCGATTTCAAAATTTGGAGGTTCGGGCAGGAGGTGATATTTTTCATTGCTGGTGGAGATTATTTCTAAATTTTGCAGTGAGTCGTGTTAGAATCGGCTTGAGATTTTTGCTGTGGGTCGGATATTTGGGTCAGTTTGACTTACATTTTTCAAATTCGGTTCTGTTCTCGATAAAATTTCACTTCTGAGAGTAGCACTCAGGTTGATTGATTGGTTGGTTGAATGGGGTTTTATGGCGCAAAGTTACATCAGGATATGCTGCGCAAAGAACAAGGTGGGGATTCGAGTTAATTAGAATGTTTTGTTAGGGATTTTTTTTTTTTTTTTTTTTTTTTTAGTTTGTTTTTTGTAGTAGGCCGGATAGATTTATACTTTTTTATACTTTTTTGCTACGGACCAAGTTTGAGCAGGCTGACTTAGGAACAGGTTTTGCACTAAAGAGCAAATACTAGATTTTTTTTTCTATATAAATTATAACATTCAAGTTGAAGATGTAAAACACATTTTTTAATTCTATTAAAATACATAAACTTATTTTCTTTCATTTCAATTTCAGGTGTTCGGGTAAGGGCTCGATTTGACATAATTTGTAATTTTTGAGTTCGGATTGATATATTATAGGTCGGGTTGACTTTAAAAGTTTCGGATTCGGGACATTTCTTCTTTTGGATTTTGACAAATTCGGATCTAGTATAAACTGGTTGATGACTGGATTTTTCAATAGATCAGACAATTTTTTATATGAAAAACTATATGTTTGAATATTGACGAGTACATTATATATATATTCATTTTTCTACTTAAACAAAAAAAAAATATTTTTATAATTATATGGGATACCTTTCCCAATTTCCTTCAAATATTAGATTGATTTTGTTTCATTTTGGATTTGTTGATCTGTTTTGTATCAGGCTATTCGGTACTGAATCAGATTTTTTTCTTTTATTTATTTATTTATTTATTTTTAGCGAGCTTGGGTTGGGTTAAAATTGAATTGCTTTTTGAGCCTGGGCATGGAAATTTAGGTTCGGGCAGACCTCTAAAAGAACGAAGTTCACCCCAGGCCCGAAGTGGAAGAAAAAATATAGTGTGGTCAAGTTTTGCAGAAAAAAAGTAAGATTTCCGAAAGAGTGAAGACTTGAGTAGAGGTCTGGACGGGCTGGAGTTTCTAGTCTCGCCCCGGCCCGGTATAAAACAAAATATTCGGCCCGGGCCGTACAGAAATCAGTGAAAACAGTCCAGGCCGAAATCGGCCTGCATCTTTTTTTCGAAACAAAATCAGATTTTTATCATACAATTAAGATTTTTTAAAGATTACTGCATTCATATTTATTGGATGATTTTATAGAAAATTTTTACTGACAATACACAATAAGAACATTAATGATTACTTAGGTTCTTAGACTTTCAACATTCAAATAAAGATGCACTGAAAAATTAATATGGTTTAGAATAAAAGAAAAAAAAAAGGAAGTTAAAATTATCATAACTTTTGAAGCTGTGTAATAAAAAGTACATTTATGAAAATACTTCTTTATCATTTTATCAAAGATTTTCTCAAATTTAGAGGAGCTATTTTTTATGCATTTCTGATTTCATTTCATTTTGGAAACACATGAGTTTAACAGGTGTTTTTATTCAGAAACAATGTAATGGAATGGCGTTGTCCATTTTTTGATAAAAGCAAATACAATGCGCAACACACTATATAAAACGCTAATTTTCATGATATTTATGAAAATATTGTGAAAATTAGAGTTTTGAATCGCATTTCCGGAAGCGACAACATGCAAAAGGAGAAAAATCTGAAACCACGTGACAAGAATCTCTTATACCTTAACAAGTATATACAAATATCTTATTTACCAAAAATGAAATATGCTGTTCGATTCCAAATCCCTTCAATAGTCAGGCTTGTCAATTTTGTATCTTTATAGTTAAAAATTAGTCAGAAAATGTGTCAAACTTTCGTGTTGTTCAGAAATGAATTTAAGAAACACCAAGGAGTATATTTCCAAAAAGTACATTAACAGTACGTTAATAGTTTTTATCCCTTTTACAAATAATGTTGTCTGCCCTATACGGCTTACGAATAATTAAGTCTAGTTCTGACCCCGACTATATGTAGAAAAACAGTGCAAACCTGATCTTGACCCGGCTCCAGTTTGCCAAAAAATTATTATACCCGTATAGACTCAAAGCAACTGTCCGATGCTGATTTCTACGCTGTACACGTTACATTTATGTATTGATGTTGTTAAACTAGTATCTACTCGTGACGCACATTTATACTTATGGTCGTTAAACCCATATTCATTGAAAATAGACCTCATTTTAGCGTTTTTACCGAAATCTTTATAACACGCCGGCAGGCCCGTTAAACTTTTTTATCGGACTGGCTCATACGGCCTGTTTATTTTTTTTTTGCCAGTCTGATACAGGCCGATGCAGATCTCTAGACCTAAGCAAGCCCTAGTCTCATGAGTTAAAACTGGCCCGGCCCAACCCGAGCAGTGACAGCTTCGTCCAGTCCGATCAGGTCGCACCGTTCTCAATCTTAAACACGATTCATTTATCCTATGGACATCTAATATCATTTTGCAGACCCTTCATTGGGCTCAAAGGGGGAGGGGGCGATCGCCCCATCGCTTCTGGTATTTATCATATTGAAATCTTGCTATTGAATCGCATCTTTTTATATGTCGACAGATGGTTCGTGGGAATTATTACATTGTTCTGCAATGAATAATAAATTTTGAAAGAAAACTTAATTGTAAAACACTGTAACATTAATAAAGCTAAACTGAGTGGGCGGTATCTTCCTTAAAAAAAAAAAAAAAAAAAAAAAAAAAGGACGGCGGGAAACAGATGACCAATTTTAACAGGTTTATTATGATTATATATAAAATGGAATGTTTTTATGGAAATTCTTTTTAACACAGAGTATACACGAAACAGCATTTCATTGCATTTCATGTTCAAAGTAGTGAACATAATTTAAATACGCTAGGGACAGTTTTTCTCCGAAGAGCTTTTTACAACCGAATTCTTTTGTGTAACTCTGTAATTGAATGGCAAATGTTTTTCGCCAAATATTATACCGCAAGCATTCTTAAGTCCATTTCAGAAGTTCGTATAAATTTCATTGTTTGTAAAAGAGTAACATTATTACAACAATACATCGCGAAATTATTTTTAGACCAGAGTATAATAGATTACTATGGAAATCCTCTGTGTGTATACTGTAAGTGATATACATGACATATTTTTTTATAATTATCTTCCAGAGTACCTCTGTAATGTATATGAATTTCATTACTTTTAAATTAGTATAGCGCTCCTTGAAACACCGCAAATGATTTATCTACATAGATCATAATGTAGCGGAATAATTTTCAGTGATCCTACACATTTCTTATGTTTCTTCAATTTTTTAAAATGTGTTTAATTTTTTAAAAGTAATTTTTGCTCCTTAAAAAACTTTGTTAGTGTTATGCAGAATTTGCAAAAAGTTCTTAAAAATATTTAAGTTTTCTGTTTTCTATTAATTGGAGGTGAAAATCTGAGTTCTCTGAAAGTCTGATTTAGAAAAATAATTTATATCATCCTTGCCCCCCCCCCCCTTGTATCAAAATTTCGTTCCCGCCTTTTGCTCTCATCACAGCCTTCAATATTATCCCTTCCAGAAGTATCACTTCGCTGTTTTGCTGTCTATCTCACTGTATCCATGTTTACACAATATTGCCACTTTGTTGTAACAATAAAAAATCTATCACAAAAACTCCTCCCCACTAACTAAAAATGAGATTTTCCCCTCTCATTTTATTAGTAAATGCCTAGAATTTATTCATTGAAATTTTCCCACATTTTATTTTTTTAAGCCCATTTGTTAATGTTTTAAAAGGCAAATAAAAGTAAGTCATTTTAAAAACTTCTGCATCCCACATACACACAAAAATAAATAATTAATAAATTGTTTCCCCCCCCCAGCTCACAAATTTTATACTTTTAAAGTCATCGATTTTCCTAAAACTTTTACTGTAGTAATAAATAATCAAACATAGTTTTACTCTTAACCCCACAAAAATTTATGTTTTCCCCCTATTTCTCCTTACCAAGTACATAAAATTTAGTCTTTAAATCTCTTTATTTTGTGTTTAGCCATATTTGTTAATCTTTAGTCATATAAAGTAAGTCATCTAACAAATTCTCTTCATCCCCCTCCAAAATAAATAAATAAATACTTTTCATTTTTTCCTTCTCAGAAATCTCCAACAATTATATAAAGGAAATTTTAAACCAATTATTTATATGATTTACGATATTCGAACGAAATGTGGTAATTCAGCATAAAAAACTTTTTCTAAATTTAAAGGGGGGGGGGGGCGAGTAGTTACCCTTTCTCCCCTATACTTATTCAATGCATTCTTAAAACTAATCGCCCCCTGGAGGATACCTTCTTTAAATATTCACGAGCTTCCTAACCCAAGCCACCTAAATGATCTTTCTCTTTTCTTTTTCCTCCGATTTCTATTGTCTTCCTTTTTTCTTTGTTTCACTCTCGTTGTGGTTTTTTTTCCCGGAGGTGAGGGCAATTTGTATGAGCCGATATCACTCTGTATATCGATGGAGAATTGTAAACCACCCACGTGTTTGCTGTGTGCAACGTCACGTGTTTGTAGGAAAGAGTAGAAGTTAACCGGATTCAAACGCAACCCACAACAAAAAGTAAAAAATTAAACCCGACCAGCAGCAAAAAATAGAAGCGAACCGGACAACAAATTTTGTAAAATGATCGCGGAGAAAACACGAATTTCTTCAAAATATCGTGAAACAGACGCACATTTTGTACAAAAATTGCAAAAAAGAACGAACATTTTACCAAAGAATTCACCCCAATAAATTCGGGTCAACCCGAACCCTTCTCGATAAAGTAACAAGTAAGAAAAATAACGCGTTAAGCATTGATTATGAAGCACTTTCCAACACTTAATGAAATCTTTAACAAAACTTTGTTATTTAGGGAAATAATAGTGTATAGCCAAATATACCCAAATATGTATTCCAGTACTTTTGAACAGCTCTGTATTTCATATGTCACTTGATATAATGTGAAAATTTAGTTTAGCAAGAAAATACCCAGTAGCTTGAAATTTATTTTTCAGCATTTTCATACTATCAGATGAAAACATACTTGAATACTTTTGTTCAGCCCTGTAGTTTACATTGTACCTTTATTACACGTCAGCATTAGGCTAAAATTTATTGTAAACTAAAACACTTTTAAAACAACTGAAATCACATTCTCATAAATTATCATTCATAGGCGTCCATGTACTGAATTCTTTGCGTGGCCCTGTATATCCTTTTATCTATATTTTGCAAACATTTCTCAGTAAATTCAATGAAGCTCAGCGTGAAAATGCATAGTTTATTTAAGAACCACGTTTAAATAATCTATGCTCATATTCAGTAACGTTGGTGAGCTCTTTTGGGTAGCCCTGTATATCAACTATAACATTTATACACACCATATAATGTGCATATTTTTAGCGAAATATAAACGCGCATATCATAATTAAAATGCATTTCATCCCTCCATCAGCCATCATCGGACACATATGCGGTACTTCGGAAAGAATATGCTATTTGAAATCTTTTGTATGGCCCTGTAAATGCTATGTACTTCATATTATGCAAGACAGTAGCGTATAATTTATATTAAGCTTCAGTGACATATATCAATTTTATTATACATGAAACAGCTTAATATATTTAAAATATGCCACACACAATTCCCTCTTTTACCATTATCTAATGGAATTCTTTTGTGTGGCCATGTAAATGAATAATAGCTAAATTTTCATCTTATATTTTATAGAATGCATATTTTAATATGTTTGACAGGGTATAACATCTTTAAAATTTTTTTGAAACGATTTTTCCATATAGGCCGTAATGTAATGGGAAACTTTTGATTCGCCCTGTAGATAAACTAATCATGGTAGAAACTTTATTTTCAATAAGGTTCGTGCTAGGGTAAACGTCAATAACGTCCTAAAATTTCATGGCAATTCGAGTATATAAACGATTTTTCCCCATGGGCCGTAATGTAAATGAAAACTTTTGATTCTCCTTGCAGATAAACTAATCATGGTAGAAACTTAATTTTCAATAGCGTTCGTGATAGAGTAAACGTCAATAACGTCCTAAAATTTCATGGCAATCCGAGTGTATTAACGATTTTTCCCCATAGGCCGTAATGTAATGGAAAACTTTTGATTCGCCCTGTAGATAAACTAGTCATGGTAGAAACTTCATTTTCAATAGCATTCGTGCTAGGGTAAACGTCAATAACGTCCTAAAATTTCATGGCAATCCGAGTATATTAACGATTTTCCCCATACGCCGTAATGTAATGGGAAACTTTTGATTCTCTCTGTAGATAAACTAATTATGGTAGATACTTCATTTTTAATAGGTGTCGTGCTAGGGTAAACATCAACAACGTATAAAAATTTCATAGCAATCCGAGTATATTTACGGGAGTTAGAGCGCGTACAGACAGACAGACGGCCATCCGACCAGACGGACAGACAAACCGAATGCATAAGCACTTTTCAACTTTGTTGGAAAGTGCTAAAAACCAAATCCTAAAGTGTCCCAAATGCGCTAAGCACTGCTAAAAAGTAAAAGTCAACCAGATTAAAAACAAAATGTAGCAGTCAACGAGACCCAAGTCTGACAAATAAAAAAAAAAAAAAAAAAAAAAAAAATCAGAAATTAACTTGAACAGCAGCAAAGAGTGGAACTCAACCCGACCCAATCTCGACCCAAGTAGGAATTAACCCAGACAGGAGCAAAAAATTGAAGCCAACCGGACCCAAACCCGACCCATAGCAAAAACGTAAAAAAAAAACACGACCCACATAAAAAAATGAGCTCCGACCCGTGCATTACACTGGAGTACCCAAATTTCTAAAATCCTCCCCCCCCTTGAGGACTCTCAAGATCAGCCCTTGGTCTTCGCCTCCCTTTATATCAAAATTTCGCTTCGCCTTTTGAATCTGTCACTATCTTCTAAATTGCACCTTACAAAAATATCACTTCGTTTTGAAGTCTACTCCACAATACCCATATTTGTAGCATACAAGTCAATTTAGTATATCAATAAACAATCAATCACAAAATTTCCTCCCCCCACCTCCCCACGACTGAAATTAGGATTTATCATTTTGTTCCTTTAAGTGCAGAAAATTTAGTTCTTTAAATAATTCCCACTTTTATTATTTTTTTAAACCGATTTATAAATATTTTGAAAGGCAAATAAATAAGTCATCTAATAAACATCTCCCCCCTACACACACACACGAAAATAAATAAATAATGTGCTTATTTCTTTTTTTCCTCACCTCACAAATTTTAAACAAACACAAATTCCACCATTTTTTGAGGGGGGGCATTGCACTATTTTCTCCCCTACCCATATGTCACTAAATTTAAAATCTTTGAAAGTTTTTTTTTTTTTTTTCCGTAGGTTTATACATATTTTATTCTAAAAATAAATAATTAATCGTAAACAACCCATAAATATCGTTGTATACCTCCCCCCCCCTCGTTCTTTTGAAGTACACAAAATTAAAAATCTTTAAAACACTTTTAAGTTACATTTTTCGTCCTATTAATAAATATTCAAGAAGGTAAATAAGCTGTCATCTATAAAACTATCCTGCTATCTTCCCCCCCCCCCCAAAAAAAAAAAAAACGTTTTTTTCCCTCTACCTTTCCCCCCCCCCCTTCTCAGCTTACAAAATTAAATTCTTTCTTTTTTCTCTCCGTATTTTAATAAAAAAAATAATTAAAACCTGAAATCCTCCTTCTGCACAAATAATTAAGTCTTTAAATATGTTTAATTTTTTTTAAGTGCTAATTATAAATCTCTGCTAACTATAATATTAACAAAATCTTTTTAACTATGTAAGAAAGTGTTAAAAATAAAGCGATAGATATGCATTAAATTCTACACAAAACACATGTTTACATTTTTTGCGTATTGTGTTTGTGCATTTCATACAGTAAAATATCTTTAGAGAGATATTTAAATAAAATATTGGGATTTTCACAACAAAAACCATTCTTAACTGACTGTATCATTTAAAAAACAGTTTTCAGAACCCCCCCCTCCCTCCTATAGACTTTACTGCTATGTCAGTGCTCAAAATTAAAAATTGTTACAGCTCCTTGCGGCATTTATATAATGCTTGTAAAAATCATCAAGAATCTAAATTTTCTTCCACCTGAAATATTGACAAAATATTTTGCTTTATTGACTTAACATCACACAAAGTTTTTAAAATTTGCTAAACTTTTTCTGTCACATTTGTCACTACAAACAATAATAAATTATGTATTATGTCTATAAACGACTAGGCTGGGATTAACACCTATTTCTCCTTTCTTCAAAATTTCTATTTCCTGTTCTCCCTTGCTTGCTTGCTTGCCTTTCCGCAAAAAATAAACAATGTTTAAATATTTACATTTGTCTAGATATTTTTCTCATAATTTTATTAATTCATTCATCAACCTTCAGTTCTATTTATCTTCATAAGTTTCGTATTCTAAAAAGAATCCCCTCCCCTCTTACCCCCCCCCCCCAAAAATAGTTATTTAAACTACTTGTATCTGATATCTCCCCCCCCCCCTCATTCAATATTAATTTTTTATTTTTATTTTTTATTTTTTTTCTAATTGCGTTAAGTAAATAAAATAGTTTTTATTTTATAGTAATCTATCTAAATTAATCATTCGTTTATTTTCTGAAAATCAAACCATTTTAATTTTGGAATGCTAATCGTAAAGAGATTGAAATTCTTTTGAGCTCCGATTCGAATGCATTTACGCAAAGTACTGGGAAATCAGTTGAAAAAAATCCTTTAAACATGAAATCGGCTGGAATTGCACACCTTTGAAGAGAAAAATCGTCGCAGATAATTGGTTAAGAGCATTCTATTTCCTAATTGGATGATTGCATGTCAATCAAAGTAATTTTAGCCCATCCTTCGAATCCGCTGAAAAAGCGCGTCGCCATCTTGATTTGCCTTGGCTTGTGACTAGTGTGTGCTCTTAACATTGTGACAGAACTGTGACAAAAGCGACGATATTTAAATTGCCAGAAACATGTTTTTGTTAAGAGCCCACAATAGTCACAGAAAAATTACTCAAAAAGACCCGGATGACCATGTAAAGTCTATGGGAGCGTTCTTTTCTAATATCTCGCTCAAATTTTAATTTTTTTGCATGATTTTTTTGCACAAGATAGCTGAGGGCAATCCACAACCGGGCTAGTTTTTACTTTTTCAATTTTTGTTTCAGATTTTCTTTAAAAAATTACTTTAACTTTCGAAACCGGTTTAAACCGGTTCTGAAACTGAAACTATCGTAATATAAAAAATATATAACCAAAATCGAAAAAGTAAAAACTAGCCCGGTTGTGTATTGCCCTCAGCTATCTTGTGCAAAAAAATCATGCAAAAATATTAAAATTTGAGCGAGATATTAGAAAAGAACGCTCCCATAGACTTTACATGGTCATCCGGGTCTTTTTGTGTACTTTTTCTGTGACTATTGTGGGCTCTTAAGAGCTCACACGTTCTTTTCTATTATCTCGTTCAAATTTTAATATTTTGACATGATTTTTTTTGCATAAAATAGTTCAGGACGATCCACAACCGGGCTAGTTTTTACTTTTTCGATTTTGGTTTTAGATTTTTTTTTAAAAATTACTTTAATTTTCAAAACCGGTTTAAACCGGTTTTGAAACTGAAACTATCATAATATAAAAAATATATAACCAAAATCGAAAAAGTGAAAACTAGCCCGGTTGTGGATCGTCCTGAACTATTTTATGCAAAAAAAAATCATGTCAAAATATTAAAATTTGAACGAGATATTTGAAAAGAACGCTCCCATAGACTTTACATGGTCATCCGGGTCTTTTTCTGTAATTTTCCTGTGACTATTGTGGGCTCTTAAGAGCACACACTAGTCACGCGGTAAAAGCCGAGCGCTAATGTAAAGTCTATGGGAGCGTTCTTTTCTAATATCTCGCTTAATTTTCAATATTTTTAAATGATTTTTTTTTCTCAGGATAGCTGAGGACATTCTATTACCGGGCTAGTTTGTACTTTTCTGATTTTCGTTGTAGTTTAATTCTGAGGACCCTTTAAATTTTGGATTCAGTGAAATTCGAGGTGTTGTGCCCTTCTTACTCTTATAAAATCTATTTCAGCAAAATTCAGAAAAAATTAAAAACGCTTCACGGAATATTAGTGTTTAAGCTTTCCAATGATATGCTTTCCATATTTCTACTGCAATTAGGCTGGGCAAAATTTGGAAATATTTTGATCAGAAATGGAATAAAAAAAAGCGTTTTAATTATATGCGCTCCGCCTCAGCCAGTCTCCGCCTCTCCTGCCCTTTTGAAAATTACAATTGGTTAACACCAATCCATTTTAGCAAATGAAAGTAACTTTTTTCCCTTCATTGTATTTCCTTTCTGTTATTGGTTTATAGTAACGTGTTACAATAACCTCCCTTATTTCAAGGTTTTGATTTATTTTTTCTACAATTATTGATAAATTTTAGCTAAAATAGTCTTGAAAAAAATCAACGACTTCTAATTTTTTGTTTTTATAAAACTAACGCTATTTTACTATTATTATATAACTATAACTAACTTCCAAGGAAGAAAATTATACATTTCTTTGTATATATATATATATATTTTCAAGTCCATACAAAACAAGGTAGATTTGATACAAATTACAGTAAGCTCCTTTTTAGCAAAAAGGAAATTCTCATAATTTTAAAATATAATTGGAACTTTTGTGAAATACATAGGTAGCATTAAAAGGACAAGGAGCTATATTTGGAATTTATAAATTTCCTTATACAGTTTGCAAAATACATGAAACAGAGGGGGGGGGGCAGGGGTGTGCAAAGAGAAAACTGCGCCCGGAGTAAAGTTCAGTTTGGCGCCCCATTCCCTGAACTTTTTCTTAAGACAGACTAAAAATTACGTTAGTAGTAAAAATTTGGCTCCCTCTAAATTTCGATCCCGGGGCAACCACCCCCTTCGTCCCCCTCTTTTTCGCACGGCGCTGCAAGGAGTACATTTTGAGGAGGCTTATTCAACACCGCGCCGTCCGAGGGGGGGGGGGCGCCACATTTATGCTATCAACATCATTCTTGGGCTGTTACAAGAAAAAGTTGGGAAAGGGGGCGCCAAATTGAAATTTTGCCCCAGGCGCAGTTTTCTCTTCCTGTGTTTGTTTTTGGTACTATACGATACTAGGCAGCCCAATTTCAGTCCAGTATTATTAAGTAAAACAGTAAAAAAAATAAACATTTTCAGTTCGAAAAACAGTTTTATCAAAAATAAGCAGAAATTAAAGTTAGAAAGTTTTAAAGATTGGTAATTTTAAAATTGTTGATTAACTTGTTTCAAACTTTAAAGAAATATTTTTTAATATTTATTACTTTTGAGGAAAACGATACACTTTTAACAATCGTTAAAAATGGGGAATTTATCCTGCGTAATACATTTTATTTTAATATAACATAAAGGTATATTTGCAAAGACAACGAATTGCAAATATTTATCATTATTTATCTATACTAATATTATAAAGAGGAAAGATTTGATTGTTTGTTTGTTTGCATTGAGGCTCCGAAACTACTTGACGGATTTGAAAAATTCTTTTGCCGTTGGAAAGCTACACTATTTCCGGTGAACATAGGCTATAGTCGCTGCTTAAAAGGATAAAAATAAAACGCCGGATAAATGAATCAAAAGCAATTTGAGAAACTAAAGGTTACCTGGCCCACTAGACTCATGACAATCACTGAAACACATATGAAAATCGTAACTATGCACCCCCCTCCTCCCCCCCCCAAAAAAAAAACATTTTAAACTTTTTAGACCGACCTGATATAAAACCGTGTTTTTTAATTTTTAAAACTATTTAGCAATTACTAAAAAAAGGAAAAGAAATGCTGAAACGCAAATTAATTAAAGTTAAAAATAAATCACGAAACGATTGTTTTGGAGTTTTCAAAAAAGTTATAACAGATAGTAAATATTTTAAAGAGTAGTGAGCATCAAATATGGGGAGGGAGGATTTTTTTTTTAGGGGGAGCAGTCAAATATTTAAAATTGTAACGTTTTCTACAATTTCAAATGCGGACTGTTTCAATAAGCCTAGGAATAATTATTACTTATTTAATTTAATATAAAATTATAAAGAGGAAAGATTTGTTTGTTTGTTTGTTTGAATTGAATTAAATAGGCTCCAAAACTACTTGACGGATTTGAAAAATTCTTTCACCGTATGAAAGCTACACTATTTCCAGTGAACATAGGCTATATTATATTTTCAAAAAAATTATTTCAAATCCTTATTAAAATGCCAATATTGTAACCCAAGGTGTAGAAAAATGAACTTAAAAAATCTTTACATCGCGTGCGTTGCGAATACTATTGATTATAGAACAAAATAATGTACTACGACTTTGTTAACATGTAATTATCTACAAAAAATGTCACAACAGCATATGTCTAACTGTTATAGTTATGTCACAATAAGTGTTTTTTATTTTAAAAAATAATTAAAATGCCGTTTCTGTAAAAGCTCTTTATTGTTACTTTGGTATTGATTCTTATCAAAATAAATTACTTTAAAATCAAGACTGATTTAATGGTTGCCGTTTACCCCGCTCGACTAGGCTGCATCATAATGTGTGATATAGGCGTCACTGGGGCACGGGAGGAGAGTCAATGTCAGAGACGGCATTTTAATTATTAGGTTATGAGTGTGTGTGTAAAAATTTATAACTTGAAATTTTTCTTAAATATCCGTGAGAAGTCGGGGCGGGCTGCTATAACCTATATACATAAAGCAAAATCGTGTTAGTTACACCATTTATAACTCAAGAACGGATGGATCGATTTTTATGAAATTTTGTATGGAGGTATCTGACACATTAGATTAACATATAAGCTATTTTTTATCCGACTACCTAAAATGAGGGTAATGTTTTTAGTAGTTGAATTTAATGAGATGAAGTGGTAGAAACAATTTGCGGTGTCAGCAGTGGCGGGGGACTGAGCGACTTGCTCTAACCGAAGAAAAGCGAGGGCGGGCAACTAGTTTTAGTATAAAAGTAAAAATAATGAAACTGTAAGGCAAAATATAGCAATTTTTTTAAAGTCTGCTATTCAGCAAATTTTACTCTCTAATACTTTTCAGAATTGTTTCTTCTTTGGAGTTTCTTGTCGACGTTCAACTAATGCAGCTTCTATCGAGCAGAAGGCTTTTGCATGTTCCAAAACATCATAGTACAAAGTATCGTGGACAAGATTTGTCGAGATACTTACAAACTTTACAAGTTTGTATATATTTAATGGGTGACAATTCAATATAACATTATAAAACTTTTAGACGATTTTGCAGTTTTTAGCAGTTTTTGTTTGTCCTGGTACAAGGGCAGATCTGGAGATTCCTCAAAAAAGAGGGGGGGGGGGACTTTTCAGAAATTTGGAGATTCCAATCGCACCTGCAGCTCGTGTCGGGACATTTTTTTTCCATCATGAGTAGGATCAAGGCTAATTTCTTTCGTTGCAGGTCGGGTTTCGGTCCGGTTTACTTTCATTTTTTGCCGTTGTTCTGGTTAAATACTTTTTTTTGCGAGTCGTGTTTGGGTAAGGTTCAATTCTACTTTGCCGCTGCGGGTTGGGTTGGGGTCCGGTTCTCTTTCTTTATTGCTTCTGGTTGGTATTGGGTCTGGTTGATTTCTATTTTGTGTGTGTGTGTGGGGGGGGGTAGGTCCGTAGCTAGAAGTGAACAATAGGGGGGGCTCAAGTGAATGTAGGGGGGGGCTCAAGAGAATGTAAGGGGGGGGGCTCATAATTTTTTCTCTTGCATTGCCACAGAAAGATAAAGTTATGCATATTCATATTGTAGGTACTATGTTTCTTATTAAAAAGTGTTCTAATAACTTCATTTTATACTAAGAAAATTATAGGACGATGAAAATTTTGAGTGTATTGCTGATCAAAACTAAACATCATGCTAGCTTCTTATGTGCCAATAGGATGAGGGAGGTGTTGAACACACTTATTTTAGATACAATTTAGTAATCCTGCAAAATTGTGAAAGGTGTTCAAGACTAAGTTAGATTTTTGAACAGAATTTCATTTGAATTTTCGGAACAGAAATTCATTGAGTGACCTTGGAATCTTTTCCAGGGGGGGCTGAGCCGCCCATAGCGCCCCCTTAACTACGGCCCTGGGGGGGGGGTTGAGTTGAGTACTATTTTATTAGCGCTGGTTTGGTTTCGGTCAAGTTGAATTCTTACTTTTTTGCTACTGGTCGAGTGGATTTTTACGTTTTTCTTACGGATAGAATGGAATTCTACTTTTTATTTGCTTTTCTCTGCATTCTTTTTTGTTCCTGTAGTTGTTTTGGGGTGAAATTAATTTACACTATTTTGGGTTCTGATCTGATTCATAGTGAATTTTCAATCTCGCAAGAAGGATTCGATTCGACCCCATATTTTAAATGAAAGTCTAAATATTTTCTCCGTTATGGACGAAAATAGTTTAAAGAGTATTATAAAAGAAAATATCGAAGATACTATAAAATGAAACTATATAAACGCCATAATAGACATTTCCAAATAGTTAATTATGAATATTTAAGATTTTACATTTCAATTTACATGTTAACACTGCTATTCGCAAGTGTTAACATGTACATTAAAATATCCATACGGAATGTCTCGAATAGAAGATACCCCTATTTAACGAACACTTTTCAACAATTTAGCCATCTTTTTTGGTTGATTCCGTTATGAGTATATATTAGATATTTATTTTCTATATAAAAGATAAAATTGATATTAGAAATATAAATGTCGACATTTTATAATTCCACTAAAACATGAATTGTTTTTCTTTCATTTCGATTCTAAATTGACAAAAAAAATTTTGGTCGGGTTTTGATTTGATTTCCAATGGTATTTTCGCGTTCGGATCGGAAGCAGGGCAATACTATACGCTCAGGGGTCAAATATATATATATATATATATATATATATATATATATATTTTTTTTTTTTTTGTCGAATATTTGAAAAATGAAGTTATTTTAAGTGCAATTCTTAGAGGAACGCTATTTTCTGATTCAAGGGGGGAACACGAGAATCCTCAAGGGGAGCGATTTCAAAATTTGGAGGTTCGGGCAGGAGGTGACATTTTTCATTGCTGGTGGAGATTATTTCTAAATTTTGCAGTGAGTCGTGTTCGAATTGGCTTGAGATTTTTGCGGTGGGTCGGATTTGGGTCAGTTTGACTTACATTTTTCAAATTCGGTTCTGTTCTGGATAAAATTTCACTTCTGAGAGTAGCACTCAGGTTGATTGATTGGTTGGTTGAATGGGGTTTTATGGCGCAAAGTTACATCAGGATATGCTGCGCAAAGAACAAGGTGGGGATTCGAGTTAATTAGAAAGTTTTGTTAGGGATTTTTTTTCTTTTTTTTTTTTTTTTTTTTTTGAGTTTGTTTTAGGTAGCTTTCATTACAAAAAGTAATAAATAAAAAGAATATTGCCCAGTTAAACTGATGGCATTGAGCTCACAGGCTACGCATACTAATTGTACATTACAGCCTTGTATTTTCGTTAATTCCGTTCGAAAAAAAAAATTAAGAAGGGGAAACAGCTCCCCCCTTTCTCCTTTTTTATACTTAATCATTGAACTTCCTAAACTATCAAATACATGCTTTATCATATTAAAAAATCTATATCCAAAATTCAGAGCAAATCGGATAATTCTTAATAAAAACCCATTTAGCATTTATATAATTTAAGAGGAGTTATTCCCCTCTTTTATACTTAACCATTAAACTTCCAAAACTATTCAGAGATTTGAACGAAATCTGACAATTCTGATTGAAAAATCCATTTATGCAAGTTAAGGGGAGGGGCATTAGAACCCCCGTTCCCCCTGTTTATACTTATTCAATGAACACCTAATAACAGCCACGGACTCGCCTCATCAGAATGATCCTATACCTAAATTTTGAACGAAAACTGTTAATTCTGCATGAAAATCCCGTTTATATCAATTAAGGGGAGGGGCATGAGCCCCCCGTTCCCCCTGTTTATACTTATTCAATGAACACCTAATAACAGCCACGGTATCGCCTCATCCGAATGATCCTATATCTAAATTTTGAATGAAAACTGTTAATTCTGCATGAAAATCCCGTTTACATCAATTAAGGGGGGGGGGCATGAGCCCCCCGTTCCCCCTGTTTATACTTATTCAATGAACACATAATAACAGTCACGGAATCGCCTCATCAGAATGATCCTATATCTAAATTTTGGAAAAAACTGTTAATTCTGCATGAAAAACCCGTTTATATCAATTAAGGGGAGGGGCATGAGCCCCCCGTTCCCCCTGTTTATACTTATTCAATGAACACATAATAACAGTCACGGAATCGCCTCATCAGAATGATCCTATATCTAAATTTTGGACAAAAACTGTTAATTCTGCGTGAAAAACCCATTTATATCCATTAAGGGGAGGGGCATGTGCCCCCCGTTGCCCCCTTATACATATCGAAAGAACTCCAAAAACTAATCAGGGAAGCGCCTTATCAAGATATACCTACATACAAAATTTCAAGTGGATCCGATATTTTTATCATGAGTTATCGCGTTACGTACATACATACAGAACGGACGGGCACATACACTGTTAAAAATAAAGGTGACAAACCGGTGCCATTTGGGACCCGGAGGTGAAAAGGCGGTGCCATTTGGAACCCTAGGGTGTCATAGGAGCTTGAATATGCGGTTGGGGTGACAACAGATCTGTTACTGGATGATGGGAGCTAAATAAGGTGCCATGCACTTCGTAACCACCTCATCGGGTGACTGGCAACTTGCGCTTGCGCTATGACGCGTGTCTTTCTGCTTTCGGTGTCGGCAAGTAAAGTTTTCGTGTGTGAGCAAATCAAAACATGGCAGTATGTAAATTGGCGATATTAATTGAGGACTAACCATTGAGCTTCAATGAAACAACAATGAGGACTTAACGATCCGATTTGCGCGACCAGTGAACCGGGCAAAGTCTGATTAAAGGTAAGATTTAACTTTATTTTATTTTATTTTATTGTTACGTTAATTTATCGTACATCCCTATAAGTAATGTCATAAAAAAACAGTAAATTAGATTTTTTTGTTAGTATGATTGATTGTTAAGTTTATTATGTGAAGATACAAGCTACACTCTCACCAAAATACCCGGTTGCTAATTTTAAACCTATGAGGTAGTTATTTTACAATTTCTCGTTTACATGTCAATATTTTTAAATGATTTATCGAGGTCTTAGCTATAGAGGAGCAATTGGAGCAAACTGCTCTAGGCACGGGAATCCTAAGGACGCACAATTAGAAAAAGCGAAATGAAAGATTGTAAAAATATTTACATATTTTTTCATTCCAAATCAGTTATTATAGACGAATCTTGTTGCAATCGGAATATTCTATGAACATTTTACCTTGTGTTTAAACTCAACTGTTTAGATTTAACCCTTCACTGCTGTTAGTGGTCTCAGACACCGCGAGTTTTTCAAGTTTCACAGTTTAACTTGTAATTTTTAGTTTAACTATAGATAATGGCCAAATTTTTTTAGTTTGGAGTCTTATTACTACCTCTAAATACTTTTGAATAGCTGAATTTGACTTATAATATTCTTGTACATAAAGTTTAATACATAAATAGTATTCTGAGAATTAATGTAACATTTTATTCATCTTCAGATTAAATGGTCTGACAGACAGCTCACAGTAGTTATGTAACAATTTTTGTCAGAGCAGTTAAGGTTAAAATATATTTTTGCGTCTATATACAGTTAAAAGCAATTAATTTTATTCGCGAAGTTTTAATTTTAACCTTTACACGGGATCTCGGACAGCATCTGGCCGGCTTTGCATATATTGTCGGATAGATGCTATCCGAATCCCTCCTGTAAAAGCTAAGCCATTGCAGCCTCGCGTAACTTCTCTAATATTGTTTCAGTATACCTGATTTGTCGTTATTTGAGAGAGGGGGGGGAACTTTTTTATTTAAGACAATTGAATACTTGCAAATATTAAAGTAATCAAAACTTATTTACAGGGTTTTCATTATTAATATTTTCCTTATTAACCACCATTATTTCCAAAATAATCTTCATAATAAGATTAGATCGAGAGGCGGTAGCACGGACAATCATTTAATCTCATTTAAGGATAAAAATCACGGAGAAAACCTTGATTTGCATATTAAAACGTTATTAGTCAGCCAAGTCATACCTTGGTGCGAAATGCCTAAAAACCCAAATTTAGCGGTATCTTGGGTTTACCATTATGTTTTCTTCCTCCCAATTCTTCATATTTTCATACTTTTAGTTTCATTTTCTTTCAAAAAGGTGAGAAAATGTTAGGGTATTGAATTGAATAAACCTTATGATCTGATTATCGGCTATGCAGATTTACACCCATTTTTTTTTTTTTTTTCGAAAGTATTCTTTCGCATTAAACCTTATTTAGTAGCAGAATTTTATGGTTAAATTAAATAAAATATTTTTTTCAATAATAGTAATTTAAGTTTAATTAGTCCGTAATCAGTCCCCCCCCCTTTTTCAATCATCAACATCATCCGATATAATATGAGAAATTTGTAGTCATGAACATTCAAATTATAAAAGGAAAACAATCTGTATTTACTCCACTGAACTTTCAGAATAGTTTACAGAAATAGTGTGTGTTCAAAAAATATAACAATGAATAAAAACTTATATCGTAATTTTACACAAATGTGAAAATTTTCCGCAGGTGATGAAGATCTCGTGTTTTAAAGGCGATTTTTGCACTGTCATTTATAAATCTTAAACATTTTTCTAATGTCATAATTTTTAACAATCTTTCATTCCACCCGTTCTGAAACAAGACCAATAAACAGGGTTGGCTTTTTACCGGTAAAAACCTGGGGAGAAGGTGGTAAAAACCTAGGGATATACAATAAACTGTTAGCCCTTAAACTGTATTTTAATACTATTGATAAAAATTCTATTTTAATGTAATTGGTGTATTAATATATAATATCTATATAGGGGAGAGTGGGGTGGTGTGTTCTGAAAAAAAAGAATCTGAAACCAAAACTGAAAAAGTAAAAACTACGCCGGTTGCGCATCGCCCTCAGCAATCTTGTGCAAAACAATCACGTACAAATATTAAAATTTCGGCGAAATATTTGAAACGAATGCCCCCATAGACTTTACATTATCATCCGGGTCTTTTTCTGTGCCTAGCGTTGCGCCTTAAATAATCATCAATTTATTTACATTTTGAAGTATGAATGCATATAATATCAATGTTACAATTAATATATTATCCTCTAAAAAATTTGCATGTTAGCAATTCGCATTATTATTAATTAAAAAAAGGAACTGGGCGCGTCCAATTCATCCCTTTTCTGGCATGTCCCATTCCTCGCCACTTCCTTGTTTGTGTTAAACTTCTTGTTCAAACAAAAATGCTGCTTTAGGTTTAGTTTAAATTATTGATAATATACAGTATAATGTTCCATAAATAGAGAAACTATTACAGTTATACATAAACAAGCTTTTAATATATTGAGAGCAAATAAATCAAATTTAAATTGGATTTTTGAAATAATTTTTTCTTTCATACATTTGCAAGTCTATGCATATCAATATTTTTTTATAAACTGAAGAATGGATTACCATTGCTTCATCTTGTATGCGATCGATGAAATGTTTAGAATAATGCACAAAGAGAAAAACCTACAGTCCCATTCCACCCGACTTTCCCCCCATATAGCAAAAGGGGAAATAAAGAATTAGCCAGTTCCCTAAAGCTCCTGATATACACGATATGGCCAGAGATGACCGTCCACTTGCGATTTTAGACATTTTGTTAAATATCTAGAAAAATGTATGAGGAATTATCCTGAAAATCTTAGTATATAAATATAATACACTACCTGGCCATTGATTATCGTCCACTTGCGATTTTAGACATTTTGCAAAATATCTAGAAAAATACATGAGGAATTATCCTGAAACTCTCAGTGTATAAACAATATAGTACAGATCATCTATTTCCGTGAAGATTTTTTCCAGAAACTTTATAGGGGACCGCCAACAAATTAAAAAATGTATAAATATCTTTTGGATAACCCTGTCAAAACTAATGCATCAAAAGAGCTCAAACTGTAGATTGTGATTAAGTGGCCAATTGTTATAAACTGTGTTCATTTTTATGTCGATAGCATGTATACTCATAGAGAAATGAAGGTTTTTATAAAAATACTCCCAAATTTTCCCAAGATTTTTGCTTATAATTTGCAGAGTTCTTAATATAAAATAATAATATTTTCTGAAAATGTGACAAACAACATTGCACATAATACCCTGTAATCAGAATTAAAAATAATAAAAATTGTATGAAAAATGAGTAGGTTTACTAAATAATTTTTCACTGCGCATGCGTGAACGATATCAAAATTTTATTTGCATATTATGTTAGCTAAATGTATAGAGCAACTTTTATGAAAGTTGCAAAATCATAGCTTGAAAATTCTGAAAATAATCGTCAATAGAATCACTTAAAAATCCGTTATTTCCAAAATGAAGCAAAAACAAGAAGGGTTGTATCGATATATTCATTGATTAGTGTCAATATAGAATACACAATACGGAACTTACTAGTACATTTGGATACAATCCCTCATTTTTTTGCTTCATTTTGGGAGCAATGGATTTTCAACTTATTATATTGACGATTATTTTTAGAATTTTCAAGCTATGATTTTGCGACTTTCACAAAAGTTGCTCTATAAATTTAGCTAACATATATGCAAATGAAATTTTGATATCGTTGACGCATGCGCAGTGAAAAATTATTTAGTAAATCTACTCATCTTTCATACAATTTTTATTATTTTTTACTTTTGATTACAGGGTATTATATGCAATGTTGTTTGTCAGATTTTCAGAAAATATTATTATTTTATATTAAGAACTCTGCAAATTATAAGCAAAAATCTTGGAAAAATTTGGGAGTATTTTTATAAAAATCTTAATTTCTCTACGAGTATACATGCTATCGACATAAAAATGAACACAGTTTATAACAATAAGCCACTTAATCACAATCTACAGTTTGAGCGCTTCTGCTGCATTAGTTTTGACAGGGTTATCCAAACGATATTCATTATTTTTTAATTTGTTGACGATCTCCTATAAGGTTTCTGGAAAAAATCTTCACGGAAATATATGACCTGTACTATTATGTGTATACACTGAGAGTTTCAGGATAATTCCTCATGCATTTTTCTAGATATTTAACAAAATGTCTAAAATCGCAAATGGACGATAATCAATGGCCAGGTAGTGTAGTACAAGACATATATTTCCCTGAAGGTTTTATTCCGAAACTCCAATAGGGGACCGGCAACAAATTAAAAAAGAATGAATACCTTTTGGATATATTTTGGATAACCCTGTCAAAACTAATGTAGAAAAATCGCCCAAACTGTAGATTATGATTAAGTGGCTTATTGTAATAAACTGTGTTCATTTTTATGTCGATAGCATGTATACTCGTAAAAAAATTAAGGTTTTTTACGAATCCGAAAAACAGTCTCAAATTTACCCAAGATTTTTGCTGATAATTTGAAGAGTTCTTAATATAAAGTAACATTCTTTTCAGAAAATGTGACAAACAACAATGCACACAATACCCTGTAATTAGAATTAAAAAATAATAAAAATTGTTCGAATATTGAGTAGGTTTACTAAATAATTTTTCACTGTGCATGCGTCAAAGATATCAAAATTTCATTTGCTTATTATGTTAGCCAAATGTATAGAGCAACTTTTGTGAAAGTCGCAAAATCTCATCTTGAAAATTTAGAAAATAATCGTCAATAGAATACGTTGAAAATTCGTTGTTCCCAAAATGAAGGAAAAACACGAGGGGTTGTATCCATATGTTCATTGATTAGTGTCAATATAGGATACATAATAGGGGCGTACTAATAAATTTGAATAAAATTCCTCATTTTTTTATTATTATTACTGGTATGGAATACTTGTACATGTTAGGGATATTCGTTGCTAATCTGGAATAGACACTTTGTTGCAAGATATGTTTTGTAAATATGGTTAATAATGTAAATAATTTGTAACTTTTAATGATAATACAGGAAAAGAATATCTGAATGACAAGTATGAGTTGGTCATGTAATTTTCTCGTGCTGCCCGATAACAGGCAATAAAGAGGAAAGTGCCCAGGTAAACTGATGGCATTGAGCTCGCAGGCTATAAATACAACTGTATATTATAGTCTTATTTCAAAGAATAATGTCCTTCCAAAAATAAAAGAAATCAACTGTAAGTTATTGGACAGTGGATTAACTGCCATCCCTCTTTATACTTAACCATTGAGCCTCTAAAACTAATCAGGAAAGTGCCTTATCAGAGTGAACCTATTAAAAAATTTGAAGAAAATGTGATAATTCTGCATGATTTCTGCATATTTATATAAATTAACGACGGTAGCACTCTCTTCTCCCCCCCCCCCTCTTCATATTTAACCAATGAACCTCCAATGCTAATCAGTGAAGAACCTTATCAGAATGAACCTACATATAAAATTTGAAGCAAATCTGATATTTATATAAAGAGTTATCACGTTACATACAGAACCTGCTGACACATTAGCTGTCAGGCTTTGATAGCCTTGTGAGCTATAATTTAAATTTTATTTAAATGTTATTCTTTCTTTTTTTGTTCATCTACCATTTTTGCTGTACTTTGATGATACATTTTAACTGGACTGTCTTGTTGTGTGTTTTCCTTAATGTGTTGTTATTATTATTTCAGATAGTGAACTTACATTTATAGTACTTACATTACCATGCTTGATATAAGAAAAGATTCCGACACTTTATCATGAAGAAGGTGCAGAAATTTCTGTGTTTCAACCTGTTACGGTGCTCCGCAACTCAAGCAACTTGTTAAATTACTCATGCTATGTATTAAATTTATATAAACAGTTAATTACAAAAACTGATAATTTTATAAGCTTAGTTACTTTGTGGTATGCATTATTTTGGTTGTTTAACGTTAACTATAGCAAAAGCCAATTTAAATTTTTATCATTTTTATTAGATACTTAAGTCTTCAAAATTTTCTCAGTGGCATCAGTTCTACATAGTGTTACGTCTTTGTTTAATAATATTTAATACATTCTTGGTGTTTACAATAAAAAGATTATTTGAACTAAAAGGTTGTTTTTTTAATTCAGTGTTTTATTCCTTTCATTGTAATTACTCTTTGGATTAAAATTTCAGATGCAATAAGTCAAAACAAAAAAAAATTGGCAGAAAGTGTTTTGATGTGGATGCAGGACTAGAAATCAGCAGTCGTTAGTCGTCAAATGAAACTAAATTATAGAAAAATTATTCCTAGTCGTCAAATCTTGATAGCTAGGGATTCTTGGCTTTCTTTAACCTTAATTTTTGTTTAGCAAATGCTCTCATTTGTATTTTAGCATATACCCCCCCCCCCTCTGCACCATGACATCAGCACGTGTCTTAAGAATTTTTAACTTTCAATAACCTCTAAGTTAACTTCACTTTCACCAATGACTGATAAAACTGGTCCTTGGATATTACACCCCTGTAAACAAGATTTTCTTTTATTATGAGATATTTCTGCATCCTTATATGTTCCTAAAATAAGAAACTGTATTAAAATTATTTTAAAATTTTTGCATTCCCTTCCTCAAACAAACAAAAAAAAATATGTGTGATTTGGAAATGTTTTAAATGCCACACCATAATTGGCAACCAAAGATTCATTTATTTGCTAACTTTTTATTTTCTGATGTACTGTTACTCTCAGATTTTTTAAAAATGAGCTTATCCCTAGTTATAGCTAAAGCTCATATTTTCTCTCTGTGGACATATTTGCTTGATTATCTGTTTTGTATGCATATTAGCTTTAACAAAAGAATAAGTTTTTCCAGCATCCAAATATTGTAGTTTAATCAGGTTTCATACTTATGAAAAGTCAGTTTTTATTTTGTTTAGTAAAGTTTCCTCCCCACTTCCCTTCAATACATTAAAATTAAATATGCAATGCAATATTATTACTATTAACATGGTTGTGAAAAGAAATAAGAAAATATGAAATGCAGTTGGCACATCGAAAAAAAATTGTAGGCATTATTTTGACACCTTACATACAGTTTTTAATTTCTAATCCTGTGTGGATATATGCTATAAAATATGGATTTGCATAAATTCACTATAAAGGTAAGTACTACATATATTGTAAAAATGATTTTTTTTTTTTTTTACTCAATTTCATCTGTGATTTTACCACAACCATAAAATGAACTTATTTTCTATAATTCATTTCATAGCTTGATGGCTAACTTTCTGGAAGAATTTTAAAGAATATGAAGTATTCTTACTAATTTAAAAGTTACACAGCATTTATTACATATTCTTTTTTAATTTGTGTTTTACATTTTTTTAATTAGACACAGCAGGGTAGCTGAAAAAATATTGGTGCGTTGTTTGACATTGATATTTCACAACTAAAATCTGAGAAATGCTTATTTTAAAATTTTGTAACATTTCTTCTATTATATGAAAATCTTAATCCTCCGAAAAGTTCACAACCGTCAAAATGACCAGTAACTAATATGTTCAACGAAGTGTTCGCCTCTTGGAAGCAAAATAATTTTAATGGAACTTCCAGCAGTATTGGGGCCTTCACATGGAGCAAAAACAACATTGACCTTCAACACCCATCTGCGTGGATATTTTATAACAGGTGTATTGCCTTCGAACAATCAGATCTTAACTCACTTGACTTCTGTAGAAAAGCTAGAAATAGAAAATCCCCAGTTTGCATTGTATGTGATGCGAAATTATCAAGGCATAAAATGATTTAAATCAGAATTATCTGCAGCGGACTGTCGATTCTGTGATCTTTCGTTTTCAAACTTGTGTAAAAAATAAATATCAAGCCAGTGAACAGTTTGTTAAAATATTATTTCTTTTATTTTTTTATTATTAAATTATGGCATATATTTTACAGGATATAGCATTTTTCTGTTTCCCCATACTTTTCAGTTGCCCTGTATATAAAATAATGAAAATACATGTCAAGCAATATACTATGTGTCAAAAAGATGGTCACGGATTACTTCTGAAACTATAAGAATATTATAAAAATATTCATATAAAGATAGATAATTCAATTTGTACTTTCTCTTATTTTGGAGTCAAAAAACATCAAATTTTTATAATGTTCCTGCATCTAAAAATGCCCAGTTACAAAAATAGTTACTGGCCCTTTCTTAAACATACCCAAAAAGTTTTATCCAAACACATGAGTTAGAGACAGTCAAAAATCATGATTTATTTCATTTTACAAGAACTTCAAAACATAAAATTGAAAATCAGGCTTCAAATTGCATGACAGAGTCACAATATTTGACTCTAACTCAGTGATTTTTAGAGGCAGAAAATAGGTGTAAAGGTTGTGTAAATTTTGCGATTTATTCTAACAAAACCTTTTGGGTATGACTAACAATGCAATAGTGATGACTTATGATTGGTGATTTTGAAATGCAAAGACTGTATAAAAGTTAAAATTTTGAATTTTTCTTAAAATACTCTCCATGTAAATGAAAGTACAATTTGAATTCTCTGCCTTTCTATGATTATTTTTGTAGTTCATATTATCCCTCTCTGAGTTACAAAAATATGCTACAATTTTTCTTTGGACACCTGATAATGAGTTTAAAAATATAATATTCCATCAATCTAAAAGAAAAAAAAAAAAGACTCAAAATATTGACTGATCATGATAATTTTCTCTGCAGAATTCAATTTAAAAGTGGGTAAACACTTTGTATTTCATGATTCAAACCAATACAATTTCTTGACAAGCAGGGTGAGGGGAGGGGGGTTGCAACTGTGGGCTATAGATTGTGAGTGCTATTTCTTGTAGGATGCCACAGGGCACACTGGATTATGTGTTTCATCCGTTCACCCTCTGGGGCACCCTGGATAAGTGGTATCATTATTCTCCCCTGAGATGCCATTCTTTCACCCCTTAAGGTACCCTGGATGAGGGGTGCCATTACCCTCCCCTCAGATGCGATCCTTTCACCTTCTGGGACATCCTGGATAAGGGGTTCCATTACTCTCCCCTGAGGCGCCATCTTTTCACCCCCTGGGGCACCCTGGTTAAGGGGTGCCATTACTCTCCCCTGAGATGCCATCCTTTCACCTTCTGGGGCACCCTGGATAAGGGGTGAGATTATTCTCCCCTGTGATGCCATCGTTTCACCCTATTGAACACTGTGGATAAGGGGTGCCATTATTCTTCCCTGAGGTGCCGTCCTTTCACCCCCTGAAACACCCTGGATTAGGGGTGCCATCCTTTCACCCTAGTTAAGGGTGCCATTTTAGCTCCTCTAGGGGTGTCGCCAGTGAGACAAGCCTTTCACCCCTAAAAGGTGCAATGTGTCACCATTAGTTTTAACAGTGTAAGCTCTCAGGCTATGATAGCCTGTGAGCTAAAAAGCTACCTATTTTGTAGTAGGCCGGATAGATTTATACTTTTTTGCTACGGACCAAGTTTGAGCAGGCTGACTTAGGAATAGGTTTTGCACTAAAGAGCAAATACTAGATTTTTTTTTTCTCTATAAATTATAACATTCAAGTTGAAGATACACATTTTTTAATTCTATTAAAATACATGAACTTATTTTCTTTCATTTCAATTTCAGGTGTTCGGGTAAGGGCTCGATTTGACATAATTTGTAATTTTTGAGTTCGGATTGATATATTATTGGTCGGGTTGACTTTAAACATTTCGGATTCGGGACATTTCTTCTTTTGGATTTTGACAAATTCGGATCTAGTATAAACTGGTTGATGACTGGATTTTTCAATAGATCAGACAATTTTTTATATGAAAAACTATATGTTTGAATATTGACGAGTACATTATATATATATTCATTTTTCTACTTAAACAAACAAAAAAAAAATTGTTATAATTATATGGGATACCTTTCCCAATTTCCTTCAAATATTAGATTGATTTTGTTTCATTTTGGATTTGTTGATCTGTTTTGTATCAGGCTATTCGGTACTGAATCAGATTTTTTCTTTTATTTATTTATTTATTTATTTTTAGCGAGCTTGGGTTGGGTTAAAATTGAATTGCTTTTTGAGCCTGGGCATGGAAATTTAGGTTCGGGCAGACCTCTAAAAGAACGAAGTCCACGCCAGGCCCGAAGTGGAAGAAAAAATATAGTGTGGTCAAGTTTTGCAGAAAAAAAGTAAGATTTCCGAAAGAGTGAAGACTTGAGTAGAGGTCTGGACGGGCCGGAGTTTCCAGTCTCGCCCCGGCCCGGACCGAATGATTGTTATTTTGGCCCGGCCCGGTATAAAACAAAATATTCGGCCCGAGCCTGGCCCGCTCGTTTACACTTTTACATTTCTACGCCAGGCCAGGCCAGGCCCGGCCCGTACAGAAATCAGTGAAAACAGTCCAGGCCGAAAACCGCCTGCATCTTTATTTCGAAACAAAATCAGATTTTTATCATACAATTAAGATTTTTTAAAGATTACTGCATTCATATTTATTGGATGATTTTATAGAAAATTTTTACTGACAATACACAGTAAGAACATTAATGACTACTTAGGTTCTTAGACTTTCAACATTCAAATAAAGATGCACTGAAAAATTAATATGGTTTAGAATAAAAGAAAAAAAAAAGGAAGTTAAAATTATCACAACTTTTGAAGCTGTGTAATAAAAAGTACATTTATGAAAATACTTCTTTATCATTTTATCAAAGATTTTCTCAAATTTAGAGGAGCTATTTTTTATGCATTTCTGATTTCATTTCTTTTTGGAAACACATGAGTTTAACAGGTGTTTTTATTCAGAAACAATGTAATGGAATGGCGTTGTCCATTTTTTGATACAAGCAAATACAATGCGCAACACGCTATATAAAAAGCTAATTTTCATGATATTTATGAAAATATTGTGAAAATTAGAGTTTTGAATCGAATTTCCGGAAGCGACAACATGCAAAAGGAGAAAAATCTAAAACCACGTGACAAGAATCTCTTATACCTTAACAAGTATATACAAAAATCTTATTTACCAAAAACGAAATATGCTGTTCGATTCCAAATCCCTTCAATAGCCAGGCTTGTCACTTTTGTACCTTTATAGTTAAAAATTAGTCAGAAAATGTGTCAAACTTTCGTGTTGTTCAGAAATGAATTTAAGAAACACCAAAGAGTATATTTCCAAAAAGTACGTTAACAGTACGTTAATAGTTTTTATCCCTGTTACAAATAATGTTGTCTGCCCTATACGTCTTACGAATAATTAAGTCTAGTTCTGACCCCGACTATTTGTAGAAAAACAGTGCAAACCTGATCT
Organism: Maratus speculifer; assembly: GCA_964019185.1. Taxonomy (NCBI): domain Eukaryota; kingdom Metazoa; phylum Arthropoda; class Arachnida; order Araneae; family Salticidae; genus Maratus; species Maratus speculifer. The sequence continues at coordinate 110,650,418 of OZ025300.1, forward strand.
TGGCCCGGCTCCAGTTTGCCAAAAAATTATTATACCCGTATAGACACAAAGCAACTGTCCGATGCTGATTTCTACGCTGTACACGTTACATTTATGTATTGATGTTGTTAAACTAGTATCTACTCGTGACGCACATTTATACTTATGGTCGTTAAACCCATATTCATTGAAAATAGACCTCATTTTAGCGTTTTTACCGAAATCTTTATAACACGCCGGCAGGCCAGTTAAACTTTTTTATCGGACTGGCCCTTACGGCCTGTTTATTTTTTTGCCAGTCTGATACAGGCCGATGCAGATCTCTAGACCTAAGCAAGCCCTAGTCTCATGAGTTAAAACTGGCCGGCTCAACCCGGGCAGTGACAGCTTTGTCGAGTCCGATCAGGTTGCACCGTTCTCAATCTTAAACACGATTCATTTATCCTATGGACATCTAATATCATTTTCCAGACCCTTCATTGGGCTCAAAGGGGGAGGGAGCGATCGCCCTATCACTTCTGGTATTCATCATATTGAAATCTTGCTATTGAATCGTATCTTTTTATATGTCGACAGATGGTTCGTGGGAATTATTACATTGTTCTGCAATGAATAATAAATTTTGAAAGAAAACTTAATTGTAAAACACTGTAACATTAATAAAGCTAGACTGAGTGTGCGGTATCTTCCTTAACAAAAGAAAAAAAAAAAAAAAAAAAAAGGACGGCGGGAAACAGATGGCTAATTTCAACAGGTTTAATTTGATTATATATATAAATGGAATGTTTTTATGGAAATTCTTTTTAACAGAGAGTATACGCGAAACAGCATTTCATTGCATTTCATGTTCAAAGTAGTGAACATAATTTAAATACGCTAGTAACAGTTTTTCTCCGAAGAGCTTTTTACAACCGAATTATTTTGTGTAACTCTGTAATTGAATGGCAAATGTTTTTCTCCAAATATTATACCGCAAGCATTCTTAAGTCCATTTTAGAAGTTCGTATAAATTTCATTGTTTGTAAAAGAGTAACATTATTACAACAATACATCGCGAAATTATTTTTAGACCAGAATATAATGGATTACTATGGAGATCCTCTGTGTGTATACTGTAAGTGCTATACATGACATATTTTTTTATAATTGTCTTCCAGAGTACCTCAGTAATGTATATGAATTCCATTACTTTTAAATTAGTATGGCGCTCCTTGAAACACCGCAAATGATTTATCTACATAGACCATAATGTAGCGGAATAATTTTAAGTGATCCTACACATTTCTTATGTTTCTTCAATTTTTTTAAAAGTGTTTAATTTTTTAAAAGTAATTTTTGCTCCTTAAAAAACTTTGTTAGTGTTATGCAGAATTTGAAAAAAGTCCTTAAAAATATTTAAGTTTTTTGTTATTTATTAATTGGAGGTGAAAATCTGAGTTCTCTGAAATTCTGATTTAGAAAAATTTATATCACCCTTGCCCCCCCCCCCTCTTGTATCAAAATTTCGTTCCCGCCTTTTGCTCTCATCACAGCCATCAATATTATCCCTTCCAGAAGTATCACTTCGCTGTTTTGCTGTCTATCTCACTGTATCCATGTTTACACAATATAGCCACTTTGTTGTAACAATAAAAAATCTATCACAAAAACTCCTCCCCACTACTAAAAATGAGATTTTTCCCTCTCATCCTATTAGTAAATGCCTAAAATTTATTCATTGAAACTTTCCCACATTTTATTATTTTTTAAGCCCATTTGTTAATGTTTTAAAAGGCAAATAAAAGTAAGTCATTTAAAAAACTTCTCCATCCCACATACACACCAAAATAAATAATTAATAAATTGTCCCCCCCCCCCTCAGCTCACAAATTTTAAACTTTTAAAGTCATCGATTTTTCGAAAACTTTTACTGTAGTAATAAATAATCAATCATAGTTTTACTCTTAACCCCACAAAAATTGATGTTTTCCCCCTATTTCTCCTTACCAAGTACATAAAATTTAGTCTTTAAATCTCTTTATTTTGTGTTTAGCCATATTTATTAATCTTTAGTCATATAGAGTAAGTCATCTAACAAATTCCCTTCATCCCCCTCCAAAATAAATAAATAAATACTTTTCATTTTTTCCTTCTCAGAAATCTCCAACAATTATATAAAGGAAATTTTAAACCAATTATTTATATGATTTATGATATTCGAACGAAATGTGGTAACTCAGCATAAAAACCTTTTTCTAAATTTAAAGGGGGGGGTAGCTACCCTTTCTCCCTCTATACTTATTCAATGAATTCTTAAAACTAATCGCCCCCAGGAGGATACCTTCTTTAAATATTCACGGGCTTCCTAACCCAAGCCACCTGAATGATCTTTCTCTTTTCTTTTTCCTCTGATTTCTATTGTCTTCCTTTTTTCTTTGTTTTACTCTCGTTGTTGTTTTTTTCCCGGAGGTGAGAGCAATTTGTATGAGCCGATATCACTCTGTATATCGATGGAGAATCGTAAACCACCCACGTGTTTGCTGTGTGTAACGTCATGTGTTTGTAGGAAAGAGTAGAAGTTAACAGGATTCAAACGCAACCCACAACAAAAAGTAAAAAAATTAACCCGACCAACAGCAAAAAATAGAAGCGAACCGGACAACAAATTTTGTAAAATTATCACGGAGAAAACACGAATATCTTCAAAATATCGTGAAACAGACGCACATTTTGCACAAAAATTGCAAAAAAGAACGAACATTTTACCAAAGAATTAACTCCAATAAATTCGGGTCAACCCGAACCCTTCTCGATAAAGTAACAAGTAAGAAAAATCATGCGTTAAGCATTGATTATGAAGCACTTTCCAACACATAATGAAATCTTTAACAAAACTTTGTTATTTAGGGAAATAATAGTGTATAGCCAAATATATCCAAATATGTATTCCAGTACTTTTGAACAGCTCTGTATTTCATATGTCACTTGATATAATGGGAAAAATTAGTTTAGCAAGAAAATACCCAGTAGCTTGAAATTTATTTTTCAGCATTTCATACTATCAGATGGAAACATACTTGAATACTTTTGTTCAGCCCTGTAGTTTACATTGTACCTTTATTACACGTCAGCATTAGGCTAAAATTTATTGTGAACTAAAACACTTTTAAAACAACTGAAATCACATTCTCATAAATTATCATTCATAGGCGCCCATGTACCGAATTCTTTGCGTGGCCGTGGCCCTGTATATCCTTTTATCTATATTCTTCAAACATTTCTCAGTAAATTCAATGAAGCTCAAAATGCATAGCTTATTTAAGAACCACGTTTAAATAATTTATGCTCATATTCAGAAACGTTAATGAGCTCTTTTGGGTAGCCCTGTATATCAACTATAACATTTATACACACCATATAATGTGCATATTTTTAGCGAAATATAAACGCGCATATCATAATTAAAATGCATTTCATCTCCATCAGCCATCATTGGACACATATACGGTACTTCGGAAAGAATATGCTATTTGAAATCTTTTGTATGGCCCTGTAAATGCTACGTACTTCATATTGTGCAAGACAGGAGCGTATAATTTATATTAAGCTTCAGTGACATATATCAATTTTATTATACATGAAACAGCTTAATATATTTAAAATATGCCACACACAATTCCCCCTTTTACCATTATCTAATGGAATTCTTTTGTGTGGCCATGTAAATGAATAATAGCTAAATTTTCACCTTATATTTTATAGAATGCATATTTTAATATGTTTGACAGGGTATAATATCTTTAAAATTCCTTTGAAACGATTTTTCCATATAGGCCGTAATGTAGTGGGAAACTTTTGATTCGTCCTGTAGATAAACTAATCATGGTAGAAACTTCATTTTCAATAGGGTTCGTGCTAGGGTAAACGTCAATAACGTCCTAAAATTTCATGGCAATTCGAGTATATAAACGATTTTTCCCCATGGGCCGTAATGTAAAGGAAAACTTTTGATTCTCCCTGTAGATAAACTAATCATGGTAGAAACTTAATTTTCAATAGCGTTCGTGCTAGGGTAAACGTCAATAACGTCCTAAAATTTCATGGCAATCCGAGTATATTAACGATTTTTCCCCATAGGCCGTAATGTAATGGAAAACTTTTGATTCGCCCTGTAGATAAACTAGTCATGGTAGAAACTTCATTTTTAATAGGTGTCGTGCTAGGGTAAACATCAATAACGTATAAAAATTTCATAGCAATCCGAGTATATTTACGGGAGTTAGAGCGCGGACAGACGGTCATCCGACCAGACGGACAGACAAACCGAATGCATAAGCACTTTTCAACTTTGTTGGAAAGTGCTAAAAACCAAATCCTAAAGTGTCCCAAATGCGCTAAGCACTGCTAAAAAGTAAAAGTCAACCAGATTAAAAACAAAATGTAGTAATCAACGAGACCCAAATCTGACAAAAAAAAAAAAAAAAAAAAAAAAAAAAAATCAGAAATTAACTTGAACAGCAGCAAAGAGTCGAAGTCAACCCGACCCAATCTCGACCCAAGTAGGAATTAACCCAGACAGGAGCAAAAAATTGAAGCCAACCGGACCCAAACCCGACCCACAGCAAAAAAGTAAAAAAAAAAAAAAAAAAACACGACCCACATAAAAAATGAGGTCTTCGCCTCCCTTTATATCAAAATTTCGCTTCGCCTTTTGAATCTGTCACAATCTTCTAAATTGCACCTTACAAAAATATCACTTCGTTTTGTAGTCTACTCCACAATACCCATATTTGTAGCATATAAGTCACTTTAGTATATCAATAAACAATCAATCACAAAATTTCCTCCCCCCCCCCTCCCACGACTGAAATTAGGATTTATCATTTTGTTCCTTTAAGTGCAGAAAATTTAGTTCTTTAAACAATTCCCACTTTTATTATTTTTTTAAACCGATTTATAAATATTTTGAAAGGCAAATAAATAATAAGTCATCTAATAAACATCTCCCCCCTACACACACACACGAAAATAAATAAACAAGTTGGAAATTGCACGTGAAGCGTAGCAAATTAGGTGCGTTCGTACGATAACGAAGTTTTAAAAATATTATTTTCATATATCAATCTCATAAAATTATAAATAGTGAATTACAATTAAAACGCTCATCAAACAATGTTCTCCCTATACCATTATGTCATGGAATACTTTTGTGTGGCCTTGTAAATCAATAACAAATGTTCTTTGCACCACAAATTATGTATGATGTATATTATAATATGTACTTTATAGTTGCATATAAATTTTATTAAGTTCGCATGAGTGTAACACGATTAAAATGCATCTGAAACATTTTTTCCCATTGACCGTAATGTAACGGAATACTTTTGATTGTCCCTGTAATTGATCTATGCATCCGATTTTCATAAAATTGGAAATAACTCGACAAAATTATGTAATAATTATGTATTTTAAATTTCAAATGTATAGAATATATTTGAAACTTTTCCCCATTGACCATAATGTAATTGAATACTTTTGATTGCTCCTGTAATTGATCTATGCACACGATTATCAAAATATTTGAAATAACTCGACAGAATTATGTAATAATTGCGTATTTTAAATTTCAAACGATTAAACTGCATTTGAAACTTTTTTCCCCATTAACCGTAATGTAATGGAATACTTTTGATTGCCCCTGTAATTGATCTATGCATCCGATTTTCATAAAATTTGAAATAACTCGACAAAATTATGTAATAATTATGTATTTTAAATTTCAAACGTATAGAATATATTTGAAACTTTTTCCTAATTGACCATAATGTAATTGAATACTTTTGATTGCCCCTGTAATTGATCTATGCACACGATTATCAAAATATTTGAAATAACTCGACAGAATTATGTAATAATTGTGTATTTTAAATTTCAAACGATTAAAATGCATTTGAAACTTTTTTCCCCATCCACCGTAATGTAATGGAATACTTTTGATTGCCCCTGTAATTGACCTATGCATCTGAGTTTCATAAAATTTGAAATGACGCGACAAAATTATGTAATAATTATGTATTTTAAATTTCAAACGATTCGGTTAGGTAGTTTTTGCGTTGTTATATGCGCACAGACAGACGGACGGACAGACAGACGGACGGACAGACAGACGGACGGACAGACGGACGGACGGACAGACGGACGGACAGACGGACGGACTGAACGACCACTATAGGTGCTACGTATTATATAATTACGAACGCACCTAATAATGTGCTTATTTCTTTTTTTTTCCTCAGCTCACAAATTTGAAACAAACACAAATTCCACCATTTTTTGAGGGGGGGGGGGATTGCACTATTTTCTCCCCTACCCATATGTCACTAAATTTAAAATCTTTGAAAGTTTTTTTTTTTTTCCATAGGTTTATACATATTTTATTCTAAAAATAAATAATTAATCGTAAACAACCCATAAATATCGTTGTATACTCCCTCGTTCTTTTCAAGTACACAAAATTAAAAATCTTTAAAACACATTTAAGTTACATTTTTCGTCCTATTAATAAATATTCAAGAAGGTAAATAAGCTGTCATCTATAAAACTGTCCTACTATCTCTCCCCTCCCCCCCCAAAAAAATCCGTTTTTTCCCTCTACCTCCCCTCCCCCCTTCTCAACTTACAAAATTAAATTCTTTTTTCTCTCCGTATTTTAATAAAAAAAATAATTAAAACCTGAAATCCTCCTTCTGCACAAATAATTAAGTCTTTAAATATGTTTAATTTTTTTTAAGTGCTAATTATAAATCTCTGCTAACTATAATATTAACAAAGTCTTTTTAACTATGTAGGAAAGTGTTAAAAATAAAGCGATAGATATGCATTAAATTCTACACAAAACACATTTTTACATTTTTTGCGTATTGTGTTTGTGCATTTCATACAGTAAAATATCTTTAGAGAGATATTTAAATAAAATATTGTGATTTTCCATTAATGTGCAAGTAACTTTTCACAACTTTTCGCAGTTATTTCGTTTCTATTAGCTCAGAATTGAACCACTAAACATAAATACCAAAATTACCCGAATTTTCGGCTGAGTTGAGTAAATCCATAAAAAAATGAATCAGTACAATATATTGTATCAAAACAAAAACCATTCTTAACTGACTGTATCACTTAAAAAACAGTTTTCAGAACCCCCCCCCCCTCCCTCCTATAGACTTTACTGCTATGTCAGTGCTCAAAATTAAAAATTGTTAGAGCTCCTTGCGGTTTTTATATAATGCTTGTAAAAATAATCAAGAATCTAAATTTTCTTCCACCTGAAATATTGACAAAATATTTTGCTTTATTGACTTAACATCACACAAAGTTTTTAAAATTTGCTACACTTTTTCTGTCACATTTGTCACTACAAACAATAATAAATTATGTATTATGTCTATAAACGACTAGGCTGGGATTAACACCTATTTATCCTTTCTTCAAAATTTCTATTTCCTTTTCGCCCTTGCTTGCTTGCCTCTCCGCAAAAAATAAACAATGTTTAAATATTTAAATTTGTCTAAATATTTTTCTCATAATTTTATGAAGTATTTATGACTTTAACCTTCAGTGCTATTTAACTTGATAAGTTTCGTATTCTAAAAAGAATCCCTCCCCCTTACCCCCCCCCCCAAAAAAAAATAGTTATTTAAACTACTTGTACCTGATATCCCCCCCCCCCTCATTCAATATTAATTTTTTATTTATTATTTTTTTTTTTTATTTTTTTTTTTTTATTTTTTTTTTGTGATTGCGTTAAGTAAATAAAATAGTTTTTATTTTATAGCAATCTCTCTAAATTAATTATTCGTTTATTTTCTGAAAATCAAACCATTTTAATTTTGGAACGCTAATCGTAAAGAGATTGAAATTCTTTTGAAGCTCGACATCATTGCATTTACCCAAAGTAATGGGAAATCAGTTGAAAAAAATCCTTTAAACATGAAATCGGCTGGAATTGCACACCTTTGAAGAGAAAAATCGTCGCAGATAATTGGTTAAGAGCATTCTATTTCCTAATTGGATGATTGCATGTCAATCAAAGTAATTTTAGCCCATCCTCCGAATCCGCTGAAAAAGCGCGTCGCCATCTTGATTTGCCTTGGCGTGTGACTAGTGTGTGCTCTTAAGAGCGCACAATAGTCACAGAAAAATTACTCAAAAAGACCCGGATGACCATGTTAAGTCTATGGGAGCGTTCTTTTCTAATATCTCACTCAAATTTTAATATTTTTGCATGATTTTTTTGCACAAGATAGCTGAGGGCAATCCACAACCGGGCTAGTTTTTACTTTTTCGATTTTGGTTATATATTTTTTATATTACGATAGTTTCAGTTTCAGAACCGGTTTAAACCGGTTTCGAAAGTTAAAGTAATTTTTTAAAGAAAATCTGAAACAAAAATTGAAAAAGTAAAAACTAGCCCGGTTGTGGATTGCCCTCAGCTATCTTGTGCAAAAAAATCATGCAAAAAAATTAAAATTTGAGCGAGATATTAGAAAAGAACGCTCCCATAGACTTTACATGGTCATCCGGGTCTTTTTGTGTACTTTTTCTGTGACTATTGTGGGCTCTTAAGTAAATAACATGTTTTGAAGAATTTATGTAATTTTCTAAAAATTAAAAAAAAAGTCACATCTCAGTCACAATGTGACGTCACTGAGTGATGGCATTTTGATCACAGGTGTGATGTGACCAAAGTGACTCACAGTGACGTCATTGTGACGTCACTGTGACTATGCATGCTATGAGGGTATTGTGTAAGCCAAAAATTAATACCACTAGTGGTTTACTGGTAGGATTAGCATTGTGCTTTTTGTACCCAATTTTCCCTGTTTTCCTACTTTTGATTGTACGCAAACACAATGCTAATCCTACCAGTAAACCACTAGTGGTATCAGTTTTTGACTTATACACCACTTCGCATCCAGATCATTAGATTAGATGGATCATGGATCATTAGATTCTTCTATTACTAATCTTCCATAAAAAGAAGGCTTTTTTCTTGTGCTGAATAACTTAGGATTTTGTGAGGTCGGCTCTTGTACTATAAGCATATTCAGCTGCATAACTGAACCTGAGCTTGCATTTGTTACAAAAATATGGTAATGTCAATGTTAATGGTGTGAATTATACAGGGTGAGTCATAAATATCGAAACAATAGGCTATCTCCTTAAATATTGATCCTAGACCCATACTTCCAATTGCAAAGTTTCTTTAAAAAAGGTAAATTTTTTGATAAGATAAGTTGCAACTCCATGGAGGGTCTATTTTAAAAATTACGAAAATTAAATTTTTATACGGCCCCCAGAGGATAAAATTTCCAATTAGAAAAATTTTCCTTATGCATTCCTGAATCGAACAAAAAAAATTAATCTTGATATCTGCAAATCCCTGAAAGATATTAAAATCCAAAATTTTCCAAAATTCGTGACTTACACCACTTAAGCATACCTCTGAGCGCAGCGATATCAGCTCATTCGAAATACAATTTAGGAATTGACCATTAATTTACGCATTATTAAATGTCGATCCAAGACAATACTTTAACTTTTAGATGTAAAATAAAAGCGTATAGGTTTTTGCTTTCAACTTCCTTGAAATATGCTAGATGTCTGCAATAACTCGAGCTTGGCGCCAGGCTCGTTAATGGCACGACCCACTGGCCTTATTAAACAGGTATTAAAAGTATTATTAAATTAAGTGATATTAATTAAACTCTCATTAAACGTGTCTTTAAAACTTATTGCCGCAGGCAATAAGTTTAGTAAAAATAGTAATAGCGATAATGACACTTATATTAACTGAGTTATATGGAATATATTTTAATATACATGTCATTTTATATATACTGTTAATGTATATTTTAAAATTAATGGAAATATATTTTAATAAATTACACAGAAATATTTTCAAAAATCTAGTTTTTACTATTCAGCTTCAAAATTTATGTGGTTTTAAAACTATTTTTACTTTTTTCTATCTTTACAAGAGAAAAGTATTGGATTCATGAAAATTTTGAATTCCGGTTTTCGACGGATTCACACGTTTTAGGGCTCAGAGATACCGAAAAACATTTTTTTTTACAAAATGTCTGTCTGTGAATCACTGCTCCTGTATCTTTGTATATAACATAAATTTTGTGAGCGCGCTATCTCAAGAACTAATCCACGGAATTTAATAAAAAATTACATTTACTTATTCCTTGATATAAATTAGTGCTGATTAGTTTTTGTTGTGAATCGCTTAACAGGCAACCCTACTATACAGGATATCCGCGAAGAGCTGTGTATCTCCAGAATTAATGCAAGGAATATCATCTATTTTCAGATTCAGTTAGTCTTTGACATGAATTGGTGTTGTTTATATTTTGTTGCATATAGCTCCACGTGTGGCGCTGAAATACAAAATTTGTTACGATTTCTGCAATAGCTCCACCTTAAGAAGTAATGCAGGAATTTTCATAAAAAGTCAGATTCAGTTACTTCTTGACATGAACTGATTTTGTTTACGTTTCTGTTTCAATCATCTTTCGGGTGGCACTGTTATAATTAATTTTGTATAATTTACACGGTTTCAGTGATATCAAGTACTAATGTATGGAATTTTGTATCCTTAGAGTCCTCGATTGCTACATCCGTGTAGTTTATTTATTCCAAACGGCATTTAAAAAAACAAAAATATTTATTCGAATGTTAAAGTCTAAGAGTATAACGTTTCTGTTTTGTATTTCTTAATGCTAAGCTCCCACTAATATTTCGTTATATGAATATTTAATTGATTAACGTTTAATGCATTCGAACCAAACATCTTTTAAGAAATTTAATTGAATAATTTCAACTTAAAAAGTTTAAATTAAATATGCCAAACATTCATTAAACACCTGTTCTTGTTTTAAAGTAGATAATTGATTCGCAAGTTGAACAAAATTTAAAATGTATTTGTAGTTGAATTGTAAACTGTATGTTAACCCTTTCAGTACCAAAACTTTAAAAATGAAATAAAAATTATGAAGTTTTTACATATTGTTAATAAAGGTCCTAATAAGCTAAAAACCACCTAGAAAAAAATTCATGACCACAATTTTTTTAATTAGAGAATGTCCTTGATCAAGCACATTTGTATTCAATGGGTGTAGGGTAGACTATAATGAAAAGACACTGTTGATGTAAAAACAAATTTTATTTTATTGTTACAAAATGCTGTTTTTGAATAATACTGTTACAAAATACTGTTTAAATTTCAAATGCTGTGATAAGTATGTGTTTAAGTGGAATTCTTTGAAACAATTGCGTTCTTTGCTCAAACATAGATGAATTTGGCATTTTTTACACCTAAAATGTGATTTCCCCTTGTACTGTTTTCTTTTATAGCGGCCTACTTCCTTGCAGCTGTTATGGATAGGGATATGATCTACTGCATCGAGTTGTATTGCCTTATATGGTCTTACTTCTGTGCTTTTGCGCGAAATATCGTGTTGGGAATTTTCTGGCATCCATAATTTCTGATTTTGGAATATTACATTGAGTAGCATCTCTTTTATATTCAAGCCAACTATTACTTATAGCCAGGTCTACTGCATGAAATATGAGGCGAAGTGTCCATTTTTTTATCCAATAAAAATTCTGCACAGGCCAATTAGAAAATCCATCTTATCAACTCCTCCCATTGGTTCATTATATTTCTTCATAACTTCTGGTCGAATCACATCAATGTATTGCTTAGAATTTTTGTACCATCGTTTAGCAACATCAGTGTTGCCTTTACCCAGAAAGTTACTTGCAATATACACACTTTTGTTATCATACCATCTAACAAGTACAATATCGTTGTCCTTACTATATAGCTCTTCTATAAAAACGCTTTCAATTTTTTTTTTTTTTTTTTTTTTTTTTTTGCTGCTTTTTCCGGAATGAAAGGTGGATTTCCAAATCTATTCACTCTTGCTGTATAAGCTGCTAATATTTTATGACTTTTCAAAATCTGCAACAAAGCATAAGATGAAAAATAATTATCAAAATATAACGGTGTTTTCTCGGTGATTATTCTCTTACTCAAATGCATAACATCTGCTGCTGCCTCACCAAATCTGCTTTGTAGATCTTTATTTATTTGTGTGGTTGTTCCCTGATATAATATAAAATCATACACAATTCCACTTTCCCCACACAAAAGAAATAATTTTACTCCCCATTTGCTTGGTTTGTTTTTGGTGTATTGTTTTACTTTTAGATGTCGCTGGACACATCTGCTCATCAACACATAGCTTTTCTTCCATTTTAAAGTGCTTACATCCACTTTGAACAGCATCAAAAAGTTACCTAACTTTATAAATGACATCAGTATTGTCTGAAGGGCGGTCTAAATTATTTACAATATGTAAATTATATGGCAATGAAAAAAATCCACTGCAAGGCACAGAATTTTGGAAAAGGTTTACCCAGGGTTTTATCCCAGTAGAGCCCAACTCTTGCAAATTTCATTGTCCCCATAGCTACATGAACAATATACAATAAAAACTAAATGAAAGCAAACAATATCATAAAGTTACAGTATAGTGGTACGCACACTGTTTGAAAACATTTGTCCATGATCATGGACACATGTTTTTAAATAATTCTATAACAAAATTGTAAATACTTAGAACTTTCAAAATAAGTTTAAATCAAAGTTTCTAGTTTCCGTAATAAAATAATAAATATATTTAGCTACTGCTTATATAAAATTATATCAAAATACTATGATTCTTAAAAGGCTTACCGGGACAAGAGCTCGTGTTTCTATCCATCTTGATACAAATATTCCTAGGTGCTGCAATGTACTGATTTGATTTCTAAATATTTGTGCTTTTAGTAGAGAAATGATTAAAAATACCGAAAAAATTGTAAAATTATTTTAAATTAAATTAGAATTAATAAAAAAAATTCTAAAAAATATGTCCTTGATCATGGACACCAGTAGCGAAAGGGTTAAACTCTAAAAACGGAAAAAAAAACAGCGGCCTTTGAGACCGCTTACAGCGGATAACACCTTGAGATTTTTTTTTTTTTAATGCCGGCCAATTATCTACAATAAGGATATAGGCCATGAGGGGAAGGGTGCCCTCCGTGAGGATCTTTTTTAGGGAACCTAACCCGTATTTACGCTAAGAAATCCAGGGTTTGAAGAAAACTACGGAAAACTTCGAACGGTTAGGCCGACGGTCGCAATTGGGTTCGAACCCAGCTCCTACCGTCTACCAGTTTGGAGGCCCGTAATTAGAGGTACCGTTTACGCATCGTGTAATAGCAATTTTAACAAGAAAAAAATGATGTTGACAGGGATAAAACAATGAAAAAAATTGAAATTGGCGTGATAAAAAAAAATCAGGTTTAAATCAACTGATGCATTTAAATAGTAATTAAAGAAGGCGAGAATGGCAAAACTTAAATAAAATCTGAAATCGAAACTATACAAGACGGAGTTAATCACCTAGAAACTTTTAAAAAGCATTTAAACGTTAAAAGCCCATTTTTGTTTAAATTAAATGCACTTTTCTGCATCAGATGTTTTTATTTCAGTATTTCTCATTTTTAAACTGACATAAATCAATAATCTTCGGTACGGTAATAGTCCCACGAATTCAATAGTTTTTTAACACCTAAAAAAAATGCGCAACACGCCGAAAGAAGTTTTCACCTCAGAAAATTTACTTTTAAAAATATGATTTGTTTACAAAAAATTGAATTTTATTTAAATTGCTATTTTAAATTTTTTTATTTTTTTTAAATATTATTTAAAATGCTGAATCAAAATTGAAAATTAGACATTTTTATTTAATCAAACGAAAAAAATTCATCGCGACAAATAATATTTTGAGTTATGACAATTTACTCTAATTTTTCTGAAAAAAAAATATTTTATTAAGAAAGCTTATGATGTGATAATGCTTACAAATTATGTGGTTAACCATCACAAAATATTCCAAATTCGAACTCTAAATAAATAAAATAAATGTTTCCTGGACAACTTACAGCAAGATTGTTTCTTCAATTACACGCATTTCAATTTGTGTCTGATCCCTTGAAACCTCACGATTTATTAAAATTGTCATAACTCTCTGAGTTTTGAAGATATCACGATGAAATTTTTTTTGTTCAATTCAGGAATGGATAAGGAAAACTTTTCTAATTGGAAGCTTTATCCTCTGGGGCCCGTATAAAAATTTAATTTTCGTAATTTTTAAAAAAGACCCCCCCCCCCCCCATGGAGTTGCAGCTTATCTTATCAAAAAATTTAGCTTTCTTGATGAAACTTTGCAATTGGAAGTATGGGTCTAGGGGTAATATTTAAGGAGATAGCCTATTGTTTCGATATTTATGACTCACCCTGTAGACGTTTTTCAATTGAATATGTTTGCTGAACATGGAAATATTTACATGAGTTCTCGTTGCATTCGAAAAACAAATTTTCTGTATAAAGAGAACTGATTAATGTCCTGCAAGTATTACTTGAAATAGTTTCCGTAAACAACGGGCAGCTAATTAAAAAATTTTTTTTTTTAAATTCTCTTCAAATTTTAAAAATTAATTCCTTTGTGACATTTTTTATGATAAAGGAACGATTTTCGTAATATTGGGTGATTCGGAAGGCGTTCTTGTACATTTTCGTTCGTGATCATAGTACATTATTGTAAATTAAGAAACAGCTATCTTTTTTTTACAATGTATATTTTTAATCACCAACTTCTTTGATATTTATTTATTGTTTTTCTTAATGCATTATTGAGAGACAATGTATTTTAAGAATGCGGTTTTCTTCTAATTTAAATAGAATATAGTTATAGTAGTCTCACACTTGGCGTTGGCAAAAAATTTAAATTTCATGTGAATGAATTCGATCAGTTTAACTTTTATTTTAACATATTCCTTTAAAAATTACTTTCTACTATTACATTTAAATGAATAAAATAGTTCCATTGAAATAAAAAATATCTTGATTTGCAATTCAAATATTTAAAGACAGCACATTAGCTAAAATGATAAGAAAATACGAAGGCAATTTAAAAAATAAAAATTCTTTCTTCATTAAGCACTTAAAAACATACTTTTGAATTTAAAGTTATAAGTCAGTAAAATAAAGACATTTCAAAGTTCTTTAAAATTGCCTTTTAAATATTTATGAAACGCCATTTATTTCTTTTTTAGAATGAAGGTTATTGGCGATTTATTCTGAAAAAGTGTATATTTTGAAGTGCTGCGTAAAGGTTCAAGAGAATATTTTCTTGGTAAAAATTATTTATGCAGATAAAATATTCAGCATTATAATTTACTATTTTTTTTTCACGATTTAGTTTATTTCGATCTGTATGTAAATTAAGTTTAAACAGATTGAACAAGTAGTAAATTGCACGTCAATCGTAGCAAATGGGGTGCGTTCGTATTATAAGGAAGTTTTAAAGATATTTAGATCGTGGAGTAATAGTATTCAGTACTTCGGATACAGCATAGTAGCCCAAATCTTATGTGCGTTCACTGTTAAAACTAATGGTGAGACATTGCACCGTTTAGGGGTGAAAGGCTTGTCTCACTGGTGACACCCCTAAAGGGGCCAGAATGACACCTTTAATTAGGGTGAAAAGATGGCACCCTTAATCCAGAGTGTCCAATAATAAAAAATTAAAAAATATACAAACCGACTTTTGGCCGTCGAAGGATTCGAACTCACAACGTCTGATTACAAGCTCAGCGTTCTAACCGCTCGGCCATCGAGCTCACCTTCATTCACTCATAGCCATGGATTTTACTTGCTGTCACAGAAAACAGAAAGGCACACGTCACAGCGCATGCGCATGGTTCCAGTCACCCGATGAGGTGCCACATTGCTGCCAGTACGAAGTGTATGGCACCTTATTTAGCTCCAATCACCCAGTAAGAGACCTGTCGGCACTGCAACCACATATCCAAGCCCCTATGGCACCCTAGGGTCCCAAATGCCCCGGGTTCCAATGGACCCTAGGGCCTTTTCACCCCCGAGTCCCAAATGGCACCGGTTTGTCACCTTCACTTTTAACAGTGTTTCAGTAAATACTGTCTTCTTACTATTACACAGGAAGAAGCTTGTGGTAAACTTCAGCAACGCAATTTCGTAAAATGTGAAACAATTTAATGTAATTAAAACGCACCCCAAACAATGTTCTCCCTTATACCATTATGTTTCTATACCAATACTGCTGTTTGGCCATACGAAAACTGAATACATCCCTGGTTTCAGCCAATACATCCCTTGTTCGAATCCTGGCTCGGACGTTTTTCACCCAGATGGAAAATTTACATCTGTTATAATTAATTTACCGATTGAATAATCGTGTTTAAAATTAGTCTAATGTAATTTCGTATGCAGCGATTTTCTGCAGTTCCATATATTGACCTTCGATTTATTCTGTTGAACTGATCCAGAGTATCAGACCAGATTAAGTGATCATTGAGGTTGTTTGGGCGAAATAGTCTTCCAGTGTTCGTGTCCGGGATGGCTCAGTTGGACGAGCATTGGCAGCTTCAGCCAATACATCCATGGTTCGTATCCTGGCCCGGACTTTTTCACCCACATGGAAAATTTACATCTGTTAAATACCATATTGACAGTTCGACACCTGAGAATAATAAGGTTCTATCTGTGTTTTTGAAAAAATAAGTTATTGATATAGAAAGGCTCTAATTGTATCTATGAAGGCATTTTCCCATCTAAATGATGTTATAAATAATTTAACTATGACATTACAATTATATTATGACATTATTTTAATCTAGAAGTGCCTTCATAGATACAAATAGAACATTTCTATATCGATAAGTCATTTTTTTCAAAATCGCAGATAGAACCTTATTATTCTCAGATGACGAGTTGTGCTTCTAGAATCGTAGAGAAATTGGATAGTTATTTATTAAATATTTTTTAAATATTTCCAAAATAATTGAATAAAAAAATTTTGGAATAAATATGAATTGTAACATAAGCATTTTTAATTAAGAAATCTATTTCTAGAAATTTCAAGTATGTAAATTCAAAATTGAAATTTATTGACTGGTTTAATTCCGCTGATTTCTTTTTAAGTTTTGATTTTTATAAAAGTGGCTCCTAACAACTTGTTTTCTAACGATTTAAAATGAATTGAACATTAATAGTTTCAAACTTTAAACGTTTCATAAATTACGTTATCAATAGACTTCTTTGTCATATCCGGAGATAATATTTATTAAAAAATCAAGATAAGATGTTGAAATTAGGCGTCAGTTTAAAAAAAATTTAATTTGTCAAAAATTTCAGTATTTAGATGACCCCAAATTATTCTTTTTGTAACAGTATTCGAGAAAATTATAAACATGGTGCTTTAGTGCTGTCAGATTTATACTCTGACTCGAAATTGAAATAAAGAACATCATGCTTTTTTTTAACGCATTGCATTTAATAATTTATAAAAAACATATGGAATATATTTCTTTCTTCTTTCTATTTAAAAAATATTTACATTAAAATATCACTGAGCAGTCATATCTTTCATCATAAAAGAAAAAATATAGGAGATATATTTGAAAAGTTTGCCACTTTTTAAAACATTTGTAAGAAGTTCGGATGAATTCTATTATAATCAAAAAAATTTTGATTTAAAATTAAATTCTTTAAGAACGCATTCGCTACAGGAAAAATAAAATTTGGTGGAAAATTTTAAAATTAAAAATACCTTTTGTAAGTCATTAAAAATATGCTTTAACATTTAAAACAAAAAAAGTTAATCAAATAAAATTACTATGAATTCTTCATTTATTAATATTTTAAAAAAGAAATATATGAGCAATTTAACCAGAAAACGTTCATAATGTTCCCTATGTATGAATAATATATATTTATCTTATTTAAAATCAAATATAGCTACAATATTTTTACAGTTTACATTATCAGAAAAAAAATACATGAAAGAATTTTCAGACTTTAATGTTAAAGTTCGAATGTGCTTATTGATTTCAATAAAACAGTCCCATTAAAATAGAAAATTTTACGATTTGAATTTCAAATCATTAAGGTTAAGGGAACACCTTAAATAAAAAAAGAAAACACGAGAATAGTTTTGAAAATTAAAATATTTTTTTCATTAAATACTTATCTAACATACTTTTGTATCAGAAATTTTAAGACAATGAAATAAAGACATTTGAAACGCATTCGAAATTGTCTTTTAAATATTGATGAATACTTCATATTTTTCCCTTTGTTACAAAGAATATTTTATATATCTTAATATGAAAACGTTTATAAATTAATATAAAATATAAAGAGTCATAAGAATACGTTTTCATAAAAATTGTTTTTGCAAATAACAATTTGTATCGATTGATTAAATATTATACTTAATTTTATTTAATAAACATAGGACTATTACTCCATGAATTAATCACTGATATTAAAGATTCTTTACTAAAAGACGTATTTATATACACCACATTTAAAGACATTTAAAACATTAAATGAAATCCCTAGCCGACAAGTTTCGACCACCCTGTGTCCTTCATCAGGTTCATATAACAGTGTGAAAAAGACAAACTTTAATAGTTTTGGTTTTGACTTTTATGAACTATTAAAATTTGGCTCTCTCACATTGTTATAATGTTTTGGTTTTGACTTTTGTGAACTTTTAAAATTTGTCTCTCTCACATTGTTATAATGTTTCGGTTTTGACTTTTAAGAACTTTTGAAATTTCTCTCTCTCACATTGTTAGAATGTTTTAGTTTTGACTTTTGGGAACTTTTAAAATTTGTCTCACTCACATTGTTATAATGTTTTGCTTTTGACTTTTGTGAACTTTTAAAATTTGTCTCTCTCACATTGTTATAATGTTTTGGTTTTGACTTTAGTTAACTTTTAAAATTTGTCTCTTTCACATTGTTAAATGACAATCACGAAGGCTACAGAATGGTCGAAACTTCTCGGTTGTGAATTTTATTTAATGTTTTAAGAGTTTTTAATTGTTGAGTATATAAATACGACTTTAACTAAAGAATTTTTAATATTAATGGTTAAATTCATTTCTTTTTGAAAAATAGAAAATGTCGAATGCTAGCAATTGTTACTAAAAAATGTTAGTACAAGTTGTATCAACATAATACCTTAATAAAGACGTGATTTAAACAAATTTGTTAATCATGTGTCGAAAGTTTTACTGCCAAAATATGAATTATCATTTCCAACATGACGGCTGTCCAAACTGGCATATTACTAGTTTTTTAGCTATGCTTTGCAATTTAAAATTTTATGAATTTCTGAAAAATAATTTTTTTAATACATAAACAAACCAATTTTAAAGTTTCAAAGTGCTAATGCACGCATTTATTTAAAAATAATAAACAAATATCTACATATAAATGTAGAATAATATAAAATAAAGTAAAATTCATTAATAATAAAACTGAGTATAAAGAATGTTTTTTTTCATGAAAACAAAGAGGATTCGAAATAACTGAAAAAAAGTCCCCTGGTAATAATGAAACGTTAAGGTTGCAGCAATTTACACGTCTAAGTTTTAGATTTTTCTTTTCAAAGAAATATAATATTTGATACAGCAGCTTATTGACTATACATAGAAGAAAGAATATTTCAGCATATATGTATTCATAAAATGTAATGGCGTTATTTCTTGATTGTTTGGCGTTATTGTCCACCTTTGCAAAAAAATGATATTACCCGCTATGCAAACAAAACAATAAAATAAGATGAAATAATAGCATGTTAATTGTCCAATTCTAAAGTTACAAATTGTACATCCCTAAAAATTGACAAATTTTCAATACTTACAATTTATTCGAGATCAGTACAGTAATCATTTTATTCTTCAGGCATGAAAAATGCAGCATCAGTTAGGACATACAAATTTATCTGTATCTTTTTTAGTTCTAAACAATGACAATAATGTTTTCTATTGCATAAAATAAAAAATAAAATCTCTTCGGATGTAGTTACAAAGCTGAAAAAAATCAACGGGTAGAATAATACAAAATCTTCTACAAAATTTTTAAGTTATAAGAAGTAACTAAAAATTTACGTACTAAAATAAGTATTATGTAATAAGTATATAGTCTTGAGATATCAGAATTTACTTTTCAAAGTTTAGATCGAGCGTTGATTCTTACATACTTCTTCCAGCAATCCCGTCTACAAATAGAACAAATTAAGCAGTTTTTAAGAGGGGGGATTCTGGTGACTCAGAGCCTTTCTGTTCTGAATTCGCTAGTCTTTTTGTTGGATTTCTTCATAATTTTGCGTAATATTGCACTTGGAGTTATTACATCAGGACACCTTATGTAAATATATAGCGATATTATGTGCCGGTACACATCGCATCATAAATGCAAGGCTCATTTTGGACGTTTTGAGCTAAGCTCAAAATTATCTTCACTGTCCACATCGGAAATTGAACTCGGTACCTCTTGAAAAGTGTGAACAGTCAGACTTGCTCAAATCAGAAACACACACTTATACACTCGCTGCGGATAATTTACGCTTACGTCCTGATTATTCTTGTAATGTTACTGTTTCTTACAGAAATTTTTAATTAGCACATTGATGTACAAATCGTAAAATTGCAGGTAAATAAAAGTATCGTGACGTCAATTGGATAACCTGTTTCAGATCAAGTGTTTCGTGTGTAAGAACATTATTGTGTTAGTTTATGCAAGATCACATGATGTATACGTTAAAACATCAGTTCAATAGTATATGCAATATACACTTTTTAAGTAAATGATCACATAACCGACCCACTACGTTTTACATAATATTTCTTCCAGCATCACAATCACGAAATTTTCGCCCATCGATTTTCAATAGATCTATATGCAGCAACGTCACTATAAACATCATTTAAACGACAATGAATCTCAATAAGAAGACTTTTTCAGTAGTTTAAAATTAGATAACAGCACGGTGTTTAACTCGCGTTGACATAGCACTAGAATATGTCTACATACTTCCGCTTCTTAAAATACAGTGCATGAACTCAACGACCTGAAATCTGTGGATGCGTATACACGATAAATGTTGTTTGCATTCTTGATTATCATAGCAGTATGTCTTCAATAAAAACAATAAACATACTTGTAAAAAAGTAAATTAAAGTACTTTTTAAATTCGTCCTTGACTTATATTCTTTTGATTTCTGGCAAAGCTATGTATCTTAATAAATCTATAAAATATATCATGGAATACACATTAAATATTTCAAATGCATAATATTATTTCATTGTAAAATTTATGAAATATTAGAGGAATGTTACGACATTAATTCCCTTTTTATTGAATGAACTCAATTGCTAGAATGTATAGTATATTGACAACTATTGCCAAATATTGCTACTTTACATTGGATTTAAAGTATGGAATCAGTGGAATGAAATCAATGAAAATGTTAATAGAATGAAACTGTTTGTGAGCATAAAAATGAAATCTATACAAATAATAATAATTTATGTGAAGATAAGGATTTTATTTTGAATTTAAAACTATGGCTGTTTAAAGTAAGCTAAACTTCAGCCATTTGATTTTTAGAAAGAAAAAAGAAATTAAATTTAGCATTTTTAACACTTTCTTAAAAACTTATATGCAATTTATACCACATGGAGTTTGCAATAAATAAGCCTTCCCACAAAAATAAAAATGTTTCTGATTTGAATTTAAAATTTTTAAGATAGCACATTGGACAAAAGGAAAAGAAAATAAGGAAATAATTTTAAACAGCAGTAATTTGTCCATTAAATGTGTAATAACTACCATATACTTCGTATTTACAATTTTAAGCAGATCAAATAAAAGCATTTGAAAGTTCTTGAAAATTATTTTTAAATATTTATGATGACCTCCTCTCCGTTTTTTAGAAGAAACACAATGGGCACTTTAATCTGAAAAGTTTATGTTTTCAAGTAAAAGATTAACATTAAAGAAAATAAATTTTCAGAATATTTCCGTTTGCCAAAATAGTATACAAATTTCTGTTATATTTTCATTCATTTTTTTGCAATTGTCAAGAAATTCAAGTTTAAAGAAGTTAAAGCAGAAAATGCATACAGATTTTAAAGTAAAAATGTCCAATTAAAATAGAAAAATGTTTGAAAATTGAAACTATTATGGTACGAGATACAAATATCATCAAAATTCACTGTTAAAAATCTGCAACTTTTGCTGCAGAGTAACTCCACTACTTTGATATAATAACTCTATTCTGATCGATGAGAATACATAATATAGTCAAGTACCATAAAATGGGGTGAATCGGAACACTTTTCAACTTTAACGTTAAAAAAAAGCAACAATTGATTTTTTTATTTTTTATTTTTCTACTAGAAACTTCGGTCTGGTTTTGTTCTTTACTTTTTAAGCAAAAACTAAACATTTTTATTGTTTATGTATATATTATTTAATTTTTTAATGGTGTTCCGATTTACCCCGCAAATAGGGGTGAATCGGAACAAATGCTATAATCTTTATTTATTCCGATTCAAACTTTTATGTGGTTAACAAAAACAGGTAGTAAAGATAAGAAAAGAATAGGAACACGTAGTTACGGTAAAACCAAGCCTTTATTTTATATACAAGTAAAGATATGCCTTTTTAAAAATTAGAAACACTTTTAAATCAAGAAAAAATGAAATTTATTTTAAGAAATTATATTCGAATTGCAGAAGTAGAATTTAACACAAATTTACCCTGTTCTGTGTTATCCTTTACTAGTAGTCATTGGATAAGTGAATCTATTGAATAGCCCCAATCGCTGCATATATTAATACGATCTACTATTGCGCCCTCATCCCCAGCCCTTACTACTGTTTGAATCCCTCTCTTTTTGAATTGGTTTTTCATTTTGAGATGTTTGAGTAATGTTGTGAATGTCAGAGAATAATTATGTGAAGTTTTTCTAACTAATTTGCTGTTTTTAAATTCTTTTATTGTGTGTTCCATGTCTGTTGGATTAGGCGTTGATTTTTTTGTTTAACCAAGTAATTTCTTGGCATCTTTAAACTCTTCAAGTAATGAGAACAAACAAAATATTGTTACAATACATATTCATACATATGTTTTCATATATTATATGAAACTATTACTGTATAGAAAAATAAATCATGAGAGAAAACGCGTCCGATTCATCCAGTAAATCTTAAACCTCTGATGTTACAAGCCATTTTTCATTTTTTCTTATTATGTAGTTTAGAAATAAGTAGAATTTAATACAGAATGTCGTTTACAGGTCTAAGATTAATTAAAAATCCCGTCTCTTAGGTTTAGAATACGAAAAATACTGTAGTTACATACAAAGTTTTGAAGACCTTGAAAAAAAGAGGTTTTTGAGGATTCTCTTGAAGTTTTTTTATATACCCCAGTAGTTGTGCAAACATGTTAAAACTGAATTTCCCAACTCTTAATGTCATTATCTTCTTATAAAAAATTGGCAACTAAAAATATCATCACATACACTTATAATGAATTTATTTGTATAACCGGGAAGTTTCGTTCCTATTCACCCCATTTTATGGTAGGCGTTTTCTATAAAGGCAATGGAGTGACTATGCAGCTAAAGCTACATATTTTTAACAGTGTGTATGAATAATTAGGTTATTTAAACTAATTCGTTTAACCTATTTGCCAGTTATTTATGTTTTAGCGCAATTTTTCATGTAGTAACAAGATTTCTTAAAAACAGTACACTTTAAACAACATTTATCATCGGCTACGAAAAATATTTTGAAATATTATTAATTCCCACCCTATTTTCAAAAACCCAGAATAAAGATATTGATTTGCAATTTGTTGCACACAATTTTTAAAATTATCTCATAAAGGAAGAGTTTGTCAGCTAATTATCACGTAGATACCCTGTAAAAAAAACTGCAGCAAATATTCACTGCAGCAGAGATTCCAGACAATGTCCGTAATAAAACGGACCTTATTCCTATATCAACGGACTTTACCATTATATTAACGGTTTTTGGCCGTTAAACACAAAAAATTATGGGCGTTGCCCGTTTATGTGAAAAAGTGATATATTCCGTAAATTTACAGAATATTTCACGGTAAAGTACCGTAAATATACATTTTTTTACAGTGTACCACAGACACACCCTATCATCCAGGCAATTATTTATGAAATAAGACTGGTTGCGATGTACATCTTGATGGTTCAGGTGATTTGTACGATCACCGCATGACATTTCCTCAATGAAAAGCAGCTAGGTACATCGTCGTTAAGATCCATGAAATAAAACTTTCTTAGAATAGGAATTAGAACCATTAACTGATTGGTATCAAATGACAATAAACGATGCCTAAAGAAGCATGACACACTCACAGACCATATATCGCTGATCAAATTTTCATGTATTTTATAGCTACAGAGTCAGATAAATTCATCTTTATGCACTAAATTAATCATCATTAAAAAAACGATCATTTTGTATACTATAGAAATCATGCTTTTATTATTATTTCTTCCCGGGAGTCTAAAAAAAGAGGGGGAATCAGTTTATTTCATGCACACAAGCGTATTGGTTGAATTAATTTCAAAGATTGAATTCAATTTTAAAATGAAGAACTGAAAATTTAATAAATTGAAGTTTCTAATTTATATAAGAACTAACAAATAAAAATGATGCTCTCGAATTTCACAAAGATATTTATTTGCTCTTTATTGCGCACAATTACTAAAACTATCTATTTTTAAATGTACCTTATTCTCAGGCATTAGTTTTTTTTTCCAACACAAAAACTGCAAACATAAACAAATTTACTTATTTATACTCCTTATATAAAATGTACAGTTTCCTTCATATAAAATGCATATATAATTAGTTTCATAGTTTTACGATAGTGTCATCACTATCCCCAAAAAGTTCAATATTTAAAAGTCAATTAAAAATTCAAGTTCAGATAATAAATAAAAATCAAATTTTAAAACCATTTTTTTTTCAAACACCATACACATAAACAGTTCTTGGCTTATATCTATTTGATCACAAAAGTCCCAAGAGATATCAAATATATATAAATCAAGAACTGTTACCAACGCTACCAAAGCTTACCAACCCCCCATTTAAACAAATCTCGTTTTTTCATTTTAATTCTTTATCTACCGACGGTACTTATTAATATCATTAAAATTACGTATTATGAAACTCTTTTAATACGTCGATTAGTTGTAAAACTGTTTAGAATGAGTTACAACAAAAGAGTTGAACTG
The DNA here is from genome assembly GCA_964019185.1 of Maratus speculifer. Lineage (NCBI taxonomy): Eukaryota > Metazoa > Arthropoda > Arachnida > Araneae > Salticidae > Maratus > Maratus speculifer. Next base: position 110,675,675 of record OZ025300.1, read on the forward strand.
TTTAGAAAAAGTTACAGCATGAGTTAGAACAAAATAACGTAATGATTACTTTATTTTGTTCCAAAAGCATTATTGGTTACACAAAACAAAAGTATTAAACATGATTTCTTTTGTCTTTTTTATCTTTTCAGCTTCTTCAGTGCTGTGGGAGAGAGATGGAGATTTTTCAATTCGGAAATATTTCTATATTTATATCGTAAGTACATCATATTTGTACATTTTATAATTCTACAAAATACTAAGAAAACAATTTAAAATATAAGATTTGAGTGGGGTTATAAATAGTGCAAAAATCCCTGTAAATTCATATTGAATTAATCCTTCTAAATCCTTCAAAACTAATTAAATGATTATGTAAATCTCTTAATTTAGTGTAAACAATTTACGTAAAATGCTTTATAATATAAAATTTTCATGAAATCATAATTTGGTAGATAAAGGGTTAAATTTGCTTTGTACAAAGTATTCACTGAGCGAGAGATTCAGATGGTCCATTCGAAATGCGCGGTCTCTATGAAAAATCAAAAAACTTTTTTTTAAAAATACGTTAATTATCTGTTCTAAAACGGAAGAAAAAATATAAAAGGCAATCTATGCTCATCGTGAGATATGAAAAATATCATAAAAATATGAAATACTGTGCATTAGTTTTTCATATATAATAATTATTATGCTCGTGTAAATGCTACAAAATTGAGTAAATCAGTTTCACCTGTTGGAGACTGACACAAGAATGCAAACAAAACCAATTCATGTTAAGGATTGACTGAATCTGAAATTTGATGAAAATCTGTGCGTTAGTTCTTGAGATAGAGCTGTTACAGAAAAAGTAACTAATGCAGTTGAGCTATTGCGGAGCTATTTACAATAAAATATAAACAGCATCAATTTATGTCAAGTACTAATAGAATCTAAAGTTTGGTAGAAATTCATGCATTCGTGTTTGATACAGAGCTGTTGCAGAAATCTAAAAAAATGCAAAAAAGAAGCGTCACCTATTCAGTGATTAACACCAAAATGTCAAGAGAATGTCACTTTATGCCAAGGTCTTACTGAATCTGAAGGTTGCGGAAATTCCGTGCATTAATTCTGAAGATAGATCTACCGCAATAATCGCACAAAATGCAGCATAGCCGAGCGATTTACACCAATATATAAAAAACGTCATATCACGTCAAGGAGAAACTGAATCTGTGGTTTCATCAAAATTCGTGAATTAGTTCTAGAGATTGAGCGATTGCGGAAAACATAAATATTTCTGCATAGCAGGACCACCTATCGAGTGATTTACACTAAAACGTAAAGAAACATTAATTCATGACAAGAAATAGCTTAATCTAAAGTTTAAGGAAATTCCGTGCATTAATTCTGGAGATAGAGGTGTTGTGGTAATCGAACAAAATGCAGCATAGTAACGCCATTTGTTGAGAGATTTAGACCAAAATCTAATCAGCATCAATTCATGTCAAGGAATAACTGAATCTGAAGTTTGATTGAAATCTGCGCTTTAATTGTCGAGATAGAGCTATTGCGTAACATATAAAATTTCGTGCGTTAATACTTGATATATGACTATCACTAAACTCATGTCAATCCTACAAAATTCAGAATAGAAGCTTCACTTGTAAGACGGCTTACACAAAAATGCAAACAAAACCAATTTATGAATCTGAAATTTGATGAATATTTGTGCATTAATTCTTGAGATAGAGCTGTTACTGAAATTGTAACAAATGCAGTATAGCAGCTCCATTTATGGAGCTACTTACAACAATATATAAACAGCATCAATTCATGTCAAGGGCTAATCTAATCTGAAGTTTGATGGAAATTCATGCATTCGTTCTTGAGATAGAGGTGGTGCGAAAATTTTAAAATATGTAGCAAAGAAATGTTACCTTTTAAGTGATTTACGCCAAAACGAAAAAAAATGTCAATTTATGTCAAGGATTAAATGAATCTGAATTCAGCGGAAATTCCGTGCATTAATTGTTAAAGTAGATCTATTGCAATAATCGCACAAAATGCAACATAGCAGAGCCACCCTTTGAGTGATTTACACCAAAATATTAAAAACAACATTTCATGTCAAAGACTAAATGAATCTGTAATTACATTACAATTCGAGCATTATTTCTGGAGATTGTGCTATAGCGGAAATCTTAAATAATGCTGCATAGCGGCGCCACCTATCGAGTGATTTTCACTAAAACGTAAACAAACATCAATTCATGTCAAGAAATAACCGAATCTGAAGTTTAATGAAATTCCGTGCATTAATTCTAGAGAAAGAGCTATTGCGGTAGTCTAACAAAAGGCAACATAGTAGTGCCACCTGTCGAACGATTTACACCAAACTTTAATTAGCACCAATAATATCAGTAACTACCTGAATACAAAAAAATTTTATTAAATTCCGCCTATTAGTTCTTTAAGATACAGCGACCACAAAATTTATGTCTCATACAAACAGACGGACAGACACACAAACAGAGTCACAACAGACTCAAAAGAAATTTTGTAAAAACAGGTTTTTCAAATTCTCTGACACTTAAAACGTGTAATTCTGTCGAAAAAGGGGAATTCGAAAAATTTCCCTCCTACAACCAATTATGCTCATGTTAAAGTCTTTTAGTTGATCAAAAAAAACCCTCCATTGTATGCTACTAAATTTGTACTACTTAATATACATGTGTATAAATGTATATACATGATTTTATATTTATATCTAATAAAAGCTTGAAATTGCAAAGAATCTTCGTAGACACAGTGTTTATTTCATGCTTCCCAATATAATACAATGTTAAATGTCACTAACATCTGTTTCCTATCAATCTTAAAATAAGATGCTTTTCCAAGAACTTTTAGAAAAATTTCAAATAACAAAACCCATAAAATTCTATGTTTCTTCAAAAAATATTTTATTAAAGATAAATAATATATGTTAAATATCTCTTTTCGTTTATCATGAAATCTTTCATTTTTTGTTCTCTCCATTTCATCTTAATTACAAGAGAAATCAAAACATCTGCACTTGCTTACGAACATTAAGCAAATTGAAAATATGTTTCTTTATCTAATGAGTAGGAGATAATTAATCAAATGTCACGTTTGTTTAACCGGATTATTTTTAGGTGCGTTCGTAATTATGTAAATAGGTAGCACCTATAGTTGTCGTTCAGTCCGTCTGCATATAACAACGCAAAAACTACCGAAGTGAATCGTTTGAAATTTAAAATATATAATTATTACATAATTTTGTCGAGTTATTTCAAATTTTATGAAAATCGAATACATAGATCAATTATAGGGACAATCAAAAGTATTCTTTTACACTATGGTTAATGCGGAAAAAAGTTTCAAATGAATTTTAGTCGTTTGAAATTTAAAATACATAATTATTACATAATTTTGTTGAGTTATTTCAAAATTTATCAAAAGCGGATGGATAGTTCTATTACAGGAACAATCAAAAGTATTTTGTTACATTACGGTCAGTGGGGAAAAATGTTTCAAATGCATTTTAATAGCGTTACACTCATTCGAACATAATAAAATTGATATGCATATGTAAAGTACATTCTATTCGATAATATACATTTTGTATAGTCTGTGGTGCAAATAACATTTATTATTGATTTACAAGGCCGCACAAAAGTATTCCATTACATAATGGTATAGGAAGAACATTGTTTGGTGCCCATTTTAATTGTAATTAACTATTTACAATTTTATGGGATTGATAGATGAGAATGATATTTTTAAAATTTCGTTATCGTACGAACTCACCTCATTTGCTATGCTTCACGTGCAATTTCCAACTTGTTTAAATTCTTTTGAAAAGAAATTTTCACATCAGGGTCACTTAGTATTAAAGAGCAATAGAATATAACATTTTCGGTAAGAAAACAATTTGCGTCTGTATCGATGTAAAAAAAGAAAACATTTCAGTAATGTAACTGAAGTGTAAAAATTTAAATTTCGGAGAGGTTTAATAAACTAAGATCAATAAATTATTTAATTAAAAAATAATGTCATACATTTGCATAAATAACAAAAACTATTTTTTTATATTGTGATATAAAACAAGATGTTTGCTTACATAAAGAAAATAATACAAAAAATGGATTTTTACAATGTTAGAAATGAATTCATTGAATCTTTTATTAAATTTGTAATATCATAGGAAGAAAATTACATAAAACTCGAAGTTCAGAAATGATCTGTATAAAATCAGAAAATGATGATGTCAACTTAAATATGGGTAATTCCATGAACACATGTCGTGTAAGTCACATACCAAGGTTTTGGATATCAGTACCTTAGAACGAAAAAAATTGACTTATTTTATCAGAGACATTTCATTAATTGAATAAGGCCATGCAAACTATTCGAAAATAACGGTGGGCAACAATTTGGCAGTTACTAGAAGTGTGACTTACACGACAAGTTCTCATGGAAATACCCATATGTATTTTTAAAAATTATTTATATATATATTTTTTACAAATTGTTGTAGATTAGAAACTGAAATTTTGCATGTACTTATAAATGAAGACCTTTGTTTTTACTTTTATTGCAAAAGAAAAATTCATAGTTTGATTGCGGCACCAAGGATAAAAATATTATAAAGATGCGAAAAATTGTTGTAGTGCCATGATAGGAAAAGTGTTGATACAAAGTTATTTTCTTATGAGAAGCTCTTTTGAAAAGAACAGTGTTATAATGCTAAAAATTATGTCGTATATACAGCACATTCGAAAATATGTTTAGTTTGTCTCGCCGGATTCTTTTTTAAATTCATTTATAAAGACATTTTCACAGGAGAATTAAAGTACTAGAGAGCAATAGAAAATAACATTTTCGGTAACAAAAAAAAAAATTGCGTCTGTATCGATATAAAAAAAACACATTCCAGTGATATAACTGAAGAGGCAAATTTTAAATTTCGGACAGGATTTAAAAAACTAAGAATAACAAATTATTTAATTAAAGAATAAAGTCATGCATCTTAATAACTAAATTACATTTTTAATCTTGTGATATAAAACAAAAAATTTTTGTACTGCTTGAAAAGAAAATAATTGAAAAAGCGTGTTTTTGTAATTTTAGAAATGAATGAAATAAATCTCTTATTTAAATTTGTAATATCATAGGAAGGAAAAGAAATAAAAGTCCAGAAATGATCTGTATAAAATAAGAAAATGGTGATTTCAACATAAGTATGTATTTTTTTAAATTATCTATATATATTTTTTCAAATAACGGTAATTATTACAATTTACAAACGGAAACTTTGAGAGTTATTATAAATGAAGATCTTGCTTTTATTGTTAAAGAAAATTTAAAAATTTGACTGCTGCACCAACAATAAAAATACTACAAAAATGCGAGAAATTGCTCTACCAGCATGTTAGGAAAAGTGTTAACACAATGTTATTTTGTGATGAAAATCTATTTTAAAAGGAACAAAGTTATAATGGTAAAAATTATGTCGGATATTCAGCACATTCGAAAATATACCTGAGCAAATCCATCTCAGCTCAGGCAGGGCATGTCAAATCACCATCACAGATTTTTTTCAAAAAAATTCAGTAGTTAGAACTAAGTGATTTATAAAATTTCCTAAAAGGATTTTTCCCTAAAAAATTTATTTCTCTGATTATAGCACTTTAAAGTTCATGATAAAATTGGCAGTTTTCAGAAAAACTGAAAAACGCTTCATTTTGAAATGAACACAATACCAAACATATTCAACATATTCAGTCAATTTATTTTTTATAAACAGTTATTAAACTGAATTTTACTTTGGCATAGTTTTAAAAAATATAGTGGCATTTTTACTTAATTAAAAAAATTAGATTTTAAGTACAAAATATATAATTATTAGGGAATTTAATATTTTTTTTCATTCTGAAAAAAAATATTTTAAAGCTAAACATTGATGGCAATCCAAAGACCTTTAATGGGAGTTTTACAGCAAATTTTATTTTAACTCTAAGGTGCTTACAACTTTTGTAATTCAATTTTAAATTATGCAAAATTTTGTAAAATCACTACTTTTGAAATGCAATTTCTCAAAAACACCATTTTTTAAAAATCTGATAATATGCTCAATTCATACCTTATTAGTCTCTAATAAATACCTTACAAGCAAATCGTGTGTTTTTGCTTAGAATATTTTATATGATTTTTTGAAAATAACATGTTGTGTGTATTTTTCAACAGACCACAAAGGCAAGTTCTTCCTTATTTAACCGAACTTGTAATGTAATTAATATTTCAAACTAAAAAATACATCACTAGTACATAATTATTACTGTTAAATTATAGCTAATCATTTGCTTAAATTTAAAATTGCGTAAAATACAGCCAATAATAAAATTAGTATTGATCATATGTCATTTCATTCCATACTCATAAATGTGCTAAATTCATCTACAGTGTGTTAAATATTTTGTTATATAGTATGGATATAATATATTAAAATGCAAATACATACATTACAACTGAATTAGATTTTTTTTCAAGTTTAGTTTTTTTCCCAATTAGTTTTTTTTTTCTCAGAAAACCAGAAGATCAAGCTTTTTCTTATTTCTCTGTATTTATAATAATATTTTTTAATAAAAAAATAATAATATGCACATTATTATGGCAGATAAATATAAGCTAATCTTCAAAAATTCCTATTCATAAAATTAAATAAGCCAAACCCCTTAAAAAAATCTGCGCTTGTGATGCATTTTGACTTTGCTGAAAATTACTCACTAATACTGCCAAATGAAGTACAAAGCTACCACTGGCAGAATACTCAGATATCGTTAGTTACCTGCACAGCATACTTTAGAGTGAAATAAAGAGTTTTATCATAGTTTCTGATGATTAACTCATGATACAGCTCATGCTGTTTGTGACATAGAAAAAGTAAAAAAAAGAATTATTTAAGTTGTACCAATTACAAACACTGGAATCACCTGTGTATATATCAGATGGAGCTGGAGCACATTTTAAAAACAAGTATCAGTTTTATGAATTGCACAAAAATAAAATTGTACTAAAGTAGAGGATATTTTCAGGTACTGGCCATGTTAAAAGTGCATGTGATGCTGAGACAAGCACTATGCAACAAAATTTAATCTCCAAAAGGATCCAATAAAAGCTATCCAAAATTCTGTCTCATTTGTTGCTGAACTATCTTCTCTGCTAAAAAATAACAGTCTAGTCCATCCAGACAAAAATATTACTCAATCCTATAGAACTAATAATGAGAAAGAATATGCTAATGCAAAATCTATTGTTGGTATTAGATATAAACATTATAGGGTGATTGTAAATAATGAAAATTATATGGAACGAGCAAGTAAAAATCAATTGACAAAAGTTGAAACCTTCAGCCAAATGAAAAGACAATATTCAATACATAGTTTCCAAATCGGTGATGTCATTGGATGCATTTATGAAAATAATTGGTGGATAGGACAAATCAATGGTATATCAATCACAAGAACTAAATGACATTAAAGTATCATTCATGTACCCAACATGGTCCATAGATAAAGCATTCCAGTGGCCAAAAGAATCTGGAAAGAAAAAATATGAATGTGCAACCATTGGAAAATGTGCTTCTAGAAACAGAAAAATCAGTTACAATAGGACAATCTGAGCGACTTCATACCTTCAACGATAAGGAGTTGAAGTTAATTTAAGAAACCTTCACTACCTAATTCTTCTGATATGTATGTATTTGCACATTAATATATTATATCCATACTATATAAAAAAAATTTTACACACTGTAGATGGATTTAACACATTCATGAGTATGGAATGAAATAACATATCATCAATACTAATTTTATTATTGGCTGTATTTTACGCAATTTTAAATTTAAGCAAATGATTAGCTATAATTTAACAGTAATAATTATGTACTAGTGATGTATTTTTTAGTTTGAAATATTAATTACATTACAAGTTCGGTTAAATAAGGAAGAACTTGCCTTTGTGGTCTGTTGAAAAATACACACAACATGTTATTTTCAAAAAATCATATAAAATTTTCTAAGCAAAAACACACGATTTGCTTGTAAGGTATTTATTAGAGACTAATAAGGTATGAATTGAGCATATTATCAGATTTTTAAAAAATGGTGTTTTTGAGAAATTGCATTTCAAAAGTAGTGATTTTACAAAATTTTGCAAAATTTAAAATTGAATTACAAAAGTTGTAAGCACCTTAGAGTTAAAATAAAATTTGCTGTAAAACTCCCATTAAAGGTCTTTAGATTGCCATCAATGTTTAGCTTTAAAATATTTTTTTTCATTCTGAAAAAAAATCTTAAATTCACTAATAATTATATTTTTTATACTTAAAATCTAATTTTTTTAATTAAGTAAAAATGTCACTATATTCTTTAAAACTATGCCAAAGTAAAATTCAGTTTAATAACTGTTTATAAAAAATAAATTGACTGAATATGTTGAATAAGTTTGGTATTGTGTACATTTCAAAATGAAGCGTTTTTCAGTTTTTCTGAAAACTGCCAATTTTATCATAAATTTTAAAGTGCTGTAATCAGAGAAAAAAAATTTTTAGGGAAAAATCCTTTTAGGAAATTTTATAAATCACTTAGTTCTAACTACTGAATTTTTTTGAAAAAAATCTGTGATGGTGACTTGACGCATATCAGTACTGTCTGCCTGAATTGAGATGGAATAGCTCACCTACAGGGTTGTTATAATTAAAGTTCGCCTATTCAGAAGGCTCTAGAGCCGGTTCTATGGCTCCAAACGAAAAGAAATTTCACTAGTACGTAGTTGAAAAGATGCGCTCTGCGAAAATCAAACAAAAAATTAGTCAAAAATTTTGTCACTAGGTGGCGCTCCGCCAATATTTAAGGTGATGTATGCAGATTCATTATATCAATATCAGTCAATCCAGACGAAACACATAAATTTCAAAGTTTCAACAAGCTTCGACGAACTGCGAATTGTTTTAATTAAGTTCACCTAATCAGACAGATCTAGAGCCTGACCTATGACTCCAAACAATACAGAAAAATGAATATCATTTCACGTGATGTAATCTGCATCAACAAAAGTAAAACATGTCGCTCGGCAATGAGGAAATAACGAAGAATAACACTACGCATGCTCAATGAATCCTCCGCCATTTTAAATAATGCATTCCATTCTAAGAATTGTGCTTTCTACAACATTGCGTAAATTGTCCTGTTAGATTGAGCGAATGTGAAGTCAAATACTGTCTTTCAGATCAGAAATTGTCTGACATCTGTCTTTAGATACAGAATCTTTCAAAATTCCCAGAAAATAAAGGAATCTGCAAATGTTGGCTTAAATATTGGCCCAGCGCCACCTACTGACAAAAATTTTAACTATTTTTTTTTTCGATTTTCGCAGAGCGCATCTCTTCAACTATGTACTAGTGAAATTCTGATTCGTTTAGAGCCGTAGAACCGGCTCTAGAGCCTTCTGAATAGGCGAACTTTAATTATAACAACCCTGTACTTTTAAACACTTTCAGAGCAAGAATTTTGTTATGGCTTAAACTCCAGCGTTAAATAATCAAAAATGCCCTGTGAAGTTCAGCAACAAATCGATAAAATGCGGGCTGTTAGAAATAGGAGATTTTGGCTACAAATCTATTGCCACATGTTTGCAGGTTGTATCCCGTGGCGTAGCTAGCAGGGGGCGGATGGGGCGGTCCGCCCCGGGTGTCGCCCTCTAAGGGGTGGCAACCAATCTTTATTTGCAAATATATATATGTATATAATCTTATAAGACTTTGGAAAAGAATTGTGAAATAAAATGAAATTTTTAGCGCACGATGCGATAGAGTTAGTTTTATTTTCTTTAAGAATGTGAAATTTTATACAGAATGGTTATCTAAATAAGACATGAACCAGAGACCAAAAATCTATCTATCTAACGAGTGGGTAGCAAAAGCAAATGTTAAAACAAAAAATTTTCTTCTACATATAGACACCACATTGACTTATGCAGACTATGGGTTGAGTGATGAATCGCTCCTGTGGTTTTTTTTTTTATATGCAGGAGAAAAAAAGTTAAATAAGAAATGGCATGGTCATTTGTTATAATAACGTAGAGCTGTGATTGAAAAAATATGATGAATCGGAAGGGTGGGGTGCGACATTTACATCCGCTCCGGGTGTCAGCCATCCTAGCTACGCCACTGACTGTATCCCAAAAAGAATTGGATATTTCAGCATGATTCTGCACCTAGCTAAATCAATACAGACTTGGGTCTATGCTAATTGTTTAAACATTGTCATACAAGAAGATTGACCATATTCTTTACCGGATTTAAGACCCTTACCTTCTTTGTAGAAGGATTTTAGAGCTTAAGTAAATAGCAAACAACACAGAAGTTTGGTCCCTCTCAAAGGGTAAGGATTGTTACATATTTTGTTCATAAAGCTCGGAAATTTAAATGTAATTGCAAGGATAATGAATAAATGATAAATTAACACAATGAACAAAGATTGTCATATAATTTTGGCACTGTGATGGCGAATTTTGAAGTATTAACATGAATAAGGTAAAAGAAAGTTCTGGAATTACCGCATCCGGGTAGTTTGCCAAAAGTTTTACTTCATTACTATACATTGTCAAAAGTTTTAGTTTATTTATTTTTCTTGTTGTTTCATGCTGTCTTTCAACAAACATGATTGCTTGAATTGAAAGTAAAAGAAAAAAAAGTAAGCATTCTTTATAAGAAAAGAAACACGTATTTATATTTTCTCTACGTTTTCATCAGTTGCAATTCCTTCTTTTAAACTACGAAAAATAATTTTTGCAATATTAAGGAATCAAAAAATTATTAAATGTATAATTTAGCATCGACTACGTTGTGTTTAAGTATAAATATTACACCAAATTCTGTTAACTGTAACTAAAAATTTTATCTGTAACATTTGGCAATGACATAATTGATTATGTATGAATACAAACGCACATACTAAAAACAAATACATGCATACACATGTATACATGTATAAATAATGTAAACTATAAAACTCAACGTGTACACAAAGTGAACAGTGCAATATAAAGGAATTGGCGATTTTATAATTATCTCTACTTTCTATATAAACAATAATTTTCTGGAGATTTAAAAAAAGTACTTTTAGTTATTTAGTTATTTAACAAAACGCTTGAGAAAAAGTTTTAAACATAAAGAAATGTAGCCTTACAAAGTGATGCGTCATCAGAAAAATATTTCCAAAATATGTTTAAACTAAATTTTAAAATCAGCGGTGAAACTAAAAAATAACGACCAATGATTTTTATAAAAATATTTATCCACAATATTATCTTCTTAATTCTTACTCGGCAAAATTTAATGCTTACGACATGAGTTTATATAAACTATAAAATCAGACAATTTTTGCTCAATAGAAATAAGATTTCGCGTCTTTTTTTAGAGCTTTATCTTTCATTTTCTCGACTTTTATAGAAGATATTTCACTAGGATTTTCAAACCCGTTCATGATAAAATGATTTATCAATTTAAGGGGTTAAAAATAAATCCCCACAAAATCTGAAAAATCTGTTAAGTATGACATCTTATTGTCTGACGATTTATGAGAATTTGCTTGATTAAGAAGCATCACTTTTTTAAAGATAAAAATTGCTGTTTAAGTTTAAATGTAACTTCTCGTTTATGTCTTTTGCTATAAACAAAGAGAAGAAGAGTAGAAGGGGTAGTTTATTTACTTATTTAGTTATTATCTGAAAAAGACAATACCGTATTTACGCATGTATAACGCGCACCCCGTACTTTACAAGATAGAGTGGCGATTTTTTAAAATCTCGTATATAACGCGCACCGTAAATTTCATATGCAAATGAATAAATAACTAAATGAATTTCAGCAAAGAAAGAACAAACAAACATTACATCAGACAGAAAACAAGGTGAAAATTCATTTTTAGGTGCGTTTGTAATTATATAACACGTAGCACCTATAGTGGTCGTTCAGTCCGTCCGTCTATCTGTCCGTCCGTCTGTCTGTCCGTCTGTCTGTCCGCATATAACAACGCAAAAACTACCCAACCGAATCGTTTGAAATTTAAGATACATAATTATTACATAATTTTGTCGAGTCATTTCAAATTTTATGAAACTTGGATGCATAGATCAATTACAGGGGCAATCAAAAGTATTCCATTACATTACGGTCAATGCGGAAAAAAGTTTCAAATGCATTTTAATCGACATTTTCATTTTAATCGTTTGAAATTTAAAATACGCAATTATTACATAATTCTGTCGAGTTATTTCAAATTTTTTGATAATCGTGTGCATAGATCAATTACAGGGGCAATCAAAAGTATTCAATTACATTATGGTCAATGGGGAAAAAGTTTCAAATATATTCTATACGTTTGAAATTTAAAATACATAATTATTACATAATTGTTTTGAGTTATTTCAAATTTTATGAAAATCGGATGCATAGATCAATTACAGGGACAATCAAAAGTATTCCAATACATTACGGTCAATGGGAAAAAATGTTTCAAATGTATTTTAATCGTGTTACACTCATGCGAACTTAATAAATTTATATGCAACTATAAAGTACATATTATAATATACATCTTACATAATTTGTGGTGCAAAGAACATTTGTTATTGATTTACAAGGCCACACAAAAGTATTCCAGTACATAATGGTATAGGGAGAACATTGTTTGATGAGCGTTTTAATTGTAATTCACTATTTACAATTTTATGAGATTGATATATGAAAGTAATATTTTTAAAACTTCGTTATCGTACGAACGCACCTAATTTGCTACGCTTCACGTGCAATTTCCAACTTGTTTGACTTCGGGTAGGGACTGAATAACGGCAGCCGGAATTGCTAATTAGCGTTTAAATAATGTTTCTAGTTATGTTGTATAAAAATGTGCAAGGAGTGAAATAAAGATGCAGTATTACTTAAATTAAATATGAGTTTCCGAGTGATTATGCCTTCTTTGAATACATTTCAGGATTCGTATGTATATCGTGGAATTACATCCAGCAGTAAAAATATATTCCGTGTATAACGCGCATGTAGGAGTTTTGCCCTAATTTTTTGAAAAAAAATTGCGCGTTATACACAAGTAAATAGTAAGAAGTAGCCAAGAAATTATGATGTTTCGGAAGTGTCGAAACATCGAAGATATGTCTACACTGATGGATATGCACGCAATTGCCAAAACATTATGAGCACCCCCACATTTTGCAATGAACTCTCTTAGATGACGTGGAAGGCGCATAAGCCGGTGGAAATGGTGTTTAATGCTGTTAGGGAGTATCAGGAAGCATTTTTGCGCTTACCCTTGATTGCGTGACTAAAGACTGCTTATCTAAGCTACTTTGATAGAAGGCAGAATTCAATCGCCCGACGACTTGGGACGAGCAACTTCGGAACATAACGTAGCATGAGTTGTTCGGGACTTATCGTTGTTAGTACTTCTACAAAATTAATGATATGACGGTAAAATCACCAGTCGAGTTGACACGCAGGCATTATCAAATAAAGGGGACGTCGGAGACTCCCGTCCCACCCTTGGTAAAGAAAAATTGGTAACAAAGATTGGCTCAGTTTGCACACTGACACTGTTCAATGTGAAACTACAGGTTAAATTCCCAATTCATGTGCCTATGTTGACCACGAAACATCACCAAATACTCCCACTCTTCTTCACTAGGCCTGGAAACATAATGACAGGACTATAGAACATAAAGAGAAAGTTGCCTCGTCGAATGAAACATGATTCATCCTTCAATACGTCGATGGCCGTGTTTGGGTACGCCGAATTCTATGCGAATTGTTACTCCCCCTTTTGTAACAGTTCACACGCAGGCCAGTTGTAACGATATTAAGCTTTGAGGAACGTTATCATGAATGACCCTGGGACCTGTGGTTTTTGTAGAACAGACTATGAACACCACGGACTATCTAAATATCATTGCAGATCATTTGCATCATTATATAGTATCAGTCTTCGAAAGGGAAACAGAGACTTCGAGAAAGACAACGCTGCATGTGAACGCTCCATGACACGAATTGTGCTGGATTGGTTCCTAAAACATAATACCAAATTCCAGTTAACATCTTAGTTCCCTAATACGACGGACCTTATTAGTCCGACAGAGCATATTTTAGATGTAATTCAACGACGATAAGTGTGGAAAAAAAACATTTTGGAACACTCCGAATATGCATGACCGCTGCTTCAATAAATAATATAATTTACCTCTGGTTACAATTTATATTGGGCCAAGAGCTTGTAGAATCCATGCCAAGATCGTTTGCAGCTGTTTTGCGGGTCCGCCGCGTTATTAACTACTTGGTCATAATGTTTTGGCTCTTGAGTGTAGAAATAGGTTATACTTGATAACAGTGTTCTCGCTGACATTTGACTAATGTTAGTAATTTGGCTAATTAAAAATAAAAAGCATTCGTCAAATGAAATAAGTATTAGCAAAATAGATTCGCCCTGTAGCACAAAATCTTTAATCTTTTAATTTACCCCTCTTTTTTCAATATGTTCTAAAATAACCTAAGTTTTCATAACTGAGACAATGATTGTTATTAATCTAATTTCAACTATCTGCTACAAATATATTAAAAATATGCAAACATGCATATGCATGGAAAACGAAAATAAAAGAAGGAAAAAAACTGAGCACTTGCAATTTGGCGAATCCAATCACTTGTTTACTCGCCAGATGAAGAATTTAATCGAATTTGGCGCAATGGCGAGCGACAGCGAGAACCCTGCCTGATAATATCTCTCAGTTGGTTCTAAAGATTTGAAATGTAACTTGAAGCTTGAGGCAGATCTAGAAACTGACATCGGAGCAAAGAGGAAAGTGTACTAATTGAATAAAAAAATTATAGAGCATATTATCAATATTATAACACACACACACACACATATATATATATATGTAAATGTGAATATACATATTATATGCGTCTTAAACTTTACAGTCATTTTAACCCTTAAACGGTAACGTGTTTTTCGGCACCTTTAAACGGTAATCATGGGTCACTCGTGCTTAGCGCAGTAAAAAGTGCTTTAAAAATTCTAAAAAAATTCATGATATTACATCAACTACCCTTGAACAAGAATCAGTCACAATATTGCTGATTTATTAATTTGTTTAAACAATATGTTTAAATAAACAAATAAAAATGTGAAAAATGCACATTTTCTTTAAAAAATCATATCTTTAGATAGAATTGACATTTTTTGCTGTTTCAAACGGGAAATTGAAGACCAAGAATAGTACTTTCATAAAAAAATAAAAATAGCCGGTATAAATTAAAAAATTGCTTAAGGTTTGAGCATAAATGACATTTTTTAAACTTATAAATAGGTACAATTTACAATGAAATAGAAATTTTATTAGTTTTTAATCAATTTTATTTATGAAAATGATGTTAATTATCAAACTTCATTTAATTAAGCAAAAAATATAATAATGAAAAATTACAGCAACACTGATATCATCATTTATAAACAATCGAAACAGATTTGATGTCTGTGTTCCTCGCACACAAGTCTGTGACACTTGCTGCAGCACCAAACAATTTCATAAACACGTGTTTGCATAAAAAGTAAGGTTCGGAAACTCAAGTGAGTGTGATGTATCGAATTTTTATGAAAAAAAAACATCAATTCCTAACCAAACAAATTTTTTCTTGCCTTACACTTTTCGTCAACGTAAATGGTAACCCTGGGTCACTCGTGCCTTTTTGAAATTTTGACTGGCTCTTACGTCGGCTGTGAACGCACTAAAACATCGGCGTTTCGGGAGCTAATAGCCTACTAGTGTACTATTTTTTTCAGGGTAGTTTAGTCCCGTTCCCCACTCTCTCCTCTAAGCTAGCAAGGAAAGAAAATTTGACCGAGGCACTAGTGACCCATGGTTACCGCTTAAGGGTTAAAAACATATCAATAAAAATATATATTGACAAAATGTCCTAAAAATAGGAATTTCGACTGAGAAAAACACGAACGTTTCTTTGGAAAAAAAATACATGTTTACATGAAATACACTGTGTCACCTGAATATTTCACATATTAAGGCATTAGTATTTTTCAGATATAATTCCCATCTACAATAGTAGACGATTACTTGATCAAACGCTATCGGCCTTCCAGTGTAGTTTATTTATTTGTAAATTTATATATATATATATATATATATATATTATTGAGAAATATTTTCCGGTGAAAAATATACAAATATTTCAAAATAAATATTTATGCACATATAATTGAAATCGTTTTAATGTGGGAGGGCGTTTGACAGATGAATACGGACAAATCATAGCAACCCAAATAATTTTTAGGTAAATATCGAAAAATACAATAAAAAAATATAAAAATAAGTTTAGCAAAAAGAACAGAGAAAAAATAATAAAAAATCATTAAGGAGATAATTTCCAAAAAATAGTATAGAAAAATCAAGAAATACGATTAATAACTTGATCAACCAATGAAATTTGAGGAGGCGACCAATGAAATTCATTCGTTCGAAACCTTTTTGTCCCTTAAACACTCAAAACTTCGCCTTGTATAAAAAGAGATTTTATATGAGGAAATAACTGGTACTAAAGAATTTTCTGGTGTTGAAATTTTAGGACACGTACGACTTCTGCAGTAAGTTACCTCAAATGCAGTTAACACAAAACAAGTAATAAGTGTGATCGGAGATCCGTCAGAGGGTTTCGTTTAATATTTCTTTCAAAAAAACTTATTCTTTAATTAATAAATCCGAATTGTTAATTTATAATTATTAAATTCGTACATAGATGGCAACACCATAAATTTAATTTTAAAATAATTATAATAGGAAGTTATTTATTTTAATCAAATTAAAAATGTTTAAATCAAGTTAGTTAAATAAAATCGAAAATTCCAAGTGTTTTTAAAATCTAAAATTTAAAAAAAAGCAAAAATTTAAATAACATTTAATTTTTTTAAACGAAAAAAATGGCAAAATTTAAAATGCTGAATCATTAATAAATTGTAATAGTTTTTAAAATAGAATGAATACTGAATTCCAAAAAAATATTATGAATATCAGTAATAAAAAAATAATATAAACCCTAAAATTGGCAACCATATGAAACTTCTTTTAATTAAATCCATCGTATTAGGAAAATATCAAGTTCTTGCAGCGGTGTGTAAACTAAGGACCTCATTTTTACAAGCGAGCCGCTTTATCTCTAAGCTATGATGTCTACACGAAAAATGTTGAAGTTAAGTTTATCTTTTAAAATTTAAATTGCAAAAATGAACGGATGACTTTGATAAAATTAATTTAACTTAAATAATAAACTTTTCAAAAATTTTATGATTTGCGATATTAAGTTGTAAGAACACAAAATTTGAAGTTTCTGACTTATGCAGTTTTTTGTATCAACTCTGTTAAGGACAGATAGACATGGGACTGAAACGAATAGGATTTCGTCAGATGAACGAAACACTAAAATGGCGCACTTTTGCATAATCATACTGACTTCACTTTATTCCCTTCTCAACAAATAAATCCGGCTTCTACACTTACGATTTCTATTTCTGTTTTATGATTTTCAATAATACTTATTGTTCTTTTATTACAAGATGTTACTAGCTGGGAAGCTGAATTCGCAAACAACCAATCATCGACCGCCAACAGTAAAGCTTCATTGGTAAAAACTTTTTAAAATAATTTTAGCGCGAGTTAAAGATATGATTTTTGATGCGGTGCATCTTCGAAGTATCTCTGTTGGAACACTGTGATTGGTTGATCACAGGCCGAATTTCCCAACATTTTACAGTGCTGGGTTCGAACCCAATCGGGCTCATCGGCCTAATCGTTCGAAGTTTTCCGTAGTTTTCTTCGAACCTTGGATTTCCTAGCATAAGTAGTGGTTAGGTTCCCTTAGAAAGACCCCCATGGAGGGCACTCTCTAGGGCCTATATCCCTCATGCAGATAATTGGCCATCATAAACTCAAACAAACAAACACAACTTTTTTTCATTTTGTGTTATTTTAGAGAGTTTTGGAATGGGAACTGCGATTTTCGCGTTGGCTTTTTTTTATTGCAAAATAATAAACTAGTTATATAAAAATTAATATTTATTGGTACTGATTGCAATGAATATGAAAATTCTCGAAAATTCCATCTGTAAACTATCGAGAAGCTAAAAATGCTTTTTAGGCATACTAATGCAATTTCATAGTATGTGACCTAATTTCAAAAATATACAAATTGCTCTCGGTTTTTTAATACCAGGTATACAATTTTCCCAAATGTATGTGCCTTTTAAACAATTAAAACCCACCGACACTTTTGACGACATGCTACTGTGTTATTTCTTATTTTCGTATGTGCTTCCTTCCCCAACCGTCTAAAGAAAATGAATCTAGGAAAGATAATACTAGTAAATACTTAATATTAATTATAATACAAATAATATTAAGACTAAATATTTATGTTAACTTTGTGGTATTAAATTAACTTAAACAATTAATTAACTAAAACAAGAAAATTTTTTTATTAATTTAATAATGTGGGAGTTTTTAAAATTTTTGTTATCTTCTCAGGCAATACGAGTAACGGTTACTACGATGTACTTAATATTAAATGCTATCACAAATTGTGTGATCCTGTTTTTAAAGAAAAAGTATACAACTACTTCTCAAATACAATTAAAATATCTGTAGGATTAAATTTACAGTATGTAAAAATTACTAATTTTATTTTATTTTATCGCAGAAAGAGTGACGCCTCATAGAACTTATACCTTCGAAAAATACAACATAAAAAGATGACTTTCGTGCCCACCTCTATCTATGTTTTATTCAAAAATACCATTTAAGATTTATTCAATAACTCCTGATTAAAATAAATATAGTTCTTTTAGCAAGTGCATGTTAAGTAGGGCATTTTTCTGAAAGGTTTTGATGTTCTAACCAATTTTAATAACAAAATTGTCATAATAATTCTAACTGCTCATTACGACTGTTCAAGTCTTCATCTTTAAAGACATGAAATGATCTTAATTTTTTTAAATATAAGCAAAATTAAAAATTTATCCGAAAAAATGAAACTAACATTTATACGAAGAGAACATAGTTTTAAAGTATTTATTATCTAGCTAAACATAAATTCAAATACAACATTTAAATTTACTAAGATATTAGATGCTCAATATAAAATCTATATAAATTCAGTATAGCATATTTTTTAGAAAATAAATATACGCCTAATTTTTAGAGAGATTTAATCTAGAAATAAGATTTATATTGCCATTAGTAAAATTGTACCATTTGATTTAATTTTGTAAAAGAATCTTTTACATCAGTTAAAGCATATATTCTAGAAAAATGCCTCAAATATTCATGGAATGATCCATGTAAAAAGACTCAACAAGGTCACTATATTCTCGTTCGATCTATTTTTAAATAAAATAGAACATTTTTTAGAGAAATGAATGTTCTTTAGATTGGTTCTTTTCTCAGAAACTTCATTAAACATTTTACTGGACAAGTCTGACATCCATTTGTCAAATCCATTTTTACAAATTCTTTTTGTACTCCCATTATTTTAAAGAACTGCTCATATATTATGTATGTTACTTGAATATTTTAAACTCATAATTTAAATGTTATTTTGAACTTCAATTTCTATATCTCATTAATTTCGCTTTTGAATTCTTTAAATCATTAGCAATATTTTATATTTAAGTACGATAAAATATAGTATTTTTAAAAAAGCATCACTAGTGCCCCTTAATATTATATTTAAAATCTTAAAATAACAAATTTTTAATAAAATTAATGTTGTTTTCAAAAACAAAACAAAACAAAAAAAAATGTGTTTCGTTACTCTACGACTTACTTAAAAGTATACCTTTACACAAAAGACTCAAAATTAGACATAGACATGTTTATAATCTTCTTAAGATCTTAACATGTATTATTAATTTCACATATCTCTTATACTTTCCCATGCATAAATAATAATGTTTAATGCATAAATAATAATGTTATTTTTTTATCTTCTTTAATGTATAAAGCGAAAGATATTTAAGAAAGACGGTGCTGTTAGGAAAGCTTCATTTCAAAGAAAAGAAAAATGAAATTCTTGTGACTCACATACCGTAAAATTTCCAAATAAAATTCATGCTACTAGGTGCGGCTATTATATTCCAGGACTGATCTAATAATTTCAGGAAATATTATATGAAATACATATGCATAATGAATATAATATTGTTTCCAAGTAATTTCTACGCTTTAAAAAAATCTATAAAGTAACTAAATTTTTTCTAGGAAATTGGGATTCATAGGACTTTTTATGTAATGGTAAAATTCTTGTAACAGAATCGGTTACATGAATTTTGGCTGTTACTGTTACATGAAAAGTTCTATTTACCCAGCTTCCTAGAAAAAGTTTAGTAACTTTACAGATTTTTTTTCTTTTGGAATGTACTTGCCGCAATGCACTTCTGTACTCGGATGTATAAGTTTCGGAAACGACTTTTAAATCCGTCTCTCGGAATTATCTTTTACGTGGATCTCACCGTTTTCTTAACGGTTTCGACGTCCTCAAATTTTGTCCAAATAGATCTTATGCCAAAATGTAGGTAACCACTTCCTTAGAAATGTTCTGTTCATTGGCGAGTACACTGTAAAAAAAATCTCTAAAGTTACTAAAAGTTTTCTAGGAAACTGGAGTTCCTAGAACTTTTTATGTAAGGACAACAGCAAAAATTCATGTAAGAGATTTACACTGAAAATGAAAAATTTAGTATGGTCACAAAAAATTGTTTAGGAAACTGGGATTCCAAGAATATTTTATGTAACTGCAACCCAGGTTACAGATAAAATTTCAGTAAGATAACTGTAATTTTAGTAGATTCGTTTGTAAACTTATAGATTTCTGCAGATTTACTAAAATTAGCTTTGTAGATTTACTTTTTTCTTGTACATTGTACAGATAAAATGTTAGTAAGCCTACATATTTTGACAACTTTACATCTGTAGGTTTACAGATTTTTACAGTGTACTCGAAGAGTCAGCCGCAGATCCAAAATCGCATGCTTACGAACTTTAACGTTTGTTTCCGACGTGCAACCGGAATGCAGCCACCCAGCTTGCTTTTCATTAACCACACATTCGCAGCCATCCCAAAACGAATAAACGGTTCAAAAGAGCGTGACCTGGATATTGGTTCCTCGCAGTACACTTGTTTCAACATCTTATGAGGTTTTGAAGCGGTTCTTCTCAATCTAATGAAAAATTTAATGTTTATTCTCTGCACTGTAAAAAAAAAATCTGTAAAGTTACTAAAAGTTTTCTAGGAAACTGGGATTCTTAGACCTTTTCTATGTAATGGCAACAGGAAAAAATTCATGTTACAGATAGAGATTGGCATTGAAAATCAAAAAATCTGTACTTACTAAGGAGTTTTTAGGAAACCGGGATTTAAAGAATTTTTCATGTAACTACAACCCAGGTTACAGATAAAATGTTAGTAAGATAGCTGTAATTTTTGTAGTCTCGTTTGTAAAGTTACAGATTTCTGTAACTTTACAAAAATTAGTTTTGTAGATTTACACTTCTTCATGTACAGTATACAGATAAAATGTTAGTAACCATACAGAATTCGGCAATTTTACATCTGTAGGATTACAGATTTTTTTATAGTGTACATTTGTTTCAACATTTCATGAGGTTTCGTAGCGGTTTTCCTCAATCTAAAGAAGAATTTAATGTTTATTCTCTGCTACATATCTACTTCGATATCAA
Organism: Maratus speculifer; assembly: GCA_964019185.1. NCBI lineage: Eukaryota > Metazoa > Arthropoda > Arachnida > Araneae > Salticidae > Maratus > Maratus speculifer. The sequence continues at coordinate 110,697,530 of OZ025300.1, forward strand.
AAATTTAACAACTATAGCTGTTCGGTTATAGGCATGTGTTTCATTTACCATTGCATCTTTGTCAAAGCTGCAGCGGATGTTCAAGAAATGATTTTTGTTTCACATACTTTAACACCTGTATATGCTCTTAACGTATTAGAAACATTTCGTAACACCTCAAGTGTTTATAATGTGATGCAATGTGAGCGAAATAAGTTTTAGAGATTTGCAGTGTACGTTTTATTGCGTATTTCAAGGTCAACCACTTAGTTTTGAAGAGTGTCGACGTCATTGGAACATGTGTAGGTAAACGACCTTATAAATACGAACATTACCGAGTTTTGACGATTTCCGGTTCTCGTACAGTTACGCAGTTTCCGGAAATTAATGTTTGAACCTTGTGTTTCACCTTATTTGACACAATTAAATGAACTTCAAATAAAAATAAATCGGACAGGCAATGAGAAACGATGATGAATTCGAAAAAAGAATCTCACAGAAATAATAAAAACAAAATACTCAGCACACCGGTCAAAAATCAATTATTTAGCTAGCGAGCGTTTTTCCGGCTTTTTTAATCCCACAATTTATTATGCACTTGTATAATGAGGCTTAATATTTTTCTGTTACGCATAAAAATATTCCAGTAGTACCGTTCCTTTTTTTTTTTTTTTTTTTTTTTTTTTTACAAAATTATAACTCGACAATCATTTAGGGATTCATGCAAACAAATGACAGATACACATGCACTTTTAAAAATATGGGTGACATTTAGAAATTTCAGACAATATAGTTAGAGTAAGAAATTTTAACATTGAAAAAAGTGTCTAGTTATATAACTGGTGTTAAAAGTTATAATTTTTACCTAACATAAAACTTTATCACGAAAGTATGGTGGAATCTAAAAGTAACTTAAAAATAAATACAAAATTTAAATACCGCTACAATTTAGTTTGTAAGAAATATCCAGAAATGCTTTTAAACAAGCCGGGATTTTTATTTTTATAAATGAATACTATCTACATTGCTCAGTAGGAGTGTGATGTTTAACAATCTTTCTTATTTATAAGAGCCAATAGATCGCATTGAAATGCATAATAACTTAATAATAACGTCATTAATTCGTCTCAATTTGAAAAGTTTTTATTATCCAAAAATTCTGTTAATCCTTTATAGCCATATAAGTCAATTAAACAAAAGTACGGGAGAGAATTATGGCTACTGCACATTATATCTATCAGCTATCCAATTTAAATTTTGCAAAAACAAAAAAATTTTGTTGGAATTACAAATTGAAAATACAAGACTTTAGTAAGACTCCAATAATATTGATGAAATTTTGTTAAAATTTTATAAGAGTGTTAACAATGATTTTGTCTGAGCAACAAAACTTATTTTTTAGTTTAACTAAAAAAATCGCTTAAAATAACTAAATTGTACTCAACAAAACATGTTTTGTAGTTTTAATCAATTCCTTTTATTGGGTGTGTGTTAGATAATTTTACTGAAGTGGGACCGGATGTCTTGCGAACAGTTCACGGTGTAGAAGATGACGTATTTTACGATGCAAATTGTGATACACCTGTAGCAGTTGACCAATGAGTTGCAAACTGTTCAGATAAAGCTGCACGGTCCATCAATACCATAAGGAACAAGACTAGTCGTTGGGGTCACCGTAGTATTTAACCATCATGGATATGCATACTATAAAGTATGAAAATAAAACATGTGGAAACTATTTATAAAATTCATTGCAATTAAAAACAAAATTTAAACGCAAATTTAAATATTTTAATATGTATAGTAATGTTCTATTAATCAATTGCTGATGAACCAATTTCGACAAATTTTATAAATCGCCAAATAACTCAAGTAGTACCGAATTGCATGAAAGGAACACCCTTATAACTTCAAAAATAATAATCATATTACTTAAGAGTTTACTACGTCGGATTAAGCTTCTCATTTCCAAATAAAATATATCTTTCAATTGAATTCAATTCAATAAAATACAGGGTCATGAAAAATCGAAGAATGTGTAAAACAGGATTTCAAATATCTCAGCACCTAATTATTCAATTGACTTCGTTCTTAATGCAAAATTGTTGTTATTTTGTTACCTTTTGCGTCCTATCCTTGAAATAGAAAATTTCAAAATATTTTATATACCTTTCATCAGAAAGAATTTTTCGAGAGTCCGAAAAAAATAGTTCCGGATAATCGAGATTACTGATACTCAATAGGCTTCGTCCCATTCTTACATACTAAGAACATATTCAATTTCATGTCTCTACCTCAATTTGTTTGGGAGATAGAGCGTTTAAAAACACACAGATAGACAGACAGACAGACAGACAAACACACAGACGGACGGCAATTTCTTTTTCTAAAAATATGTGTTTTGGAATCTCCAGTATCGTAAACGTGTAAATCCGTCAAAAAAATTCTTTCCATTCTAAAAACGATTGCAAGACTTATCCTATACTATCAATGATGGGTAAGTAAAAACAGCAATTTTTCATTAATTATGTACATTTCTTGTAAATACTTGATATATAAAGAGAAAAAAATTCCTTTTAAAAAAAGAATGTTTATATTTATAAACAAAACATATTTGATGAAGAAAATTCCTATTGCAAAAATATTTAGGCTTTTGTTTATTTCGAATTATTTTTCATTAAATAAGACATTTTTAACAATAAAGCATTTTGCAAAATAAGAAAGTAAAAGTGTCTAATGTTTACAGGGCACATTTATTCATTTCCTCACCACAAAAAAAAAAAAAAAATCTGCAGGAGGAAACCGAAGAATTTTTAGGTGCGTTCGTAAATATGTAAATACGTAGCACCTATTGCTGTCGCTCAGTCCGTCCATCTGTCTGTCTGTCCGCATATAACAACGCAAAAACTAACCAACCGAATCGTTTGAAATTTAAAACGCATATTTATTACATAATTTTGTCGAGTCATTTCAAATGTTATGACAATCGGATGTATAGATCAATTACAGGGACAATCAAAAGGATTCCGTTACATTACGGTCAATGGGGAAAAAAGTTTCAAATGCATTTTAATTGTTTGAAATTTAAAACATATAATTATTACGTAATTTTGTCGAGTCATTTCAAATGTTATGAAAGTCGGATGCGTAGATCATTTACAGAGACAATCAAAAGTATTCCATTACATTACGGTCAATGGGAAAAATTTTCAAATGCATTTTAATGATGTTACACTCATTCGAACATAATAGAATTGGCATGAATCTATCAAGTATATACTAAAATATGCATTCTGTACAATCTGTGATGCAAAGATCTTTTATTATTAAATTACAGGGCCACACAAAAGTATTCCACTACATAATGCTATACGGGGAAACATTGTTTGGGGCATTTTTTGATTATATTCAACTATTTCACATTTTATGGATAAGATATACGTTGCTGAGGTGTAATAAAAATTACTTCCTGCATATTTACAGAAACATAAAGATTTCGACTACTATACTGTATCAGGAGTACGCTGTACTATATCACCAAGATCTGAATATTTTAAAAACTTCGTTACCGTACGAACGCACCTCATTTGCTACGCTTCATGTGCAATTTCCAACTTGTTTTAATTTCAAGAGCTTCAACGTATCATCATTTTAGTGGTTCAATTTTCTTTTATTTTTAATATTTTTACAAAAGTTACATTTTTCTTCTTCTTTTACTTTTGTAAAAAAAATGAGACAATTTTTAACAATTTTTTAATGTTTCATAAGTAAATAAATATATTTTAAATATTGCATTATATGTTTCAAAATGCAAGATATTTTTTTCACAAATGAAAATGAATGCATTTTATTTCTTTTTTTCAAGTACATACTAAATAAATTTTCATGAAGTTCATTTGTTTAAAATTTCACATTCAAAATAAAAATTGTTTTAACGCATTCAATGTTTCATTACAAAATCCGTATATGTCTAAGAGCTTTTAAACTTTAATCAAGTATAAAAAATCCGTTATCTGTATTTAAATCATTCTTTATTGAAAGAAAATACTTTTAAGTAGCTTATTCACAAACAAAGTATAAAGTTTTAATTTGTGAAAATTTCCAATGCATATTTTCAAATGTGATTATAAATGAAATGAATCATGTTTCTAAAGAAAAGTAAACATGCGCCTGAAAATTATTTCGTTAAATTTAATTCCGTTCTAGAAAGTTTGACGTCACATGAAGTACATACTAATGAAAAATGCATCTATAATTCACAGATAATATCCTGAACATGCACGTAAAAATATGCTATAAATTATGTTTTAAAAGATGAGGTGTAATGCGCATTTTATTTTTATTTATAAAGAACTATTTGTGAAAAATGAACATGATTGCACCTCTTTTAATAAAAATATTCATTAAAAATTTAAATGTAAATTTCTTATTTCTGTATGGTAAATTCCGTTCTTCAAATCCTGTTTACATTTTTATTATAATTAAAATCCTTTTAAAAATTCTGCAAATTCTATAAGTATTTTAAATTCAAAATAGAAATGTCATTAAGAAATTTATTTTCGAAATTTGAAAGTTTCCGCATTTTACCTATTACTGTCATAAGCAATATTTTTAATTTAAAGGAGATAAAACCTACTAAGAACTTTTGTTGATTTTGTAGAGCCACGTGTGTCTGAAAGAATAAAATTATGTTAATTTTTAGAATGCGAATTCCTTCTCAAGTTAATTTTTTTCGTCGAAACTTGATAAAATGGCTAAAATAATTATTACTCAAGGAATGCATTTAAAATCATAAATTCTAATTTCTAAAATAAAGATTCTTTCATTACGATATTAAACATGTATAACATTGCTTGTAATAAAAGGTGAATTTATTCTAATTTTAAACTTACAATGAATGTGGTAGATTGAAAAAGAGCAATTATAATTTTAATTAGAGGTATGCAAATAGAGAAACATGTTCTATACAATACTTTGAAAACTTTTTCTTGTTGTTTATATTGTAAAATATATCCTAGCACTTACTAAATGAATAAAAGAATCTTTTTGTCATTAAGATCATTAATTTTCATTACGTTTTATTCTCTATTTATTCATGTGAAAAGGCAAAATAAACACTGTTTCAGTTTCTCAATTAATTGGCATAATTTGTGTATCTTTCTCCATAAATAATATATTCTATTCTTGTTATAAAATTAGCTCTAAATGTAATCAACATTTGCATAAAAAGCCTTTTTGCAAGCAAATATACCCTTTGTCCCAAATAGTATGCAAATATTAGTTGCAAAATTGATATTTTTTCTGGTATTATCTTGCTAAGACAAATTTTATTGGCCAAATTCGCAGTGAATCTCCTCAAGGTTGACCATCAAGCAATTGCATGAGTACTTTGTCTTAAACTAATGCAATACTTTCTTTCATTCACGAAAGTGACGAAAGCAATCCCTCTTTTGAGAGAGAGAAGACAATCAGCACATGCAAATCGCAGAAACTAGGTGATATTAAAAGTATTTTTTAATGTATTAAGTTTTTAAATGTATTAAGTGATATTTACAGAGCAATTTTCACCAATTTTCTCTCCTCAAAAAAAAAATTCTGTATGAGAAAACCGAACAATTTTTATTCAATTTTTAATTTGAAAATCTTCAACGTATCATCACTTTACCGCTGCACTTATTCTTTTACTTTTATACTTTTATAAAAGTTTCACTTTTCTTTTTCTTTTTATTTTGTTACAAAAATAATAATTTTTTAATGTTTCATAAATAAATATATATATTTTAAATGTTGTACCATATGTGCAAATAAGCAAGATATTTTCTTCACAGATGATAATAAATACATTTTAATTCTTTTTATAAGTACATATTAAATAATTTTTCATGAAGCTCATTTGTTCACTTTCTTTCACTCATTTCACTTTCTACATCAAAAGTGTTTTAACACACTGTAAAAAAATGTGTCGATCTACTAAAAAAACTTTAGTGATCCTTGTAATTACTAAAAAATTTTTAGTAATCTTAGTCGGTTACAAGAAAATCTGTAAGAGTTACTAGAAAAAAAGTTAGCAACGAATAGAGTTAATAATTTTATATTTTTAATAGCTATTACTAAAACTCACGTGGTGTGGCCTTGATAGCATAGTGGTTATAGTAGGGATGGGCATTATTTATCGTATTAGGATAAATAACAGTGTTACTACGCTAGAACCTAATATTGCATTAATATGTTACTGAAAAGTCCCTGTTAAATAAATAACACATGGTTCTTAATGACAGCATCTTCCTTTACTTGTTTTAATCAAGATTTCATTTTTTGTACCTCTAAAATAATAATAATATTCATTAAAAACGTCCTTAATCGTTTCTTTTGAGACGTTTGTCGAACAATGTTGAATGTCCGGGCTGGATGCCCGGCCAGCGCCCCCCCCCCCCCTTCCTGCTTGCGCAGACCCATTCACAATTATTTAAACAATTTGCGTCCCCCCCTCCTTATTAAAACACCCTTAAAAACCCTTATTAAAAAAATCTCACAATTATACAATCTAAGATAAAAACCTGTCTAAAACGGAATTTAAAACTGTTTATAGGCTTCCGTTTCAGAAGGTTTTATTATATAAAATAAGATATTGTTTGTATCCAGCAAGTACAGCCCGAACAGCCACCCCCCCCTGCTTGCGCAGACCCATTCACAATTATTTAAAAAAATTGCGTCCCCCCCCCTTATTAAAACACCCTTAAAAACCCTTATTAAAAAAATCTCACAATTATACACTCTAAAATTTAAAAAAACTGTCTAAAACGGAATTTAAAACTGTTTTATAGGCTTCCGTTTTAGAAGGTTTTGCTATATAAAATAAGATATTGTTTGTATCCAATGGATACAGCCCGGACAGCCCCCTTCCCCTGCTTGCGCGGACCCATTCACAATTATTTAAAAAATTTGCGTCCCTCCCCTTATTAAAATACCCTTAAAAACCCTTATTAAAAAAAATCTCACAATTATACACTCTAAGATTTAAAAAAACTGTCTAAAACGGAATTTAAAACTGTTTGATAGGCTTCCGTTTTAGAAGGTTTTACTTTATAAAATAAGATATTGTTTGTATTCAGCAAGTACAGCCCGGACAGCCCCTCCCCCCTGCTTGCGCAGACCCATTCACAATTATTTAAAAAATTTGTGTCCCCCCCCCTTATTAAAACACCCTTAAAAACCCTTATTAAAAAATCTCACAATTATACACTCTAAGATTTAAAAAACTGTCTAAAACGGAATTTAAAACTGTTTTATAGGCTTCCGTTTTAGAAGGTTTTACTATATAAAATAAGATATTGTTTGTATCCAACAAGTTCAGGTTAAAAATTCTGGGCACCCACCCGTTCAAAAAGCTGGTTACGCCCATGCAACCACAGAAGAAATAACTGCTTAATATTCGCTAATTCAATAACTGTTAGATTTTTCACCAGTTTTTCAATTCAGTTCAGTTATGTAGTTCTTTTCTGTTAGATTTTCCACCCGTTTTTGAAAAAATGTAGTTTTTTACATTACAAAAGAACATTTTATCGCTTCGTAACTGTTGTTTATTTTCAAACGTTTTGTCTGAGGCTGAGGATAATGTTGTTATCGTTAACGACTTTTGATTTAAAGTTTCGTTTCCTGTTTGGTTTTCATTCGCGGTTGTTGAAGAAAGAGGATAAATAAAAAAAAAATTATTTCGTCTCTTTTTTATTAAATATCAGAAAGACTGAATTTGAGATTTGTGGATTTGATTTCTAAAGGGCTCTTCTGGGGGGGGGGGGGGTTCACCCCCCAAACATACACCTTCAAATTTCGCTTATTTAGTTCTCTATCATTTTTAACATGACACCCCCCCCTTTCGGTGACTCACCTAATTTTGCTCATTTCTTCACTTCATTTCAATCTTTAAAAGGCTATAACTTTGCTTCTATGGGGGCTAAAGCGTAGAAAAAAATTCTAGCATAGCTAACTTTTACTCTCCATTCTTTTTGATATTTCAATTTTCCGGTTTTTCCCTATAGGTCCATTTTTTGGGAGGGGGGTCTGGGGGGGGGGCGTTTCTCATTTTTTTGATGTAATATGTCTATTGAAAGCTTATACTTCATACATTACAAATCGAGTATAAAAAATTTTCTCCCGTTATTCTGGGTCACGTTACGGACCCATAATGGGTTGAAATTTAAATTTCGTAAACTTCTTCGAGGTTTTTTGCCAGATCGGTATCAGAAAAAAATTGTGCCAACGTGATGTGTGTATGACATCTGCGCCATATAAATATTATTCAGTCTTTTTTTATTGCAATTTTTTTATGTAAAACAATATGCATTATTTTTCATGCACAAATGCGCATTAAATGAAAATTGTAATGCAATTTTTGTAGTAGTACTTTATAATAATGAATAAAAAAAAACACATTATTTAAAAGTATTTCCTGCACAATAAAATGTTTCCTGACGATTAAAAAAAAATATGTCCTGACAATTCAAAAAATAAAAACGTAATTGTCCAAGTTTTTACTTCTGTCGGCACTCCAAAAATGTCACTTTTTTTTAGGGGGGGGGTGAAAATTTTGTGGAAATAAGTCTTATTTTTTATTTATGTATGGATCCATATAAAAAAGTATGAGCTAGTGAACTTTGAAACCATTTTAATACAACTCATATTCCAAATATTAAAATAATTGAGAAAAATTATTAAAAAATTATTTTCAACTTAATCATTTTTATACTAAGTAAATGCAATTAAATTTCTTATAAATTGAATCTGGAATGTTTAGATAAGATTTTAATATTTACAAAATATAAAATACAGTACAATATATTAGGTTTACAGCTTTCTGAAAGACATAAAAATAGTAGGATAAAATTTAGATGAGTTCAAAGTATTAGAATATTTTATTTTGCGCAACAATATTACCTTATTAATATGAAGTAAATGGTAGTTAATTTTTTGTAGCACCCTCTTTTGCTTTCATAATAGCGTACAATCGATCTTGCATACTATTCATATCTGCTATTAAGGAACTAGTAAAAAAAACTGACTCTGGAAAAAATTTCATTCTCTACCATCTGTCCTATCTCACAAGTTTCTTTGTCCTATCAGTTAATATTTGTTTTATGTTTTGCAGTCGCTTTAGTAGTGGCAGCACGCATTGACTTGCTGTACGAAAATTCAGTAATGCATTTCATCTCAGATTTTAAAACATCAACAGTGCTGATTGAGAAAACGTGGTATACGGAAAATGGATTTTTGAAAAATTCGTTTTCCTCTGTATGTTAAAGAAAGTTTTCTTAATATGTTTTCTTGTACTTTCTAATTTTCCTGCTTTTCGTATTTCCTATTGGATACATTATTTTATATTCAAAAATATATGTGCCTATAGGTATTTTCTTAAATGTTGTTGCCCCACCAGTGGCTGAGATATTCTGCCCTCAAAACTGGTAGACGGCAGGCGCTGGATTAGAACAAAACCCAATCGCGGTCGTCAGCCTTATCATTCGGAGTTTTCCGTGGTTTTCTTCGAACTTTGGATTTCCTTGCGTAAATACGGGTTGGGTTCCCTTAGAAAGACCCCCCCTCCTCCCTCGACGGAGGGCACCACCTTGGGGGCCCATATCCCATGCGTTGTCCGTTTGGGAGCATATTTAGCAATTGTTTATAAATTGTTTATTGTATTCTGTTACAAAAATAACAGGATGTTGGAACCTGTTACCAGCGCTACTGTGGAATGATGTAACCTGTTAACCAAAAATAACCATATTTCCCATCTCTAGGTTATAGTAACGGACTCCAGGCTAAAAGGTCCCGTGTTCGATACTGGCCACTGCCAAATACGCCCCGAATATATGTAGTGTAAGTTCTTGTTAATAAAGAGATTATGAATATACTGTCGGAGCAGTAGCAATGTTTGGTGCTGCCATCTATTGCGGTTTTGCCGAAAATCTTCCGCTTCAGAAGTCTGGATGCAGCTCGAAGGAAACTCCTGCCCTTCTGGCCCACGTAATGGTTATTAAAAAAATTTTTGGAGCTATTTCTAAAATTTACTTGGTGTCTCATACTAAAAATTTTTAAGTTAGTTATACAAAAAATTCTTTTGTTTAGTTTACAAAAGAAATCCTTGTTTCGCTTGCAAAAAAAAAGTTTGTAATGGTTACTAAAAAATTCTGTGGAATACAAATTTACTAAAAAATTTTTAGTAATCTCTTGAATTTTTTTTTACAGTGCAGGTACAATAGTTCATTACCCAATCCATAAATTTCTAAGATTCTTTAAACTTTAATCATGTTAAAATATCCATCATCCGTATACTTAGACCATTGTTTATTGAAAGAACATGCTTTTTAGTAATTTGTGCTTTCACGAAATATAAAGTTTTAATTCATGAAAATTGTCAGTGCATATTTTCAAATGTGATTATAAATGAAATGAGTTATGTTTCTAAAGAAAAAGAAAACATACGCCTCGGGAAAATTCTTTCGTTAAGATTAATTCTGTTCTAGAAAGTTTGACGTCACATGAAAAACAAGCTAATCACAAATGCATCTATAATTCATAGAAAATATCCTGAAAATGCGTATAAAATATGCTATAAAGCATGAAGTGTAATATGCATTTAATTTTTATTTAAAAAGAACTATTTGGGAAAAATGAACATAATTACACGTTCTTTAATAGGAAAATTCATTAAAAATTTAAATGTAAAATTCTGACATCTATATGGCAGTTTCAGTTTCAAATTCTCTTTACATTTTATTATAATTAAAATGCGCTTAAAAATTATGTACATTCTCAGAGTATTTTAACTATTTTAAATTCAAAATGTAAATGTCATTAAGGAATTTAGTTTCGAAATTTGAAAGTTTCCGCATTTTACCATTTACATTCATAAGCAATATTTTTTATTTAAATGTGATAAAATATAACAAGACCTTTCATAAGAGTCTGAGTGAATACAATTATACTTAATTTTTAAACTGCAAATTTCTTCTCAAGTTTTTTTTTCCTTTTAAGAAACTTGTCAAATTTTCTAAAAAAAAAAATTTATTCAAGGATTGCATTTAAAGACTTTATTATGATACTGAACATGCATATTGTTGCTTGTAAAAAAACTGAATTTATTCTAACTTTAAACATATGATGAATGTGGAATTTTTAAAAACAACAATTCTAATTTTATTTAGATATACAGATAGAGAAACATGTTCCATAGAATAGTTTGAAAAAAATTGTTGCTTCTTTGGTAAAATATATTCTAGCATTTATTAAATAAATAAAACAATATTTTTTGTTATTAGGATTATTAAATTTCATTTATGTTCTTTTTTCTACTAAATAATGTAAAAAAAAATTAAATACGATCGTTTGGTAGCTTTACTTCCCCGGGTCCATTCTTCTTATTTTTCAGTGTCTTTAATTTATGTAATTTTGCTTTAAATGTGTCCAGTTTCGATTTTTAAATTTTTTCCCGATTTCTCTCCGATTCCGACACTAATAATGGACGAGCCGTAGCTGTGGTCTTTCGGTAGCTTTATTGTCTTGGGTCCAATCCTACCCGCTTTTCATTGTTTTTAATACATATAATTTTGCTTTTAAATTTGTCCGGTATCAAGTTTTTTCATTTTTTTAGTTTCCTTCGTAATTATGTAAACATAATGCATCTATAGTCGTCGTTCAGTCTCTCCGCCTGTCCGTCTATCCGCATATAACAGAACAAAAACTCCCAAACCGAATCAGTTGAATTTTAAAATATATAATTATTGCATAATTTTGTCAAATCATTTAAAATTTTATGAAACTCTGATGCATAGTTTAATTATAAGGACAATCAAAATATTAAGTTATATTACGGTAATAGGAAAAAATAGTTTCAAGTGCAATTTAATGGTATTATGCTCTTTCGAACATAATAAAATTGATATGCGTCTACGAAGGATATGCTAAAATATACATTTTGTACAATCTGTGGTGCAAAAAATATTTGTTATTAATTTACAGTTCTACACAAATGTATTATATCACATAACGGTATAGCGGGAAACATTGTTTGGGGCGTGTTTTAATAATATACATCTATTTCACATTTTATGAAATTGACGTACATTGCTGAGGTTTACTACAAGTTACTTCCTGTATCATAGAGAGTAAATATTTACAAGGTACACAAAAGATTTCAGATACTCTACTGTAACCGAAATACTGCATACATTTGCACCAAGATCTGGATATTTTAAAAACTTCCTTGGGATACGAACGCACCTCATTTGGTACGCTCGACGTGCAATTTTCAGCTTGTTTTTATTCCTCTAGAAAGTCGGATATTTTGGACATGGCTAGGGTCCTGTAGAACTGGCTTCATTTCAAATTAATCTGTTTCACTTTCATAGCCAGTTTGCAAAATTGAATCATTAATAATCGCAATAGTTTCGGGAAAAAAATAAATATATTCCAAAAGATATTATGATTGTTAGTGATTATTTATCACACCCCAATAAATCCATCTTAATATGAAAATTTCAACATCCAGAACCAGGGTTTGAACTAAAAATCACAGTTTACTAACGAGATGCTTTACTCCTAAGCTATGATGTCGACACGAAAAAAGTCAGATAAACGAAGCAATAAAAAGATATATTAACCCAAACCTATATAAACCCTAAAACAGATATAATTTTTAAATATAAATTAGAATTTGATAAAACATTATATTGAATAAAATAATTATATTATTTTATATTTCTTGATATAATATATCCTATCTCATTTCTAGACGCGAAAAAGCGCTAATTGATCCCTTGTGTAATCTGAACGTTTGATTATTTTTTCGTCCTTTTATTCTAGTTATTCACTTTAATGAGGGAGGAACACATTAATAGATCCCCTACTGCTTAGAAAATATTCGCTGAGGAGAAATGTGATTTAATACGTGGGTTAGAGAAAATTAATCTAAAGCCAAGTGTTCCATGGATAAGCATATTTTCCGGCCGGTGACAAACAACTAATACCAGTCAATAGAATTTAAATAAAGAGAAAATGAAAAAAATATGTATACACTGTAAAAAAATCCACTAAATTTACGACAAAAACTATCGACAGCAATGTAGCAAGCAGTTTTTCCATAAAAATTGCAGTAATATTAGAAGTATTTTTTTATTACATCTAATTTTACTGCATTTTTTACGGGAAAAACTGCTGGCAACATTGCTGCTGGCAGTTTTTGACATACATTTAACGAATTATTTTTACAGTGTAGGTAAAAATATATTAAATAACAAATATTTAACAAAATAAATATAATAGAATTTTTTTTATGAATCTTTTGAAATATTTAAATAAAAATAAATGTTTATTATACAATTTTAATTAATTTTAGGTAGCTTTCATTCCAAAAAGTAAAAAGCTACCTATTGCAGACGTCCGGAGGAAAGCACTTCCAGAAACTTTTGGTATATTTTAACCGATCATGACCCCCAGACCCCAAAACCACCCTCCGTTCAAATGTTGACATATATATATATATATATATATATATATATATATATATATATATATATATATAGGATTTTTGTCATGCGATAACTAACGTATTTATGAACTGATTTGAATGAAACTTGGTATGTACTTAGTACATACAAATGTCTCGACCGAGTTCGTTGGCCAGCATCATCCGCCATTTTGTTTCAAAATGGCGGCCATTTTAATTTTTTAAAAAAAATTTAAATTTAAAATTCAATGCAAAAAAATTAAAAGTTGAAAAATATTTTTCTTTTACGTGTTAGAACTTAAAACAACGATTCCAGAACACTTTTTATTTTGTATATATCTAAAAAACTGATTGAGTTATAGCACTTTGAATTTTTCTTACGGCTGACATTTTGAAACGATCTGATTTTTGTCACGTGATAACACGCGTATTTATGAACCGATTTGAATGCAACTTATTATGTACATAGTACATACAAATGTCTGGACCGAGGTCGTTGGCCAGCATCATCCGCCATTTTGTTTCAACATGGCGGCCATTTAAATTTTTTTTAAAAATTTAAATTTTAAAATTAAATGCAAAACAATGAAAAGTTGAAAAATATTTTTCTATTACGTGTTAGAACTTAAAACAACGATTCAGAACACTTTTTATTTTGTCTATATCTTAAAAAATGATTGAGTTATAGCACTTTGAATTTTTCTTATGGCTGACATTTTGAAACGATCTGATTTTAGTCCCGTGATAACGCGTGTATTTATGAATCGATTTGGATGTAACTTGGCGTGTACATAGTATATACTGAGGCCTGAATCGAGTTCGATACTCAGTTCCATCCGCCATCTTATTTCAAAATGGCGGCCATTTAAAAAAATTTATAAATTTTAAAATTTTAAATTAGGTGTACAAGAAAGTGAGAAATTGAAAAAGATTTTTCTTTTATGCATTTGACCTTGATACAAAGAATCCACAGCATTTTTTTTTCGTTTGTATCTTAAAACATGGCTGAGTTATCGCATTTTAGGTAGCTTTCATTACAAAAAGTAAAAAGCTACCTATTGCAGCCGTCCGGAGGAAAACACTTCCAGAAAATTTTGGTATATTTTCACCGATCATGACCCCCAGACCCCAAAACCACCCTCCGTTCAAATGTTGACATATATATATATATATATAACCATATATATATCTGATTTTTGTCATGCTCTAACTAACGTACTTATGAACCGATTTGAATGAAACTTGGTATGTTCATAGTACATACAAATGCCTCAACCGAGTTCGTTGGCCATGATCATCCGCCATTTTGTTTCAAAATTGCGGACATCTTAAATTAAAAAAATAATAATAAAATTTTAAATTAAATGCGAAAAAATTAAAAGTTGAAAAATATTTTTCTTTTATGTGTTAGAACTAAAAACAGCGATTCTAGAACACTTTTTACTTTGTCTATATCTTAAAAAATTATTCAGTAATAGCCCTTTGAATTTTTCTTATGGCTGAAATTTTGAAATGATCTGATTTTTGTCACGCGATAACATGCGTATTTATGAACCGATTTGGATGTAACTTGGTGTGTACATAGTATATACTGAGGCTTGAGTCGAGTTCGTTACCCAGTTCCAATGGCGGCCATTTAAATTTAAAAAAAAATTAAATTTAAAAATAGGTACAAGAAAGTGAGAAATTGAAAAAGATTTTTCTCTTATGTATTTGACCTTGATACAAAGATTCCAGAGCATTTCTTGTTTCTTCTGTATCTTAAAAAAAATGGCTGAGTTATAGCACTTTTAATTTCTAGTGTTGCTCACATTTGGAAATGATCTGATTTTTGTCACGTGATAACACGCGTATTTATAAACAGATTTTGATGAAACTTGGTGCGTACATAGTGCATACGAATGTCTGAACCGAGTTTGTTGGCCAGTTCCATCCGCCATCTTGTTTCAAAATGGCGGAATATTAATTTTTTTAATTTTAAATTTTAAAATTAGGTGCAAAAAGTAAGAAATTGAAAAAGATTTTTCTTTCGTGTGTTCGACCTTGATACAAAGATTCCAGAGCATTTTTGTTTCATCTATATCTTGAAAAATGGCTGAGTTATAGCACTTTCAATTTCCAGTGTGGTTGACATTTTGAAACGGACTGAAATTTGTCACGCGATGCGCATATTTATAAACTGATTTGGGTATAACTCCGTGTGCCCATAGTACATACCAATGTCTTGACCGCGTTCATTGCCAACTTCATCCGTCCTCTTGTTTCAAAATGGCAGCCATTTAAGTTTGTCAAAAATCTTTTAAATGTATAATGATGTACAAACAAAAAATTAAAAATTGAAAAAAGGTTAATTTTAAAGTATTTATCTTAATAATGAATTCCGGAGTGATTTTTGCTTTGTCTCTACCTTAAAAACGCCTGAGATATAGCAGTTTGAATTTCTAACGTGGGTGACATTTAAAAAAATGAATTTGTCCGCGACATCACTCGTATACATTAATCGATTTCAATATGAGTGTGCATGTGCACATGAATTAAGAATTCGACCAAGCTCATTGGTTTGTTTTATCCATCATGTTGCTTTAAAATGGCATACACTTCATGATATCGTGGAATTTGGCGACTCTCCAAATCGCTTAAAATAAAACCAGGTTGAATAAAAGATGACTAATTTCTAAAACTTTCTATTAATATTCAGTCTTCACAAAAACTAGTATTCAATCTTATGAAATCGGGTTCCACTAACTTGAGCTTCGTATATTTGAATAATGTAATATAATTTAAAATAAATAAATAAATAAATAAGTATATGAAAGCTACCTCTTCCTCCCAGTATTGCCGGAAGGACTTTTCAGTAATGAAATAGCGCTTGAAATTATTGCATATTTAATACGTGATTTATCACATGCTAGCAAAGCGTAGAAACCAACAGGGGGTAAAGTGCCCAAGCAGGGGATCGAACCCGAACCCTTGGAATAGAGCTCCAAGTGCTCTATCATTTAAGCTTCGAGGATGATATTCAGCTTGGCATTTTTCACTCCCATATGTTGGTAAGGCTGCACTAAACCACAGGATGGAATAGTCTTCATGAGCACATATCTTGAGTATGAAACATGCGACATAAACAATCCAAGCATCGGTGAGCACATATCCAATTTCAATAATTTTCCAATTAATTTTCAGCAATGAAATTGCGATTGAAATTATTGAATTTTTAATAAGTGATTTATTACTTGCTAAGTAAGTTCTTGAGGCGTAACAAGAGACACAAACAAACCCAACATCGATGAACGCATATCCAGTTTTAATTAATTTTCCAATTAATTTTTAGCAATGAAATTACGCTTGAAACTATTGAATATTTAATACGTGATACTTGCTAAGTAAGTTCTTGGAGCGCAACATGAGACACAAAAAAACCCAACATCGGTGAACACATAAATACTTTTAATTAATTTTCCAATTAATTTTCGGCAATGAAATTACGTTTAAAATTATTGAATATTTAATACAAGATACTTGCTAAGTAAGTTCTTGAGGCGTAACATGAGACACAAACAAGCCCAACATTGATGAACACATAAATACTTTTAATTAATTTTCCAATTAATTTTCGGCAATGAAATTACGTTTAAAATTATTGAATATTTAATACATGATACTTGCTAAGTAAGTTCTTGAGGCGTAACATGAGACACAAACAAGCCCAATATCGGTGAACACATAAATACTTTTAATTAATTTTCCAATTAATTTTCGACAATGAAATTACGTTTAAAATTATTGAATATTTAATATATGATACTTGCTAAGTAAGTTCTTGAGGCGTAACATGAGACACAAACAAACCCAACATCGGTAAACACATAAACACTTTTAATTAATTTTCCAATTAATTTTCGGCAATGAAATTACGTTTAAAATTATTGAATATTTAATACATGATACTTGCTAAGTAAGTTCTTGAGGCGTAACATGATACACAAACAAGCTTAACATCGGTAAACACATAAACACTTTTAATTAATTTTCCAATTAATTTTCGGCAATGAAATTACGCTTCAAATTATTGAATATTTAATACATGATACTTGCTAAGTAAGTTCTTGAGGCGTAACATGAGACACAAACAAGCCCAACATCGGTGAACACATAAATACTTTTAATTAATTTTCCAATTAATTTTCGGCAATGAAATTACGCTTCAAATTATTGAATATTTAATACATGATACTTGCTAAGTAAGTTCTTGAGGCGTAACATGAGACACAAACAAACCCAACATCGGTGAACACATAAATACTTTTAATTATTTTGCAATTAATTTTCGGCAATGAAATTACGTTTAAAATTATTGAATATTTAATACATCATACTTGCTAAGTAAGTTCTTGAGGCGTAACATGAGACACAAACAAGCTTAACATCGGTAAACACATAAACACTTCTAATTAATTTTCCAATTAATTTTCGGCAATGAAATTACATTTAAAATTATTGACTATTTAATACATGATACTTGCTAAGTAAGTTCTTGAGGCGTAACATGAGACACAAACAAACCGAACATCGGTAAACACATAAACACTTTTAATTAATTTTCCAATTAATTTTCGGCAATGAAATTACGTTTAAAATTATTGAATATTTAATACATGATACTTGCTAAGTAAGTTCTTGAGGCGTAACATGAGACACAAACAAGCTTAACATCGGTAAACACATAAACACTTTTAATTAATTTTCCAATTGATTTTCGGCAATGAAATTACGCTTGAAATTCTTGAATATTTAATACATGATACTTGCTAAGTAAGTTCTTGAGGCGTAACATGAGACACAAACAAACCCAACATCGGTAAACACATAAACACTTTTAATTAATTTTCCAATTAATTTTCGGCAATGAAATTACGTTTAAAATTATTGACTATTTAATACATGATACTTGCTAAGTAAGTTCTTGAGGCGTAACATGAGACACAAACAAGCTTAACATCGGTAAACACATAAACACTTTTAATTAATTTTCCAATTGATTTTCGGCAATGAAATTACGCTTGAAATTCTTGAATATTTAATACATGATACTTGCTAAGTAAGTTCTTGAGGCGTAACATGAGACACAAACAAGCCCAACATCGGTGAACACATAAATACTTTTAATTAATTTTCCAATTAATTTTCGGCAATGAAATTACGCTTCAAATTTTTGAATATTTAATACATGATACTTGCTAAGTAATTTCTTGAAGCGTAACATGAGACACAAAAAAGCCCAACATCGGTGAACACATAAATACTTTTAATTAATTTTCCAATTAATTTTCGGCAATGAAATTACGCTTCAAATTATTGAATATTTAATACATGATACTTGCTAAGTAAGTTCTTGAGGCGTAACATGAGACACAAACAAACCCAACATCGGTGAACACATAAACACTTTTAATTATTTTTCCAATTAATTTTCGCAATGAAATTACGCTTGAAATTATTGAATATTTAATACGTGAATTATCACTTGTTAACATTTTTCACCCTGTTGGTTTCTACGCTTACTTAGCAACTGATAAATCACATAATCAATATTTAATAATTTCAAATTGAAAAGGATTATTTGTCCCTATTTATAAAATTCGAATATATGCAATTATGTTCAAAATTGAAAATTTCGTCGAAAAATTAAATAAAACAATGTTTATAATGGTTTATAGATATTATGAAATTTTTTGCTTTTAGATCTTATAGGGTTTCTGCTTTCTGATTAAAATTTTTTTAAATAACTAACAAGTCGAATTTTTGAGAGTTTTTAAATGTTGTTAGGCAATTAAAACACGAACGTCACCATCTTTTGTAGAAACGAAGTTAAACCGTCACCTGGGAATAATAAGGTTCTATCTGTGTTTTTCAAAAAAAAATGAGTTATCGATTTAGAAATGTTCTATTTGTATCTATGAAGGCATTTTTGCATGAAAATGATGTTATATATAATTTATATATAATATTACAATTATATTATGACAATATTTTCATCCAGAAATGCCTTCATTGATACAAATATAACATTTCTAAATTGATGTGTCATTTTTTTTCAAAAACACAGATAGAACCTTATTAATCTCAGGTAACGAAATGTTGAATGACCATAGATTTAAAATTTGTAAGGCCTTTTTTACTTTTTCTTTTTTCTGAAGACTAATCAGATTTCTGGTACATGCATATAGTGAACACAATATTGGTAAAATATGAATACTAATTTGAAAATTGTTAAGTTTAAGCAGTACAATAATTGATGCAGCAGCTCCTTATTGCTCACAATACATAAAAAAGTCGTTGGATCCACCATAATACTTACCCATCATGATATGCATACTATAAAATATAAAGATAAAAAATGTGTAAATTATTTGTAAAATGCATCGTAATTTCAAAATAGAATTTAAACGATAGTTAAGTATTTTTGCATAACTGAATCATTAATAATCGCAATAGTTTTAGGAAAAAATAAATAGATTACAGAAGATATTATGAATGTTAGTGATTATTTATCACACCCCAATAAATCCATCTTAATATGAAAATTTCAACATCCAGAACTAGGGTTTGAACTAAAAATCACAGTTTAGTAGCGAGATGTTTTACTCCTAAGCTATGATGTCGACACGAAAAAAGTCAGATAAGCGAAGCAATAAAAAGATATATTAACCCTAACCTATATAAAACCTAAACCAGATATTATTTTAAAATATAAATTGGAATTTGATAAAAAATTATATTGAATAAAATAATTATATTATTTTATATTTCTTAATATATTATATCAAATCACATTTTTAGACGCGAAAAAGCGCTAATTGATCCCTTGTGTAATCTGAACGTTTGATTATTTTTTCGTCCTTTTATTCTAGTTATTCACTTTAATGAGGGAAGAATACATTGATAGATCCCTTACTGATTAGAAAATATTCGCTGAGGAGAAATGTGATTTAATACGTCGGTTAGAGAAAATTAATCTAAAGCCAAGTGTTCCATGGAGAAGCATATTTTCTGGCCGATGACAAACAATTAAGACAGTCAATAGTATTTAAATGCAGAGAAAATGAAAAAAATATACACACTGTAAAAAAAAATCCACTAAATTTACGACAAAAACTATTGACAGCAATGTAGCAAGCAGATTTTCCATAAAAATTGCAGTAATATTAGAAGTATTTTTTTATTACATCTAATGTTACTGCATTTTTTACGGGAAAACTGCTGGCAACATTCCTGCCGGCAGTTTTTGCCGTACATTTAACAAATTATTTTTACAGTGTAGGTAAAAATATACTTAAACAACAAATATTTAACAAAATAAATATAATAAAAAAAATTTTATGAATCTTTTGAAATATTTAAATAAAAATAAATGTTTATACAATTTCAATTAATTTTCAGTAATGAAATAGCGCTTGAAATTATTCCATGTTTAATACGTGATTTATCACTTGCTAGCAAAGCGTAGAAACCAACAGGGGTGAAAATGCCCGAGCTGGGGATCGAACCCGAACCCTTGGAATAGAGCTCCAAGTGCTTTATCATTTAAGCTTCCAGGACGATATCCAGCTTGGCATTTTTCACTCCCATATGTTGGTAAGGCTGCACTACAGTACAAGACGGAATAGTCTTCATGAGCACATATCATGAGTACGAAACATGAGACACAAACAATCCAAGCATCGATGAACACATATCCAATTTTATTTAATTTTCCAATTAATTTTCAGCAATGAAATCACGCTTGACATTATTGAATATTTAATACATGATACTTGCTAAGTAAATTCTCGAGGCGCAACATGAGACACAAACAAAGTAGTATAAGTATTTTTAAAACGCAGTAATGCTCTATTTCAGAATTTTGGATACTAATTGATTATCCAATCGATCCATTTCGACAAATAATATAAATCGCCAAACTACTGATGAAGCACACTAATTGGCAAGATTTTTATTTAAATTCCGAAATAACAAATAAATTATTAAAAGGTTAATAATATTCCAAATAATACGTTAAATTAAAATCACTTTATGACGTAGCAAACAAACGTAACGCATTTAACGTCAAGTGAATGCGACATTTACGATAAGCCATTATTGGCATTTAATCGTAGAGGGATTAACGGGATAAACAATTTATACCGAAATGAGTAAAAGAAGCATCCTTATAATTCCAAAAATAAAAGTTACATGAACTAAAAATTTACTGCGTTGGATTAAGCGTCTCATTTCCAATTAAAATATAACTTTGGATTGAAATTTGAATGAAATACAGGGTTGTGCAAAATTGAAGAACGTGGAAAACGTGACTATAAATATCTTAGCAACTAGTTATCCGATCGATTTCATTCTTTATGCAAAATTTATGCTTTTTTATTGTCTTTTACATTTGCTCATTAAATTAAAATAAAAATCAAAAATGTTTAGATACCTTTCGTCCGAACGAATATTTTGAAAATATATATCCGAAAAAAATAGTTCCATATAATCGAGATTTCTGATATTAAATAGGCTTCTTCCAATTTTTACAAACAAAGTACATACCAAATTTCAAGTCTCTATCTTGATTTGTTCAAGAGATAGAGCGTTTACAGGCAGACGGATACACAAAAAGACAGACGGGAATTTTTTTTTTCTAAAAATTTTTTTTCGGACTCTCTAGTGTCTGAAACGTATAAATCCGACAGAATTTTTTTTTTTCGATTTCCAAAATGATTGCAAGATTTACCTTATATTACGTATGATGGGTAAGTAACAAGTGCAAGAAATCATGCCTCAAGCATGTATTATGTAAGACATTTTTTGAAGCACATTCAGAGAATTGCAACAAAATTTCATTGTTTATTAAGATGAAAGGAGATAGCAGAATAAAAATTTTGGAAAACTCAAAACACAATTTCAGCAATCACCAACAATATTTGGAAATTATCCGAATTCGTTTGTGCAATTTTTTTATATGATCTACAAATCTGTGTAAATAGTACAAAATATGTTAAAATTTTGCACAGTTACGAAATTCATAACACATTTGAAAATCGAAATTCAGCAGTTTTTTGTCAATAAACGGAAATATACTCGAGGTTTCTTTGCAGCATCGTATATGAAATATATAAATTATTCATACAAAAAAGATTTAAATTTAAAAATACTTAGTGCAGTCGAAAACGTACTTCAAGAATTTATTGTTCATGGAAATAGAGAAACTGAGTAATTTGCGTATCCCTGTGTATCTTGTAAAACATCTCATAGGTATACATAAACTTAAATACGTATAAAATAGTGTAACGCTAATAAAGTATCAAGTAAACGATCTTTATCCGTAGACCGTAATGTAGCGTATCACTTTTGAGCGCATCTGTAAATGAACTATAAATGTACACACTTCATATTCAATAGAAAACATATAGTATTATTTATGTGATATAGTGACCTTCACTAATATGCTTCAGTTCTATAGTTTTACGAATATTTAAGCGTTTTACAGCACGAAACGACAGACAGACAAAGAGAATTCATGAATACTTTTCAACTGTGTTCGAGAGTGTTAAAAATGACGTATTACGAGGTATCTATTTAGAGTATAGAAATATTTAATTCCATACACTCCAACATATGGAAGTTATAGTAGATTTTTAAATGATATAAACTGTAATCTCTCCAAAAAATCATTTTTTTCAAAAGTTAAAACTCTTTCCTTTGCCTATTTATTAATGGTGTAATTTATCTTCGTATAAGTACTAAGCAGTTTTCTTTGAGATAAGGAACATCAACATCAGTAACGTAAATCTAATTCACTATATTTGTGTAGTAAAAGAGATTTTCGCATGTTCTAACATAGAATTTGTAATTTATCCTTCTTTATTTCATTTGCAAAAACCTTTTATTGTAAAACAAAAGCTTTTATCTTGTTCCGAAAAATGTGTTTTACTTACATATTTTTACAAGAAACCAGCTTTACACACAATCCTCCTTTTTCAGTGTAAAAGAAAATGATGATGGTGTACAATTATGCTTCTTAAATTATTTAGAAAAAGATAACAAATGTTTTATAAAAAATATCTGTAATGTGAAAGTAAGCTGGTATATCATCAGAGTAATAACAGAAAGAAATATACCGGGTGTCCCAAAAATGACTGATGGATTTTAAAATTCAATAACTTGCAAACGGTGAAAGCTATTTAAAAATTTTTTGCAGGAGGGTTGTGTATAATGTCAGGAGATTTTTTTATCGTAATTTTTTATTTTAGTTCGCATCTCAAACAATAGGTGGCGCTGACGGCGATTGAAGGCCAATCGACGCTTCACTCACTCAGCCCTTATCCCCTGGCCTTCAATCGCCGTCAGCGCCACCTATTGTTTGAGATGCAAACTAAAATAAAAAATTACAGTAAAAAAACTCATGACATTAAACATAACCCTCCTGCAAATTTTTTTTTTAAATAGCTGTCACCGTTTGCAAGTTATTGAATTTTAAAATCCATCAGTCATTTTTGGGACACCCGGTATATATACATACATATGTTTATATACATACATATGTTCATATACGTATACTATATGTAAACATAATATTAGGATAGTTTATAACAAATTTTTAAAAACTATTAGCATGATTTATAATTACTATTTATAAATGTATCTGTGAATCTGCATACTTCTTGGAATATTGCATGAAAGTGAATTCCGCATCGGGTCATTAATGTTTAAGCATGTAATCTACTCATAAAAAAACATAATTTTTTATAAGCTTAATTATGTTTTCATTTGAAAGTTTTCTACCCATGAAAAATCTATAAAAAATTGTTTTATAAGCTTCATTTTTTTATTGAGAAGTATTGGTTTGTTGCCAATTTTCAGCATATTTCTAATCGTAGAAATATGCAGTTATGTTTCATAAATGAAATTAATTGGAAAACGCTATTTTTAATGTTTATTTCTATAGAATCAACACTGCACAGAAGTATTGTAAGATAATGTTGAAAAATAATGTTCGAGTCTAATTTTAATTGATTTTGAATTTTAATTTTTTTTCTTTAAATAACTTTCACACGACACAACAAACCTGAGGTACATTTTAAAGGATTACAAATATCTCGGCAACTAATTATCCGATTGACTTCGTTCTTTATGCAACATTTATATTAGTTTATTGTTTTTTAAATCCACTCCCTAAAATAAAAAAAAAATAGAAAAATTTTATATACCTTTCACCAGAACGAATATTTCGAGAGACCGAAAAAAATACTTCCGGATAATCGAGGTTACTGATATTCAATAGTGTTCTTTACACTATTACATACGAAGTGCACACCAAATTTCAAGTCCCTATCTCAATTTGTTCGAGAGATAGAGCGTTTACAGACAGACTTAAGACAGTTTTAAGTATTTTAAAATGTTATATTACTTACATAATATACAAAAACGTTTATTTTATCATCAGATATGCATTATATACAATAGGAAATGAAATTTAAAAATCAACTGCTTAAACTATATAAACCATTTTTTCCCTTAAATATATATGTATATATTTTCCCAACCCTGCAATAGGAATTTCTAATTGAATTATAAAAAACATGCAGCTAAAAATCTAAAAATTGAAATACTTTTCTATTTGTTACTTTGTAGCATGGGTGCAAGTTTTCTGTCCACAGGGCAGAATTCAGTTTTTTGAAAATTCCCACAGATGGAAGCAGGATGGAAAATTTTTTTGAGGGAGAAGAAAAAAGAAACCATATTTAGATTTCTCAGAATTTGCATAAAATATAAAGAAACTAGGTCTGAAAAAACCTTACTTTATGACCATTTCGGTTAAGAATAGTGTAAATATGCGATCTCCATCAAAGAATCACAGAAAAAGACTATTTTTGTTAAAGGATCATAAAAAAAATTCCACAATTTTTGTTAAAAAATGTGGGGGAAAAAAACTAAATTTCGTCAAAAAATTGAAGAAAATATGCAATTTATTTCGTAGGATCATGAAAAGGACGCTATTTCAATTAAAGGATTGCCAAAACAATGTGGTGTCGGTCAATGTATCGTGAAATTATTTCCATCAAAGGATTGCAGAAATATTCGATTGTCGTCATATTGCAGAGAATTTCATCAAAAAATAGCAGAAAAAATCGATTCTCGATGAAAAAAAAATATCTTAAAATATGCAAATTTCATCAAAAAATCATGGAAAATATGCAGATTTCATCAAAAAATCATAGAAAAAACTCCTAATTTCAGTGAAAAATTATGAAAAAACTCAAAAAAAAATATCTATAGTAAAAAAATATATATATATCAAAAAATCGCATAAAAGATGTAAATTTCGACAATCTATCGCAAAATAGATGCAATTTTTGACAACTCTCAGAAAAGAGGCACAAAGATCGCAAATTTCGTTAAAAGATTATAGGAAAAAAGCATATAGTTACAGTGACGGGTAGGTATTCACCCCCTTTCATAAACTGTAACCAGAGTTGTACAGCTCATATTCAAAATATTAGAATAATTGAGAAAAAGTAATAAGAAAAAATTATTTGTCATTTATTTATTTTTTGTACTAAGTAAATGCAATTAAATTTCTTATAAATTAAATCTGGAATGTTTAGATAAGATTTTAACATTTATAAAATATAAAATACTGCACAATAAATTAGGTATACAGCTTCCTTAAACACATCAGAATATTAGAATAAAATTTAGATTGGTTCAAAATATTAGAATATTTTATTTTACGCAACAATATTACCTTATGAATATGAAGTAAATGGTAGTTAATATTTTGTAGCATCCCCTTTAGCTTTCATAACAGCGTACAATCGATCTTACATACTATATACAAGGTGTTTACAAACATTTCTATCAATATTAGCCCAAATAGACTTTATATGTGCCACTAACTCAGTTTTACTTGAAGGAGGATTTTCTTGAAGTTTTTTCTTCATTATACACCATAAGTTTTCGATGGGATTAAGATCTGGTGAATTTGGTGGCCAAGGAAGTACCTTAATGTTGCGTTGGCGGAACCAATTCTTAGTTGACACCGAGGTATGCGGGGACGCTAAATCTTGTTGAAAGATGAAATCATCTTCAAATAAATCTTCTGATGGTGGAATCATGTAATATTCTAAAATTTGTTGATATATCAGAGAGTTAACCTTTTCGTAGACGATGCATAACTTTCCAGGTCCTTCTGCACTCATACAACCCCAAACCATGACACTAGCAGCAAATTTTACGGAACGTTTAAGGCATTCTTTATCAAATGCTTCTTGCTTCATTCTCCAAACTCGAATACCTTGATTACCATATGAAACACAAAACATACTTTCATCACTAAATAATATATTTTTCCAATCTTCATTGCTCCATAAACGTCTTGATTTACACCAATTCAATCTTATACGCTTTTGTCTTGCAGTCATGAGAAGTTTTGTTTTCGGTACACGAGATTCAAATTTAAATTTATGGAGACGTCTTAATGTTGTCGATGTAGAAACTTCAACTCCTTCTTCTTTCCATTTTCGGTGCAAGAATCGCACACTTTTAAAACGGTTTTTCTTAACTATACGCTTCAGTTTCCTGTCATCTCCAGCAGATGTTTTTGGTTTTCGGCTACCATTTCGGCGATTATTTTGAAATTTTCCAATTTTTGAATATTGTGTTAGTATTTTACTAACGCTCGATTGCGAACAATGTAAATAATTCGCTATAAAACATTGATTTTTACCGTGCCGATACAAATCAACCATACGAAGTTTAGTAGATTCAGAAATATCACTCACACGGCCCATTTTAAGACGAAAAAGAAGCAAACTGCAAAAAAGAATACTGATTTTAAATAAAATTGTCTGAATTTAATCAATGATGCCACCAGTTAAGAATTGGTAATAATTAAAGGAGAATTAATGTGAAATATTCTAATATTTTGAACCACTTGAATAAATATTCTAATATTTTGACTTTTCAAAATAAATTTTTTTTGCAATTAATCTTTTCAAAAATGATATTAAATTTAAGATAACAAGTAAGTTTAATCAACAATAAGTTCTTAATAAAAATATCGTTTGCATATTTTCATTAAAAGACATTAAATTACCAAACGATATTTTCAATTTCTAAAAAAAGGTAATTATTCTAATATTTTGAATATGAGCTGTATAATATAGACACACGCCGTGCGCAGAAAACTTTAACAAATAAACAATTTTTATTTTAGTGCCAAAAAATAAAATATTCCCTCAATTTTATGAACAAATTTTTTACTGTTAACAAGAATGTTGTCAAGAGACCTCGAAAAAGTCGTGAATTTCAACAAAGAATCGTGCAAAAAACATGCATTTCGATAAATAATGGCATAAAAAACATGCATTTGAACAAAGAATGGCATAAAAACGTGCATTTGAACAAAGAATCATGTAAAAAAAAGGACAAAATACCGCACAAAAAATGCGAATTTCGTTCAAAAGCTGTGTCAAAAATGAGAATTTCGTCCAAAGACCGCACTAAAAGCGTAGATTCCATACATGAATCGCGTATAAAACGCGAATTTCGTGCATAGGTTTCGTAAAAAAAACACTAATTTCGTGCATGAATAGCATAAAAACACGAATTACATCCATGAATCGTGTAAAAAAAACACTAATTACGTTCATAAATTGCATAAAAATGCGAATTACGTTTATGAATCGTGTAAAGAAACGCGAATTGCATTCATAAATTGCATTAAAACCGTGAATTGCGTTCATGAATTGCATAAAAAATACGAATTACGTCCATAAATCGTTCAAAAAACAGGAATTTCATCGGCAGAAAGATCAAAAAACACAAATTACGTCTATGAATCTCATAAAAATAGAGAATTACGCCCATTAATCGAGTAACAAACGCAAATTACATTCATGAATTGCATAAAAAACGTGAATTATGTCCATAAATTTCTCAAAGAAATCAAATTGCTTTCATAAATCATGTAAAAAACGTGAATTACGTCCATGAATCACTAAAAACGCGAATTACATCCATGAATCACGGAAAAACACGAATTATATGTCCATAAAATCTCTCAGAAAACGCGAATTACGTATATGAATCGTGTAAAAAATGCAATTTATGCTTACAAATTGCATAAAAATGCAAATTACGTTCATGAATCGTGTAAAAAACGTGAATTACTTTCATAAATCACATAAAAAATGCGAATTACATCCATAAATCGCTCAAAAC
This sequence comes from Maratus speculifer, assembly GCA_964019185.1. Classification (NCBI taxonomy): domain Eukaryota; kingdom Metazoa; phylum Arthropoda; class Arachnida; order Araneae; family Salticidae; genus Maratus; species Maratus speculifer. The sequence goes on from OZ025300.1 coordinate 110,726,268, forward strand.
ATTTGAATGTAGTTGGCAGAAAGCTCAAAAATGCAAATTGCATCTGTGAATCACATAAAAATACCAAATTACGTCCATAAATCGCATAACAAATGTGAATTACGTTCATGAATCTCATAAAAAAAGAGAATTACGTTCATAAATCGCTCAAAAACGCAAATTACATTCATAAATCGCATAAAAAACGCGAATTACGACCATTAATCACACAAAAAACGCGAATTACACCCAACATTAATTTGCACAAAGTTTTTGACCGAATATTACATGTGCAGGAAGTTTTTAGTTTTATACAAGTCTGACTGTAACCTTTCAAAAAATTTGCTGCGACTTTCATACGAAAATTTTTACTCAGAATTCCCCTCGATTTTATGTGTCATAGCTGTCAACTTTATTGTTTTTAGCTTTACCCTGTCTAAATTAATCTTTTCAAATACTGTTGACATGGATATGAATGTTTCACATGCACTTTTTTTTTTTTTGTTTCAACATAATTGTATTTTACTGCATGTAATTTTCAACGAGTTGAATTTTGTTTAAGTGATGCATCGAAGCAAGTGTATGTGTGCGCATTCATTGGAGGGGGGGGGGGTAGGGGGTATTCAGAATAATTTCAGTCTTAGCCAAATTTCAAAGTTGCATCCATGCTTTGTGGTAAAAATAATTTTAATACCTAAATCCCTCCCTCCTCTCCAAAATTATTTCTAGTTATACCAGAAGTTAATTTTCGCAGTATAAATTTCTCCTTTTTCTAAAAGTCTGCAAAATCAGATTTCAAACAAAAATTGTAAAATAATTTCTTGGAAATTATAATTATCAAATTTCAAAACATAAACAATGAAATGTGTGCTTCCACCCTCAACACATAGTACCAACAAATGCTTTTAAATAACAGCATTTTGGTTATTATTTTTTTTAATTTCTGTCAGATTTTTCAGATTTGCAGAACGCATACTAATTGAAAAATTTTACATTATTAAGCTCATAAAACCTGAAATTTATGCCAAAATAGAATAGTTTTTTTTTTGTTTCTTTGTTCGAGCAGTGGAAACGCAGTGTTTGCACTAGATGCAGTGCTTGCACTAGACGCTGTGTTTGCACTAATATCAATTTTATCTCTGAAAATTTTCATTCTTTTATTATCAAAACAGGTGAAAAGATTAATCTGATGTTTGGAGCAATTCCCATTTTATTGTTGCTTTCATACAAAGTATACCAAGATTGCAGATTTTGATGCATTAAATGTATTGATAAGTAAAGTGGCTACTTCCTTTCCCCAAAGAGCAGGCAATGTTTAGCAGCCTCCGAACACTGTCTGAGGAAAACTTTGTAAAATGTATTGTTATTGAATATTCGTCATATATATCTTTTAATATATGTAATTTGTACTTTCAATAAATGAAGAGGATATTGCAAAACCAACTGAATTGTGTTGTTTTTTTTATTGTATATGTGACATTTTATTTCAGCTAATGATGGGCCGACATTGACAACTATTTTTTTTTCTCTTACCACTATTTAAAAAATAATTCTATATTATTATTATTCAAAATAAATAAATAAATAAAAAGAATATAAGCAAAATTTAGAAAATTGCTTCACTGTGGCAGCCCTGTTATTTTAAAATAAGTCTAATAGAGTAAGTATTTTAATTTGTTTTTAAAGAGTTGTGTTAGAAAATTATTTTAAAAATCTTGAAAAATCAATAATTTTAAATAGTTTTCAAATAACTTAGTGCATTATAGGTTTATTTTATGCAGGGATGAGAGATGAGATTCTTCAGACTTTAGTCTGAAATTCAGACTTTTCTTCAATTTTTTAAGAAATAATTCATGTCACTGATCTTATTAGTGTTCTGTATCTTGTAAAATAGACTTTTCACTGCAATAAGTAACTATTTTCTGCCTAATTCTACCTAAGTTTGTTTTTAATTTACTTAAAGCTAAATTGTTTGTAATATCTAAATTTTAATAGCAATTATATTTATTCCGCTGGAAAGTCATAAACATTATTGCTATGTCGTTAGTGCAGATTTCAGATTTTTTACTTTTTTGTCAATCTCATCCCTGTTTATGGTTAGAAGTTATTAAATTTGAGAAAAAAGAGAAATGAATTCTTGCCACTGCCTATATGTGTCAGCTTTGCTCTCAGACTAGACCATTTTTAAAGAGCGCATCACCCTGCCCTTTTTCAAATTTACAAAATTCACCCTGTGTTTTTTAAAAGTAATGCACCACTAGTTTTACCCCGAGATTTTTAATGAAATATTTCTGTATATGTGTTTCTAATTTTGTGTGGCCAAAAATATTTTTTTCATTTCTTTATGAGTAAGAACATGAAACTATTCAATCATGATTTAATTTAATTGTATTTTTTATTTTTATATTCTAAAATCATTTGAAATTAATGTTACTTGATTTATCATACTTTAAAATTACATATTTTCCTACTTTTTTTCCCCTCCTTCCAAAAGCAATAACATTTTTTTTTCATAAATGCCTTTTTTTGCTGCAGTAGTGCCTTTTTTAGTGAAAAGTCCCATGCCCTTTTTGTTTCTGGAGTGAACACTAACATATAGCATTGATTTTAATTCGAAAAAAAAATTATTGCATAAATTTGAAAGAACTTAATAGTCTAAGAGCCCGTGACTGGCAGACCTTCGTTATTTTATAAAAGCTGAAACTTTCTCAGCGCAGTCTTCCAACAAAGATAGGAACGATGGGTAATTATGAAATTTGGATCATGGTGGCTTTGGCAGTGACCAGGGAGCAAAGGTGTAAAAAATACCAACTTACTTTCGTCATTTTATAAAGCGTAATTTTTTGATATTTCCTTTGGAATGATGTTAGAAATAACGTCCTCCATTGGCAGACACTTCCTGTGGTTCCAACCCCCGGCCGACAACCACTTAACTTCAATAATAGGAAATTCTACTTTCGTCATTTTATAAAAGCTGAATTTTATATATGTTACTTGGGTAACTACCAGAAGATATTTCCTCAGTTGGCAGACAGTTTTGGTGGTTCCAACCCCCGGCCGACAGACATATACAGCGGCTTCTCAATACACTAGAGTCTGCACGAAACAGACATTTTCCCCGTTTTCCCTTGGGTCGGAAATTGGCGACAGTTATTTGAAGTTGTTGCATGTAATTCTACGGTTGTTGACATTTTGAAACAAGTTGGAAATTGCACGTGAACGTAGCAAATGAGGTGCGTTCGTACGATAACGAAGTTTTAAAAATATTCAGATCTTGTTGATATAGTAGAGCGTACTTCGGATACAGTATAGTAGTCGAAATCTTTGTGTTACTGTAAATATGCAGAAAGTAATTTTTATTACACGTCAGAAACGTATATATTATTCATAAAATGTGAAATAGTTGAATATAATTAAAACACGCCCCAAACAATGTTCCCCGTGTAGCATTATGTAGTGGAATACTTTTGTGTGGCACTGTAATTTAATAATAAAAATTCTTTGCATCACAGATTGAACAGAATGCATGTTTTAGTATATATATTTCATAGATTCATGCCAATCTATCATGTTCGAATGAGTGTAACATCATAAAAATGCATTTGAATCTTTTTTCCCATTGACCGTAATGTAATGGAATACCTTTGATTGTCCCTGTAAATGATCAATGCATCGGACTTTCGTAACATTTGAAATGACTCGATAAAATTACGTAATAATTATATGTTTTAAATTTCAAACGATTAAAATGCATTTGAAAATTTTTTCCCCATTGACCGTAATGTAAAGGAATCCTTTTGATTGTCCCTGTAATTGATCTATACATCCGATTTTCATAACATTTGAAATGACTCGACAAAATTACGCAATAATTATATGTTTTAAATTTCAAACGATTAAAATGCATTTGAAACTTTTTCCCCATTGACCGTAATGTAACGGAATCCTTTTGATTGTCCCTGTAATTGATCTATCCATCCGATTTTCATAAAATTTGAAATGACTCGACAAAATTATGTTATAATTATGTATTTGAAATTTCAAACGATTCGGTTGGGTAGTTTTTGCGTTGTTATATGCGGACGGACAGACAGACAGACAGACAGACAGACGGACAGACAGACAGACGGACGGACTGAGCGACAACAATAGGTGCTACGTATTTACATAATTACGAACGCACCTAAAAAGACCACAATGAAAGAAAAAAAAGTAATTTAACAAATTCGAACGACTTTTTGGGAAATGATATTTTCAAAGACTTAAAAAGGAATTCTATACTTAATAATAATAATAAACATCATTTTTAGGATGGCCATAACGAGTCATATATTACGTACACCATGTATTAAACATTAATATTCCTAGACCATAAATAGAAAAAACAGTAGTTTATTGTTACATAACATTAACTGTTTAAAATGTGCATTTTTATTTGATGGAGTTAATCAGGCTGACTGCTTCTTATTACGTATGACACGGATTAAACATTAATATTCCTGGACCCATCTTATAAAAAATTTAAATGAAATTTCAGTTTTACAATTTTTTTGAACTGCAAATTTTTAAACTTCTAAACATTGCACATTTTAAATTTTTACACCGTTGCATAGAGAAAATAATGCACTTTTGAATGAAATTCGTTTGAAATTTTTATGACAATTTGTTTTCAAATTATTATTATTATTTAAAGCTTTTATTACTTTTTTGTCATTGTGGCAACAGAAGTAAACCATTTTTAGACATTAAACATGGACCAATCAGAAAATGAATAAAATGCGGAATTCAACCAATAAAAACGTTCAGATATACTTTGGATTTGCCAATTCTCTACCGAGGATAATAACTATTTTCCAAATTACTAAAAATTGGTTATTTATTTATGAGTATTAATGAACGTTAGCTTCGAATTCTCTCCAAGCTTGGAAACACTTATGGCCAAATATTTAAAAATATCGCCAAATATTTAAAAATATCGCCAAATATTTAAAAATATTGCCAAATATTTAAAAATATCGCCAAATTTGAAGACAAAAATTAAGAAATCATAAATATTACCGATTTGGCTATAGATTACTAATTTGGCACAATTTTCATTCAAATTCAGTATTTACGAAATTTCTTTTTATAGGGTTCGTAGCATTTGATCTTCTTAAAATTTCAGTAAAAATTTCAATGAGATAATAATCAAGCATTAAAGAATTTTTATTAACTCATCTAATCGAGTCGCAAAAAAAAGCTATATTTAACAAAAACAACGAATATGAAAGCTATACCTCCCCCTGGCACATGCCGAAGTTGCTGTTTTATTATGTACTCATATGTCAATAAAAAAATTGCATGTTTATAATATTATTGATTATGATTTCCATTTTGATACTTGTTTTAAAAATAAACGAAATACGTTAGAAAATAATGTTTAGGTATTTTATGAACTTTATTTTTAATATCCACTTCAATACAAAATTAGAGTTTTACTGTTTATTCATACATAGTGTTAAAAAGTTCTATACGTGGTGTCCCAAAAATGGCACCCAAACTCTGCGCAGCCAGATTCCTCATTGGGAATACATAAAAGAAGCCCAAAGAACTGCATCTGTACGATTGATAATTTACGAGAAAAATTGAAAAACAAAGTATACATCAAATACATGTCAAATTATTCGCAAACAGAATGCATGAAAATCATACAAAAAATACCAGTAGCTACAACGAATAATAATAATAATTTGAAAACAAATTGTCATAAAAATTTCAAACGAATTTCATTCAAAAGTGCATTTTTTTTCTCTATGCAACGGTATAAAAATTTAAAATGTGCAATGTTTAGAAGTTTAAAAATTTGCAGTTCAAAAAAATTGTAAAACTGAAATTTCATTTAAAATTTTTATAAGATGGGTCCAGGAATATTAATGTTTAATCCATGTCATACGTAATAAGAATTAGTCAGCCTTATTAACTCCATCAAATAAAAATGCACATTTTAAACAGTCAAAGTTATATAACAATAAACTACTGGGGTTTTTTTTATTTATGGTCTAGGAATATTAATGTTTAATGCATGGCGTACGTAATATATGACTTGTTATGGTCATCCTAAAAATGATGTTTATTATTATTATTAAGTATAGAATTCCTTTTTAAGTCTTTAAAATTTTAGTCTTTGAAAATATCATTTCCCAAAAAGTCGTTCTAATTTGTTAAATTACATTTTCTTTTTCTTTCATCATGGTCTTTTTTCAAAATGTCAAAAACCGTAGAGTTACATGCAACAACCTCAAATAACTGTCGCCAATTTCCGACCCAAGGGAAAAAGGGGAAAATGTCTGTTTCCTGCAGACTCTAGTGTATTGAGAAGCCGCTGTATATATCTGTCGGCCGGGGGTTGGAACCACCAAAACTGTCTGCCAACTGAGGAAATATCTTCTGGTAGTTACCCAAGTAACATATATAAAATTCAGCTTTTATAAAATGACGAAAGTAGAATTTCCTATTATTGAAGTTTAGGGGTTGTCGGCCGGGGGTTGGAACCACAGGAAGTGTCTGCCAATGGAGGACGTGATTTCTAACATCATTCCAAAGGAAATATAAAAAAATTACGCTTTATAAAATGACGAAAGTAAGTTGGTATTTTTTGCACCTTTGCTCCCTGGTCACTGCCAAAGCCACCATGATCCAAATTTCATAATTACCCATCGTTTATATCTTTGTTGGAAGACTGCGCTGAGAAAGTTTCAGCTTTTATAAAATAACGAAGGTCTGCCAGTCACGGGCTCTTGCTCTATAAGTAATTTTGCACCAAGTAAAACTATTATTTGAAGCTAATATCTAAGTATATGCATTAGTGGTTTCTTAGAAATGAGGTTTTTGACAGGAATTGTAAACTTTAGTCCAAAAATAAATAAATAAATAAATAAATAAAATAAAGACAATATGAAAAGGAAAATTATATTATTTCAAGTCTATATATTATAAAAGAATGCTACTTGAAATGAAATATGGGGCGGTGGGTAGAACTTTTTTCTGCATTGGTGCTTTTATTTCTATTTCTGTGCAATAATCCCTTTTTAAAGAAATTACTAAAAATATAAGTATTGTTTAGTAAAAAGATAATAAAACAAGATACATATTTAAATCAAAGAAAATTATTTGTGAAATATGTATTTATTACAAACATTTATATAAACAACCATTAAAGCAATTATAAATAACTAAAAGGTGTTACGGAATTTACAAGGGCAGAATAGTGGTAATCGGATATTTTAAAAAAATAATAAATATGCAGTTACATTGCAAATGTTACTTACAGCAGTTAAAAAGAATATGGAATATAGTAAGTGAAATATTTCTTTAATATTATATTCTACAAACCTAATTTAGTTTAAATATAATTATTAACATTAAAATATTTGTATACTAAATATAGATGCACTTATTATAGATTTAAATCTTTATATTGAAAATTTAACAGGAAAAAAAGTTAGAAGGAAGTTAGAACAAGAAGTTATATTAAAGGGTGCCTCTATATTTAATCAAAAAAGAAAAGTTGAAATTATTTATCAAATTTCGTAGCATAAAATATGAAAAGCATACAGAAAATTGTTGCAGAGTATTTGGCTTAATAATTATTAGATATTTCTTATTCTTTCAAATTTCCCAAACTGATATTAGCTTGCCTCTTTAAAATTCTAGCGTAAATTATGAGAAAAGTATCTGTAACATTACTACAGTTTCTTAGAAGCATTACATATGTTTTCTTATAAATGCTCTTATATGAAAATGAATATACAAAAGTTTTTGTAATTCTATTAAAGGTTTCATAATATACATACCAAAAAAGACCTGTAACTGCTGCTAACAATTTCTTAGTTAAGATACAAAAGAAGTATTTATTATAGTACTAACCATTTCTTAATAAACATCTGTAGTACTACTAGAAAATTTCTAGGCAACTGGGATTCCATAAACTTTTCTAGTAACGTATACACTTTCTTCTTAAGTAACACTACTGCATTAAACTCAGTAAACAGCACACAGATCGCCTTAGTGAACATACTAAGAAATCATTAATAGTATTACAGATACTTCTCTTGTACCTTCACTAAGAAAGTGTCTGTAAAACTGCTAACCATTTATTGGTAAACATACTTAAAAAGGACCTGTAACGGCTACTCATAATTTTTTAGTGAAGATACAAGAGGAATATCTGTAATACTACTAACCATTTCTTAGTATTCCAACTAAAAAAGCACCTGTGATTTCTACTAATGATTTCTTAGTACGCTCACTAAGAAAGTATTTGTGCTGTTTACCAAGTTTAAGGCAGTAGTGTTAGTTGAGAAAAAGCTGTATTTGTTACTAGAAAAGTTTATGGAATCCCAGTTGCCTAGAGATTTTCTAGTAGTACTACAGATTTTTTTACAGTGTATATATATCCTAATTCATGGAATATTGGGGGTTTGAAACCTACAGTTTAAGGACGAAAAATTAAAATGAACAAATCAAAAACATCGATTTTAAATTTTTTTGTCCCTTTATGAAGAAATATTCTTAATTACAATTTAACTATTTTAAGGGACTGCAATTTAGCAACATGACACAGTTAACTTTTTCTCACTCCCTATGAGACCTACAGCGTCACTTGTTAGGTGATATACACCAAAAAATAATCATATTCATTTTATATCAAGGTCTAACTGAATCTAAAGTTTTGTGGAATTCCGTGCATTATTTCTTGAGATAGAACGCCCACAAACTGTTACATACAGACAGATTCACTGACTCACAGTCAGATATTTTATAAAAACATATTTTTTGGAATCTCTCACCCAAAAAACGTGAAAATCCGTCGAAGATAGAAATTCGAAAATTTTCAAGAATTCAATACTTTCTTCTTGTAAAGATTGAAGAGAGTAAAAATTAAATTTGTTACAGTGTTTTATATGTTACCGGCTATTAAACCCTAATTTACACATGACGCTTTAAAGTATAGGATATTAAGAATAATTAGTTCAAAATTCAACTTGCTATTTATAGTATATCCGAAAAAAATTCTGTATTTAATCCATTTTTATTAATCATTAAGATAAGAAAACTTTAAAGGTCGAATGGTTTCGTGTAATTTGGTGCACTTAAGAAATTTAGTTTCACTGCAAACTAGTAATATTTTATTTAAATATAGAAAATAATCGGAGAAATCTTATTTCCAAAGACTCACAAAATTACTATAATCATTGTTAATGATATACGTTGCTATTTTAGCATTCTGCTTTGTCAAACAACCCTGTATTATATAAAACTAGGAGGGATTATAAATTTTCGCATAATTGATACTCTTCGTTAATAAATCTAACAACAATATCATAAATATGCATGCCTTTAAACAAAAACTCATATAAACTCTAGCGGAAATTACAATATTTCTAAAAAGTTTCAACAAAAGCTGTTATTACTCTATTATTCTTGTCAATAGATTCAAAGTTGACTGATGCTGTAATTTTCAGAATTATTTAATGGAAAATGCGAAGAATATTTCATGTATTCTACATTATACTGTTTGTGAAATTATGTTTTTTATTTGTATTTATGTATATTTCATATGTATATTTCATATATATTATTTCATATGTATTTATGTACAGATTTTAAAGTTTTAATTAAATTATTCTGAATATTATTATTATCATTATTATTTTGTCGTTGGCGAATCATAAAAGCATATATGCTAATTTTAGTATTTTAAAAATAATTTAAGTCTTTTTATAACTTTTGATTTTTGAAAGCGCTTTGATATATGATAGTGATTCCGTTCTATTCAGTTTTAAAAGTTAGCCACTCAACATATTTCCTTACTTTCAAGTGTATAACGTAATTCATTTTCATATATTCTCCAACATTTTTACTTGCTTCAATTTGTAACATTAGTGATTTTTTTTAATCATTAACATAAAACTGCTAAGAAACATCATGCATCGAGTATAGATTATTAATTACTTTCCAACAAATTTAGAATACAGCAATAAATCTTGCCCATGTAGTAAATTACATAATGGTATGGAATGGTCAATTTAAGTAATTAGAATTTTCATCTCGGCAATGCGTTCAGTTTTTCGTATCAAGCCCTGCATATAATTTACTGATTTGTATATGTACTTATACAGTATATTGAATTTTTTTTAAGTTAGGAAACCTATAAAGTAATTAATAGTTCTTCTTCATCATTTTTCTTCAATAATTGGAAATGAGCTCGATTTAATATGTGTAGCACTGTTTATGAGCTATAGAATTGATATGCATCAAATACTATGAAACTAATTGTATAACTTACATTCAAAGGAGCATATCACAACTGAAAACGAATTTTCAGAAATTATTGATATGCCTTGTATCGATATGTGAAGGCTATTTATGTGTCTTGTAAAAGCTATACACACCATATTCTATAGTCAGTACTTACCGATTCATCTTATACATGCAAATCAAATCCAATTGGGTTGAAATAGTTTGGAATCATTACACTGCATAGCAAACGATTTTTTTCCTATGGAAAATAATATTGAAAAGCTCTTTCTTTCGTGTAACTCAGCAAAAGGACTATAAATTATATATGTTCTAAATACAATTACAAATACTGAACATTTCATAAAAACCCTCAATAACGTAAATGATTTACACGGCGATTCGAGTATATTTACTTATATTAGAGAAAGTTCAGACAACTCGAAGTCATAACAACTTTTCAAATATTTCAGAAAGTATTAAAAGAGTGCATTTTTCCATACTTTAAAATATATTTTGCTGCTATTTGTCGTATAGAGAATGTTGATCCCATACTTTCTGTCATGGGCAGTTTACACACAAATGAAGATTGCATCAATAATAGAAAATTTAAATAGCAGATGTTCCTTTTTCAGGTAAAATTCGTAAAAAATGCTAGCTATTGAAGTCGTTACCATGGTACGAGTATTGAAAACTTTCTCTTAATTCAGTTTTGAAAACTTTCTTCTTAGTTATTTACATTATAGGACCCCAGGATCCCAAAACCACCCCTATCTAAAAAGTTTATATATATATATATATATATATATATATATATATATATGTATATATATATATATATATGTATATATATATATATATATATATATATATATATATATATATATATATATATATATATATATATATATATATATATGTATATATATATATATATATATATATGTATATATATATATATATATGCATATATATTTATATATATGTATATATATGTATATGTATATATATGTATATATATATATATATGTATATATATATATATATATATATATATATATATATATATATATATATATATATATATATATATATATATATGTATGTATATATATATATATATATATATATATATATATATATATATATGTATATATATATATATATATATATATATATATATATATATATATATATACATATATATACACTATATTGCCATTGATTATGGGACACTTGCGATTTTAGACATTTTACTAAATATCTAGAAAAATACATGAGGAATCATCTCGAAACTCTTAGTGTATAAATATAATAGTATACGTCATACATCTCCGTGAAGATTTTTTACCGAAACACCATAGGGGACCGTAAACAAATTGAAAAAGAATGAATACCTTTTGAATAACCCTGTAAAAACTAATGTAGCAAAAGCGCTCAAACTCTAGATTATGATTGAATGCCTTATTGCAATACACTGTGTTCATTTTTATGCAAATAGCATGCACACTCGCAGAGTAATTAAGGTTTTTATAAAAATGGTCCCAATTTTTTCCAAGTTTTTCCATTATAATTTTCAGAGTTCTTAATATAAAATAATATTTTTTTCAGAAAATATGACAAACAACATTGCACACAGTACCCTGTAATCAGAATTAAAAAATAATGAAAATTGTATGAAAAATGAGTAGGTTTACTATATAATTTTTTACTGCGCATGCGTCAAAGATATCAAAATTTCATTTGCATATTATGTTAGCTAAATGTATAGAGCAACTTTTGTAAAAGTCTCAAAATCATAGCTTGAAAATTCTGAAAGTAATCGTCTATAGAAAAAGGACAAAATCCGTTGTTTTCAAAATGAAGCAAAAAAATGAGGGATTTTATCCAAATGCAGTAGTACATCCCATATTGTGTATTCTATATTGACACTAATTAATGAATATATGGATACAACCCCTCTTGTTTTTGCTTCATTTTGAGAATAACGGATTTTCGACTTATTCAATTGACGATTATTGTCAGAATTTTCAAGTTATGATTTTGTGAATTTCACAAAAGTTGCTCTATACATTTAGCTAACATAATATGCAAATGAAATTTTGATATCGTTGACGCATGCGCAGTAAAAAATTATTTAGTAAACCAACTCATTTTTTATACAATTTTCATTATTTTTTAATTTTGATTACAGGGTACTGTGTGCAATGTTGTTTGTCATATTTTCTGAAAAAAATGATATTTTATATTAAGAACTATGAAAATTATAAGGAAAAAACTTGGAAAAATTTGGGATCATTTTTATAAAAATCTTAATTACTCTGCGAGTATGCATGCTATTTGCATAAAATTGAACAAGGCTTATTATAATAAGGCATTTAATCACAATCTAGAGTTTGAGCGCTTTTGCTACATTCGTTTTGACAGGGTTATTCAAAAGATATTCATTCTTTTTTAATTTGTTGACGGTCCCCTTTGGAGTTTCGGGAAAAAATCTTCACGGAGATGTATGACTTATACTATTATATTTATACACTTAGAGTTTTGAGATGATTCCTCAGGTATTTTTCTAGATATTTAGTAAAATGTCTAAAATCGCAAGTGTCCCATAATCAATGGCAATATAGTGTATATGTATATATATATATATATATGTATATATATATATATATGTATATATATATGTATATATATATACATATATATATATATATATATATACATACATATACATATCTTAAATTCATTCCACAAATCTATTTCCCTTTTTAGAATAAAACATTTATCGAAACTTTAATTTTGTTTTATTTATTTAATAATCGTCTGCTCTGAAATTCATCCGAATTTTGTGGGACGTTTTACTCTTACTGATTACGCTGGTTATTAAAGAGTCCTTTCGACTAGCTCTTCCCATCAACCAATGGAAGAGCGCGAAGTAAATTACCTTTACATTCTGTTATATCGTGTGGGTTCGAATTACTTGTACTGTAATTCCACCAGGGAAACAGCCTTTATATTTCCATCATTTATTTACATTTTCATACAACTGCCGCTAAGCAGCATCTCGAACAACAAAACATTCTTACATCCCCGATCTTATTTGGCCAACATGCATTGCCTCACAAAACAGATTACGGTATCGTTGCGCCATCTACATTTAGGAAGTGGTACTATTCGAAGATATCACACCCCTCTCCTCATAGTTTAAACGAACTACAGGCAATCTTGGTCTATTGCTTCTTCGAACTGGAACACTTTTCTTCGGGTCCTCATTATTATTTTTAGTCACAGTGTCCTTTACAGATATATCTGTCATAGCATCATTTTTATTACTCACAACAGTACCTGCTACAATATCATGTGAAGGCTGAGATTTGTTTGGTTCCATAATATTCTCATTATCACGTTGGTCTTTTATTTTTCCATTAATCTCAGAAAAACGGTTTTTATTAACCCTTTCATAATTATCATAAACATTGTAATTTTTACCACTATAACCCATATTTTCAACTCTTTCTGTAATTTTTTTGTTATTGTGGTCATTTTCTTCAATTCTTTCAGATTTTTCGTAACTTATCTCTCTGTTACGTCTCAACTGATTCACATGACGCTTACACATTATTCCGTCACATCTATTTACTAAAACCCATCTACTTCCTAATAATTTTATAATTTTTCCTTTTACCCATTTCCCCCCCTTTCCAAAATTTTTAACGAAAACTAATTCATGAAGCTTAAATTTGTGCAGGGGTTGCTGTATTTTAGGTTTTGATGGTAATACCAAATGAAGGGCTGTTCGAATTGGCCTTCCAAACATTAATTCAGCAGGAGTTTTACCAGTCACCGAATGAGGAGTTGAATGATTTTCTAACAAAAGTCGTGCAATTGATAATGATATGTCATTTTTATCCAGTTTCCTAAGGCAATTTTTCACAGTTTGCACGTATCTTTCCGCCTGTCCGTTCGACGACGGATGATATGGTGGAATAGGTGTATGCTTAATTCCATTATTTTTAAGAAATTCCTCAAATTCCTCACTTGTGAACGCGGATCCATTATCACTGACTAATTCTACTGGTAATCCAAATGTCGCAAAAATTCTTCTCAGTACTCTAATAGTATTTCTACTATCGGTCCTGGGCACTACTTCTACTTCTAACCATTTCGTATAAGAATCAACTACTATTAAAAAAAATTTCCCTTCAAACGGACCTGCATAATCTATGTGAATCCTTTCCCAGGGTAATTCAGATTTCCATTCTAAGGGTTTCATTTTTGGATTATCCCTCGCACACATTTGGCATCTACTACATGAATTTACCATTTGTTCAATTTCCTTATCCATGTTTGGCCACCAAACCACCCCTCTAGCTTTAGCTTTCATGCTAGACATACCCTGATGAACAGAATGCAACAATTTCAATATATATTCTCTACCTTCCTCTGGCACAATTACTCTATGCCCCCATAATAGACAATTTTCTAAACAGGAAATTTCATCCCTTCTACGAAAATAAGGTTGATATTCTTCTGCTTTAACCTTTCGAGGCCACCCATGTAGTACCCACTCTAAAATTTGTTTAGTTACAGGATTTTCAGTTGTCCACTTTGCAATCGTTTTAGAAGTAACGGGCCAATCATTATTATTTGAAACAAACATTATTTCAGCAGGATTACTAACTATATTTACAGTTTCTGGGAGAGGTAATCTACTTAATGCGTCCGCATTTTTATTATTTTTACCCTCGCGATACTCAATTGTATAATCATATCCTGCTAACATAAGCGACCATCTCAGCATTCTAGGTGATAATGTATCAGGTACCTTTTTAACAGGATCAAACAGTCTAATTAAGGGTTTGTGATCTGTTATAATTTTAAACGGTTTACCAGCTAAATATTGGTGAAATTTAGTAACACCAAATATTACAGATAAAGCTTCTTTATCTATCATTGCATAATTTCTTTCAGATTTATTTAAAGTTCTAGAAGCATAAGCTATGGGTTTCTCTTTACCCTCAATAATATGGCTTAATACAGAACCAATGCCATATTCTGAAGCATCACAGTTCAAAACAATATCTTTGTTAACATCATATAATTCTAAAACAGGTGATGTACATAATAATTCTTTAACTTTTTGAAATGCTTTATCATGCTTTTCTGACCATGTCCACTTAACATTATTATCTAATAATCTATGTAAAGGTTCTAAGACATCTGAAATATTAGGTAGGAAGTTTCTATAATAAGAAATTAAGCCTAAAATGAACGCAATTGTGACACATTATTTGGAATAGGTGCATTCAAAATAGCATTAACTTTTTCTGGCATAGGTCTAATTCCTTCCTGAGAAATTTTATGTCCTAAATAGCAAACTTCCGAAACCATAAATTTTAATTTTTCCTTATTTAATCTTATACCATGCTCAGAAAAGCATTTCAGCACACTTTCAACTCTTTCAGAATGTTCTGATTCATTCCTAGCACTTATGATTACATCATCTAAAAATACACCAACATACTCATATTTTTTTTATATATTCTCTATTTTCCTCTGGAACATTCCAGGAGCACACTTTACGCCAAAAGCTAATCTTAACACATTAAATAATCCTTTATGAGTATTAATAGTTAAAATTTTACTACTTTCATTATCTACAGGTTGTTGTAAATAAGCATCTTTTAAATCAAAAACAGTAAAGAATTTTCCACCTGACAATTTAGAGAATAATTCTTCCATCCTAGGAAGAGGATAATTATCATTTTCTGTATTTGCATTTACTGTGGCTCTATAATCACCACAAATTCTAACAGTACCATTTGGTTTTGGAACAATTACTATAGGACTAGCCCAATCTGAATGATCAACAGGTTTCAAAATACCCTCTTTTGTTAATCGTTCCAATTCCAAATCAGTAGCTCTTCTCAAAGCAAATGGAACAGGTCGAGACTTAAGAAAAACTGGTTTTGCATCCCTTTTCAAATTTATTGAAACGGGAGGACCTTTTATTGTACCGATCCCGTCAGCAAAAACATTTGGAAAATTTCTAATTAAATCATCTTTCGAAATACTTTTAATCATATTTACATTAGGCCAAAATAATTTTGATGCTTTTAACCAAGTTTTTCCAATTAGACTCGGACCTTTTTCTTTAATAACTAACAATTTTAAATCAGGTATACAATATTCATCAACAAAAACATCTACTTTTAACTCACCTAATACAGTTAAAAAATCTTTAGTATAAGTTTGCAACTTAACTTTAGATTTAATTAAAGGTAGCTTACCTGAGAACAATTTTTCTGCCACATTTTTACTTACAATCGTATGCGCCGCCCCGGTGTCAATTTCAAATTTAACATCCACACCATTTATTTTTAAATTTTTTTGCCATGTTACACTATTGGAGTTGTTGTCCACACAATTAAAACAATATTCCTCTTGAACAGTTTTAATTTTACTGTTTTTGTTCTGTTTATCATTTTTCATCATAAATTTTCGATTCCTACAACAAATTCTTAGGTGACCAAATTTGTGGCACAGATGGCACTCGGCATTCTTGAAAGGGCACATTTTAGGATTATGGTGTTTCGAACATCTATAACAAGGTTTCTCAGACGCGAATTTTTCTTCTTTGGGCTTAAATGGATGAGAGAACTTTTCTGGTTTCGGTTTCTCCCCTTTAGCGCGCACTTGGTTGACAGCTGTACTTTCGCCTATATGTAGTGATTTCACCCCGGCTTCAGCAGATTCAAACGATTCGGCGATCTCCACCGCAGTCTTGAAATTTAATTCTTTAGAATCCAGCAGCTTTTGTTGTATCTTTTCATCTTGTATTCCGAACACAAGTTGGTCTCGCAGGCGGTCATTTAAGGTGTTTCCGAAATTACAGAATTCAGACAATCTTCTAAGTTCTCTTACAAACTCAGCTATGCTTTCCCTTGACTTCCTAAGACGTTTCTGGAATTTGAATCTCTCTACAATTTCACTTGGACAAGGAGAAAAATGTTCTTTAGTTTTTTTTAAAAGATCTTCATATTTTATCTCCTTTAACGTCTTCGGGACAATAATATCTCTTAAAATCGTAAATGTTGTCGTACCAACAGAACTAAGCAAAATATTCTTTTTCATTTCTTCATTCTTTATATTATTCGCACAGAAATAAAAATCCATTTTCTCAACATAAATAGTCCAAGGAACCTTTGAGTCATATTCTTCTAGCCGACCCAGTGAAATAATTTCTTTTTCAACAACCATTTCTTTTCCCGGCGTTTACTTTTTTTTTCACAATATTTTTCTTAACAAAATAATATGGGTAAATAATCCCATCTTAGTCGCCACTTTATTATATCGTGTGGGTTCGAATTACTTGTACTGTAATTCCACCAGGGAAACAGCCTTTATATTTCCATCATTTATTTACATTATCATACAACTGCCGCTAAGCAGCATCTCGAACAACAAAACATTCTTACATCCCCGATCTTATTTGGCCAACATGCATTGCCTCACAAAACAGATTACGGTATCGTTGCGCCATCTACATTTAGGAAGTGGTACTATTCGAAGATATCACACATTCCAAACAATCTTAGTGGATTTTTAAAAGCCATACTTCAGAGGCAGTAGCGGCTCGTGAGTTAGGAATGAGGCAGTGCTGCTAACTTCTAACGAGTCAGTGCAACACATGAGGCACCCAGGTTCTCCGACCGGCAAGCTTGTTGCCACCTTAGAGCAATATACGTAGAAAGAAGACAATTAACATCCTTCTGTATGTATTGTTTGGCTAGAACAAAAAATTAAAGAGATTATAAAATAATTCTTACCTCAAGCAATAATATATCAAATTTCGGAGCGTGTTCCAATAAATTGTTCCCAGTGCTTAACTAAAAATTGTAAGTAAACAATTAAATGATACATTTCTAAATGATTGTAACTCAATTTATTTAAATACAAAACACATTCTTCTTTCTTTTCGGCCGGCAAATTCATTAATAACCTTCTCATTAAAATTTTGTATTCTTGCTATTAAGTCCTCACCTGCACTTATCATTGCTAACGCTGATAAGCGGTCTTCTAACATCGTGCTTCTTAAAAATGTCTTTATTCTTTTTAGCATAGAAAAGCAGCGTTCGGGCTCCGATGTTGTCATTGGTGTTGTCAATATTTTTTTCAGCAAGCAGCTTACTTCACCAAGCGAATTTTGTAGGCCATGATTTAAAATAAATTTGTACAGATCAACAACTTTAGAGATAGTCGAAAATTATCTTCTTTCATACAAAACAGAAAGTTCTGTTCTAAGCTTCTCTTTCTTTAGCATGGGATATGCAGACACAGTTTCATCTAACTCTTTTGATGGAAAATCTTTGCAAAAGTCAGAAAATTTCTCGCAGGCTAATAATTTTGATGCTGAAAGATGTCCTAAAAATTGAAATCTTTCTTTTGCTTGGAAACAAACTGTGTCACAAACTTCTTTAGCTATAATGGTTAAGTCTTCATTAAGTCTTTGCTTTTTAACTTGGGGTGATACCTCTAAAATATCAGAACGGGGAGAACTTACATCATTTCTAATTGCAGAAATCGCACGATAGAAATTTTCTAATTCTAAATTAATAGACGAAGAATTGGCATTGTGGCTTTGAAGCTCATCATATAGAAGGTCAACATGTGGCATGATACGGTGAAAAAAAGAAAGCCAAAAGAGAAAACGTCTGTCATTCAACATGCGTAAAAGTCCCGAAGATGCCTGAACTGTATTTGTGTTCTTTGATTTTTGCAATTCTTCAAAACACGCCTTCAATTGTTCAATATTTTCATAAACAGTATTCACTGTTCTAGAATTAAAATTCCATCTTGTGCTGGAACATCTAGGAATTCTTTTAGACACTGAGTCTAACACAGCGAGCCGTTGCGGAGATTTTGAGAAAAATGCTGGTATGCCATGTAAACTGCTGAAAAATATACGTACTTTTGAATTCAGAGAAGCTGCTTTCTCCATAACCAAATTTAATTGATGTGCGTAACAATGAATAAAGTGAGCATTGCAGTATTGTTCATTAATTATGGCTTGTACACCACTCTTTGCACCGCTCATTACAGCTGCACCATCATAAGTTTGGGCTATGAGTTTATGATAATCATCTTTCAAAACTATACTTAATTGCTCCAGAATATAGTGAGATAAACCCTTAGCGTCTAGCGAAGAAGGGTTATGAAATCCCCAAAACCTTTCAATCACTTCTCCTTCATTTTCATAACGAAATACAACAACTTCTTGAATTTTCTCGGAAACATCTGTTGTGTCATCTGCCATTACAGCTAAAAACTTTGCGTGACTAATCTCGTTAATTATTTCCTTTCGACATATTTCCAGCATACAATCCAACAATTCATTCTGAATTGTTTTTGAGTTGCCTTTGAAAACAGAAGCAGTTTCAAAGTGAGCTTTTAATGCTCCGTCAAGCTTTCCGGCAAATTCCAACAGTCCTCGAAAAATCCCTGGTTTAGCAGATTCCAACCTTTCATCATGTCCACGGAGTGGTAACTCATATTTCCCACAAAATCTAATGCACTCTATTATTTTTGACAGTATGTCTCTATTTTTTTGTACTTCCTCATTATGTTTAATTATGCTTAATTTATAGCCTTCGCTTAAATGTGTAGCGATATTTACTTTTCCAAGCATAGCCAAATTGACAACATTTCTCAAATGCTTTTCAGAATTTTCATGTTTTTTTATTTTTTCTGGTAGATGACCCAAATCATTGATGCCAGTTTTCGTCCAGCCGTAATAACCTCCAAAAAGCAAACATGGAAAACAAAATAGCGCATTTCTACTATCACATCCACATAACCAATCATGTTTAGAATAAACTTCTCGATTAAATTTTCGCTGGTATGAATTTTTTCTGCTTGTAGATGCTTGCGTAATTTTTAAGTCTGGTGTAGGACGTCCCACATTTTTAATGTCATTTTTCTAAACTAATGACAGCTGTGAAAATATTATTTTTTGCAAATGCAGCACACTCATTGTGTGACTGAACACAATCTTCGGAAACGCGGCTGAAAACCACACTACAAAATCAAAATTATCTCTTTTCCTCAATAGCGGTCTGCACTGACTGCAGCACGGAGACTAGTATAACAACGCTTGCCTTCCCTTTCCCATCGCCCCAACGTGGGGCATGCGCAGTGACACATTCTGGGGAATGATAAGAGCTGTCTCTCATTGCAGCCGAATGAGGAGAAAAGGCGCTTTTTCACCCACATACATTCAGGACAACCGAGAAGTAATCTTTTTTTCGTACTTACGTTACGGTTTTAATTGATGTTCAAAGATAACATTAACGATATATAGGATTTTAAAAAATAATAGGGGGTGCTGCAGCTCTGCAGCACTTATGGACGAGCCGCTACTGTTCAGAGGGGAGGAGCAAGGTTATCTGAGAAATTTTGATATCGTCATTTGTTTTTTTTTTCGGAGCCGGCAGAATCAACTGACCTTGCCATTGCTAAAGTTCTCACGCTGCTTCTCCGATTACTTTGGAACATTCTTGTGGAGTTGCGATATTTTCCGGAGGTGGCTTTGAGCGAACCCTTCAAGTTTTTTTAATGTTTATAGTGATGCGGCCTCAGAAAGGATGTCTTGTCTGTCGTGGGGAATTTTTTTTTCTTCTGATGTAAATGTTTAGATCAAGAACAATTCTGTATTCATTATAGAGTGATGAAAATTGAGAAATGTGTGGAGTGACGGAGAAAGTGCCCGGTAATAAAATATGATGTTCCTGTTCTCTTGTATTTTTTAGTAAGTTGAAGAAACCACTCAACCATCAGCTTCACATATCTACAATTAAAATTCTTCGGCACGAGTAAATGAGAAGTAACATTTTTGCAGATGACATATCGATCGACAACGCATCTCGTACCCTATTAATGCTACATATATATAGGTATATATGTATGTAAGTGTGTACTGAAATTCGTCCATACGATAAAAATCGCAATTATGCACGAATCGTCTTCAAACTCGTGAAATACACTGAGATGTGGTTTATTTCTCGGCAGGGATTGCAAATGGAAAAAATCGGCACAAGGGGAGGGGGTAATGGGAAGGGTTTAAAATTTTGAATATCGCCTTAACATGTCTTTGATAAAACCAACACTTGTACAACAAGAACAGGAAAAAATAAGCATTTTTCGTTATAGTAATTGCCAACAATAAAAAAACACATTTAAATTCTTATTACAATAGCTACTTTACTACTGGAAGATTTGTTCGTGAAAAATAAAGGAAAATATAGTCTGACAAACTTAAGAAAAAATTAATATTATGTCGTAACTTTTCTATAGCAAGATTTACACAAGATCACAGAAAATGAAATAAATACCTTGAAGCATTTTTTTAAGCAAATGTTACATTATATTAGAAATATAATGGACGAAAAGTAGGTGAACATATAACGTCATGTAAGTTTGTAAAAACATATTGAATCATAATAAAAACACACTATGTAAACATGAGCATATTCTAACATTTTAAAGTTCTCCGATTTTATTTTCGCCATTTTTAAAAATATTCCATATGTATATATATACGTGTGTGTGTGAGTGTGAGTGCTTATACGTGTTTATCAGAATTTTCACAGAAGGTTTGGTACCTAGAGATTAATCTTAGGGATAAAACAGGGTTTATCTCTAATTATGATTTAATTTTTGTTTTTTAAATTTGTACCTAACTTCGAAGTCTACCTCCGCCTGTAGGCCGAGCCAACATTAGTTTTTTTCACTGTCACTGTATTTTGAGTAACAAAAGGATCTTTATATTTCATTTCGATATTGCTCGAAATTAAGGGAAATTTGTATATTATACCTATTTTAGAACAGACAAAAGTTCATCATTACTAAATAAAAGAAAAATGTAGAAAAATGCTCATTAAATTTATTACATTATAAATAAATATTTGATTTATTTTACTTAAAAAGTATCTGAACTTATCCGGTTCCATTCGTTAAAAATAAATGGGCACTTTATTATTTTTTTTTTATCTTAGAATGTAAAAGGATGCATAAAAATTATACCAGTAAATGATGAAAGTGGCTGTATTGTTTAAAATAATTGTAAAAATATAGCTAATTTAACTATTAATGAAAGCCGATATAATGACTTTTTATTACTTTCTACTGTCTTCAGTAGAGGAAAATATTATAATTGAATTTTTTTTTAACTGACAAGATTTAGAGGTCAGATATCCCAAAAAGCATGTTTATACAAAATGTCTGACTGTTCGTGTGTCACTATTATGCCATGGAAAAAAATCTGAAGTTATGCATAGAACTGAACAAAATTTTATGTGTACGTTTTTGGCTGTGGCAACAAGCTCTTCCTTCAGTTTAGAAGCATTTCTCCGGTAGGGATCGTTGTAATAGCAACTTTTGTACCATTTCCAATATTATACCTTCAAAAAGTGTATGGGTGAATCCCTCAAGTGGTCCAGAAAATATAAAAATGGTCACTCGACCATTTTTTAAAAATCTGAATTTTTTTGTACAACAACCCTAACATCATGGAAGTTCAAAATGACCGTTATTTTAATTTTACTATTTTTTGTTTGTGCATGGCGGCCATCTTTGTTTCATCGTGTTCAGCGAATTTCTCAGATACTAGGATACACAAAATTATAAATATCTCGTCTTTTATTTTCCCAATTGAAATGGGGTTTGCAGCATTTTGTTCAGAATGAAATAGGCTAAATGTACGGTTGTAGAATAATTTTGAAAAATAAATTTTTACAGGTGAAATTTTAGCACAAAATTTAAGATTTTTTTCAAAATCTATCCGTTTGCAAGAGGAAATTTTTCATGTAAGGAAAACTGTCAACCATACACAATTTTTTCTACAAATAGGCTAAAAGTGCGTGTACTCATACACCAAGTCCCAGATCTGGGAGCTGATTTCTCTTTGCGGAAAAAATTCCGAAATTCGTCAAAAATTTCAAAAATTGCACTTTTTAGGCTTTGATATCTCTGGTCGGGCACAAGATAAAAATCTGAAATTCTGGCCTTTGATAGTATTGTGTAGTAGTGTTATGTACAAAAAATTTCAAGAAGGAGATTTGACTATAAGCTGAGATATGACGTGGACAATATGTGAAAACAATACTGCCAAGCTATTGTAACCTACTATGTAATTGTTCAACAAGACTGTCAACCTTACACAATTTTTTCTACAAATAGGTCAAAAGTGCGTGTATTCATACACCAAGTCCCAGATCTGGGAGCTGATTTCTCTTTATGAAAAAAATTCCAAAATTCGTCGAAAATTTCAAAAATCGCACTTTTTAGGCTTTGATATCTCTGCTGGAGCACAAGATAAAAATCTGAAATTCTGGCCTTTGATAGTATTGTGTAGTAGTGTTATGCACAAAAAATTTCAAGAAGGAGATTTGACTATAAGCTGAGATACAGTGATTTAAAAATGTTAAGAAATGCTATTACGAGTACATTAGGAGAAATGAGATTAGTCTCTTTTATTACAATATTTACACAGAAAATATCGTTTGTTGAAAACAGTTAAATAATAAACATTTAATTTGCAAAGATACTATATATGCTCAACAAACAGCTTAACACTATTTACGAGAGATGTTAATGAGTTCGACCAGTTACTGTTCTCAGTCCATTAAGCTGTTCTTTCTCAAAATTTTATTTGAAGCCACCCAAGTCTTGTCATCTCTTGTTAACTTGAATGAAATTCTTAGGTTTAATAATTGAAACCATGTCAACTCGATCAGTTGCAACCCATTGTCTGTAATTTACTTTTCCGAGTAAAATTGTTGCAATAGCATTTCTAGTAGGTTTGTTCATCTGGACAAATAGTTTATTGGTTTAGCATACATTCTGAATTGTTTAAATCACACAGAAGCATTTGAAGAAGATATTTGTAATTAACATTTAACTTTGTACCATAAATAATTAATTTAAAATTTTAGAAGTATGAACAATTACATAGTAGGTTACAATAGTTTGGAAGTATTGTTTTCACATATTGTCCATGTCATATCTCAGCTTGTAGTCAAATCTCCTTCTTAAATTTTTTTGTACATAACACTACTACACAATACTATCAAAGGCCAGAATTTCAGATTTTTATCTCGTGCTCCACTAGAGATATCAAAACCTAAAAAGTGCGATTTTTGAAATTTTCGACGAATTTCCGAAATTTTTTCGCAAAGAGAAATCAGCTCCCAGATCTGGGACTTGGTGTATGAGTACACGCACTTTTGACCTATTTGTAGAAAAAATTGTGTAAGGTTGACAGTCTTGTTGAACAATTACATAGTAGGTTACAATAGTTTGGCAGTATTGTTTTCACATGTTGTCCATGTCATATCTCAGCTTGTAGTCAAATCTCCTTCTTGAAATTTTTTGTACATAACACTACTACACAATACTATCAAAGGCCAGAATTTCAGGTTTTTATCTCGTGCCCCACCATAGATATCAAAGCCTAAAAAGTTCGATTTTTGAAATTTTTGACGAATTTCGGAATTTTTTCCGCAAAGAGAAATCAACTCCCAGATCTGGGACTTGGCGTATGAGTGCACGCACTATTGACCTATTTGTAGAAAAAATTGTGTAAGGTTGACAGTTTCCCTTGCATGAAAAATTTCCTCTTGCAAACGGATAGATTTTGGAAAAAATCTTAAATTTTGTGCTAAAATTTCACCTGTAAAAATTTATTTTTCAAAATTTTTCTACCGCTGTATTTTATTCTGAACAAAAATGCTGCAAACCCCAATTCAATTGGGAAAATAAAAGACGAGATATTTACAATTTTGTGTATCCTAGTATCTGAGAAAATTGCTGCACACGATGAAACAAAGATGGCCACCATGCACAAACAAAAAATAGTAAAATTAAAATAACGGTCATTTTGAACTTCCATCATGCTATGGTTGTTGTACAAAAAATTTCAGATTTTTTAAAAATAGTCGAGCGACCAGTGCTGGACCACTTGAAATGGATTGACCCGTATGATGTTATGAATAGAATTGAACTAAATTTTATTTGTATGTTTTTGGCGAAAAAATTTTCGGTTTGCGCGATTATGATCGGTCAAATTTTGGATTTTTTCCCATGTATAAGAAAAACTTATTCTAAAAGTAACCGATAGAGGGCGCTCATACGTCATAGTGAAGCGTTTTATGCAAATCAGGCAAGCAATAATACTAACACCTAGATGGAGATGGATTCGTCATTCGATATAAGCAGTATGCTATCGTT
This sequence comes from Maratus speculifer, assembly GCA_964019185.1. Classification (NCBI taxonomy): domain Eukaryota; kingdom Metazoa; phylum Arthropoda; class Arachnida; order Araneae; family Salticidae; genus Maratus; species Maratus speculifer. The sequence continues at coordinate 110,751,810 of OZ025300.1, forward strand.
ATCAGATCGAGCACTGGTGGTTAAACTTTTCTACAAGAATTGTAAATCCACAAATATTGCATCTTGAAAGTTCCGCATGATTGAGCATGTTTTACTACCTTATAATAAATGCACAATGTCATGTTATTGTTATTTGTTTCATTCTATATTTGTGTTTGTCTGGTATGCATAAAACGTACCAATATGGCGTGTGAGCGCCCTCTATCGGTTATTTTTGGAATAATTTTTATAATACATGGAAAAAAATCCAAAATCCGTCTGATTATACTCGCCCAAACAAAAAATTTTCCGAGCATTACTTCTTTTATTATGGATTTTTAAAGTTTGCACGTATTTATGACGCACCCTATAAATGAAACAAAAGATTTGCAATGCCTCTTAAATTTGCTACCATACACCAGATTTTGTATGCAAAACATGATTTTTTCTTAATGTGCATTTTTCATTAAAAGTAGCACTGAAATTAATATAAAGGCTGGTCATAAAAAAACTTTGTCTATATATGGAGCTCTAGCGGCTAGTCCGTTAAACCGATCGAGGTGAAATTTCAGGTATAGCTATTCAGAGGTATGAACTCGAGATTTTGTGAACGGCAACAAAATGGCGCTCACGGTTACGGTTATAGTTACAGAAACTCGAAATCTTCCAATGGCAACACCCATTTTTTTTCATCGCAAAATGTTCAGCGCATGCGAAAACATTAAAGAGCGTTGGAACGGTATGGTTATTGCAATAAACGGACGCGTTATGCTCGCACAAAATCAGCTCTACGAGCGGCCAACAAAGAAACACGACCAAGGCGCACGAAGAAAGTTTGAATATGACAGAGACAAAATACCAATCACGAACACCGTTTGCCAGATAGTCAGCGTAGAAAACGGATAAAAAGTAGGATGGGAATGTTCGTTCTTCAGTCGGAACTCGCAGATGCCAACAAAATGACTTCGTTCGTAGTGAGTTAATAAAACTTTTATCAAAATGGTATGAATGCTGCGAAAACCTGGCGCGTTTACCGTCGAAACCATCGCCAAATACGTGACATATGCATTTCACAAGCTCTTCGTGATTTGGTAATGAAATTCGAAGAAATTGGCTGCACCTGTGATAGTCTGCGATCCGGACGACCAACTGTTCCTGAGGATACTGTTATGGAAGTGCATCACATAGTGACCAGAGGACGCATGCAAACTACAAAAAGTGAATCTCGTATGTTTGATATACCAAAATAAATGGTCTTAAAGTTACTGTGCTCTGTAATCCGCGTGTTTCTTTTCCAATACCAGCGAGGTCAGATGTTGGAAGTGAGAAACCATCAACAACACATAGACGTTGTTAATGAATTTCTTATCCAATATGACGGAGATAACGATCGACCTCTTCGCATGTTATGAACGGACGAGGCACATTTCACCTTAACTGGTAACGTCAATGGCCTCCGCTATCCCCCGACCTCACTCCTATGGATTTCAGGTTCTGGGAATATCTAAAATCTAGAGTGTACATGTGCAATCTGCAAACTTTGCCGGATTTGAAAGATTCTATCAAACGTGAGATTGCAAACATCCCTCATGCGATGTAACGTTCGGCTGTATTGTCCACAGTCGCCACCATGCAATGTATAATTGCCTGTGATGGCATCCATGTGGAAAATATGTAATCAAAATAAAAGTTTTCTCCGATATGCGTTGTAATTAGAGATTAGTGTACTGACCCTGTGTCATATGCAAATTTATTCCTTGCGCCCCAAACGTGTTTTTTTATGGGGGGGGGGATTCGCAGAACAGTTTTTTGTGCGTGCATAACGTGTCTGTTTCTTGCTATACACGTACGGTTACAACGCTGTTTAGTGTTTTCGCATGCGCTGCGCATTTTGTGATAAAAAAAGGGTGTTGCCATTGGAAAATTTCGAGTTTCTGTAACTATACCCGTAACCGTGAGCGCCATTTTGTTGCCGTTCGAAGAATCTTGTGGTCATACCTCTGAATGGCTATATCTGAAATTTCACTTCGATCGGTTGAACGGTCTGGCCACTAGAGCTCCATATACAGGCAAAGTTTTTTTTATGACCATCCCGTATATTTAAATTTACAACCTATAATTTGCTGCATAACATACCAACAGAGGAGTAGGACCTTGGGACAAACTTTTATTATATCTTATTGTTCTGTCCCTGGGTCTCCATTCGCGGACTTTCACTTATAAAAACTAAAATATCTTATCAGTTTTTTTTTTTTAAATAGTTGACTATTTTTGCTTTGAAACCAAACGAATAAATGCCTACAGCTAAGATTAATCTCTTATAATACATATTTTATGTTCAACTGAGTTTTCAAAGTGCCTAAAAATGTTCAAAAGACAGTGTGACCAAGAAATTGATAAATTTTCACAAGTATTTAACTTAATTTTTTTCCAAAAATTTTTGTTGACGATTTGTAGATTATTTACTTGCTAAAGCTTTTAAACTTGCGTTTGCGTTAATTTAAGTAAATGGTTATTAAATTGTGCGTTAATTTAAGTAAATGGTTATTAAATTGATTTTTTAAGGTAATTTGTAGTTTAGATCCATATTTTTTAACCTAAATTACCAAGCGCCCAAAGACACAATTTTCAAATATTTTTTCTGTCACTTACAATGTCAGTTTGTTTGAAAAAAATCAATGAATGCGTGTTTGTGTTATTATTTTAGCTTGAACTGAAGAGGTTAAAAACTTTTAAGAAATTATATTTTTCCTAAGTGTACACAATGAAAAAACGCAATTGGTCAGAAAACGCAAGTTAAAATTTTGACATAGTGCAAAAAATTATGTATAAAGTTAACAACTTTAAATTCAGTCATATTTGCAGATATTTATACAATGTCAAAAAAAAAGTTTATTAAATTTACGACAATAACTGCTGGCAGGAATATTGCCAGAAGTTTTCCCCGTAAAAATTGCATGAAAATTAGATGAATTTTTTTTTTATTAAATCTAATTTTATGGCAAAAACTGTTGGCAACATTGCTGCAAGCAGTTTTTGCAGTAAATTTAACGGATAGTTTTACAATGTATATCTGCATGTGTATTACATATTATATAATTGTGCATTAAAATGTATTGTTCGCCTTTATATCACTCTTCTGTTAAATTCTTTCAGTTAAACTGACACTAACAGTTTTACAAAGTTCATTTCCGGGGCATATTTTACACTATAACTTTTTTCTATGAATCGCTGAACCAAAAGTAAGACTTTTTTGGATTTTGAAATGCTTGAACTTTAATTAATAATAATAATAATAATAATAATAATAATAATAATAATAATAATAATAATAATAATAATAATAATAATAATAAATAACAGCGATTTCAGGGCAGGCATATACTTTACATACAATGAAAGTAACAATGAATGAAATTAATTCAAAAATAAAACATTTTTTTTTCGCTTATATTATAAAAATAAAATTTTATTTCAAATTTTAAAAGTGATTGTGACATCAAAATAAAATTGAATTAAATAAATGATATACTGCTGTACTTCAGATTATTTGCACAATCTTTGTCGAATCATCTTCAATATACATAGTTTTAAACAAACAAAAAAGTGCTTCAAGATGTATTGAATTTACACGAGTGGGAAACATCCAAAAATTAAACTTTTCGAACGAATACAAGATTAATAGCATGTTATCAACATGGTCTGATAAATGAGAAAATTTGGGTCATTAACAGTGCATTATGAAATAAAAAAGATTCCTTTTATCGACTTGTGTTAAAAGCATGCTGAGTGGTTTATTCTTATTACACTCATAAACCATATGCAGATTCTCCGGGATGTGAGATTCGTAATTTTATATACACTGCTCAAAACAATTAAAGGATATTTGAAGTTTTATATAAAATAAAGATATAAACGAAATTTTTTTGCCGAAAATAGAAGAAGAGAATCACAAATGCAAATTTTTCTGGTTTTCAAACTGTGGAGTATGCAAATTTTGAGTTCGACGTCAAAAACGTCGCTTCAGTGGCAGCGAATGAAATTTGACTTTCAAATGGATAAAAGAGAATGAAGACAAAGATGATCGGCATTCAGTGATTGCTTTGTTTCGATGAGTACGATGCCTCAGCGAAGTCATTTGACAAATTCAGAAGCTTGGAGAATTGTTGGTAGGTTAGAAGGGGGCCAAACTCAAGCCGAAGTAGCGCAAGCCATTGGAGTGTCTCAAAGTGTCATTTCCAGGATCTGAAACCGTTTTTTGGAGAGTGGATGTGCAGGCCGAAAACCAAGGCAAGGTCGTAGACGGGCAACAACGCCCAATGAAGATCGGTATTTAGCGTTAACAGCTCGGAGACACCGAAACATGAACGCTACTCTTCTCCAACAACACCTTCGCTCGGCTACAGGCACCACGATTTCAACTCAGACTGTCCGAAACCGGTTCCATGCTGTAGGTCTGTATGCTCGTCGACCGATGGTATGTGTTAGATTAACACCAAGGCATAGTCGCGACCGCAGGGAGTGGGCAACCAAGCATGTCAACTGGAGGAGAAATGAATGGAGCAATATTCTGTTTTCTGACGAGTCCCGTTTTTCTGTGCATCCGAATAATAGGCGTATTTTCATCTGGAGGGACCGTGTCAGTAGGAATAATCCTGCGTTCGTGCACGGAAGTGTCAGATTTGGCGGTGGAGGAGTGTTGGTGTATGGTGGCATCTCCATTGACGGGCGCACTGATCTCTACATCATTCGAGATGGAGCTCTGACTGGTCGCCGCCGCCGATATAGGGATGAGATCCTCAGACCTATTGTAGTCCCTTACGCTGCAGAAATAGGAGATAACTTCATTTTAATGGACGATAACTGCAGGCCACATCGTGCAAACCTGGTGGAGGATTTCCTTTTCGAGGAAGGAATCGTTCGAATGGAATGGCCAGCGTGTTCTCCAGACATGAATCCAATCGATCACGTTTGGGACGTTCTAGAAGACGAGTTTCTGGCCGCCAACAACCCCCACAAACTCTCCACGAACTGGAAAGAGCTCTTCTGGAAGAGTGGGGCAGAATACCCCAACTCGTCATTAATAGCCTCATTGAGCCCATGCCTCAAAGGTGTTCAACGTTGCTGGCCGCCCGTGGAAACCATACCCCCTACTGAAAATAATTTTCTTTGAAGAAAACACCTTTTCTTATTCTTTTTTTCTCATATGCACAAATTGTGTTTTTTTCCTTTTGTACACAAATGCGCAAGAAAATGCATTTTTTTCTGCCAAACATGTGTAATTTATTCTCATATAACCTACTATGTCTGTCGACCATGTATCAATCAGCTAAAAAGTTTCCCAGATACAACATCCACCTAAAACTGCAATATCCTTTAATTGTTTTGAGCAGTGTAGTTCGTCGCTTTATTAAATCAAGGTTTTGTTATGAGATTATTTTTAATTAGAAAACAATTGTCTCTGTAAATAGTGATAATATGAAAAAAGTATAAAAAAGTTTTAAAAAGTATATGATTTTTTCGGAATTTTTTCTATAATGTAGGCGTATTTCTGTAACTTAATTTCGCTCGTTTGATTTGAATGTGTAAAGGGAAGAATTTTCTGAATTGTTTTGTTGCTCGGAACTCATGTCTAATGCAAGAGTTATTTCTTGAGTCGTTTATTTTATTTTATTTTTACAATGAAAAATATAGTTTTCCAGAAAATGCAAATTAAGATTTTGATATATCGCAAAAATTTATGTATATAGTTAGCAACTTTAAAATGCGTCATATTTGTTGGTGTTTATATATTTGTGTATGCATTATATATTACATAATTGTGTGTTAAAGTATTGGCTATCTTTCTGCGGCTCTGTAAACGGATATTTTCAGTTTAAACAGTTCATTTCTGGTATATATTTCATGCTATAACTTTGCTTCTAATAAAAACTGAAGTAAAAATAAGACATTTTTGGATTTCTACTTCTTTTTTTATTTAAAATAATTTTAAAAAATCGATTTTTTTTTTTTTTTTTTTTTTTTTTTTTTTTTTTTTTTTTTTTGCAAAAACAGCGATTTTAGTGTAGGTACATACTTTACACACAGTCTTCATTACAATGAATGAAATTACAAAGACATTAATTAAAAAAATAATAAAAAAAATTTCACTTTTTTTGTAAAAGCAAAATTTTATTTCAAAATTTAAAAATCATTGTGGTACGAGATTAAAATTAAATTACATAAATTATATACTTCTCTATTTCAGTTGGTTCACATTTATGCAATTTTTGTCAAATCATCCGCAATATGCATAATCCTAATTCACAGAAGATCTTTCACTAAGTATTGAATTTATGTAGGTGGGAAATATCCAAAAACCATATTTTTCGAACAAATACAAGATTAATAATGTGTTATCAACATCCTCTGATAAATGAGAAAATTTGTGTCATTAACAATACATTGTAAAATAAAAAAGATTCCTTCTATCGACTTGTGGTAAAAACATGCTGAGTGGTTTATTCTTATTATACTCATAAATCATATGCAGATGCTCCTGATTATGATATTCGGTAATTTTATATAGTTCGTCACTTTATTACATCAAGGTTTTGTTATTAGATTATTTTAAACTAGAAAACAAAGTTCTCTATAAATAGTGATAATATTGAAATACTTATTCAGGTAAATGATTTATTTTCGGAATTTTTTCTATAATATAAGTATGTTTGTAACAGTTTTATTTCTCCCGTTTGATTTGAATGTGTGAAAGGGGAGCTTTTTCTGAATTGTTTTGTTGCTCGGAGTTCATGTTTGATGCAAGCGTTATTTCTTGAGTAGTTTATTTTAATTTATTTTTACAATGTAAAATGCAATTTTTCAAAAAACGCAAATTATGTATAAAGTTAGCAACTTTAAATTTTTTTTATATTTGTAGGCGTTTATGCATTTGTGTGTGCATTTGTGTATACTACATAATTGTAATATGGTATATATTCCATATTATAATTTGCTAATAAGTATAGCTGAACTAAAATTAAAACATTTTTGGATTTCTAAATGTTTGTACTTTAATTTAAAATAATTTTAATTTTAATTTTTTTTTTTTTTTTTTTTTTTTTTTGCAAAAACAACGATTTGAAAGTAGGCATAAACCTTACACACAATCATCATTACAATAAATGAAATTATAAAGAAATTAATTTTAAAAAATAATAAAAAAATTTTTCACTTATTTTATAAAAGCAAAAATTTATTTCGAAAGTCACTGTGTCATGAGATTAAAATTAAATTAAATAAATTATATACCACTGTCCTTCAGATTATTCAATTTGCGCAATCTTTGTTAAATCATCCACAATATACATGGATTTAAACCAACAGAAAATACTTCAGTAATTATTGAATTTATATGAGTAGGAAACATCCAAAAACTACATTTTTCGAACGAATACAAGAATAATAGCGTGTTATCAACATACTCTGATAAATGAGAAAATTTGGGTCATTAGCAGTGCATTATAAAATGAAAAAGATTCCTTTTATCGACTTGTGGTAAAAACATGCTGAGTGGTTTATTCTTATTACACTAATAAATCATATGCAGATGCTCCTGGATATGAGATTCTGTAATTTTATATAGTTCGTAACCTTATTAAATCAAGGTTGTGTTATGAGATTATTTTAAATTAAGAAAAAATCCTCAATAAATAGTAATAACATAAAAAGATTAGTTTAAAAAAGTATAGAAGGTAAATCATTTTTTCGTAGTTTTTCTATACTGTAGGTGTGTCTTTGTAACAGTTTTTTTTTTCGCCCGTTTGATTTGAATGTGTGAAAAGGAGGCATTTTGTGAATTCTTTTGATGCTGGGAGTTCATGCCTGGTAAAAGAGCTAGTTCTTGAGCCATTTATTTTAATTTATTTTTACCTTCTGTTATTACTGAGGTATTATTATTATTATTATTATTATTATTTTAAATGGTAGAAAAACTTTACTATTATATTTTATGTAGAATATGTAAAAAAAAGCATTATGTATGTGTATAGATATTAAATTTTATAACTATGAAAATACCTTAAAAACATATCTATTGACGAAAGGTATTTTTAATAGTAAATTTAAGTGGTAAAAAATTAAAAAAGCGATTTTTTTTAAATTGTTTATTAGTCTAATTTCACAGAAAATTTTTTAATTATTATTTTTTTTTCGGGAAACAATAAAGTTATTTAATTATTCATTACTAAATTTAAAAAAGACAATATTTTTTTACAATCCATAATTTTATTGTGAATGTACTTTTAACGGGCAATTCCGTTAAAATACACCACTGATAGCCTATTGAGATGGTGACGAAATTATTAGGCATAAAGATTTATTTTGTTGGTACATTTACTTGTATATATAAAATTTCACCTTTAAGAAGTTTAAAGCTAGTTTTACAAAACATTTTATCGGGTGGCATTTTGAATAAGATCTTGAATAACAAAAAATAAAAAATACTGTTTGCGAGACTTCTATATTTAGAGAAAATTACAGTTGTTAAATGCGGATATATTTCTTCCTTTATGCTGAGTTGGTGAAAGAAATAAAAGCAGGGTAGAAATTTTAAAAAAATCGAAAATATCAAAACATGTATGTTTATTTTTTATTGCTTTAGTAAACAGATAACGTTATTATATTTCATTAAGACTGGTCCTTCAAAATACTTTTAATAAGCGATAAAAAAGCAAAAAATAACTATTTTAGAAATTTCGTTTTGATTTTTCATAAATTTAAACTTTCTGTATTCACATAGGAATTTTTTTAAGAGTTTTATATTATAAAGATAGAATGGACAAAATGACTCGCAAAATTCCAATAATTAATCTTTAAGTATAAAAAAATACCTGAAATTTATAAAAATGATCTTCATTCAAAAATGTCTTAAAAAACTAAAAAAAAAAAAAAGGCCACTTTCTAAAATCTGTATTGAATTGCGAAGTTTTTATTGTACTGTAATATTTTTCAGTTATAAGCTGGATGATTAAACAAGATAATTACCATTATCAACTTGCGAACTATATTATAAAATGCATAGTATAAAATAATGGTGCAAAGAGACAATAAAAGTAGTCGGCTGTGGCAACCCTTAATATATGTTTCGTAAAAATGTCGTTTTAAGAAAAGGCTACAAGAAATAATCTACTGGAAACAAATCTGGTAATTACGATGAATCTGATAATTGGTAATGCGATTGATTTACCTCGACCAATTCAATTCCTGGAAAAGTTTTTACTTTTTTCTATCTTTACAATAAGTAAGTACTGGATTCATGAAAATTTTCGAATTCCTGTTTTCGATTTCTGTGGATTTCCACGTTTTAGGGGTCAGAGATTCCAAAAGAACATCGTTTTACAAAATGTCTGTCTATGAGTCTGTGGTTCTGTAAGTCAGTCCTGTCTGTTGGTGACACAAATTTTGTGGGCGCTGTATCTCATGAACTAATGCACGAAATTTCACAAAACTTTAGATCCGTTAGACCTTCATATAAACTGTATCTGATTAGTTTTTAGTGTATATCTCCCAACAGATGGTGCTTCTATGTAGTTTTTTCTCGATTTTCACAATAGCTATATCTTAAGAACTAAAGAATGGATTTTCATAAAACTTTAGATTCCTTTACTTCATATAAAATGGTTGTTAATATGTTTTGTTGTAAATCGCACAACAGGTGGCGCTGCTGTGTGGTATTATTCTTAATTATCGTAACAGCTCTATCTCAGGAACTAATGCATGAATTTTCATGAAATTTCAGATTTAGTTAGTCTCTGATATAAATTAGTATTCTTTAGTTTTTGGAGAAAATCGCTTAACAGGTGGCGCTTTTATGTGGCATTATTCGTGATTATCACAATAGCTCTATCTCAGGATCTAATGCACGAATTTTTATCAAGCTTCAGAATCAGTCAGTCCCTGATATAAATTAATATTCTTTGATTTTTATAGTAAATGACTCAACAAATGGCACTTCTATCCAGTTTTTGTAGATTTCTCGATATTTCTATCTTAAATGCTAATGCACGGATTTTCATGAAATTTCAGATTCAGTTAGAAGTTGAAATAAGTTGTTACGGAGTAGATTTTGGTATAATTTAGTTAACCAGTGACTGTGCCATGTTTTATTTTTCTGGAAGTATTAACATGTATGAGATAGGAAAAATTTTGGGATTGCCACATCCGATTAGTTTGTAGATGTGTTCTGACTTAACTGCTGAAATGTGAAGGAACTCCGTCGAGCTGAAATTATGTACACCAAGTAGCTCAGTTTGCTTAGCGTGTGTTTTTGCATGAAAACGCCCTCTAGTTTCACCCGATGGCGTTTGCGATCCCAATTTTCTATGATATTTTTTTATTCTTTTTGTATGCCTGCATTGCTCTGATAATTTGGTCACGTTGTTAAGAACATTTTGCATAACTTTTTAAAAAATATTTCGATTTATTTAAATTTTGAATAAAAAATTGCTGATTCCTAATAAGAAGATTTAACTACAATTTTCTCATTAATTCTCATTTCTAAAAACGCTTATTAGAAATCATTTCTACAAGTTTTCATAAAACAAAAATATAAATAAAAACACCATTATTCTTATAAAATTCGATAGTCATCTGTAAAATATATTTCATTTATTTAGTTAAAAATAAGAGGAAACAAATATTTATTAAATATGTATTTTATATATATATAGCTTGTTTTGGTTTTATCTGTTTCAAATTCTGTTATTTCAATATATTTTTATTTGTCATAAAATTTAACTTATAAAGACTATTCAATATAAAAAAAACCTGCTCTTAGAAACTTTAAAATATTAAAATTGCCTAAAAATAATTATAATATCAATTGGATAATTAAATTTTCGCAATCATATAAAAATGTCAAATTTACTTAGGAAACTGATATAAGTGTGCAGCATATGAAGATTAAATATACAGTTTTTTAATTTTTAAGGTTTAAAATATATAAGATAAAAAGCATTTATCAAGTTTATCATATCAATTTCTAATCAACTTTTAAAAGGCAACATACAAAATGTATATTATAAATTTAATGTATCAACATTTTTTAAATCCTACGATAGCTATGAATAAGTTTTAACATAATGATATTTTAACACTTGATACACTAGTCACTTTTCAAAATCAGGATCATAAAGTTTTTCGGAAACATTAAGCTGATTTTGTGGTAATAATGATTTGTATATCTAAAATAATATGATTCTATGTTCAGTGTTAACAATGTGTTATGTCATGTTTTGTGAAAGGATGTTTTTGCAAAGAAGAATTTTATTGTGTGAACATAGATAAATTATATAACTTTACAAAATTTTATAAAATGACATATCTTCTATCAAATAATTGCCCATTAAAAAATGGTTAAAACAAACAGATGGCTATCTTTAAAAATTGGACAATGTTGAGAGAAGATAGTAAGCAAAATTGTTGAAGAAACTGGATAAGAAATCAGGGTTATTATTCCTTTATGGATGCAAAAATAGACATTGACTCTCTGAAAGCAGAATCCGGTTTTTAAAAATAACTTTAATAAGAATTAGTTGTATAAATATCCTCTGAAAGAGACTAACTAATAAAGGATAACTTATAATAAAAAAAAATAGCCTTACAGCGAAAAATATTAAAATTGGTTAGCATCCGTAATAAAACAGAACAGAACTCGAGGTTGCATATTTCCGATCTTAGTTGAAATATTGTACGGTTACACTCACAGAAATACTATATACGCCTTCCTCATTTCCTGTTATATCATTAATTTCACGTAAAGAAAAGTGGTAAATCTGTTTAAAAAAGATTTCAGATATCTTTATTTTTTAAGCTATAAAAATTGATTTCATTTTTATTTTATTCTATGCGTACGGGGCGCAATATCAACTGATCTTTAGAATCTGGAGTAGAATCCCCCCCCCCACTTTTAGGTGCGTTCGTAATTATGTAAATACATGGCATTTATAGTCGTTGTTCAATCCGACAGTTTGTACCGTCTGTCCGTCTTTCCTTCTGTCCGCCCGTTCGTCTGTCCGCATGTAACAACGCAAAAAGTTCCCGAACGAATCGTTTGAAATTTAAAATATATAATTATTATATAATTTTGTCGAGTCATTTCAAGTTTTATGAAAATCGGATGCATAGTTAAATTACAGGACAGTCAAAAGTATTCCGTTATATTATAGTCAATTGAAGAAAATAGTTTTAAGAGCATTTTAATGATGTTACACTCTTTTGAACATAATATAATTCATATACATTTATGATATATATATTTAAATACACAATCGGTGGTGCAAAGAATAATTCGTATTAACATACAGGGTCACACAACAGTATTCTATTACATAATGATTTAGGGGGAACATGTTGTTCGGGTTGCGTTTTAATTATGTTAAACTATTTCACGTTTTGTGAAATTGATATACATTGCAAGTTAATTCCCCTATAATAGAAAGCATTTAGTATTTAGCCTCTTCAGTCCTGGAGTACCCATTTGGGTACATTAAAACAAAAGCCAAAATTACACCCAAAATTTTTTTATAAATGCATGGATTTTTGCTAGCACTATTCAGATACATCACAGTGTCCTATATTAACAATAAATGTGCTATATGTTTAAAGATGGAGGAACCATATCACTTTGAAAATTGAACATTTCCAAGATGAATGACATAAACAATTTTCCAACGACTTCACGTCAAAGTATGTGAATAATACCAATTTTTGAATGAATTAAAAACAATATATTGAATTTTTTATAAACTATAATGTTTCAAGAATGATTTGGAGTTGTTTATAAATGTTGTTTATATGTGCATGGATGTGAAAAACATCTGTAAATATGTTGTACCCATTTGGGTACAATGGGTCTTAACTATACATTTCCAGCTAAAGAAACTAATTTTCTGCGTAACTATTGTGTACACTTGTTTATTAAAAAAAAAATTAGGAACAAATACATTATTTAATTTAGTCTTACAAAACAATTTAAAAGGACTTTTTTCATTTTTTAAAATAATATGAAGTAATATACAGAATTTACTGCTAAAATATGTCATAATTTTTAATAACTTTAAAAATTTTTAACACGTTTTGAAAGATTGTGTAGTTGTACAATAGGGTGGGCCGAAAAAAACTTTTTTTCGATTTTCGATGATGGCGGGTGCGGAAAAGTGGCCACTGGGGGCACTCAGTTCACACAAAAAAATTGAGATTTTTTGGACATTTCCTTGCCCTGCCGCAAATGGCTTGAATTTTGCAAAAATGCTGATTTTTGAACTTTTTAAGCTAAAAATTTAAAAATGTTAAATTAAATTTATTTTGGTTGTATTTACTTGAAAAGGCAGCTTTAACGTACCAAATGCTTAAATATATTCTGATAATGCATTATTTAATTTCTAAGTGTATTTTAAAAAAGCCAATTTTCATAGCTTTTTCACGTATAACAGGCAAAAATTGTATTGGTTTGAATCGTTCGTTAATTTCTCTCTTATTTATGTTCCTTGGTCTTTAAATTTTTTCTATGCGTCAAAGGTCATATATTTGGGCAGCGGACAGCAGTATAACTCAAAAACAAAGCTGGAAGGAGAGAAGGAGGGTGAAACAGGACTCTAAGTGTGCGCAATGCCTCATTGTAATGTTGAGGGAGTGAAGAAAGATATAAAATAGAAGAGAAAATTTCGATAAGGGATTGTTATTATTTTACCATGCTCAAAATCTGCGACATTTGTTCAGTGAGGATGTAAAACCTTTTCCTAGAGAGATTCGGTACTTTTTGGATCGTTTGGCGTACCATTACACTGTTTTGGGGGGTTTATTAAGACGAGTTTAGAAATGGCAAGTATGAAGGTCCATGCCAATGTAAAAGACACGCGACAGCATAAAAAGTATCCTTTATTGGGCACCATGCTTATTGAAATATTTGCAATTGCCAACTTATACTGTTATCATGCGCCACAACGACTGATTGCGAATCGATATGGCAGAAAATCGAGAAATCCAATATTAGTCAATAGATGATGTTATTAAAATGGTAGATGAAAAAATTATCGAAATCTGAATAAATGCCAGTGTTTTCCCAACGATCAATTTACCAAAATATTAAAAAATATTAAAAGAAGTGTTGATCATTGGAGAAATCCTGAAATCGTATGGGCTTGAAAGTAAAGAGAATTCGTACGAAATGGTGAAACCTTTTAGTAGTTTTTAATCTTTTTGTAAATTGATTGTTGGGAAAACACTGGTATGGAAGCTTTTTTCAGATTTCGGAAACGTTTTCACCTACCATTAAACCATTATTCTAAACTATCACTATTAAAAGAAGTGTAGATCATTGGGGAAATACTGTAATCGTATGGGTTCGAAAGTAAAGACAACCCATGAAGAATTCGTACGATATGGTGAAACCTTTTAGTAATTTTTAATCTTTTTTGTAAATTGATCGTTGGTAAAACACTGGTATCGAAGCTTTTTTTCAGATTTCGGTAACTTTTTCACCTACCATTTTAATAACATCATGTATTGACTAATATTGGACTTCTCGATTTTCTGCCATATCGCTTCGCAACCAGTAGTAGTGACGCATGATATCAGTATAAGTTGGCAATTGCAAGTCTTTCAAAAAGCGTGGTGTCCCATAAAGGATACTTTTCATGCTGTCGTGTGTCTTTTAAATTGCCATGGACCTTCATACTTGGCATTTCTAAGCTCGTCGTAATAAAACGCACAAAACACTGTAATGGTACGTCAAATGATCCAAAAAGTACCGAATCTCTCTAGGACAAAGTTTCACGTCCACACCGAGCATATATCGCAGATTTTGAGCATAGTAAATTAATAACAATTCCTTTTCGCAATTTTCTCTTCTCTTTTATTTCCTCCTTAACTCCCTCAACATTACGATGAGACATTGCGCACTCTTAGAGTCCTGCTTCACCCCTTCTCACCTTCCTGATTTGTTTTTGAGTTATGCTGCTGTCCGTTGCCCAAATATATGACCTTCGACGCATAGAAAAAATTTAAAGATCAAGGAACAAAAATAAGAGAGAAATTAACGAACGATTCAAACCAATACAATTTTTGCCTGTTATATGTGAAAAAGCTATGAAATTCGGCTTATTTAAAATACACTTAGCAATTAAATAATGCATTATCAGAACATATTTAAGCATTTGGTACGTTAAAGCTGCCTTTTCAAGTAAATACAGTCAAAATAAACTTAATTTAACATTTTTAACTTTTTAGCTGAAAAAGTTCAAAAATCAGCATTTTTGCAAATTTTCAAGCTTTTTGCGGCAGGGTAAGGAAAAGTCCAAAAAATCTCAATTTTTTTGTGTGAACTGAGTGCCACCAGTGGCCAATTTTCCACACCCGCCATAATCGAAAATCGAAAAAAAGTTTTTTCGGACCACCCTATTGTACAAGCCCGCATGTATTAGTCAAAAAAAGTCTATAATAAATGATACTTTATTAGAAGATTATTATTAAAAGGTATGTAGTATATGTATAGTGGTATGTGTAATAGTATGTGTATATTATCTGTGGCTTCCAGTAATAATCAGGTAAGGGACATTTTTAATATTTTGAGTAATTAACGTTTAAAGTTTTTAAATGTCTTTTTATCATTACTTTTATAAAATAGATTAGAACTTAATAATTTTCATTACATTCAATTAGGATATAAGAGCTTCTCTTTTTTTATCAAAATAGTTATATAAAAATATTTTTTATTAATTGAGAACCAATTAAAAAAATTCAATTTTTAAATGAAAATTTATAATCGCCCTATGATGGAAAGTATTCAATTTTTTTTTTCAGTAATATGGCAGATTAAAGCACTCTTTTAAAGCTACATTTTCCCAAATTATCTCAATTTTTTCAAAAATGTGCCATACCTGGTTATTACTGGAAGCCACAGATACATCAAATACACAGATAGATGTTTAATAGCAAAATATGCATTACAATTATTACAAGATGTGTATAATATTTTTGCGCAATACATAGCTTTAGGTAAAAAAATCATTTAAGTTGTTTAAATTGATATAACTTTTAAACAATAAATAGTTTTATTTTTGTAAAACAAAATTGGTTTTATTTGTTTAAAAAATGACGGTTTTACTCAATTGCGACCTGATGTACCCATATGGGTACATAAATTTTAACTATTTAAAAATTTCAAAAATAAAAAACTAATTTTATTTTATTTTTTAAGCCGAAAAGCACCATAATTTGCTAATAAAATATTTTTTCTATGCAGCAGATTTTTCTCGGGACTGAAGAGGTTAGAGATACACACAAAAAATTTCGGACACTGTATTGTATCGAAAGTCATGGTTCGTACGGGTACCGTTATTTTCCCGGTCAAATACCAGCATTTCTTTGTAAAAAAAATAAATATAGTATAAAAGCGCGAAATTTCGTCTTATTCAAAGTTAAATTAGCAATAAGAATATACTGGTATCGAAGAACTTTCTGGTCATAAAATTCCAAGATCCATACGAACCCTGAAAATACTGTATATTTTAAAAACTTCGTTATTGTACGAACGCACCTCATTAGCTACGTCTGACGTGCAATTTTTGAATTTTTTTTTCTTTTTGATGTATCTACTGAGGACTGGAAGTTTTTGTAATGAATATCTTCATACTGCAGAACTTACCGGTTAGAACGATCGATTTTTTCGGAATAATATTCTCTGTATAATGAAAAACAAACTTTTATTATGTAGTACATATTTTTCTGTTTTAAATGCACTGTCACCTGCTAAAATTTCTGCAATCTTCATCAAATAGTTCTGTACGTGTGCAGATTACATTTAAACATATGCTATACTAACTATTGAAATACTACGGTAATTTTTGTATTTATATAAATAAGAAACTGCATGAAACTACATATTTTAAAAAAATAGATTGCAAATTAAATATTATTGAAATATATCAGATATTAAAATGTATACATCTATGTTGCAATGTCATTTTCTGAAGTTTTTGTAATGAATATCTTCATTCCGGGGAACTTACCGGATGGAATGATCGATTTGTTTGAGATAATATTCTCTGTATAATCAAAAACAAACTTTTGTTACGTATATATGTTTTGTTATTTTAAATGCACTGTCGCCTGCTAAAATTTCTGCATTCTTTATTAAACAGTTCTGTATATGTGCAGATTAGATTTAAGCATATACTATACTAAATATTGAATTGCTACGATAATTCTTGCATTTATATAAATAAGAAGCTGCTTGAAAGTACATATTTAAAAAAAAAAAATTCTGCAAATAAAATAAGGTGATAATTCTGGTAATTAGTATTGAAATGCACTATCAGATATCAAAATGTATACCATCTTTGTTGCAATGTCATTTTTATGAATGTATTAAATCTAAACCGAGACAGAATATTGAAATAATACGATAATTGCTGCATTTATATAAACGAGCAACTTCCGAAAAGTACATTTTTCAAAAGAATTGAAAGTTTATAGCGTGCAACCAAACTACTCTAGTAAGTAAGGAAATTGGTTCATTAACGGAGCAAATGAGAAAATCAATTTTATTGACTCTTGATAAAAACAAGTTGAGTGGTTTATTACTACCATACTCATGAATAAAATGCAGATATAGATATTAGGAAGTTTTATTTTAGTATACTACATCAATTTATGTAATTTGAATAATCAGATGTGATCATTTTTTATTTGGATGTAGAAAACCTTTACTTTTTAAAAATCAAGCTTGCGTCCAAATTTATGTAATTTGATGCACTTCCTATCTGTGTGAACATTATGAACAGAAAGCTAATTACTATTTATAGTTATTAATATAATATTTACATTTATATATTTATATATAATTATATATATTTGTCTCGAATTACCAGTAATAAAAAGTTTGAAAACTCTATAAAAATGCTCGTAGCGAGAAGCATATACTTATACGAAATGTAATAGAAGGTAATATTTTCTTATTTTACCAGAACGTACATTCTTCAACACAGATTACAAAAGATTATCTATTACAGTTTTCATGTCATTATTTGTAAGAAAAATGTACTTTTTAATAGGTCAATTTGCAATTCTGTTCATTACCATTTGCTGGAAGCTAAAGGAAAAGAAAATAGGACATACATGAAATAATCCTGCACTTTTCTGACACTATAGCAATTCCACGGTAACGGACATGTCAGTCGGTAAATGAAACACCCTACAAAGACACCCAAGAAACCATAAAACACCCAACATACTGAATATGTTTGATCCTTGTTTTATTGTATGGAAATTATGTACAAAGACTCTTTTTCACTATAATGCAATTAAATTATGGAGATTTACCGAAATAATAATTTATTTATTTATTTATTTTCATTTTTATTCATTTTTTTTGTTGTTGTTCAGTAATGGACGAATCTTACAAATGAATGTTATTCTTATGCCTTTTAAAAACTTAAACTTTTCTGAAAATATACATGCAAGAAAATTCACTGTAATTTATTTCAATCAATAAAAGTATGGCACTTACACATGACTTCATAAAATTCTTATGAATAAAAAATATTGAGTTAAACTGCCCCATTTGTATAAACACTTCTTCTAACGGACATATTACCAGAAGTAATGGACGTATCAGTTCTAAATTTATCGAACTTTTTATGATTTTTTTATTTTAAAGCTTTTAGATGATAATCACAGATCATTTTTAGTAAGCAGAAATAATTAAGTTTATATAAATATACTTATTTGCATGAAACAATCATAAATTATTTTAAGTTATATTTTGTGAAGTTATTATATATATAAAATCCTTCCGTGTATAACGATTCCGGGGTCAACCCATCCACGAGAAAAAACACTTATTGTGACCAATGACAAATTCCATTGTGAAAAGTTATCTCCGATTTTAAAGGTTATGAATTTTTTGTCCAATGCAAACGTTCCAGAGTCGTAATGGAGCGTTCTCATTTGTCAGATTTACAGTTTGATCTGTAAATAACGTCACTACATTTTACTGTGCTTTGAAATCTTTTCCCTATTTCAAACACAATATTCACAATGTTAAAAATTTGACTCATTTGCTGCAGGGATCAACATCACTCCACCGCTTTTATAGAAAACGATTACTTTGCTGTGTTATGGAGCATTCTCATTGGTCATAAAAGAGACATTCTATAAAAGCTGTGGAGTGACGCTGCAGTATATAAGTCAAATTTTTAGCAGTACACCGTTAAAAAGTTAACCCTTTTGCTGCATCATCATTCTCCAGCTTTTATAGAATACACTGTAAGTAACACACACAAAGTAACGGTTTTCTATAAAAGCGTTGGAGCGATGCTGCAGCAACTGCTAAAAATTTGACCCATTTGCTGCAGCATCACTCCACTGCTTTTATATAAAGCGGTTACTTTTACTGTGATATGGAGCATTCTCATTGGTCATAAAAGAGATATTGTATAAAAGCTGTGGAGTGACGCTGCAACAAATGGGTTATATTTTTAACAGTGTAATACGGTAAAGTAATCATTTTCTATAAAAACTGTGTAATGACGATGCAGCAAAACAGTCAAATTTTCAACAGTGTTTAATTAAAACTTTTTATTTAAGAAAAGCGAAGGTGAGTTTTAGCCGACCCAGTGGCGTGGTTGGCAGCGGCAGCTGCTGCCACACCGCGGGTATGGATGGTGTGTTGTCCCTTTGAAGTGTAATAAATGTATGTAATGGATATCTGTAATAAAAAGTGTTCTGTATTGTCTCTGTTTCTGTGTATTACGGATCAGTCGAGGCGACAGCCATAGTAGCTATAGGCCTCAAAGCACTGTCAATTCAAATTCAAAGGTGCGTTTTAAATACAATATTGTAAGAATTTTTATATTCGTGTTGCTTTATTTATTTACTTATTTATTTATTTACTTATTTATTTATTTTTATTTTTTTATTTTTTTACAGCCGTTGTCACATAACGAATCACGATTGTTTACTCTTTATTGTTGACATTTGTTTTCGATCTTATAAAGTATTTTCTTTTAAGTATTAGCTAATGGTATAAAATAGTTAATTCACAAATGTTTTAAATTAGCATTATTAGTACATGTTTTGCATTATTAATGCATGTTAATTTGCATGTTTTTTGTGAAATAATTACTGTAATTTTGTGAGTGAAATTCATTAGCGGCATATTCTATGCCATTATTTTACCCATTCAATTAATAATTTGGCTACTCTCTCATATTCGTCCAGAAATGGCCAAAATGGGAAATTTTTTTATACATTTTGGATATTTTTATTATTTTCTCTTAGTATTTAAAAATATTTTTGGCTGTAGTTTCACAATGTATTCTTTTATAATTGACATTTTACCTTACTTTATTCTTTTAAAATTTATGCATTTACCATTTGTTCATTACAATCCCTCCCCATCCACCAGATAGTTTTGTTATAGTTTTAAATGCAGATTTCTATTGATTTTTTTTTAAAGATTTTTCCCTCGTGTTTCATCTTTGTATCTTTGTATTTTTCAAAATAGTTTAAGCCTAAAGTGGCTATGATTGACCAAAGTTGTTGTAATGTTTTATCATCCTTTCAAAAACAGAAACACGTCACTTTGACGGGCTATCTTCTAGTGTTCAAATAATAGTCTTCACTTGTTGCCGAACGAAGGTTCTGGGCGTAATTATATTATTTCTTCTTTACGTTTTGTTGAAACATCATTTTACGAAAACACAAACTTTTCTCAAACTTTCTTAAGAAATTTCACTAATACATTGGCAATAAGTGAATCAAAAATCTCATTTTTAATTATTTATACAACTTTCATTTTATTCTACTTTGGCTTACTTGAAAATGGAATTGCCCACTTTTCAATTTGAATAATGCGCTGATGGCTAATGTTCGGTATTCGCAATTGTTTATGAACAGAATAGACAAATTAGGATAAAACTATGATTGATGCTAAACGCTAAAAAGTTCGCGCATTTGTAAGTATGTGCAAATTGACAATCTTTCTTCACACTTCAGTATGTTAAATTTTGTGATTCACTAATAGATTAAAATTTAATTTAATTAATAAAACGCAGAAAATTTCTATTTCCCATTATTTCCAAAATTAATACATTTAAATAAAATACCAATCTTGTCAAAATTTTATATCCAAAGGTCTTTTCTTTTGAACTTCAGAAAATCAAATTATTTTTACATTTCTTAACGTATAATACAAAATAACCTTAAAATATTTCTTTTTTAAAATTTAAAAAGAACTTGTCGTTAAAGTCTTTGATAACTAATAATAGAACTTTTATGACAAAAAATCTAGAAATAAGTTTAACAATCATACTTATTACGACAAAAAAGAATGATCTTCGTTATTTGTTGAATATTAACGAACTAAATAATTAGGAATCAAAAATATGTATATATGTTTAAACTTCTAGAATAAGACAGCAAATTAAAGTTGGATTTTGTGAAAAAAATAGGTTTTGATTTCTTATTAATTTCAATTTTAAAAGAAAAGAAAAGAAAAAAAAAGTTGTTTAATTAGACGCCACAACCATAATTAATGTTACCATTTGAGTTTCTCAAAACATAATAATTGAACTATGGCATACAAAATCATGTAAACTGGCGGATTTATCCAAATATGATGATAAGAATCCAAAAGCAGATAGAAAGAACTGAAAAACAATATAATTTTGAAATTGGCCTAAATAGTTTTGTTAAATGAGTTTAACTTTATAAAAAACCATGCGCAGTAATTTATTAACTTAACACTCTTTACGCATATAGAGATTAGATTGTGGTATGAAGTTCTCAATAATTTTAATTAATAATTTAATTTTTTTATTCTTTATTTTTTAATTTTTAGTTAAAAATTTCAATTAATAAATGTATATATGTATACATACTGTTGTTAATCTCTAAGAAAAGCATAAATAATGTTTTTTTCATAAAAATATATGTGATAATGACTTATAATGAATGAAATTAATAAGGAGAGGGCCAACCTTGGTAACCACAGATTTTGATTTTTTTAATATATGTTCTAGGGCAAAGACCCCTTATCCTCAGGTTCAATGAATTTTATACAATGATCCTTACTTCTTGAGGAACAGGAGGGTATAATATAATGGTACAACTTAAATATTTACATTGAAAGGAAGTAGTATGTTTGTTCGTAGCTCAGTTCCATAAGCGTTAACCAATCGTTCAGTGGGCCAATCGTCCAGTGTTAATACCGGGACGCGCTACATTTGTTTTCCTCATTTTGTGAAAAAAATAAGTTTTGATTTCTTATTATTTTCAATTTTAAAAGAAGAGAAAAGAAAAAAAGTTGCAGAAAAATTGGTGAATTAGACTCAACACCACAACCATAATTAATGTTACCATTTGAGTTTCTCAAAACATATTAATTGAACTATGGCATACAAAATCAAGTAAAACTAGCGGTTTTATCCAAATATGATGATAACAATCCAAAAGCAGATAGAAATAATTGAAAAACAACATAATTTTGAAATTGGCCTGAAGAGTTTTGTTAAATGAGTTTAACTTTATAAAAAATCATGCGCAGTAGTTTATTAACTTAACACTCTTTACACATATAGAGATTAGATTGTGGTATGAAGTTCTCAATAATTTTAATTAATAATTTAATTTTTTTATTCTTTATTTTTTAATTTTTAGTTCAAAATTTCAATTAATACACACATATATAAATATACATACTGTTGCTAATCTCTAAGAAAAGCATAAATAATGTTTTTTTCATAAAAATATATGTGATAATCACTTATAATGAATGAAATTAATAAGGAGAGGGCCAACCTTGGTAACCACAGATTTTGATTTTTTTTAATATATGTTCTAGGGCAAAGACCCCTTATGCTCAGGTTCAATGAATTTTATACAACGATCCTTACTTCTTGAGGAACAGGAGGGTACAACTTAAATATTTACATTAAAAGGAAGTAGTATGTTTGTTCGTAGCTCAGTTCCATAAGCGTTAACCAATTGTTCAGTGGGCCAATAGTTCAGTGTTAATACCGGGACACGCTACATTTGTTTTCCTCATTTTTTTGTTTCATAAATATACTTGTAATTATGATTTAATAATCTCATTATAATTAAAAATTATAATATATATCAATTCTAATTTTAACCTATTTACTTTATTATTTTTACCTAATAAGATGTTTAAAATATAAATAGATCCAAAACAGGTTTTTTTTAAGTCATTTTCGAAATATACTTCATACATTCTTTATCGATGCAATGATATTAAACAATTGTGTCAATTCGAGATTTTAAAGAAACAGCATTTATGCTTTAAGACTGGAAGTCAATATAATGATAAAATAGGTAACTCTTATTTAAAGTAATAAACATAATTATATTAAAAATAAAAATAAGAATTAAATTACAACCTACTTTTGCATAATAAAGATTTTTAAACTTTGTAAAACGTACGCATGCTTTTTGAATTGTTTTGCTTAAATTTTGTTGCATTTTCATTTTGCTAAACATTTATTTTCTTTCTTCTTTTAATTTTATTTTATTATAAACAGATGTCCCCACAAAATATTTTGGAATTATTATTATTCGATAACCGACTGAATTAAAAAAAAATATCTTAAATGATGAGAGAAAGCGGTTTAAAAATCAAAAATGCTAAATTGAAGTTTAATTATTCTAACATTGTAGTAAAGTTACAAAAGTGAGCCTGGGACCCGGCTCACTGGGCAGCGAACGAATACTATTGTTAGGAATTGATAAATTAAGTTATCCCAGTTTATTCACAGAAAATCGTTTGCATATTTGCAATTGTGATATTTAATTTATTTATAAGACGCGACTCGTTGCTATGGAAGCGAAGCTGTTTTTTCGTCTGCTTTGCTTTTTATATTTTTTATCTTACGAGATGAGTTAAAAAGAATTTTTTTTGAGAGAGAATGTTTATATTTTTTGTTTGTCGTGCGTGTCTTGAGTTTTATTGAAGAATTATGTTAATTTTATGAAAAGGCACGCAGAAATGCATAAAGGATCATCTTTCCAGTTTTTAGTATGATGATCAAAAATTATCAAGGTAAAAGCATTTATATTTTGTACATATTATACATTTTGTACATAGTATGTAAATAATTTGAATTCAATATTTCTTTATTCTATAATTCTAAGTATGTAATAAAATTTTTAAAAAGAAAATTCAAGAATATTTAGAAGATTTTTGAACCCAAATAAGTTTTGGATGTTTACAAAACATCTGGCGCCCCGAGCACGGACATTTGAATAATACTGTTGAGATATTGAATTGTTTTTATAGCGTATAGTGTTTTCATAAGCTGTGCATTACTACTTAATTTTTCGATGATGAATAAGCTAAAGAAAAAGCGTACGCCGCTACGTTCGTCATTTACCAGAACTTTAAATGTTTTGAATGAAGAAATTAACAGCGAGTCATTAGATAAGGACAAAATTTTAGACGGTTTTAGTAAATTAGAAAATTTGATTCATGAAATTAAAGCTATTGATGAAGCTATAATTGAACTCATGTTAGATGATGATAAATGCGATGAAGAGGCTATTGAAAATGAAGTAGTGGAAAATGAAAATTATTCAGATCAATTTATTACCATTAAGCGTAAAGTTAGCGAAGCATTGGGTACAAATAAACGTAATCAAGATGATAGTGAAAAAAGCACAGATCACGGTTATTCCAAATCAAAGCATTATAAATTACCTAAATTGAATATTAAGCCATTCGATTCGCAGTTAATAAATTATCTTTCATTTTGGTCCCAGTTTCAGAAAATTCATGAAGACATAGATTTGGATAATAGTGACAAATTTCAGTATCTTATCCAATCGGTAGAACCTGGAACCAGTGCCAGGCGTTTGTTAGAGAGCTATCCAATGACTGCAGTTAATTACTCCAAAGCTGTCGAGGCATTTCAAGAGCGTTTTGGAAATAAAGATTTACTAATAGAAGTGTACGTTAGAGAATTCCTAAAATTGATTGTAGCTAATGTACAGGCGCACGGCAAAGATAAACTTCCCTTATCAGATTTATTCACGAAAGTCGAGGCATATTTAAGATCGTTAGAATCAATGGGTTTAAGTTTAGAAAGCAATTCGGCGTGGCTCTATCCCATGATAGAATCTAGCTTATCGGAAGATGTATTAAAAGCATGGCAGCGATATAATATTTCAATCACATCAAACACTGTTAGTAATAATAATGCATTGTCAACAAAAGCAAATATAGTAAGTTTGATGGAATTTCTGAAACAAGAAGTTGCAAACGAGGAAAGATTCAAATTAGCCAAATCGAGTTTTATAGAGCTGGGCTTTAAAGACAAACCTAAAGAAAAGTTAAGAAAAGCAGAAAGTAAAATACCTACTGCGGCAGGGCTATTTAGCGCAAAAGAACGCCTTTGTTTATTTTGCAGTAAATCTCATGAAAGCAAGGACTGTGTTAGGGCTAGATCTCTTTCCTTTAATGAACGGAAGGCCAAAATTAAGAATAAAAATTGCTGTTTAAAATGTCTTCGTTTTGGTCACCACGCTAAAGTTTGCAAAGTTTTTATTCGTTGCCACGTTTGTTCTAAACCCCATACCGAGTTATTATGCCCTGAAATTTCAATGTGTAAAGAACCAGAAAATACAGTTAAGACCCCAGAAGTTATTCAAAGCACCATAGCAAGTAAGCAGTGTTCTGCTGAAGTAGCCCTTATGACTTTAGAAATAGTTATTAAAGGTCGAATAACAAAGAAAGTACGAGCGTTACTTGATTGTGGGTCGCAAAAGAGCTATATTTTAAAAGGTACAGCTGAAGAGTTAGGTTTACATCCCATTTCTTCTGAAGCTATTGTACACACTTTGTTTGGTGGTACGCAAACAGAAGCTAAATCTCACAATAAATTCCAAGTTGAGTTAAGTTCTTCTGATAGACAGAAACAAACGAAAGAAGTCTTAGAACTTTTGGATCAAGATATAATTTGTAACTATATTCCTCGGATACCAAAAGAATCAGTAATTAAAGAGCTTAAACAAAAAAAACTATGGATCACAGATTTAGGAGCAGGAAGTCCAAAAATTGAAATTTTGATTGGAAGCGATTACTACGGACAACTTCTTACAGGTCGAGTAAAACAGTTAAAGAGCGGTCTTACAGCAATAGAGACAAAGTTTGGATGGACACTTTGTGGTCGTTTAGAAAGTACATCACAGTCTTGCCTAAATTATGGAAATATGTTTATCACGAACCTAGCTTTAAAAGATATGAAGATTCCAGAATTATGGAAGTTAGAGACAATTGGTATAACAGATCCCTGTCAAACTTTGTCTAAAGCAGAAGAAGAAGAACTCGCTCATGATAATTTTATAAAAGAAGTTGATAGAAATATAGAAGGTCGCTATATTGTAGGTCTTCCTTGGATTAACGGCAAACGTGAGATTCCCTCAAATAGACACATAGCTGAACGAAGATTGATAAATTCAACAAAGAAATTAAAATCAATGAAAATGTTTGAAGAATATGCTAAAGTTTTCTATGAATGGGAAGAAGAAGGCGTTATAAGTAAAGTACCAGATGAAGCACTCAAGATTCCAGGACATTTTTTACCTCATCATCCCGTCATCAAACCAGATAGTCTTACTACAAGTGTTCGACCAGTTTTTGATGCATCGTGTAAGGTAGGGAGGTCTCCTTCTTTAAATGATTGCCTCTTTAAAGGACCAAACCTCATCGAACAAATTCCTGCAGTGTTAATAAGATTTCGTGAGAAAGCTATTGGGGTAGTAGCCGATATAAGAAGAGCATTTCTTCAAATTGAAGTCAAAGAATCAGATCGGCATTTCTTGCGATTTTTATGGTGGAAGAGTCCTGACGAATTTCAAGTTTATCAACACAATAGAGTAGTTTTTGGAGCAACTTGTAGCCCATTTTTGCTAGGTGCAGTTATAAGATATCATTTGAGTAATGTTGATGAAGAAAACAAACAGATAGCTGAGAAGCTTATGAAATCATACTATATAGATAACTGCGTTACTTCAGTCGACAATGTGCCTGAACTAGAAAATTTTATTTCAAAATCTACAGAAATCATGGCTGATGCGAAAATGGAATTAAGAAAGTGGGAATTCGGACCAATTAAAAGTGAAGACAGCAGTTTCCTTAACGAAAAGAAGGTGCTCAGCAAAAATGTAACAACGATAGTTCCGGTTTTAGGGTTGAAGTGGGACACAATGGAAGATAGTTTGAAGATCGCTTATAAATTTAGTGATGAGATAGAAAATCTGTCGAAAAGAAAGATATTAGCTGTAACCCAAGGGATCTTCGATCCAATAGGATTTTTAGCCCCAGCATTGTTGCCAGCCAAACTGATAATTCAAGACGCCTGGTCGACGAAATTAGATTGGGATGCTCCACTTCCAGAAGAAATCCGGAATAATTTTCAAAAATGGTATAGCGAACTCAAGTATTTAAATGACGTGAAGATAAATAGACGTGTAGGCTATGGTTGTAAAGAAAAATGGTCTATTCATACATTTTGTGATGCAAGTACCAGAGCTTATGCAACAGCAGTTTTCTTACGTTGTGAAGATAAAGACGCAGTCTTTGTACAACTTTTAGGAGCTAAGTCTCGTCTTGCACCAAAGAAAAATGTAACCATACCACGTTTAGAGCTTCTTGCTTGTATTTTAGGAATAAGGTTGACTAAATTTGTTTTGAAAGCCTTTAATTGTATTTCCATACCAGTAAAGTATTGGACCGACTCTTCGACTGTTCTCGCTTGGATTCGAAGAAATGATCAATGGGGAACGTTTGTAGGCAATAGAGTTAGAGAAATTTGTAAATTTTCCGATTCTCAACAATGGAACTTCGTACCTGGTCATCTCAACCCTGCTGATCTACCTTCTCGCGGATGTAGTCCTAAACAGCTGCTGAAGATGAGATGGTGGGAGGGACCAGAATGGTTGAAGTTATCAGAAGAAAATTGGCCACATTCAGAAACAAGCCCCAACGAAGAATTAGTAATGATGGAAAAGAAGAAAACTTCAGTACCTACTCTTTTATGTTCTAATTCACATGAATTTATGATATATAGTAGAATTTCAAAATTTGGTAGATTTATTAATGTCGTATGTTGGGTGAAGAGATTCATAATGAAGTGCAGAAACAGAAATATATGTTTTCCATCAGAATTGTCAATTGAAGAAAAAGAAGATGCGGAAAGGTCGCTCTGGTCAATAATACAATCTGAAAGTTTTGGTAATACTACTGATGCAATAAAAGGATTAAAGGTTATGAAAGATCAAGAAGGTTTGTTAAGAGTAAAAACAAAGATATTAGAGCGAGATGACGAGTTTTCTTTCAGATATCCAATTTTATTACCATCGAAACATCATGTAGTGAATTGTCTGATTCAAGAATGTCATTTAAAGAATTGTCATGCTGGACTTCAAACAGTTGGATCCATTTTGAGAGAAAATATTGGATAATTTCTTCTAGACGCATCATTAGAAGTCAATTGTCTAAGTGTTACAGATGCAAAAGATACTCTACAAAGCCATATACTACACCTCCAATCCACCTACCTCTAGATCGAGTCAGAGATTCCAAAGTTTTTGAAGTTGTTGGAGCTGATCTTTTTGGCCCTCTTTTCGTAAAGCAAAGATCCAAAGTTTGGGTTGTACTTTTTACGTGTGCAATATATAGGGCAATACATTTGGAACTTGTATCCAGTCTCTCAACAGAAGGATTCATTCAATCATTTCGAAGATTTATATGCAGGAGAGGAAGGCCGACTACTATATACTCTGATAATGGCTCAAATTTTAGAGGAACCAATAACCTTTTAAAATCATTGGATTGGAATGCAATAGTTTCTTCAAAAGAACTGTCTCCTATTAAATGGAAGTTCATCCCTCCAGCAGCAGCTTGGTGGGGTGGATGGTGGGAGCGTCTGATTAGATGTGTTAAAATTCCCTTGATCAGAACACTCGGCACTTCAACTTTAACTTTTGAAGAACTCATGACTGTTCTATGTGATGTCGAAGCAACAGTAAATAAAAGGCCTCTAACCTATATTTTTGAAGAAACAGATAAATTTATACCTTTGACTCCATCATCATTTTTGCAAGACATTGAAGAAATAGGTGTTCCTGATTTAGATGCAATAGATTCAAAGAAACTTCAATCTAGATATAAACACTGTCAAAATATTCGGCAACAACTTAGAAATAGATTTAGAAAAGAATATTTAGCTGAATTGGTCCAAAAATCAAAACAGAAAGGACAAGCTGTCAGACTAGGTGAAGTAGTCTTGATAGAACTAAACCAAAAGAGACTTTATTGGCCTATAGGAAAAATTGTAAAGATTTTCCCAAGTCGAGATGGAGCAGCTAGAGTGGCTGAAGTTAAAACAAGTTCAGGGACCTTGGTGCGTCCACTTCGTAAGCTGTACTCATTAGAGATATCAAGTCCTGATGACCCTGTAATCCAGACTGTGAGTAACAGTAAAACTAGAAGTGGTAGAGTAGTACAGAGACTTCTGAAATGACTTTTTCTAGAACTCTGAAATGACTTTTCTAAAACCCTGAATTGACTTTTCTAGAACTCTAAATGTTTCATTATTATTTTATTATTGTTTAGTTATTATCTTTATTTATTTGCATATTTTTTATTTTGAATTAGGGCTTAATTTGATCAAAAGTGATCTTAAGTTTAATTTGGCTTCCGCCTAAATTAAAGGTGGGAGTATGTTAGGAATTGATAAATTAAGTTATCCCAGTTTATTCACAGAAAATCGTTTGCATATTTGCAATTGTGATATTTAATTTATTTATAAGACGCGACTCGTTGCTATGGAAGCGAAGCTGTTTTTTCGTCTGCTTTGCTTTTTATATTTTTTATCTTACGAGATGAGTTAAAAAGAATTTTTTTTGAGAGAGAATGTTTATATTTTTTGTTTGTCGTGCGTGTCTTGAGTTTTATTGAAGAATTATGTTAATTTTATGAAAAGGCACGCAGAAATGCATAAAGGATCATCTTTCCAGTTTTTAGTATGATGATCAAAAATTATCAAGGTAAAAGCATTTATATTTTGTACATATTATACATTTTGTACATAGTATGTAAATAATTTGAATTCAATATTTCTTTATTCTATAATTCTAAGTATGTAATAAAATTTTTAAAAAGAAAATTCAAGAATATTTAGAAGATTTTTGAACCCAAATAAGTTTTGATTGTTTACAAAACAACTATACCAACTAAACTACGATCAACCATACGCTGTTTTTTTAAGTTAGTATTTAAATTGTGTAATAATGTTAGACTCCCATATTTCTCAAGAACTAAGAAACATTGTACAAAATCCATTGAACCTGAAGTTAAGGAGTCTCTACCCTACAACATATATTAAAATAATCAAAATCTGTAATCACTAAGGCTGACCCTCTCCTTGTAAGTTAAAAATCTCTAATAGTAAAAAAATGCCTTTATTTTGATCAATATACGAGCCATAGCACAAGCGGCGACACTTTCAAAATGATTTTCATTGTCTATAAAGAAGGCTCTTAAAAATATTGCCGTATGTGCGGTGAAACGTATGTTGATCTAAATAAAGTTAATGATTTCCTTATTAGCAATTTTTAGCTTAGTTTATATGGAAAAAATATTGAACAAATCGTTATAGTTCTTTTACAGGGATGCATAAATGAGCTCCATTGCAATCTAAAGGAAGAAAAACTTCAAACATAATTTATTTAAAATCACTAATGCGCATTACAACAATTTTTTTCGATTTTATGGTATTATGCTTCACACATAATGGATTTAAAATAATTAATGTGCACTACAATTTGTTTTTTTAGATAGATAATGATATGCCTACATTTTTCATACAAAACACTTCTGGACTATCTATTTATATAACATCCAAATCGCTATGTGATTCTCACAATCCTGGTTGGACCACCTCAATGATCGCGGCCGATGCCGCAAATAAGGTTAGAGCGATCTCATCTCGCTCGATCAGTATAAAGCGAGTTATTAGCTTAGAATAACTGGCTTGGCCTTTTGCTCGACACTAACGTTCTCGCCTCCTGATCATGAGATCCCTGATTTAAATACAACCGGCGCCATTCCACTCACCCTTCTTATTGGTGACCTGAACAAACTCGCAACTTTCAACAACAATCATTACATTACAACAATCATCTCATCTCAGAACCATCAGATGTCAGCACCAAACTAATCGCGCAGCACAAAGCCTGTCGTTAACGCATCACATATGCGTACGACAGCAACATTCACGAGTGCATATTGCATGTCAAACGTCAACAATACGTCTTTCTCACTAGTGAGATACTCCTGTAGCGATCTCATTTCACTTGGTCAATATAAAGCGAGTTACTAGCTTAGAGTAACTGGCTTGGCCTTTTGCTTGCAGCTAACGTTCTTGCCTCCTGATCATGAGATCCCTGGATCGAATGCAACCTTTGCCAATCCACTCTCCTCAAGGTCATTAATCAACCTATGAAAATAATCTGCATTGTACCGCATCTATTCTCCTTTATTTTCTTTAACATCTTCAAAACTATACAGAATTATAATGTTTTAAGTTTTATATCAAAAATAAGTAAATACCAATAAAAGATTACCGATGTAAACAAACGAACATTTCAGAAGTCATGTTTATTTTTACTAATGTAAACAACGTTTAGTGAATCATTCATTTTTGAAAATTCATTGATAAAAATTTGAAAACTTTCGCGCACTAAATATTTTAACTCCTGTAATATTAATATGCCTTTGGTATTATTCACCTATGAACCCATTAAAATAGTTTTTAATTTAAATATAATGTCTGTAGAAACTCTATTTTCAGCACTTTTATGTTATTCGAAGCAAATCTCACCATTAACTTAAACTTAAGATTTTCGTTTCGCTAATAGAAATTATTTTTTTGGCGTGTGTGATTTAGATCCAGTACTTTGAAGTTGAAATAAAACACTATGACATTACTATTATTGCTATTTATGAACTCTAAGCTAAAATAATAATGCTAATAATCATTTGATTTTTTAACAGACAAAATGACATTATAAATGACATAAAAAATATATTTTCTGAAAATGACCTTTTAGGATCTTAGCAATTTTTGGTACAAAAATATGGATCTAAAACTACAAACCGCCTTGAAACATTCATTAATAACTATTAACCTAAATTAACGCAATCACAAATTTAAGAGCTCTGACCCTCTCCGGCGCGGAGAAATTCTGTAGTAAAATGAGAAATTATCTACAGACACCGGAATTTACAAACGACTTTTTAAGAAATCAAGAACTCCTTAATTTAAGCTTTTATTGTAAAAGCAAGATTTTATTAAATATTATTAGTGCAAATCGCAAATTTAGAATTAAAATTAGGTGTGTCCAGACCGGACACACTGCGCTGGAAAGGGTTAAACAAGTAAATATTCTACAAAGCCTCAAAAAATGTATTGAAATAGATTTAAGTTACATACTCATGGAAATTTCTTTCTTTCTTCGTCACACTGACTTTTAGACATTTTCAGGCATTTTGCAAGCTCTGCTGATAATAACATTTATTTTAAGAAGGATTCCTCTTAGATGTATCCATTTGTTCGTTTGCATTCAACGCAAAAATCATTCAGCTATTAAGAATTGATTCGAGAAATTAAAAAAAAAAAAAAAAAAATCGGACATTTTAGTTTTTTATAAGGAAAAGAACAAAGATCCCCGAATGGGGACCTGGAGACCGACGAAGTTAAAAAAACAGTGTGAAATGTATATTAGCTAGATTTCGTAAGAAATACTACCTATTGCAATCGCACCAGTTTATATATATCTGTCAAGCTATCTATATATCTCTCTTTTTTATGGACACGATAACTTCTATAATTCTTCACCAATCTCCACCAAACTGGTACATAAAATCAATGGGGAATAAATCTTGGCTGAGTTCGTTAATGGGCAAAATCGGACCAAGGGGGTCGGAATAAGGGGCGTTTTTGTGAAAACCAAAAAAACGCCATAACTTCTTAATTAAAGTAGATATCGAATTGGTTTAAAGTTTATATTACTTCTTAAAAATGGGCCAAAAGTATATACATGACAGATTTTTGATAAATTTAGAAGTGGGCTCAAGGGACGAAAAAAACAGGGATTTTGAGAGAAAAAAATTCATAACTTCGTCAATTTTTAAGATATCAAGTCTAACTAAGTTTTTTTTAAATGTTCTTAAAATTATCTAAAACTTTTGTATTTACAAGTTTTTGATAGGACCAACTTTTACCGATGAAAAAAATTAAAAACGAAAAGAAAAAGGGCGCTGAAAAAAGAGAAAAATCCATAACTCCGTCAATTTTTAAGATATCAAATCTGATTAAATTTATTTTACATCTTCTCAAAAATATCTACAACTTTTATATTGACAAGTTTTTCATAGGACCAATTCGTATAGCAAAAAGAAATTAAACAAAAATAGGAGTTGGAGAAAAAACCTCAAATCCAAACGGCTTACATTTTGACTCATTTTTAAATTCATTTTTGATTTTAAAATTATCCAAATGGTAGATCCTCTTATTTAGAAACTGTATAAAGTGACGCATTGGTCAATTTTCTGATAAAGACAGAATATATTTCAAAAAAGGCTACCAAAAAGGGTATTTTGAACAGAATTTCCGAAAGTCATCGGGACTGAAAATTGAAGGAAGTATTCAAATAAGAAATTGCGTTCTTTTCTGACTCGTTTTTAAATCCATTTTTGCTCTCAAATGCATCCAATTTACAGATCCTCTTATTTAGGAACTATATAATGTGATGCATTGATCGGTTTTTTGATAAAAACAGAATATATTTTGAAAAAGGCTACCAAAAAGGGTATTTTGAACAGAATTTCCCGAAGTCTTCGAGATTCGAGAATTTAAAGTTTTCACATAGCAAATTGCGTTTTTTATGACTCGTTTTAAAATCCATTTTCGCTCTCAAATGCATCCAATTTACAGATCCTCTTATTTAGGAACTATATACTGTGACGCATTGGCCAGTTTTTTGATAAAGAAAGAATATATTTTTAAAAATGCTGTCAAAGTGAGTATTTAGCACAAAATTTTCCGAAGCAATCATGATTAAAGAATTAAGGATGTATTCAAACAACAAATCGGTTATTTTATGACTCATTTTTAAATTCAATTTTTTTCTCAAATGCTTTCAACTAACAGTTTTTTGTTATTTAGGAACTGTATAATGTACTGTTTTGGTCGATTTTTTAATAAATTTAGAATCTATTTCAAAATATGTTGTCATAATGGGCATTTGAGCTGAATTTTTCTTAAGATTATTCTGATAAAACCAGTTTTTGCAGAAAAATGAAATTAAAAATTTTTCATAAACGGCCAAATGAAGTTATTAAACTGGGTTTATCTCTAATCATATATATATGTGTATTTTTGTTGAAATGAGCACTCTTCGAAATCTACCTCCGCCTATAGGCCTAGCCGACGGGGATTTTTTTATTGTTTTGATCATTTACATTTAAGCTCTTTAATTTCAAGCCACAATAGTTTATTTCCAGTTAAAGATATTAATGTTTTACCGATTTATAAATATATTAAAACCCCGAGAAGTATTTTATTTAATTATAGAGAAATTTCTCAAAAACTTGAATCATAAATAGATTTGGAATACTGTGATCATTATGAAAATTCTACTTCTTTAAAAGAAACCAGATAACATATTATAACAGGAGATATGTATTGTAGAAATTGTTAATACATGCAATCTTTTTTAACTTTGGTACCAAATTTCATATCAAGAATAAATTAAATCCAATAAAGTCATTTACTCCCTTTAAAAGTGATTTAAATGCTTTTATTTTAAATTTAAGTTACAGATATAATACACCTATCACCCTCTGTTAAAATGTTAATATACGCAATCTTTTGAACTTTCGTACCAAATTTCTTATAAAGAATAAATTAAATCCAATAAAGTCATTTACTACTTTTGAAGATGATTTAAATGCTTTTATTTTTAATTTAAGTTACAGATATAATGCACCTATACCCCTCTTTACAGATTCGAAAGTTGCATATTTTAAGTAATTTAAAATCTTTTCAGGATTGTTTTCTAAATAATTCTTCTTATCATAATTTTAATAAGGATATCAGAAATGAAATAACCAAATTAAAACAGCTGTTTGTTTTCTGTCAAGTTGATAAGGCTGCTGGTAATTTTGCAGCAATTTGAAAAAGATTTTATGCTGAAATGCTCAATGCAGAGTTAAACAATAGTGTAACCTACAAAATGTGTAAATCTTCCATAAAAACACTTATAAATAAACGTCTGGTCATTTCTAAACAAACAAATATTCCTTTCCCACGTAATAAAAATCTGTCAATTCATTTTCACTTCTTTCTCGAAAATTTAATAAAGTATTTACTAAATACGGGTACATTTGCAATAATGTTAACTTTATAGGCAGTAGTTTTAATAGGAAATTTGAAGATTTACTGAACATATTTTGAACATGTTAAAATATAAAGACAATAATTGTTTTGGGGATTATTTCCAATAGTTACGAGATTTTTGAAAAATTCAAAAACAATGGCATTCATTCTATCCAAACTTATGATTTCGAAAGTTTATTTACTACTATTCCTATCAATAGTTTAAAGGATGCACTCTAAAAGACAGCGACGGAACTGGTTTTAGATGGTACAGATTTTAATTCTAACTTGTTTTATAAATTATGCTGGTTTTGTCTTTACAATAATTAGGTTTTTACTGACTCTAAAATATACTTACAAATCAATAGTATAGGCATAGGTACTAGCTACTCATCCACTGAGGATAATTTATTTTTATTTTTTATGAGTTCCAGTACTGATTAATACAGCTTATGTTAAATTTCTTGCTTACAGCTCCATATGCTATTTGAATGTTTTAAATTTTAATGGTGACTTTAATGAAATTTCTCAAGAAATTTATCCTGATTCATTAATACTAAAGAAAACAAATGATAATGGATTGGAGGCTGATTATCAGGATTTAAAAATTTTAATAGGCAATAAAATACAGATATCAATCTATGATAAACATAAAAGTTTTTCATTTAACGTTAACCAGCTTGTACACTGGTCATCCAAGATAAGTAAACGCGTGTATATTAACATCATTATCAGTCATATTTTTCGTTCTTTTAGAATCTTCCAGAAAAACACCTGTTTCATAGGGAACTATTTCATTTTAAAAGTAATCTACAGTATAAAAACAACATACCTCTTAATTTCATAAAAAAAAGTTATGATTTTGCAGATTCTCTTCCTTATTGACAGTTTGCTTCTCGATGTCAGTGAATAATTCGTCTTGTTTAAAGGCTGTTTAACCCCTTCGCGACGAGAGCCTTTTATGAAATTTTGGTACTACTAGGTTATCCCGTCGACCAAAAAACTATCGCCAAACTATAAGATTAAATGCCAGTAATGGATGATCGTCAATGTCAAATTCAATGACATTTAATACGATACAGGTGTTTAAAACTTTATTAAGGGATTTTTATTTCTATTTTTATTAATATTCTATTAATTATTTATTTTTTCGTTCTTTAAAATAAAAAAGTCATTATGTATAATTTGGCTATTAGTTTGGCGATTTGTATAATTTGGCAAAATCTTTCGACGGGATAACAGAGTATTACCACAATTTTTAATGTTTTGTCACCGGTTTTTAAAAACAGAAATTTGTGCTGTATCAAATAGAGAGACTGCTCTAATTAAGTAAGGCGAATTTTACAGTAAAATTTTACTGGTGGGAATTCTTAAACCTTTTTTGCGGCGCGTATACGTGTCGCTCGTCCCAAAGGCGTTAAGGGTGGTTCTGTGATGATGTACTGTGTCGATTGGAAATGGACTTAGAATGATTTTGGATTGGTCGTTTAAAAGATGGATTCTGCTTCGTTTAGTTTATTATGATATGGGTTGTGGCAATGTGGCTGAGTTGGGGATGAGTGTTTTTTTCAACGAACAAATTTCTTGCATCTTTTTTACCAGTGGCGTGATCATTAGCGGCAGCTACTGCCGAGGGGTCCTGGCTCAAATTCGGGTAAGACATGGATGGTGTGTTGTCCTTTTGCAGTGAAATAAATATGTAATGGATATGCGAAATAAAATAGTTCTAAATTGTCTTTGTTTCTGTGTGTAATGGATCATTCGAAGCGAAAGCCATACCTACTATAGGCCCCAACGCAATGTCAAATCAAATCAAATGAAATTGCATCTTTCTCTATGTTCCAGGTGTGGCATTCATGGCGTAGAGTCCGGTAGGGAACATGTGATATGTAGCCATCCAGTGTTTTAACATTTGAATTTGTAATTCACTGTTTTGGCCGAAACCCACTGCCACTAATACATATTTTATATACATATTTGAATGCTCGGCCGCTTTTTGAAATAAAACCCATTGTCGATGAAGCCGCAGCCTGTTTCTTTTGTTTTTTTATTGATAAATTTCTAACTCTTAAAATTGTTTTTATTTTTTGAGGAGGCATGCTAGTTCAGGCTATATAAATTCTTATATATATATATATATATATATATATATATATATATATATTGCCAAATAGCTGATTAAAGTTGCGAAATGTTTTTACAATGCCTGTCTTTCATTAAGTATGCAAATTAATATAATTCTTTATTATAACACCGATTAACTCTCATCATGCTTTTTTACTTTTGTGCCAAGACAGCCTGTTAATAAAAGATTAAAACAATCACAAAACTACACATTATGTGTTTTATTTATGCATATTATTCCATTGTTTTTAATCCGCAATTAATTAAAATTTATGATGGTATTTCATCACAAATTTTCAGTTAAATTATGTCATTAAAAGAATGTTACACGGGATTAAAATCTTTCCTTCATGTCGTAAAACGAATGAATTATTAAAAATATTTGAACATAATAGTATAAAATGTAAATGAAAAGAAGGAAAACGTTAAACTAAGATTTTTTCATTTTATTTAAATATTTGTTTTTCATTTATGCATATTCATTCTCAAAATTAAAACCTCAGAATGAAAATTAAGGAAAAGAAATATAATATTTAAATTATCTTTTTATAAATCGACAGTTATACTTCATTATAAAAGTCGCTTGCAATCATTTGTTTAAATGAATTATTTTTCTGTCTTGGAAATAATTCTTTTATTCTAATTACATAGAAATTATAAGCATATGTTATGGATGTATTCAAAATTTAAATTCTATTATTTAACTAGTTTATTTATCTGATAAATGAACATATTTCCTTCGTCACGAATTAGCTTTCGAAAAAAGAGAAGAATTATGTGGTTTAAAAATGTGGCACAGAAATAGTATGATAATGCATAGTCTAAATTCAGTATTTTATTCAATTTATTTTCCAAGATATTCATTTTCACTGTCAATTGAAAATTGCTATTTATGAATTGCGATTTGTTTAAACAATTATTACTACATCTAAATGGATTTTATTGCACTGCTGATAAATCGTTGCGATTAAAATGGGTTTTCATTTACAGAAAAATGCAGTTTAATGAGTATTATCTTAAGCAATTATTTTCGCTTTTGCATCAGTACAGTATAAACCGCCTTAAGGTATCTGCCTACGTGTGGAGCACTTTTTAAAAAAAAAGGACAGTTTTGAAAAAAATATGTATAATTTTTAGTTCTATTGTATTACAGAATGATAAGAAAACATGAAATTCTAGCAATATCTTTTTAATATTTTAAAAAATTGGGTTTTTTTACTTTTTTTTGGAAAATTTCACGTTTACGCCAGACAGCGTGCATTCAATTCAAATAAATATATATCAATTTCCTTTATGCTGCACACTTCGATTACACTTATCTGTGCACTGAACTAAGAGTTTTACAATATCTTTAAAAATAGCCGAAATATTTTAAAATATGTAAAAAAGTACATTTTTTTCGGTAAAAATTACCATTTTTTCATATTCGAGTGCATATAAATTAATTAAATTTTCACATATAGCTTAGATCCTAGTTCAGAGCATAGTGAGTGATATTGGAAAGCATTCTTACAAAATTTCACTGAAATATCTTTAAAACTTTTTATGTAATGAAGTTTATCGCACATGGAAATAACGAAAAAATTGATTTTCCAGAAATCGCATTTAAAGATTTTCTTTGTAGGTAAGAACCTACAATATTAATTTTTAACGCTTAAAATGCACCACATTTATATTCTAGTCCTTCCTTAACTTTATTTTTAATCATTTTTAACTTCTTAGTAGCTCTTTTTGTTTTCCTGGTAAGTTTTGCTGTGTTTAGCGAGGGACGATTTGAATTTTTCATTCCTAGCAAAATATCATGCATACGCCAGACAGCGTACACTCAATTCAAATAAGTATATTTCAATTTCCTTTATGCTGCATACTTCTATTACACTTATCTGTGCGCTGATGTAAGAGCTTTATATCTTCAAAAATATCCGAAATTTTTCAAAATATGTAAAAAATTAAATTTTTTTAGTAAAAATTACCATTTTTTCATGTTTGAGTGCCTATAAAAAAAATTAAATTATCACATATAGTTTATATCCTACTTTAGAGCATAGTGAGTGACATTGAAAACATACTTAAAAAATTTTATTGAAATATCTTTAGAACTTTTTATGCAATGAAGCTTATTAAACATAGAAATAACGAAAAAAAATGTATGTGGCACTCGGGGACTGCCGCGGTAAAGCTATTGCATAGCATTTTTTATCAGCTTATGCAAAAATACCGCGTCAATTTCTGCCGAAGTCTGCCGAACTGAAACGCCGTTAGCCGGAGTGTTACGATTTTTTCTCGCTACGGAATTTCTAGATTCGGTCGCCGCGCTCAAAGCCCGCGATAAAAGCTATGCAATAGCTTAATAAATTACCAAACAAAATTTGGTCGCGCTACGAAAATTAGATCGCGAGTTATAAGCAATTTAAATTTTTCGCCCCTCACGGTGGCGGGGGGATCTCCTGTCACCAAAAATTAACAATGTCTCATAATAAATTACCAAACAAAATTTGGCCGCGCTACGTAAATTAGATCCCGAGTTATAAGCATTTTAAATTTTTCGACCCTCACTGTGGGGGTCTCCTGTCAACAAAAATTAACAATGTCTCATAATAAATTACCAAATAAAA
Organism: Maratus speculifer; assembly: GCA_964019185.1. Lineage (NCBI taxonomy): Eukaryota > Metazoa > Arthropoda > Arachnida > Araneae > Salticidae > Maratus > Maratus speculifer. The sequence continues at coordinate 110,792,023 of OZ025300.1, forward strand.
TTTGGCCGCGCTACGAAAATTAGATCGCGAGTTATAAGCATTTTTAATTTTTCGACTCTCACCGTGGGGGGGGGGGTCACCTGTCACCAAAAATTAACAGTCTCATAATAAATTACCAAACAAAATTTGGCCGCGCTACGAAAATTAGATCGTGAGTTATAAGCATTTTAAATTTTTCAACCCTCACCGTGGGGGGTCTCCTATCCCCAAAAATTAACACTGCCTCATAATAGATTACCAAACAAAATTTGGCCGCGCTACAAAAATTAGATCGCGAGTTATAAGCATTTTAAATTTTGTGACCCTCACCGTGGGGGGTCTCTTGTCACCAAAAATTAACACTGTCTCATAATAAATTACCAAACAAAATTTGGCCGCGCTACAAAATTAGATCGCGAGTTATAAGCATTTTAAATTTTTCGACCCTCACGTTGGGGGTTCTCCTGTCACCAAAAATTAACGCTGTCTCATAATAAATTACCAAATAAAATTTGGCCGCGCTACGAAAATTAGATCGCGAGTTATAAGCATTTTAAATTTTTCGACTCTCACCGTGGGGGGGGGGTCACCTGTCACCAAAAATTAACAGTCTCATAATAAATTACCAAACAAAATTTGGCCGCGCTACGAAAATTAGATCGCGAGTTATAAGCATTTTAAATTTTTCGACTCTCACCGTGGGGGGGGGGTCACCTGTCACCAAAAATTAACAGTCTCATAATAAATTACCAAACAAAATTTGGCCGCGCTACGAAAATTAGATCGTGAGTTATAAGCATTTTAAATTTTTCAACCCTCACCGTGGGGGGTCTCCTATCCCCAAAAATTAACACTGCCTCATAATAGATTACCAAACAAAATTTGGCCGCGCTACAAAAATTAGATCGCGAGTTATAAGCATTTTAAATTTTGTGACCCTCACCGTGGGGAGTCTCTTGTCACCAAAAATTAACACTGTCTCATAATAAATTACCAAACAAAATTTGGCCGCGCTACAAAATTAGATCGCGAGTTATAAGCATTTTAAATTTTTCGACCCTCACGTTGGGGGTTCTCCTGTCACCAAAAATTAACGCTGTCTCATAATAAATTACCAAACAAAATTTGGCCGTGCTACGAAAATTAGATCGCGAGTTATAAGCATTTTAAATTTTTCGATCCTCACGTTGGGGGGTTCTCCTGTCACCAAAAATTAACACTGTGTCATAATAAATTACCAAACAAAATTTGGCCGCGCTATGAAAATTAGATCATAAGAAACATAAGTTTGAGACTTGATATCCTAATATCTGAAAAATACCACCTCAATGTCTGCCGAAGTCTACCGAAGGATACCGTGCCGAAGTTTGCCGAACTGAAACGACGTTAGCCGATATGTTAGGTTTTTTTCGTTACGGAAGTGTTAGGTTTTCTCGTTACGGAATTTCTAGATTCTGTCACTGCGCTCAAAGCCCGCGATAAAAGCTATGCAATAGCTTAAAAATAATTTTCCAGAAATCGTATACCTGTATTTTCTTTTAAAAATCTAATATATTTAATTTATACACTTAAAATACACCACTATTATATTCAAACCCATTTTTAACTTTTTATTTACCATTATTATTACATTGTGATGTATAATATATGATATATTTTATTTACCATTTTATTAACCATTTTTAACTTCTTGGTAGCTCATTTCGTTTTCCTGGTACGTTTTGCAGAGGATAGCGAGTGACTTATGAGTTTTTTATTCGCTTATCATCAATTTTAAAATAGTTTGTGATCATATTTTGTTCAACTGATACTCCTAATTGTTCGAATACAGGTAAAAGTGCTAAATTTCGTGAATTATAAATTAAAACTGATAAATTAAAGTGATTTAGAATAGCAATAGATTGTTCTTTCATAAAACACAATAAAAAAATTGTTGTTTGATGTTTATTAAAACTAGCTAACCCGCCCGGCGTTGCCCGGGTCCGTATTAACAATATTAAACGAACTTGAAATTTGTATTATTTTATCATTAACTCGAAACTTGCAGAAATGCATTGTCAGAAATACGTGGCCACTGACTGTTGTTTTTTAAAAAGAACTAATCTATCGCTTCACCGGTAAAAAATATTAATTATTTTATCATATGTGTTTTAAATATCAATATAGAAAATTATTTTAACGTTTTGCTTGAAAATATAACATTCTTTTGTTAATATCTTAAAATCGTCTGCAGTCAGAAATCTATATTTTAGATTAATATTTACGAGTTGGCGCATTGCCAAGATTTGCTTCCTCTGGACCGAGTTGGCGCATTGCCAAGATTTGCTCCCCTGTGCCTCAATTAATTATCCTCGGAATTCCTTTTATTTATAGAGATTGCCATAACTTCTCTTCCAATAATAGTAGAAATAAAACTAAAACAGATTTCGAATCGTAAAAGATTGTTCTTTCATATAAAGTAATAAAAAATATTTCGAAAATTTTCACCAAAACAGCCAATTTGATGTAGGCAGATACCTTAAGATGATTGAACTGGCACATGGTTTTTGCGTGGTTTCGACTAACTAAAATTTATAACAGGGGATAAATAAATATAATTTATTGTTACAAAAATAACAAGAATTATAATAATTTTAAAATCATCACAAATAACAATCATGTATATCTTAATCTAAAATAATAGCATTAGTTAGATGGAAACATATGTATGTATACTAATTCAAAAAATGATAGTATTATTTATAACAAATTTTATATAGGCTTCTATATTTATTTGTTATTTTTTTATTATAAGTATTATTAAATATATCTATACTAATATTATTAAGAAAAGAAGACTGTTCATTTATTTGTACGGAATAAATTCAGGAAGTACCTAACCAATTCAAATGTATTGCTATCAATATGATGATGTTATACCCTGTTCCTACATTGACTATATCTTATATTGAAGAAACTAAAAAAATGGGTGCAAAAACCAAAAAAAAAAAAAATAAAACTTAAATATATATATATATATATATATATATATATATATATATATGTGGGAGCGATTCTTTCTCCAACAGCCAAGTATCATGTCTTGAATGGTTCTTCATATCGCAACTCTGATAGAAAAGGTCTTTAGAAAGCAGACGATTTTCTGAAAAAACTCCATTCAGACGAAAAGCCGAAGAAAAAAGAAATGAAGGGAAGAGATCGTTGGATGGAATGTTTGGAGAGTTGGTGTTGACTTTAGAAGAATGTTGATTAAGATGACGCGATTAAGATGTTTTAATTAAAGTTTCCTTTTGAATGTTCGAATTGTAAATATTAATATGTAAATATCTTTTTTTGTAAATATTAACGTTTAATATAAGTCATTTAAAAGTTTAAAAACGGTGTCAGAATTTAATTTACCTCCGAGTTTATTTACTTATGTGTTCGAAAGAACTTTTATAAGAAGAATCTCCATAAATTTAGGTGTCAGAACCGAGACAAACGAACGCCCACAGAGAAGAAATATATATATACTTTAAATAATCTGGAAGCCGTTATTATTTAGAATTGTGATGGAATCCTTGCTGGAAATTATTATGAGGAAATCTTTTTTGAATATATGTTTAATGATATGAAGCTGTTGGATACTGCGACAACAATGCTGTTTAAATGTGTGAAGCTGAGCATCTGATTATGAAGTGAGTTTATTATTTCATTTTTCTTTTCAATAATGGAAAAATTAGTTGATTTAAAGGAATTAGAGTTTCCTTTGAAAACTGAAAAATCAGCTAGTATTAAGATATTGCACAAATTAATTTTTGGAGAAATCGGTGACAGAAATAATCGACGTAGAATTCGGAATTTTACTGGGTTTACGTTTGAAGTAGATTCCGATGAATATCAAACTAAATTCAAAGAAATTAAAGATAATTTTTCTGTTAACGACTTAATTACCATTTGCAATGTTTTGTGTATAAATAATTCGGGAACTTTTGATGAAATTGCTGCCAGAATAATTTCTAGTTTATGTGATTTTAATATTTTAAAAATTAATATGATAGCCGATGTAGGTACTCTTAGTGATGACGAAAGTGTTGATGAATTTAATGATGATTTACAAGATAAAACTAAAAATATTTCAACTGTTTTTGAGAATAATATGAGAAATGATTCTGGTAGTTCTAATTGTGAAAGTAATGAAAATCAGAAAATTCTAATTCCTGATTATGTTATTAAACCAAGCATTTCTATTAATGATATTGAAAGTATGATTACAATGTTTGAAGGTACTCAAGTACAAAATATTAATAAATGGATTGCCGATTTTGAAGATATTGTTTCATTATTTAACGTTAGTGATTTGCACAAATTGATTTTGGCTAAACGCCGTATGACAGGCAAAGCAAAATTATTTCTTGAAAGTGAAACAAATATTAATTCGTGGTCTAAATTAAAAGCCCTACTCATATCTGAATTTGGTCAAACGTGCAATTCAGCTGAATTACACGAATTGCTGTCCAAAAGAAAAATTAGACCACATGAATCGTTAGATGAATATTTTTTAAATATGAAACAATTATGCTCAAAAGGCAATATTGAAGATTCTGCCCTTATTCAGTATGTAATAAATGGAATTAATGACCCCATTTCTAAAAAATCTTTTTTGTATGGTTGTCCCAATATTGCTGAATTTAAACAAAAATTAAAGATTTATGAAAAAATAAGATCGGAGTATGAAAATGCAAAATTTCATAAATATGAAGGAGCTAAGCCTAAAATTAAATCCGAAGTTGAAGTTAAGAACAAATTTAAGCCTGTAAAGCCAAATATGCGTTGTTTTAATTGTGGCGGGAATAATCATAAGAGTATTAACTGTGTAAATAAAGATAAAGGGCCGCTTTGTTTTGCTTGTAACGCTTATGGTCATAAATCATTTCAATGTAATAAATCTAAAGATACAAGTGTTAAAAATGCTCAGTCACAAGTAAACATTATTACATCCCAAGATTTAATTTTGAAAGAGATAAAGTTCTTTGCGTTTAATCTCTTTAATAGATACTGGTAGCCAAAAGACGTATGAAAGAAGACGAAAAGACGTAAGATAAAAGAAGACGGAAGACGTAAGAAAGAAAAGACGAAAAGACGTAAGGTAATAGAAGATGAAAAGACGTATGAAAGAAGAAGACGAAAAGACGTAAGATAAAAGAAGATGAAAGGACGTAAGAAAGAGAAGACGAAAAGACGCGGGAAAAAAATATATGAATTTTTTCAAGAAATAATCTAAGCTTTGATAAACAATTTGAATAATGACTTCTTTTTTTCAATTAAGACTTTGGATGCTGCTGTGTTTTTTTTCTTTATCTTTCCAGATGATCCAACTGCTGCTGCCTCCAAAGGGACGAGCATTCGAGGACGAAAGCCTAGTCAGGACGGCCGTTGTGGGAGCGATTCTTTCTCCAACAGCCAAGTATCACGTCTTGTAAGGTTCTTCATATCGCAACTCTGATAGAAAAGGTCTTTAGAAAGCAGACGATTTTCTGAAAAAACTCCATTCAGACGAAAAGCCGAAGAAAAAAGAAATGAAGGGAAGAGATCGTTGGATGGAATGTTTGGAGAGTTGGTGTTGACTTTAGAAGAATGTTGATTAAGATGACGCGATTAAGATGTTTTAATTAAAGTTTCCTTTTGAATGTTCGAATTGTAAATATTAATATGTAAATATCTTTTTTTGTAAATATTAACGTTTAATATAAGTCATTTAAAAGTTTAAAAACGGTGTCAGAATTTAATTTACCTCCGAGTTTATTTACTTATGTGTTCGAAAGAACTTTTATAAGAAGAATCTCCATATATATATAGATATATATATATATATATATATATATATATATATATATATATATATATATATATATATATATATATATTTTTTTTTTTTTTTTTTTTTTTTTTTTTTTGCATTATTGAATTGCCTACAAACATAAATTTTTCCATGGTAGTTAATATAAGATATAAATGATCTGTAAAAGTATGTCCTAAGGAATTCCAAAAATTAAAAATGGTGAAAATGGCTTGAAAAATTTCAAAAACCTTCTAAATTGTCATTTGAATGTAATTTTAGAAAGTGCCAAATTGAATTGTAAAAAAAATTGCTGGGGATTGAAGGTGACAATCCTTGCTCCATGAAACCCTTTATTTGATGCCGATGTCACTACCACCTCCAGTTTCAAGAGCAACTAACATTCTAAACAATTTTTTTAGAAACTTTATAAATTACATTTTCTGTGGAACACTTGGAAATACCAAGCCGATTTAAAAATTAACGTTGGCAATTCAATGATGACCATTCTTATTTCAACACAGGGATTTTATTTTTGGTGCCACTATTACCAAAGAGGTGGTAGACCATCGAACAAGAAGTTTGGAATTTAGCATGATAGTTAACTTTAAAATGTAAATGTTTACTTAGAAGATGGTTCTAAAAAAATTAAAACTTCAATTCAATACGGAAATTTGTATATGATAAAATTAGTTTTTATTTGATTAGTTTATAATTAGTTTTATTTCTTATTATTAGGTCTCTTTTTGCCTGATGCAGTATGATAATAAAGTTTAATCTAAGTGTGTCTTAATTAGAATTTTTTTAGTTAGTCCTAAATATATAATTCCTGCTTATAAAATTGGACATAAAAATATCACTTCATGCACCAACATGAAATGCTCATGTTAAAACAGGAAATTTCGCCATCAATTTAACAAAATTAATTTAGAAATCAGTTTGTTATTTTCTAATATTTCTAAACGAAAATATTAGCAATATTTTCGCATTCTTCTAATATTAGAATCTAATATCTAATTTATTCTAATCTTAGAAAACGTAAGTTAGAAAGTTTTTAAAAGAGTTTTCACTCATTTTACCCTTTTTAAAATTTCAATCTTTTAGAAACTGTATTTAGAGAGCATTTATGTTTTATAAATAGTTATCGCACCAAATTTAAATTTTCTATCTTTAACAGTTCAGTGGATATCGTCAATTAATATTTTAAAATTATCTTAAATTTCGTTAAATAATATTTTATGATTTTTTTTCTTATTTCCAACTTTTAAAATTCTAGTTTTTTTAAACTTTTATTAGAGAGTATTTACTTATTATAAGTAACTACCATGCAAAATTTCAATTTTCAATTTTCAAAAATTCCATAAAAGTATAAATCTAGAAAATACTAAGAAAGTTTTTCTCTCATATCACTTATTTAAAGGTTAACTTTTTTATAAAGAGTTCTAACATAGCGTGTAAATCATATAGATAACTACCATGCCAAATTCCTAAAGTTATTAATGTTTTGAATGGGACAAAAATTGCTATCTTAGAAATTTTCTCGCTGTTGCATCTTTACCCACTTTTGGTAGTGGCAGCGACATGCAGTGTAACCTATGTCCCAGCAGGTACTGTCACCATAAATCTACAACCATTGCTTTTGAAATCGTTTTAGTAATTGGAAATCGAAAATTAGTACATTTTTAGAGCGCTTTTCTCTCTTTTCACACTTTTAAATCTGATATATTTTAGAAATTGTCTTTAGATAGCATTTAGCAAGCTTTAGATAGCTTTAGATGCAAGATATCTACCACGCTAAATTTCATGTTTCTATTTCTAATGATTGCCTACATATCACACAATTCAGAGCGTTTTTAGAATGTTTTTCGCAAATTTTCGCAGCTTTTAAAATTGGATTTTTTTTTCATCTGTTTGTATAGAGGACTTATATCTCAGAAGTAACCAAAATGTTGCATTTTAAAATATCGGACTGCATGCCAGCCTTTTAAAGCCTTCAGTGTCCGTAAAATATGCAATGTAGGAGTCTGTTGCTCCTGCTAATTCAAGGTAGCAGTGGCACCGACACAACATATAGCGTGCCTAGTGTCACCATAGATTCGCAACCATTACTTTTGTTACCAGTTTATTACTTCCAAAAATTGCACAGGAATAGCAATTTAGAAAGTTTTTAGAATGATTTTCTCACAGTTTCAAACTGCTTTAGAGAACATTTACATCTTATAAGTAATTACCAAGCTAATTTTTAAGTTCACTTCTCATGCAGCGTCACACAAATCACACCTGCAGTAATATAAAAATCGCATTTTTAGAACCTTTTCCCCTTACACCCAATTTTAAACAAGAGGCTGCGTTATAAAATATAGCCTATGTATGACCCAGGACTGTCGCCATTATTGTTTTGAAACCGGTTCGGTACTTCCTGAGATTCTATAGAAATTGCGGTTTAGAACTTTTATTCCCCTAGAAATCCTTTATATCTTACAAGCGACTACCATGCAAATTTCATATTTTTTGCACTTCAGTAACTTAAAATCGCATTTTAGAACTTTCTTTATTCCTGAATCGCCTTTGGTATAGTGGCACTGACAGAAAATATAGCTTATGTTGGAACAGGTTTATCACTATTATTTTTACCCCATTACTTTTCAAATCGTTTCACTAATTCCAGAGATTTGCTTCCTGCAAATAAACGTACACATAAACACACAATATTTATCTTTTTATAATATTAGTAAAGATATAAATACATTAAAATAAAACATACTTATTTTCATTAGACATAGGAAAATATTATTAAAATTGCACCGCATTTATTTGCAGTATTTGAACTACATTCCCTAAGCATATTAAATTTTCAATATAATTAAAACTATCCAAAATATTAGAAATTCAACCACTTATTAAATGACAGAAGCAGACTTTGAACTTAAATTAAGCTGTTGTATTTAGATAGAAAATATGTTTGAAGTATATTGTCCGTTAATTAACCTGGAATAAATTATGTAGACGTTGTTGTGATTTTAAATGAGGTAAACAATCCATATAAATTCATCCGTTACTAATGGGCGATATTTAATACAGTGGTATCAGATTTAAATCATAATTTTAAAAGAGATTTTAAATTGGATTTGTAACTGACAATCACAATTTGTATGACTGAATACTGTACTAATTTATGTAATCTGTATAAGTATCATTGATTTTTACAGATTTCAACATAGTTCTGAAAATGTACAAATATTTTATAGTGATGTAAATGTTCTGATAATGTTGAAAATAGTTTCCAAATCTATAATGATGCATGATTTTTTGGTTCTTATTAGGTTTAAATTTGCATCGTAGTTTTAAAAACCTTAACTTTTCAAAGTTTTACAGGTTATGTTATTACAGTTACCATTCATTAAGTAGAACTATTATTAGTAAAATTTTTTAAACTATGGGGAGAAAAAAGTTTGGGCATCTTAAAATAAAATAAAGCATAAAATTCTCATAAAACATAGGGGAAGATGGGGATACTTGAGCCATTTTTTAAATTTAATTTTTTTTTTAATTTTTTATAATTTCTTAGAGCAAATTAAAATAATGAAAATGAAAATTTTATATTTTTCCTTCAATTGAAATCCATTTTCAATTAATTTTGAACTATTTTTCTATGTGTAATAATTTTTTACTTTTTCTTTTACATGGTGGCTCAAGTATCCCCCGCATGGGAATACATGAGCCATGGTGATGGGATACTTGAGCCAGTGTGGAAAAATACCCAAAAAGTATTTTTTTCGCTTTATTTTTACACGAATATTTTACAGAATGATAAATTATGATATATAAAGTCATTCAAAACAGATTTTCAGCTCTTTGGTAACATGTTTGAAGAATAAATTCAGAATGGTTGTAACGCCACACATCTTTTTACTTTTACCTACATGGTAACTCAGTAGTGCCCTCTGTTGGAGACAATAGAGGTCATTTCTTTGATTTTAAAAAAAGGTACAATAACAGAGGTTACAATTCCAATACTTACAATTTCAATTAAAGTATTAGAGATTATAACCTGTAAAATAATTTAAAAAAGTTATTTTAATGTAATAAATGTTAAATTGAAAACTACGTTTACATTTATCTTAACAGGCTATTTTGTTAATCAAAATGAAAAATAAAATGGATATTTTCATTTAAAAAATACGCATTTTTATACTTTTTTTTTCTAGGTCATTTTTTTTAGAAAAAAAATATGCTCCTTTAATCCAGTAAAAAAAAATCTATTAGTGAATATAAGGACGTAATTTTATTTTTTTTTGGTTTCACCCATGTCTAATTTCCTAGTGGGAATGGTTGAGTCATGGCTCAAGTATCCCCAATCTCACTGGCTCAAATATCCCCATTACCACTATATTTGTTTATCAGAGTTTTACTAAGTAAAGCATGCAACTATTTGAACTATTTTAGATTCAAAATACAATTTACATTATACTTATAAAATTTATATATATTGTTGCAACTTTAAACAAAACTTTGATTTCAAAAAAAAAAAAATAAAATAAAATAAAATGCACCTAAATATTTACTTCTGATAAGGAAAAAACAACTATTAATCATCATATTTTCAAAATGGTTTCAAGGTATGTGATTTCTCTTTTACATGTTCAGAACTATAACTATGTTACCATCTTGCCAGTTTTAGAAAGAAAAATTAACCAACTGTAGAGATAATAGGGGTGGCTCAAGTTTCTCCTATGCTCAAGTATCTCCACTCTCCACTATAGATTTTTTCAATTATTGCGTCCATTTTTAATTTATTTTTAACAAATAAAAATGCAAAAAATGATAATATTTTTCTTTAAATTAGAAATGTAAACTGATCAAGAATTTCTCTATTTGAACATCAAATAATATTTTAAATGCATCAAGATTTATTTATATTTTCCATTTTTAATGTGCAGCATAAAATAATTTCAAACGAAAAATTCGAATGTATATTCCTAATTATTGAACACAAAATTTCAATTGAGATTTTTAATTGTTTTTAAAAAGTAAAGAACAAAAAACTAATTGCATTGCAAGACATTTCAAAACTGTTACTAAAAACCAATTTCTATGTTTCATTTTTATTTCCACTAAAATTATAAGAGTAAGCATGCTACAAACAACTGAAACATAACAAAAATAATAATCCAGTGGTACTTCTCATGTAATTAAATTTATCTCTTTCTGATTATTTCAAAGAAAGTTTTGATTCTTTGTTAACGTAGGAAATATTTCAAAATTATTAAACGAGGTAAAAACTAAAATTTTTAAGATTACATTAAACATAGTTAAAACTTTTAAAATGTAAATATTTAATCAATGCTTGAGTTCGTTTTTTATTTATTTTACAATAATGAACATTGCTCTTTTTTTAGTTAAAATACATATTTATCTATCTAATTTATACTTTCAAAAGATTTAAAAATGCTTAAAAAAATTATTTCGAGTTAATACACTTACAAAAAGTTTCGGTTTAAATATTGGATGTTAATTTTACATTGCAAATATGTATATCTAATTTAAAAATATAGACTATAATTTTAACTTTTTCATTTATACTATTCATGTAATCAAATGTATCTTTTCGTGATTATTTAATTGAGTTTTAGAAAATGTTATAATTGTGTTTTCCGTGTTAATTTTGCATTTTGTGCAAAAAAAAAGAAATAAGAACCGGCAGTTCTTATTTCTCATATTTACATGTGTTTAAAATTTAATTTTTTTTTAATTTAATTAACTTCTCTCTCCGTTTTTAATTCAGTTGGTAATAGTCCGGGAGCCGACCGTCGATTTACCTATGTATCGAGTAAAAGGACCGGACATATATCAAAATGTAGGTCTCAATGTGCACATTAAGAATATCACTGTCTGCCAGGTCCTATCTTGCCGGAACGCAAGGCAGCCGCACTTTTATGACGTCAATTTTGAGTATTTACCTATGTATCGAGTACAAGGCCAAGACATACAACAAAACGTAGGTCTCAATGTGCACATTAAGAATATAACTGGCTGCCACATACATCAAAATGTAGGTTTCAATGTTCACATTAAGAATATCACTCGCTGCCAGGTCCTATCCAGCCGGAACCCGGTGGCAGCCGCACTTTTATGACGTCAAGTTTGAGTGTTTACCTATGTATCGAGTAAAAGGACCAGACTTACATCAAAATGTAGGTTTCAATGTGCGCATTAAGAATATCACTGGCTGCCACAAACATCAAAATGTAGGTTTCAATGTGCACATTAAGAATATCACTGGCTGCCAGGTCCTATCCTGCCGGAACCCGGTGGCAGCCACACTTTTATGACGTCAATTTTGAGTGTCTGCCTATGTATCGAGTACAAGGACCCGACATACATCAAAATGTAGGTCTCAATGTGCACATTAAGAATATCACTGGCAGCCAGGTCCTATCCTGCCGAAACCCAGTGGCAGCCGCACTTTTATGACGTCAATTTTGTGTGCTTACATATGTATCGAGTACAAGGCCAAGACATGCATCAAAATGTAGGTCTCAATGTGCACATTAAGAATATCACTGGCTGCCAGGTCCTATCCTGCCGGAACCCAGTCTCAGCTTCACTTTAATGACGTCAATTTTGAGTGTTTGCATATGTATCGAGTACAAGAACCGGACATACAACATAATGTAGTTTTCAATGTGCACATTAAGAATATAACTGGCTGCCACATAAATCAAAATGTAGATTTCAATGTGCACATTAAGAATATCACTGGCTGCCAGGTCCTATCCTGCCGGAACCCGGTGGCAGCCGCACTTTTATGACGTCAATTTTGAGTGTTTGCCTATGTATCAAGTACAAGAACCGGACATACATCAAAATGTAGGTTTCAATGTGCATATTAATAATATCACTGTCTGCCAGGTCCGATACATAGGTAAACACTCAAAATTGACGAAAAAAATGAGTCTGCTACCTGGTTCCGGCAGAATTGGACATGGCAGATCATGATATTATTAATGTGCACTTTTAAACCTTCATATTTATTTATATACTAGCAAGCTAAGCCCGCTGCGCTGGTCTATTTTTCAAAACAAAACATGAATCAAACAAAATATTGAATATGATTGTGTTTTTTAAAGCAACTTCACCTCGAATGCTCTTTTACATTTCTGAAAATCATACAAAACGCCATTGTATTTAAAGATAGAAAACCAACGATTATAAATGCACCAAAAATGCATTAAAAGTTAGCAAACAGCTGTTTCGAATCTACTATCGAGATTCTTCATCAGTGCAAAACTCAGCGAGCTAGAAAAAAATACTGAGCCAAAAATAAAAACAACAACATTGGAATCAAGGCCCGTTGACGCCAAAATATATTAAAATAATAATAAAATATTATGTTGTTGTATCAGCTTATGCATTCGATAAAATTCGGGCTTTTAAGAAAAAATATTTCAGTTGACCATTTATTGTAGAGTTTGATAGATAAATGAGGCAATTATGAAAAGAGCAATTTAAATATTGTCTATTCACCATACTTCTAAAATAACGAGCATTATGATCGCAGAGATTGACCGTAGAATTTAAACAATTTTCAAGTGTATCATTTTCATTTTATAGTTTTTGAACTCTAAACCTCTCAACTTGAGGATATAAGTATCTGTAGAAACCTTAATACATCCTCTATCAATATTATATTATATTTCGCAACGTACATCTGCTCTTGACAAATCTATTACAGTGTTCCGTTTTTGGAAAGCAGCAGAATAAATAAAGTTAAATAAAGTTTTCCTTAGAAAAATAAGGTGAATGTTTTTTGAATGTGTGAAATTCATTTTTTGATACAGATGTCATATACGCATCACGTTGGCGCGATTGAAACAAAATGAACATTTTATGCCTCTTATGGTAATCCAGCTTTGTTTTTAATTTATTAATGAACTATTTATTTACTTTTATTTGCATTTCAAAATGATACAAAATATTATGCTCTATACATTGAAAAGTAAAATAGATAATAGAAATGTATCTATCATTTGAAAACGAAGTTTCCGTTAAAGCGGCGCCAGAAATGTATCACTCCAACGTGGTGCATATATGACATTTGTGCCTCTTTCTTACAACATGGGTGTGTGCATTTGCACCTAAATTTAGTTATTTAGCTCTGTTTTTGTAATATTAGCAGGAGTTTGTACAATGTACGGTACTACTTGAATATTCTGTCGAGAAAAAAAATTAACAGCAGATTATAGGAATAAATGTCAATAATCGATTATCGTAAGTATGATAGCAGTTGATATTACACGTGATACACGTATTTTTTTACGTCATAAGTGCTTTTTAATTCGACTTTTAATTTGTATTTTTAATTTATGTTTATTGTTCTTTCGTTATTTAAAATGAATTTATGCAAATTTGAATAGTTTGGCGAAACTGGCCGACGTGTTAATCAAGTAGCACTCAATTTACATTTGAAAATATCATATTTCACAAAAAACTCCGGCACAAACCCGGATTTGCAAGATTTCCTTCCAATACCAATGCGGCAAAATCGTCGATTTAGAATAGGGAAGAAATGTGCATTTTTAAAAATTACTTTCGTTATTTTAAAACGAAAATATCAATAAATAAAAAAATAACTAAAGCACAAAACAATTTATAGAATATCTAAGAAGAAATTGAAAGTAAATAAACAATTTATTAATACAGAAACAACTATTGCTGGGTTATCACATCAGGCAAAATAACACCGTTTTGGCGATAGTCAGATACCTCAGTGTGCATATAATATCTGTGCCAAACATGTTTGGAAAAAACAATAATCGTTATTTATACAGCATGTTTAAATATTGTAGTATGGTGAAAAAAATGTATACATGACATATACGCACCACATTGGTGCGTTTTTTTTTCTTCTGATGCCGATTCGGAGAAAATTTTGTTTTCAAATACCAGTTACATATATAGTTTACAATAATTTTCTGTTATTTTAAATAGAAAATAATAATAAATTTTAAAAAGTTTAGTTAATAATTATAAAACAAAACTATTTATATCCTTAAAAAAAAAATAATAAAAATTTATTAATAAATAAACAGCCAGGTTACCAAGTGAGGCATAAAATCGCCATTTTATTGCAGTCGCGCAAATGTGGCGCATGTATGACAAATGTGCCTAGATTAAAATAGTTTATATAATTGGGAAAAAAAGAAAAAATTGTAAATAGACAATTTATTAATATTTCAAAAATATGCATTAAAATATTTAATTGCTATAAAGGACGTCAAATACTAATAAAAACATTAAAAGATCTTAATAATTTTTACATGTTTCGATTGAATTTACTCAATCATCATCAGAAAAACAAAATACAAATAAACACAAAGATGGAAAAATGGAATTTATTAATAAATAGACAATAACAACCGGGTTGCCATATCAAGCAAAATAATGATACTTTGGCGTCAGTTAATTATACAAATGGCATTGGCGTAAGAGACAAATCGCACCAGAGTAGTGCGTATGAGATATCTGTGCCAAAAAATTTTTAAAAGTTGCAGTTAAATTATTTTACAATATCTATGCATGTGGAAAGACATTTACCCCAAAATTTAAATATTATTCATTTTTGTGGTATTAACTGCTATATATGTGTTTAAGTTAAAAGTAAAATTTTTCCTAAAAGTGCTCTCACTCATTAAAAGAGAGAGAGAGAAAAAAAAAAGTTCTTGCAAACATCGCTCCGTCTTGTTTTTTTTTTTTTTTTTTTTTTTTTTTTTTTTTTTTTTTTTGTTTAGAATCGCATTGATTAGCGACAAAAGTAGATTGAAACACCCAATTGAACAAACAACATACAAATAACAATTAGTGCCTTTTTTAAAAAAATTAATACTGCGAGTTTCTTCTGTAAAACACATAACGGGAAAATTAGATTTAAAAATATTTTTAAAAAAAGAAAGAAAAAAAGTACTTATGTTTTACCTAATGAAATTTTTGAGATGTTGTTTTCTTTTAATCTGGCTCGAAAGAAATAAATAGCCAAATATTGTGTCACTTCAAAACTTTCTTTCACATTGAGTTACTTTTTAAATATTATTAATATTCTTTTTTTTTTTTTCGTTAAAGATAAATATTTTCCTTTCATCATATTATTTTGCATTAAACGGATTTTTTTTTTTATCATTATTTATTTTAAATCAATGAATTAACAGTTTTTTTTTTTCGAAATGTTTATATTATTTTCCATTAGAGAAAGCATTTCATTTCTTTTTTGAACTGTAATTATCGCCAAAAAATTATTTGTTGCAACCCTTCCCTCAAAAATAACCGAAAAATAAGAAATTTAGTATGAAAAATCAGAGTTATCCCTGTATATTTGTATCATAAACCTCCGCAAAAATATTTCCTATCGAATGATATAATCTGCAAAAAGATCCATCGGGTAGTTTTTGAAAACACTCGTTTGGAAGTTTCAGAACTTCTGCTTTATAATATACTAGCAGGCTATGCCCGCTGCGCTGGTCAATATTTCAAAATCAACCATGGATGAAACGAACTGGTGAATTTAAGTTTGTATTTTAAATAATATGGACCTCCAGCAGCACCTTGCTCATTGCTGAAAACGATTTAGACACCATTGTGATATTAAATTATCTTAAACGTTGCACAAAAACCAGCTGTTTAGAAGTAACTATTTTAGTTTATTACTAACAGTGCACATTTGGAATCGAAATGAGACCATTATGGCAGCAGGATTTAAAATTTTCTCTTATCTGAAGAAATACTAATTATTACAGTCGTTACCATGGTACAATTTCTGAAAAATTTCTTCACAACTTTTCATTATGTGAAGCCAGGAACCCAAAGCTATTCCCACCTAAAAAGTATATATATATATATATATACATATTAAATTTTGTCCGTGCGATAAAAGGCATAATTATGCAAGAACCATCTTCACACTCGTCAAGTACAATGAGATGGCTATTATCTCAGTGGGAATTGCAAATGAGCAAAATCGTCCCGAGGGGATAATAATTGGGAAGGGATCAAAAATTTGAATACCATCTTAACATGACTTTGACAAAACCAGCTCTTACAAAACAATAGCAGGAAAAAAAAATAAACATTTTTTGTTACAGCAAGTTGCCAACGATAACAAAAAACACTTATTAAAATTCTCACTACAACAATTACTTTATTATTGCAAAAATTCCTCCTGAAAAATGAAAACAAAATTATTTGCTCTTTCGTATTTGAGCATTTTCTCTTTAGTTATTTAAGATAAAATTGTGTAAATTTGTATAATTTGGCGAACGATTTGGCGAAATTGGTTGACGTGATAATCAAGTAGTAGCCAATTTACACTTTTCATATTTCACAAAAGATTCCTACACAGACAACATATACGCAATAGGTTTAGCACGATTTTCTTGCAACTACAATGTGGCAAAATCCTCGTTTTAGAATACCAAAGAAATTTCTATATATTTTATTATTTTCTATCATTTTAAACAGCAATTAACAATAAATAAAGAAGTAACTGTAGAACAAAACAACAAATATCATTTTAAAAAAGAAAATGAAAGTAAATAAACAACGTATCATCAGATAAACAACTATAGCTGGGTTACCATATAAGGCAAATAATGCCATTTTGGCGCCAGTGAGATACCTCGATGAGTATATGACCAAATCTGTGACAAAATTTCCATATTTGAAAAAAAACTTTAATCGGTATTTATACTGCATTTCCCCTACTTATGTATAGTGTAGAGATGTGTCATTTGTTGAGGAACGATTCCAAAGGAACGGTTCCGGTGGTGGAACTGAACGAACGGTTCCTGTCTCTGAAAAAGATTCGTTCCTTTTCGGAACGATTCCGAAATGGAACGGTTCCTCGGACTCGTTCCGAAAAGGAACGGTTCCTCGGATTAGTTCCGAAAAGGAACGGTTCCTCGGACTAGTTCCGAAATGAAACCATTCCAAAAAGGAACGATTGATCGGACTCGTTCCGAAAAGGAACGATTCCTTGGACTAGTTCCGAAATGAAACCATTCCGAAAAGGAACGATTCCTCGCACTCGTTCCGAAAAGGAACGATTTTTCGGACTAGTTCTGAAATGAAACCCTTCCGAAAAGGAACGATTGATCGGACTCGTTCCGAAAAGGAATGATTCCTGGGACTAGTTCCGAAATGAAACCATTCCGAAAAGGAACGATTCCTCGGACTAGTTCCGAAATGAAATCATTCCAAAAAGGGACGATTCCTCGCACTCGTTCCGAAAAGGAACGATTCCTCGGACTAGTTCCGAAATGAAACCATTCCGAAAAGGAACGATTGATCGGACTCGTTCCGAAAAGGAACGTTTCCTCGGACTAGTTCCGGAATGAAACCATTCCGAAAAGGAACGATTCCTCGGACTAGTTCCGAAATGAAACCATTCCGAAAAGGACCGATTTTATTTTAAAATAAGATATATTTTGATTTATTAAAGCAAAGTGTATTGCCCAAATATCCTTCAAATGTGCATGAAAAAGAAATCGGGGGGAAGGGAGACGAAGAAAAACGAAAGAAAGAGAAATTAAAGTTGTAGGAGGGGATAAACGTTTAATAAACTACAAGAGTGCATTATATCTAGAGGTCTGCACGGGCCGGAATTTTCAGGCCCGTAGATAATTTATTTCGGCCCGGTCCGTTGTAAAGCTCAAAAGTTCGGCCTGGGCCCGGCCCGTTTAAATTTTTATATTTTAGGCCCCGCCCGGCCCGTACAGAAATCAGTGAAAATAGGCCCGGCCCGTTTTGGCCCATTACAATTTCTACAATTTCTTAAAAAAAAAAAAAAAAAAAAATCAGATTTTTATCATATAATTAAGATTTTTTTAAAGAATACTGCATACATATCTATGGAATGATTTTACAATACATTTTACAGGAAATACACATTAACAACATTAATGATTACTTAGACTCTTAGGCTATCAACATTCGAATAAAGATTCATTAAAAATTTAATATGGCTTAGAATAAAAGAAAAAAGAAAGAAAGCTAAAAACGCGGCTACTTTTGAAGATGTTTGATAAAAGAAAATTTATAAAAATATTTCTATATCATTTTATTAAAGGTTTTAAATCCCAATTCATTCTTAAATTCAAAGAAGCTTCTTTTTGATACATTTCTAAATTCACTTTTTTCTCAGAAATGCATAAGATTAGCAGGTATCTTTATTCAAAAACTATATAATCGAGAGGCGTTATCTATTTTTTGATACAAGCAATTTAAGAATACTACAAGTAAATAAAATACTGTCATAATCATATGTCACTGCGATTTGAATAGAATTTCCGGAAGCGATAGCATGGGAAGGGAGAAAAACCTGCAATCATTTGAGAAACTATTACATCTCAAAAAGGTCATACAAGTCAGACTCAAAAGGTCATACAAAAAGGTCATACAAAGGTCATATTTACCAAAAATAAAAAACTCTATTCGATTCCAAATCCCTTCAATAATTAAGCTTATCACTTTTATACTTTTACAATTTAAAATTAATCAGAAATTAATTTAAAAACCATCAAGAAGTATATATCCGAAGATAAAGCTAACATAAGTTCTTTATCGCTGTTAATAATTTTACAAATCATGTTTTCTGCCCTACAGATCTTGAGAACAATTAAGTGTAATTCCGGTCCGGCCAGTCTATATGTAGAAAAATAATGCGAGCTTGATCTCGGTCCGGCATGAGTCAGCTATAAAAATGTTAAAACGAGTTGCACACAATGTAATTCTCCGATGCTGATCTCTACATTGTATATTTTTATATTGATGCTGTCAAACTAGTATGGCTCGTGACGTACATTTATACTTATTCTCGTTAAAACCATATAAAATAGCTCATATTTTATCGTTCCAGCTCAAATCCTCAGAACGGGCCGATAGGCCCGAAAAATTTTTTAATCGGCCCGGCCCGTCTGGGCCGTTCAATTTTTTTGCCGGTCCGGCCCGTTTATGTTGTTTGTCGGCCCGGCCCGTTGAAAAAACTATTCTAAATCTGCCAGCCCGGTCCGTTAGAGAATTTAAAACGATTCCGCCGGCTCTTTATTCGGCGAAAAAAACGAAAATTTCGATTTTATAATTTGTTGTTTTAATTGTGCTTTATTATCGCTAGTGCATTCTGATTAAGTTTTTATAAAGATTCGAGTATTATAAATACAGTTTAAAGTGATTTTATTACACCACTCTCCATTTAAATGCCACAATCCACTTCAATTAAAAAATAACTTTCCTCAGTTTTTTTTTTTTCTTTACTATAAGCATGTTTAAAGTTATAAAACGTTTATGTATGTTTTTCAAGTGCATCACAATTCCAAAATAAAATTTAAAGTATATTTAATTTTTCCAATGCTTCGTAATGCTCCATTACGGAATTACGGATACTATAATTGTTTATCTCGTCGACCCATTTCGACATATAATCGACAAACTATTATTAAATTATGCAAATTAGCATAATTTTTACTTTAAATAACGAAATAACAAATAAATTAGTAAAAGATTAATAGTACCACACATAAAATATGAAATTAAAAATCACTTGATGGCGTAACAAACACATGTAAAGTGTTTAATGTTAAGTGAATGTGACATTTATGAAGTCATTATTGGCATTTAATCTTACAGTTTGGAAATAGTTTTCTGATCGACGGGATAATACCGAATTGCGTAAAAGAAGCATCCTAATAACTCCAAAAATTATAGTTATGTTAACTAACAGTTTACTGCGTTGGTTTAAGTGTCTCATTTTCAATTAAAATATGCTTTGAATTGAAATTTGAATGAAATGAATGATCATGAAAAATCGAAGAATGTGGAAAATATTAATACAATTATTCCGGCAAATAATTATCCGAGTGACTTTAATCTTTATACAAAATTTATGTTTTTCATTGTATTTTTCACCCACTCTTTAAGATAAAAAAATTCGAAAATTTCTATAAATTTTCATCAGAACGAATATTTTAAGAGTCCTAAAAAATAGTTCCGGATAATGGAGTTTACTGATATTCAGTAGGCTTCTTCTCATTACTACATATTAAATACACACAAAATTTTAAGTATCTATCTCAATTTGTTCGAGAGATAGAGTATTTACAGACAAACGGACAGACACGCGCACAGACAGACGGATTAAATAAACAATTATACTAACAATTTACTGCATTGGATTAAGTGCTTCATTTCCAATTAAAATAAATCTTTGAATTGAAATTTCAATGAAATACAGGGTCGTGAAAAGTCGTAGAATTTGGAAAATATGATTACGAATATCTCAATAATATCTGTCATCTGAACGAATATTTCGAGAGTCCGATAAAAACACTTCCGGATAATCGAGGTTACTTCATATTAAGTACATAGCAAATTTAAGTCTCTATCTCAATTTGTTCGGAAGATTTACAGACAGACGGCATGTTTTTTTTTTCTAAAATTATGTTTTTCGTAATCTTCACTATCCGTCAATTTCTTTTTTCGATTTTCAAAACCATTGCAAGACTTACCATATACCACATATGATGAGAAAGTAAAAATTACCGGAATCCTAATAATCTGCAATACTAACAATTGTAGCGTTCCCCCCTCCCCATATTGACTCCAATCTGCATATTTAGATTTCATATATTATTTGCAAAAGCATTTTTTTTTAGCAAAATAAAAATTTTAAATATATTTATCAGCATATATTTATTTGTCAACTATTCCACTTTTTACTTATTACTTCTTCCGATAGAAGTATTTTCTAATTTTAATGTAATTAATCGCAGAATTCTGGTATTAAATATGGTAAGATTTATGATTCAGAAATAGCATTAACACACACACACACACACACACACAAAAAAAAAAAAAAAAAAAAAAAAAAAAATTAGTCACATAGCTATGCATTTTTATAAAAAATGCTTGAAATTCACTGAAATTAATATTTATATGCTGTAGAATGGAACAACTTTTTTCAATTTTCTTTAAAAGGTGCATATCTTAAACTATAATAGATTCCTTCCGCTTATCAACTTTTGTAACGAGTCCAAAAACTAAAAAACAAAATAAAAAAATTGACACCGCTATAGGAAAAATTCGATGCTTTTATTAAAAAAAAGAGGAAACACTGCTCGATTTCTTTCTATCAGAATAATAATACATGACAGTTAGATCCACTTGCAAATGAAAATGACAGAAAAGAAAGTGAAATGTGCAGAGTTAAAAAATGGGCAGTATCCATGATACAAAAAAAGCTCTATTGAACTGGGCTCCAGAGCCCTACATTTATGAGATTTGGTGAATTCCAACCAATACTTAAATATTTTTTAAAAACAGAGACGTACCTGAGCTCCGGCGCAAATTAAGCCCTGACATATTCTAAAACATTTCGGGAAAAAATTATTGTAGTTGCATTTTGTATTATTTTTGTGTTTTAAACTACTTTAATTTAGGTTTTTTTCCCCACTATTGCATTAAAATTCTATTATTACAAATGTCTGCTAATTTAGCATATATTTTTATTTTTACGTATTATAATTCCTAACATTCTTATTTTTTCTCCACATGTCTCAATAATACTTATTATGGGATCTATTATGGGATATTTGGATCATTTCTAGTTATTTGAAAAATATTTCGGTTATAGCAAATTTCTCAGATAAAACCTTAGCGTAACAAGCACATAAAACAATCACTTTGTGTGAATTTCAATTCACAAGCTAAAATTTTTAGCAACCTTTAAAAGCATAAATAAGTACAATACCATGATACAAAAATCACATACGTCCATTTAGAGGATTCTTGGAACTCCATTTTTAGTATGGAAAAAAAATTAAAGGATTAAAATAAAACGATGTTTTTTAGCCCCGTTAAGGGGCTACTTCTGTCAAATGAAAAGACCCGCTTACTAATGCTAATCCTATGGAAAAAATTTATAAAGATAACTCGGTTGCATTTCAATATTTTTAAATGATTTTTTTTTCATTGGATAGCTGAGATGGATCAAAATGCAGGCCGTTTTTTATTTTTTCAATTTTGATTGCAGATATTTTTATAAGGGTGCTTTCCCTTTCTAAACCGGTTCTGAAAATGAAAGTCCCGCATAAAAAATATCTGTAAAAGCAAACGAAAAAGCAAACAACGACTTGAATACAGATCGATCTCAGCTATCCAATGCAAAAAAATAAAAAATAAAATAAAAATATTAAAATACAGCTGAGATATCTTTATAAATTTCTTGCACAGGATTAGCATTAGCAAACGGGTCTATTTGACCTTCCTTTGAGTGAACCCATTTGACTGAAGTAGCCCCCTAACATCTGTTATAGTCCTGAGTTTTTCGGGATTATACCAGGGGTTTTCAGAGTTTTACTCGGGGCTATAACCGAGGTGCTCTTTGAATCCATTTTAATCTTTTATTTTATCTTATTTTTTACGCACTGAGGAAGGGGATCCACACAATCCTCGAAACGGCCATTGTGGGATTTTTTTTTTTTTTTTTTTTTTTTTTTTTTTTTTTCATGTCATGATACTGTACATATTTACGTGTTTAAACGTTGTTAAATGTTTTAGCTTATGTAACCTAACTTCATAAACAAAAATTATTAAAGAAATTTGGTTGTTTCTAAAATATTTTAATTACCGTCAATAAATGAAAATTTTAGAAGTAATTTACTATTCATGACAGCTATATATTATATATGTTAAATTTCTTTACTATAAAAAAAAATAATGTTGAATTGTTTGTTGTACTACCATTTTAGCCTTGCTCTTATTGCAACGTATCATTTTATGATTTCACTAAATCAGCAAATTTTGTGTGCTCCTATTTTTGAAATAAAATTCTTTTGAACAACGTTGTATTTTGTAGTTTTTATTTTTTTACTTATTTTATGTATTTCAAAACTTATTTGTCTTAAAATATATAATTGAAGAAAATTAGTTACGTTATTGAACTAAATAGTTATAATTTCCTTTCTTACTACATAAAACCACAGTTTTAATTATGTGCAATTTCTAAATTTAAATATCCTGGATTTTCATTTGTATCCTTTTTCAGAAACTTACAATCCCATTTTCAACTCACTAAGCTTTGAATTTCAGAAACTATTTCTTTAATGGATTTTTATATTATAGTAGGTAGTAACAGCTAAAATTTTATAATTTTAGGTGTAGGCATTTCGGTTTCGGCTCCGCATTGATGATTCAGTTAGGAAGCACACTGTTATAAACATACTAAGGCTGTCATATGCACTCCATTTAACCAATTATGTCTCTCCAAATCGATAAATATTGAATTTGATTATGCAAAAGATTCTATTCATATTTAGCCTTAACCCTTGAGGACGAGCGACACGTATACGTGCCACAAAAAAGCCTAAGAATCCTTGTTTATTTCCACCAGTAAAATTTTACTGCAAAAGTAGCTTTATTTAATCGGAGCATTTTCTCGATTTCATAAGGCACAAATTTCTGTTTTTAAAAAAAGATGACAATACATTAAAAATTTCATAAAATACTCCCGTCACGAAGGGGTTAAGGGTGTATTCCAATCCAAACTGCTTATTGTCTGATTTATTCTTAAATTCATTTTTGCTCTCAAACGTTTCAAACTGGCAATTCTCTTTCTTAGAAAGTACACAATGCGCCGTCCTTGTCCTTTTTTTTTTTTTTTTTTTTTTTTTTTTTTTTTTTTTTTTTTTTACAATTGCAAAAAAATTGTTGTCAAAGTTGGCGTTTTGAACTGAATTTCCTGAAGAGGGAGATCTGCGAACGAAAAAAATGGTCATACTGAGAAAATAATTGTTTATAAATCAAATTCTAACGAATTGAGCGAAAAAAAAAGAAATCACGCGGCTTCTTATACATCTCTTTAAAAATCACCCCAGCAAGTTTCACGTATCTACCTTTAACCCTTTCCGGCACGGGCAAAATCTGTTAGTAAAATTAAAAAATGTTGACTGACACCGGAATTCACAAACGATTTTTTTTAGATATTTTGAATTCCTTAATTTAAACCTTTGTTGCAAAAGCAAAATTTTACTAAAATGTTATTGGTGCCCTTTGCAAGTTTGGAATTAAAATTAGGTATCCCAGACCGGGCACAGTGTGCCGGGAAGGGTTAAAAATGTGTCTGAAACTTTATCGGATATTTTCGAGCTGTTGAATGTGGAAAAATATTTTTTTCAAATACACCCTTAATTCCTAAATAGATGGACTTCTAGGAATTTTCTCGAAATGGGCAGACTCCGAAATTCCCAATTCCTGAGGAATCGTACTGAAATGGACCAACTTGGAAAACGGCCGGTTACGAAGGCCGATATATAAGTTAAAGATTACGTTAGGGTGAATTTTGAAGAGGAAACAAATCATAGACCCCGATATCAAATATTAGATCAATAAAGAAATTTCCTACGCAAAAATAATAAAATAAATAGAGGGTCATTTGACGACAGATTTTGGAGGGGAAAGCAATGATTACATTGAAAATCTAATAGACCGCCGCAACAGCCTGATGACCAAAACCAAAGTTACAGTAGAATTTCATGGATAAACTATAGTGATAAATGAAAGGTCAACCAAATGCAAAATTTCAAGAGGAATTATGCTTAATACAATAAATCATAAAGTCAGGGAATACTTATATTATGGGGATTAGAAATAACTATGCTAATTAAAAGCGCACACAGATGAATAAAATGAACTCTTAAAAACAAAATGAACTGTCCAAAATATTTAAAAATTAAAGCAAACGATAAGAAATGATATGAAAAAAAAATGAATACGTAAGAAAATAAGTTAGTTATAAATAATAAATATTAGGGATTGCATGTTGCTCCGAGATCTGTTATCCCTGTTTCCGGATTCGTTCCCTTTTTTCGTAAAATTGTTTCGGACGCGTTTTTTTCCCTTGGAACCTTTTTTTAAAAAATCCATCCTATTTTACCGGATTCGTTCCTTTTTTCTTGAAATCGTCCTTTTTTCTCGAATTCGTTCCTTTTTCTCAAAACCGTTCCTTTGTCGGAATCGTTCCTTTTTTTACGGATTCGTTCCTTTTTTTCTTGAAATCGTTCCTTTTTCTCAAAATCGTTCCTTTGTCGGAATCGTTCCTTTTTTCGGAACGATTCCAAAAGGAACGAGTCAAAAGAACTCGTTCTTTTTTTCGGAACGATTCTAATAGGAACGAGTCCAAAGAACTCGTTCCTTTTGGTGAACGGTTCCGGCTGGAACGGTTCCTTAAAAGGAACGATATTGCCCATCTCTAGTATAGTGAAATAACTTTGACACAGATGTCATGTATGCACCACATTGGTGCAATTTTTTTCTGGAGCCAATTTGGAGAAAACTTGGTTTTTAATTACCAATTTCATAAATATTTTTTAATTATTTTGTATTATTTGTATAAAAAATAATAAATAAAAATGTTTAATTAATAGCTATAGAACAAAATGATTTATATTATTAAAAAAAAACAAAATGAAAGTTAATAAATAATTTATTAATAAATAAACAACCATAGTCGGTTTACCATGTGAGGCATAAAATCGCCATTTTGTTGCAATCGTGCGAATGTGGTGCGTCTATGACATCTGCGCCAAAACTTTAAAAAGTTGCAATTAAATTATTTTACAGTTTGGATAAGGAAGACAATTTATACTAAAATTTAAACATTATACGCATTTTTTTTTTTTTTTTTTGCTATAACTGCTATTTATATATTTACAATTAAACATAAAAAAAATATCCTAAAAATGCTCTCACACATTAAAAAAAGAGTGAGAGAATTTAGTACTAATTGCGAACATCGCTCCGGCTTATGCCTTCTTGGTATAAAATCGCATTGTTTGATGACAAAAGTAAATTCAAACACCCAAATAAACAAATAACATATAATTAACAGATAAAACCATTTTTAAAAGTAATTCTGCTATTTTGTCCTGTAAGACGCATAATGAAAGAATTAGATTTTAAAAATATTTTTTAAAAAATAGAAAAATGTTATTTACGTTTTATCTAATAAAATATTTAAAAAACATTTTTTTTTTTCTGTCAGTAGTACTTGGTTATATCGTCGACCAATTTCGCCAAATTATACAAATCGCCAAACTATTAGCCAGATTATATAGATTAACATATTTTTTTATTTAAATAACGAAAAACAAATTAGCAGAGCATATATAAAAGTAGAAATAAAATGTCGAATTAAAAATCACTTGATGACATAATTAATATTTATATTATGCTTAATGTCAAGTGAATGTGACATTTACGATCATCCATTATTGACATTTAATCTTGGAATTTGGCGGTAGATTTTTAATCGATGGGGTAATCTTTCCTTCTTCAGTTTTTAAATTTTAAAACTGAAATTTTTCCTGTAAGTGAAATTGACGAAATGGCGCAAGAAAAATTAAATTAACAATAAAAACATTTGCAAAAAGAAATAAAAGAGTTATACTCATATCTATATAATTTACGATTGAATATTAAAATATACTCTAAAAATTATCTTCACTTGAAAAAAAACAACATTATTGCGACCACTAAGAAACTAAGTCAGGCATTAAGCCAGTAGTGCATTTTCGGCTTAAAAACACATCCTTTGGCGACAAAAGCAAGATGAAATGGTATAGAAAAGAATAGTAACTCACAACTTACAGTGTCTTTTACAATCAGATCTGCTTTTTTCTGCTGTAAGTTATATTATATGGAAATTCGATAAAAAAGGGAAATAAAATAATAAAAAGGGAAATAACTATTATTCAAAATTCATTTAAACAATTTCTGAAATTCATGTTTTTATTCTAACGCCAGGGATAAGTCGCCAAAAGTTGAACCATTTGTTATATTTCGCGTTAATTTATTTTTTAAGCATTACAAATATTTTTTTCAGTTTCAAGATAAATATATTTTTATAATATTACGCCTCCTTTAAGCGGTCTTTCTTTATTATTATTATCAGTAGTTATTTTCTGCTATTATTTTCAAGATATTTCTAATATTTCTAATAGATATAGCCAATTTAATTCTTTTAGCAATTATAATTTTTGCCAAAAACAGCTACTGGCAACCCTTTTGTCAAAAATAACCGAAAAATACGAAATTTACTACGAAAAATCAGAGTTATCCCTGTAAATTTGAATCATAAACCTTCGGAAAAATATTTCCTATCGAATGATACAATCGGCCAAAAAATCCATCGGGTAGTTTATGAAAACACTCGTTTGGAAGTTTCAGAATTTCTGCTTTATAATATATATGATGGTCTTTAAATTCGATACATAGGTAGACATTCAAAATTGATGTCATAAAAGTGTTGCTGCCATCTGATTCCGGTAAAATTGGACAAAGTAGACCCTTAAGTTTTTAATATGCATTTTCAAACCTACATTTTGATGTATGTCCGGACATTGAATTCGATACATAGGCAAACACTCAAAATTGACGTCATAAATGCCCGGCTGCACCGGGTTCCGGCAGGATAGGACCTGGTAGCCAGTTATATTCTTAATGTGCACATTGAGCCCTACATTTTGATGTATGTCTTGGCCTTGTACTCGATACATAGGTAAACACTCAAAATTGACGTCATAAATGTGCGGCTGCCACCGGGTTCCGGCAGGATAGGACCTGGTAGCCAGTGATATATATTCTTAATGTGCACATTGAGACCTACATTTTGTTGTATGTCTTGGCCTTGTACTCGATACATAGGTAAACACTCAAAATTCACGTCATAAATGCGCGGCTGCCACCGGGTTCCGGCAGGATAGGACCTGGCTGCCAGTGATATTCTTAATGTGCACATTGAGACCTACATTTTGATGTATGTCCGGATCTTGAATTCGATACATAGGCAAACACTCAAAATTGACGTCATAAATGCCCTGCTGCCGACGGGTTCCGGCAGGATAGGACCTGGCAGCCAGTGATATTCTTAATGTGCACATTGAGACCTACATTTTGATGTATGTCTTGGCCTTGTATTCGATACATAGGTAAACACTCAAAATTGACGTCATAAATGTGCGGCTGCCACCGGGTTCCGGCAGGATAGGACCTGGCAGCCAGTGATATTCTTAATGTGCACATTGAGACCTACATTTTGATGTATGTCGGGTCCTTGTACTCGATACATAGGCAGACACTCAAAATTGACGTCATAAAAGTGTGGCTGGCACCGGGTTCCGGAAGGATAGGACCTGGCAGCCAGTGATATTCTTAATGTGCACATTGAAACCTACATTTTGATGTATGTCTGGTCCTTTTACTCGATACATAGGTAAACACTCAAAATTGACGTCATAAAAGTGCGGCTGCCTTGCGTTCCGGCAGGATAGGACGTGGCAGACAGTGATATTCTTAATGTGCACATTGAGACCTACATTTTGATGTATGTCCGGTCCTTTTACTTGATACATAGGTAAATCGACGGTCGGCTCCCGGACTATAACTTATTCTTATAGATGAAGACAATGCAATTTCGAACGAGAAACATAATTATGTGTTTGCAGGGAAATAAGAAAATTTCTTAAGAGTTTTTATTTCCAAAAGAAATTTTTTGCATTGATATTGATTTTTATTACTATTTTTGCACCATTTTCTGAAACCTAATCTGTGTGATACATTTGTATTCACGAGAAATCTACCTTAATGATTTTTTATTTCTAAATTGTGCTAATAACGAACATAATAATCATCGGTTGTCATAGCCTGTAATCAAAATGTTTAAATAGAGTATTATGTATAAGTCTTAATTAAGACGTAAATTGTAGTTAGTATCAAAACATTAGTCTAAAATCTTTGGTTTAAAATAGGAAATTTGGTTCTTGTCTCAGATATACACAGTCCAAATCTTAATGGAAACAATAAAAGATGAATTAGTTTTTTCAACTGTTTCAGTGGTTTATTATATACAAATAAAGTTAACTTTTTTTAAATTATTTAAGTAGAGTTTTGAACGTTTTATAATTTCCTTTTCGGTTAACATTCCACAGTTAGACTTTAAATAGGAAAAAAATTCCAGAGTGAAAAATAGAATTTTAAATATTTTCCAACACATTCAAGATAATGTAAAAAATAAAAAATATATGATATTTATTAAAGGAAAAACGATGTGTAAATAAATAATTCAGAAAATTCCTAACAAATGTAACACATAAACCCAATTTCAGGAATTTCCATCTGCAGTGGGGAAATTATCCAGATCTTTTTCTGCAGCAATGTATATGATGCAACTGTATTGTTTACTATATATTACCTTATATTTGTGTACAACATATTAATTAACATTGTTAAAAGTAAAGGACAAGTAAACAATTATTGTTTATTTAAATATGCTTAAGAAGTAAGATATATATTTTCCTTCAGTTATTCAATGAAATTTTCCTGATAAAAGTACCCTATTAATTCACATCAAAATCTTATACTATAATGCGAGCAAAAATTGTGTGTGTGTGTGTGGGTAAATTTTATCTCAAAAACGGCTCTAACGATTTTCGCAAAAATTTGGATTTTACCATTTTCGGGCACGAGAAAACCATTGGGCTAGGTCACATGTTCGAGAAAATTCGATTATTGGGTCATTTTGGGTCATAATGGGTCAGGATCAAGCTATTTATATCTAGAGAACGGCTGGATCGATTTTAAGGAAATTTTGTATCCAATCGTTTTTTGGCACGAGAAAACAATTGAGCTGGGTCACATGTTCGAAAAATTTTTATTAGTGGGTCATTTTTGGGTCATTGTGGGTCAAGCCATTTTTATTTAAAAAACGGCTCTAACGATTTCGACCAAATTTTATATTTTATCGTTTTGGATTACAAGAAGACCATTGCATTAGGTAACATGCTCGAGAAAATTCGGTTAGTGGGTCATTTTTGGGGTCATTGTGGGTCGTGCTATTTTTATCTAGAGATTTTCTCAAGCAATTTTGACTAAAAATTGCATTCTATGGTTTTCGGGCACGAGAAAAACTTTGGGCTAGGTTACATGTTCGAAAAAAAAATTTAATGGGTCATATTGGGTCATTAAGTGTCTGGGTCAAGCTATTTATATTTAAAGAACCACAGAATCAATTTCATCGAAATTTTGCCTGTAATAGTTTTTTGACACGAGAAAGCTAATGGGTTAAGTCAGATCGAGAGATTCCGATTATGAGTCATTTGTGGGTCATGATGGGTCATAATGGGTCATGGTCAAGCTATAGCTAAAGAACAGGTGGATGAATTTTAACGAAATTTTGTATACAACATTTCTTTGGCACGAGAAAACTATTGGGCTAGGTCTCAGTTCGAGAAATTTCGATTACTGGGTCATTTTGTGTCATAAAAGGTCTGGGTCAAGCTATTTATATATAAAGTACGATAGGGTCAAGTTTTTTATATTGAAAGAACGGCAGGATCGAGTTTAACGAAATTTTGAGTGTAACAATATTTGTACACGAGAAAAATAATGGGCTAAGTCACATGTTCGATAGATTTCGATTATAAGTGTCATTTGTGGGTCATGATGGGTCATGGTCAAGCTATATCTAAAGAACGGGTGAATCGATTTTAACGAAATTCTGTATAAAGCATGTTTTTGACACGAGAAAATCATTGGGCTATGTCACATGTTCGAGAAGTTTCGATCAGTGGGTCACTTTTGGGTTATTCTAATTTTATCTAGACAATGTCTCGCGCAAATTTGACTAAATTTTATATTCTATCGTTTTCGGACACAAGAAAATCATTGGGTTAGGTCAGATGTTTGAGAAAATTCGATTAATGAGTCATTTTGTGTCATAATGGGTCAAGGTAAAACTATTTATACCTAAAAATTGGCTCAATCGATTTTATCTAAATTTTGTATTTAACATTTTTCGGCGAGCAAAAATTAATGAACTAAGTCACATTTTCGAGAGATTTCGATATAACGGTCATTTGTGGGTCATGCTAATTTTATCTAGAAAATTGTTCTCACCATTTTGAGTATATTTTCTATTATATCGTTTTCGGGCAAAAGAAAACCATTGAGATAGGACACACGCACGTAACAATTCAATTAGTGGGTCGTTTTAGGTCTTAATGGGTTCGGGTCATTCTAATTATGTATAACAACGACTCAGTCAATTTTACCTAAATTTTGCAACGGAACGTCTTTTGTCACGAGAAGACTATTGGGCTGAGTAGCATGTTAAACAAATTTATATTAGTGGGTCATTTCTCTTCATTGCTGAATGCTGTCAAACTAATTTTACTTAATAAATGGCTTAAACGATTTTGATTCATTTTATACTCTACTGTTTTTGATTACCTGAAGACCATTGAGCTAAGTCACATGTTTCATCACATGTGATTAGTGGATCATTTGGGTAATAAGGATCAGGATCATGAGACTATGGCAAAAGCCAATAAGTTGGCGATGTTTGACAAAATACTGGCGAAATTTGGCCGAAAAATCGACTATTAAGGTTACGAAACCAAAACACATATTTGGCGCCAAATGAAAGAATGTGTCCAAATTTGGTTATATCTGGCAAAAAATATTGTCTTTCAGAATGTGAAGAAATTTCTTATACATTCTTAATAGTCTTCGAGATGCACAGTTAAACTAACCAGAGTCGAGCTAAAAAAGTGATTTGGATTGATGTCTTTTCGTTGTAAATTTTAAAATAAAGTAAAATTTATGAACATGTGCATACAAACATAGTTTTCTTATTGATTGTTTTTATAAATAATACTATTTTTAATAACATGTTTTACAGTAATAACACTATATCGAGTTGAACACAAAGTTAATTTTGACCGAGCTGAGCTCGGTCACCCCTGCTAGTCATGAATTAAGGAAGTTTTATTTCACATTTAGCCAGTATTAATAATCAAAAAAGCTTGATTAACAAATAAATATATTTCATAGAAAGATTGTATTTACAGGTGATATCAGCAATGTCTTGATTATTTTCATAAATAAAGGACATAACCGGATAAGCATTGGAAAGATGCCTTTTAAACTTAATGTTGAACTTAAAGTTAAATTTAAACTAAACTCGGGATTTAAAATTTAATTTACTTTTAAAGCACCTTTTTGTTAAATTAATTTCCTTGTCAGAGGTACAAACATCCATGGTCTAAGGCACAATACGTTGTTGTACCTTTGATCACAATGTCATTATGTTTAGGTGCTTTCGTAATTATGTACGCATAGATCAATAACAGGGCAAATCAAAAGTATTCCATTACATTACGGTCAATGGGGAAAAAAGTTTCAAATGCATTTTAATCTTTTGAAATTTAAAATACATAATTACTAAATAATTTTGTCATATTATGTCAAATTTTATCAAAATTGGATGCGTAGTTCAGTTACAGGGACAATCAAAAGTATCAAAGCATTATGGTCAATGGGGGAAAATGTTTCAAATGCATTTTAATGGTGTTACACTCTTTCGAACATAATAAAAATGATATGCATCCATAAAGTAGATATTACTACATACATTTTGCATAATCTGTGGTGCAAAGAACATTTGTTATTGATTTACAAGGCCACACAAAAGTATACCATTACATAATGGTATAAGGAGAATATTGTTGGGTGCGCATTTTAAATGTAAGTAACTATTTACAATTTTATAAGATTGATATAGGAGAATGATATTTTTAAAACTTCGTTATCGCACGAACGCACCTCATTTGCTACGCTTCACGTACAATTTCCAATTTGTTTAAAAATGAACTTATACATAATAGAAGTAAGACTAGATTCAGGAAAAATAAATGATGATAAACCAAATGATATTGATTACGATAAGCTAAGAAATTTAATTTAATCTTAATAGCTCAGCTAAGAAAAATGAATTTTTGCAAAGTGATCAAAGGTACAACATCTTCCCTACTTTAACCGATATAACCAATGTTACACTACACTAATGAGCAATATCACACCAGATATAGCTGTTAAAATTACACCATTTTAAAAGTCAAAATATTACTTCATAAAATTGGAGGCAGCATTCTGCCATAAATTTTATGGAGTAACGTCACATAGGTTTTTTCAGTGCAGATAAACAGAATATTATATACCTTTCGATTGTGTTATAATATGATAAAACGCGAACTGTATCATATAAAGTCTCAATTAAACTGACTTTATTTCAAAAATGGTTTGAAATAATGAATTCTCACATGCAATTTTGACGTTATTTCATATTTAGTAGTGTTTAATGCAATAATAAAGTTAAAATATATAGATTTACATATTTTCAATCAAAATATGAAAATAAAGTGGTAAATACGTTTTTCATATTAGGTATTTTTTATTATAGTCGGTTTTCTAATTACATCCCGTGTGCAATTTTATGATTGAGTATCGTGAGTTGTCTCATTTTTTTCTTATGTATTTTAGACTAAGAAAAGCGATGGTGGACATACGGGACTCGCGACTCGGGAGGAGGAGGAGGGGGAAGGGTCGAAAGGGGCAGGGAAAAAATTCAATTTCACAGTAAAAAAGAAAAAATATGTATAAATATAAATGATTAAAACTTTTAGAGAATAAGAAAAACATTTGTGGACATCCATGACCCGCGTAAGGTAGAGGGAGGGGAGCTGAAAGGGTCGAAAGGGGCAAAGAAAAAAATTCAATTTCACCATAAAAAAGAAAAAATATATATATAAATTTTAATGTTTAAAACTTTTATAGAATGAGAAAAACATTTGTGGACATCTGGGACCCGCGATTGGGGAGGAGGAAGGGAGGGGAGGGGAAAGGGTCGAAGGGGGCAAACGATAAAAAATTCAATTTCGCAATAAAAAAGAAAAAATATGTATAAATATTAATGTTTAAAACATTTATAGAATGATAAAAACATTTGTGGGCATCCGGGACCCGCGACTGGGGAGTGGGAGGGGAGGAGAGGAGAGGGGAAAGGATTGAAAGGTGCAAAAAAAATTCAATTTCACAATAAAAATGAAAAAATACGTATAAATATTGATGTTTAAAACTTTTATAGAATGAAAAGAACATTTGTGGATATCTGGGATCCGCGACCTGGAAGGGGAAGAGGACGGGAGGGGAAAGGGTCGAAAGGGGCAAGAAAAAATTATATTTCACAATAAAAAAGAAAAAAAAACATATGTATAAATATTAATGTTTAAAACTTTTATAGAATGTGAAAAACACTTGTGGACATCGGGGATCCGCGACTGGAAAAGCAAGGGGAGGGGGGAGGGTTGAAACGGGCAAAAAAAAATTCCATTTCACACACAAAAAATATGCATAAATATTAATGTTTAAAACTTTCATACAATGAGAAAAACATTTGGACATGAGGAACTCACAACTGGGGAAAGGGAGCGGAGGGGAAGGAAAAGGAATGAATGGGGCAAGGAAAAAAATTTCCATTTAAAATATATATACATATATGTACAGGAATATTAATGTTTTAAGCTTTTATAGAGTGAGAAAAATATTGGTGAACGTCTGGAGAATAGAAGGGGAGGGGAAAGGGTTGAAAAAGGCAATAAAAAATTTCGTTTAAAAAATAATTATATATAAATATTAATATTAAAAATATTTATTGAATGAGAAAAGACGAATGGAGAAAAGGGGGGGAGAACAGGGAAAAGAGTTTAAAGGGGGAAGAAAAAGAAATTTCTATTGAAAATAAATTTATACATATATAGATAAATATTAATGTTTAATACTTTATAGAATGAGAAAAGCATTGATAGACATCCGTGACCCGTCGATGGAGAGGTATAGGGGATGGGAAAGTTTTAAAAGCGGTATAAAAAAGCAAAAATTCGTTTAAAAATATACATACATATAAATAAATATTAATTTTTTCCAAATGAATTGATTTTTTGAACAAATTTTGACGTAATATTACAGCAACAGTTTTATTGCCTTTTGAAGATATCAATGTATGTTATTCTGGCATACAATCTATAATTGCAACACCAGAGTCAGAGGATTATATTTGGACTGCACCTCTGCTAATCCATAAAGACCTATTGAGAATGTCTGTTGTGCGTTCTTTTATGCAAAGTTCTTCTAAATGATGCATTATTAGCTTACTTTTGACCTGGATTTTGCACATTGTTCCATGGCTTGCGCATAAGGATCGTGGAACTCCTGTTAACTCGTGTTTTACGATATATTCTTTGAAATTTATATCAGGACGCGAACGGCAAAAAACGACAAGACGGTTAAACAACTTTTCATCATCTTTTATTTCTATAATCCCTTCTGCATCTCCATTTTTTACTTTTCAACAACAGAACTTAGCAACTTTACCATTGTTTTACGCAGTTTTAATTCTCTTTGTGAAAAACTAATCCCATAAATTCTTTGTTCTATTAGTAATACGTTCATTAAAATATTTTTAGTATTCTTGTAAACCAATGTACAGCATTCTCGAACCATTAATATTTATGTAAATACTTTTTTTTTTTTTCAAATGGAATTTTTTTATGTCTCCTTTCAATCCTTTCCCCCCTCCACATTCGCGGGTTCAGGATATGAACCGTTTCTTTTCTCATTCTATAAAAATTTGAAACACTAATATTTATATACATATTTTTTAAAACGGATTTTTTTTCATGCCGCTTTCAAACTCCCTAATCGCGAGTCCCGAATGTCCACTGATGCTTTTCTCATTCTATAAAAGTTTTAAATAGTAATATTTATGTATGTATATTTATTTTTTTTGAATTGGAAAGTTTTTTCCCTTATCCTTTCACCCCTGACCCTCCCATTTCCCTCCCCATTTGCGGGTCCTGGATGTTCAGAAATGTTTTTCTCATTATATAAAAGTTTTAAACATTAATATTTATACATATGATTTTCTTTTTTATTGAGAAACTGATTTTTTTTCTCCATTTGTGAGTCCCGTATGTTCATCATTGCTTTTCTCATTCAGTAAAAGTTTTAAATATTGATATTTATATATAATTACTTTTTAAGCTAAATTTTTTTATTGCCCCTTTCAACCCTTTCCCCTCCCCTTCTATTCCCCAGTCGTGGGTCCCAGACGTCTACCAATGCTTTTCTCATTCCATAAAAGCTTTAAATATTATACTCCTGTATATATATGTATATATATTTTAAATAGAAATATTTCCTTGCCCCTCTTAATCCTTTCCCTCCCCAGTTGAAGTCTCGGATGTGTACAAATGTTTTTCTCATAATATAAAAGTTTTAAAAATGAATATTTATGCATATTTTTTCTTTTTTATTGTGAAATGGAATTTTTTCTTACCCTTTTCAATCCTTCCCCTCCCATCCCCTCCACAGTCGCGGGTCTCGGATGTCCACAAATGTTTTTCTCATTCTATAAAAGTTTCAAACTTCAGTATTTATACATATATTTTTCTTTTTTATTGTGAAATGGAACTTTTTTCTTGCCCTTTGAACCCTTTCCACTCCCTTCCCTTCTCCCTCCCTAGTCGCAGGTATCGGATGTCCACAAATGTTTCTTTCATTCTACAAAAATTTAAAACATTAATTTTTATACATATAGTTTTTTCTTTTTTATTGTGAATGATAATTTTTTTCTTGCCACTTTCAACTCTTTCCATTCCCCAGTCGCGGAACTCGGATGTCCACAAATGCTTTTCTCATTCTATAAAAGTTTTAAACATTAATATTTATGCATATTTTTTCTTTTTTATTGTGAAATTGAATTTTTTTTTCTTGCCCCTTTCGTAACTTTCCCCACCCTCCCCCTCCCCATTCATGGGTCCCGGATGTCCAATTATGTTTTTCTCATTCAATAAATGTGTTAAACATTAATATTTATACATATTTTTTCTTTTTTATTGTGAAAGTGAATTTTTTCTTGCCCATTTTGACCATTTTCCCTCCCCTCCCCCTCCCCAATCGCGGGTTCCGGAAGTCCACAAATGATTTTCTCATTCTATAAAAGTTTTAAACATTGATATTTTTACATATTTTTTTTTTATTGTAAAATTGAATTTTTTTCTTGCCCCTTTCGACCCTTTCCCCTCTCCTCCCCCTCCCCCTCCCCAATCGCGGGACCCGGATGTCCACCATCGCTTTTGTTAGTCTACATTACATAAGGGAAAAAATGAGACCACTCACGATATTTAATCATAAAACTGTATACAGGCCTATGAAAGGCTGTAATTAGAAAACCGACTATTACTTAGTTTTTAAATTATTTCAAAAACTTTAATATGAAATATTATTACCAAAATTTTCAGTTGAACCACTGAAGTTTTATTTTCTATTGAAAAGTGCCTAATTATACATTATAGCAGAATCTTCACAAAATCACTTTTTTACACACCCCCCCCCCCCCTTGTATTTGTTATCTTTTTATGAATAATTCAAAAGTGTTTATGAAGATGCTGCAAATACATTTTAATGATTATTGTACATATTTTGTATTTAAAGAAATTCATTGAATAAGAAAGGAATAATTTGTTACTCGAATGCACTTAAAATTGCTTAAATTTTTGTAATTTATTTTTTCGCCCGTTATAAACATTTTTTATCTAATGAAAACTGTAAAAATAATCTTTCTTTTTTAAGTTAAAACATGAAATTAATTATAAAGTCTTACTTTTCAAAATGAAATTTTTGCATTACATTAATTTATATTTCAGATATTTATAATGTATTATTTCGTTTAAATACTGGTTTTTATGTTCGATTTTATATTTATATTGTAAGACTTACTTTCAGGAAATTAGGTTTTTATTTGTACTTTATTTAATTAAATTATTTTTTCTGTTTTTCAAAATGAGTTTTCTCATATTTTGAAACTCTCTTTTAATCTTTTTTTAAAATAGATTTTTAGTATTTTACTTGATTTACCATTGAAATAATTTTATTGAAGCATGACGTTCAAAATGAGCATTTTTCTTTCCCATTAAAATATATTCAATTAAACAATTCCCCAAACATATCAAAAACATTAACTTAAAATTATAAATCTTTTGTTCTTTACATTTAATTAAATTCAACTATCTTTGAAAGGGCTACAACTGTTCTTAAAGGGATACACTATATTTTGTCGTTAAAAATAATTACAAAATAAGATAAGACTTAACCTTTTTTTTTTCTTCTGGTATTTAAGGTTTTAAAATATATGTATTTAATTATTTATTTTTATATTTCAGTAAATTAAAGTGCAACCATAATACTCGAAACGCACATTATCTAAAAAGGAAGAATAATGTTAAGCATAAGTATTTTATTTTTAGTTGTATCCTTTGTATAGGTAATTTTTATTTAGTAATGGCATAAAAATTAGCTTTACTAAAATCTTCTGCATAAAAATTAGCTTTTTTGCATTCAAAAGATAACAAATTGAATACATTTTAATAAAAATAAAGAAATGTTTTAACATATTCACTTGTACTATATATGCAATTCAACTCATGTATTTGTGAATATTGAATGAATTTTTTTTAATTATTTAATTGCATTTCCAGAGAGTATTTTTCATTTTATCTTTAAGTTAGTTAATTGAATATTGTAGGATAATTCACATTTAAATTTATTAAAGTCTGTTTAAACATTTTATTTTTATTTTCCATTATAAACTTATCCAATAAAACATCGTTCCAGAAACTTTAAAAATAATTGTTTTTTACATATTTTCATTTATATTCATCTTGGGAAATACATGGAATTAAATTTATCTCTTTGTGTTTATTTCAATGGATTTTTCGAAATGCTGTAATTGCATTTTGAATGACTGATCTGCATTTTGTCTCTGAAGTGGTAATTGAATACGATAAGATCTGACCACTTTTTTTCGGAAATGTTTGAAAGGGATTTCAACTTTTAAAAGTCGTGACGCGATTTTACATTTATTGTTCAATAACGAAACTTCAGACGCTAATGATGAGGATAATTTCATTTTTGCAGTTAAAATAGAAAATTACATATGAAGTCTTTATTTTCAAAAGAAATTAAGAAATTATTTGTATTTGAACTTCTTCGGAGTTTTAAAAGAGGTACTTTTGTATAGCTGAATTTTTGTTTTTATCATTGGAAATACATCCAGCTAATTTTTAAATCACAAATAATAGAAAAGAAATAGGTTTTTGAAAGTAATTGATTTGCAATGTACAATGAATAAATTTCGGTTTCTCTTTGAGAGCTTTCAAAGAGAATTCTAAAAAAACAATTATTTAGTTTTCAGATATAAATCTACATTTTGACTGTAAGAAAAAAAAAGAGTACAAGATAAAATTTCAGCGGCAATTTATTATTTCCTTTACTACTTTGAAATCAGTTTATTTATTGAGAAAAAGATAAAAATTGCATGTTATGTTGTCAAAAGACTAACTGAACCCTTAAAAGACAACATGTTTTGTTATTATTTTTTTAAGCTAAAGTTTAAGATATACTGCTTTTCATCACATTGTAACGAAGATTCAGAAAGTTGTGTTTTATAACAAAAATGCTATTATGGCCAAAAATATTCAAGGAAAATGCAAATAAGAAATATGTAAAATACAAAGGTTATTATGAATTTTGTTACCCAGTGAGAACGCAGTCATACAATGATTACAGTAACTAGGCCAAAAGTAGCAAAGTCAAATATTCATATATTCGTAAGTCAAATATTCATATTAAATACCGTATACTCTCCTGTATAATTCAAAGCATTTAAGGCGAAATTTGGGAGTTGTTTGGGGTGGTCAACATATACACGAGTTAGTAAAAAAATAAATAATTCGCAGATAATCGGCAAACGAGGAAATCATATACACATATCTCTATGTTACAGACATAGATACTATCAGACAATGGCCATGTCCCTGTAACTGAAAAAAAAAGCTAAACTATAATGTCTCTGTTATTGTACTGTACCCATTTTCACGTAGAATATAATTCCCTTCAATACAGGGGAATTCATTTCAACATTTGTTTCCATTTTTAAAAGGGGATATAACTTTAAAATGCTTCTAGGTATCGCTTCTTAAAGTTCTACATTACAAAGTAGTACAATATTTTAGCAGTCTAAGAAATTGTTTATCCCTGTAGGCTTAAATAGATGTTTGAAAGTTTTTTCTTTTACTTTTAAATGTAATTAAATTGATGTGAACAGGTTTCAAAATAGTTTAAGGTTCTTCGGTTTTACACAAATATACAATTTTAAGAATATTGACTTTGAAAAAAAGAAGTCTGATTAGAAAAGAAAAAAAAAAGATTTTTAAAAATTTTACTAATTAAATGAAAATTTATCATTCTTTTTTTTTATCCTAGATTAAAAAAATTTTTCAACATACTGTAAAAAACATAGTTCGACTTAATACGAAAATTTATTTTTTTTTCTCCAAAATTTTTATTAATAATTAATGAAGTCGACTTACGCACGAGTACAAACGTTAAGCATCCAGTTTTACACGTACAGGGATAGAACACATAAATTTCATTTTATTATTGCGTTTTTATGTCTTTTTTTACCTAATGCATAAAGAATGGGGCCAATAAAATAAAAGTGTATAAGGACAAAGTACATGCTAACAGAGCCACCCAACCGGACATGCTGATATAATCTTTAAGCTCTCGAATTCGTGAGTCTGTATATAAAACTACAACAGCGAAAAATATTCTACGCATACGTCGATCGTATCTTTAAACCAATTCGTCATTAATTCATACTAATTTTATGTTTAAAATAAACTGAATTTTCTCATTGAGATATTTCTGTTTAATTAAAACATGTAGTATCTTATCGTTAATCTGAAGTTATGATTAATCTTACATCGTTAGCTTCACAGCTGAATGGTATATCTGATCAAGTTTGATTATATGTCAGACTGTTCTTAAAATTATAAATAATATTAACCTTCACTTTAAATGACACATTAGATGTGGTGGTATTATTTGGAAGCGGACCTACTTGTATGATTAGATATATAGAAATATGTTTATCTGTGATATCCGGATGCATCAATAATATCTAAAGTCAAAAGGTATTTATTATGTTGTGATTACTTAAAAAAAAATTTTAAAAAAAACGAAATCTCCGTAAATAATCGCAAATTACGATATGTTTTTATACATTATTATAAGAACTATTCAACTGTTTATTAATAATGATCATCCTGTCGCCAACACTACATTCTATCAACACTACATGCCGCAAAAAAATTTGCCAAAGTCCTTATGAAGCCATGTTTCCTGTTAAACCACAAAGAGGCTTAGCACCGTCTTTTTAGCTTAGCCAACAAATTGTAAACATTGAAACCAAAGAAGAACTCCAAATAATTGCTAATGTTTTTTTCTTTAAATTGAAGAACTGCTTCAAGAAACTTCTAATACTTAAGAATATTGAACAGTGGTCATACTAAAAACCATATTCCAAAGAAAAATATTAAAGAAGGCTTTCAATTTACCATGTCTGCATATTAATAACTGATTGAACAACGCGACTTTATTTCCAGAAAAAGAGTACCTGCGAACGCGAATCCTTTTCTTCTAGCAACGAAAATGCTACGAACCTCAAAAACAAATTTCTTCCTACTCTAATTATTAATATCATACAAAAGGCACTGATGTCGAACAACATGATGTTATATCTTTGACCACAATAACATTATTTTTAAAAAATGAAATTATACATTATAAAAGTAAAACTAGATTCTTTAAAAAATTAAAGATGATATAACAAATAAATATTGATGATGATAAACTAAGAAATTGAATTTAATCTTATTAGTTAAGCTAAGAAAAATGAATTTTTGCAAAGTGCTCAAAGGTGCTTTCCCTTACTTTAACCGATATAACCAATGTTACGTTACACTAATGAGCAATATTACGCAAGATATAGCAGTTAGAATTACACCATTTTATAAGTCAAAACATTACTTCATAAAATTAGTAGCAGCATGCTGCCATAAATTTTATGGAGTAATGTCACATAGGTTTTTTTCCTTGCAAATGAACAGAATAATAAATACACTTCGATTGTGTTGGAATATGATAAAACGAGAAGCTGTATTAGTTAAAAACTCAATTATTATTTTCTCTTAATTAAATTACGATGGCTATATTTTTAAAGTGGTTTGATTTAATGAATTGTCACATGCAATTTCGACATCATTTAATATTTGGTAGTGTTTGCTATAATAATTATTTAGTCAGTTAAAATACGTAGAAATTATATTTTGAATCAAAATGTGAAAATGATGTTATGAATACATTTTTCATATTAGATATTTTTTTATTACTTAGTTTTCAAATTATTACAAATATTTTAAATTGAAATGTTATTATGAAAATCTTCAGTTGAAACAATGAAATTTAATTTTCTATTGAAAAGTGTCCAATTATACATTATAGCAGAAACTTCAGAAAATCACTACTTTTTTACAACTCCCCCCTCCCCACCTGTATTTGAATTTATCTTTTTATGAATAATTCAAAAGAGTTTATGAAGATGCTGCAAATGTATTTTAGTGATTATTTTACATGTTTTGCATTTAAAGAGCTTTATTGAATAAGAACGGAACAATTTGCTACTGGAATGCACTTAAAAATGCTTAAACTTTTGTAATTTATTAATTAGATTTATTTTTTCGTCCATTATAAACTTTTTTTCAATAATGAAAACTATAAAAATAATCTTTCTTTTTTAAGTTAAAATATAAAATTAGTTATAAAGTCTTAGTTTTCAAAATAAAATTTTTGCATTGTCATTAATTTATATTTCAGATATTTATACCTTATTAATTTGTTTAAATACTGGTTTTTACTTGTTCGATTTTAAATTTATATTGTAAAACTTACTTTCAGAAAATGCAGATTTTTATTTGTACTTTATTTAATTAAATTTATCTTTTATGATTTTTTAAATAAGTTTTTTGATGTTTTGAACTATGTTTTGAACTTGATTTACTTTAATCCTTTTTTAGCTCACAGGCTATCATAGCCTGAGAGCTTATGTGCCCGTCCGTTCTGTATGTATGTGCGTAACGCGATAACTCATGATAAAAATATCCGATCCTCTTAAAATTTTGTATGTAGGTATATCCTGACAAGGCGCTTCCCTGATTAGTTTTTGAAGTTCATTCGATATGTATAAGAGGGGGAACGGGGGCTCATGCCCCCCTTTAATGGATGTAAATGGGTTTTTCATGCAGAATTAACAGTTTTTGTCCAAAATTTAGATATAGGATCATTCTGATGAGGCGATTCCGTGACTGTTATTATGTGTTCATTGAATAAGTATAAACAGGGGGAACGAGGGGCTCATGCCCCCCCCTTAATTGATATAAACGGGATTTTCATGCAGAATTAACAGTTTTCGTTCAAAATTTAGATATAGGATCATTCGGATGAGGCGAGTCCGTGACTGTTATTATGTGTTCATTGAATAAGTATAAACAGGGGGAACGGGGGGCTCATGCCCCCCCCCCCTTAATTGATATAAACGGGATTTTCATGCAGAATTAACAGTTTTCGTTCAAAATTTAGATATAGGATCATTCGGATGAGGCGATACTGTGGCTGTTATTAGGTGTTCATTGAATAAGTATAAACAGGGGGAACGGGGGGCTCATGCCCCTCCCCTTAATTGATATAAACGGGTTTTTCATGCAGAATTAACAGTTTTCGTTCAAAATTTAGATATAGGATCATTCTGATGAGGCGAGTCCGTGGCTGTTATTAGGTGTTCATTGAATAAGTATAAACAGGGGGAACGGGTGTTCTAATGCCCCTCTCCTTAACTTGCATAAATGGATTTTTCAATCAGAATTGTCAGATTTCGTTCAAATCACTGAATAGTTTTGGAAGTTTAATGGTTAAGTATAAATAAAAAAGGGGAATAACTCCTCTTAAATTATATAAATGCTAAATGGGTTTTTATTAAGAATTATCCGATTTGCTCTGAATTTTGGATATAGATTTTTTAATATGATAAAGCATGTACTTGATAGTTTAGGAAGTTCAATGATTAAGTATAAAAAAGGAGAAAAGGGAGAGCTGCTTCCCCTTCTTATTTTTTTTTTTTTTTTTCGA
Source organism: Maratus speculifer (assembly GCA_964019185.1). NCBI lineage: Eukaryota > Metazoa > Arthropoda > Arachnida > Araneae > Salticidae > Maratus > Maratus speculifer. Next base: position 110,836,838 of record OZ025300.1, read on the forward strand.
ACGGAATTAACGAAAATACAAGGAGATATGTACAATTAGTATGCGTAGCCTGTGAGCTCAATGCCATCAGTTTAACTGGGCAATATTCTTTTTTAATATAGAGTTTTCGTATTTTACTTGATTTACAATTGAAATAATTTTATTGAAGCATGTCGTTCAAAATGAGCATTTTTCTTTCCCGTAAAAATATATCATATTAACTTAAAAATATAAATCATTTGTTCTTTACATTTAATTAAATTTAACTGTCTTTGAAAGGGCTGCAACTGTTCTTAAAGGGATATACTAAATTTGCCGTTAAAAATATTTACAAAATAAGATAAGACTTTAACCTTTTTATTCTTCTGGTATTTAAGGTTTTAAAATATATGTATTTAATTATTTTTATATTTCAGTAATTAAAATGTAACCATGCTACTTGAAATGTACATTATCTAAAAATGAAGAATAATGCTAAGCATAAGTATTTTATTTTTAGTTGTATCATTTTTGTATAGGTAATTTTTACTTAGCAATTTGCATGTTAGCTTTTTTTTACATTCAAAAGATAACAAATTGAATATATTTTAATAAAAGTAGAGAAATGCTGTAACATATTCATTTGTACTGAAGATACAATTAAATTCATGTGTTTGTGAATACTGAATGAATTTTTTTTTATTTTTTAATTGCATTTTCAGAGAGTATTTTACATTTTATCTTTGAGATAGATAATTGAATGGTGTAGGATAATTCACATTTAAAATTATTAAAGCCTGTTTAAACATTTTATTTTTATTTTTCATTGCAAACTTATCCAATAAAACATAGTTCTAGAAACTTTAAAAATAATTGTTTTTTATATTTTTTTCATTTATATTCATCTTCAAATACATGGAATTAAATTTATCTCTTTCTGTTTATTTCAATGTATTTTTCAAAATGCTGTAATTGCATTTTGAATGACTGATCTGCATTTTGTCTCTGAAGTGATAATTGAATAAGATAAGATCTGACCACTTTTTTTTCGGAAATATTTGAAAGGGTTTTCAACTTTTAAAATTCTTGGATTGAATTAATTCGTGACACGATTTTACATTTACTGTTCATTAGCGAAATTTCAGTTGCTAATTATGAAGATAATTTCATTTTTGCAGTTAAAATAGAAAATTACATATGAAGTCTTTATTTTGAAAATAAATAAAAAATATATATATTTGTATTTGAACTTCTTTGGAGTTTTAAAAGAAGTATTTTTGCATATCTGAATTTTGTTTTTATCGTTGGAAATACATCCAGCTAATTTTTTAACCACAAACAATAAAAAAGAAATAGGTTTTTGAAAGTTATTGATTTGCATTGTACAATAAATACATTTTTGTTTCTCTTTGAAAGCATTCAAAGAGATTTCTATTCAAACAATTATTTAGTTTTTCGATATAAATCTATGTTTTGACTGTAAGAAAAAAAGTTTACGAGATAAAATTTCAACAGCAATTTATTATTTCCTTTACTACTTTTAAATCAGTTTATTTATTTAGAAAAAATAAAAATTACATGTTATATTGCCAAAAAATTCACTAAATTCTTAAAAGTCAATGTATTTTATTATCATTTTTTTTAAGCTGAACCCTAAAATATAGCTGTTTATCTTTACATTGTAACAAAAATTCAGAAAGTTTTGTTAAATAACAAAAATACTATTGTGACCAAAAATATTCAAGGAAAATGCGAAAAAGAAATATGTAAACATAAAAAGGTTATTATGAATTCTGTTACCGACTGAGAACGCAGTCACACAATGATTATAGCAGTTATGCCAAAAGTAAATCAAATATTCATATTAAATACCGTGCACTCTCGTGTATAATTCGAAGCATTTAAGACAAAATTTGGGAAGTTTTTGGGGTAGTCATCAAATACACGACTTAGTAAAAAAAATAAAAAAAATCGCAGATAATGGCAAACGGGAAAGTCTTTTAAGTCATCACATATATGTCTAGGTTGGAGACATAGATACCAAGGCTGCGGAGCCGGTGGGGAAAATGGCCGACTCCAACTCCGACTCGGGAAATTTTAACGATTTCAACTCGGACTCCGATTCTTGGCTAGCAAATATACTAGTTTTGTTGTTGGTGAAAGCTATGAAGGAACGAAAGAAATAAGTTAAAAATGGTCATTATTGCAGTATTTGTTCAGTTCTTAGAGCTTTGGAAAAAAATATATTTTCCGTTTTAAAAATTCTTTAATTTCACGTACCAAACCTGAAAAATCAAAATACCGAAATCTAAAAGAGATAAAACGAAAATTTTACTATTTCGGATCCATGGCCTCGAAAAGGGGAAATCTGTAAAATTTTCATTTTAATTATTGTCCTCCAGAGCAGAAAAATTTAGATGGAAAAGAAAAAAATTCAGTGAGATGTGTTAATCTTAAAACTTTCTTCTATATCATACATGTTAATACTTCCTGAAAAATGCAGCATAGAGCACCACCTCTTAGGTCATTTACACCAAAATCTAGCCAACAAGTTATACCAACTTCTAACTGAATTTGAAATTTGGTGAAAATCCGTACATTAATTTCTAAAATAGAGCTAATGCGGAAATCTTAAAATTCTGCATAACAGCGCTACATGTTGGGTGATTAACATCAAACACGAATCAGGATCAATTTCTATCAGATACTAACTTAATCTGAAGTTTAATGATCATCCATGCATTAGTGCTTGAGCCACAGCTATTGCAAAATCGTGAAAAATACAGCATAGCAGCACTACCTGTAGGGCGATTCACACCAAACACTAAACTGTACTAATCTAGATTACAAATGAATTAAGTATAAAGTTTGATGAAAAATCGAGCATTTGTTTATGATATAGCGCTGTTGCAATATTTCGAACAATGCAGCATATCAGCGCCACCTGTTGAGTGATTTGCACCAAAACATTTACAGCACCTAATTATGTAAAAAACTAACTGAATCTAAAGTTTTTTAAAAATCAATGCAATAATTCTTAAGATATAGCTACTGTGGAAATTGTGATTAATGCAGCATAGCAACGCCACCTGTGAAGTAATATACACCAAAAAATAATCAGCTCCAGTTTTTATCAAAATATCACTTCATGCACCAACATGAAATGTCCATCTTAAAACAGGAATTTCACCATCAGTCTGCCAGCATTAATTTAGAAATCGTTTTGTTATTTTCTAAGATTTCATAGAAAACGTAAGTTAGAAAGTTTTTAAAAGAGTTTTCATTCGTTTTACCCTTTTTAAAATTTGAATCTTTTAGAAACTGTATTTAGAGAGCATTCATGTCTAATAAATATTTAACGGACCAAATTTCTATCTTTATCGATTCAGTGGATATCTTCAATTAATATTTTAAAATTATCTTAAATTTCGTTAGATAATACATTATGATTTTTTTTATGCTTATTTACCATTTTTGAAATTCTAATTTTTTTAAACTTTCATTAGAGAGTATTTACTTATTATAAGTAACTACCATACAAAAATTCAAGCTTAAAATTTTAAAAATTCCATAAAAATAGAAATTTAGAAAATGCTAATAATTTGTTTCTCTCATATCACTTTTTTAAAGGTAGATTTTTTTATAAAGAATTCTATGATAGCATGTAAGTCCTATAAATAACTACCATGCCAAATTTCAATTTCTAACGTTTTGAATATGACAAAAATTGCTATCTTAGAAATTTTCTCGCTGTTGCATCTTTACCCACTTTTAGAAGTGGCACCGACATGTAGTGTAGCCTATGTCCTAGCAGGTATTCTCACTATAAATCTACAACCATTACTTTTGAAATCGATTTAGTAATCAGAAATCGTAAATTAGTACATTTTTAGGGCACTTTTCTCTCTTTTCATACTTTTAAATCTGATATATTTTAGAAATTGGCTTTAGATAGAATTTATATTATACAGATATCTACTACGTCAAATTTCATGTATCTATTCCTAACGATTGCCTACATATCACACAATTTAGAGCGTTTTTAGAATGTTTTTCGCATATTTTAACCGCTTTTAAAATTGGATTAATATTTTTTCATCTGTTTTTATAGAGGATTTATATCATAGAAGTTACTAAGATTCTGCATTTTAAACTGCCGGACTTAACCTTCCGTCTACCAGACAAAACACCCATTTATCTACGGCAACACCTAATTTTAATTCCAAACTTGCAAACGGCACCAGTAATATTTTAATATAATTTTGCTTTTACAATGAAAGCTTAAATTAAGGAATTCGTAATATCTAGGCAAGTCCTTTATAAATTCCGGTGTCAATCGACAATTTCTCATTTTACCATCGACACCAGAAATATTGCTGTCGGGTCTAATGAACCCGTCTGGTAGACGGAAGGTTAATGCCAGCCTTTTAAAGCCCTCAATGTCCGTAAAATATGCGATGTAGAAAGTTTGTTGCTCCAGTTAATACAAGGTAGCAATGGCACCGGCACAACATATAGCGCGCTTAGGATCACAAAGTATCACCATAGATTCGCAACCATTACCTTTGTTATCGGTTTATTACTTCTAGAGATTGCACAAAAAGTTTTTAGAGTGATTTTTTCACAATTTCCAACTGTTTTAGAAAGCATTTACATCTTATAAGTAATTACCAAGCTAATTTTCAAGTTAACTGCCCACGCAGCGTCATAAAAATCACACCTGCAGTAATATAAAAATTGCATTTTTAGAACTTTTTTCTCCGTATACCCACTTTTTGAGTTGAAGCCGCGATATAAAATATACCCTATGCAGTGTTGCCAGGTGGACTACTTTTTTTAAATTCACATTCTTGATTGGCACCACTTTTTACAAACGATAAAATGATTAGATGATAATTAAGACTAAAACAAAAGGTAATTTACCGTTTCAAATAAATGGTGCCAATTAAGAAATCTGAATTTTAAAATAGTAGTCTACTGGCAACACTGAGCCTATGTATGACCCAGGACTGTCGCCATTATTGTTTTGAAAAGGTTTTGGTATTTCCTGACATTCTGTAGAAATTGGGGTCTGGCACGTTTATATAACTTTTTTTTTTTTTTTCGCATTTTCACCCCATTTTAATTTTGAATTTTTCAGAAATTTCTCTTAGAAATCCTTTATAACTTACAATCAACTACCATGCAAATTTCATATTTCTTGCCCTTCACTAACTGATAATCACATTTTAATGTTTTCATTATTCCTTTCCGGCACACTGTGCCCGGTCCTGGGATACCTAATTTTAACTCCAAACTTGTAAACGGCACTAATAATATTTTAGTAAAATTTTGCTTATATAATAGAAGCTTAAATTTAGGCTTTCAAAATATTTAAAAAATTCGTTTATGAATTCCGGTGTCAATCGATAATTTCTCCTTTTACTAGCAGATTTTGCCCATGCCGAAAATCGTTATTCCTGAACCACCTTTGGGATAGTGGCATTGACAGAAAATATAGCTTATGTTGGAACAGGTTTATTACCATCATTTTGACCCCATTACTTTTCAAATCGTTTCAGTAGTTTCAAAGATTTACTTCCTACAGATAAAAATACATGTAAACACACAATCTTTACCTCTTTATAATATTAGTTTAGATTTAAATATATTTAAATAAATTACACTTATTTTAATTATACAGGAAAATATTATTAAAATTGCACCGCATTATTTGCAGTATTTGAACTACATTCCCTAAGCATATTAAATTTTCAATATAATTAAAACTATCCAAATATTAGAAATTCAATCACTTATTAAATGACAGAGTTTGAACTTAAATTAAGCTGTTTTATTTAGATAGAAAGTATGTTTGAAGTATATTGTCCGTTAATTAAACTGGAATAAATTATGTAGACGTTGTTGTGATTTTAAATGAGGTAAACACTCCATATAAATTCATCTGTTACTAATGGCCGATAATTAATATAGTGGTATAAAATTTAATATAGTGGAATACTGAACTAATTTTGGAATCTGTATAAATATCATTGATTTTTACAGATTTCAACATAGATCTGAGAATCTACAAATATTTGATAGTGATGTTAATGTTCTGATAATGTTGAAAAAATTTTCAAATCTGTCATGATGCATGGTTTTTTGGTTTTTATTAGGCTTAAATTTACATCGTAGTTTTAAAAAACTTTACTTTTCGAAGTTTTACAGGTTATATTATTACAGTTACCATTCACAGTTACCATATACAGTTAATCAGTGTTTAATATAATAGTAATTTAGTCAGTTAAAATTCATAGATTTACACATTTTGAATCAAAATATGAAAATGTTGTGATGAATACGTTTTTCATATTATATATATTTTTTATTACTTACTTTTTAAATTATTTCAAAAATTTTAATTTAAAATATTATTATCAAAATCTTCAGTTGAACCATTGAAATTTTATTTTCTGTTGAAAAATGTTTAATTATGCATTGTAATTGAAACTTCAGAAAATCAATACTCTTTTACAACGCCTCCCCCCCCCCCCTGTATTTGAATTTATCTGTTTATGAATAATTCAAAAGAGTTTATGAAGATGCTGCAAATGTATTTTAGTTATTATTTTACATATTTTGCATTTAAAGAAATTTTTTGAATAACAACGGAACAATTTGTTACTCCAATGCACTTAAAAATACTTAAACTTTTTTAATTCATTAATTTAATTTACTTTTTCGTCCGTTATAAACTTTTTTTTCCATAATGAAAACTATAAAAATAATCTTTCTTTTTTAAGTTATAATATATAATTAGTTATTTAAAGTCTTACTTTTCAAAATGAAATTTTTGTCATTAAATTATATTTCAAATATTTATACCGTATTAATTCGTTTAAATTCTGGTTGTTATGTTCGATTTTATATTTATATTGTAATATTTACTTTCAGAAAATGCTGATTTTTATTTTATTTAATTTAATTAAATTTATCTTCTATGATTTTTGAAGTGCGTTTTTTTTTTTTTTTTTTTTTATATGATATTTTGAAAAAATTTTTTAAATCTTTTTTTAAAATAGAATTTTTGTATTTTACTTGATTTACAATTGAAATAATTTTATTGAAGCATGCCGCATGAAGCATTTGCCGTTCAAAATGAGCATTTTCCCCCATAAAAATATATTCAATTAAACAATTCCCAAAATATATCAAAAGCATTAACTTTAAAAATATAAATCATGTGTTCTTTACATTTAATTAAATTTAACTGTCTTTGAAAGGGTTGCAACTGTTCTTAAAGGGATACACTATATTTTGTCGTTAAAAATAATTACAAAATAAGATTATACTTAAACCTTTTTTTTCTCGTATTTAAGGTTTTAAAATATATGTCTTTAATTATTTATTTTTGTATTTCAGTAAATTAAAGTGCAACCATGATACTCGAAACGCATATTATCTAAAAATGAAGAATAATGCTAAGCATAAGTATTTTATTTTTAGTTGTAGCCTTTGTATAGGTAATTTTTATTTAGTAATGGCATAAAAATTAGTTTTACTAAAATCTTCTGCATAAAAATTAGCTTTTTTGCATTCAAAAGATAACAAATTGAATACATTTTAATAAAAGTAAAGGAATGGTTTAACATATTCACTTGTACTGTAGATACGTACAATTAAATTCATCTGTTTGTGAATATTGAATGAAGTTTTTAAAATTATTTAATTGCATTTTCAGAGAGTATTTTACATTTTATCTTTGAGATAGTTAATTGAATACTGTACGATAATTCACATTTAAATTTATTAAAGCCTGTTTAAGCATTTTATTTTTATTTTTCATTGCGAACTTAATCAATAAAACATAGTTCCAGAAACTTTAAAAATAACTGTTTTTATGTATTTTCATTTGTATTCATCTTGAAATACATGGAATTAAATTTATCTCTTTGTGTTTATTTCAATGGATTTTTCCAAATGCGGTAATTGCATTTTGAATGTCTGATCTGCATTTTGTCTCTCAAGCGGTAATTGAATACGATAAAATCTGACCACTTTTTTTCGGAAATATTTGAAAGGGATTTCAACTTTTAAAATTCGTGTATTCAATTAATTCGTGACACGATTTTACATTTATTGTTCAATAGCGAAACTTCAGCCGTTAATAATGAAGATAATTTCATTTTTGCAGTTAAAATAGAAAATTACATATGAAGTTTTTATTTTCAAAAGAAATTAAGAAATTATTTGTATTTGAACTTCTTTGGAGTTTTAAAAGAGGTACGTTTGTATATCTCAATTTTGTTTTTATCGTTGGAAATACATCCAGCTAATTTTTTAATCACGATCGATAGAAAAGAAATAGGTTTTTGAAAGTAATTGATTTGAGCTGCACAATAAATAAATTTCTGTTTCTCTTTGAGAGCTTTCAAAGAGAATTCTAAAAAATTAATTATTTAATTTTCAGATATAAATCTACGTTTTAACTTTAAGAAAATAAAATAGTACAAGATAAAATTTCAGCAGCAATTTGTTATTTCCTTTAATACTTTGAAATCAGTTTATTTATTGTGAAAAAGGTAAAAATTGCAAGTTATGTTGCCAAAAAAATTCACTAAATACTTAAAAGACAACGTGTTTTGTTATTCTTTTTTTAAGCTGAACCCTAAAATATAGGTGCTTTTCTTCAAAGACTCAGAAATTTGTGTTGAAAAACAAAAATACTATTATGACCAAAGATATTCAAGAAAAATGCGAATAAAAAATAAGTAAAAATACAAAGGTTATTATGAATTTTGTTACCGAGTGAGAACGCAGTCACTAAATGATTATAGTAATTATGCCAAAAGTAAGTCAAATATTCATATTAAATACCGTATACTCTCGTGTATAATTTGAAACATTTAAGACAAAATTTGGGAGTTGTTTTAAGTGGTCAACATATACACGAGTTAGTAAAAAAATAAATAATTTGCAGGTAATCGGTAAACGGGAAAGTCTTTTAAGCCTTTATCTACCAATTTTTTTTTTCAAGAAATTGTTTCACCTCAATTATTATGTTCTTTAATATCTGAACATATACTGGATTTTTTTTAATTTTTAATTTAAAAAACATATTTTCAATTGAAACTGAATAAATATAACGATAGTTATAACTTTTTTTGTAAAATATTTACAAAAATAATCTTATTAATTAATTAAAATACTCTTATGGAAAATCCTAAATCTTATAAAAGCAATGTATAAATGTATTATGATTCTCTTTGTAAATTAAAAGGCATTGGTAGTTTAAGATTTTTCATGCAACATTTTTTTAAAAGAAAAGTTATATCTGTGAAAATGAAAAGAGTGGTGGAATTACCACTCTTTGAAAATATTTAGCTTCGTCTGTTTCGGTACGTTATCTAAATTTGATCGAGAAGAGTTTATTGTGTGGCGAGAACATTTCATAATAGACTAAATAAATAATATTTTTATTAAATTTTCTTCATTGGTACTTAAAAGTACCGTCAGTGCATAAAGGGTTAAGTCATCACATATATTTCTAGGTTGGAGACATAGATATACTATCAGACAATGGTCATGTCCCTGTAATTAAAAAAATTAATATTTAATGTCTCTCTAATTGTTCTGTGCCCATTTTTTCTTGAAATGTAATTCCCTACAATACAGGGGAATTCATTTCAACATGTGTTTTCCATTTTTAAAAGGGGATTTAATAACTTTAGAATGCTTCCAGATATCGTTTCTTAAAGTTCTACATTACAAAGAAGTAATATATTTAAGCAGTCTAAAAAATTGTTTATCCCTGTAGGCTTGAATAGATGTTTGAAAGATTTTTTTTCCTTTTACTTTTAAATGCAATTAAATTGATCTGAACAGGTTTCAAAATAGTTTAAGCTTTTTCGGTTTTACACAATTATAAAGCTATAAAATGTTGAATTTGAAAAAAAAGAAGTCCGATTAGAAAAGAAAAAAAAAGATTTTTAAAAATTTTGCTAATTAAATGAAAATGTATAATTCTTTTTTTATTGTAGATTAAAAATGTTTTTTCAACATACTACAAAAAACGTAGCTCGACTTAATACGAAAATTTAATTTTTTTTCAAAATTTTGATTAATAATTAAGGAAGTCGACTTACGCAGGAGCATAAACATTAAGCATCCAGTTTAACACGTACAGGGATAGAACACATAAATTTCATTTTACTATTGCGTTTTTATTTCTTTTTTTTACCTAATGCATAAATGAAAGGGGCCAATTAAATAAAAGTCTATAAGGACAAAGTACATGCCAATGGAGCCACCCAACCGGACATGCTGATATAATCTCTTTAAGCTCTCGAATTCGTGAATCTATATATAAAACTACAACAACGAAAAATGTTCTAAGCATACGTCGATTGTATCATTAAACCAATTCGTCATTATTTCATACTAATTTTATGTTTAAAACAAACTGGTTTTTCTCATTGAGATATTTATGTTTAACTAAAACACGCAGTATCTTATCGTTAATCTGAAGTTACGATTAATCTTTCGTCGTTAGCTTCACAGCTGAATTATATATGTGATCAAGTTTGATTATATGAAAGGGTATTTTTTAAATTATTAATAATATTAACCTTCACTTTAAACAACACATTAGACGTGGTGGTATTATTTGGAAGTAGACCTACTTGCACGGTTAAATATATAGATATACGTTTATCTGTGATACCCAGATGCATCAATAATATCTAAAGTCAAAGTTACTTATTGTGTTGAGATTACTTAAAAAATAAAAATAAAACGAAATCTCCTTAAGTAATCGCAAATTACGGTATGTTTTTATACATTATTATAAGAACGATTCAACTGATATTAATAATGATCATCCTGTCGTCAGCACTCTATTCCATCAACACTACATGTTACAACAAGTTGGAAATTGCACGTGAAGCGTAGCAAATGAGGTGCGTTCGTACGATAACAAAGTTTTAAAATATTCAGATCTTGCTGATATAGTAGAGCGTACTTTGGATACAGTACAGTGGTCGAAATCTTTGTGTTCCTGTAAATATGCACGGAGTAATTTTTATTATACTTCATTAACGTATATCTTATTAAAAAAATGTGAAGTAGTTTAATATAATTAAAACATGCCCCAAACAATGTTTTCCCGTATAACATTATTTAGTGGAATACATTTGTGCGGCCCTGTAATTTAATAATAAATATTCTTTGCATCACAGATTGCACAGAATGTATATTTTAGTACATACTTCAAAGATTCATCCAATTCTATTATGTTCAAATGAGTGTAACACCATTAAAATGCATTTGAAACTTTTTTCGCATTGATCGTAATGTAACGGAATACTTTTGATTGTCCCTGTAATTGATCTATGCAACCGATTTTCATAATATTTGAAATGACTCGACAAAATTATGTAATAATTATACGTTTTAAATTTCAAACGATTAAAATGCATTTGTAACTTTTCCCCCATTGATCGTAATGTAACGGAATACTTTTGATTGTCCCTGTAATTGATCTATGCATTCGATTTTCATAGCATTTGAAATGACTCGACAAAATTATGTAATAAATATGCGTTTTAAATTTCAAACGATTAAAATGCATTTGAAAAATTTTTCCCCATTGACTGTAATGTAACGGAATACTTTTGATTGTCCCTGAAATTGATCTATGCATTCGATTTTCATAACATTTGAAATGAGTCGACAAAATTATGTAATAAATGTACGTTTTAAATTTAAAACGATTAAAATGCATTTGAAACTTTTCCCCATTGATCGTAATGTAACGGAATACTTTTGATTGTCCCTGTAATTGATCTATCCATCCTATTTTCATAAAATTTGAAATGACTCGACAAAATTATGTAATAATTATACGTTTTAAATTTCAAATGATTAAAATGCATTTGAAACATTTTTCCCCATTGACTGTAATGTAACGGAATACTTTTGATTGTCCCTGTAATTGATCTATGCATTCGATTTTCATAACATTTGAAATGAGTCGACAAAATTATGTAATAAATATACGTTTTAAATTTCAAACGATTAAAATGCATTTGAAACTTTTTTCTCCATTGACCGTAATGTAACGGAATCCTTTTGATTGTCCCTGTAATTGATCTATCCATCCTATTTTCATAAAATTTGAAATGACTCGACAAAATTATGTAATAATTATACGTTTTAAATTTCAAATGATTAAAATGCATTTGAAACTTCTTTCTCCATTGACCGTTATGTAACGGAATCCTTTTGATTGTCCCTGTAATTGATCTATCCATCCTATTTTCATAAAATTTGAAATGACTCGACAAAATTATGTAATAATTATGTATTTTAAATTTCAAACGATTTGGTTGGGTAGTTTTTGCGTTGTTATATGCGGACAGACGGACAGACAGACAGACGGACGGACTGAGCGACAACAATAGGTGTTACGTATTTACATAATTACGAACGCACCTAAAAAAATGTGCCAAAGTCCTTATAAAGCCATGTTTCGCATTAAACTACAAAGAGGCATAGCATTGTCTATTTAGCCTAGCGAACAAATCGCAAACATTGAAACCGAAGAAGAACTCCAAGTAATTGCTAATGTTTTTAAAATCGAAGAACTGCTTCAAGAGACCTATAATACTTGAGAATATTGAGACGTAGTCATACTGAAAACCATATTTCAAAGAAAAATATTAAATAAGGCTTGCAATTTACCACGTCTGCATCAATAATTGACTGAACAACGCGACTTTATTTCTTTAAAAAGTACGGCTGCGAAAGCGAATCCTCAACTGCAAGCAACGAAAATGCTAAGAACCTCAAAAACAAATTTCTTCCTACTCAAATTATTGATACCATACAAAAGGCACTGATGTCGAACATGGTCGTACAAATGGCTGGAATATAGCGGCAGTTGTTGGAATAAAAAGTATCAGACTTTTTGAGAGACAAGTAAGAAAATAAAATTAGTATCCTCTAGCAATTTTATGTCCGTAAACTAATTTTAATTTGTAAAGAAAAGTTACTTCACATAGATGAGATTTCTTCTCAATAAATTTTGCTCAGAGAAGCAGCTGCAGAGAAGTGGAGGGCAAGGATATACAAATGCAGTCATTACAAAAAGAAAAGTTCCACAAATAAAACACAGTTGTAAAAGTAGAGGACTCTTATGCATATCAAAGTATCATAAAAGTTTAAATTGTTGCATAAAATAAAATTTCAATCACATAATTAAGTCAATTTTTATTGACATTATTCTCTTTTCTCATTTAGAATGTTATGTTTGTTTTAAGTTCAACAGTTTATTTACACGTGCTGTCGTTTAAGCCTTTTCCTTTTTGACATATATGGTAAAGTGTTTAATAATAAAGTATGATTTAATGAAGAAAAATCCATTGCGGTGTCCAAATCCATGTCAAGTTCCAAATTGGCTAAAGTTAAAACTAAAATCTTATGCGTACATTTCTTCAAGTACAACGACTATCATTAAATAAGAAGGCAGGGGATATCGAACATCCCTTCATCTTCTCAAGCTAGAATTTAAAACTGCATGTAAATAAAATAAACAGATAAATAATATATATATATATATATACATATATATCCGGGATGCTTTTAAATGCACCACGGCAATTAAATTATCCGGGGTTAGTTCACGGTGAAAAATGCTACTAAACCATCACCACGTGTGATGGAATAAAATTTACTTCAATTACTTTGTAAGACCAATCTACAAATCTTCAACTGGGACTAGTAAGGTTCTAACACCTGTTCAACCCTCTGCGGCGCAGAGCAGATTCATTGCTTAAGTACTGAAATTAATGACTGACACCGAAATTTAAAAACAACCTTATTTATAAACTAGCAGGCTAAGCCCGCTGCGCTGGTCTATTTTTCAAAACAAAACATGAATCAAACAAAATATTGAATATGACTGTGGTTTTTAAAGCAACTTCACCTCGAATGCTCTTTTACATTTCTGAAAATCATACAAAACGCCATTGTATTTAAAGATAGAAAACCAACGATTATAAATGCACCAAAAATACATTAAAAGTTAGCAAACAGCTGTTTCGAATCTACTGTCGAGATTCTTCATCAGTGCAAAACTCAGCGAGCTAGAAAAAACAAAACTGAGCCAAAAATAAAAACAACAACAATGGAATCAAGTCCCGTTGACGCCAAAATATATTAAAATAATAATAAAATATTATGTTGTTGTATCAGCTTATGTATTCGATAAAATTTGGGCTTTTAAGAAAAAAATATTTCAGTTGACCATTTATCCTAGAGTTTGATAAATGAGGCAATTATGAAAAGAGCAATTTAAATATTTTCTATTCACCATACTTCTAAAATAGCGAGCATTATGATCGCAGAGATTAACCATTGAATTTAAACAATTTTCAAGTGATTCATTTTTATTTGATAGTTTTTGAACTCTAAACCTCTCAACTTGAGAATATGGGTATCTGTGGAAACTTCAATATATCCTCTATTAATATTATATTATATTTCGCAACGTACATCTGCTCTTGACAAATCTATTACAGTGTTCCGTTTTTGGAATGCAGCAGAATAAATAAAGTTAAATAAAGTTTTCCTTAGAAAAATAAGGTGAATGTTTTTTGAATGTGTGAAATTCATTTTTTGATACAGATGTCATATACGCATTACGTTGGCGTGGTGTAAATAAAATGAACACTTTATGCCTCTTATGGTAATCCAACTTTGTTTTTAATTTATTAATGAATTATTTATTTACTTTCATTTGCATTTTAAAATGATACAAAATGTTATGCTCTATACATAGAAAAGTAAAATAAAAAATAGAAATGTATTTGTCATATGAAAACGAAGTTTTTGTTAAGGGAGACCCGTAAGAAAAAACCCACAATTTTTATTATTGGTTTTAAAGTAATGAATTTTGGTGTACTATTAAAGAATCTTTTTGTAAGGAATAATTAGCAAAAAAATTCACTTTTTATCAAAAAGTACATTTTTGGGGGGATTTTTATGATTTTTTTTTTTTTTTTTTTTTTTTTTTTTTTTTTTTTGTCGAAAAATACACTTTTTAAAATTACTACTCCTCATTCAATTTTCAATATTTTGGTATTACTAAAATTTCGTAGATAGTGTTATAGTATATAGAAAAGAACTAAGGAAAGATATTTTTAATTTTCTATTTTAATCGGCTAAAAAAAAAAAAGTAAAAATACGCATGGTAAATTTCCTTAAATTCGTTATAATTTTCATGTTTACCATTTTATGTAAAATTTTCAGAAATAGTTTTAAAAAATATCTCTCCTTACTTTTGTTGAAAATTTTTTTAAGATTTTAAAAACATAAACACTTTGTTTCTAAATCATTTTACCACTGAGCCTTAGTACTTTGAACTTAGGCAAAATATGAAAAAAATCATTTTCAGGAAAACACGTTTTAAAATGCCGCTAGTCCTTTAAACTCCATAGTGGGTACAATTAAAAAAGCTCATTTTCTACCTGTTCCAAGTGTCCCCGAGTTCTGAAATTTTGCATGGATATTCGCAAATATGTATTTTATCGTTTTCTGAGATAAAAATTTTTTTGAACTTTTGATGATTTTTCGCGGAAAATGGGGTTCGGGTCTCCCTTAAAGTGGCGCCAGAAATGTATCACTCCAACGTGGTGCATATACAACATTTGTGCCTCTTTTTTACAACATGGGTGTGTGCATTTGCACCTAAATTTAGTTATTTAGCTCTATTTTTGTAATATTAACTGGAGTTTGTACAATGTACGACGGTACTACTTGATTATTCTATCGAGAAAAAAATTAATAGCAGATTATAGGAATAAATGTCAATAATCGATGATCGTAAGTATGATAGCAATTGATATTACACGTGATACACGTATTTTTTTACGTCATAAATGCTTTTTAATTCGACTTTTAATTTGTATTTTTTATTTATGTTTATTGTTGTTTCGTTATTTAAAATGAATTTATGTAAATTTGAATAGTTTGGCGAAACTGGCCGACGTGTTAATCAAGTAGCACTCAATTTACATTTGAAAATATCATATTTCACAAAAAACTCCGGCACAAACCCGGATTTGCAAGACTTCCTTCCAATACGAATGCGGCAATCCTCGTTTTAGAATAGCAAAGAAATGTGTATTTAAAAAAAATATTTTCGTTATTTTAAAACGAAAATATTAATAAATAAAAAAAGTTACTCTAGCACAAAACAATTTTATAGAATGTTTAAAAAGAAATTGACAGTGAATAAACAATTTATTAATACAGAAAACCCTATTGCTGGGTTACCATATCAAGCAAAATAACACCGTTTTGCCGATAGTCAGATACCTCAATGTATATATAATATCTGTGCCAAACATGTTTGGAAAAAACAATAATCGTTATTTATACAGCATGTTTAAATACTGTAGTATAGTAAAAAAAAATGTATACATGACATATACGCATCACATTGGCGAGTTTTTTTTTCTTCTCATGCCGATTTGGAGAAAAATTTTTTTCAAATACCAGTTACATATAGAGTTTACGATTATTTTCTGTTATTTTAAATAGAAAATAACAATAAATTTTTAAAAGTTTAGTTAATAATTATAAAACAAAACTATTTATATCCTTTAAAAAATAAAATAAAATAAAATAAAAATTTATTAATAAATAAACAACAGCCAGGTTACCAAGTGAGGCATAAAATCGCCATTTTATTGCAGTCGCGCAAATGAGGAGCATGTATGACAAATGTGCCTAGATTAAAATAGTTTATATAATTGGAAAAAAAAGAAAAAAAATTGTAAATAGACAATTTATTAATAAATAGACAATAACATCCGGGTTGCCATATCAAGCAAAATAATGGCACTTTGGCGTCAATTAATTACCCAGATATATATATGGTATTGGCGTAAGAGACAAATCGCACCAACGTAGTGCATAGGAGATATCTGTGCCAAAAAAATTTTAAAAGTTGCAGTTAAATTATTTTACAATATCTATGTATGTGGAAAAACATTTACCCTAAAATTTAAATATTATTCATTTTTGTGGTATTAACTGCTATATATGTATTTAAGTTCAATGTAAAATGCTTTCCTAAAAATGCTCTCACTCATTAAAAGTGACAGAAAAAAAGAGTTCTTGCGAACATCGCTCCATCTTGTGCTTTTTTTGGTTTAGAATCGCATTGATTGGCGACAAAAGTAGATTGAAACACCCGGTTGAACAAACAACATACAAATAACAATTAGAGCCTTTTTTTTTTTTTTAATTATGCGAGTTTCTTCTGTAAAACACATAACGGGAAAATTAGATTTAAAAATATTTTTAAAAAAAGAAAGAAAAAAAATACTTATGTTTTACCTAATGAAATTTTTGATACGTTGTTTTCTTTTAATCTGGCTCGAAAGAAATAAATAGCCCAATATTGTGTCACTTTAAAACTTTCTTTCACATTGAGATACTTTTTAAATATTATAAATATTCTTTTTTTTCGTTAAAGATAAATATTTTCCTTTCATAATATTATTTTGCATTAAACGGATTTTTTTCTTTTTATCATTATTTATTTTAAATGAATGAATTAACAGGGGTTTTTTTTCGAAATGTTTATATTATTTTCCATTAGAAAAAGCATTTCATTTCTTTTTTAAAATATAATTATCGCCAAAAAATTAGTTGTTGCAACCCTTCCGTCAAAAATAACCGAAAAATACGAAATTTAGTACGAAAAATCAGAGTTATCCCTGTATATTTGTATCATAAACCTCCGCAAAAATATTTCCTATCGAATGATATAATCTGCAAAAAGATCCATCGGGTAGTTTTTGAAAACACCCGTTTGGAAGTTTCAGAATTTCTGCTTTATAATATATATGATAAAAAAACGCTATATTTCACGCATTCAATAAACCGTAATTTTTTATAACAAAATTCCGGTGCCAATGTGGTGTTTGGGAATTAAAATTATGTGGTATAGCTATGAAACCACCGTGCTGCAAAGGGTTAAAAAATGAATTTTTGGGATATAATTCTTCCAGTTTTCGAATATTTCTGATAGAACTAGATTGTTCTCTATTGCAAGTGGAAGTAAATTAGACAATACGTCATTTCAGTTCATGAATACCTTTATAGATAGAAAGAGAACCTTATTATGCCAGAAAGTTTTTTTTTTTTGGAAAAATATCACTTCACATTTTAAAAGAACTGATTAACTAGTGATAATGGAAAACTACTTGAATGTAGACGAAATCTGAGAATACGATTGAATGTAATAATTTCGGTAATATCAGACTACACTGTTTTTGTACAGATGTTAATTTCCAACTGCGTGAAATATATCCGTTTCAGCATTCCAACCAGCGATCTCTTGGCCGAAGATAGCAATACTCTGCCAATTCCGCTTTCCAAGAATAATGTGGAGTACCAAATTATACCGCATAATCTTATTGATCATAGCATCTATTCTGATATATGAATCAATCCAACATAATACATTTCTACTGTTCAGTTGATTCAGGGTGTTTCAAGTCCTCTTAATTTATTCGGAATAGATTAGTTGGAAGAGCATTGATAGCTTCAGCTAAAAGATCTCTGTTTCGAAAACGGATATTTTTAGATCAGCTGGAAATTTACACTTCATTTTACTTACTTAAAAGTCAGAATAAGTGAATTAATTCATCTGGTAATCTGATTTTCGTTCGTTTTACATAGAAATTTAATTTGTTTTACACAGTGTAATTTCCCAGTTGTTCTTGTAGATTTTTTACTAAAGTAAAAAAATGTAAATTCTAATTATTTCATTAATTATGTAAAGTTGTTATATAAAAAAAAATAATAAAGTATAGAAATATTTTCTTATTTCTAATAATCAAACTTTTCTGTGAGTTTTCAACGAAATATGTTTTAACAAAATATATTAATTTAAATAAAATCTTATACCTAACAACCTGCGGTTATTAACAACACTAATTAAAATTATGATTATTTTTTAGTTATACAAAAAGAAAAAAAATCACGTTTTATCCGAATTTTTGTTTCATTCTTAATGCATAGGATTTTTTTTTATCCTTTCAAAGTTTTATTTTTTTACTAAAAACTTAGAAATGTGTAATTTCTTAGAAATGTGTAATTAAATCAAACCACTCACAACCGAAAAAGTTTCCCAGAATTTCAAAATTACTGAAATAACAAAAACTTTAACGAATGTGTACTTTGAAATTTCACCACTGAAATCAATATTTCTATATATTGCAATTCAAGATATGGATGCTAATTATATTATAAAATTTTTAAGACTTTTTGAAACAAAAGTAAACTACTTCAGTTCTTTTTCACTAATATTAAACAAAAGTTATTATGAGTTTCATAAAAATATATTGACAGAATATGTGAAAATATTATTTTTACGTTAATTTTTGTTTTGTTAACATTTATGCTTTATTAACATCAAATATTTCTGGAAAAATAGTAATTTTTTGTTGTATTATACTTTCCGATTATGTTTTAATTAAATGAACTAACTATTTCTTATTTATTTCGAAATGTAATTTCTATTATTCTTTTTCAGCTTTTTGATTTTGTCATTATTGTTTAATGTCTATTTACATCTCTCTGTCAGTCTGTGTATCCGAATCCTCTATTTTAGACTAGGAGGTGACAGCACAAACAATTATTTATCTCATAGAGTTCACGGTTGAAAATCTAGGATTAGTTAAATCTCGTATCCTTATTTTGATATCCTTATTCTGCGTATCCTTATTTTGGTGGAAAACAATTAAAACCCGATTTTAGCGGTTAACTAATAGTTTTGCTATTACGTTTTCCTGCTCCAAATGCTCTATCTTTTCATATTTTTGGGTACAGGATAACATAATAATAAACCTACGAATAACGTTTTTAGGTATTTTCCGCCAACATATGACTTGGCAGACCGATTGTGGTTTAATATGCAAATCAAGTTTAACTAATCCTAGATTTTCACCCATGAACTCGATGAAGTGATTGTCTGTGCTGCTGCTTACTGACATATAACTCATCTCTCCCAAGGAAGGTCTCCATAGTGGGCATACTCAGAATATTTTGACAAAAATACTAATTAAACTACTTATATCTATATTATAAAGGCCAGACGAATCTGTACGTAACGCATACGTCATTTTGCGAATGGCAACACTTTGAAATTCGAAATGAAGTTTCGGTTTTGCAATTTTTGCTGCTACAAATTTTATACCATTAAACATTAAACGATTTAAATTTTTACACTGTCGTACAGAGAAAAAAATGTGCTTTTAAATGCAATTTGTTTGAAAGCTGTATCTTAATTTATTTTTTAGTTACATATTTTGTAGTTAAGGCTACAGAACCATTCCATTTTCTCTTAAAATTGAAAAAAAAAGTAGAAATTAAAATGCGTATATTATTCAAATAGATCGTCTGTGATCGTGTCAATTTGGAATATTTTTATTTTCATTCGTATTTATACCAAACATAAAAGCCTTGATTGATAACATCATCATAAAAACTAATTTTTATTATATTTTACTGCTTACATATGCAATTAAAGTTTAATTTTAATAATTTGTACAATTGAGATTTATAGAAATAATTTTTGTTTGAGAGTTAAATTGACCAATATAAAATGCATTTTTTACTTTAACAAATTTTGTAGGCTTATTATAAATCAATGTAACAGTTCCTTCTTAAACATTTTTTTTCGTCAAATTTTGACGGGTTCTTCCTCGTGTGTAATAAAGGATCAGTCAAATTCAGCGATGGTAATATAGTAGAAAATTTGTAAAAAAATAAAATACTTTCGAATATTTGGCGTGAAAAGACAAAAGCGCCACGCGATTTGGCGAGCAGCATTTTTCCTTGACAAAAGCAAACAATTTTCATGTAACTAAAAATTGTTAATAGATTTTTAGAATACGTGTAAATGGGTATTTAATAAATTTAAACTTAAACAATTAAAGATTTTAATGTATATATTATATTGTATTACATATATATAGTGCTTGTTGCAGCAGTTATTTAATTTTAGTGCTGCAAAAATATTTTTATATATACAAAATAGTTTCATTTTTTAAGCGTATTTCAAAATGATGAAGAAGCTAGATGAAGAATTCTGTCGTAATACATTTCAATATTAGAGAAATTTTTGTTTCCATAGCAACATAATCGAATCGACAGCGTTCAACTGGACATAATTTTGAGATTGAAAAAAATTTAATTAATTTAATTTTCGGTTTAATTCATAAACTTTCACTGTTAACTTTCATTCTAAATATATATGACAAAACTATAGTTATAAAAAACTAAAGCCGAAAAAACTAGTTATTTAAAAAAATACTTTTAAAAATAGTTCAACATGAAACATTCTTACCTTAAAAAGTATTTGACAAAAAAAAGTATCTTCTGAAATTTTATTTTTTTGCCAACCGGTGATAAATTATCAAATAAACGAAATTTTCATAATTTTTTACGAACTTTCTATCGGTGTTCCGCCGAATTTTTTTAAACATATATATCAACATTAGAAGTACATTCTGTAATTTTTTCAGAATTTTCGGAGTATACCCGTATTTATAATTGTTCTGTATTTTGTTTTTTTATATAAACATTGCTGGGTGGGCCTTGTTGAGCTCAAACCAATTAGTATGCTTTCCCACCTGGCTGAATCTGAATCTGAATCTGTAGACCTTCCTTATCCGATGTCTTCTCTCTAAAACACACCTAAAACCTTTTCTGAGGACAAATTTTGAGTTACGTATAGGACCTCAGCAATTATAGCAAAGCATTACATAAAAACCCCAATTAAAAGTATTCAGCAAAAGCATTCAATTTAATCATTTATAGAAACAACAAATAATTTCTTTGCAGAAACATGAAAAAACTTGAATTTCAAATGTAAAAGAGACTTCAAGAAATGATGCACGTAATTATTCAATTGGTAACTAAATCGGTTAGTTATTTATAACTGTTGTAAGTAACACGTGAACAATTATTTTTTACTTGTTATAAAACTGTTTATTTTTTTATAACAAACAAATCGCGTATAACAATGATAATCTGTAACAATACCATTTACAATAGCTTCGCTTCGGAACACCAAATCGAAACAATCGGGCGAGAATGGGAAAGCTTCCTTCTGACAAAACAATTAACTTTTCAGTTGCAACAGGAATGACAGATTAATAAGTTAGAAAAACATTGAACATCATCAACATTTATGCACTTGACAAGTTATGTATCGGGACAAAAAATTCTTTCTGAAGCGTCTAACAATTTATAGCCTCCTAGTAAATGTTTGGGGATTTTTGTTTTTAAATAACAATATCAGAATGTATGAAAACTGTATTTGAAGTGCATTTTATACGCAACATATTATAAACTAAGGTTGGAATGATTCTATAAGGGAATACAGAGTTTCACGTAAAACTAAATCATATTTTTTCTGATTTGCATTTTGATTTATTACAAATATTTACGAGTTTCATCAGTTATCGATTCTCGTTGAGTTTTTTGTTATACACACGATTATATAATGGAAAATATCAATGTATGTATATTATAGCTAGTTTTTCATGATTTATGCTAATGCTCTTATGCTAATACTCATATATGATTACATATGCTCATATGATAATGCTCTTATACAAGAATTTGAATTGTAACTGTATTTACGTACTGACACTCTTGTTTATTTTAGACATAATTACAATACTAGCAGAGATGACCGAGCTTAGCTCGGTCAAAATTAGCTTTGGCCTGAAATAGATATATTATTCTCATTGAATCATTCTTCCAATTAGTTTGAGCTATAGTGATACAAAAAGATCCACTAATCAATTTTTTACGAGTATGCCACCTAACCCAATGCTTTTCTTGAGCTCTAAAACGATGGCTTATGAAATTTACTGAAAGCCGTTATAGTTGTTTTCTAAATAAAATTAGTTGGACCCAAATATATCCACTAATTGAAGTTTCTCGAGCATGGAAATTTACCCAATTGTCATTTCGAGTTCGAAATAGATAAAATAAGAAATGTAATCAAATTCGTTAAGTGCCGTTTTCTAGTAAAAAATCGTGTGGTCCTTACTGACCCAAAATTGACCCACTAAATTTCCAAAAATGTGATCTATTCCAGGGATCTTCTCTTACTGATTCTAAAATGATATAGAGTCGAGTCTCTATATAACGAAATCCATTTTTCCAGTAAAAAATTCGTTATATAGAGAAATTCGATGTACAGAGAATGATCGTATTTAATGTATGAAATTTGAACGAATATTATTTTTGATCTTTTAAATTAAGAATTTGAAGTGTTTAAAAGTAAATACTAACCTAACATTTTATTTTTTAATTATTTAAGCTGTTTCAAAAAAGAGAATACACATTTATTTGAAAGCTTAATGAAAATCAAATAAAAAACACTTACATTAATTTCAGACGATGAAATCTGTAATTTTTTGTTGTTTTCATTTTAAAATTGTTACGCTCACAAAAAATGCTCAAATTTTACCAAGGAATGAAAAATTGTAGTTAACATTTTCCTCCATTTGAAGGCCTCTCTTATGTGCCTCTCATTGATTCCTCTCTTACATGTGTATCAATCCAAATGACACGTTTTTAAGAAAGATGTGGAAAGGTGTGTAGGAGGTGAGATGAATTCGTTGGATTTTAAGAACAAGGAGTGAAATAATAATAATAATAATAAAACTCAGCACTGACGATAAATCAAAAATAAGTGATGGAAAATTGATTCCATATGATTTCGAAGCTTTTTTAAAATTGAATAAATTAAGATCAATTTATGAAAAAATTCGTTATATGGAGATAGATATTTCGCTATATATAGACTGTTTTTAATGTAATCATGCGAAAGGGGGACCGTTCCTACTAAAAATTCGTTATATAGAGAAATTCGATGTATGGAGTTTCATTATAGAGAGACTCGACTGTAATATAAAATTTTCTCACTATCTTTTGCCTTTTTAGATGCAATTAGCTTGACTTGAACCCATAATGACCAAAAATGACACGTCTACCGAAATTCCTGGAACATGATCTTTTTCAATCTTTCGCAATGATCGTTTGATATAATATCTCGGATCCCAAATGACCCTCTAATCGAATGTTCGTGAACATGCAACCTAGCTCATTGGTCTTCTTGAGATCTAAAACAAAAAAATATAAAATTTATTCAAAATAATTAGAGCCATTTTTTCGATAAATTTAGCTTGACCCGTAGAAAACCTAAAATAACCCAGTAATCAATTTTTTTCGAACATATGATCTAGAATAGTGATCGTTAAATGCCTGACAATGGTGTAATACAAATTCTTGTCAAAATCGTTTCAGTCATTTTTTAGATTAGTTGGCTTGACCCAGACCCATAGTGATCCAAAATGACCCACGATATACGATGTACACACTGAGTTAAATGGAAATCAGTTTATAAATATGCGCATTATCGTGTGACAAATTTCAGACCGTTTCAAAATGTCAGTTACACTGGAAATTGAAAGTGCTAAAACTCAGCCATTTTTCAAGATATAGATGAAACAAAAAATGCTCTGGAATCTTTACATCAAGGTCAAAACACAAAAGAAAAATCTTTTTCAACTTCTTTCTTTTTTGCACCTAATTTTAAAATTTAAACTAAAAAAATATAATATTCCGCCATTTTGAAAGAAGAAGGCGGTTGGAACTGGCGAACGACCTCGGTCCAGGCATCGGTAGGTACTATCTACGCACCAATTTTCATCCAAATCGGTATATAAATACACGTGTTATCACGTGACGAAAACCAGATCATTTCGAAATGTGAGCAACACTAGAAATTAAAAGTGCTATAACTCAGTCATATTTTAAGATACAGACAAAACAAAAAAATGCTTTGGAATCTTTGTATCAAGGTCAAATGTATAAAAGAAAAATCTTTTTCAATTTCTCACTTTTTTGTACTAAATTTTAAATTTTAAATTAAGAAAAAAAATTAAATGGCCGCCATTTTGAAACAAGATGGCGGATGGAGCTGGCTAACGAACTCGGTCCAGGCTACATTATGTACTATGTACATACCAAGTTACATCAAAATCGATTTATAAATACGGTTGTTATCACGTGACAAAAATCAGATCGTTTCAAAATGTCAGCCATAAGAAAAATGCAAAGTGCTATAACTGAATCATTTTTTAAGATGTAGACAAAGCAAAAAATGTTCGGGAATCGGTGTTTTAAGATCTAACACATAAAATAAAAATATTTTTCAACTTTTAATTTTTCGCATTTAATTTTAAATTTTAATTTTTTTTAAATTTTTTAAATGGCCGCCATTTTGAAACAAGATGGCGGATAATGCTGGTCAACGAACTCGGTCGAGATATTTGTATGTACTATGCACATAGCAAGTTTCATCCAAATCGGTTCATAAATACGTTAATTATAGCATGAAAGAAATCACACACATATTTATATATATATATTACAAATTTAAAATTTTTTCGCCAAAACTAACCTTTATACTATCTTAATTTTCTTATAATAATATTCCGTACTTACTTCAAATTATTAAATTAAAATCTTGTTTCTAAATCTAATCTGTTAATCCTTATGCAGATGATATAAATTCTTAATTTGCCTTAAAAACATTATTCCAGTATGCGTAAATTTAAAAAGATGGCTCTAAATTAAAAATATTCTTAATTAAAACTTTATTTCTTAATATTCCAAATAAAACTGATTTCTTCTATGTTTTTATCAACCCTTTTTAAGAAAGTCTTATTAAATTTATTCCAAAACCATACCTTTCAAAAAATATCATTATTTTATTTTATCTATTTATTTATTTTTCCTACGTCAACCTTTGATGTGTGCATATTAATAAATTCATTTCTTTTCTTTTTCTCTTAAAATTAATCATTTATAAAAATCGTCTGCCTAAGATATTTAAAATTCTGAGTCAATTATAAATTGGTTAAATAATATTTTTTTTTAAATAAATTTATCGTTTTTGGAAAATAATCTCGTAGCTGGACAAGAATTCTGTTTACATAAAAGAATGATGGTTTGAGGTTACAGAATGTTCCAGAAATTTCTTTTTAGTTTAAAAAGGTGGAAGTCTCGAGATGAAAAAGAAGATTTCTTGGGTTGCTTCTTCGATGAGGACAGCTCGCTGAAATAATGATGGAATTTTTGCAAAAGGAGCTTTTCCTTCCTCATTATTACGAACTTAATAAATGAATTTACAGCAGCCCATGACTAATTATTGGATCTTCTACATTTATTTATTTATTTTGTTTTTTCCCTCGCTTGCCATGACTGTGTGTTTCTTTTTAACCAGTGGAAATAATTCGAGTTCTCCTTAAATCGTCACAACTAATCGAAAAGTCGAACAGGATTTTTTATCTGTGCTGCCTTTTTAATGAATGATATTTAAAGAAAATTG
The DNA here is from genome assembly GCA_964019185.1 of Maratus speculifer. Lineage (NCBI taxonomy): Eukaryota > Metazoa > Arthropoda > Arachnida > Araneae > Salticidae > Maratus > Maratus speculifer. The sequence goes on from OZ025300.1 coordinate 110,863,269, forward strand.
CGATGGAACGAAGAAAAGCATGCTATCGCCGAAGTTCGATTGAAGGACAGCCTATATGGTATTTTCAGCTTGCTAATGAATAGTACTTGCTTCGAGTCTGATGTGGATTTCCTGGCGCTTGATGTTGATCTGTGCGCACAAATTTTGATTCAGTATTCATGGTCATAGGAAAATTTTTGAAAATTAATGACTTCAAAGTGGTGAGTATGCGAAAGGTATTTGATGAGGAATTTAATGAAGAATGGATTTTATTGAAGATTTTTCGTGAACTGTAAGTTATTTTATTAAATGTTTTGATTATTATTTCTATTCTATTTATGATTGATGGAAAGTATTTATTATTTATTTATTTATTTATTTATTATTTTATTGATGAGAGTAATTTTAAGTTAATTTATTAATTTACTAATTTATTTATTTTTTTATTATTTATTGTATGTTATGGATCTGATATAGTAATTTTGAAAAAATATGTAATTGATAGAAATTATTAACTTTGAAATTTATTGCGAATGATTTTACGATCAGGATTTAATAAAGAAAATAGAAGTGCTTCATTTATTCTAATGAATAAGAATCAAAAAATTATGGAAGATCCTAAGTTCGTACCGTTTGACCCGAGTTCTGGAATGAACATTTTGTCGTGGTTAACTTATTTTGGTACAACATGTGAAAAGGAGAAGAAAAATCTAGAATGGAAATTTAATTCTATTGCGCAATATCTGAAAGGGGAAGCGCAAAAAATTTATATCAATGACTGTTTAAATTGTACGGATTATGAACAAATTAAGAAAATTTTGATAGAAAGATTCATTCAATTAGACATCCCGAGTTTTTCTGATTTTTCAAACCTGAAATTAGATAATTTAGACAATTTAGAAACTTATTTTCGTAAGAAAGTGGAAATTGGTAGGAAATTACATCTTAGTGAAAATATATTATTACATGGTTTAACTGATGGTTTAAAACCAGAATTCAAAAACAGTATTATTATAAATCCTCCTAGTAGTACCACCGAATGGTACCGGGTTGTCAAACAATTCGTGGAAGTTTCCACTCCACTAGTTTCAAACCAAGTAATAAATCAACCATCAGCTAGACAAAATTTTCAACCTTTTCAACCAACTAGGCCCTGGATTCAGCCAGTTAGGCCCAATAATACACCTAGGAATTGGATTCCCCAAAGGCAATCTCAGTTTCAAAGACCTAGAGTTTGTCAAAATAATTATATTCAAAATTCATACCCTTCAAGACCTTGCAGGATATGCACAAATAGGGGTGTCAGTAATGCTTTTCATTGGGAAAGAGAATGTATTTTTAGGAGTGAGTTGCCATCCTCTGATACTCTTCCAAGTAGCTCACAAAATAATTCTCATAATATTTGACTATTAATTGTGTATGGATGTACAAATAATTATAATTTGCCATGTGTTGTAGATACTGTCTCAACTATTGCAATATTGCCAATTAAATTTGGTAAAAAACTTAATGCTAAAATTGAGACTATACCCTCAGTTACCATTGGTCAGGCAAAAGGATTTTTACATATAAATAAAAAATGTAGTGTTCTTCTAAAAGTGGGTAAAATTAAAAAATATGTTAACTTTTTAGTATGCAATACAAATTTGGATTATGCTATTTTGGGGTTAAAAGAATGTTCTAAATTTAAATTAACCATAGAATGTAAAAATTGTATTGTAAGGCAGGGAAGGAAAATTATAACTAACAGTATATCCATACATAATGAGAGATCCCTTCATTTCAATACAGTAAATATGGACCAAGTACAACAAAACAGGGATCAATCTAATGAATTTGTAACCTCAGAATATAAAAAAAAATATGAAATTAAATACTGGTAATACTGTAGCAATAGATAATTATGATAATGAAACACTGAATGTAAGTAATCATGATATAGAGTTACAATCTACTTGTGGAAATATTATGAAAAATGAAGACTGTGTTGAATATGATCACGCAATTAATGTGCATCCTGATTATAGAGGTTCCATGACTCTTCAAAATTTTCGCGATAATTCGGATTCAGATTTAACTGGGGAAATAAATTTAATTCAAGATGTAAATTTAAGGGAATTAGTTCATATTTATAGTGATATTTTTGCAAAGCATAAATATGATGTGGGTAGGATTAATATTGAACCACAACGCGTTATACTAAACTCAGACCTACCTATATCTTTGAGGCCCTACCGAACATCTCCTCTAGAAGAAATAGAAATAAAAAACCAAATTCAATCATTGTTAGCAGCCGGACTGATAAAGGAAAGTAATAGCTCCTATTCTGCCCCTGTTACACTAGTTATGAAAAGAGAGGAAGGTAAAAAAACGCGATTATATATAGACTATAGAAAATTAAACGCAATAATTAAAAATGATGCAGAACCCTTGCCCCGTATCGATGGAATTTTAGATAAATTGAGTAGTGCTCAGTATTTTTCAACTTTGGATTTAGCCTCTGGCTACTGGCACATACCAATAGATCCATTCGATACAGAAAAATTAGCATTTGCAACCAATTTTGGACTTTTTGAGTGGCTCGTGCTCCCTTTTGGCATAAAAACGGGCCCTCCCATATTCAATAGAACCATTCGAAGAATCCTTAATAAATATAAAATCGACTTTGCGTGCCACTATTTTGATGATATTATAATTTTCTCTTCCTCATTAGAAGAACATTTAAACCATTTAGCTCAAATTTTTGACATTTGCAAACAAGAAAACATTAAACTTAAACTTTCTAAATGTAAATTAGGCCAAAATAAAATCAATTTCTTAGGTTATGAAATCACTAATGGAACTATAACACCAGCAAATGCCAATATTGAAACCATCAAAAATTTAAAACCTCCTTCAAATGTGAAAGAGTTACAACGATTTCTAGGTTCCATTAATGTTTACCATAAATTCATAAATAAATATGCTGAAATTAGATATCCTCTGAACCGATTACTTAAAAAAGACACAATATGGGAATGGAACTCAGAGTGCCAGGAGTCTTTTGAAAAATTAAAAAATTCTTTAATTGCAAAACCCATCCTCAAAATTTATGATCCTAAATTACCTTTACATATGTTTGTAGATGCCTCTCAGATAGCAGTAGGTGCCGTTCTAAAACAACCTGATAAAGAAAATTTCTTACATCCTATTGCTTATCATTCTAGAATTTTGAAGAGTTATGAGCAAAATTATTTCATAACTGAATTAGAATGTTTAGCTATTATAGATACTCTTGACAAATTCTATCATTACTTTCATGGTGTCAAGTTTACAATTCATACGGACCACGCATCTCTAGTATGGTTAAAGAGTGTTAAAAACTTAAGAGGTAGGCTTTTTAGATGGTCGCTCAAACTTAGTATGTTTGATTATGATGAAAAGGGTTCAACAAATGTCGAAGCAGACATGTTGTCACGAAATCCTGTTTGTCATTTTAATCAACATATCAGTTTATTGCTAGATAGGAAAGAAATTATAGAGATGCAAGACAAAGACAATGTTTGTGACAAAAAATATAAAAAAGAGAATGGAATTATTATAGTTCAGAAAAAGGGATCCAAAAAAATTGTTGTACCAATGTCATTAAGAAAAAAATTACTCCATATTGCTCATGATAATTTTGGACATTTAGGAATTCAAAAAATGCTTAATTTAATATCTCCCAACTATTATTGGCCTAATATGACAACAGACATTACAGAATTTGTTAAACATTGCGATACCTGTCAGAAAAATAAAAAAACAAAACAGAAAAGATTCGGCTTATTACAAGCTATGCCAGCAACAGATCAACCTTTTGAATGTCTTTCTATTGATACTGTTGGTGGATTTAACTATTACAACTCAACAAAAAAATTCTTACACATAATAATAGATCATGCAACTAGATTTGTTTGGGCTTTTCCCTCCAAAAATGTTACCACTGAAACATACACTAACTGTTTAAAACAAATTTTCAATATCAAAGCACCTCAAAAAATACTTAGTGACAGGCATAGATCTTTCAGATCTCCAAGATTTAAGAAATTCCTTAGAAATCATCATGTTCAACAGCGTTTTGCATCCGCACATCATCCTCAGACCAATGGAAAGGTAGAGCGCGTTAATCAGACTATAGTTACCAGGCTTAAATGTAAAGTTAATTCCACTTCTTCTAAAATACCTTGGACTAGATTATTAAACCAAGTCATCGAAGAATACAACAATACGCCCCATTCTATCACCAAGTTCCCACCTGCCTATTTATTTTATGGTCAATTGCCTTATGAATCTCCTTTAAAACAAAACTATAACCCATCAGTAGACAAAGCCCTCAAAATTGCGAAAGCGCGAACTCAGGAATTTCACCTTAAAAGTAAAAGGCTCTATGATCGAAATTTTGTCGAATGCCCATTAAAAATACAAGACTCTGTAATTTATGAAGAATTTAAATACCCTAACACTCGAAAATTAGAACCTACTTTCTCTGGACCATACAAAATTATAAATAAACTTTCTGATGTAACTTATGAAATAGATAAATTTAATTATGAAACAGGACAGAATTCCGTTATTGTGCATGTTTCTAAATTAAGACCCTATTTTTCACCAGAAGATTTTAAACTGTTTCATGAACAACCCAAAAAACAAACAAAACCTCAGATACAATCACAATCACTAGATCAAACTAAAGTCAAGACAGTAGATTAAGTTTTAATTCTTAGTCTTTAAATATTTTATCACCATAATTTTCAACATCAGCAGGTATGTTCTTGGAGGCCTACAAAAATATTACTTGTTTTTGGGAGTTTTTGGGGTTAAATTGGGCTCCTTATGTAGGCATAAGGTGAACACTTTGATTGTAAAAGCTTTCAAATTGATGTTGATAAATTAATATTAAGGGTGTTTAAGTCTAACTATATTTACTCATGTATTTGACATTAGTATTATTCTATTTATTCAGCAGATATTTATGTTATACAGTTATAAAATCTAATGATTCTACTCAAACCTATAACATAATATGTGATTTTCAGTGATTGTGAAAACTACAGATATTAAGAGTTTTTCAAAAAAGCACACTATTTTTATTTCCATTTCTCAATTAAGAATGACACCTTTTATTCCTATTTGTATTTTATTATTAAAGTTTATAAACCATGTGTAGATAAAACATTATTCTACATTTGGCATTGAAAACTTATAACCAAATTTGACAATTTTGTAAAAGAGTATCAGAGAGGAATTATTGTAAGGAAATACTGGTTGAGAATCCATTTTCTAAATAGTTAGATTTAATTTTATTTGGATTTTGGAATTATTATGATTTTTTTTATTTATACTTTCGGCTAGCAAAAAATACTTTCTTATGCTATTACAAGATAAGAAAATTATTTAGTTGCTATGTAATTATTTTTATCCTCAACCAATATTTTCCCTATCAATAATAAACAAATAGTGATATTTTCTTTTGATTATACTCTTGTTTTACTATTATTATTATTATTATGATTTCTATAATGAAGTTTAGTATTAATTATACTCTTATTGAAAAATATTAGGATATGGAGTCTTATTATACTATTACTTATTATTGTTGTTGTTAATATTATTTAAATTTTTCTATATTATTTATTATTGATATTGAGAGTGATGCTATTTATTATTAAAAAAATTGATATATTATTGAAAAAAAATTTGATTGATTGTTAAAAGATGTTGGATCCAACATAACATTAAAACCAAAGATTAAACTAGGTTTGAAGATTTTTAATTAAAGAGACTGTATTCAGAGTACATTGGAAAAGACTCTTTTATATATACTATTGAAAGACTTGTTTCATTTAAAGGACTTATTTAAAATAAACTGTGCATTAAGTCATTGTAATTATTTAAACTTCCATGAGAACGAATTTTTATTGTTTTTATTATATTTTTATCTCTTGCATATTAATATTCATAACTTATTTACTGTTATTATATGTATTATCTCTTATGCACTTACAAAAGGTAAGTGATGTTGTAACATTATTGTATTTCTTTCAGGGAAATGCTCCTACCTAAATTTAATTCAGAATTATTTTCTCTTAACTATTTTATTTTAATCGCTAATATTTTTTATATTGCGTTAATTTTCTTTTCTTCCATCTCTTGGCTTCCTGAGTTTGACAGTTTTATTCCAAAATTTAACTTTTCTAAATTATTATATTTCTGTTGTCTGAACTTGTAGTTTTATTTAACTATCAATTTCATACAAAGTCTTGGGGAGGGGGGATAATATTACAAATTTAAAATTTTTTCGCCAAAACTAACCTTTATACTATCTTAATTTTCTTATAATAATATTCCGTACTTACTTCAAATTATTAAATTAAAATCTTGTTTCTAAATCTAATCTGTTAATCCTTATGCAGACGATATAAATTCTTAATTTGCCTTAAAAAACATTATTCCAGTATGCGTAAATTTAAAAAGATGGCTCTAAATTAAAAATATTCTTAATTAAAACTTTATTTCTTAATATTCCAAATAAAACTGATTTCTTCTATGTTTTTATCAACCCTTTTTAAGAAAGTCTTATTAAATTTATTCCAAAACCATACCTTTCAAAAAATATCATTATTTTATTTTATCTATTTATTTATTTTTCCTACGTCAACCTTTGATGTGTGCATATTAATAAATTCATTTCTTTTCTTTTTCTCTTAAAATTAATCATTTATAAAAATCGTCTGCCTAAGATATTTAAAATTCTGAGTCAATTATAAATTGTTTAAATAATATTTTTTTTAAATAAATTTATCGTTTGTGGAAAATAATCTCGTAGCTGGACAAGAATTCTGTTTACATAAAAGAATGATGGTTTGAGGTTACAGAATGTTCCAGAACTTTCTTTTTAGTTTAAAAAGGTGGAAGTCTCGAGATGAAAAAGAAGATTTCTTGTGTTGCTTCTTCGATGAGGACAGCTCGCTGAAATAATGATGGAATTTTTGCAAAAGGAGCTTTTCCTTCCTCATTATTACGAATTTAATAAATGAATTTACAGCAGCCCATGACTAATTATTGGATCTTCTACATTTATTTATTTATTTTGTTTTTTCCCTCGCTTGCCATGACTGTGTGTTTCTTTTTAACCAGTGGAAATAATTCGAGTTCTCCTTAAATCGTCACATATTTTTATGTATATATATATATATACAGGGTGTCCCAAAAGGTCGTTTACAAACTTAACATGCTGGTCTGTCATATCATGATGAACAATATTAAATAGGAAACTAAAGGTCCCAAACGTCTTCCAAAGGAGATATGCGCCATTAAAGTTTAGGGTCCAAAAATTCAAATGATTATAAAAAACAGAAAAATTGGTCGATTCGTTTGCGGTTTTTACTAAAACTATTCTTTACGTGAGTATTTTCTTGATAATAAATTATAAAGATAAATTTCAAAAAATGTCGATAGAGGGCGCTTTAGACTTTAGAGTAACGATAAACTAGTTTTTACCAGTATTTTTTGCATCTCATTAAATTTTTTTAGAAGCTTAGACATAAACTTAAATCTTGAGCTCACAATCTAAATCGTTGGAAGTGGTTAAGTAGCGCAAACTGAATTGCGGGGGGAGGTTCAAATTTCAAATGATTATAAAAAACGGAAAAATTGGTCAATTGATTTGCGATTTTCACTAAAATTATTCTTTATGTCAGTATTATCTTGAAAATAATTTATAAAGATAAAATTCAAAAAATGCCGATAGAGGGCGCTTTAGACTTTGGAATAACGTACAACTATTTTTTTCCGTTATTTTTTGCATCTCATAATTTTTTTTAGAAGCTTAGACATAAACTTAAATTTTGAGATGAAAATCTGAATCATTGGGAGAGGTAAAGTAGCGCAAACTGAACTGTGTTCAATGGGGGTGGGGAGGTTCAAATTTCAAATGATTATAAAAAACGGAAAACTTGGTCGGTTTTCGCTAAAACTATTCTTTATATCAATATTTTCTTGAAAATAAATTTTACAGATATATTTCAAAAAATTCCGTCAGAGGGCGCCTTAAACTTTATAGTAAACAACAACTATTTTTAACCGTTATTTTTTGTATCTAATAAAATGCTTGTAAAAGTTCAAACTTAAATTTTGTACTCAAAATCTGCATCGTTGTGAGTAATTAAGCGGCCAAAAATTGAACTGCGTTCGAGGGGTGGGGAAGGTAACACATTTCAACTCCTGAACACAGTTCAGTTTGCGCTACTTAACCCCTCCTATCGATTTAGATTTTGAGCACAAAATTTAAGTCTAAAATTTTGCAAGCATTTAATTAGATTTTTTAAAAAAAAAAGATTAAAAATAATTATTGGTTTTTCTAAAGTTTAAGGCGCCCTCTAACGGATTTTTTTAATTTATCTTTAAAATTTATTTTCAAGGAAATATTGACATAAAGTATAATTTTAGCGAAAACCGACCAATTTTTCCGTTTTTTATAATCATTTTAAATTTGAACATTCCCACCCGCATTGAACACAGTTCAGTTTGCGCTACTTTACCACTCCCAACGATTCAGATTTTCATCTCAAAATTTAAGTTTATGTCTAAGCTTCTAAAAAAAATATATGAGATGCAAAAAATAACGGAAAAAAATAGTTGTACGTTTCTCCAAAGTCTAAAGCGCCCTCTATCGGCATTTTTTGAATTTTATCTTTATAAATTATTTTCAAGATAATACTAACATAAAGAATAATTTTAGTGAAAATCCCAAATCAATTGACCAATTTTTCCGTTTTTTATAATCATTTGAAATTTGAACCTCCCCTCGCAATTCAGTTTGCGCTACTTAACCACTTCCAACGATTTAGATTTTGAGCTCAAAATTTAAGTTTATGTCTAAGCTTCTAAAAAAATTTAATGAGATGCAAAAAATAATGGTAAAAACTAGTTTATCGTTACTCCAAAGTCTAAAGCGCCCTCTATCGACATTTTTTGAAATTTATCTTTATAATTTATTTTCAAGGAAATACTGACGGAAAGAATAGTTTTAGTGAAAACCGCAAACGAATCGACCAATTTTTGTGTTTTTTATAATCATTTGAATTTTTGAACCCTAAACTTTAACGGCGCATATCTCGTTTGGAAGACGTTTGGGACCCTTAGTTTCCTATTTAATATTGTTCATAATGATATGACAGACCAGCATGTTAAGTTTGTAAACGACATTTTGGGACACCCTGTATATGTATATATATATATATGTATATATATATATATATATATATATATATATATACAGGGTGAGTCATAAATATCGAAACAATAGGCTATCTCCTTAAATATTGACCCTAGACCCATACTTCCAGTTGCAAAGTTTCATAAAAAAAAGGTGATTTTTTTTATAAGATAAATTGCAACTCCATGGCGGGTCTATTTAAAAAATTACGAAAATTAAATTTTTATACGGCCCCCAGAGGATAAAACTTCCAATTAGAAAAATTTTCCTTATCCGTTCCTGAATTGAACAAAAAAAAATTCATCTCGATATCTGCAAATCCCCAAAAGATATTAAAATCCAAAATTTTCCAAAATTCGTGACTTACACCACTTTAGCATACCTCTGAGCGCACCGATATCAGCTCATTTAAAATGCAATTTAGGGATCGACCATAAATTTACGCATTATTAAATGCCGATCAGAGACAATACTTTAACTTATAGATATAAAATAAAAGCGTATAGGTTTTTGCTTTAAACTTCCTTCAAATGTGCTAGATGTCTGCAATATCTCGAGCTCGGCGCCAGCCTCGTAACTAGCACGACCCATTGGCCGGACCGTCTTATTAAACAGTTATTAAAAGTGTTGTTAAATTAAGTGATATTAATTAAACTCTCATTAAAAGTGTCTTAAAAACTTATTGCCGCAGGCAATAAGTTTAGTAAAAATAGTAATAGCGATAATGATACTTTTAATAACGGAATCTTTGGAAACATATTTTAATAAATTACGCAGAAATATTTTCAAAAATCTACTTTTTACTATTCAGCTTCAAAATGTATGATTTTTTTAAACCTATTTTTACTTTATTCTATCTTTACATGAAGAAAGTATTGGATTCATGAAAATTTTGAATTCCGGTTTTCGACGGATTCACACGTTTAAAGGCTCAGAGATACCGAAAAATATGTTTTTACAAAATGTCTGTCTGTGAGTCAATGCTCCTGTATCTCTGTATATTGACATAAATTTTATGAGCGCTCTATTTTAAGAACTAATCCGCAGAATTTAATAAAAAATTATATTTACTTACAAGGAAGGTCTCCATACGGGCATACTCAGAAAAATCTGAAAAAATTACAGAATGTTCTTCTCATATAGTTATATATGTTTATAAAACATTTCGGCGGAACCTCCTTATAACGTCCGTAAAAAAATAATAAAAATTTCGTTTATTTGGCGATTTATCTCCGATTGGCGAAAAAACGAAATTTTGAAAAATACGCTTTTACGCTTCGAATACTTTTTAACGAAAAACCTTTCTATGTTCAATTTATTTAAATAAGTTTAGTTTAAGTAATTTTAGTTTTGCATTTTTACTTTACTTTAAGTGTAATTTTGTCATATACGTTTATATGTACTTATAACAAAATGAAATTAATATATTTTATCATTTAAAACACAATTTAAATTGATTAAAATTGTTCCAAATTGAAAAATACACTGTTAAAAATCTGCTGCATTTTGTTGCAACGCACTCCCTTGCTTGTATAGAAAACGGTTACTTGGCCGTGAAATGTAGCTTTCTCATTGGTTGGAATAGAGATATTATATACAAGCGGTGGTGTGCGTTGCTGCAAAATGCAGCAGATTTTTAGCAGTGTTGCACAAGCTACAACACCGCTAAAAATCTGTACCATTTTCTGCAGCGTCACTCCACCGCTTTTATAGAAAACGATCAATTCACCGTGATATGGAGCATTCTCATTGTTCAGAAGAGAGATATTCTATAAAAGTAGTGGAGTGACGTTGCAGTAAATGCTGCAGATTTTGAACAGTGAAGTCAATTAAAATCAATTTTCAGATTCGTTAAAATCGTCTGCGTTTGGCGAGGAAATGCACTGCTCGCCAAATCCCGCGTCGCTTTCAGCTTTTCACGCCAATTGTCCCAAACTATTTTATTTTTTTACATATCTAATAATGTAATTCCGCCGCTAATTTTCACTGATCCTTTATTACCTACATGAGTAGTTTAATTCGTATTTTTTTCAAAAAATTCTGAGTATGCCCCCAATGGAGACCTTCCTTGTTAGTCCTTGATATCAATTGATACTGATTAGCTTTTGGTGTAAATCGCTAAACAGGTGGCTTTACTGTACAGGCTTTTGTGCTTTTCCCGCAAGAGCTGTTTATCTAGAATTATACGCCTAGTGTCGCGCGCAATACGCCTAGTGTCGCGCGAGTTATACGCCTAGTGTCACTTTTTACGCATCGTGAAATAGCGATTTTAATAAGAAAAATATGACGTTGACAGATCCAAAACAATGAAAAAAATTGAAATCGACGTGATAAAATAATGAGGTTTAAATCAACTGACGCATTTAAACAGTAATTAAAGAAGGTGCGAATGGCAAAACTTAAACGAAATCTGAAATCGAAACTACACAGGACGGAGTTAATCACCTAGAAACTTTAAAAAAGCATTTAAACATTGGGAGTCAATCTTTGTTTAAAACTAAATGCACTTTTCTGCATCAAATGTTTTTATTTCAGTATTTCTCCTTTTTAAACTGACATAAATAAATAATTGTTGGTTACAGTTACAGTCCAGCATGTTCAATAATTTTTCAACATTTCAAAAAAAAAAAAAAAAATGCCCAACGTGACGAAAGAAGATTTCTCTTCAGAAAATTTACTTTAAAAATATGATTTGTATATTAAAAATTGCATGTTTTTTATATTGCTATTTTAAATACTTTTATTTGAAAAAATAAATAAATATTACTTAAAATGCTGAATCAAAATTGAATATCGGACATTTTCATTTAATCAAAAGAAAAAAAATTAACGCGATAAATAATATTTTGAGTTATAACAATTTTAATTTACCCTAAATTTAAAAAAAAATTATTAAGAAGGTTTATCATGTTATAATGCTTACAAATTATATGGTTAACCATTACAAAACATTCAAAATTCTTACTCTATAAATAAATAAGTAAAATAAATGTTTCCCAGACACATTACAGCAACACTGATTACACGCATTTCAATTTGTGTCTGATCCTTTGAAATCTCGCGATTTATTAAAATTGTCATAACTCTCTGGTTTTTGAAGATATCGAGATGAATTTTTTTTTGTTCAATTCAGGAATGGATAAGGAAAATTTTTCTAATTGGAAGTTTTTAAATCTGGGGGCCGTATAAAAATTTAATTTTCGTAATTTTTAAATGGACCCCCGATGCAGTTGCAACTCATCTTATAAAAAAGTTCACCTTTTTTTATGGGTCTAGGGGCAATATTTAAGGAGATAGCCTATTGTTTCGATATTTATGACTCACCCTGTATATATATATATATATATATATATATAGATGTCAAGATTTAAACGCAGGGTGGTTTGGGATCTGGGGGTCATGATCGGTGAAAAGTACCAAAATTTTCTGGAAGTGCTTTCCTCCGGACCTTTGCAATAGGTAGCTTTTTGTAATGAAAGCTATCTAAAAGAGAAATATTTCCATTCTGCCAGAAAGACATGCTTTAGAGCACCAAGCATTAACAAAACAATTGCTAAGAAAACCACCTACTATTTCAAATTGCTCTGAAGCAATGTCCTAATTAATGTCTGCATAAACTGGAGATATGAAGAAACAAGAAACAGTCTGATTGAAATCCGTCTTGAGGCAAAATACTAATAGTAACCGGGCATTATGTTTAGTAGGAGATTTTCAACATAAATAATGCTACAATTTCATCCGATTTCATTCCAATAATATTGACACATTTACCACAATTTTCTGTAGACTCTGCGTCAGTTCAATAAAGATGAAATCCCATTATAGTTATTGACCAACTTTTATTCGCAATTCCAAATTTGATGCAGTAGAATTATCGAGAAATACATGGCGTTTAATGCATTTCATATTGAGGAAGCTTTTCCCCGAGTGTTAGGAGAGTGGATGAGAAAAAGTGGTTGGAATGGTCAAGTGTTCATATAAGTATATCGTCTTCTAGTGCTGCTGAAAATTTTCTTAATGTAACCCATGCACTACTGATATAAAATCACGATTTTGTAACAATTTCACTGTCTAAATAAATAATTTATAAATTGTATAATACTTTGGAAAACCCAATTTCAGTAATACCTATCAAAAGTCAAAAAAAGAATAAATTTAGTTTTAAAGTGGAAATTTCCCCAGTAAACAGAAATATACTTCAGATGTTTTATGCAGCCTTATAAACTATCTATAGAAATTATACACATTAAGTAATGTGTCTAAAAATAAATAAATAAATAAAAACAAGTAGCACAGCGCACTTTCAGAAAATTATTCTTTAGAGGGAAAACTTAAACTGAAATTATTTTGTATTTCCCTGTAAATAACACGAGGAACGCTAGCCATATCACATTCTGAAATAAATATCTTGGACTATACGACACAAGTATGCAAAAAAATGTACATAAAAAGAAATCTGTTTCAATACTGCCTTTGAGTAATAATTGCTAGTATTGCGTTTTCAATTTCGGCATGCGCTTTTAAATTTAACTGCTGTACATTCACTATTATATAAATGCATACCACCTATAGTCGTCGTTCGATCCGCCTCTCCGCATATAACTGCACAAAAACTACCCAATCGAATCGTTTGGAATTTGAAATATACATTTGTTGCAAAATTTTGTTCAGTTATTTCAAATTTTAGCAAAATAGGATATATAGTTCTAATGTAGAAGCAATCAAAAGTATTCCGTTATATTACGGCCGAGGGGATAAGATAGTTCCGAGGGCTTTTGATGATGTTCCACCCATCGAAATATAATAAAATGGATATGAAATTATGAAGCTCACTAAAACAGATACATTTTATAGAATATTCCACTCAAAGATTATTTATTATTCATTTACGAAGCTACACAAAGGAATTTTGTTACCTAATGGTGTAGGGAGGTTATGTAGTAGATTTTTGGATGGCGTTTAGTGACAACTCGTATGAATACCTTTTTAGGAGAAAGCATTTAAGTTATGCTGTAAATTCCACGAAGTGTTTGCAATAAGACAGGTCCTCAGAAGTAATGAAAAACACCAGTAATGTCTCTTTCGAAGTTCTTTATTAGGATACGCAGGAATGAGCGGAGACTTATACTCCTCAGGGAGTGACCCCTTGGAAACACAATTCTGAAGGCTACATGAAGCAATAGGTCCTTACTGGACAATAGTTAAAATCCAAGAGAAGTTACAATCAGTACAGATGTTGATTAGCGATTTGGCTTGCGGTTTTCGCCAAAACTCTTTGTATAATTGCCGACCTTGGCGATAATTATGCAGAGAGAGACAGAACATATTGTTAAGTATACAGCCAATTGATAACCTGTAAATTATGGGAGCAGGCACAAAAGGGTTAATAGATTAAATTCGTGAGAACTGCATCAGCTCTCAACGGACGATGCGAAACCATCTGCTTACATTTACATATTATGCTCTAAATCAAAGAGGCGCACCCACGAAATAATTTGCAGGACAAAATGTTTATGAAGAGAAAGGAACTCGTTAGCAACTGTACAAAGATTAGATTTTATTTTAGTTATTGAAATCGCAAAGATAGTTTTTCAACGGAACTAGGAGAAGCGCAGATTGAAAGGAATTGCTTTTCTTTTATTTTATTTCAGTTAGCCGTTACATCAGAAAATTTATGTAAGAGAAAAGAATTAATGAAAGCTTTTTTTTATACTTAATAGAATATTAAACTGTGGGAAAAGGGCGTAATGAATACCTACTTCCTAAATTATAAAGATTAACTAAAATGCAATTTTATAAAAGGATTAAATTTTTGACCCAAAAACTATATATAATGGAATCTCCATTATATATAATCACCCCCACGACACGAAAACAAGCTGTAATGAGTACATTACAGCGTAAAATAATGGCTGAATCTCTCTTCATTTGCACATACTACTCATTAACCTGCATATCAAGAAGAATACATAAAAATAAACATTCAGAAAATAAGTATATATGTCTATAGATATATAAGTATACATATATCATGTCTCCATTATGCATGTATATAAGCATGCTAGTAAAAATTGGTACCAAAAAAAATTTTTTTAAGTAATTAGCTGAGCTCAGTCTGACTTCTGGTTAGTTAAAATTACGTGTGCACACTTTCTTTCTTTTTTTTTAATCTCAATTCCAGAAGATTATTTTATATAATATTTGAAATACTTATTCAAATAATGCAATTCTTGTGACTGCAACATATGTTGGTTATACTCCAACTTCTATAATTAATTTGAGACATGATGATTAAAATATTGTAAAACAATACAAATATGTAGATAAAATCTGCAGGGAATACAAACATACACTGGATTTTAAATTTCAAAATTTTAACTGAGAAAATAATGATAATGGAAGAAAAATATTGAGGCACAAATTTTTGTACATTGCAGTATATCATTGCCATATACTTAAAAATAAATCATGAAACAATATTTCCCTGAATATTATAAGCCAACAGTACTTTACCAAAAATAATGTTATAAAAGTTAAACTCTTATAAAAATGTAACTAAACTTAATTTGAAACCATTTAGAAATAAAAGTCTAACATGGATTTTATAACCTGGAAAACAGAACGATTAAAGATTGCATGAGTGTGTGTAAGGTTTTTAAGAGCTATCTGTTCAAATACAGGTGTAGCAGCATGAAAACTGCATGCAAGTACCAGAATCTGAAAAAAAATTTGCTGCAGCACTGAATACCGACTGAATAAGAATGCAATGTAAATAGGAAACAACCTCATTGAGAGAAATCAGTTAACTACCCAGAGAGAAACATACCGAAAAAAAATTTAGAAAAATGTCACAGAAAAATTTTGCTGATGTCAAAAGTGAAAAAAAAATTACATTAAGTTTAAGTATCTTATGTGCAACATGAGTGAAGCACATAAAACAGAATGACAATGTGAACAAAAAGAAAAAACTGTATGACCTGCAACCTAAACAATGAATTAAAATGTCTGCTTGAATACACATATGTATGTATGTAAGATTTTTTTTTATGTACAAGAAAACTACAATGAGGAAAAGTGTTTTGTGTATGTTATTTTTTTTTAAACCCTCTTAGCAACTAATGAATGTGAATGTAAATTCACTGAACAAATGTGTTGTGAGAATCAATGAACTAAGGTGTATCTGTTATATGAACTATTGTGTAAGAAAAATACAAAACAAATGTGTAGATAAAAAAACAGACGGTCTTTTTTTTAAATGCATGAGATTAGCTCCCTGTGCATGCATAGAATTGAAAAGTACAATGAACAAGTGTTAAAAAGTCAATGAACAAAGAACCGCAATGAACTAATGTGTGTATTTACTATGAACAAAAACTCTATACCTGCACCCGGAACCAAAATAATGCACATATCTCCAGAAAATGTAGACGAAGTGTAACAAAATGGCTTAAGTTGTAATTAACCAGTGACCTGTGAACTAATTTAGACATCTGCAACAAAATATTATCAATATCTAACCTAAATTAATCAAAAATTTTGTGAACGTCATGCAAAGAAAGAAATGAAAAGCAAAAGTTTGAAAAGAGGACGCTAACGCAATATCCGGACAGTGTGTGTACAACAACAAAAAACAAAACAAAATGAAAGGAACTTCTGGCTTAACTCCTAACCAGCTACCCTGACCTATGTGTTATACATCTGTGAAGTGTGTGAAAAAAGACTGCCGAATATCACATTAGCTACAGAGTAAAATAAACATTACCTGTGTACCTGTAAAAATACCGAACATGAACTGCGAAAATACCTTTGACCGTGTACTGTAGAGTTATAATGCCATCTCAGTGAATGTGATAGATTTCCTATCCTTGATTTTATTAACCTTGAACATAACGTTTGTTTGTTTTATTGTATTCTTTTTTTAAATAACAAGGAATCTACAGGTAGTTAACCAACCAAACGTATTACGGGTATGTGACTTTATAAGTGTGCGTGTAGAAGTGAAGTAACAATAACATGCAAGTAAGTGTTAGCTGCAGATAAAGTACTATTAATGCTTATAGTAGAAGAGTATTCAAAAGCAACGATATATCACTGACCAGAGTAAATACCCAAACTGCAAAAACTAGAGCCAACCTGTCACATCTCTGAGCAACGAAAAAAAAAACGTAAACCAAATTTAATAAGGAGACACCATCCGTGTTTAAACAATACAGTGAAATATTATAATGCACCTTTAAAGAAAATAACCGAGAAAAAATCTGGCCTAAACCTCAAAATGAATATGAGATAAGTGAATAACAAGGAGTATGAATTCCTATAATTTGAAAAGGGAAGGTGTTGCAAGGCAAAAAGAAAATCTCCCAGACTATATGACTATCAAACATAAACTTAAAGATACCCTATAATAAATTTCGAAAAAAAATAACAGGGGAAAAATGTTAATACAAATACCCGTTGCAATTCAGCTTGACACGTGTAACCTTGAATTGAAATTATTAAAATGTATTTAAAAATAAAGTGAAATAATGTGTGAATGTATCGTCATGTTAAGTGAAATAATAGTACAACGTTATACCTAATTACAAAGTAATTTTTATTTTTAATGAGGGGAGGATTCATATCACATGACAAAAGTGTAAAGATGTAAACACATGACATGAGAGTGTTGTGTGTTATTGTGTGTTTTCATGAACCAGATTTGAGAAAACAAGTAAAAGTCGTGTACAATCCTCAACCAGAGAAACAAGAGAAAAGGAAGGAACCACATGACCTGATATGTTGCACTTGACCTAAAGTGTTGCACATGACCTATGTGTATTCGAATGACCTAGTGTGTACCACATGAACTAGTGTATTGCACATGACCGAGTGTATATAGAAAAAGCAAAAACAATGAGATAGTGTAAGAAATTGCATGACCTTGTGTAAAAAAAACACATGAAAGACAAAATGTGTGTAAAAGAAATCACATGACCTGGTATCTAATATACCTTGACCTAGAGAAAAGCACATGACCTTGTGTAAAAACACATGAATGAAAAAAATGTGTGTAATAGAAATCACATGACCTGGTATCTGATATACCTTGACCTAGAGAGAAACACATGACCTTATGTAAAAACACATAACTCTAAGTTGTGGAAAGTAAAAAAATATAATTATACTGTCAAAAATCCTTTTAAAGTTAAAATTTGATTGAGAACCCAAAAACATTTACACCATGAAAAAAATGTATTAACTGTGGAAAATGTAGCCTCTATAACAATAGAGTTGAAATGTTGTTAACGTTAACTGCATTCCTGTTACTGCAAAACAAAACACTAAAGGGGAAAAGAAAGGTGTGCTTGATTGTGTAAATGTGTTTAAAATGATTGTGTACACCAACGCGAAACATCCAAAACCAAGTGAAAACAAAATTGACGACCCGCATCAAAATTTTCACTCTTACATGCCTTCTTTCTATTACTCAACCATCTGTGCACTTGATAGCCGAATAAGAAAAAGAAATAAGAATGCATCTGTACACAAGATTAATGTTTAGAGAACTTGTTAAAATTAAAAGTGTAACAGGAAATGTGAGGGAACAAAACAAAAAAAATAAAAAATACGTAGAAAAGAAACTGTGACAGGTTGAGATACACTATCCAAAAAGTATTTAGACCCTGTATTTAAATTTTTTTTTAAAAATCCATTACAGGTAAGCTTTAATTATGCAACGATGTACTTTTTTTTAATAAAAAAACAACAACACTGTTGTGTTATGTTAAATAAACAGAAAATCTAAAGCAATGTTACCCTAAATAAAAGTTTTTGATTGTTTGCCTCATACATTATTCTCAAAAAAAACTTACCAGTGTAATACAAAACAATATTACTATAACATCTTCAAGAATCTCTTTACCAAATATTAGATGCTAAGACCTTTACGCATTACGAACAAAAACATCTACCCAAAAATATGAAAACATATAAAACTAACTGACATTATTTATATAAAAACATAGACACCACACAAATAAACTTTTACTTTTCACTTTTTTTTTTTTTTTTTTTTTTTAACACACATTACTATGAAGAGGCTGGTAAGTGAAATAAACTATCATAGATCAGACACGTAATTATGAGTAACTGTTTATCCGTACACACTCTAAGAAAGGAGAAAATTAAATGAAAACTGTACATTTTTGTTTGGGAGAGTTATAAATAAGACAGTAAACTATGATAAAAATGTCTAAAAATATTTATAAAGTATAGACTAACTTATGGAATATTATCTCTTGTATGTAAATTAAAAAAAAACTTTCAATCTAAGGAATATTGACTCAAGAAAAGTTTTTTTTTAAACAAAATACAACGTGACAAACACATCCATTACAACAATCATATAGCAGTCAAAGAAACAACAAATGAACCAGCATTATTGCACTCTAACACATTAAACAATCGTTAGAATAAGAATGCAATTCCTGGCCACCCCAAACAATAAAATTGTTTGTGAATTTTATCTATGTGTGTGTCACATTGTATGTGTTATGAGAACCTACATTTAACTAACAAGCTGTGCAAAAAAATATTCTTCGATTATTTTATTTTTTTTACATTATTATCCATGAGGAAACTATTAACTCTGTAAAAAAAACACAGCAAAATAAATCTTTTGCTACCCTTTAGCATGTACGCACATGATATTAACTTACCTGTACCAAATATCGCACTTAAGTGATATAAACTTTACTCACTAAATGATATAAACTTTAGGTAAGATGCAAGGTTAAAATGTAACATTTGAAAACAAAAATCTTTGAAACGCAACCTTCATGACATACAAATGGAAAAAACTTCTAAAAAAATAGATTTAAAGAAATGTTATCATTAGCAATCTCCTTTGAAAACTGAATTTTAAATTACTGTACCTTACATTAAAAACAGTTTCTTTCAATCCAGCCTACTTTTTGTGTGTGTGTGACACAGAATAGAAAATAAACTGTGTGTATACAAATGAGTATGAATTTGCAAGAAAAAAATCAATAAAATATTTAAAAATTATTCAACACTACTACTTATCACACGACAACAATAATAAAAATGTACACTTATTCGAAAAGAAATTTTAAAAAGTAGCTTGAATCTTTTAAAAAAAAAAAATAAAATAAACTAACGTACTTAAACAGATATTTCGTAAAGATCACCACAGTTACTTATACATAAAATAATACAAACTTACCTTACTACACAAAAATTCAAATAATTACTAATAAACTAAAAAAAACGGATGAATTCAATAGTTTTGAACATAAAGTACTTAATTTGAAAACACATCACTGTGTTCCTAAATCACAAAGGGGAAGGGGAGGGGGAGGGGGGGAGGGGAAGGGGAAGGGTTTTCACTAACCCCCATAATCTCGAGATGTTATTACGCATACACATTGAAGTACAAACGGTGTCCGACACCTAAAAACTTTCTTAATGATAGAAGAGGGGGCTTTCGATCTAGTATAGCAACACACTATTGAAGATTTCTGATGCACAAAGCGAAAAAGGGGGGGGGGCGCCCACACACGTTAACACTGTTTTCTGTCACCAAGAACAGACGATTTGACACTTGATTCACACCTTTCACCAACCGCGAAAGCGAAGAAGCACAGACATCGAAGGTTTGCTTTACAGTGAGGTCCTTGACCCCGTTTTCCCAGATGGGAATAAATGATGAAAGCATCGGATGAAGCGTTTTCGTCGGAACTGCTGAACTTCAGATGAACTGATAACTGATTTGGTTCATAAAATATGGCCTTGTAAAGCATTAGCGTTTCTTTTTTATATCAGTAAACTGGGTCACTCCCTGCATAATATACTGGTGTATCATAGAACTTCGCCTGGTCTTGAGCACCAAGTCTTATGTAGTAGATTTTTGGATGGCGTTTAGTGACAGCTCGTATGAATACCTTTTTAGGAGAAAGCATTTAAGTTATGCTGTAAATTCCACGAAGTGTTTGCAATAAGACAGGTCCGCAGAAGTAATGAAAAACACCAGTAATGTCTCTTTCGAAGTTCTTTATTAGGATACGCAGGAATGAGCGGAGACTTATACTCCTCAGGGAGTGACCCCTTGGAAACACAATTATGAAGGCTACATGAGGCAATAGGTCCTTACTGGACAATAGTTAAAATCCAAGAGAAGTTACAATCAGTACAGATGTTGATTAGCGATTTGGCTTGCGGTTTTCGCCAAAACTCTTTGTATAATTGCCGACCTTGGCGATAATTATGCAGAGAGAGACAGAACATATTGTTAAGTATACAGCCAATTGATAACCTGTAAATTATGGGAGCAGGCACAAAAGGGTTAATAGATTAAATTCGTGAGAACTGCATCAGCTCTCAACGGACGATGCGAAACCATCTGCTTACATTTACATATTATGCTCTAAATCAAAGAGACGCACCCACGAAATAATTTGCAGGACAAAATGTTTATGAAGAGAAAGGAACTCGTTAGCAACTGTACAAAGATTAGATTTTATTTTAGTTATTGAAATCGCAAAGATAGTTTTTCAATGGAACTAGGAGAAGTGCAGATTGAAAGGAATTGCTTTTCTTTTATTTTATTTCAGTTAGCCGTTACATCAGAAAATTCATGTAAGAGAAAAGAATTAATGAAAGCTTTTTTTTATACGTATTAAAATATTAAACTGTGGGAAAAGAGCGTAATGAATACCTACTTCCTAAATTATAAAGATTAACTAAAATGCAATTTTATAAAAGGATTAAATTTTTGACCCAAAAACTATATATAATGGAATCTCCATTATAGGGGTGGGGAGGGCATTATTTACAGCATAATTTAACTATGTTAAACTACTTCAAATATAATAAGATTGATATACGTTGCTTAGATTTACTACAAGTTACTTCCCGTGTAATTAAAAATACGTTTCCCTATTGTTGAATTAGATATAATATTTTAACTTATTGAACTCCCCAGTTTTGTTACATTATTGTGAATATGTTGGAAAGTGTTTCAAAATCTATGTTTGACAAAATAAATGAAGTATTGAGGTACCAGTAATTATAATATTAAATTAAAATTACTTAATTCTTTCTTTGAAAATTTAATTTCAACGTGCAAATGCTTCATTATTGGCTTTCACAATATAATTTATTCTTTTGATGCCGAATGAGTTACACGAACGCAAATTTAATTATGAAACATAATTATGAAACTGCTAATTCAGAAGCTTTTAAAAGCTTTCAGTGAAATTGCATTTTGATAAAAAGATCGGTTTCAATGTATTAATTTAAAATATGTCCAAAACATGTAATTAAATTTCTTCCAGATTCAAAACATTTCTTTTTTTCGAATGTAAAAATGTTTTAAATTGCGTTTGCGATTGTGAATACGCATTAACTGTTTTATTTTTATAAAATTAAAAGTTTAATTATTTTTAAGATTTTAAAAGTTTTATATAAAAATTTCTCGGAATTTTATGATATGAGGTTTTATATTTGTTTGCATCACAAATTATTATAAACTAGCGAGCTACGCCCGCTAGCTGGGCCACTTTTTCAAAAGGAACCTAGATATTAAGCAGTATATAATAAGCAAAAAAATTCATTTAATAAGCAAGTCTTGGTGTTCGAATCCTCAAGCACAAAAAAAGTAAATTAAAGAGCTATGGTTGTTATGCGCTCATTATCCCGTTAAAAATATGTGATTTGGCACAGTGGGCGCTACGCGCCATAGTCGCCATCGTCCCGTTAAAAATATTTGGTTTTGCACGGTTGGCGCGGCGCGCCCATAATACATTTTCTCGTATTTTTTGGTTCATCAGAAGCAGACTTTTACGCAGATTCTGAATATATAATCAGTTTTTTTCTACTTTAAAAACTGTCTGCATGATGGCTTAAGAAAAAACGCGCAAAAAAAAGTTTGGGTATTAAAAACTGCAAAAGACTGCTATAAAAAGAAAATAAGTAATTTCATTAATATCACAAACAACATAACTAACAAATAATTTTGGCAGCTCGTTTTCCGTTTGTACTAACAGAAATTAGTATTAATCGCGTAAATCTTAGGTTACACAATATTCGTGTATGCTACCAAAAAGAAAAAGTATGAAAATGAGCTACAACGATTAATACTTACATACAGAATAAATATATGAATAGCCAGTTACATCTGAGATCCTCAAAATATTAATTAGCAACACGATTACCTCTTAGTGAACATATCTTGCTGTGCTTAAATAGTTGTATTTATTATATTAATTAAACCGTTTTTAACATTTTTTACCAATCAGTTATTTTTCTCTTATACATTCTTTGACAAAATGACGGGAGAAAAAGGGGTTTTCGGCTGCTTCTTCTTTTAGCCAAAGGGGAAAAGTTCTGGTCGATCGCCGCAAGGTGGCGCAGTGTTCTTCCTCAGAGCTCCGTCTGAGCCCCGTTTGGGAAATGTGACGTTTTCCGTTCCGATTCCCGACCGGTTTTTAATTCATAACTTTTTTAATTTTGGTCCCACGGTCTCGAAAATGCCCGAAATGACTTTCCCGGAATTTTTCGAATCGAAAGACACCTCTCGCGACTTCCAACTCGCCCGCGTTGCGAACTGTAATCGGCTTCAAGCAGACAGACAGACAGAGGCGCACGGATTTTATTAGTATAGATAGGATTGAGGGAAGTAATATTCTTGTGTTTTTCTATTTCCTATTTAGTGTAATTTTAAAACGTATTTGTATGCTGGAAGTTTCTCTGTTTAATATAATTTTCAAAATTTTAAAATATGTTTGTAACACTTTCCAACATAAATGATAAGTGTTTATATTTTATTTCGGTTTGTCTGTAGGCGTCTGCCTGCCTGTCCATACTCTAACATGTATAAATATGCTCGGATTGATATGTAATTGACATAGGTTATTGAAGTTTGCTATGGTATGTTCTGTAGTAAAAATAAAGTACGAAATGGTCATGGGTCATTTACAGGTACATTCAAAAAGATCCCATAACTTGATGGTCTATGCAGAAAAATATTTCTTAAAAAATTTTAATAGTGTTGCATAATGTTAAACAAAATGAATTTATAATGTATATAAATTGAAATTTATGTACATTATTGACGTGAATTGAAGATGATGACCGTAGAAAATGTTATATATTATGTGTATCACTTACTGCAGACGTACAATGAAATTCAAAATTGGCCCGCTATACTACAGTATATGAAGGAAAATCGTTTGCAGCGCATTTTAATGGTGTTACAAACATAATGAAAATGAAAGGAATTTTTGAGTTACACAAAAATATACTTTATGTAGAATATGAGGCGAAGATAATTTTTCATTCATTTACAGGCTCACACAAACGTGTTACGTTATGTAATGGTCTACAATTAAAAAAAAAATCTTTTTAAATAAAAGTTTTTGGATCTATGGCATATACAGCCAACATGGGCTGCACGTATAATTAATTAATATTTATGTATATTAAATAAAAATGCATAATTACTTACCAATTAGGCATATTTCATAAATACGTATTTTTGTTTATCTATATATGAATTAATTACTTTAGAACATACAATTTAATTACTTAATTAACTTGTATGGACAGATTTTTAAGACATTTTCTTTTTTGTTTACGGCCGAAAATAGAAAAATCACCGAAATTAGTTTTCGGTTTCGATCTTTAAAAATATTTCCAGTAGATCCCTAAAGAAAGCAAAAAATATAAACCAAAAAAGCTTTGTAGAACTTTGGAGTTATTCAAAGTAATCTCCATTAACGTCAACACACATTTAAGAACATATACAAAGCTGCTGGAAATGGTCAGCAAATCTTAATTTATAATCACTCGAATCGATGATGTCACACTTTCTTTTTTTTCAGTAAAAGTCAAATGTGTAGGCATTTACATTATGTGTACACTGTTAAAATTCTGCTGCATTTTGCTGCAACGCCTTCCACCCCTTGTATATAATATCTCTATTCCAACCAATGAGAAAGCGCCATTTCACGGCCAAGTAAACGTTTTCTATACAAGCAGGGGAGTGCGTTGCAGCAAAATGCAGCAGATTTTTAACAGTGTAGGCATTGATGCAATATATAGGCATTGCTACATTACATAAGTTCGACTGGTCCCAGTGGGGAACTCTGCTTGAGCATAACAACTTCAACAAGACGATTCCTAAAGGAAGCAAAAAGTATAAACCGAAAAGCTTGTAGAGCTTTGTAAGTTATTCAAAGTAATCTCCATTAATGTCATTACACATTTAAAAACATGTGCAAAGCTGCTAGAAACGGACAGCAAATCTTCATTTAGAATCACTCGAATCGTTGATGTCACACTTTCTTTTTTTCAGTACATGTGAATTTTGTAGGCATTTACATTATGTATAGACATTGTCGCAATGTATAGGCATTGCTCCATTACATTAAACATGACGTGTCATATTTAGATAGTTCGACAGGTCCCAGTGGGGAACTCTGTTTGAGCATAACAATTTCAACAACACGATCCCTAAAGGAAGCAAAAAATATAAACATAAAAAGCTTGTAGAGCTTTGTGATTCTAAATGAAGATTTACTGACTGTTTTCATCTGCTTTGCACATTTGACAACATGTGCAAAGCAGATGAAAACAGTCAGTAAATCTTCATTTAGAATCACTCGAATCGTTAAAACCAGACATTCTTTTTTTTCAGTACATGTGAAATGTATAGGCTTTCATGTAATGTATAGGCATTGCCCCATTACTTTAAATGTGACGTGTCATGTGTCATTACTTTAAATGTGACGTTACTGAGACAATTCGATTGGTCCCAGTTTGGAACTCTGCTTGAGCATAAAAATTTCAACAACACGATCCCTAAAGAGAGCAAAAGATATAAACCAAAAAAGCTTGGTAGAGCTTTATAGATATTCAAAATGATCTCCATTAATGTCAGTACATATTTGACAACATGTGCAAAGCTGCTGGAAACGGTCAGCAAATCTTCATTTGAAATCACTTGAATCGTTGATGTCACACTTTCTTTTATTTCAGTACATGTGAAATGTATAGGCATTCACATTATCTAAAGGCATTGATGCAATGTATAAGCGTTGCTCCATTAAATTAAATATGACGTGTCTTATTGAGTCAGTTTGATTGGTATTAGTAGGGAACTCTGCTTGAACGTAACGATTTCAACAACACGATCCCTAAAGAAAGCAAAAGATATAAAACAAAAAAGCTTTGTAGAGCTTTGTAATTATTCAAAATAATCACCATTAATGTCAGTACACATTTGACGACATGTGCAAAGCTGATGAAAACAGTCAGTAAATCTTCACTTAGAAACACTCGAATCGTTAAAATCAGACATTCTTTTTTTACAGTACATGTGAAATGTGTAGGCATTTACATTATGTATAGGCATTGATGCTATGTATAGGTATTGATGCAATGTATAGGCATTGATGTAATGTATAGACATTGCTCCACTACATTAAATACGAAGTGTCATACTGAGACAATTCGATTCGTTCCAGTGGGGAACTCTGGTTGACTGTAACAACTTCAACAACACGATCCCTAAAGAAAGCAAAAGATATAAACCAAAAAAGCTTGTAGAGATTTATAAATATTCAAAGTAATCTCCATTAATGTCAGTGCACATTTGAGAACATGCGCAATGCTGCAGGAAACGGTCAGCAAAACTTCATTTAGAATCACTCGAATCGTTGATGTCACACTTTATTTTTTCCGTACATGTGAAATGAGCAGGCATTTACATTATGTGTAGGCATTGATGCAGTGTATAGGCATTGCTTCATTATATTAAATATGACGTGTCATACTGAGACTGTTGGATTGGTCCTAGTGGGGAATTCTGCTTGCACGTAACGATTCCAATAACAATAGGCTATTTTTAAACACATCAGAATGCGTATGCACGCGTGCGTGTTCTTATCTCAAAAGGTTGGTTCACACGTTGAGTGCCACGTTAGTAAGCGGTGACTGACACTGAACATTCTGTTTAGGACATGTCAGTCGTGGGTGACTGATAGTGTAAAATATGATACAAAATTCAAAAAATATAAAATGTTTTAAGTAATTGATGAAAACGTATTTAATATTTACTTAACATTTGTTTATTACAGGATTATATTTTTTTTTATAATTACTTAAAACAAAATACAGTGTCTCACATAAGTGATGGGACACTTGTGCTTTACAAAAGGAAACTATTCAAATAAATTAAAAAAACATGTACACATTTTTTTGTGGTTGTGTTTCATACTTAAATTTAGTAAAGATTATTACATAGCATACATTTTGTCAAAATATTAAAATATTAATTTAATAAAAATACAAATGTTTAGAACGGAGCAAAAAATAGCTCACATAAGTGATGGGACACCATTATATATGCAACAAAAATCGTCTGAAATAAGCAATAAAAATATTTTAGGAAGTTTTATTTTTACTTAAAAGCAATTGGCAATAATTTATAAAATCGTCTGCAGTATTTCTCCCCAGTTTGTTTTGGAATTTTTGTGTTTTTTAGCTCTGAGTAGCCATGAATGATAAACGAAAAGAAACTTCGCCTGAAATTCGAAAATTAGTTATTAATTTGCATATTGAACGTGGAAAATCTATTAGAAAAACTGCTGAAACAGTTAACTTGAGTCGTTCAAAATTTTTCAATATCATTAAACGATATAAAAAGAATCATATGATTCAGGATACAAGAAGACTGGCCGACCATCAAAGCTATTCAATGACATAAAGCGAATTATCGTTCGAAATATTAAAAAAAAATCCAAGAAATAGTGCTTCAAAAATTGCTGCTGATTTACAAGCGTTATATGGAATAATTGTTAATCCTGAGACTATTAGAAGGGTAATTCGATCTGCTGGATATCACGGTAGAGTAGCCAGGAAAAAATTCTTCGTAAGTGAAAAGAATAGAAAACTCAGACTAGCTTTCGCAAAATCCAACATAAATAAGAATTCTGATTATTGGAATAAAGTTATATTTGCTGATGTGAGTAAATTTAGTATATTTGGTTCTGACGGTAAAATCTTGGTGTGGAGAAAACCCAGGGAAGAATTTCGCAAACAGAACTTGGTTCCAACAGTAAAACATGGTGGAGGAGGAGTTATGGTATGGGGGTGTATGTCGTCCGCTGGAGTTGGTAAACTTGTTTTTATTGACAGTATAATGGATCAGTACAAGTATATTGATATTTTAAAGCAAAATTTGAAATCTGCAGCACGAAAATTGAACCTTCATAACGATTTTAAATTTTACCAGGACAATGACCCCAAGCACACTGCTCTGAACGTTAGACTCTGGCTGCTATATAACTGTCCTGAAATAATAAAAACACCACCACAATCTCCAGACTTAAATCCCATAGAGAATATTTGGCAAGAATTGGAATCAAAAATTCGCAAACACACCATTTCTTCAAAACAACAACTAAAATCGGTGTTTCAAGAAGAATGGGGTAAAATCACTCAAAAAATCACAAAAAAATTAGTCGAATCCATCCCAAAAGGATTAAATCATGTTTTAAAAGTAAAAGGAAATCCAACAAAATATTAAATCCTTTTAAAAAGTAAAATTTTTGGATAAATATTTGATGGAAAAGTAAGTGTCCCATCACTTATGTGAGCCATTTTTTGCTCCGTTCTGAACAATTGTATTTTTACTAAATTAATATTTTAATATTTTGACAAAACGTATGTTATGTAATAATTGTTACTAATTTTAAATATGAAACACACCCAAAAAATTTTTGCACATGTTTGTTTATTTTTTTTTTCAGTTTCTTTTTATAACGCACAAGTGTCCCATCACTTTTGTGAGACACTGTAAATATATTTTTAGTCTTACATCATATTTTAAATTCTCAGTCATTGGTGAGAAATGTCACACGAACAGATAGTTCAGCGTGAGTCCCCATGGCACGTAACATTGTATGAGATATATTATGTGTAATTAATGACTTATGCATTTTCAAAGAAATTATGGTTTTCAACGCAAACTTAAAATTAACAATAATTTGGTAATAATTGTTGTAGTAATAATGTGACTCAACTGATAATTTTCGTTACATTTCCTTGTACTCATTCTTTGAAAATTTTAAAAATTAGCAATCTCTAATAAATTATGCAATGCTTACCTTCATTATATTAATATATATTATACTATTTCAAAAGGATTCGTGGTAGCTTTAATTTCAAAATTTTTTAATGCAATATATTTAAAGTAAATATGAATATTTAATATTTTATGTTCATTTTTGAAGTTAATATAATTACTTTACTAGAAAATCAATAAATAAACTTTTTAGTTTACTAATTATTTAATTCAAATAATTTAAATGGTCCCTCAGTACGATAATCCAATTTTAGCGCAGACATTTCCAGCATTGGTTTTGAAATAATTTAAGTAATTCGTGTAACATAAATCAACTTATATGAAGATAAAATTAATTTTCGAATATCAGATTGCATTTTAAAAATTCTAATTATAATAAGAGGTTGGTAAATATATTTAGTTCATCATAATTATTTGTGTATTATTAGAAAAGAGTAATTAAATTTCTGCTTGTAATCGAAAATTATTTTATTTATTTTAGATAAATGGAAAATGTATTTAATTCACATGTTTTAACATTATTAATATCCCCCATAATGTTAAAATTATTGAAAGTTGTCTTTTCAAATTTAAAACAGTTTGATTTTGAATTTATTTAAAATTTAAGAGGTAAAAGAACTTATTTTTTTCAATATCTATATACCAATTTTAAACAATGGTGGCAAACATGTTGTTTATACTTTTTACTTTCTTCTATCATCAATAAAAGAAAGTATTGTAATCAAAATTTTTTTCGACTTCTGATTTTCGACGGATTTACGTTTTAGGGCTCAGAGATTCCAAAAAACATGTTTTTTACAAAATTGTCTGTCTGTCTGTGTGTGTGTGTGTGTTTGTGTGTGTGTCTATGTGTCCGTATGTCGCCATTCTACCATCAAAAAGTGTATGAAGATATGCATAGAATTGGACCAAATATTTTGTGAATACTTTTGGCCGTGGCAAGCTTCTTCTTCATTTTTGAAATATTCCGCCAGAAGAGGGCGCTGCAATAACAACTTTTAACCATTTTCAATATTGTATCGACTAAAAGTGTAGGAAATTATGCATCGAAATGAACTAAAATTTTGTGTAAGTGTATTGCTATAACTAGTTGGTCCTCCTTGAATATGGAAAAAACGCCAGAAGCGGACATTTCAATAGAGGTTTTTGTGCCATTTTTAGTAATTTGACACAGAAAGGTGCATGAATTTATACATAGAATTGAATGAAATTTTTTGTATAAGTATTTTACTATGGTCAGCAGACTCACTCTAAATTTGAAAAAAATCCACAGGAAGGAGGCGCTATAATTGCGATGTCTGTGCCATTTTTATTATTTTATCATTAAAAAATGTTTGAAATTATGCATAGAGCCAATCAAATTTTTTTGTGTACGATTTTTTGGAGTATGACGAGTAGATCCTTCCTAACTTGAAAAAAACTGACTATCGTTCTACTTTTCATCACCTCCTGCAGATACGGAAACTCGTTTTTACCCCGATTAATTGATAGAAGCAGAAATTTAAGATTCAAATCATAGTTGGTATAGTACTGAATTAATAATATTAACTCATTAACATGTGTAACTAAATTTTGCAATTTTAAAATGTAACAGGCTTTGAACAGGCTTTTGATATAGTTTATTCACATTTTTTTAAAAAAGCTGCTTGATAAAGAAAATTCCATTAGCAAAAAATAAAAATAAATAAGTAAATAATGTAAATAAATGATGAAAACATCAAGTATTGCACTGCGAAAACTTGTCAGGAACTACTGGTCTCTATACACTTTAATAAGAAAATGTGATTTATTTCAGTAATTGCTTGTATGCTAAATATTTACATAATATTAGGATGGCCGTGGTCTCCAATAATTAGCTAACAACTATTTGCAACTAGAAAACTCACAAGAAAGGTCTCCATACTGGGCACACTAATATTTTTTTTTAAAAATACAAATTAAACTTCTTATGTATCAAATAAGTGATCAGTAAAATTTAGCGGTGGAATTACAGTACAAAGTCTGTAAAAAGAATAAAATACTTTGAGTATTTTGCACGGAAAGATGAAAGCATCACGCGATTTGGCGAGCAGCTCTTTCCCTCGCCAAAAGCGAACGATTTTAATGCTATTGAAAACTGCTTGTCAATGAATTTAAAAAATGCTTGTAAATAGTATTTAATGAATTTAAATTTGAACAAAGAGAGTGTCTGATACTTGCATATATTTTGTATTACACATTTATGTTGCTTTAGCTGCAGTTATTCAATTTTATATAAAAAGTTAAAAATATGTCTTCATATATTTAAACGTATCACAAATTAAAGACCATATGAATAATGATGCAGCAATCGTTTCAAATATGGGAGAAGTTTTTGTTACCATAGCAACGAAATGGAATCGACAGTGCTCAACTGTATTCTACTTAATTTTGAGGTTGAAACAATTTTAATTAATTTAAATTTTGTTATAATTCATGAAATTTCATCGTTAATTTTCATTATAAATATATTATGACAAAACTACAGTTAAAACTAATTAAAACTGACAAAATTAAAGTTTTTTAAACAAGTTCAGTGTGAGACATTTTTACTTTAAAAAGTATTCACATAAAAAAGTATTTTTTGAAATTATATTTTGTCACCAACATCGTGATAAATCGCCAAATAGACGAAATATTCATTTTTTTTTTTTTTTTTTTTTTTTTTGCGAATGTTTCATCTGGATTCAGGCGAATTTTTTTATAAACGTATATAAACACATGAGAAAACATTCTGTATTTTTTTTTTCAAATTTTTTTTGAGTATGCCCGTATGGAGACCTTCTTTGTCAGTTATATTTTTTTAATTTTATGTGAAAACTCTTTCATAGCATTGAAGTATAGTTTTTTTCACTCTACTGATAAAATGTTTTCACAAACACATAATGAAATATATGAAGTACACTAGCAATAAATGTGCGTCATAAACCATGAAAGAAAATGAAGAGAAAGACTAATAACAGTTGGTTATTTTCTACGAAAGAATTAAGCTTACACATAATATCTATGAGTTAACATAATTTGTTCTTCTCAAACATTTTAATATTTATTGACGTGTGCAGAAGCGTACTAAGCTTATAATCTTGTTAAGCATCTTAGTTTTAATCCCCGCGAGGTTCATTTGAAAACTTTGTTGTCATCTATTCTACAAGACTAAATGTTGTTATTATGTTTTTATATAAACTGATCTTGCTATAAATATGAACGAATACAGTTTTAATCCAATTCATATTTTTTAATTTAATTTTTTGTTTTGTTTTGATTTATTAGTTCATAAACAATTAGAATATTAATTTATGGTTTTTTTTATTGGGAAAGTTTTCTGCACTACAATTTGTGTTATTTAATATGAATAGAACGGATGAAATAAAGCAAAAGTTTATTTTTCATTCTTCATTTTTTATAAAATTTGAACCTTCAAGAGTGCCCCACAGTTAGTCCAATAACAAAAATCCTGAACTTCCGTTTTTCCAGCAACAAATGATGAGCTGCGGGTCACAGTAATATCTGTAAATACAAAATTCTATAATCAATAATTTCAATTTTGTGTGTGTGTGTGTGTTAGTGTGACACGGCAACTTCTAAAAAGTTAAAGCATTTATATATTTCTATTTCCTTTAAGGTGCAACACTAGTCACAGAAAAAGACCCGGATGATAATGTAAAGTCTATGGTGGCGTTCTTTTCAAATATCACGCTCAAATTTTAATATTTTTACGTGCTTTTTTTTGCATAGGATAGCTGAGGATGATCTGCAACCGGCCTAGTTTTTACTTTTTCGATTTTGCTTAGGTATTTTTTATAATAAGATAGTTTCAGCTTCAGAACCGGTTTAAACCGGCTTCGAAGTTTAATTCTTTTTTTTTTTTTTTTTTAGTCGGAAACCAAAATTGAAAGAGTAAAAACTAGCCCAGTTGTAGATCGTCCTCAGCTATCCTATGTAAAAAAAATCAGGCAAAAATATTAAAATTTGAGCAAGATATTTGAAAAGACCTTTTTTCCTATAGACTTTACACTATCATCCGAGTCTTTTTCAGTGACTATTGTGGGGCCTTAAAAAAGGGAAATTTAAATTCTGTACAAATCTCTCCAAACTTCTCTACCCAAATAGAACATAATAAGCCGTATAGTAATGAGCGCATCATATCGAAGAAAAATGAAGTAAATGTAAATCTAGTGCATAAATATATCGTAATTAAAACTCTGTTTCTACTCAAACAAAATTGATTTGAACCATCTTAAAAAAATAATAAACTGGTACAAAATAAAGATCTTCAGTTATTTTAAAACAAATGATTCTAACAAAAAGAAAAAAAATATTTTAAAGGACCACCAAAACTCTATGCTTATCATCTTTTAACTAATTTTTTATGTTATTTTCTTTTAAACACAGTGAAAACTTAACGAAATAGATTCTTTTGTAATTTTACGAACTTTAGAAGTTTGTCAAAAAACTGGTCAACTCTTGCGAATATAAGTGTTAACATTCCCCCCCCCCCCAAAAAAAAAAAAAATTCAAATGATCTAACAGCAATATTTTCAACATCTTAAAACTTGCTACAACATAAATTACAAATATTAAATTATGAAATAAGTTGTGAAGAAATAGTAGGCCGTTTCTTGTGTTTATAGGTAATGAATTACACAATTATTACTTAACAAATATTTTTCAATGTTTGTATAAAAAAGCTTATGTAAATTATGAAAGCCTATTTAGCTTGCTTTCAAATACCATTTTTACAAAAAACATAATATGCAGAAATATAAAGTTAGAATGAAAGATTTCAAAATTTATGATTTAGAATAATAATATTATATCTATCTAATTTTAAAGAATATTCCCAAACTTATGTTCATATTCATTATTTTTTAAATTGGCATTCTTTTTTTTTTTTTTTTTTTTTTTTTTTGTTATGCACATACAAAGAAAATAGTCAACGGTGAATGTAGTATAATGCGAAATGTTTTAGAGCATATTTTTACGCATAACAGAAACTCTCCTTTTGTCTGCACACCACCACGTAGATGCCTCCAAAACCAACGCATAGTCGTGCAATTTTTAACAGCGGAAAATGTCAGTGCAAGTATAATATATCGTTCAATTCAAAATATGTATGGCACAAAGTGTATGTCACACAAATCGGCTAACGATAATGTAGGGATTTTCGTAATGGAAAAAAAAACATGCGCTTGACGAGATCGTGACTTGTCGTCAGTATTGCTTTTTCTAGTACGAAACTCTCTAAACCATCGGAATACCGATCTATGTGACATACATTCCGTGCCTTACACATTTTTCATTCAGCAATAGATTTCATTAGCATTCATATTTTTCGTTAAAAAATACACAAATGCACGTTGACACCGTATGGAAGCATTCACATGATGCAAACGATGCCTTTTAACCCTTTAACGATATCAAAGCATTTTCATTGCTAAGATGTCGAAATAAATTAATGACACCGGTAATTAAGAACAAATATATTTCTAAATAAGAAAACACGATTTTTCACATATATAATAAAAGGGATATTTTTAGATAAAAATACCGGTGTCAGTGTTGCATATCGGAATTAAAATTTTGTGGTTTCGTGGCGAAACCAATGAACGTTAAAGGGTTAACGTGCTCGAACGCTACCACATACGCAGCTGGCGAGATCTGACGATATTTCATGCATTTCCAGTTTTTTGTGCACTCTACAGGAGAATGCACGATTATCTAACTCTTCATAGGTGGACTTATAACAGAAATGCTACGTTCATTTGGTTTACACATATACATGTGACTAGAAAATTCTGTAACTATTTTTATATATATATTAGAATAAAAATCCATAGGAACGAGTAAAACGCACGTTACTCATTCTTCATTAAAATATTTTGACAAAAAAGTAATACAAATTTCAATTGCTTTGACATGTATAAATTCCAATAAATTTTCGTCGCGAAACATCAAAGAAGATAAGGAGAAATCGTAATTGCTGATAGTTATTTTCTTTAAAAGACATCAACATACACATAATATTTAAAGTAAATACACATTTTTCTGAAAGATTTTAACATGGATTGATATGTGCAGAAGTCTATTAAGTGTTTAATCTGGTTAAGCATCTCGGTTAAGAGGTCTATTTGTAAATTTATTTTGCTGTGTCTACAGTGCCAGTTAAAAAAAGAGAGAGAGAGAGAAAAGAAAAGAAAAAAAATTGACACTCAGGCAACAATCTTAATGTTCAGATGTTTTATTTTACTTTTCTTGCTTTAACTCCTTGGGGACGAGCGACACGTATACGGGTCACAAAAAGACTTAAGAATGCGTGTTTATCATCATCGGTAAAATTTTACTGTAAAATTTGCCTTATTTAATCTGGACATTTTCTCGATTTAATAAGGCACAAATTTCTGTTTTTAAAAACCGGTGACAAAACATTAAAAATTTCGTAAAACGCTCCCGTCGCGAAGGTGTTGAATAAAAGAGACTAGCAAGACTTTCTATTACGCGTTGTTTCACATTGTTTGTAGCCATTACAGCCGGAGATGACTCAACATTCTACTTTTGTTTTAAATTTTAGTAGTGATTAGAAATGAGGAGTATTTAATTTTTTCAATAACTGTGTTTTTTTATTTATTATATTTTTGCGCTGGCGCTATATTCTAAAATGCTATTATTTTTAATGCTCTATTATTTTTTGACTTTATATAAATTGATCTTTAACCTTTCAGCACATGAGGTGAGATAAAATATACCCGATTCACATTAGGAACCGATCTAGAATTGTAGGAGCATTTTCTGATGTGTTATGTAAATGTACACTGATAGAAAAATATATTCTAGGATTTATTTTATATATATATAATTCTTTACCTCATAAAAAACTACAAGATTCATAATTTGT
This sequence comes from Maratus speculifer, assembly GCA_964019185.1. Classification (NCBI taxonomy): domain Eukaryota; kingdom Metazoa; phylum Arthropoda; class Arachnida; order Araneae; family Salticidae; genus Maratus; species Maratus speculifer. Next base: position 110,899,542 of record OZ025300.1, read on the forward strand.
TTTTCTTAGAAAAATTTTCTGTAGAATGCGTTCTTAAGGGACAGTGCATAGTGCAGAAAACTTATTCAGTACACCAAAAAAAAATGTAAAATTTTATTTAAAGTTATGTATCGTTTTATTATTTTCATATTAGTATATACATATATTTCTTTTATTTACTGTATTCAAAAGAAACTTCTCTTTAAAAAAATATTTTACAATTTAAATTTACTAAAATAATTTATTTGGAATATGCATGCAGACATTTATATTATTCCATTATTCCAAAAATGTAAATAAACGCTTCCGAGTTCAAAATAATAAATCTTTCTCCATTTGTTCTGTAACAGCAGTTAAATTGTCTATTTCAGAAGGAAATCAATTTCAATTTTCACATCGTGTTAATTAATGCATAGCCATTTATTATAGTGAATGAAATGGTTTAGTAAAAGTTTGTAATGAAAATAGCTAGATATTTGTTCTCCAGAATTGATAGATGGACAACAAAATTGAGAAAGAAAGTAACACTTTTGTCTGAAAAGGCTGTTATATTAAAGATTTAAAGGAAAGTTATTTGAAATTTTCTTCAGAGTGAAAAATGTTATGCATCTGAAGTATGATTTATAAAGCAAAACACATATCCGTGATAAACATTAATGCCATATTGACATTGGACAGGATTCGCACCTGCTCCTAAAATTTTCGTACTTCTCTACCACAATTTGTAAACGGTAATACTTATTGTATAATTCTATTGTAGAAGTTAAGTGGACCTTCGATAAAGATTTTTGATTTAAAATACTGGTAGCAACGAGTGAAAATTTTAATAACGGTGCGAGCCCTGGTTGGAAAGAATCTGACAAAATGAATTTAGCATTTACTCCGATTTCATTAACATTTAATCATCACTCAATTGCACTTTTATCACATCGAACAGAAAAGAAAATGTTGAATCAAATAAAATTTATTTTGAAAATGATATCTCAATTTACTTTTTTAATTGATTTACTATAAAGTAAAAAAAAAAAACCTGATTTCTTCTTTAATCATTCCCTAACACGTGCAGCGTCATTACGGAAGATTTTTCGATCTACAATTGAAACACACAAATAGTTCAGCATTTGTTTTCGATTAGTATTCTCTAATGAACTAAAATTTCATTAATCTATACTGATATTATAAAGAAATAAAGTTTGTTTGTTTGATTCTTTGTTCGAGGTAATGTGTGGAATTACCGAATTGATTTTAAAAGTAATGTTTTCAAAGTGAAGGTATTAGTCCCTATTCGAATATCTGCTATATCCTATGTCCATACAATAACCCCAACGGAATTAAAAGAGTAAAAATAATTTCAAAAAGTGCAATTTTTGCGTTACGGAAGCGCCTAGAAACATAAAATATGGAATGTAGTCAGTTCAGTTATACGATATAAATTATCCCAAAGAACATTTCTTAAAACATCGAAATTTAAAAGAGGTGAAAATGTCTGAAAGCGTTCTTGAAAACATTCTAAATGGCGATTTCTGCGCAATCTTTGGAATTACCGAACTGATGAAAAAATAATAGTGCCAAAATGTTGGAGATAGCCCTTGCTTCAATGTAGTGTATTTTTTATATCGGTGTCACTACCGAAAAGGGGGGGGGGGGGTATAGGAACAAAAAAATCTGAAAATGCTATTTTTGTGTTACTGAAGGGACTAGAAATATGAAATTTCTTATGGTACATACTTATTACATATAAATAATCTCTAAGAACATTTCTTTAAAAATTGGAAAATTAAGACGGATTTTTAAATCAGGCCCGAAAATCGTTCTTAAATTTTTTTTAAATGGTTAGTTTTACGCAATCTTTGGAAGTATCAAACCGATTCCAAAAATTAAGTTGGAAATCGATGGTTACAGCTATTCCTATAACATAGTGTCTTCATATGCTGGTGTCACTAGCACTTGGGGATTGAAAATTCAAAAAACGTTCTAAATTGCGATTTTTATTTATTTATTTTAATTTTTTTTTTCTTACTGAAGTACCTAGAATCATGAAATTTGTTATTTTAGTTACTTATTTGATAAAAGTGTTCTCCAAAAACATTGGCTAAAAAATCAAAATTTAAAATTGCTGAAAGTGGATAAAAAACATTCTAAAAATGTTTTAAATTGCGATTTCTACACAATCTCAGGATTTACCAAACAAATTAAAAAAGTATTGCAGCTAAATTGTAAAAAAATTGTATCATGCTAATTCCGTTAATCTTTCATTTATGTAAGCCAGCAGCATGAACAAAGAGACTGATTTTCAATGCATTAAAAAATGCAATTTTTTAAACAAGAAACATACAGATTATGTAGTTCGGTGACTGAATTTTAATGAAATATGTACTTTATAAGTATGTCAATTAACTATGAATAACAGAGATTTTTTTAAAGACTTTCTTAATGTTATTTAGTAAGATTAAACATTTGCGCACATTAAGTGCATTTAATTTATTCATTATTTTTCCATTACAGAAAAAATCTTCTATCCTAAGTTTTTTAATCTACTCAAATATAAAAAAGATGCTTTTATGAAAGTGTAATAAAATGTATTTGTAGTTCTTAATGTAAAAATGAAATATGAATTAAATAATTTTTTGCTGTTGTAATTAAATAAGTAATAATTAAATATTCCACGTAGTGTAAAATAAACTTGTTAATAAATTTAGAAAAAAATTATGTATATATATATTTAAGTATTTGATTCTAATTAAATTTTATGAAATATTTTTATGTTCCTTGCAAATATTTTTAAAAATAATGTCTGATTCTATAAAACAAAGCTACTAACGAACTTGCTATAGCATTTAACAATAATACGTATATGTAATAATGGTTAAAATTATAAATTTTGGTATCTCTTCGGTTTATTTGCTGTCTTTTTTCACAGATGAGTTTTAAATTATTTTTCTAACAAATCATTCGTTCTTCATTTGAATTTGACAGAAAGATTTAACGGATATTTTTGCATGAAGAACTTCGATCATTTTTAAGGTCGTCTCTTTTTTTTTTTTTTTTTTTTTTTTTTTTTTTTTGTATATATGATGCTGTTGTTACAGTTTAAGACATTTGACTAAAAGAAAAAAAAATCAAAAAAATTCTTATCTTAATCATTATAAGTATATAAGAGATGCAAGCCGCTTCTATGATGCGGCTACTGGGTCATCACATTGCCGAAATCAACTACCTTCATTAATTTTATCAGAAGGTAGGGGGGGATTTCGTATATAATGTTCATAATGCTAATATTCAAAATATACTTTAAAATCGCACTACTTATAATTAATGTTTTTAATTTTTAGACTAAGATAGCAAGTTTTAGGAGATGTACGATCTTTGGAAATGTACGTTAGTTTCCATAACCGATACTTCTGAATACTGAACACATCTAATTAGTTAACCATAATTCTGTCCTGAACTTTTGAAGAGAGATACAGGATTTTAATAAAGTATGAGCCAACTAGGCCTGCATTAGCAATTTGATTTTAGAAGCCCTAAATTCGATATTCAATTGAACATTGTATTGACTACATTGTATCGAAATATTTATATTTATAATCAATATTTAGACTTTTTAGGAATATCATTAAAAACAAAAAATATCATTATCTAAATACAGCAAATTTTTTTAATAGCGAACAACTCGTCGATATTAAATTTGTTTGCAATTTTGTTTGCTGAAGTGTTTGCTTTTTTATATACAAAAGTATGTACTTGCATACAGTACAGAGTTACGATTTGGAAAATGTGAATATACTCTGCATAAGATTGTCTGGTATGAAAACTTTTCTAATAAAATTTTCATATCGGATGCTCTCAAATCAACGAAATCTTTATTTAGTATCCGCATTTCTCAACTTACAACGAATGCATAGTTATATACTTTTACTTAAAAAATGCAGACACCTCATAAAAAGTGGGCAAATTCCGAAATCCGAACGTGCCCATAGTTCATGTAGGTTTTTTTTCATTATTTAAGATTTATACGGCCGATGAGACAGCATCTGTTTGACCCCTCGTGTAAAGGTTAAATAAATATGCTTTTTGTTTCAATGTTATTCGATTCTAGAATTTCAAATTATCGATTCTAACCAGTATAATATCGAAAGACTTAAATTATTAGTTTTACGAAAACTTTATTCCATAATGAAGGTCAGGTAAATTTAAAGGGCATGACCTGACCATTGCCTAATTAGAGCATAAATTGATCATATTCTGCTTTTATAACAAACTCAACTTTGCAATCGGTAAAAATATTTTCTCATTACTGAACGTTGTCAGAGAAGGCTGCATGTAACATAAAAAAACACTATAAAGTGGCTGCCTATTACTGCAAATAAAAAATGGGTCTACCATGACCGTAATTCTGACATTTTAAATGTCTGAAATTAGTCGCATACACGTGTCTTAAAATCTGCGAGATTTGAAATTGTATTAAAAATGAACATACCACCGATTTTCAGGAACTTTAATTTACAATGCACTAATAAAAAGGACAACTATTGATTATAACCACAACGGTCCCTACAAAGCTCTCGGAAAGATCTTTAATATATTAATATGTTGTTATATAAGCATCTGTCTATTTAAAAAAAAATATATGCCATAATACTATTAAACAAAAAAAAATGCACAAAAATATATGTGAATTTTTATCAATAACGTACGAAAAGATTAAATTTTGCCAAATTATTACATTATAATCTCAACAATATATAACGTGAAATTTAAAATATGCCAAGTGGCATTATTGAAGGGTTAATACCTTTAATTATCTAGAATTTATTATCAGTATGTTTCAATATCGCATTAATACCAAGTTTATTCCACCTCTAAAGATAATTTGGATTTTCAATAAAGCCAAATTTTTTAGGATATTTATTTTTAAAAACATTCAAACGTTAAAAATTTTCAATCACAGTTTATTGTTTCGAGAGGCAATCATTGGAATATAAATGACATATTGATTTATTAGATAAAATTTTTATTATTATTACGTGACGATAGTCTTTTGCCTACAGAAGGTGCCTTTTCATGTGAATAAATTTTAACCTCCAACATATCCGAGTTACAGAAAGGAAAATTCGTCATTTAAATTGTGGTTGAATAAAGTTTGAAGCGAAGTTTGAACATACTAATACACATACTGTGATCTATATTTGTCATTGATGATTTATTTTCATCTTTAACTGCAACAGTATACTATGAAAATTTTATTTATTCTAAATAAGTAAGACTTACTGTGAAATGAAAAATTCTATCAAATCAGCTACTTCTTGTATGCTACGCCCTACATTTCATTCTAGGGGAAGGATTCATTATTTCCCCTTTTTTATCATATTGAAGGTCTTTAAATTATCTTAAATTAGAAATGTTCTAGTAATAAAATTGCATTTTATAAGTGTAACAACAGACAGTGGCAAACAAAGTGTTTATACATGTATGCCTTCAAGATTATTTATGTTTCTGGATTTTCTAGTTTCTCTATCTCACACATTCCGTATTTAATCCATTGCGTTTATTTATTTTATAAATCGGTGTCATCCATTTAAAAATTTCAACATGAAACCAATTAGTATAGAATATACCATAGAAAATGTATAATTTTCGGATTTCTTTTCAAGAGTAGAGCACTCAAACAGCAGATACTGAGCAGGGTGATTCAAAATAATGTGGCAAAATGAAATTGCAAACTAGGCATACGAAGAAAATCAGAAACAAATTAGGAACTTGGAGTCGCAATGATGTGGACCAATCGCTTGGCCACTGTCATCACTAGATTTGTCTCCAGTAGTTTTTTCCTCGTGTTTTTCTAAACTCTTGTGGTAGTATTGATCTTAAATATATAGCATGTCTTGAAATACAGTTTAAATAAGGAGATGTAGAAGATTTATTGTTTATTTTTCTTATATTACATATACTTTGCAACCTCCTCTAGAGGTCTCTAATGACATCTGAGATACCATCTCCCTATGTGATTATTTATTCTTTTTTATGTGCCTTCTTTGTCCTTTTTTTAACCACGCTATTTAGATTCTCCCTGTATTTAGATCCCGAGTCGCCCATCAAGTGTGAACTGATTTCGTATGCTTAGCATTTTCACAAATTTTCAAATAAGATAGAAAAACTCAACAGGTGTCAATTTTGTGATTAATTCTTTAACGGGGATATCTTAATTTCATTATTTCCTTGTTAAGGAAAGGCGTTAATATAATTATAGGTAAGTATACACAGTATTAGGTTTATACAAACCTCATACAATTGAATGATTTTTATGACATCTTGCTAGGTGGATCTAATTTGTCCAAATTCATTTAAAATCCTGTTAATATGTTACTAGGTGCGCAACTGAAATTCATGGTTTAATATTTTTCCTCGCAACGAAGATGTCGAGTTTTGCGCCAAATAAACAGCGTTTGCGGGAAGTTTCACTTTTGTCTTTAATCTGAGAAAAATTGCAGCTGAAGGACGTCGTTTGTTAAAGAGACATATGGCGAGTATGCACCATCGGAAACTACCTGTGAAAATTTGTCTAAATGTTTTAGAAGTGACGATTTCTCTTGAAAACCAAAACAATTGAGAATGCCAAACTGCAAGCTTTATTGGAAGAAGATAATAACAAAAAGAAAAAAAATACAAGATTAACTTGGGGAGGCATTAAATATGGCTCATCAAAATATTTCCAAGTTCTTACTTGTAAGGAAAAAAATTCAACAGGAAGGAAAGTGGGTGCCGCATGAGTTGAGAGAGAGGCAGATGAAAAATCGAAGAGTCATTATCGAAATTTTGCTTTTGCGGCACTGATGAAAGGGTTTTCTGCATCAAATTTTTACTGGCGATGAAAGTGGATATTTAGAAAATCTTGATTTAAAAAAATCGAGGTTTTCACCTGGCGAAGTTTTAACATCAAACGGCACGGCCAAATAGTTTCGGAAATAAGACAATACCCAGTGTTTGGTGGGGCCAGAACTATGTCATGTACTATGAGCTTCTGGAACCGGGCGAAACTGACAACGGGCATCATTACCAACAACAACTAAATAATTTGAACCATGCATTTCTCGACCAACGGCCAAAATGGACATGAGACACAAACGAATGATATTGCAACTTGAAACGTTAGATGCTGTCGAAATTCGATCGTTCAGAACACCACCAAAACGCTCAAATAGGATCTGCTATCTCACCCGCCATATTTGCCAGATCTAGCCCCTTCCAAACACTTTTTCTGGTCCATGGCGCATGGCTTAGTTGGGATGTACTTGGCTAATTTCGTAGCAGTGCAAAATTGATTGAATGAATGGTTTCAGACCAAAGACTTAGTGTTTTATCGTCGCGGTATTTATATACTGTCAGAGAGATGGTAGAAATATATAGCTAAAGAAGAACAATGTTTACAATAAAGCATTTTTTGTTTTTCTCCTGAAATTTTCCCTTTTTCATGGGTCAGAAAAACAACGAAACTTAGTTGCGCATTAGTATCAGGCATGAGGAAATTCTTTTTCTGTATGCTTAAGTTGTCTAAAATTGAATTAGCATCTGTAGAATTTCAAATTTTTCATTAATTTTGTTGCCATGATGCGATTCTAAATGCATGTATCCCTTACTTAATAATACTTAATTTTCAATAATATTTTTATTACTTTTAACTTCTTTTTAATAAAAAAAACACATAGATTTTTAATAAAATTATGAATTTTATTACGAGTTTAATCAAAAGGAAAAAGATTAAGCATGTATTGTTAATTATTTCTAGAACTCATGTTATTATATTATTATTGAAAATAAATAAAACATGCAATATGTATTCTGTTCAATTACGTGTCTAAAAAAGCGAAATACCTTTAAAATCTAATTATAATGTTTAAGAACACTTTCTTGTTTGATCATCAAAGAGGTGAAAAGAGGTGAAATTTAATTACACATACAAAGATTCGAACAAAAAGCTTTACAAAAATCAATTGCTTTGGATTACTCTCAAGATAGATTTAATTGCATTTTTATGCAGTTTAAAATGAAAGTCTTATTTTTAGCACAAAATAATTGTTAAAGAATACGTGATGTAAAAATTCAATAATAGAAACAATTTATTTTGAAAAGAAAGGCTTAGAATTTATTTATTTCCTATTTAAAACGAAACTCCCATTTTCTGATAACACAATTATTTAAAATTCTGAAGCTGCGAAGTAATTGTCTATTGAAAAACTATATTGTTTCGAAAATAGTATTAAAATATATTAATTTGTTTGTACATCTCCAAAGCTTGCTGTTTGCAAATTCTTTTGTTTTATATTATAATAACTTTCTCCTTTTTAAGTGCGTTCGTAATTATATAAAAAATAGCACCTATAGTTGTTAATCAATCTGCCCGTCTGTCCATCCGTCTGTCTACATACACTATATTGCCATTGATTATGGGACACTTGCGATTTTAGACATTTTACTAAATATCTAGAAAAATACATGAGGAATCATCTCGAAACTCTTAGTGTATAAATATAATAGTATAAGTCATACATCTCCGTGAATATTTTTTCCTGAAACTCCAAAGGGGACCATCAACAAATTAAAAAAGAATGAATATCTTTTGAATAACCCTGTCAAAACGAATGTAGCAAAAGCGTTCAAACTCTAGATTTTGATTGAATGCCTTATTGTAATAAGCCTTGTTCATTTTTATGCAAATAGCATGCATACTCGCAGAGTAATTAAGGTTTTTATAAAAATGATCCCAAATTTTTCCAAGTTTTTTCCTTATAATTTTCAGAGTTCTTAATATAAAATATTATTTTTTTTCAGAAAATATGACAAACAACATTGTACACAGTACCCTGTAATCAGAATTAAAAAATAATGAAAATTGTATAAAAAATGAGTTGGTTTACTAAATAATTTTTTACTGCGCATGCGTCAACGATATCAAAATTTCATTTGCATATTATGCTAGATAAATGTATAGAGCAACTTTTGTGAAAGTCACAAAATCATAACTTAAAAATTCTGACAATAATCGTCAATTAAATAAGTCGAAAATCCGTTATTCTCAAAATGAAGCAAAAACAAGAGGGGATGTATCCATATATTCATTGATAAGTGTCAATATAGAATACACAATATGGGATGTACTACTGCATTTGGATAAAATCCCTCATTTTTTTGCTTCATTTTGGAAACAACGGATTTTGTCCTTTTTCTATAGACGAGTACGAAAGTTGCTCTATACATTTAGCTAACATAATATGCAAATGAAATTTTGATATCTTTGACGCATGCGCAGTAAAAAATTATATAGTAAACCTACTCATTTTTCATGCAATTTTTATTATTTTTGAATTCTGATTACAGGATACTGTGTGCAATGTTGTTTGTCATATTTTCTGAAAAAAATATTATTTTATATTAAGAACTCTGAAAATTATAATGGAAAAACTTGGAAAAATTCGGGACCATTTTTATAAAAACCTTAATTACTCTGCGAGTGTGCATGCTATTTGCATAAAAATGAACACAGTATATTACAATAAGGCATTCAATCATAATCTAGAGTTTGAGCGCTTTTGCTACATTAGTTTTCACAGGGTTATTCAAAAGATATTCATTCTTTTTTAATTTGTTGACGGTCCCCTATGGCGTTTCGGTAAAAAATCTTCACGGGGATGTATGACGTATACTATTATATTTATACACTAAGAGTTTCGAGATGATTCCTCATGTATTTTTCTAGATATTTAGTAAAATGTCTAAAATCGCAAGTGTCCCATAATCAATGGCAATATAGTGTATAACAGAGCAAAAACTACCCATTGCTTAGAAATTTAAAGTATACAATTATTGTAGAATTTTGTCGAATTATTTCAAATTTTATGAAAATCGAATGTGTAATTCAATCACAAAGACAGCCTAATTTTTCCGTTACATTACGACTTATGGGAAAAATCTTTTTAAGTTCATTTTAATGGTATTGCAGCCTTTCATACAGAATAAAATTTATTAGGATGAGCGAAGCGAATCCTCTACTAGGCCACTCAAATGACATATTGTCGTACACTTTATAAAAAAAACTATACAGTATTTTGATTTGAAATTAAACACAAATATAAATTATGATCTGTAGATTTGCAGAATACTATTTATTTACAGAAATACTTTTCAAAAAATTATTATTTTAATTAATTTATTTTACATGTTTCTCCATTACAAACGCTTTTTTTCAAATAAAAAGTAAAACACGTACGTTTTCAGAAGAAAAACTTAAATCATGGGGTCAGTAATTATGGTTAGAATTATCATTAAATAAATAAATAAATAAAATATATTTCCATTATTCTGACAAAATATTTCAAAAACTGCTTTCAGATTTTCAAACTATGCTCATTTCTTTTAATTATGTATAGTTTCATGATTTCTTTTATAAAATTTATAAAGTACTTAAATTATAGCATATTTTTAATGAATTAAAATTTGTGAAAATTCTCTTATTAACATTCAATTTTAAAAGTATTTTTCTGTGTTAGGAATTCAAATACACAATTTATTCTTATTTTGTGAAATCATTTAAGCAGACGATATTTATGAATTTTAAAAGAATTACATTATATTCTTGTGAAGTGGCAATAAAAGAATTGTAAAAAAATAAAATTAATATTTTGTATAATTCTACTTCGAAAATATTTTATTTATACCAGTCTTATATCATAAATAAACAATCTGGGGAAATTCTTAGTTATTTGGTTAAAGTACATTTTAAAATTAAAATGCTCCGAAACATAAAATTACATTTTTGCTTAATAAAGATGCAAAAGTAATTTAAAAAATATATTATTACTTTCAAATTTTATCTTATAGCATAATACTTCGCGAATCCAAACAAAGCATGGCTTTTGCTAGTATACATTTACTGAAGTGTAATAAAGTATACACACAATATGTGATGCATAAAATATTTAAATTATTCATTTACTGATTTACACAAAAAAGTTCCGTTGCATAATGATATATGGAAAAATATTGTTTTCGGCGTATTTCAATCATGTTAAATTATTCCATACATTATGAAATTAACATAAGGTACCCTAGCGTAATAACGCCAATTTAAGGTTCTACCAATTTTCACGGCTCAGTTTTAGTTTGTATTTTTCAAACAAATATATGATTTGATACACCAACTCATTGACTATCTATATAAAAAAAAATAATTTAACAGATATGTATTCATAAAATGTAATGGCGTGATTTCTTGACCAATGCTATTTGGCGTTATTACTCACCTATATGGGTAATAACGCCATGCAAACAAAACTATGAAATAAGATGAAATAATTGCATGTAGATTGCCCAATTCTAAAAATACAAACTCTACAAACATAGAAATTGACAAATTGCATTCTAAGCTATTGAAAATGTCCATTTTTTGTGAAAGTGTAAGAAAAATAAAGGTGTGGCGTGGGGGGGGGGGGAGGATGAAGCAAAAGAATATCAGACCGTGAGCTTCTTTTTGCTTAAAAAGGACCGCTTAAAAAGAATTATTAGAAACATTGCACAGTTTTAACTGTGTTTATTTGAATCAGTATTTAGGATGTAGCTCAGCCACTATAGGGAATCAACCGGGGTATTAATGCCAAGGATTGGCGTTATTACCCCGTTATAGTTATTGCGCTGTACATTTTAAATTAAAAATTATCTCGAGAAGATATCCAAAATCTTCAACAACATTTTGAAAGTTCATGAAATGTACTACAAATTTATGTAATTAACAAAGTATTTCCGGATTAAAAAAATAGTCTTCACATCACAAAACGTATCTCGCAAATTTTAGATCAAGCGTTAATTTTAGTTGCTTGTAAAAACAATAAGACCTAAAAATGAACCAAATTAACTTGAAGCTGTTTTTTGCGATTTATATGACTCAAAACTCTTCTGCGCAGAGCACATGGGTGTCATTTACTAGATTATTTCATAATTATGCAAAATATTAGCAGTTGGCGTTATTATCCCGCCTGGCGTTATTACACCAGACCACCTTAAATTGCTGAAAATTAAAATTTACTTCCAATATAATAGAAAAGGGTAACAGTACTTACTAACACTCACAAAACATTTCGGATACTACACTGTTACAGATTATTGCTGGAAGTACAGTTTTAGGTGTGATTTAATTTTTAGGTATATTTTTGCATATTACGTTTAGTTGTATTTATAAATGCTGTAGAACACATACAAGGTAACATAATAGAATTTGTAAGAGTTGCAGAGTATGAATGAATATAGCTTAAAAGTGATTTTTTAATGTGTTACGCATTTTTACAATAGCCCATGATAGGTAATGAGTCTAAGTTTGTCATGTTGATTACGTCCTATTTAAGATGAAGTTCTATTATTTTCGTATTACTGAATCGAAGATATATAATCCTATCAAATTTTATATTCATGCATTTTTGCATAAGAGTTTAACAACTAATGCATCAAGCTCTGAATGCTTATAAAATTAATTAAAATACGAACAAATTTCATTTTCAATTTTTGACATGCAATTTCCAACTTTTTTACACTAGGATAACAATACACGAATAAAGATTTTAACAGTTATTGTAACCTACATAATGTTTTCCACTTTTTTATAACAATTTTATAATAATGTAGTAAATATTCGCAAGTGTTTTACAAATTTAGTGTTTTACAAATTTAACATGAGTAAGTTCGGGGTCATTTATTATCCTACTTTTTAAATATAAAGATTAAATATTTCAACTAATATTTACTACTTTTGGAAAAATTCAAGAAAATAGCCTCTTTCGACGATGGTGTTTCCATTATGCGATTAAGTTTCTGCCTACGAATAACGTGTGTTTCTAATTATAGGTCTTCAGAAATTCTTAATTGCAGTTATTCTCAATAACTGCAATAATTTCTAAAATAATTTAAACCGATATATTTGTGTGCCATTTGTTTGACCTTTCAATATTTGTATCATAAAAAATAATTATTCGTGTTATTAATCATGTTATGATCAAATAACTAACGAATTTATCATTTTTTTAAGAATTAAGTTACATTTGCATATGTTACATCCCACATACTAATCCTTAAAAGTAGGTAATTGCTGGCTTGACATTTTTTAATAAATTGAAATCAAGTATACTATATGCTGTTGTATCCTTAATGGGCTTACTGCGGATGTAAAAAGTCACACAAAACAAATGTGAAGTTTGCAAATGTATGTTTAATTTTAATTATTCTAATAAATTATCCTGAAACTGTTATTTTCTCACAGAGATTTGTGTTTAATAGGAATATCTGTTATTTCATAAAATATATAATCTAACACGTTGCAATGGTGCGGATGTTAAAATAGCGGCACTCGTCAGGAGTTTGTCCGCTAACACAATTACTGCGCGTGCGAAACTAATACTTGTTGTGAAGAGATATGTAGAAAACTAGGCGTAGTGAACAATTTCCGATGTGAGAGATTCTTGTTTCTTTACGTAAGAAAATGAAAGTTATCGAATCTCTAAATTGGTGTTGCCCCAAGTTACGATTTTGTATGATTTAAAATTCACCTGTTATCACTCTTTTCGTTTGTCATCGTTACTTGGAACTGAATACAGTACAATTTGTAAAGCTAAATCTTATCCTAAAAAAAATTCTGCAAAAAGGAATACCTTATAAATTTAACAGCTAGGAGAGGAAATTTTCCCGGTACATAGATAAACTGTATTTAGAGATTATATTGTACTTTGGTTAAAATAACCTCTGAAAACGGAACTTCTCTATAACGAAATCCTGTCTTAAACATAAGTATTTCTCGCTTTACGTGCAAAATGAATAAGAAAAAGAAAGAAAATATGCAGCTGTATCTGGCTTTCGGAAGGAATCCGTAGCATATGCTGTATAAATAAACTACTTATTTTGATTTTGAAGACGAAAGTAGGATATATAATAAAGACATGTGCCTAAGTGAAAATTATTTGATTAATTCTGTTGTGTACAACTGTTTCCGAGAATGTAAATACTAATAAATATCAATAGTTTAGTTGTTGTGAAGTTTTGTTGAATTAAATGTATAGGAATAACAAATGTATTAATAAGTATAAAAAATTATTTTTTTTTTTAGAATTTAAATTGGAATCCTTTTTAATTCACATACATTTTTAGAACTTTTAAAAAGGAAGTGTCAAAAAACAATTGCAAATTTAGTAGATGTATTTTGTGAAATGTTAGCTATATACAGAACATTATAAGAAATAATTACAAATGAAAGAAAAATTATATTTATTTTTTATTGTCAGAAATTAATAAAAATTTGCCTAAATAAACTTTCTAACTATTGCAGAGCTTTTGTTGCGACAATTATAAAAACAATATTAAAAACCACAAAAAAATTAATGTCTCTAAAATAAATTAAGATGCGGTTTTCAAACAAATTGCAGTCAAAAGTACACTTTTTAATTTAAAAATTGAAAATTGCGGCGTTTAAAAGTTTTAAATTTGTCAGTAATAAAAATTGAATTTCACCGAAAACCGGAATTTCATTTCAAATTTCAAAATTTTGCCAGTCGCAAAATGATGTATGCGTTACGCATAGATTTGTTTGGCCTTTATAATACAGACTAGTCGTGAAGGTTTTCAGTATGGAAGCTGTGATGGAATTTTACGCTTCAGTACATGATGCATACTATTCTATGGGCATCTTAGCAAACGAATAAAAATGGAAATTGACAAAATTTTCATATATTTGTATTTCTAAGAGCATTAATAACTAAAAATGAAAAAATAGAAAATACTCTAATATATTCAGTGAGGAATAAAACTGCTAAAGTACATATTTTTGTGAATTCAGAAAGACTTTTTTGAATACAGGAAAGAAACTCATAAACAAATCACTCAAATCGATATATTGTAAACAGTCATAAAGGAAATATAACAAAGGTATATAATGTATATAATTATTTCAGTAATAGTATAAAAAATTGATAAACTGAAGACAGATATATGATTTTTTTGTTATTTTAAGTAGAATCGTCAATTACGATATATATTTCTATGTATCCTTTATGCATTCCGTACTTAATTTGCAATATTTTATTATTTCACAAAAAGATAAAGGAATACAATGACAAAGTTTCATAATATCTTCCTTTATCCTATTGAAAATGTTAAGAAACGATTTTCTAAATTTTATTTTTAAACTAATATTTCCTTTTCAACATGGACATTACAGTTAATTTACATTTGACGCATTTTCTCTACACATTCACTCACTATAGTAATCATAAAAACATTAAAAATCCTCAACAGTCTAAAGATTAGATAGCGTTTTTAAATATGTTACATTGTGAAATACCTAACTTTCTGCGTTATATTTGGATTAAGATATTTGATAAAGTCATAAATAATTCAGAATGTTTCCTACATAAACAAGAGTTCATTCCAGTTTTCTGTTTTCTTTTCATTTACTGCATATCAAATTAGGTGTAAGGTTGTTTGCGTAAGATCTGCTTCGGTACATGGCCTTTGGAAGTAATCCGAAGCATATGCTGTATAAATAAACTATTTATTTTGATTTTGAAGACGAAAGTAGGATATGTATAAAGACATGCGTCTAAGTGAAAATTACGTGATTAATTCTGTCATGTGCAACTGTTTCTGAGAATGAAAATATAAATAAATATCAATAGATTAGTCGATGTACAGTTTTGTTGCAGTATTTAAGTAATAATAAATGTATTAATTGGCAGCAAAAAAATGCATTTTTTTTTTTTTTTGTAACTTGTGGTGGTTACTTGAAGGATCGAAGACTTAACGTCACAAAAACATTTATTTCACAAAACATAACAAACACACACAAAACATTACAGATGAGATTTTAGACATACATGGGAAGTATTCACCGTGGATAAGGTGTAGAACATTTTCGTGTCAACGGGGTGACATGTTTTCAGCCGGGCTAACTCACATCTCACTGGAGAGGTAAGAAAAAATGTTCCGTGCAAGGAACCAATGAAAACAGCGCCCTCTGGGCTCTGGAAAGGATACTGGAGTTGAGAGGTGCGTTAAAAACTTAAATTGGAATTTTTTTAATTTACATACATTTTTAAAAAACTTTAGAAAAAAAATCATGTCATAAAACAATTACAAATTTAGATGCTACGTATTGTGAAATGTTTGTTTTTTAGAGAACATTATAAAAAATAATTGCAAATGAAAGAAAAATTATATTTATTTTTTTATTCTCAGAAATTGATAAAATTTTGCCTAAATAAACTTTTTTACATCATACACTAGATTTAAATCTAATTTCGAGTCGATTATGTGAAAACATCATACATTTTTACGCCATGGTTTGTTTCCAGATGTTTCAATTATTCACGTTTAATTTCGTAACTTATTTTGAAAATAAAAATATTTCATTATGTGAATCTCATTTTGAACTTCGCATTATAAATTACAAAGAAGATCATTTAATGAGTTAAAGGAAGGAATCGTAACGAAGAGGTATTTAGGTTATAGTATTTGTAGTCTAAAAAGCTCATTAATTAGTACCATTACAAACTAATACCATACTTAAAAGTCATTTCTATATTATTAGTATGAAATTTATATCACACAGATACTTATGTGTAAATCAATAATTAGTACGCAGTAAAATAATCAATACGTATACAATAACCTTTTCGACAATTTCTAATATAGTTAAAAACTGTGTATTTTAAGTAACTGCTAATTTACTTATTTATAACTATTATTTATATTAAAAAAGTAGCTGATTTTGAAACATTCCCCGGCAGCATTTAAATATTACGTTGATATCATCTATTTTTAAAATTTTAAAAGAAGATTTTTAGTTTTTATTTAGTATGGGCCTAAGTTTAGTTGTGTGGTAGAACAAAATAATGCGAGAAACAACAAAAGGCGCAGTTATGAAATCAAACATCAAGTATAAACAGAAATATACGTTAGGAAAACCCACAAAATTTATTTTTATTAACGAATGTTTTATGTGCTTGCTTTTCTTAAAATTCCAATTTCAAAAACATAACACTGATTAATTCTTATTCTATTGTTGTGAGGATACTTGGGTCTCAAGAGGTTAGATTAAAAATTTGTAAAAATTGTTAAATTCTATATAATCGCATAAGAGATATTTAGAAAATTTCGACACTAATTTCAAACTGTACAACAACCTTAACAAAAAATGCCAAAAATACTTTTTATTTTTATTTCCGAAACTCGAACTTGCCCATAGTGTTGTAGTGAAAGTAAAATTTTGTGAAATTTTATTTTGTGTAAAAAAAAAATGTAACTAATTTTGTTTACAGAGATGTATGATTTTCTGTATAATTAATTGTTGAGCAGTCATGAGGCGCCAAGCTGGGGAGCCCATACAATGGGGCTGACAGTATACGTCGGCTATAGTTTATAGCCAGTCACAAAAAATATTTATGACAGTCCGCAGGACTGCGCCCCTTTTCTTACCCCCTTGAAGGGGCCACTTCTGGGAAAATGTTGGAGGCAAGGAACGTCGGGGCAAATGTCAGCTCAGCCGGACCAGGGGAGGAGCATGTAGGACCCTTGTGCAAATAGCTTTGTTCATGATACTAATCAGATGTGGGGCTAATCACAGATTGGCTAAGGGGCTTTCCGAAGGCCAGAATGATGCCCCCCAAAAAAAATCTGAATATGATAATTAGAAGTCCGCCTCCAGTTTTTTTTCCCAGAGAAGTTAGTCAGTTTTTCTTGTTGGAAGAAGAATGAGAATGTTGGTGAGTTCTGCACGTAAAAAATAGTCAGTGATAAAAAAAAGTTAGTGGATGTTCCATCTTTGCTGATGTAAAAAAAAGAGAACAGGTAATGCTTAATGTATATTGTTGTTCCCATATTTATATTACATGTTTTGTGATTAGGGATTTTTGTACCCAGATGAGGAAATGGGAAAGTGAGTAATGTATAACTTTAATATATGTAGCATCTGTTTCTAGATTAGTTTAAATGATGCTTAAAATAAATTATGTAACATTTAAAGGTATTGGAAATTGTATGTAATTTAATAGAATTGCAAATAAATTAATTAATTTAAAATTCCCTTTTATCATTCTTCCTAGTAAAATGAGTGTAGTTATTCTTTATATTTTGATGATTAAACTCTAAAGATTTTAAGGGAATCCTATAAGCTAGAATGTCTACTAAAAATTCACAACGCTTTGGCGATGATTAAGTAAAATATCGCTCCTTAAAGTCCAGCATAGGACCTATCATTCTAGCTAGGGATTATATATACGATCACGTAAAGTCACTCAGCTAAGAAAAATATATATATTTAGAGTTAGAATATGAGTGGTTTGTGGAAAAGCAACTGCTGGTCTATTTCACTCCAACATCTTATATAATAATTAATGTGGTGCCAAGTTCCCTCACGGATATCTCCTTGGGTTAATTAAAATATATTATGACTATATTTAGAGTATTTATGAAATTTCTCTTCTTTCATATGTATATTCCGTTAACTTCATATCATTTTTCTCTTTTTACCCTGTTTTCGGATTCTAAATTGTAATGGACATTTGCTATGGTATATAATAAATTAACTATTCACAACTCGTGGTGACTTTTAGTATAAAATCATCTTACATAATTTAATATCTAATCATAATAACAACTATTCCCACCTCACTGGGTACACAAAGTAAACCTCTGGCAAAATTAATTTTTGAGAATGGCATTTTCAAGTTTGATATGTATATCTATATATAGGTGTTTCAGATATTAACTAGGGTTGTATATTTATAGCTATATAGTAAAGATAGCACATACAATGATATTTTATGCATTTGTAACTTGTTTCGATATTAATATTATAAAAATATTCTGGCAATCATGCTGTTAATTTTAAACTGTTATTCTTAGAAATGGTGTATGTTATCTATTTTGAATTGGTTTCTATATGTATAAAATTAAATTAAAAAAAAAATACATAACAATAGCAAAATGCAAATTATAAAAAAATAATAATAATAAATGAATAAATAAACGAATAAAATAAAATAAAAATAATGATAATAAGTGTAATTAAAGAAATATAATAATTTTAAAATTATCACACTATGTGGTAAAGCAAAGAAAATTTAAATAATGGTATTATGTATTGTATAATAATATTCATACATACATATTTCTTTTCTTGTTATTGTGATAATTGTACATTTATGTGTATTGATTGGTGCATAGCATATGTCGCGTGGGAGAAAACGAAAATCCGTTAATAGAGATAACTCAGGGGTACAAACAAGGAAGCAATTGCAGGAAGCATTAAACAAATTAACTGATAACAATATGGCAGAAGTTAAACCAGATCTAGCGAATATTTTGACATTAATACTACCCTTTGATGGAAAAAAAGTAAAAAATGTCGTCTTTTATTTGAAAGAGTTTGATACTCTAACAGACCAAGTAAAAGTCTCAGAAGACTTCAAATTGCAAATTTTAAAAGCAAAATTTATAGGGGACGCTCGCGATAAACTTGCTTCAGATGATAGTCTAAATAATGAAACTGATTACAAACAATTTAAAACAAAAATGACTAAAATTTTTCAAAAAAAGGATTCATTTGCAGATTCGCAAACAAAATTTAATTCTATTAAACAGAAACCAAATCAGTCTATTACTGATCTTATAAGTGAATTTGAAAGAGCAGCATCGGACTATCTGAATGCTTCTGGGCATGCAACAGAGGATGGAGCTAAAAAACTTTTTGATTTAATTAAAATTAATAAGTTTCTGGAAGCAATTTCCCCAAATATTTCTTTAGAATTGCGAAAATCGGAAAATAAAGATTTTTCGCGTCTATGCGAAAAGGCTAAAACTATTGAAAATGCTTTCAATTCAACAACATTAGAACAAATAAATGCAGTTTCAGCTATAGCGAGTACAGAAAAAAATGAATTTTGCGAAAATTTATTAAAAATAAATGCGGATCAATCGACTGCCATATCGGAGCTTGAAATGGAAATAAATAATTTGAAATTGACTAATAAAGAAAACACAACTGAAGGAAATAAATCACAGAAATTTTGTCAAATTTGCAATGATGGTAGGCATGACATTAGCTATTGTTGGTACAATTTAAAGAGTAATAGAGGTTTTAGACAGGATTTTTTTAACACAGGTATGCAGCAAAATTACACTCAAAATGAAAATGGTTTGACCCAAAATTATGGTCATGGAAACACGAGATTTCCAGGTTCCTACTCGACGCAAAATTACACTCCGTTCAATAATCATGGTTATAACAATTATCATGGGTATCCGAGGGATAATTTTAGCAGCCAAAACGCTCCTAATCAAAATTTTATATTCCCTAATAATGAGTATTACGCCGAACACAATAATACAAATCGGCAACAACCTTTTCGGAGAGGTCATACGAGAGGGTGGCGTGGTCAAAACAACCATAACAGACGAAACACCATGCAAGACAATAGAAGTAAAGGAAATAATTCGAAAACAGATAATAATAGAAATAATCGATCGGAAAACAAATAAGGGGGTCTACAATTCAAAATAAAGAAAGGATGTACCCGGGTAGATCCCTTAGGAAGGGGTACAATTTACAAGAAAAAAAACAACCGAAATGGGAT
Organism: Maratus speculifer; assembly: GCA_964019185.1. Classification (NCBI taxonomy): domain Eukaryota; kingdom Metazoa; phylum Arthropoda; class Arachnida; order Araneae; family Salticidae; genus Maratus; species Maratus speculifer. The sequence continues at coordinate 110,920,181 of OZ025300.1, forward strand.
GAACAAAGGAATAAAACAGCTCTGATTTCAAGTGTAAATTCTACTAAGGAAGATAGTTTACCTATCATACAATTAGATATTTATGGGATTTCAGTGAAAATACTCTTCGATTCAGGGGCAGCTGTCAGCCTCTTATCACCGGACATTTTTGAATCTCTAAAAGAAACTGAAGCAAAAATAAAATATTTAGGTAATCGTATAACTATACAATCTTTTGATAACTCCAAAATATCCTTCAGACACTGCATAAAATTAACGTTTAAAATAAATAACATTTTCACAACCGGTACATTTTATGTAACATCAAAAAGTTTTCAGGGCGATTATGATATGTTATTAGGATATGATTATCTGAAAATAAATAGAATGATTTTAGACTTTAATGAAAAAGCTTTGCGGTTTAAAAATACTAGGTTGTCTTTGGAACCACAGAAGGACAAGGACTACAACAGTCAAATTAATGTATTGCATAAAAATAATGATAATACGGTAGTCACAAATAAATCAAATAAAGGAAACACGAAGAAAGTTAAACGAGTTAATACGGAAATTTTCGCAACAAGTGTGAAAGATATTCACATTCAGCCAGGGGAAGTAAAAATTATGCCATTGAACTGTCCATGTTCCATTCAACCAAATCAATTGATTTTACTTGAACCTTTGGAAGATTTTAGGGATTTGATTTCTGAACAGTCAGTTCATGAGGTTAAGAGTACAAACAGAATTAATATTATTATAACAAATAACAGCGGAGAAAAGAAAATAATTAAACAAAATGCGAAGGTAGGACACATTATCACAAATTTTGATAGCAAAAATAATTTAAACGAAAATGATATCGAGGACGGGAAAATTTATCAAATCAATAATCTGAGTTTAGAGGACACTAGAGCATTGAGAGAAGCAGAATTTGATATCAAGGATTTTAAAATTGATCATTTATCGGGGGATCTTAAAGAGGAAGTAGCGAATTTATTACTAAAACATGCCCACGCATTTTCTAAATCTTACCAAACTTTGGGTCAAACAGATTTAGTCATTCCAAAAGTGACACTTAGCCATAATTTCCCCATTCAGCATAAGCCTTACAAGACTCAACAAGCGGCGAAAGATTATGCACAACAAGAGATTCGCAAACTTTTGGAGGCTAAAATAATAGAAAAATCGGATTCCGATTATGCATTCCCCGTACTTTTTGTTAAAAAAAAGAGTACTGACAAGGAGAAAATTCGATACCGCATGGCTGTAGATTATAGAACTTTAAATGAGATATTGGAAGGGTTTCCTTACCCGGTACCCGACGTAAAGACAATTTTACAGGCAATGAGTGGAAAAAAACTGTATTCGGTTTTAGATCTTCACTCAGCTTTTTTTCAAATAAATTTGAGGCCACAGGACAGACATAAATTAGCATTTGTTACAGAATATGGCGTTTTTTCACCATGTCGTTTAAATTTCGGATTGAAGATCAGTAGCACCAAGTTCGCAGAATTAATGGATAAAGTGTTAGGACATTTCCCCAAAGACAAAGTAAATTACTATCTAGATGACGTTATAATAGCTGCCGAAAATCCGCAGGAAATGCTTAAACTTTTACAGGAGGTCCTGCAAACATTTATAAATAATAATATAACTGTGGAGCCTTCTAAAGCTCAGATTTGTAAAGAGGAGATAGAGTTTCTAGGATTTAAGGTTAATAAAAATGGATATGCACCTTCTGACAGAAATGTGGGGAAAATTCAGCGTTTAGTGCGTCCCAAAAACAAGAGAGGGGTTAAATCTTTGCTTGGATTAGCCAATTATTTCAGAACCCTCATTCATAATTATGCGGAGATAGTTAACCCTTTGGTAGAAATGACAAAAGACAGTGCGAGATTTAAATGGACTAAGGAAGCAGATCAGGCATTTTTGAACATACAAGCAGCCATTATAAATAATCCTACGTTAAAACCACCAAATTTTAACAAGGAATTTTTCTTAATCACAGATGGATCAAAAGTTGCAATCTCAGCCATTTTGGCGCAAGAGGATAATGGGTTTTTATTCCCAATAGAATTTTTTGGACGCAAACTTAAACAAACTGAATCTGTGTATCCGAGTTTAAAATTTGAGCTGTTAGCTATTCATGAGGCTGTCATGCACTTCAAATCAATTCTCATTGGTAGAAAATTCACTATCCTAACGGATAGCAAAGCCTTAACTTATCCTCTAAAACTAGAAAATCAATCGGACATTGTTGCTAGATGGATATTAAACCTTAGTGACTTTGATTACACTATTGAATTTTAGAAGGGAAAATTAATCCTGCAGATTACGTAAGTAGGAACATATGCAATATTACTACTCAAACTGAATTACAAAACAATTTATTTAAAGTTAATCCCCAACTTTCTGATGAAAATATAAAAATACATCAGTACCAAGATGAAAAATTATCAATTATCATTAAAAAGATTGAATCAGGCAAAAACAAGAAACTTAATAAAAAATTTGCGTTAAATGATAAGAAACTCTTAATATTAAAACAAAATGCAAAACACCCTGAACTAATTATAGTTCCAGATGATTTAAAGTTAACAATTATACAAGAAGCACATGGACCGCACTTTGGATTTGCAAAAACTTATGCAACAATAAAATCGCGGTTGTTTTGGTATGGCATGTACCAACATATCAAAAACTATTGCAGTAATTGTGTAAGGTGCAATAAAAGTAAACAACATCCGACAATTAAAGTGCCGATTCAGGAAATGGATAGAAATCTACAAATTGGGGCAACTATACATATCGATGTGATTGGGCGATTACCTCTGACACTACGTAAAAATTGTTTCATATTTACAATTGTAGATGCGGGTTCACGATTTTTAGAGGCAGTTGCGGTACGGAATGTGGAATCGCAAACATTGTTAAATATTTTAAATAAATACTTTGCTTCTTATGGATTGGTGTCGGAAATTGTCGCGGATAATGGGAAATATTTTAGGTCGGCGGTGTTTACGGAATATATGCGTGCTCTTAAAATAAATTTAAATTTTACGAGCCTGTATAAGGCTTGCGCAAACGGTTTAGTAGAGATCACGAACAAAATATTGAAATCATCTTTGGTAGCTATGAGCAATTCGACATTAGAATGGGACACGCGTCTCGACTATTTTAAATTACATTACAATACATCACTACACAGGGCTACCGGATTTTCACCAGCTAAACTATTTTTCGGTCGAGAGATAAGAAATCAGTTTACGATTTATAATTCTCCCGACGAAATGTGCACACTAACATATGTTAAGAATAGGCTAGAACATATGCAGGAAGTGTACAAACAAGCATTAGCAAATCAACAAAAAATGCTGCGCGAATACATTAAAGAAGATGATTTCCAGAAGACTACAAGTTTAAATCTGGGTCAAAGAGTATTTATGAAAGTTATTGGCAAACCCAGAGCACTTCACCCGCGATTCGAAGGGCCATTTATAGTAGTAAAAGTAGTTCGTAACAATAATTATGTATTACAGGATGAATTCAATAAAAATGCGCCTACGATTAGAAGACACATACAGCATCTGTATGCGCCTAAAATGACAAGGAATGTCGAAAAACTTTTAGAAGATTCGGATAAAACGGGTTCTATTCAGTAAAAACACTTAAGTACACGATGGGTTATCAACTTATACGCCGAACCTTGAATAAATATGTATATATATATTTTTTTTCCCTTTGTAAATAAATGATTACTGTTTCGAAGATCTTACTAGAGGTACTAAAAAAAAAATGTTAATTAGGTATAAATTACTCTGTTATTTGAAGTAGCAGAGGTCAGCATTGACAATAAAAGCGATTTGTTGGGACAGTTTTTTTTTTCTTCGGCGGAGAAAGCGGTTTTTTTCCCCGTAACCCATTCGGAGGCGAGGGCTTTTTTTTTCTACCGTAACACACTGCTTTCTCTCCCCGATGAGAAATAGGAATGTTTTTTTTATGCAAATGAGCTACGAGTGTCGGAGCGCCGTTTCCCCCTCCCTTTTCGCTTTTCGTGGAGAGAGGAGAAATGCGCTGTCTAAGTTTCTATGCTACGATGTAGTAGGAGGGTATGGTGACGTCATACTATGTCTCTCTCCGGGGTCAGTGTATACAGGCGTAATAGCCAGTTCGTGTATGCTGTTGTCGAGAGAGAATTTCTTTCTACGCTAGCTACATGAAGAAACTGGTTGCTAAAGTTTCATTTAAGTACTTTGAGCGATAACACATAGAGAGAATTTATTAATACGGGACAATTCACAGGGAATCGTGTTTTGCAGGCGTGCAAGCATATAGCTAAATTAAGTAAGCGCTTATTGGGGTCAGTAATGATAATAATATGAATAATACCGGTTTTTTCACTTTAACGTGATTCACACACACATATGGACAATCTTAATAAAAAAAATGGTCAGATTAAAATAAGCAACAAAAGAAACAAAAAAAAATATAGACATAATAAATTTTTAGGTTTTCCCTGTCCCCAGACGAAGTTTTATAAGCTCACTAGGCATGGAGGTTATCTGCAGTCCCGGTTTATAAATTTAACAAATTAAATATTAGTTATTTACAAATTTTGAAACACGTTTCAGTTCATTACAGTACGAACACAATATATTTAAACTTTGTTCTAACAATATAAATAATTAAACAATCAGCTGGCACACTAGGAGCAGTGATACAATAATCACAATATATACTTGAAATATAAATAAATAAATTAAAATAATGCATATTATAACAATGAAACACAGTTTATACAGGGCAAATTTCCACGAGTAAATATATATATGCATACAATATAGTAAAACATAATAATTAAATAAATTTCTTTGTGACATACAGCTTCTTCTTCTGTCCTGAAAACATGTTATAATGACAGATAAAATTCATAAAAAAAGAAATAATAATATCATGCAATCTCACTTTATAGCTTACAATAAGATTCTCATTAAAAAAAAATAAATAAATAAATAAATAAATAAAATAAGTGAATAATAAAAAAAAAGAAAGACAGCGTGCAAACGCAAGCTTGAATGACAATTCTTCATGCTTCTTCATGCAATTAAAAAGAGGGGAGTGTCAATGTTGGGATTGATGGTTTTCGGTTCTTCTTATGAAGAGATGTGTGTGTATCATGATCAAATTACAGGATAATTGAAACATAGATATTAAACATAATAAAGAAATATATGGTTGGGATCTAAAAAAAAATTTATTGTTGTTGGTATCTAGTTTATTTTCTTTTCACTGAGTTATAATAATAACTTTAACTTAGAAAGACTTGATGCGGGGATCTCGCTTAGGGATTCGTCATGTAATGCATAAAAAAAGGACTCAGAGTGAAACGATTACTCGTGATATTACGACACTTCTGGTCCCCTCACTGACTAGGTGTTGGTAAACAAACGGAGATATGTTTCAGTGGGATTGGTTGGGTCAGTTGAGTCGCTAGAATGAGGGGACGGGGGGGCGTCAGGCAAGGAAGATTGGAGGTCATGCTTACAAGAGAGACTTACCTCGTTTTAGCTGAGGAGCCTGCTTCGCTTTCCGATCTAGCTGAAGGGTCATGCTTCGCCTTCCAGGAAGTCCACAGTTGGAGAAAGGCCATGGCTGGGCAGTAATATCTTCAGTGGGCGCTGAAATAAACCAAACAGATTAGATCTCGGGAATAGTGTAATAAAAATAAGATATATGTATTGCTAGTACTTAAAGTTCCCATATAAGTTGTAAAAAAAAAAAAAAAAAAAAAAAAAAAAAAAAGAATCACTAAAGGTACGATGGCAAAATTGGCCAAAACAGCACTTTGCGAGTAATTCTGTGGATCTATCATTGAAAATGTTTTTAAATACAAAAAAAGGGGTATTATAAGTTTAAAATTAAATAAAACATAAATTCGTTAAGAGTGGGAATGTTCAGTTCTTAAAAGTGCAAGGGAAGTAACGTCGTTTAATTTCCTATGGAGACAGGATTAAGTGTTACATGGTAGGGCTAAAATAATAATAATAATAATAAAAAATTATAATAATGAAATAATAATAATAATAATAATAATGTTATCTTATTAACTCTCTTAAAACATAATAACAACAATAAGCTTCAATTCTATGTCAAAATTTTAAAATACAAAAAAAAATGCAAATACCAAGCTCCAGGTTCCATCTAGAATTGGTTTTTCTGCTTAAATTTAAAAAAATAATTATTAGGCATTAAATACGTAAATTTTTCAGTTTTGTTAAAAAAAAAAAAAAAAAAAAAAAAAAAAAAAAAAAAAAAAAAAAAAACATAAATAAATAAATTAAGATAAAAGCAAGGATGAGTAATGAATCATTATAATAAGATGGTACATACTTTTAACATAAAAGAGGGGTTGTCTCGATGCGTCTGATGTGCAGACAGCTTCGCAGGCGAAGATCTCTGCTTCCGGCCGGCATCAGATCATGGAGTCTCAGCTTTTCTGTTATTCACCTGTTAAAATAAAAAAAAGGGAAGAACCGAGCTATTGTTAGTATAGTGAATTTACAATATATATAGATTTAAGATAATAAATAAATAAACATATACATAAAATGTATGCATAGAAGAGCGTAGTTAAATTTCGGCTTATTTTGAAAATTTCATTTTAGATGTTTTAAAATTTTAATACTATTTGGAGCTGCAGTTAGAAAATAAATAAATAAATAAATGGATAAAACATAATTATCAGGACAAAGTTTAAACTATTATTCATTGTTAGCCTTATAACCCTAAGCTGCATAAAAATTACATGGCAGTAGCATGATTAAATAAATAATTAAAAAAACTGTTCTATACTAGCACGATGAGTCGCTAACTAACCTGTTTGCGTTGTGAACCGGCCGTTTAGGCAGATAATAGGTTCATCTTAGGCAGAGCTACTCTGTACGCGATGTAGCATAAAAAAAAAAAAAAAAAAAGAGAAAAAAAAATTAATAGGGTGCTTACAAAGCAGGCTAGTTGATTTATGTTTCACTGAGGATTTAATAGATCAAAATAATTGGCTGTATGAAGTTTATAAACATAAGATAGCATCAAACACTCTACAGCAAAACTGTGTGTCATGTCTGGCTCTCTGGATAAAAGTGAGAGGCCAATGATTAAGGCTATCAACCATGTTGTCTAATGTATATAGTAAATAATTCAACTTTTACGAGACACATAAGGCAATTAATATACGGGAATGATTACTGTCTCTCTCTTATAGGCTAAGATTAAAAGAATAAAGCACACTGTTTCACTTAAGTTATACAACATATACAGAGATATATATGTACTTACTTTGTATGAGTAATCTTTCCGATGACGCTTTGAGCGGTCAGACGCGTTGTATTTCTCCCGCGTCGGCAGAAGTCTAGGGTCAGCTCATTTGTGGTTCTTTTAAAGGGGTGTGAAGTACTAATGACACTTTAATCGTGGGAAACTGGATTCCCGTCCCTGGCTGTCAGTGTTGGGGGTGAAAAGAGGAATATATTTTGTTTCTCTTTTCACGATTTCGTCTTCACATAAATTCAGTTGTCTTGAACGGGTGGTGAAAAAAAAAATTTTTTTTCTCTCTCTCACGATGACTAGGTTTTGAAAGGGAATTGAAAGAATTTAGGGATCAATATAATCGGTATAGATTTTTTATATATAGTCTAGAATGATTTTGCTGCATACGCGTGAACTTTGTTCTGTCCGCTGTAAATATTTTTTTTCTGGCGTATGTGTTAGTATAATATATATATTTTTTTTCATACATTGATTCCTCTTCAGGATGTTATATATATATATATAATTGAAGATATTGTCATAATGTGGGTATGAACAAATATAGAATTGATTTTGAATCGGACTCTTGCATATTGAAGTGTGTTATTCTCGTTTTGTTTCTTTATATACTATTGTCATACATCAATTTTATAAGTTGTGTGTACATCATATTTGAAAATATTAATTATATATATTAAAATGCCATTCTTCAGTACAATGATGTAAATTTAGCCAGAGTTTTACTTTCTATATTAGATGCTATCAGAGTTTGGTTTAACATTTGGTCTAGAAATCTGAGCCTATGTTTACAGGGCTCATCTACCAAAATATTCAAAATTTTGGGAACAATGATAATAATCATTACCATAGTAGTTGAAGCAAGAGTGACTTCGAAGTTATATTACACGAAAAGTTCTTTGAATAGGCCATTGCTTGAACTAGAACAAAAATTTGCTAAATACCCAGTCTCTAGTAAGCCTGTGAAGGACCGGGCGAGGTCGGGACAAAGTAAAAAGTCTCAATTACGGCATAGCAGCTAAGCATTTCTTTCTCTGCTGTCTGAAGAGCTGTATCAAAGAGGTTGGCTTCACGAATTCCACGGCTGAAAATCGGATTGCGACACAGCAAAAGGACACTTATACTTGTGCTACAGACTGTTGCAATACAGTAAGATAGACTGGAATACAGCTGAAGGACACTCAAAAAGGTGTCACAGACTCTTGCACCACACTGGAATGGGCGGTAAAACTTTTCAGAGACACTGATGACTGGGCCACTATGATCAATGAACTGGATTCTTCAGCGGTGTGTTGCAATAAAAAGCAGCACAGAACTCATTTTTTTTAACATTTCACACACAACAGAACTTGTTTTTTTTTTTATTTATCCAAGGGGGGAAGATGTTGTAGTGAAAGTAAAATTTTGTGAAATTTTATTTTGTGTAAAAAAAAAATGTAACTAATTTTGTTTACAGAGATGTATGATTTTCTGTATAATAAATTGTTGAGCAGTCATGAGGCGCCAAGCTGGGGAGCCCATACAATGGGGCTGACAGTATACGTCGGCTATAGTTTATAGCCAGTCACAAAAAATATTTATGACAGTCCGCAGGACTGCGCCCCTTTTCTTACCCCCTTGAAGGGGCCACTTCTGGGAAAATGTTGGAGGCAAAGGACGTCGGGGCAAATGTCAGCTCAGGCCGGACCAGGGGAGGAGCATGTAGGACCCTTGTGCAAATAGCTTTGTTCATGATACTAATCAGATGTGGGGCTAATCACAGATTGGCTAAGGGGCTTTCCGAAGGCCAGAATGATGCCCCAAAAAAAAAATCTGAATATGATAATTAGAAGTCCGCCTCCAGTTTTTTTTCCCAGAGAAGTTAGTCAGTTTTTCTTGTTGGAAGAAGAATGAGAATGTTGGTGAGTTCTGCACGTAAAAAAATAGTCAGTGATAAAAAAAAGTTAGTGGATGTTCCATCTTTGCTGATGTAAAAAAAAGAGAACAGGTAATGCTTAATGTATATTGTTGTTCCCATATTTATATTACATGTTTTGTGATTAGGGATTTTTGTACCCAGATGAGGAAATGGGAAAGTGAGTAATGTATAACTTTAATATATGTAGCATCTGTTTCTAGATTAGTTTAAATGATGCTTAAAATAAATTATGTAACATTTAAAGGTATTGGAAATTGTATGTAATTTAATAGAATTGCAAATAAATTAATTAATTTAAAATTCCCTTTTATCATTCTTCCTAGTAAAATGAGTGTAGTTATTCTTTATATTTTGATGATTAAACTCTAAAGATTTTAAGGGAATCCTATAAGCTAGAATGTCTACTAAAAATTCACAACGCTTTGGCGATGATTAAGTAAAATATCGCTCCTTAAAGGTCCAGCATAGGACCTATCATTCTAGCTAGGGATTATATATACGATCACGTAAAGTCACCCAGCTAAGAAAAATATATATATTTAGAGTTAGAATATGAGTGGTTTGTGGAAAAGCAACTGCTGGTCTATTTCACTCCAACACATAGCTATAGTTTGGCACTTTGATTTTAGTATTCACCACACTAGCAGTTTACTTATCAGTCTTTTCATATTTATATTTAATATAGTTCTATATATTTTTTGGTATGTATTCTTGAAAAAAAATATGATGCAAAAAATGATCAAATATTTTTATACATTTAATATCTGCTCTTTTTTAACATTTTCGAACAAAGTTTTAAAAGTGCTTATGCATTCGATTTCTCTAGCCTTCTCACAGTGGGGCAATAAATCTTCATATCTGGCAAAAATCGAAAAAATGAAATTTATTTTGAACTATCAGCATGCGTCACTTTAATAGAACAGATATGAGTACACATCTACCTAGTATTAAAAATTGCTCAAAGTTATTTTGATCGTCAGTAAATAAAGAAGTTAAACTGCATATTGTATTTTGATAATAAATGAAAAAAATCAATAATTTTGTTTCAAAATTCGTTTGTTAATTTCGCTGTAATAATTAAGAAATATATTTTTTTTACTAGTGAACCTTTAACTACAAGTATGTAACAATAATTCATTAACTTTCAATATATTTTAATACGATTTTTATAGATATACAGACACTTAGAATATATAGTGGTGAAATTGATAAAAAAAAAATTAACAGTGTCTACAAACATTGAAGGTTTTAATTATGAGTTAAGGCAAATTAAGTTTTAACTGTAATTTTTTCTACTATGTTTGAGTTTTAACCCCTTAACTGGTTAATTCTTTTCCGTTAAATAAATTGAAAATAGCGGACTCACAACACTATTATTTAAATAAAATATTTGTAAAATTTAATCTAAACATTCCCGTCTTTCAATAGTATGAAAATTTTCTTAAAGATAATAGTGATGTCGAAAAGCTTTAAATGATGAATTAAGCAAATTCGTCTTGCCCGAACGACGTTCGGGTGAACCAGTTAAGCGGATAAAAGGATAAATATATCAGAAAATCTTTCTCCTTTTTGCTTCTTTTTTCATTGTATAGCCATTTTTATAGTTAATCATCCTTAAATATTTGTTTGTGTACGGGTGTGCCAAACATGATTATATATTGCTTCTTTGTTAAAGACGAATTTAAATACATTATTTATTACAAAATAATGTACTTAAATGACACTAACTATCATGAAACGTTTTAACAAAAAAACTTTTGAAAAGTTATATGATTTTTTGGTATAAGTGCTCCATAATCAGAGAAACTACGAACAAGTAGTTTAAATGAAAAGAAGATTACATGTTTTAAATTTTAGTGTAATTTCCGATGAACAAAAGACAAGACAAATCTTTTGAATTAATAAAGAGTGGCTTGGCAACTCGCTTTCATTTCCTCGATTTGAAAAGCAAACAGAAGCGTCAATGAAAAGCAAACGTGTCCATTTTCATATTCCGTCTGAATTTGTTCTGGACTATCAAAACGATCATGAGTAAAACTGTTTCACGATACTAGTTGTACATCTTCATTAGTGTACGCGGCATGTATGAGTTTAAGACCTGAAAGAAAGGAAACCAAAAAGTGTGTGTTAGCACTAAGACAGCAGAAACAGTGTTTTCCTTCTGCTGTCTTTATAATAATGCGTACATTTTGCCTGAGAAAGGTTGATTCAAACATTCAAAACGAGTCCCTAACATTCACTTTAAGGTTTGCTTGAGAATCATTAAAATTATGAATTATGTTTACATTTTGTTGTTGTTGTTGTTGAATTTTAAATGCGATATTATGGATGATATATAAATTTTTAATTTGTGTAAAGCTATCTTCAATTCTTGTTTTTAACTAATTTTTCTACAAAAAAAATTCGGAAAAGTTTTGTAAATTACTCTACAGCTTTTGTAAAAGTTTGAAGTTTTACTATTTTTAATCTACAAAAGAATCCATGATGTGCTTTTTTTGTTCAAAGTAAATTTTATTTTTTGCCAACTTTGGAGGCTTATTGCTCCGCTGTGCGTCTGTTATTCTCCCCACGCTCTAACTCACATAACAGGGCTCACATAAAAAGAACATATATTTCACATAGAAAGGAATGTGGAAAAATAAGTTGAATTTAAAATGAAAAGTTATCTCGCTATTCTAAAAAAAGTAACTAATGCTGTTACCGCCACTGCACTGTAAAAAAAAAAATCCTTTAAATTTACGCCAAAAACTGTTTTTTTTAACAGTGTGACAATGATTTTTTGTGACCTAGGGAATTTCTTCACTAACATTAAGGAAATTACCGCACACAAAAGTATGAAAATTGGTGGCATTATAGAAAAACATTTCATAAAACATGCTGATAAAGGCAGTTTTTAAATCGAATAATTTTTAAGAGATATTTAATGTTAATTATAATAGTCAAAATCATTACATTATAAAGGTTTTATAGGATAAAAAAAATTTGCATAGAACATTAAAAATTTTTGATCATTATATACATTAGAGGTTCCCGAAAAGAAGATTACATTATTTTTTTTTAATTTCATTCGTTTTTTGTGGATTAATTTCCATTTTATATTCAAATTTTCAGCAATTTGAAAGACTTGTTTTACATATCTTATAAAAGGTTATTATTTTAAATTGTTGCCAAATCATCAAAGAATCAAAGAATCATATTTCTTTCAAATAAAATATATACAGGGTGTTTCGCTACCAGACCGACAAACTTCTAGGGGTGATAGTAGACATAAAGACAAACATTATTAAATAAGAAACCATGGGGCGCAAACGTCTTCTGTAGGAGCTAGGGGCAATTAAAGTTTAAGGTCCAAAAATTCAAACCCTGATAAAAATTAGAAAAAAGGGTCGATTTGTATGCGGTTTTCTCTAAAATCATTCTTTATATGACGATTTTTTATTTTTTTATTTTAAAGGTTAAGCTCAAAAATTGTCGATAGAGGGCGCTTTAAACTTTAGAGTAACGAACAAATACTTTTTGCCGTTTATTTGTGCATGGGGTTGAAATTATTCTAAAGTTTATATTTTAACTTAAATTTTAAGCTCAAAATCGGTCACATGGGGATCGGTTAACTAACAAAAAATTAACTGTGAACCGAGGGGATTATATTAAACGCTCATAACCATTGGATAAACTAATCGATTTTGTTGCGGTTTCCGTGTAGATCATTCTCTTAGTAATTATTTTATTCAAAATGACGTACAGCTTTCATCTCCTTATTTCTTGATAAAGGGCGCTTCCGACACATGTCCGACATTTCAATGGTATTACTCCTGGGTGTTTCACTACCAGACCACCATACTTCCAGGAAGTGGAAGGGATGCAAAGATGACTCGGAATCGCACAGGACAGTAACGTTGAAAATTGCTTTTTTGCATGTTACACTTAAAAAATAGCAGAGAAAAAAACAACAGAAACAAGCAGAGAAACAGCAACATGTTAAAGTGACAGAACCAAGTTTATTTAAAGGTTTTACTGCAAAAAGTGTTAGAAATTATGACCAGAAAAAGTTCGGCACGCTTGACAGCGACAGTAGATGGCGATGCGATTTTCTTGCGATAGATGGCGCTGAACGGTAATGCTCGTGAAAGTTTCTCTCTCGTTGCGCAGCTCTATGTGGTTCCAGCACGATCGGGCTCTTCCACATTTTACCAATGATGTTCACCGATACCTCAACGGAAAATATGGACAGCGGTGAATAGGTCGTGGTGGCCCGGATTATTGGCCTGCCAGATCATCGGACTTATCAAGTATGAGCTTCTTCTGCTGGGGTTACATGAAATGTTGGATGCATCAGAATCCCGTACCATCAAATAAAGACTTAGCAGCTCGTATTTCTGTAGCTTCCGGAAATGTATCAAAGATTCCAGGAATCTTTCAAAGCGTGAGGAATTACATGCGACGCCACTGTCAAGCATGTCGAATTACTTCTTGTCGTAATTTCGAACATCTTTTTTAGTAAAACCTTGAAATAAACTGTTTTATGTCATATTCACGTGTTGCTGTTTCTCTGCTTCTTTCTGTTGTTTTTTTCTCTACTTCCTTTAACCATAACTCGTAAAAAAGACATATTTATCGTTACATTCCTATGTGATTCCGAGTCGCTTTTGCATCCCTAACACTTCGTGGAAGTATGGTAGTCTGGTAGTAAAACACCCAGAAGTAATGCCGTTGAAATGTCGGAGATATGTTGGAAGCGCCCTCTATGAAAAAATGAGGACACCACAGCTGTACGTCATTTTGAATAAAATAATTACCAAGGAAATGACCTACACGCAAACCGCAACAAAATCGATTAGTTTTTCCAATGTTTATGAGCGTTTAAAATCTGCGCCTCGGTTCACAGTTAATTTTTCGCTAGTTAACCGACTCCCGTGTTTCCGATTTTGGGCTTAAAATTTAAGTTAAAGTCTAAACTTTAGAATAATTTCAACCCCATGCACAAAATAGAGGCAAAAAGTATTTGTTCGTTACTCTAAAGTCTAAAGCGCCCTCTATCGACAATTTTTGAACTTTACCTTTAAAATAAAAAAATAAAAAATCGTGATATAAAGAATGATTTTAGAGAAAACCGCATACAAATCGACCCTTTTTTCTAATTTTTATTAGGGTTTGAATTTTTGCACCTCAAACTTTAATGGCCCGTAGCTCCTACAGAAGACGTTTGCGCCCCATGGTTTCCTATTTAATAAGGTTTGTCTTTATGTCTACTATCACCCCTAGAAGTTTGTCGGTCTGGGAGCAAAACACCCTGTATATATATACAGGGTGTTTCTAAATTCATGGTACAAACTTTAAGGGGTGATAGTACACATCAAGACAAACAATATTAAATAGGACATCAAGGGTCCCAAACGTTTTCCGAAGGAGATAGGCGCCATTAAAGTTTAGGGTCCAAAAATTCAAATGATTATAAAAAACAGAAAAATTGGTCGATTTGTTTGCGGTTTTCACTAAAACTATTCTTTATGTCAGTATTGTCTTGAAAATAAATTGTAAAGAAAAATTTCAAAAAATGCCGATAGAGGGCGCTTTTGACTTTGGAGTAACGAACAACTATTTTTTACCATTATTTTTTTATTCTCATTAATTTTTTTAGAAGCTTAGACATAAACTTAAATTTTGAACTCAAAATCTAAATCGTTGGGAGTAGTTAAGTAGCGCAACCTGAACTATGGGGGAGGTTCAAATTTCAAATGATTATAAGAAACGGAAAAAATGGTCAATCGATTTGCGATTTTCACAAAAATTATTCTTTATGTCTGTATTATCTTGAAAATAAATCATAAAGATGAAATTTAAAAAAAAAAATGCTGATAGAGGGCGCTTTAGACATTGGAGTAACGTACAACTATTTTTTACCGTTATTATTTGCATCTCATAAAGTTTTTTTAGAAGCTTAGACATAAACTTAAATTTTGAACTGAAAATCTAAATCGTTGGGAGTGGTTAAGTAGCGCAAACTGAGCTGTGTTCAATGGGGGTGGGGAGGTTCAAATTTCAAATGATTATAAAAAACGGAAAAATTGGTCGATTCGTTTGCGGTTTTCGCTAAAACTATTCTTTATGTCAATATTTAGTTTAAAATAAATTGTAAAGATAAATTTCAAAAAACTCCGTTAGAGGGCGCCTTAAATTTTAGTGTAACCAACAACTATTTTTAACCGTTATTTTTTGCATCTAATTTAATGCTCGTAAAAGCTTAGACTTAAATTTTGAGCTCAAATTCTAAATCGATGGGAGGGTTAAGAAGGGCAAACTAACTGTGTTCAGTAGTTTAAATGTTACTCTCCCCAACCCTCGAACACAGTTCAATTATCCGCTACTTATTTACTCACAACGATGCAGATTTTGAGCTCAAAATATAAGTTTTAACTTTTACAAGCATTTAATTAGATACAAAAAATAATAATTTATTATAATTGTTGGTTACTCTTAAGTTTAAGGCGCCCTCTGACGGCTGTTTTTGAAAGATATCTTCAAAATTTATTTTCAAGTAAATATTGACATAAGGAATAGTTTTAGCGAAAACGGCAAACGAATCGACCAATTTTTCCGTTTTTAGGTGCGTTCGTAATTATATAATACGTAGCACCTATAGTTGTCGTTCAGTCCGTCCGTCTGTCCGTCCGTCTGTCCGTCCGTCCGTCTGTCCGTCCGTCCGTCTGTCCGCATATAACAACGCAAAAACTACCCAACCGAATCGTTTGAAATTTAAAATACATAAATATTAGATATTTTTGTCGAGTCATTTCAAATTTTATGAGAATCGGATGGATAGATCAATTACAGGGACGATCAAAAGTATTCTATTACATTACGGTCAATGGGGAAAAAAGTTTCAAATGCATTTTAATCGTTTGAAATTTAAAATACGCAATTATTACATAATTCTGTCGTGTTATTTCAAATTTTTTGATAATCGTGTGCATAGATCAATTACAGGGGCAATCAAAAGTATTCAATTACATTATGGTCAATGGGGAAAAAGTTTCAAATATATTCTATACGTTTGAAATTTAAAATACATAATTATTACATAATTTTTTCGAGTTATTTCAAATTTTATGAAACTCGGACGAATAGATCAATTACAGGGACAATCAAAAGTATTCCATTACATTACAGTCAATGGGAAAAAATGTTTCAAATGCATTTTAATCGTTTGAAATTTAAAATACGCAATTATTACATAATTCTGTCGAGTTATTTCAAATTTTTTGATTATCGTGTGCATAGATCAATTACAGGGACAATCAAAAGTATTCAATTACATTATGGTCAATGGGGAAAAAGTTTCAAATATATTCTATACGTTTGAAATTTAAAATACATAATTATTGCATAATATTTTCGAGTTATTACAAATTTTATGAAAATCGGATGCATAGATCAATTACAGGGACAATCAAAAGTATTCCATTACATTACGGTCAATGGGGAAAAATGTTTCAAATGCATTTTAATCGTGTTACACTCATGCGAACTTAATAAAATTTATATGCAACTATAAAGTACATATTATAATATACATCTTACATAATTTGTGGTGCAAAGAACATTTGTTATTGATTTACAAGGCCACACAAAAGTATTCCATTACATAATGGTATAGGGAGAACATTGTTTGATGAGCGTTTTAATTGTAGTTCACTATTTACAATGTTATGAGATTGATATATGAACGTAATATTTTTAAAACTTCGTTATCGTCCGAACGCACCTAATTTGCTACGCTTCACGTGCAATTTCCAACTTGTTTATAATCATTTGAAATTTGAGCCTTTCCACCCCCAATGAACACAGTTCAGTTTGCGCTACTTAACCGCTCACAACGATTAAGAGTTTCATCTCAAAATTTAAGTTTATGTCTAAGCTTCTAAAAAAATTTATGAGATGCAAAAAATAACTGTAAAAAATAGTTGTACGTTACTCCAAAGTCTAAAGCGCCCTCTGTCGGCATTTTTTTTAATTTTATCTTTATAATTTATTATCAAGATAATACTGACATAAAGAATAATTTTAGTCAAAATCGCAAATCAATTGACCAGTTTTTTCGTTTTTTATAATCATTTGAAATTTTAACCTCCCTCCATGGTTCAGTTTCCGCTACTTAACCACTCCCAACGATTAAGATTTTCATCTCAAAATTTAAGCTTTTGCTTTAAGCTTCTAAAAAAATTAATGAGATGCAAAAAATAACGGTAAAAAATAGTTGTTCGTCACTCCAAAGTCTAAAGCGCCCTCTATCGGTATTTTTTAAAGAATTATCTTTATAATTTATTTTCAAGACAATACTGACATAAAGAATAGTTTTAGTGAAAACCGCAAACGAATCGACCAATTTTTCTGTTTTCTATAACCATTTGAATTTTTGGACCCTAAACTTTAATGGCGCCTATCTCTTTCGGAAGACGTTGGGGACCCTTAATTTCCTATTTAATATTCTTTGTCTTGATTTGTACTATCACCCCTTAAAGTTTGTACCATGAATTTAGAAACACCCTGCATATACACGCAGCTATCACAAACAAGAAAAAACAATTCAAATGAGAGTTAAATAATTGCGAGTTAAAAAATAAAATTACGTCATTATTGAAAAGTACGTCATAAAACTATATTTACATGTGTATATTAAAATATAGAGAAAATATTGAAATAATGAATTCTTTAAAATACGTTAACCGTCGTAAATAGAAAAAAAATTACTTGATATTTAAAATAGTTAAACAATAATGTTACAAGCATTTTAAAATATATTTAAGTGAGACATTTTACATTTCTAAAGGATATTTTACATAATTGTCAATTCTAAGGCAGAGGAAAAAAATTTTCCTTTCTAACAATAAAAAGTATCGTTACAGGAATAACAAAAAAAGAAAGAAAACTTAATAAAGTCATTAATGTGCGTTACACGCAGCATGTAAAAGAAATTAC
The DNA here is from genome assembly GCA_964019185.1 of Maratus speculifer. Lineage (NCBI taxonomy): Eukaryota > Metazoa > Arthropoda > Arachnida > Araneae > Salticidae > Maratus > Maratus speculifer. Next base: position 110,938,377 of record OZ025300.1, read on the forward strand.
GTCACATTTAAAATGACCAAGTATTATTGCAAAACAGTTAAAATTAAAAATATATTAAGTCGACCATTTACATCATTTTTGATATGGTCTTTTTAACTATTGTGGTGAATTCTAAGACGGCACAAATAATATTTTCTTTTAAACGAAAAAAGTATTTTTACGTGAATAGTAAAAGAGAAAGGAAAATTTAATAAAAATCACATCTGATTTAAACGATACTTTTATAAGGCCTTACTTATATATTTTTCTTACATCGCGGTTAAAAAAAATATCAGGAGACAAAGATTCTGTGTATTTCACTGTTTAACTGATCTTGTTTAATCAAAAATAGAAATAGCAAATTGATGTTTAGCAGCAGTTGATTCGACCTTATAATTCCCCAATCAAAGGGAAGCTAGTGGAAACCGGGTTACAAGGAGATCGCCACAATCTTAAATAAATATATATATATATAGTTCACAATTTTTTAACAGACGATAAATTAGCATGTTTTAAGAGCTTGTGGCGACTCAACGGGGGTTGACGAGTGTAGCTCGTATGTGACAGACCCCCCTAGTTTTCTAAAGTTTAATTTAATAATTTATAGTTGTTTTTCATGAAAATGCAGATGTTTTATAAAAAGAAATTTCCATAAATAAAACTTTTATTTATTTAAAAGAGTTTATTTAGTTAATAATTGGCATTTATTGAAATACGCTGAAATATTTAAACTATGATAATTTTGACTAGCATTATAAAATGTATGAGTATATCATCATAAAGATCTTCTAAAAACGAACATAAACAATGTTTTTTAATTTAAATTGTCATCAAGAAATTCTCGTGTAACTTTCAGCAGCTGCAAACGTTTTATGAAAGTGACTTTATCCCAAGTGCAAAATAATTTAAAATTAGTGTTTTAGAACTGGTGTGAGCAAATTGCTGTTCCTAAATGAGATTCAAGGAGATTAAAGCAAAACTTATTCTTAAGAGGATTAAAGACTTAGTATGTTATCTCTACGTTTATGATATAACATATCAAATCTTTTGTCAAAATTAAGTTATTTCATCAATATATAGTTACAGATATTTATCTTACAGAAAATGTAATGTGAAAAAAATGAGTTGAATATACAATGAATTGCTGTTTTCAAAAAATTAGGTTAATTATTTAGACATGTTTTTCATATAAATGCAGATGTTTTATAAAAATAAATGTATACAAAAAAAACTTTAATTTTTTTTCAATTTTCATTGTATCATTTATTAACATTTATTGAAATCTACTGAAATATTTTAACTATTTTAATTTTGATTAAAATTTTCAATATGTACATCGAAGAGTCATTACATTATGACCACCTGTTTAATATGTGTAGGAACAACTTTCTCTCCCAAAACCGTCAACACCCGGTTTAACATTGACTCGACAAGGAAATGATCGGCAGTCTGAAGTATCTGGTACAAATCTCTCACCAATTTGTCCCGCAATTCTGGTACTTTGCGAGGTGCTAGTGTGACAGTAAAAATTCGGTTTTCCAGGTGGAACCGCTAATGTTCCATTGGATACCCGCCAGGTGAATTTAAAGTCCAAGCAGTACTTTAATGTCACTAGAATGTCCTTCGAACCACTCCATGATGTATTGACTCGTATGAACTGATGTATTATCCAGTTGATAACCGCCAGCACCCACTGGAAACACTGTTTCAATAGATAGTGCACCTTGTTGTCAACCTAGTATCTGATAGCGCACAGACTTCAGGGATTGTTCTATAAAGTTTATGGAGACTGCAGTGATCCATGAGAACATCGTCCACACAATAATACCACCATCAACGGCTTGTATCTAGCCAACGGTGCATACGGGAGCCAAATTTTTCCGTTGGAAATCTGCGTATTCGCTTACACCCGATGGATATAATGGATCAAAAAACGTGGTTCGTCGGACCATGCATTTTTCTTCCATTCCTCTATGGACCAATTCCAATATTCCTGGGCCAATCGCTGGTACCGGTGCCGATGATGTGTCGTCAGCTCGGTTCCGGCTTCCACCGTTCGTTGCTTAGCGCATACGTAGCAGTGCACTCTTCACTGTGCTTTGAGAAACACTGTCTGTGTCTGCACTGTTGTAGCTGTTCGAGATTTCGTCTGTTGTATCCCTTCGGTCATGCCGAATAACAATCTATGCTCTCTTCTGGAATCAATGCGGCGCGAGCAACACAGCGCTGGCTGGCTACTTGTCGTTACACTATCCATACACAACTTTCGATACGTAATCAAAATGACCTACAAGCGCGTCGATGTATATCACTACATCGATGTATTTCACGTCGATGACAGCTCTTGTCGAGATGACAAGAGCTGTCAGTCGTAAACAGCCCACCAAGCGCACTGTTTCTGATATCAACGTTCCTGTTCATCGAGCTTAAGATTTGATCTTTATAAAAGTCTGTTAACTCAGTTGATTTTCTCATTATATCGCTAACACGCATGCTATGTTTGAAATAGAATATGCATGGGCATACTTTAGGCATAGAGCGGGCACGGGTTAGGCTAGCATGGAGTAAAATGTATTAGATATTATTCAACGAAATCCGAGTACCAGCTTCTGCCACAGGAGGATCTCGGTGTACTGTTCATCGTATTTTGCAACGTGAAGGCTTACATCTATACCATTTGCAAAGAGTACAGTCACTGCTACCCAGAGATTATCCTGCGCGTGTGCTTTTTGCACAGTGGTATCTCGACCAACGTCGCCAAGACCCGCATTTCTCATCCTATGTTTTATTTACAGATGAGGCGTACATTACAAAAGATGGTGTGTTCAACCACCGCAATGGCCATTTATGGGCTGGCGAGAATCCCCATGGTGTGAGATCACAGGCTGTCCAACATTGCTTTTCAGTGAATGCTTGGGCTGGTGTGGTCAGCGACCTCGTAGTCAGGCCTTACTTGTTTCCAGCACCTCTAACATTTGCAGATTATCGCATCTTTTTGCAAGAGGTGCTACCAAGCTTACTTGACAATGTATCACAACATGTCAGATGCCATATGTGGTTTCAGCATGATGGAGCACCGGAATCGGGTGTTTGGTCACCAATGGATTGGCCGTGGAGGACCGGTTCTCTAGCCACCACGCTCTCTCTTGGTTTAAGCAGCATCGATTTCTTTCTTTGGGGTGCACTGAAAAACGCTGTGTATGCAACGTCTGTGGAATCTGAAATGGATCTGATTGCAAGACTCATCTGTGCTACTGCGGATATCCAAGAAAATCCAGGTGTATTTGAGCGAGTCCGACAATCCATGGTTCGACGGTGTAATGCATGCATCGCTAGCAATGGTGGAAACTTTGAACATATTTTTGTAACATTTTCACATATCATCTACCACAGTAAATGTAATATCATTGACCAATAAATTATTTCAGATGATCTCAATCTATTGTCTCTTCTTCCCTTGTACCTGTTATACTACCTTCCCATGACGTTTTCGACCATGGGTTACTATGCAATTCTGAATCCTTGTGATATCTTCTTCCTCCCCTTAAAGTTTTTTACATTACTTCTGACACACCCTGTATGTTACATCCATTGAAGATTAGGAGAGCTGTAATACACACGATTTTCGGTATTGATTTGTTCCCCGAACCATTAAATAGGGTTTTTAAGACGAAGAGATATTAAAAATAATGTAGATGGTCATAAATGAACAGCAATGAAAGGCTCCAGAACTATATAAAAATATTTCAAGAAACGTTCTCATTCGAAATGCTCCACCTCTGTACCAACACAATCTAAGTTTTTAAATCGTTGCTTTAATATCATTATAGCATTCGAATATAGCATTCGAATAAGATATCTTGTAACACTGCCAACTTTGCAAACTTGAAAAAACTGCAAGGACAATCGAACATATCAAAACTCTCTTCTTCTTTTCTAAAAACATTCTATAGAACGAACGAACTGAGTATGTTTTTATTCTTCTCTGCGGACGATTGCGATATGATTTTATACCATCTGACGATTCTAAAAGGGGCATCTGTATTTAACTCTTTTTAACGTTAGAATGCAATTAAAATATCACATGGCCATATTATCCAACGAGGATTGCAAAAAGAGGGAATATTTTATTAATTCCGGTGCATTAATCTTTACGCGAAACAACTTTCTGTCAGGAATATTTTCTAGAACCATCGAAAATCTCAAAACCAGATGGCTAATATGCAAATTAATATTAAAACCTGGTATCTAGATGACAACTGTGATCGAAGTTATTTCCCAAGCAATGATATTATAAAAAAGAAAAAAGTAATTTATTAACATGTTATAAATCTAAGACGCTAAATATTATACTGGATATTTAAATAATAAGAATAAATTTGAATAAGTAGAATTTTTAGAAGGAATAATTTATAGTTTAATATAGTATATAAATTAAATAAAGATTTTTAAAAAGTTTGATAAACACAAGAAAATTTTAGTTAGTTTTACTACAGATTTAAATAATAAAAGGTTTTATTTGATTGATATATTTACTTAGAGTCATTTGTAAGGTTTAATCGTATTGAAATATATATGTTTAATCTAGATTAAGAAGTTATATCTTTTATACAAAGATTAACAAATTAGTTTTATAAACAGGGTTTTAATTTATTAAGTCAAAATAAATATGAAAAATTATTAAAAGAAATTTATATAGTATAAGGTTAGTCTTAACGAAAAAAAATTTAATTTCGTAATATACATATATATAGATGTGTGTATATGAAAAAGTAATATTCACACTTTCCAACAAGGTTTAAAGTGTTTATGACTTCAGTTTGTCTGATCTGTCAGTTTGCTTGTCTATTTATCAGTATTTTCATATGTCTGCCTGTCGGTCCGTTTTTTAACTCTTAGAAACTTCCTCGAATTGTTAACTAATGCTTATATAACATTCAGGTTTTATATAAACTGCTCGGTATTGATAATGGAGTTTGTAGTATTTATAGTTTATTTGTAAAGACAAAAAAAAACACTTAATAATGTATTAAATTGCTTTCGGTGTATTTTAATGGTGTTAACATATTTCAAATATATTAACCTTGGAATGCTTCACTGGTGAGGTCTACAAGATGCCTTTATTTGAGTAAAGAATAAATAGTATTTACAAATCGTTTACAAATCGCACAAGAAAATTCTATTAAATAAGAATCTATATGGAAAAACAGGGTTAAATTATTTTAAAAATAATGAAATTAATAAGTTTCACTGAGGTACATAATAACATGTTTTCTATTGACTAAAATGTGCCTAGTCTTTATTGCGTATTTACAAAGACGCTAAAAATTTTGATTTAGTGTGGAATACAATCAACAAATGCAAGAAATGTGTTATAAACTGTTGTATGTATTTTCAAATGTGCCAATTCTACATTATATTATGTTGTGTGTAGATAATACATGCAGGGCTGCTAGAAAGAATATTAAACAACACCTAAAAAGTGTAAAAATTTAAAATATATATCTTTTACAGCGTTCTGCTTTATTATTAGCATTATCATTCATTTAAATATATAGTTTCTTTTGTTTAAAAAATGAAATGTCTTTGTAGTATTCTGATATTATTTAATGCATTTTACAGTTTATCTAGGAGGTATGATTTTTATTTCTTGTTTGTTTTGAAATCAACTACCTTTCAAATATTAAAATGAAAGCAGTTACATATGACTACGGTTATATACATATGATACAATTCTAAAATTTATAAATCATGAATATGAATAATGTGTTTTAATTCGCGTTCTTTAAAAGCCCATTATTAAATTAATTTTCGAGTTTAGTTTACTGTCACAACCTTTGTTTTATGCTCCAACAAATGACGAGAGTTATGACTTGTAAAGTCATAGCAATTCAGTTGCTTTTAAAAGATAGAGATATATTTTCAGAAATTAACTTACATGCCTCAACTGTCAAGAATCATTTTATATTTGACATTTTCAAGTCGCGGCTACATATTTAAACCGAAAAATTAGATTGGATTAGCAAAACGAATCGCAGGTTCTCTAAGCGTTTATATATTTAGTCTTTAACAGAAAATTAATCACTCAAAACTTCATGTAATGTACTAAGGTTGTAACAGTGCTTTATTTTAATATTCACAATTTGTATTAATTATTTGATTTTTTTATATTTCATTTTTCCTTTCATCTGAAATTAAAAATTTTACGCGATGTAATATATAATAAAAACGTTGTTTCTATCAGTGCATCTATATCGTCATCGTAGAAACGCGTACTAGAGAAGTGCGGCAGTGAAATCAAATGCCATCGCAAATCATCATACAGGGTCATGGGCCAGTGTGACGATGCATAATGCAACAGTTCAGCAGCCTCTTACCGCAGTGTCTCCAAACTCGAATCCGACCATCGCGATGTTGCAGATAGAAGCGAAATTGGTCAATAAACACAATGTCATTTCATTTTGTTGTCCTTGTCCGCGATCTTTGCAATGTTAGTGGCGCAAACGCCTGTGGTTTGCAGTCAAGGATAAACGGAGCAATGGACGACTTGCGGACATTCCATTATGTTGCAAATGGCGTCGAATGGTACGAATGGACACCGAATGATGCGTAGCAGATTGAATCTCTTGTGCTATTGTTCATAATGTGGTTGCACGACCAATCACTGCCATGCGCACAAACTGCCGGTCATCACATGCAAGGGTGAAACGACGTGGGTGCGATCAGCCCCGTTAGTCAATCGTTCCCTCCTGCATCTACCGATTACAGATCCGCATTATAGTTGCTTGATTTCGTCCAATGCGTTGAGCGATTTCCCTAAAGGATAATCCGCAATCCCTATAGGTTACCATTTTTCCTCGGTCGAATTCAGACTCTTAGTCAAAATGCGTTTGATGTCACGAAAAAACAATTGCCGTACTTCAAATCGCAAATCTGTTATCACCTTACGTAGCGCTTGCGGGTGGCGCTACGATCACCCGTGATGTGCGTCTGAGCTGCAATGCTAATGATTTGCATATTTCATCACCACAAACGCATGCTGTAAATTTCACTTGATTTGCATGCTTCCTTCAGGGTGTTGCATTTTGTGTGGCCAGCAGTATATATATATATATATATATATATGTATAAGTGCATAGTAAAGTTCTAATTATCACTAGAAAAGAAATGAGATGTATGGATAAAAATATTTTTTGCATTTTATATTATCCTTGTGCCCTTAATGTTATCAGTTACAGCTACTTATGTTGATTCGTTTGTTTACAGGAAGGTGAGGATTAAAGTAACCCGCAGTACGATTCTGCCCTTTCTCACTCGTACATTGCCCTGTAAATTTACAACCATGTGTTTCATGAATGTTTTCAAAACATTTCAAGGCGTAGAAATATGATGATACCTGCCTATTTGAAAGAAATTTATTTTTTATCGCTGAAAGCTAGTAAAAATACAGAATTTCTATTTGATCCTAATTGGAAGTTTTTCCTGCGCGAGAAATAAACGTTGCTAAAGATCTCAAATATTTGTAATTATTTTTGTGACTAGTGTTTATATATAAGTTTTGTGTGTGCGTCAAGTAAAAATTAATAAACATTTCAATTATATTTTATTTAAATTTATATAAAAAAGCTTTTTTTCGCTAAGTTTAAAACACACATTAACCATTTACACGTTTTATAAAACCATTTCCACTCGCAATAAATTTAAAGGCGGTAGATCACTCAGCGGCTGAGTTCTTCAGCATAATGTTAAGTCTTTTTATTTTTTAGTTTTCAAAATATTTCAAAAATTTAAACATAAATTTTACTTCCAGATCATGATTTTTTAAAACAGAAAATATTAAATTGAGCATAAATTTTAGAAATATTTTTATAACTAAGAAAATATGTGACATCGTTTAAGAAGAGAACACTAAAAAAAGAAGTTAAAAACATTAATTACCAGAGGAGATATTTTAAATATAAAATGCATCAAACGTCCATAGACTTAACATTACCGAGGGGAATTTGGCCGCTGAATGACCAGCCATTTTAATAGAAATAAACCAAACTTTTATTAATTAGGAAACACCTCTGTAATTTTACATTTTATAATGCATAAATATACTTAACCTATTTGCTACCTTTACACAAATTGCTTAAATTAAGATAATGCACTAAATAGTTCCAGAGACATCATATTTCAAATATATTTGTATTAATAAATGATACATTAAGATATATATAAGTTAAAATAGAAATTCATTTACCTGTGCTTTTCTGAATACCATTCTCACAACAGAAAAATAATAGAAAAAACAGTAAATCCTGTATTTGTTCTGGCATTTTTACCATGAATCAGCAATGTATTACCTATTTCCTTTTATGTTCGGTTAAGGGTCCAATATTTCAAAGGCTACTAAAACAAACAAACGAAAGAAAAAATTCGATGGCTTAATATTTTATGTACTGCTCTCGATTTATCAACATCATCTCTGAGTAGTCACAAGTGGTAATCCACTCAAGAAATGTTTAAGGATCATTCTTCTTTTATGTGCATTGTCACAGATGTAACAATGAACGAATATCAGATTTGTGTATGGATTTTTTTCGAATGATGAGACTAGTATTCCGATAAAGAAACCCTATTAGATGTCATCAAATGTAAGTGTAGCATAAGTATGTATAACACAATTAATTTGTTTAAAATTTGTATTTTATGTCAATTTAAGGAAAACATATAAAATTATCGAATAATCAAAATATATTTGTCTAATTATATTTTAAATATATTTGCATTGATAAATGATACATTGAGATAAGCATAAGTTGAAATGTAAATTAATTTTTCTGTGCTTTACTGAATATCATTCTAACAACGGAAAACTAATAGGACAAAAGTAAATCATTTACTTGTTCTGACATATGTAGTATGAATCAGCAATGTTTATCTATTCCTCTTTATGTTCGGTTAAGTGTCCAATATTTCAAAGGCTTTTGAAAAAAAATTGGCTTAACATTTTATGTACTGCTTTCGATTTATCAATATCATCTCTCAGTAGTCACAAGTGGTAATCCACTCAAGAAATGTTTAAGGATCATGCTTCTTTTATGTGCATTGTCGCAGATGTAAGAATGAATGGATATCAGATATACTTTTTTTCGAATAATGATACTAGTATATTGATAACGAAAGCCTATTAGATGGCATCAATTGTAAGTATGTCATAAAACATTTATAACATAATTAATTTGCTTGAAATTTGTATTTTATGTTAATTTAAGTAAAACATGTAAAATTATCGAATAAACAAAATATATTTCTGTAAGTATTTATTGATTTATATTTCTGAACAAATGCTTCCTGTTTAATAAATTTGTATTTTATTCTGTTTCGTCTATGCATATTTAAATATTTTCAGATTATCTTAAGTCCAAAAACCACTATTTCTTTCCATGATATTTAAACAAGTAAGAAAAATCATACGTTAAGTATAGATTATGAAACACTTTCCAACACTTCCTGAATTTTTTAAAATAAACTTCGTTACTTAGGAAAATAAGATTACTATCCATAGAAATATATGTATTCCAATACTTTTGAACAGCCCTGTATTTGATCTATCGGTTGATGTATTACGGAAGTATTACAGAATGGGTAAATTTAGGTTAGCAATAAAATGTCTAAAAGATTGAAATTTCTCATTCAGCAATTTATACAAATATACTGAAACATATTTGAATACTTTTGTTCAGCCCTGTAGTTTACTTAGTACTTTTATTACACGCAAATATTTAACTGTAATTCATTTTAAACTGCAACATTCTTAAAACTAATGAAATCGCATTCTCAAAAACAGAAATCACATTCTTCAACATCATCTTCATGCGCTCCAACAAGGTTTAAACATAATGAAATCTGACAAATTTTGATTTATTTCAGATACTTGAAGACATTATTACATAATAAAAATTACGATTTACACAAATATTTGAAATTTTTATTATTTTTTTCTGCAGTATGGTATAATATATGTTCCTTTTGCATACTTGCATATAACTCCTCAGTTTTAATAGCGCCAAATAATAATAACAGTTAAGAGTAATATTAGTTTTTAAACACTTTCAGATTGTACTTTTTAGTTGCGTTTTGCATCAACAGTCTCCATCCAGGAACTCAATTTTAATCTGAATATATCCACCTCTTCTTTCATATCTATATTCTGTTTCAAAGGCTTCTGTTGTTAATTTAGAAGTTTTCTCAGTTACTTGTGTGTGACACGGCAATTTCAATTGATTTGGAACTATCTTGGCCTGTACCTACAGCGTTCTTTTTGACCACTTCAGTTTCTTCTATTTTCAATTACTCTCTCTAATCTTCGATTTTCATAAACTAAATTAAAATAGACGAATGATGCAAAATTTATTTTTAAAACCCTAAACTTCTTTTTATTGCTGTTTTAATGCAGTTTTCGTTGTTTTTTTCCTTTCTTACTGCTTTTATGCATGTAAATGTAAATTCACTAATGCGATTCCTATCATCTACATACATAAAATCACAAGATAGCAGGCAGTTTTCTTCGTGAGCGAAATAGTTATTTCTATTTATCGCAACGTTAGTAATAACCGACAAATCTGACTTTAGGTACCTGGAAAATTTTTTTAAAGACCCTAAATGTCTAATTGTATGTAAACAACGTAGTTTTGCCTTTATCAGAAACTAAGCAGATACATAGACTTTCTTCATGTATTCAAACAGAATAGAAAGATACTCTTTGAAGAATTCTCATTTCAAATATGAAGACTCAGAAGTCTTATAGCTGTGGTTAACTTTCTTGAATGATTTAGTGTTCCCAGTTTCTGTAAGAAAATTCTAGTGTACTTTTGCCGGATGAAACAACGCACAATGTTATGTGGAGCTTTAGTTTGTTAGCTTCTTCGTTCTTAAAAGTCATTAATTGGAAAGAATTTTATTCCCCTTTACTGCGATAAACCTAATCAATAGTCAATTCGTCTGCGTTTTAAGGAATTTGTCAATAGGTTCTGAACATGAGTTTAGCCTAGATTTTTTTCCATGCAGATGTTGAACTAAACGATGGAGTAGCAACTCCTTTATAAGTAACATACAAATAAACCACTGGAGAGGGCATTTCAAAGTAACATCACCAATCCTATAATTCCATTACCCACACCAGTATTGACGTTAAAGCCATCACACACTACTGACACTAGAGTATTAATCACTATTTCTTTTCTGTTCAAATGATAACATGATTTTTTTTCTTTCTTAGAACACTCATACTACTAGCAGGTTTAACATGTTCAATATAAATAAAACTAAATCCTGTAACAGGGATGAACGTTATTCTTTACTAAGAATGTTGATATATTTTTGTCATTTTTTTTTCTTGAATCAACGTATTTTCTTTATAACCATCAAAAGACAATGCAGTTAGTAAAAAATTCTACTGTGATGATATCAAATCCCGACCTTATTTTTCATGCTTCCACACTACTTTTTTTTCTGCTAACTATATTATAAGAAACTATCGGGCATGATGTCAAAGCCGGCAGCGAAAACTGCTAAAATACAGGAATATAATGAAGTTTAGGGTTCCCAAAATAAATTTTGCAGCAGCAGTCTATGTCAATTTAGTTCATGGGAATCGCATATTAGAGAAAGGTGTGAAAGAACGAATAAAGACCACAATTACAAAGGTATTGAAGATAAGAGAAATTGAAAAATTAAGAATGGGTTCGTGCACTTGTTACACAAGCATTGAAACTTTTTCATACCTGTTAAAATTGCCATTTCATGCACATGTAACTAAGAGAACTTTTAAATTTATAACAGAGGCCTCTGATATAAATGAAATTGTTTGTGGATTTTAAAAAATGGATGGATACATTAGGTTTGAAATTGAGTCACATTCCATAATGGAGGATTTTGATACAAAACACGACTCCAAAATACAAACTGAAAGTTTTTAAATACTTATGTTTTCTTACCTATTATAAATAGTTGATGCTTTTTAAAACTGAAGAGTTGTATGTAAGCATGTAAAATGAACAGATATTATATCATATTGTAGTCAAAATTAATAAAAATTTCTAATATTTACGTAAATCTAAATTTTTATTATGTAACAATGTCTTCACGTTAGCCTGAAATAAGTCAAATTTTGTCAAATTTTATGATGTTTTATCTCCGTTGGGACGCATGAAGATGATGTTGAAAGGATTTGAAACTTTTTATTTATCATAAGGGGACATAATAGCCGTTTTATGAAAAATAGGCTAATTGGAAATTAAATTTTTTAATTAGTTTTAAAATTCGAAAATATTAGCATAATTTAGCTACAATTTGATATGCGCATGAAAATATCGATTAACGAGGCAAAAATTTTATTTGCTTGATAAGCAACACTATAAGGAGCTTTCGCACACCGATCCAATTTTCAATTCAATTTTTTTCTAAACTCTATCTTAATGCACAATAAGATGGGCCTGCGTACCTTCATGCCAAACTTGATGGCTCTAGATCCCAGTCTTTTTTTTTCAAATGAGGTCACAATATATCCCACATGTAAAAAGTAGTTCATATAGATAAGGTACTGAGCCATTCATGGTCTGAATTGAAAAAAAGAGAGATTTGAGGTGCGAGAAAAAAGAGATTCGCACAATCAGATGTGTATGTACAGATTCCTGGCAAATTTGGTGGCTCTCAGTTTCATACTCCGTTTACAGCTAAGCCAGCAAAACGATACACACGCAAAAAATCTATTTTTATGTGTAAAATAGAGACCAGGAAACGTTCAAGGTCTAAATTAGATAAAAAAGAGTTTGAAATGCACAATTAGAAGGGTGTGTGTACCTTTGTGTTAATTTTGATAGTGCTAGATCCCATAGTCTTTTTACAACATAATTAACAAAGTGACGCACATGCAAAATAACGATCCTGCTGCAGTCTATACAGACTACACCTACCACAAATTAAGGAACGTTGCACACAAAACTTATGAAACTTTACACACATTACCGATAATTTCTCTTTGACAAAAATTCCGAAAAGTTGCACAGAAGTTAAAAAGCATACCTGAGAAAACTAAGGAATTTTGCACACAAAACATAAGGGACATTTCCCAGTTGATCAGTAAATTCTACTTTCTCAAGTATTCTGTAAAGTTACAGAACATTGCAGAAGATGTTACATTAGATTTTTCGATGTTCTCGTATCTGCAGAATTAATCCGAGAAATCCTAGGAATGTTACATAAAGAAGTCAAGAACATTACGCAGATTTTTTGCAGTGCTTGATTGAAAGTAAGAGAATTCTATTGATTAACAAACGGCAGTCTTTAGGGATTGATGCGAATTTTGGCGTCTTGCTAGTTTATTTTTATACAAAAAGATATACATATTTTTTTAATTTTAGTATCTATTTTCAAGCTTAACAACATTTAGTATATTAATAGATGCTTTTAGCATGTATTTAAAAATGCAAAAACTAGTTATGCAAAAAACTGGTTGTATGCTATCTATGGAAAATAATTTCTGGAAGTGTGATTTCAATAATTTTAAACATGTTTTTAACTGAATTAAATTTCAGCTTAATCTATTACGTGTAATGAAAACCTGTATGCAATATACCGTGTTGTGCAAAAGAATCCAAGTATGTTTTCTTCTATTGGTGGAAATTGCTGAGAGTGAATTTTCAACTTTCTAATGCATTTTCTTACAAAATTAAATTTTACCATAAAATGTAGAATTTGAACAAATATATGTATCATATACAGAACTGCACAGTACGGAATACGGAAATGGAATGCCTTGGAGGCTACGAACTTTTCAAATGCGTCATATTTGTTTTCTAAAATGTTTAGTTAGGTATCTTCTTTCCCTAATTAAACGTCAAAGTTTTGTTAAAGTATTCGTGTAAGAATGGAAAGTGTTGCCAAATATATGCTCGACACAAGATTTTTCTTCCTTGTTTTATTTTCAGTTGAGTCATTTCAATTTCAGTATACACTGGTAAAAATATAAACGTTTTTCTAGTTCGTATAGCATTCCCGTGCCTTCCAGTGTCTACAGATACATGTGGCGCACGATATAATTAAAATTAAATATATTTGAATTTATATTAAATTGTTAAAATTCCTAAACACAAATACGTTTTTAAATTACAAAAATTAAACCTCAGGAAACAGAAAATAGAAAAACACATGAATTCTTTCGTTTATGCTACGTATATATTAAATTACGATGCAAACGATATAAAATCTCATTTCATGAAATGAAAAAAAATTCAAACGAATCTTTTAAATTCTCAAAATTAAATAAACTTTCCATTTTGTAGAATTAACACAGGCAAAGGGGTTTAAAAATATTAAACGTAATTTAAACTGTATATAAATGAAATAAAAATGGTTCAAAATATAGAATGAAATTTAATTAATTGTTTCAGAGCGATTTAAATTAATACGTTGTAACATATATTTTTATCAATATCCAATTATATTTGGAAGCTCTTAAATTACAAACTTCATAATTACTGTTCATAATTAAATTTGCGTTCGTGTAACCTATTTTGCATCATAAGAATAAATTATATTGCGAGAGCAATAAATAAAACTTTGTATATTGAAATTAAATTTATTTGAAAAGAAAGAATTGAGTAAATTTAATTTAATATTATGGTGCCTCAATACTTCATTAAATTAATTAAATGTTGATAAATATTAAATTATCAAGGGAAAACAAAGATTTTCTATTAAATTTCTTGGCATTATTATATTTAAATTAAATAAATATGCTTTAAGTCTTTGGAAAGATTGTTACTGTTCTGTATTTCTTCATGCTTCTAAAAAATTAATTTTGTAACAGATCTTTCCCAGTTTCTCATACGCCAGAAATTTACAAATTAGTTAGATATATATATATTTTTGATAAAAATATTGTTAAGCTCTTTGTTGAGCATTTACTGTATTTTGTAAATTAAATGCTTATTATTTAACTGTTTTCAACAAACGATATTTTCTGGGTAAATATCGTAATAAAAGAGACTAATCTCATTTCTCCTAATGTACTCGTAATAGCATTTCTTAACATTTCTTTAATCACCGTATCTCAGCTTGTAGTCAAATCTCCTTCTTGAAATTTTTTGTACATAACGCTACTACACAATACTATCATAGGCCAAAATTTCAGATTTTTATCTCGTGCCCCACCAGAGATATCAAAGCCTAAAAAGTGCGATTTTTAAAATTTTTGACGAATTTCTGAATTTTTTTTCGCAAAGAGAAATTAACTCCCAGATCTGGGATTTGGCGTATGAATACACGCACTTTTGACCTATTTGTATAAAAAAATTGTGTAAGTTTGACAGTTTCCCTTGCATGAAAAATTTCCTCTTGTAAACGGATAGATTTTGGAAAAAAATCTTAAATTTTGTGCTAAAATCTCACCTGTAAAAGTTTATTTTTCAAAATTATTCTACTACCGTACATTTAGCTTATTTTATTCTGAACAAAATGCTGCAAACCTCATTTCAATTGGGAAAATAAAAGACGAGATATTTACAATTTTGTGTATCCTAGTATCTGAGAAAATTGCTGCACACGATGAAACAAAGATGGCCGCCATGCACAAACAAAAAATAGTAAAATTAAAATAACGGTCATTTTAAACTTCCGTCATGTTAGGGTTGTTGCACAAAAAATTTCAGATTTTTTAAAAATAGTCGGGCGACCAGTGCTGGACCACTTGAAATGGATTGACCCGCGTATTCGGGATTTGCGAAAAACAGTACAAGATGCAATATTATTTTGAGTCTATGTTAAACTCTATATCGGCCCATTTTCCACCGAAATCCCAATGACTACTTCGTTTTTAAATAAAATGTTTTTAATTTTGTAAGTGCTTTGATTTTAAATAATATGTTTTATTTTATGATTTGTTGCAAAAATTTTAGGTGTAGACTGGCGGTATTTAAAAAACCGCCAAATCTGTAGTTGTGGTGGCGTTAATACATAAGTACCAAAATTTATTATTCAGCGGTGTGTAATATTTTATTCGAGTAATAATCTTAAATATATTATTTGAAATCTTAATCCAGTAATGTTCCAAAAATAAATTCGAATAGAAGTAAATATATATTGAATGAATAGCTAAAAATTTATTATAATATGTCATTACTTAAGTGTAGTACCCAGCAGCACAAATGAGCTAGAATGAGCGAGAAGTTTTAAAAGAACTAACTTTAGCGTCTCACCGAAAGTTCACGATTGTTTAATTGAGGATGGATTTTTAACTTTCACTACATACTTTTGTTTACATACTTGACCTAAAACACAAAAAGACTACTTGTGAATAACAAATGATAAAAAAGTCCCACAAAATGTGTTTATGCACCAAGATTTACAGAGAAAAATAACGTTTAATGTTTTAGTAAATCAGGGCATATTAAATCTACTGCTTTGCATTTTTATAATAAGGATAATATTATCATGAGATGAAATACGACTGACTAAACACAAAAATTAACATAATTATACATTTAGCAGAATTAAAGAAAAAGAATTTTAGTTACTGAATTTTAATTAGGAGTGGCATGAACCTAATGCAATGTTGCTATTGTTTAAAAGAAAAAATCTTGGATTTCCAGATCAATAATGCAATTTGTTAAGAGTTTCCTATTTCATTGAAAATATTTTTAAGTAAAAAAAGCATAATTACTTTCATTCGTTGTAATATGGTAGATAGTTTAATTAAAAATATTTAAAACATGAATGTACTTTATATAATTAGATGTTTTCGCCGATAATGGAAAACACATATTCATTAACTTTAAAATCTAAAATACTGCAAATGTTAAAATAAATTAAAAATTTACCATCGTTATGCTGTTCTTTTTACTAAATATTCGAGGTATAATACTGAATTAGAAAAAAATTTTTATTTCATTTTGGATTATTTCTTATATTTATGTTGAACAAGATACTTGGAAAACAAGTAATTTTTTATCTTAGCGTTTTCTTAATTGTTTGAATGAAAAGGAAATACATTAATGTTAATATTTAAAAATCTGCAGCCAATTGTAATCATTTTCTACAGACTTCAATCATTATTGATGTGTGATGGGTGAAATACCGTAAAAAATAATAAATAATAAAATTAAGAAATACTTAGAATCCAATATTTAATAAAACCAAAAAAATAATATCTTAACATAAAATGGACTACAGTATACATTTCATGCTTTATTTAAGCTTCTCGTCATAAAACTAGCCTTCGGCTATCAGGTCAGCTAGCGAGACACTTTTGAGAGAAATGAAACCTTCTTTCGCGAATAGTGATGGGTCAAACTTGTTTAAAGCATGTAACCTATGCTACAATTTTTATTGGAAATCTGGACAAAATCTTGTCCCTCTAAATTTGTCAAGTTTGCTCAGCAGTGATCGTTCCGATCCGTTTTTTCTTTTTGCATTTTGGTCGTAAAAGCACTCTTTTTTACCTATAACTGTATGCATAGTTTTATTTCCAGTTTATATACTGAGTAAGTACTTCTAGAGTGTGAAACATCCCCATATATGTGCTGTGATGGACAGATGATTTAACCGATGGGTTTAGTTCTTGCTCTCTACATTTTAGAAGCAGTTTTGCAATCGATATATGTTAAACGACAACGAAGTAACCAGCAAATGCCGGAGTTTTGTGTAAATAGTTTATTTAAGTTTAATATTCGAGATGAATGAAATAAACGGACACGTTATTTCTAATTTGAACTGTTTCACCAGTGTGCCATATTTTTCACGTCACACCACAGACCTTGAACACTGTTTTTTTAAACTCAGCTTTATAGCCATCAGTGTTGTTTTTAGTTCCATTAAATGCGTGATGTAAAATTCTTTAAAATTTAGATCCAAATTTTATTTAAACATGTTATTATTGGTTATTTATATTTTTAAGTATCTTTAAACTAATTTGTACTAATAATCCACAGCACCGTTTGTGATTTTTTTTCTTTGACGTATGATGAATGAAGGCCATTACAAAAACAAACTCACCAAATTACCAAACTGACTAATTCGTTTACGAAAAATTTTAGTAGACTTTGTTCAAATTGCTGTTTGGAGCTCAAAAATGCTTCAGACTAGTAATAAAGTATATCTAAAATGAAAATTACATTATGGAGTTAATATCTATCGTGAAACAAAATTTTACTATACACAGTTTCTTCCATTTTGACGGTGGTGACAATTATCCCTAGTCATAATTATCCCACCTGACCTTATATATTAACAAAAATATCTCATAATACTACTGCAAATTTTTTTAAATGCTAGTTTTTAAAACATTTATACAAATGAAAAAAAAAAGGGAATACGTAATTTTCATGAAGAAGTACTAACTACTAACAGCGCATCCAAAACTCATGTTTAAATGCAAACAAGTATTACCATTACTTATAATTTCGACATACGTTGTGAAAAAAACGGATGATTTTACGGAGATTATGCTGGCAATGGGACACCATTACGATTTACTGTTTTCTAACGGACTAAATTCCCGTAAATTCCAGAAAATTTTCCAAAAAATCAGGAAATTTTTGGAAATGACGGATTTTTTTTTCCATTAAAAAAAAAGTGAATTGTACTAGCATTCGACTGCCAGACAATTTCCGTAAAATCATCCGTTTTTTTTTTGTTTTTTTTTTTTGTTACAGTGAAGGATTAAATTTTTTTTTTTTTTGAAAATCCGGTATTTATACTTAAATAGGTATGAACATTCGTATTTATTGTAGATTGATTTTACGAAACATAATAATCTACAATACACTAATACCAAACTGATTTAATCATAATACACCGTAATTAATCCTATTTATCAGCAGCAATGACTGAAATGAATAATCAAAGACACGTTATAAATGATTTAATTAACCTACATAAAAAGAAATATTTTGCAGCCAGTGTTAATATAATTGATGGAACATGGACAAAATTTGATTAACCAATAAATCAATAGGTATGCTTGAACACATAATTCGCATAAAGCCTTTTAAAAAAGCGACGAGTATAAATGTTTAATGTTAATAGGAATATTCATCGTTATATTGGGATAATAAAATGCGAAACGATTCATTTGCCTCTTTTTACATATTTTCTCTAGAAATAAAAGTTGTAACTAGTAACTAGCAAGATGTTAGTAACTTTCAAATATATATATTATGTCATAAATAGAATACAATTTTATATTTAAAATATATATGTACAGGGGGAACTGGGGGACATTGATACAGCTTTTTTCAAAAAAAATTTTTGGTGTCTAGAAAGCAAAAATTTCGAGTTATTTTTTTATGTGACGTCAGCAAAACCTGTGAAGTGTGTTATAAAAATGTACAATCGTTGTTTTATGTATTATTTTTGCATGTAATTTTTAAAAAATAAAAAAAAAGTAATTTGTATCAATGTGCCCCATCCCGGGGGCAGATTGATACACTTTAACACGTCTGGGAGAAATGGAGACAAAATAGCATCGATGGATATTTTTAATAGAAAAATAGTTAGCAAATCATTTTATATATATTTATAGACATTAAAATCGCACACAATTTATTTGTAAGCCATATTAAAGCAATTAAAATGAAATGTATAATGAACTGATGTTCTGGCTGTTCCTTGTCTGTTTGTTGGCTGTGGTAACTTTGTCATATCTGTCACTTTAACCCCAGAATTATCTTCTTTCTTAGGAAATGTGAAAGAATTACCAGGTTTTCTGTTTATAAATCGGTTTTACAAACAGAAAATAAAGGATAATTATATTAAAAATTATGTTTATAATATAATTATCCTGTACTGTTCTGCAGCTTGTTTCTCTTACTTAACATTTCTCATGTCGATAATACTTTTTTCTCTGGAGAATCGATATAAATTTGAGATTTGCCAGACTGCCATCCATTTCTTTTGTTAATTCTACTAGCACTAGACATTGTGTAAGTTTGTACGTCTTCTGTTTGCAAAAATACTATAAAATGTTCTAAGATAAAGAAATTAGAGCTATATCACTTCAATAAAAACTAATAGTAGAAATTTTTGACTGAAAATGATTGAATTAAGGAGTGTATGGTAAAAACAGAATAAAAGGTAATGAAAAAATGAACTAGAAAAGGATCTAGGTTGTATCAATGTGCCCCGACAAAGACTGTATCAATGTGCCCCATACAGCCATTTTGAATAAAATGAGTCGCAAACACTTTATAATTTATCTAACGATAAAGAATGAGGAACTGATAAAGAGTAGCTTTACTTGACAGGGAGGGTATTCTTTTCGGTTGAAAATACTGGAACAGTTGTGCAACACCATTTCAGTTGCACAACTCAAATTTACTTTTGACATACAAAAACAATTAATCACCCACGCCATTTCATCAAACTATTGAATCATTCCAAAACTTTCTGTATGTTGTTAATTTCACTAGTATCACCTTTTGGAACTGTTGTGAAACTTCCTGTAATGACCCTGTGTGCTGTACAGGGGGTGTATCAATGTGCCCCAAGTATCAATGTGCCCCAGTTCCCCCTACATTAGTATAAAATTGGGTACTACTTGGTTATCCCGTCTTCCAATTTCGTCAAATTATACAAATCACCAAACTAATAGCCAAATTATACACATTAATATAATTTTTATTTTAAATAGCAAAACAAAACAATAAAAAAATAATTAGTAAAATAATAATAAAAATACAAACAAAAAGTCGAAATAAAAATCACTTAATGACATTTTTTATATGTGTATCGTATTAAATGTCATTGAATGTGACATTCACGGTTATCCCTTATTGCCATTTAATATTAATGTTTGACAACAGTTTTTTGGTCGACGTTGTTGTAGCTTCCAGCTTATTACGATATTTTAACATCAGTATTTCTTGAAAGAAATTCAATCTTTTTTAATTGCATTAATGCTCGTTTAGTGAAAATTAATATTTTTCTTGTGAGTTACTTAAGGCAATTTCTCACTGACAATTTTAATATCCCTTGTATATTTTTTATTGAGACTTTTTACATAACGGATCATTCTGTTCCTGTTAATTCCTAATTCATGGGCATACAGGGTGTTCTAGAAAGGACTCCCGAAATTTGAAATGAGATAATTTCGAAACAGTGAGAGATAGAAATGTGAAACAAGTTGAATGTTAGACAGACAGTTCTGGAATTTTTTATGCATCAATTTAAAAAAAAATAGTTCCAATATTGGACACGACAGGGAGCTGCAATCACAAAGCTGTGTCTTTGAAATACAGTCGAGTCTCTCTAAAACGAAACTCCATACATCGAATTTCTCTATATAACGAATTTTTAGTAGGAACGGTCCCCTTTTTGCATGATTACATTAAAAACAGTCTCTATATAGCGAAATATCTATCTCCATATAACGAATTTTTTCATAAATTGGTCTTAATTTATTCAGTTTTAAAAAAGCTTCGAAATCATATGGAATCAATTAACCATCACTTATTTTTGATTTATCGTCAGTGCTGAGTTTTTTTTTTTTTTTTTTTTTTTTTTTTTTTTATATATATATATTATTTCTTTCCTTGTTCTTTAAATCCAACGAATTCATTCCACCTCCCACACACCTTTGCACATCCTTGTCAAAACAAAGTGAATTGGATTGATACACATGTAAGAGAGGAATCTATGAGAGGCACACATGAGAAACCTTCAAATGGAGGAAAATGTTAATTACAATTTTTCATTCCTTGCTAAAATTTGAGCTTTTTTTTTTTTTTTTTTTTTTTTTTTGAGAGTGTAACAATTTTAAAATCAAAGCAACAAAAAATTACAGATTTCTTCGTACTGATATAAAAATCCCATTACAATGGTTTCGATATGGTTACCTTTTTCAGCAACAACATAACGCAAACTGAAAGTAAAGTTCGAAATCACATGTTGCAATACTTCTACTGAAGTGGATACACATGCCTCACAGATGAATTGTTCAAGCTGTTCCAACGTTTGGGGTTTCTTAGAATAAACAGCGTCCTTCAAATAACCCCACAAAAAGACTTTTTTACACGTGTCAGCAATGAAACAGACGCACGAATGAAATTTCTGTACTTCGAATACCGTTTAAAACTCCACGTGCTTGCGCTGCCACCTATTATCCAATATTGGAACTATTTTTTTCAAATTGATGCATAGCAAATTCCAGATCTATCTGTCTGACATTCAACTTGTTTCACATTTCTATCTCTCACTGTTTCGAAGTTATGCCATTTCAAAATTGGGGAGTCCTTTCTGGAACACCCTCTCGTTCAAAATTTTAACAACTTCAGATTTTTAAAAGAAAGAGAACACGTAAACATTTACTACATAAGTTACAACGTTTTTATGTAGTCAATAGACGTGAACACCATGAGTGCAATTTAAAATAAACAAACTTTTGTTTTACATTCTTTTACAAATTTCAATTATAGATTAGTTTGAAATTCAATTTTTAAGTAAATTAAGATCTGTATATCAAACAATCGAATCATAAAATAGACTGAATCAAAAATTCTTACAAAATATACTACATAATGGAAAACTTGAATTTAACGAATACATACGTGGTAGAAATTGTTACATAGTGGGAAAGAAATTTTTTACACGAAAATTCAATTTGGACATCGTATATGGATTATTTGATAAGTTCTACAATTGGATTCCAAACTGTCAGTCAATCTGTCAAGTTGTTTAGCAAATATGTTGGTTTAAAGTTTTGAGCTCCTAATTTAAAATTCATGTTTTAATTGATGTAAATGTGATTGCATTGCAAGTAGTTGTCGGGTGAAACTGAAAATAGCATGGGAGAACGAGCTGTAATTTTCAGTGAAATATTTAAATTTTCTAAGTGTCATGCTCTTTTTTATAATAAAATTTACGATTTAAAATTCCCTTTTTTTTAATCAAAAGATAATTTCGAAATATGTATGTTCTAATTTTAAGTTACAATATGTATACAGGGTGATTCAAAATAACGTGGACAAATTGATATGACAAATCAGTCATACGACAAGGATAAAAAATTACATAGGAACATAGAGCTGCAAACCACTTATTGGGTCGCAAATACAGGGTGTTTCATCATAACTCAATTTGGGTTGACGGTAATAAATCTCAGAAAACTGAAGTATATTATAATAAAACATTTAACAGACATTCTCACCTTTGTTTTAAATGTGATAACACCAAACAAAAATGGTAGAAGTTTGCATTATACGCACCAGTAATATGCACTTGGCCCCTCACATTTTAGACTGTGATAATCAGTTTATACGGTATCGTCGATTGCTTGAGCTATATGTTTTTCCAGATCTTTTTGTAACGTTATCACATTTCACACAAAATAAGGTACATATCGTTGCATTTTCATTACAATATTTTTATTTTCCTCGGAATTATTACATTCAAACTAGAATGAAACACCCTGTATTTGTGACGCAATAACTAGTTTCCGACCCTATGTTCCTATGTGATTTTTTATCTTTGTCGTATGCTTGATTTGCCATATCAATTTGTCCACGTTATTCTGAATCACCCTGTATACAGAAAACCACCCCAAAAAATTAGGTATAGAGTTAATTAACAGACATATACCAATGTTAATAGACATATACCAATAAAATTTTTGTGTGATGATTTGCGGCTTGAATTAATAGGTAGCGGAGAGGGGTTTTTTTTCCATTTACTTATGGGGTCTTAGGAATCTTACTTTTTGCCTGGCAATTTAGCAATGTGTCACATTTATTTTTTTTTCTCAGTCCCTATGAAACATAAATGCATAAAATTTTTAATACAGACAACTTAATATCTCTTCTATTAAAAATGTATTTTTTTAACATTCTATGCTGAAATTTTATTATTTTTTTTCGTACTACTCTGTTATCCCATCGACCATTTTTGCCAAATTGGCCCACATCGGCAAACTAATATCCAAATTATACATTTTGACATAATTTTTATTTTAAATAACGAAGAAACAAATAATTAGTAGAATATTACTAAGAATTAAAATTTAAAAAAACTAAATAAAAATCACTTAATGACATTTTA
Source organism: Maratus speculifer (assembly GCA_964019185.1). Classification (NCBI taxonomy): domain Eukaryota; kingdom Metazoa; phylum Arthropoda; class Arachnida; order Araneae; family Salticidae; genus Maratus; species Maratus speculifer. The sequence goes on from OZ025300.1 coordinate 110,962,431, forward strand.
AACACGCGAATCGTATATAATGTCATTGAATGTGACATTAACGATCATCCATTATTGGCATTTAATCTTATAGTTTGGCGATAATTTTTTGGTCGACGGGATAACCTAGTAGTACCATTTTATTTTAATGATAATTTTTGATAAAAAATGAAATTTTTTTTAATTTGCATCCACTGCGCGCAAGACTGTAGCAAAACTATTAGTTCAACTCCCCTCCATCAAAAAAATAAATAGAAAAAAAATGATAATGATGAAAATTAATGCATCTTAACGTATACTTCAATTTTAAGCAATTTTTTTATTTTTTTATTTAAAATTTAAATTTAAATTATAAAATAAAAAAAAATTGTAAAATTGACAATTTACAATAATTAACTAAATAAATTGCTTATAAATGAAGTATACGTTCAAGATACATTAGTTTTACATCATTATCAATATTTTCGGAGGCTCTTGAACCAATAGTTTCGCTACAGTCTTGCGCGCAGTGTATGCAAATCAAAAACATTTTAATTTTTCTATCAAACTTAAACACAAAAAGAACAAAATTTTGATACATAATATTAAAAATTTGTTTTAAATAGAAAAGATTTAAAGCTGGTTATATTAAAAATCGGTACTACTCTGTTATCCCGTCAACCAATTTCGCCAAATTATACAAATTGCCAAACTAATAGCCAAATTATACATATTGACATAATTTTTATTTTAAATAACAAAAAACAAATAACTAGTAGAATATTAATAAAAATATTAATGAAAAGTCGAAATAAAAATCACTTAAGGACATTTTAATACGTGAATCGTATTTAATGTCATTGAATGTCACATTCACGATCATCCATTATTGGCATTTAATCTTATAGTTTGGTGATAATTTTTTGGTCGACGGGATAATCTAGTAGTACCTAAAAATTGTATACAATTACGTTTCATAGGAAATGAGAAAAAAAATTAAATGTGACATGTTGCTAAATTGCAACGCCATCTGAAAAGTAAGACTCCTGGAACTTCTTAACTGAAATAGTTTGGAGAGAAAAAGCTACTTATGTTCTTTTTAGTTCTTTTCTTCTTACGTCTAAATAAACAATATATTTTTTTCTGTTAATTTTTCTGTTACTGTGGTATAACAGTTATTTTTTATATTATTATTTATTTATTTATTAAGATTTTTCAATTTAATACAATTTTCAGGTTGTTAAATTTGTATAGTTTTAAATATGCTTTATTGTTCATCGAAAATTGAAAAGCAGAATAGTCTACCATTGAGTTACTTCAATTTATTATGCAACAGCATTGTGAAAAGGCTTAAAAAAAAAAAATTTTGGTTTAATTTGAGCTATATCTAACCATTAATAACTGTGTAAAAAAGTATACATAAGAAAATTCGTATAATATAAAGAATGTATCAACACCAAATATACTAATGACAATGATTGAAATCCGCTAGACATTTGTGAGAAATTAAGTCTGAAATGTCGCTTAATGTTTTATGTGGTTATTATTCTTATTATTAAAAAAACAAATAAGAAAAATTGTCAGTTACTGGACTCAGTGATTTTCTATTGTTTGTAATAGCTTTCTCAGTCATCTAGCGATACTGATGTCTGAGTGATATGCATTATCTATATTACAGAGCATAAACCTGTCTTTGAGTATTGTTGACGGAATGCATATTTCAGATATGTATATCAAGGAGACGATTACAGCTTCTACATCAATCTGCGATCACTACCGATGTCAACGCGCTCAAACCACTGCCAAGTAAAAGCGTCTGTTTATTTTTGTTAGGTTTTCCTAAATTTAAACGATTAAAAATGGATGTTATTCTTGAAAATAACATATTTATTAAACTACTAATAAGCTCTTCTTCTAAACATCTTAAATTATTTAATTTTAATTAAAGATTTAATGTTTTTAAATATAACATAATTAAAAAAAAGAAATTATGAAAAGCAAAAACATTTTTTTAACGCTAGTTAAAACTCATATTTCATTATTATTGTATTAATCGCATTCAATAATTTTAAAAATTTATTTAAATAATTTATTGGAGTAAATACATAAGTCAAGCATGCGATGTATAGTAATAGTATTAATGGGGGAGGGGGAGATAAGCATACACATCAATGTTTATTAAGCATGAGGAGACTTCCGTAAACAACCTTAATTGTTAATACCAATAAGATTTTTTCAAAAATTGACAACATATGAGGTTGCATTAGGTTTCTCATTTGTGTACTAACAACCGCATGTTTCTTAGAAAAATGCTATATAACCCTTCACTGAACCGCGTGCCATACAATTAGGTATACATTCTCAAGAAAGTTTTCTTCTTTTCACGGAAAAGCTACTGGCAGCAGTGCTGTCGGTATGTTTCTCTCAATTGACGGATATCCGTTTATTTTTTTTCTCCATATCTAAGTTTGGAAAAAGCAAAGCGGCAGATGCTGGGGTCGAACCAGATATCCCAGTGTTGGAAGGTAAATGCGCTGGTGCGGGGCAACGATTGTACAGCGGTAAATTGCTTTGAAGTAAATGCGTTCGTTTCAAATGGATGCGGCTTTATCAATTTTTAAAAAAAGATTTTAATTTTGAAGTTAATTTCGGGAAGTTTTCGTCTTGAGTGATATTGTGGCTGGAGTTTTTATATGTTAGTATTAATATAAGGTGGTCTGGGGTAATAATGCCAAGTGCTAATATTTTGCATAATTATGAAATAATCTGGTAAATGACACCCATGTGCTCTGCGCAGAAGGGTTTTGAGTCATATAAATCGCAAAAAACAGCTTCAAGTTAATTTGTTTCATTTTTAGGTCTTATTGTTTTTACAAGCAACTAAAATTCACACTTGATCTAAAATTTGCGAAATACGTTTTGTGATGTGAATACTATTTTTTTATCCGGAAATACTTTGCTAATTACATAAATATGTAGTACATTTCATAGACTTTCAGAATATTGTTGAAGATTTTGGATATCTTCTTGAGATAATTTGTAATTTAAAATGTACAGCGCAATAACTATAACGGGGTAATAACGCCAATCCTTGGCATAAATACCCCGGTTGATTCTCTACAGTGGCCGAGTTACATCCTAAATACTGATTCAAATAAACACAGTTAAAACTGTGCAATGTTTCTAATAATTCTATTTAAGCGGTCCTTTTTAAGGAAAAAGAAGCTCACGGTCCGATATTCTTTTGCCTCATCCTCCCCCCCCCCCCCCACACCACACTTATATTTTTCTTACACTTTCACAAAAAATTGAACATTTTCAATAGTTTAGAATGCAATTTGTCAATTTCTAAGTTTGTAGAGTTTGTATTTTTAGAATTGGGCAATCTACATGCCATTATTCCAACTTATTTCATAGTTTTGTTTGCATGGCGTTATTACCCATATAGGTGGGTAATAACGCCAAATAACATTGGTCAAGAAATCACGCCATTACATTTTATGAATACATATCTGTTAAATTATTTTTTTTATTTAGATAGTCAATGCGTTGCTGTATCGAATCATATATTAGTTTGAAAAATACAAACTAAAACTGAGCCGTGAAAATTGGTAGAACCTTAACGTGGCGTTATTACCCCAGGGTACCTTAGTATAAAATTGTGAATTTTAAATATGTTTACGTAGATTTCTAGAGTTAAAAATACTGATGTTCTATTTTTATTCGATGAGATTTTTTTGAGTAATATCGATTTTTTACATTTAATTTTTTAATTAAAATTTCTTTTGAATATGTATACTCAACGTATATTTTAAATGCAAATATTTCTTTATAAATAACTTTGTAAAATCAACTTTATTCAACTTATCGAACTTTAAAATATAGATTGCGAGTATTTTTGAATGAATGAAGAATGTAATTTTTATTTATTTTTAAATTCGAAAACATTTTTGTCATTTTAAACTAAATTAGGCATCTTAATCTATAAACCTTTTTGTTTTTCATTTTAAAAATAAATTTGAATTTATTATCACACTCTAAAAAAAAAATGTGTAAATTTACACACAAAAATGTGTAAATCGATGATACAAAAACGACATGTCTATATGTGTAAATTTGTGTGTAAATTGCGTCAAATGTGTAAATTTCAGAATACACATTTTAATGTGTAATTTGATGATAAGTCCAAATGTGTAAAAGTTATCTGATAACTCTTGAAATACACACTTTAATGTGTGAATTGCACTGAAATACACATATTTCTGAGCACTATTTTTACACATACATATGTGTAATATTCTTTTTTTACATATATTTTTATGCAATAGGAAAATACCTACAATGTTGTGTAATATGCAAAATACACATGTTTTTGTGTTATGTACAGAATGCACAGATTTTTGTGTAATATTCTGTTTTTACACATATGTCTACATAACATGGAAAACACATTTTTGTGTAATATTTAAAATAGACAGGTTTTTGGGTACAAAGATTTACCTTATTCTTTGATGTGTAAACTGCGAAAAAGTTTTTAAAATAGCAAAACAAAATTACATGAAGTACAAATTCGTATATGCTTGACTTGTTTCTAAGTACGCGATCGTAATTATGTAAATACGTAATAACTATAGTTGTCATTCAATCCGTCCGTCTGTCTATCTGTCCGTTCGCATATAACAACGCAAAAACTACTTATCCGAATTGTTTGAAATTTAAAATACATAACTCTTGCATAATTTTATCAAGTCATTTCAATTTTTATGAAAATGAGATGAATAATTCAATTATAGAGACAGTGAAAAGCGTTCCCTTGCATAACGGCCAATGTATAAAAATAGTTTCAAGTGCCTTTTAATAATGTTAAACGTTTTCGAACATAATAAAATTGACATGCATCTATGAAGTATATATACTACAATATAAATTCTGTATAATCAGTAGTGCAGAGAATCGTTTTAATTAATTTACAGGGCCATACTAAAATATTCCATTACATTATGGTAAAGAAGGAAACATTGTTTTGGGACGCGTTTTAATTATATTAAAATATTTCACATTTTATGAAATTGATGCTTATGTTGCTGAGATTCGTGAAAGATTACTTATTTTATAATAGAAAGCAGATATATAGTGTTTACAAAGACAAAGAAAACATTTCGGATACTTAAACAGTATCCGAAGTACTGTCTACTATTACACTAAGATCTGAATATTTTTTTAACTTCTTTATAGTACGAAATGCACCTGATTTGCTTTGTTTAATGCGCATTTTCCAACTTGTTTCTTTTTAACAGATTTGTAATCTTAAAACAAGAATTATTTACGCTCAATCAAGAAACAGGGTCTTCTCAAATTGTAATCTATTATCTTTCTGTTATTATAATCTATTTTCTTTATTTTTCTTAATCTGTTTTCTTTCTGAAATTATAATATATTATATCCTTCTGTTTGCATATATACAACGTGATGACAGAAAGGATTAATTCATTTTACATAAGGGTTTGCAAGCAGTAAAAGAAAACTTAAAAAATATTTTTTGATTATTAAAAAAATAACTTTAATAATAGGTTGTAGATATTACATTCTTATTTATGAAATTATACATTTAAATCAATAATAACTCTTGGTACATGATTTTTAAAAACGGTCATTAATTGTTTATATCTTACAGAACTGAATTCTGTACTCTATTTTGCCTACAATGTGAAATTTTTATGTTCGGTTTTTTTTTTTTTTTTTTTTTTTTTCAAAAATGTAATTTTTGGCTGGATTCTGTTGCCAAAGCCACTATAACACTGATACTATCATAAATAGTACAAGGGATTAGAATTATTACTATGCAATTTTTAGAATAAAATGAGGTGAAAAATTTATTTTTAGCAGTGTATTAAAAATACAGGTTATTTTTTATAAGACACAATAAAAAAAGAATAAGGAATGTGAATCCAGTAATGGAACCTCACAAAAGTAATAGATTTTATAACAATAATTAGAGCCAGAATTTAATGAAGGCATGCTATTAAAAAATATATTTGCTTCAAATAAATTTAACAAATTAGCAAAGCAATAATTAATGAAATATTTTGAGAATTGTTCACTGTTTAAATAAATCATTGTAACTATCACAATATCAAAATTTTAATTATTTTAGATACATTGTTTAAAATTCTAAATGTCAGGGAATTACAGTTATCAAATTATTTATATATTGGAAGGTTTAGATGGATAAAAGAAAATATGAAATTTTTTTTATTTTAGCACAAATTCGTTTACTTCCCTCTATTTTTAACAAATAACACGTTGAGCGCCACTCAGTCTCCGGTGACAGATGTGGCACAATAGATGCAGTTAATTTTTCAGAATACAATTGATTTTTAACAATTTCTGTAACTTAATTGTTTTTATTTAAATGGGAATTATTAGATTTAATTTAGCGCCCTCCGACCTCAGTAACACACGCTTCTTAAATTCTTAAAAATAAATGAAATTTTGCAAATAGTCATAAGTACATAAAATTCAAAATTTTCTTTCTTACGAAACATGAACACATGCAAATTTTGCAAGGAAAGAAAAATGACAGTATTAGTTTTTTAAATGAAGACAACTCTTAGCAAATTCATTCAAATTTTCCTGAAAATCGATGAAACTTTGAAATATTATTTTCTGTGTCTTGATTAGGAGCATAAAAAATAATTTAGATTTTAAATCATGTAGAGAGGAGTTAATGAAATACATATACATAAATTAAATTGTTAATAAGTATTTTTTATTAACCAAAAATATTGAAGCTTGTCCATTACCTTCCCATCTAGCCTATATATACCTCATATGCATGTTGTACATATCATATATTTCATATTCATACATTTTATAATGCGATATGATTCATATATGAGTTAAATCTCTGTTTAAAGTAGAAACTATTGGGATGTGATAATACATGTATAGTAATTATGTTAACTATTGGTTAAATTACTTTTAAAACCCAAAACTTTTAAAATTTAAAGAAACATAATTTTAACCGCATAGTTTTAAAAAGGAAAAAAAAATCTGATTTAAATACCATTTAAATGAATAAATCGTTGGCATGCGGCCTTTTATTTCAACAAAATAAAAATTAAATTTAGTAAAGTTTATTGAATTGATAAAAGCTAAATGAATGTTAGTCATTGCTTTAATAAAATGTTTATGTGAAATTAACTAAAACTAAAAATATTAACTAAAAGAGAAAGCTGAGAAAATACTTTTTCCTTACCTATTTCTTATGACCTTCCTCTGTGTTAAACTGGGATAATCCAAATAGAAATACGTAGATTCTTTCGTAGAATTATGTCCGAATACAGTACAATGACATTAATGAGCTCTTTTTTAACTACATTACTGACACTGTACCTTTTCGGACTGTCATGTAAAGTATCCTTTGGCCGCATTCTTGTAACATTTTCCTAAAAGTTTTAAAATTCATGCGAACTATATACGTTTATGAAAGAACAATATATACGAGCAAACAAAACGTTCTTTATTCCAAAGACTAACTGTTTTGATCGTCTGCAAGTGAATTTATTGCCGAACAGCGCAGATGTGAAACGCAGATGTTGTTTTCCGTTTATTTATACAAGGGTAGATTTGGAAGTTAAACGCACGTTATTTTCATAAAAGTGGCTCTAATTAAAATTTTCGGTTTAAATTTTTTTAATGCATTTCACTTTTGTTTTTATTCAATTTCAAAAAGTTTCCTGTTAAAATGAATTGTAGAGTTTCTTTTTTATAAATTATTATATTATATTAGTCATAATTTGGGTTATGAATTAAAATATTGCCTTAATACATGTATCAATTACAGAGCAATCCAACTATTAACGCAAGTTAGAATACGGACAAACAAACCGTATTCTTAAGCATTTTCAACAATGTTGTAAAGTATTAAAACAACTAATAGGTTGAAATTTGACTTTTAGAATTTTATACCCAAAAGACGATAGCAAATTTTAATTCTTTTGTACAGACCTGTACTTTGTCTACTATTTTTGCATAAGGTTATGCCACTATTTAGCTATGATTTAATTAAAACAAAAACACGTTTAAATCTAGTGAACTTACATTTCCAGAGGATATCTTACATAGGCAGCCATGTATCAAATTCTTTCGGTGGTCCTGTATATCATTTTTCTCCATATATATCTTAGCTTATTAAATGCAATTCTGTGTAAAAATGTAGAATTTATTTTAAAACCACCTTTAAGCTACTTCCGTTCATGTACTGTAATCTGTGCACTTTCTGCTGTGTTACCCTGTACAAGATCTACAGCATTTGTACACAGAACGCAATATGCAAAAATCAATTTTAAAACTCATATCTCAATTAACAATAAAGAAAAATTATGCGTTAAGGATAGATTACGAAACACTTTCCAACACTTCCTGAAATCTTTAACAAAACTTCATTATTTAGGAAAATAACGTGTTAATGTCCATAGCCAAATATGTATTTCAATATTTTTGAACAGCCCTGTATTTAATCTTTCTGTTGATGTATATACTATATAATAAGAAAATTTAGTTAAGCAAGAAAACGCTAAACTTTCATTAAATTTATTTATTAGCAATTCATACTAATGGATAAAAACGTACTTGAATACTTTTGATCAACCCTGTAGTTTACCTAGTACCTATATTACAGTCCAATATTTACCTAAAATCTATTTTAAACTAAAACACTCTTAAATAACATTTCCAGAAGTTATCATCGAATTGTGACCACTTATCCAGTACTTTACATGACCCTATATATCATTTTATCTATATTCTACAAACATTTCTGAGTAAGCGGTTCAACATAAAAATGTATAACTTATTTAAAAACCACCTTTTAATAAATTACGCTCGTATTCAGTAACCTTTACGAGTTCCTTTGTGTAACCTTGTATATAAACTATAGAATTTATACACACTATGTTATATGCATATATTTAGGGAAACTTAAAAAGGCATATAGTAATTAAAAATGCATTTCATCCATCCATCAACCATCATCGATAATACACAGTACTTCAAATAGAATATACTATTTGAAATCTTTTGTATCTCCCTGTAAATGCTATGCACTTCATATTATGACTCAGCGTATCAGTATATCAATTTTATTGTACACGAAGTCGTTTAACATTATTAAAATATCTCGCAAATAATCCCCCGCCCTTTTGTTCTTGCATAATGGAATTCTTTCGTGTGGCCCTGTAAATGAATAATAACTATCATTTATACTGCATTTTTTTAAATACATATTTTAACGTACTTTGCAAATGCATATAAATTTAAATATGTTTGGCAGGGTGTTACACCTTTAAAACTCATTCGAAACTATTTTTTCCCATAGGCCGTAATGTAATGGTAAATTTGAAATATCCCTGTAAATAAATTAATCATGATAGAAACTTCATTTTCAGTAGGGTTTGTGTTAACGTGAACATCAATAACATCTAAAATTTTCATGGAAATTTGAGTATATTTAGGAGAGTTAGAGCGCGGACAGATGGACAGACAAAACGAATGCATAAACATTTTTCAGTTTTGTCGGAAAGTCTTCTAATACATTTTGAAACTGTCTTTTAAAATTTACATATTTATAATTATGTAAAACACTCCAATTCGCGTAAATACACGTAATCTTTAACATTTACACACTTCTGTGTGTCTATTAACTGATAAAAACTTACGTACTCATTCTAATAAACAAAATACACATAAAAACAGGCAATTTTTGTACGAAATGTGTAAATTTTAAAACAAGTGGGTGATTTCAGAAATTTACACACTTCTCTGAGTAAACATTATTATGCTTAAATTAGAATAACACTTCAATTCGTGTAAATTCAGGCATTTTTCGGAATTTGCACACTTGTCTGAGTTTATCAAGTGATAACAAATTACACACTTACTTTCAGACGCTAAATACACACAAAAACAGGTAAATTTCCGAAAAAAATGTGTAATTTTTATTACAGGTGTGTAATTTTACAAAATTACACACATATGTGTGTAAAATTAGCCAATTTACACATTTATTTTTTACAGTGCAATAGACCCAATATGCATGCATGCTAGGAATAAACGGAACCTCTTCGTCTCTTTTAGGCAGAATTTATATATGTTATATATATTATAGATTTAAGTAATTTAATCAAATTATTATTCTGTCTCAAATGTTTGTTTCATTTCTCATAATGTTTTATTTTATTTCATAAATTATTTATTGTTTGAGAAGTTAATAATATAACATGCTAGTACAGTAACAGCTTTATTACTAGTCATTAATAATCATATAAATAATCTATAATAAATCCTGCAGATAAATGAATCAGTTTAATGTTCTTAATTAATTTAATTTTATCAAGGTACTCATCTAATTATTAATCACAGCAGTATGCGACCGCATAAACGATTAATGATAATTAACTGCTATTATTGGTTACACATAACGATTATTCCATTCAAACTGTTGCTATATAATACAATAGAACGTTCTATACAATAGTATTCATCTAATTATTAATCACAGCAGTATGCGACCGCATAAACGATTAATGATAATTAACAGCTATTATTGGTTATACATAACCATTATTCCATTCAAAATGTTGCTGTATAATACAATAGAACGTTCCTACCTTGTTAAGATAACTTTATGGAGCTGTACATTCATTGGCAATTGACATTTATTATGTATCAACTGAATTAGAATTACGGTAGCAGTTTATGGGATTTTTTAAGCATTAAAACTATCTTTATAATTAAAATCATTAAAAGGTAAATTAGTTTCATTAATTAATAAAATAAAATCTATTTATATATATATATAGATATAGATAAAAGAATACACAACAAAACAATCCCTAACACACCAAACCTATAATATCATGTTGAATTGTTTTTTTTTTAAATGTTATTTGTCCTTTCATGAAATGCTATGGATTATATTTGAACATTTTATCAATTTTTTATATTGATAAATATATTTAAAGCGCTTGTTTTTATAATTATTTTAACAAAGTAAGTACAATATAATCACCAATTCTGAACGATAAATATTTGATTATGCATTACATTTAGATTAATTAAAGATGTATGAAAATGTGAACTATTTTGAATATTTTTTTTCTAGTGATGTTGCCTTTTTTATGCTTTTTCGTGGGTAATACGTAAATATAGGGGAGCAGTCTCTCGAGAAAGTATTCTTTATAATTTAGAAGTAATGAAGTATTAAAAAATTAGCTCACATCGAAAAAAAATAAAGAACTTGAGTATTTTAGTTTGTCTTCAACATAATAAATTGCAGTTTAAATACAATTGCTCTATTTTTTTTATTTTTCAAAAAATAACCATTACCATATGCGTTGCTGCTTCATCTTCTCAGCAATAGGGGGAAACATAGACTGTACCAATGTGCCTCATGCAGGTATTATGAATAATATGAATCTAAAATCCAACACTTCACAATTTACCTAACAATGAAGGGTGAGGAACTGATAAAGAGCAGCTTTACTTGCCAGGGAAAGTATTCTTTTCGGTTGAAAATACTGGAACAGCTGTATAATACCATAGCAAATGTACAGCTCAAATTTACTCTTGACCTACAAAAACAATAAATCACCCGTGTCATTTCATGAAACTACTGAATTTATGCCAAGACGTTCTGTATGTAGTTGTGTACTCTAGCATCATCTTTTGGAGCTGTTGTGAAACTTCCTATAATGACCTAGCGAGCAGTAGAGGGGGTGTATCAATGTGCCCTATGTATCAATATGCCCAAGTTCCTTTTATATCGTTAATTAAAAATTCCTATTCCTGTGGAATATACTAAAATTCATATTTTAAAATGTATGAAGCATTCTCATAAAATTTTTACTTTCAGGAATAAAAATCTCATGATATTAAACTTAATAAAATGATATATATGTTAAACTTATAGACCAGGGATGGCCAACCCATAACACATGAAGACTTACTGAAAAATAACATTCAGAAATCCCGATGAAAATGTTGTTCATTAACTACCCAAAGTTAATATTTGCGACTCCAGAGAAGTCTCTACATCAATCTAAAAGGCTGCTGAAATCAGCAAACAAAAAACATTAACAGCTCTGCAATTATTTCAATCTAAAAATATACATGCATTCTATTCCACAAATCCTCTATTTCGTCCGTTTTGTACAAAAGCTAAAAATAAAAAAAAACACTTTTAATATTAAATATTTACTGTTTGTTTAAGAATTATTTAAAATTAAATGTTTCAAATTATTCATTTTTATATTATATGCTGCTGGACAGAACTGAGCTCCTGTAACGGAAATCTTTATTTCGACATGTTAGCATAACCCAAATCCTAGAATGAATTATGTTAGTCACTCCTAATCACTTTAATTCAGAGTATTCATAGTGTAAACTCATGCATTTTTTTTACATCTAATACAAAAATAACAGTGATCGTTCGTTTCAATCCTGGTTAATCCCTTCGATATGAGTGAGGCAACTGCCTTCATTACCAAATTGCGTTGTGAATATTTTTGAAGACGGAATTAACTTATGGATCGTAAATAAAACATAACTCTAAATTAGATCATAATAGAATTAAATAAAGTAAGACTCATGTTCGAAAAGATACTAACAATTCTTTAACAACTAACATATAAATTTATTTACAATTATCTTACAAATTGTTAGTGCGTCATAAGACACATTATTTTCAATATAGATAACACAAAAAAAACAAAAAAAAAACAAAATAAAACACTATTAATTCTACTTGTGTAATTATTGTTTTTAATACTATGATTGAATACCAATTGGAGCGTGCAGAACCCCCTACTTGGCATTTTGCCCTACACATTTTGGGAAACAATATAAATTATAAGAAAACCGTACCTTCATATTCTTTTGTGCCCCGCACTCAGTTAAGGCTCGCATTCGAAAACATCACAGGCGGTCACACATCAATACTGGCGGACATCACATTCGGATCCTCGGCTATCACACATCATTACTGGCGGACATCATTTTCGGATCACAGGCTATCACACATCATTACTGGCGGACATCATTTTCGGATCACAGGCTATCACACATCATTACTGGCGGACATCATTTTCGGATCACAGGCTATCACACATCATTACTGGCGGACATCATTTTCGGATCACAGGCTATCACACATCATCAGTGGCGGACTTCCCATTCGGATCATCGGCGATGTTGGTAGGTCTTCCTTGGAATTAATCACGTTTTTCTTCTAACACATCTTCGCCTCTCGGAGCGAACTTTTCATCTCAACTTTTTTGAGGAAAAAAAAAAGTCTATATTCTTTTTTTCTTTTTTTTATGGCGGGCGTGGCTAATCAATCTGCCCGAAAAAAATGACCATTCAGTCTCTCGCCCGGCCTGTTCCTGAAAAAAGACTCGTTGGCTCCTTCTTCGAGCGTGGGGGGCTGGCCTCTCTTGTCTGCAACGCACTCCCAGCCGGAAAAATGACCGGTAGCCTCAACTAAAGAAACGTGTGGGGTCTCGCTTAATTGGCTTGTAAATCTACCAATAAACCATTCTTGACGTAAATGTCAAGCGATTGTTACGCGAGAGCCCAACTGGTGCCTTCTAGATACCATCTGAGATAGGGGTCTGCCTTGCTCCTGACATGAATAGCGTTAAACATACACTAGTATTTACAACCACTATACAAAAACATCAAAGGATACAATATGTATAATATACCATTTATATATATGTATCTATAAATCACGGAAGATTGCTGGATGCTTATGTTTCCAGCATCTCCCCCCCCCAACTAAATGAAAAAAAAAGAAATAAACAGACAAAAGAGTACTTTTTCTTTTCTTTTTTTCTTTTTTTTTTTTTTTTTAATAAGTGTTCGGCGATCCTGAAAGATCAATCACTGTTTCAAAGTCTGTTTGTGATTGAACACTTGCAACGCCATCAGTTGTCTACTTCTGTACATCACAATCTAAAATGATCATCGTAGAATGCCTAGATTTTTTTTTGTCCATGTCTGTAAAGAAAGTTCAGGTTACGTACACAATGATTCGCAGTCTCTGATTGTATCGCTCCTGGTTTATCTCCCCTGCTGGGAGGTTGTTGATGTGTGAGGATTCTTCTTCTGCGTTATGCATCCATACTTATATTGTTCCCATAATTTTGCCTAAAATCGCGAGTTTCCGAAATAATAAAGCAATGAGAATATATATACATATACATATATATATGTATTTTATTTATTTATTTATTTAAAAGCTGTTATTATGTCCAAAACTAGTTACTGAAATAGTTTAAGAACACATTTCTGACTCATTTTTCCATTTGCAAGTATGGCTGTTATCATAACGTACAAACCAATGCATCACCATATTTATATGCTACACTATAATTTTTTTTATATATGATACACATTTTATACCATTCACATTATCTCAATATAAAATCAATACACACAATTATTTATATTTACAATTTTGTTGTGCAGGCTGATTTTCACCCCTAGCACTATTCCAAAACTTATAGTAAGTGCTGTTGTTTCTGTTTCATTCCTTATACATATTGAAAAATTAATCTTACAAGACCAATTTTACCCTTTTTCTTTATATAACATTTTTACATATAATATAACCTGTCCACTCAAAAAAAGGTCCCAATTTCTAAAATTTTATGTCATTCTGATGACCGTGGAAACCATATACTTCAATAAAATTTTGTTAGTAGTCAAACTCTCCAAGTAATCCATTGTGTAAGCCTTATAAGCATTTTGTTATGTGCTGATATAAAGAAATTTTTTATTTATTTATTTATTTATTTATTTCATTTTATTTTATTTTATTTTATTTTTTATTTATTTTTTATTATTATTTTTTTTTTAACTAATTTGAAACTGAAACAGGGAGGGAAAAACAAAAAGCTACCACATTTATTGATTTATTTATTTATTTTATCCTACCAATGCTACCTTATGTCTCCTTATTACTTATATAATCCTTATTATTATACCCCTTTTATTATATATCCGTTTTATTTTTTTTATCGCTATTATTAATGTATTTACTTCCAAACCCTTTTACCCAATTTCGAAATCTATCCTTCTCGGAGCAAATAAAAACAATGATAGTTCACGACCCTGCATGCCTTGGCCAAGTAAATCAAAATCTTCTGCCCGCAAAAGAATTTATTACATGCAAAGTCCCAAAACCCCCAATGTTGGTTGCCCCGCCAAAGATAAAGTTATGCAAAAGTTTTTTTTTTTTTTTTTTTTGTATGGCTTTGAAAAGGGCCTTTTTTTTTTTTTTTTTTTTTTTTTTAAACTAAGTTCCCTTTTTGTCTTTAAATATAAAGAGGTATTATCTCCCTGTGTCGCCCAAACAAAACTACTTTTGAAAGAAGTAATTATTAATATTATTGTTATAATTTTATTTCAAAATGTTCAATGAATCTGACTATCTAAGCTATCTATACATTCACTCAATAATTAATCTTAAGAGGAAATGCGTTCATCCACCTTATCTTATATAAATTTGCCTATCCACCGTAATACTTATT
The DNA here is from genome assembly GCA_964019185.1 of Maratus speculifer. NCBI lineage: Eukaryota > Metazoa > Arthropoda > Arachnida > Araneae > Salticidae > Maratus > Maratus speculifer. The sequence goes on from OZ025300.1 coordinate 110,977,982, forward strand.
TATTTTATTTTATTTTTTTTTATTTTTTTTCCATGTATAGCTCTGAAAGGAGCCTTTTTTTTTTTTTTTTTTTTTTTTAATTAAGTCTTTGTGACAGTCTTGTACAAGCCAATCCTCCGTAACCTATATATCTAAGTAAGAGTGCCCTTACCTAATCCTCAATATTCTGTTCCGAGTCTGATTCATTTAACTCGCCCTTAGTTTTTCTGGCATTCCTCGTCGTAGCCTTGGGTGCAAAAAGAAATTGTATGTGTCGACGTATTGTTGGCCCATTTATTTTGTCTTTCAGACGGAGCACATAATTATTGTGTCGAACAACTTTTACTACCACAAAAGGCCCTTCAAAACGAGGGTGTAAAGCCCTAGGCTTGCCAATTACTTTTGCGTACACTTCTTGACCCACGTCTAACTTTTTAACTTCCTGAAGATCATTTTCTTTGATATATTCCGCCATAATTTTTTGTTGGTTAGCTATGGCTTGCCGGTGAACTGCCCTCATATGTTCTATCCTATTTTTAACGAACGCTTGAGTGCACGTTAAATCCGGAGCACTTAATACCGTAAATTGATTTTTAATTTCTCTACCAAAGAATAATTTTGAAGGAGAATAACCTAGTGCTCGATGGATCGTGGTATTATAATTAAGTTTAAAATATTCGAGTCTGGTGTCCCACTCAAGAGTGGAATTGGACATTGCCACCAAGGATGCCTTAATCGATTTATTAATGATTTCAGCCCGACCATTCCCACAAGGTTTGTAGACGCTTGTCGGGTGTAGATCTATATTTAGTGTCTTCAAATATTCTTTAAAAAGCGCACTGCGAAAATATTGTGCGTTGTCTGTAACTATTTCGGAACACAAGCCGTAGGCTCCGAAGTACCTATTTAAAACGTTCAAGATAGTTTGGGACTCCACATTTCGTAAAGGGACTGCTTCTAAAAATCTAGAGCCTGCGTCTATGATAGTCAGAATGAAGCAATTTTTCCTGAGGGTCATGGGTAATTTACCTATTATATCCATTTGTAGACTTGCTCCGATTTGTAAATTTCTTTCCATTTTTTCAAGTGGTACTTTAATCGTCTGGTGTTGCTTACTGCAATTACATCTTACGCAATTCGTGCAATAATTTTTTATATCTTGGTACATTCCGTACCAGAATAAACGAGTTTTGACAGTTTCGTATGTTTTTCTAAAACCAAAGTGGGGTCCATGTGCCTCCGCCATAACCGTAAACTTAAGCTCGTCCGGTACGATTATTAATTCTTGATATTTCCCGTTTTGTTTTAATACCAGCGTTTTATTCTCGTTTAAATTATACTTTTTTGTTATTCTGTTGTTTTTCTTTGACTCAACCTTTTTTAAAATTGTGATTAATTTTTCATCCGCATATTGCTTGGCTCTAATGTTCTCTTCACTCAAGTTAAGATTTACTTTGAATAAGTTATTCTGTAACTCGTTGCTACTAATAATATTATTTACTAAGTTTCTAGACAAAAAATCCGAAGGATTAATTTTCCCTTCGATGTACTCGATATTGTAGTCATAGTCGCTGAGATTTAAAATCCATCTAGCCACTATATCCGACTGCATTTCAATTTTCAGCGGATATGTGAGAGCTTTGTTATCCGTTAAAATAGTAAATTTCCGCCCTAACAGCATGTGTTTAAAATGCATAACTGCGTCATGAATAGCCAATAATTCGAACTTCATGCTTGGGTAAGCCGTTTCTGACTGCTTAATTTTTCTACCGTAAAATTCAATAGGGACTAAGTATCCCTTATCTTCCTGCGCAAGGACACCTGATATTGCTTTCTTTGAACCATCAGTTATTAAAAAGAACTCCCTATCAAATTTTGGCGGTTTAAGGGTAGGGTTGCTCACGATTGCCTCTTGTATATTTAAAAATGCTTGTTCCGTCTCCTCAGTCCATTTAAATTTTACATTTTGTTTAGTCAATTCGACTAGAGGATTGACAATATCGGCATAATTTTGAATAAGAGTTCTGAAATAATTTGCCAAACCTAAAAGTGACTTGACCCCCTTTTTATTTTTAGGTCTAGTTAATCGTTGTACCTTCCCCACGTTTTTTTCTGATGGGGCATATCCGTTTTTATTAACTTTCAAAACCCAAAAATTCAATTTCCGGTTTACATATTTGCACCTTAGAGGGTTCAACTGTTAAATTGTGATCAATTAGAGTTTCCAAAACTTCCTTTAACCCGATCCAATAATTCATCGAATTCTTTCAAATAAAATAACACATTGGTAATCTTTTTTACGTCAAAGGGAACAATCAATGATAACATTTGCGACAAATTCGGTTTTAACGGGTCGTCCATTTTAATCTCTAACGTTTTAGATTTCAATTTTGATTTATTTCTTGTTACTACCCCTGGCTTAGATTGATTTTGTAAACTTTTCCTTCCTCTTCTCCTCGGCATATATTGTCCTAATTGACATTCATTACCCTTATATTATATATTTTTACACAAATAACTTTGCAATACTTAACTCCTGAATAAAATTTACTATCACACACACAAGAAAATATAAATATATATATATACACTGTCCCTCAATACCAAAATACAATCAAATTCAAAATAAATGTATAAAGTACACATAGAAAATCAGTACCAAATTATTAATTTTCTAAACTGCCCTTTCTTCGTCTTATTATTATTATTTTATTTCATTTGTAATACTACTCCCGCTGTTTTCTTTTGCGGCATAAAATTGGTCTTATAAATTCACATAAAATACTTATTTTTTTGTTCAATAACATAGAAAATGCCATGTACCCCCAAAATATAATCCTTGCAATAAAATACCACACATAAATTCAATGAGATGCAAAATCTATTTTAAAATTCTTTCAAATTTTTCAAATATGTCATATAATTTGAAATCTTATTTCATAATATTACTCTTAAAACCTTTCCACACACAATTATAAGATTGATTGTTTCCAATTTAAAACACAATATCATCAGTATAATCATACTTAAACATATGTATTTATTTTTAGTATAACACATCAAAAAATAGTCATTTTGGACGAATGAGTCAGAAACGTTGTAGCACACTCCATTGGCACCAAGTTTTACTTTTAAAATTTAATTTAACATTAAAAACCATGAATAGCGCGTAGAATTTTGAGTAAAACTAACTCTATGAATTACTATTAACTTTTTATACCAAAAACAATATTATGAACCTCCGGAACTGATCCGAAAAGGTCACGGTACCAGATAGGATTCTAGGGGCCTATGCTGGACAGAACTGAGCTCCTGTAACGGAAATCTTTATTTCGACATGTTAGCATAACCCAAATCCTAGAATGAATTATGTTAGTCACTCCTAATCACTTTAATTCAGAGTATTCATAGTGTAAACTCATGCATTTTTTTTACATCTAATACAAAAATAACAGTGATCGTTCGTTTCAATCCTGGTTAATCCCTTCGATATGAGTGAGGCAACTGCCTTCATTACCAAATTGCGTTGTGAATATTTTTGAAGACGGAATTAACTTATGGATCGTAAATAAAACATAACTCTAAATTAGATCATAATAGAATTAAATAAAGTAAGACTCATGTTCGAAAAGATACTAACAATTCTTTAACAACTAACATATAAATTTATTTACAATTATCTTACAAATTGTTAGTGCGTCATAAGACACATTATTTTCAATATAGATAACACAAAAAAAAACAAAAAAAAACAAAATAAAACACTATTAATTCTACTTGTGTAATTATTGTTTTTAATACTATGATTGAATACCAATTGGAGCGTGCAGAACCCCCTACTTGGCATTTTGCCCTACACATTTTGGGAAACAATATAAATTATAAGAAAACCGTACCTTCATATTCTTTTGTGCCCCGCACTCAGTTAAGGCTCGCATTCGAAAACATCACAGGCGGTCACACATCAATACTGGCGGACATCACATTCGGATCCTCGGCTATCACACATCATTACTGGCGGACATCATTTTCGGATCACAGGCTATCACACATCATTACTGGCGGACATCATTTTCGGATCCCAGGCTATCACACATCATTACTGGCGGACATCATTTTCGGATCACAGGCTATCACACATCATTACTGGCGGACATCATTTTCGGATCACAGGCTATCACACATCATCAGTGGCGGACTTCCCATTCGGATCATCGGCGATGTTGGTAGGTCTTCCTTGGAATTAATCACGTTTTTCTTCTAACACATCTTCGCCTCTCGGAGCGAACTTTTCATCTCAACTTTTTTGAGGAAAAAAAAAAGTCTATATTCTTTTTTCTTTTTTTTATGGCGGGCGTGGCTAATCAATCTGCCCGAAAAAAATGACCATTCAGTCTCTCGCCCGGCCTGTTCCTGAAAAAAGATTCGTTGGCTCCTTCTTCGAGCGTGGGGGGCTGGCCTCTCTTGTCTGCAACGCACTCCCAGCCGGAAAAATGACCGGTAGCCTCAACTAAAGAAACGTGTGGGGTCTCGCTTAATTGGCTTGTAAATCTACCAATAAACCATTCTTGACGTAAATGTCAAGCGATTGTTACGCGAGAGCCCAACTGGTGCCTTCTAGATACCATCTGAGATAGGGGTCTGCCTTGCTCCTGACATGAATAGCGTTAAACATACACTAGTATTTACAACCACTATACAAAAACATCAAAGGATACAATATGTATAATATACCATTTATATATATGTATCTATAAATCACGGAAGATTGCTGGATGCTTATGTTTCCAGCATATGCAATCTGGCAGAACTTCTATACATTTTTATTAACTATGAAACCTAATTTTATACTTTTGTTTTATTTATTAAGTTAATTATTTTTTTAATATTCACTACTCAGACTTGCAGGGGGAAAATGTGTTATTTGTGTAAAATATCACTTAATCAACACATAAATGATATGCGTTTGACTTTTCATATTTTTTAATATATGTTGAAAAATTTGCATGTGGCACGCGTATTTTTTTCTTACAGACTGGTGTCACTATTCCCAAAAAGGTTGATCACTCTTGTTATAGACAAATGGCTTAGCAATTCAAAAAAACAAAAAAAAATGGTTAGCAGAGATTTTTTATTTTTTCTTTCTTTCTTTTAATGTGGTTTCAGTTAAACATGTGTGTTTAGTTTTCCTTATCGTCCCCTTTAAATTTCTCCTCTCTATTTTTTTTTATTTTTTTCTAAATGTTTACTCATAATGAATTTGCATAATACGAGTAGAACATTTAAATAAGAAATAATATCAATGCAGTATTTTTAATGCAGTTTTTTTTTTTTTATAACATTGTCTTAAAGGGATGTTAAGGAAAAAAATCACCTATTTTTATTCCAATCATACTAATACTTTGTGAGGATTAGATAGCTACGGTGTTCATTAATTTTTAGTAGCAGTTATTTATATTGGATAACATTTAAAATAATAATAATAATAATTTATCACTAAAAGGGCAGAAATAAACCATGAGGGCTGTAAGACTACCAATAAAGCCACAATGCTTGAAATGGATATTGTTAAATTCTGTAGTAAATTTTCTGTCACAGACTTTTGGCCATTCTTTCTCTAGCATATTTTTATATGAGAAAAAAGTTAAATACAATTCTGTGGCTCCATCTGAAGTGATTTTCTACATAATTTTAGCAAGAGGGGTGGTAAGGAATCTGAAATCCAAGGACAGAGATAAAAAAATAATAACAGACGTAAAAATGTGTGCGTGTTAACTTTTTGCTATACAATTATAAATATTACAGTCTTAGTTTGGAAAAAAATAGATCGAATTATTTTTATTCAAACAATTTTATATAGAAGCTCTAAACTTAAAAATCAGCATTAGGGACACCGAATGGTAAACAATTTTGGGATATATTTGTACCCCCGACATCATCCAAAACATATATATCTCATTAATATTGTTATATAGTCATGCAATGGAGTGTTTTCTAATGTAAGAAATAATCCCCCTCCCAAGAATATGTATCAAAATAAAAAATTTTATTGATTGACATAAAAGTTAAAATTATGTAAGAATGCCTCATATATACATAATGTAAATAAATATTTTAAATAAAAAATTCAAACAAAAAATTTTCTGTTTATTAACCTTTGAAAATGTACATACCACCTATATACGTCTATATTTGTGTGTCCCGATTCTTCTAATTGTAGGCATTTCCTACATTTTAATCTGAAATTTTACTTTTCGTACATTTCATATTGCTTTGCTTTTCTTCTAAAATTTGCAGGGATACTTATTTTTAATGCATCATTTTTAAAAAATATCCATCCTTGTATAAAATTGCTCAATTTTGTCGTTATTTCCTTTCTTGAATTCTGATTCTAATCTATATTAACTCATATTTTTAAAATAGGCTTACATGAAATAAAAAATATTTTATTATACATTCAAGCACAAAAGCCTTTTCATTTATTAACCTTAAAACGTATAATTACATATAATAACACACTCCTATACTAATGTGTCCTAATTTTTCTCCTTCTTGATATTTCTTACATTCTATTGTAAAACTTTACTTTTCGTACCTTTTATATTGCTTCGTTTTTCTTCTAAAATTTGCAGGAATAACTATTTTTAATTCATTGTTTAAAAGATATGTACTCCCGTAATGAAATTGCTGATTTTTGTCTTTATTTCCTTCCTTTAATTCTGATTGAAGTACACAATAACTCATATTTTTAAAAATAGGTTTTAACCTGAAATAAAAAAATATTTTATTATAAATTCAAGCACAAAAGCATTTCATCTATTACTCCTAGAAAATATAATTACATACTATTACATTCTGCTATATTCATGTGTTTTGATTCTTTCCTTTCTTGATATTTCTTGCATTCAAATTAGAAACGTTTCTTCTTGTATATTTCATACTCCTTTGTTGTTCTTCTAAAATTTTAAGGGGTACCTATTTTTAATGAATCATTTTTAAAATATATCCCTGCATTCCTATACTATTTCATTTTTTCCTTACTTTAATTCTCATTGAAACAGATTTTAACTCATATTTTAAAAGACATGTTTACCTAAAAGAGAGAAATAATTTTTTAATGTAAAAAATAAAGAAAAAGTTATTAAAAAATGTGAATTAAAATGCATGTTTGTAAATTTTACAAAAAAAGTTATGATGTAATCAGAAATATAGGTTAAAAAAGTTTTTTTTTTTTACAAAAAAAAATATTTAATATTCTTAAGAAATATGATTATATACTTCTATATTCGTGTGCACTACTGATTTTTCACATTGTTGGCATTGCCTATATTATCTTATTAAACTTTTTTCTTGTAACATTTCAGAATGATTCATTTTTCTATATGCATATATTCAATGCTTTTTTAAATATGCATACCTATAATAAACTTTCAGATTACTGCATCATTTCTTTCTTAAATTTGGTAGGAAAAACGTTTTAGCCCAACTTTATATTCACATGTAAACCTGAAATAAAGAAATAATATAGAATTATAAAATTAACCCCTTAGTTTAATACCTATCGGAAGCGTACTTATGTCTGATATACTTACGATCTTCTGACTTTCGACTTTATGGTCATGATTTCATCCCCATTTGAAAATTTTCGTTATCTATCTTTCTAATTACATCTTTATTTTTCTTGTAAAAATCACAAACATGCAATTTTTTAATTCACATTTTTTATAGAAATGTACATATGTAATGAACTTCGGTGTTATTTCATAATTTTCCTTCTAAAATTGAATATAGGAATCACGCATTTTATAACATTTTTAAACGTATGAATCTCTGAAAATTTTTGAATTGCAAATTTCTCGCTCTTACTAAAGTGCATCAAAAAATTTTATTGTCAAAAATAACTTCTCCAATTGTTGCTCTATTGTTATTTCTGGAGCGATTCCTACTGCCATTGTTATAGGCTGTTACTCTTTCACGCGAATTGTTTGTTTCGAAAATATAAATAGCGTTATTTCAAACAATTATCCTTTGTTGTTGTATCAAATGCTGACTTAAGGGGTCAGGTATCTTTTAAAGAATTCAAAAGTCGATTTTTTAAAAAATAGCTTATAATTAAATGTGATTCTTTAGAAACATGTAAAAAGAAACCGCATTCGGAAGTTCGCATTAGAAAAACAGTTATATCTAAAACACTTTGCACTTTTCCTATACGACCAATGGTAAATTTTAACTTTGGCGTCAATTTTCTCAAAACAGCGATTTTGATCATTGCGCGCACGATTTCTGAAAAACGGTTGCGTAGAATTTAACAAAATTTTCGCTGAATATATTCAACATACACAGGCACAAAATAACCTGCTATTATGTTCCTCATATTAGAAGTTTAGAATTCACGACTACTTTATTGTAAAAAAAATCTCTATAATTCGAATTTCTTTAAAAAATAATTTTTTTCTCGGGATCTACAAATTTTATTTTTTTCATCGTAGGTCATTTTGAAAACACAATTATATCTCTACTCAGAAAAAAAAATCTTGGTTTGTTTTAGCTATTCAAATTTGAAAAATCGTGCGCGCAAGGCATGCAAGATGTATTCCTCCGTAAAAATTGTATTATCTTTAAAAATAATTAAAAAAACATTACATGCTTGTATACTTTTTTTAACAACTTTAACTAATAAAACAAATCCTTCTTATTAAGTGTTTTCAATTTAAAGTGAAAAGTTAATTAAATATAGAGTGACTGCAGTTCTTACAGAGGTCACTTTTTCACGTATTTTGCTAGTTCGAAAGGTACCTGACCCCTTAATTGAAACTGACGTTTTAATTTATAAATTCGAGCTTCAGATATAAATTTAATACATAAAAATAACATGTACAAACCTTGGAAATTATTCAATTTCGGCAGAATATTTACTGTAATTGATTAATAAACTTGCTTATTTTCTAAAAAAATATTTAATAAATGAAACCAGATTTTTTTAATCTTAAAAAAAGTTTTAAGAATGAAATACTCCTAAAACGCTCATTTTGTACATACAAAAGAGCCTTGATCTTTATAGGAAAACTAGCAAAACCCGCGGCTTTGCTCGCGCAATAGTTGAAATATGTCAAATGATACTTATACATCTGATTTTCATTAGAAGTAATTATGTATTAAGGAATAATTAAAAAACATGCATTTAAGCCACAGTTTTACTGAATTTCATTATTACGTGCATTATTTCGAAGTTAAAACATAAAATAATACGAAGAACTAAAAATACTTCTAAATAAAGGATAATTTAGAAAATATATTGAAATTTTTATGCTTAATTCATACATTCCATTCAGTATTCATCTGAAGTATTTATTCTTTTTTAAAAACAATTTCGTATGCATTTACATTTTTTCATTAATCATCATGTCACAATCTAAGTTTGTTTTCTAAGGGCTACCATCTCTCGAGGGGTAGTGGTATTACCATAAAATGCCTATGTTGGAAAAGGGAGGTCATTAATTTACAAATTTTAATTTTGAAATCGGTTTGATATTTTCTGATATACACCAAAGAAACGTAATTTAGAAAGTTTTTAAACTCTTTTATAAAATATTTATTGCTTCTGCATTCATGTGGTAGCGGTACTGGCATATAACATAGAGTATCATTAGAGTGTAGGATCATGAGAATGATCTATGTAGGAACAGAGAGTGTCACCATTGATACAAAACCATCACTTTTATAATCGGTTTATTAATTCCTAAGCTTCCTCAGAAATCGTAATTTACGAATTTTTTAGAGCGCTTTTTCCACCGCTCCTTCGCTTCACAACTTTTAATTTCACATTTACTCCCGACAGTTCTTAGCAGATATTTATATTTTGTAAGTAACTATCATGCCGAATTTACAGTTTCTAGACTCCTTAGTACAATAAAAATCTTCATTTTGAATATTTTTGGATCCTGCACCCTCTGTTGATAGTGTCGTCACCGAAATAAAATGTAGCTTCCTTTGTTATGTTTCAGCAGATTCTGCCATCACCAATTTATTTTTGAAATCAGTTTGATACGTGCTCAGATTGCCATTCAAAAAGTTTTTACTCTATTAGAAGTGTGCAGCATTTGCTGCATCGAAACTCTACCTCTTTTACAGACTACCTTTATTCTGACTAATGAGAATGCCTTACTATTTAGTCAAGAAACAGATTTTTGTCAAAGCGATGGAATAATGATGAGGCAAATCCTGCAGATTTTTAACAGTGTAGGGCGCTTCTTCGCATACCCCCTCCCTCTTTTAAAATTCGAATTTTTAAAGAAATGCGAAAGATAATTTTTATCTTATAAGTAATTACCATATTAAATTTCATGCTTGTAGTCCCTTCAGTAACACAAAAAACGCATTTTTAGAAAGCACAAAGTTCCTGCACCTCCTTTGGATTTGTGGCACCGACATAAGATATAGCCCCTGTTTCATTCCGGGCGAACATAATCATTTTGGTACCATTACTTTTGAAATCTATTCGGTAGTTCCGGAGATAATCCCCTACAATCAAACTAACAAACAAACAAATTATTCCTCATTTTAATATAGGTATAGACGACATAAGATATAGCCTATCTTGGATTTTGGGTGAACACCATCATTTTGGTAATATTTTTGAAATCGGTTCGGTAGTTCCGGAGATTAGCCCCTACAAACAAACATAATTTTCCTCTTTATAATATAGGTATAAACGACATAAGGTACAGCGTATAATTGATTCTGGGCGAACACAATCTATTTGGTAAAATTACTTTTGAAATCGGTTCGGTAGTTCTAGAGATTAAACCCTACAAACAAACAAACTTTTCCTCTTTATAATATAGGTACAGACGACATAAGATATGACCTATGTTTGATCCCGGGCGAACACCATAATTTTGGTACCACTACTTTTGAAATTGGTTCAGTAGTTCCGGAAATTAGCCCCTATAAACAAACAAACTTTTCTTTTTTATAATATAGGTATAGACAACATAAGATATAGCCTATGTTGGATTCCGGGTGAACACCATCATTTTGGTACGATTAGTTTTGAAATCGGTTCGGTAGTTCTGAAGATTAGCCCCTACAAACAAACAAACTTTTCCTCTTCATAATATAGGTATTGATATAGACGACATAGCATATAGCCTATGTTTGATTCCAGGCGAACACCATCATTTTAGTACCGTTACTTTTGAAATCGGTTCAGTAGTTCCGAAGTTGGGGCATAGGTATAATATATAGCCTATATTTGATTCTGGGCAATCACCATTATTTCAGCCCCAGTACTTTTGAAATCGGTTCAGTAGGTCCGGAAATTAACCCCTACAAACAAACAAACAAACTTTACCTCTTTAAAATATAGGTATAGATAATGACATAAATTATTTTGTTCTATGTAAATGTTGCATAAAATATCGTTTATTTGTTATTTCTTCTTTCAAATAATAGAAAATCATTTAAAAATGTGCGTGTAACTGATATTCAAAAATTACATTATCGCCAAATTGTTATAAAAAACATCGCGCCAAACACAGTGCTTATGTGACATCTGTGCCAAATATTTTATTTAAACATCAAACGTTGTTGTTTTTAATTTACATTCTAATAAACATATGTTCTACGATAACTTCAATTGAAATTAAGTTGACAACTTACTATCCGACTTCATAAAAAAATGCAAGAGATTCATTCGCATGAATAGTAAAATATATAAAAGCTCGAAGATAATAAATCGCAAAGCAGTCCAACAATGAATGGACATGGACATTAATTCTTATGACGTCATAGCATGCAAATTGGACGCGCTATCGCTTAAGTCGTTTCGGTGAAATTTTATGGGGTGGGCCACCCTTATCAGTTAGAGGTATAAAAAATAGATAACAACCTATTCTCATACCTACTGAGTATACATATAAAATTTCGTCAAAATCGGTTAAGCCGTTTCGGAGGAGTATGGCAACTAACACTGTGACACGAGAATTTTATAAATTAGATCTAAATTTACAAAGGAATGCTGGATTCTGAAGCGCTCTCTAATGCTATTAAAAATAAGTTTACCACTTAAAAAAAACGATAATATCTAAATAAACAACGTAAAAAATACATTACACATTAGAATGCTCGTTATTAATATGTATCTCCAAATAATGTAATGTTTCCAAACCCTTTTATGCAGACTGTATTCTGCCTAAATATTTTTATGTATACCATATTGAAATAGAAAATTTAGTTCGACCGCACTGAGAAACATTTGTGGAAACGTTACTCCGTAAAATTGGTGGCAGCATTGCTGCCTCCAATTTTATGGAGTATTTTAACCATTAAAACCGGTGTAACATTGTCGTGTTACACCAATAATATATGTTTAAATTACACCATTGCATATGTGAAAACAATTACTCCATGAAATTGGAGGCAGCATTTGCCACCATTTTTACACCAGTTGTATGGAGTAACGTTTCCACAAATATTTTACAGTGCGGATAAAGCAAAACACAACAGCAAATGCATTTACCACAATTATCATCCACGCAGGGCAGTTAATATAAATTATTTTGTGGATGTCTGCAGATCTAAAAAAGAAAATTATTTAATAGAAATACAGTAGAAGCTTGAAACACCACAGTCCGATATACGGCGAATTCGCATTTAACGCTGGGAAAAGTATGTCCTACAAACAAAAAAGTAATCAATTATAGGTTAATTTTTGCGTTTTCAGTGAAACACAATGACGGACTTGATATCTTTGATTAGTGCTATGCATCTCGATATCTCTATTGACGATTTAAATGATTGGATAGAAACTGACAACAGCAAACCAATTTGAAAGGTCATAAAAGATAAGGATGTCATTGATGCTGTAACGCACAAAATTTGCAATGAGCAAGATGATGATAATGAGCTGATGTGGTAATGAAAGACGACGTTCCATTTGTTATGAAATCATTTCATACTTAACAAAGGTAATTTGGTGGATGGAGAGGCAAGATGATTCTATCCAGTGTTTATCTACTCCATCTTGCTTGTGTGAAACAATATGCCAAAAAGAAACGAAACGCCTCAGTTCGCCTAACAACACTTAAGATATTTTTAAGGTAGTGTAAGATTAATTTTGTGTTCAGTGAATGATAAAGTTAATTACATTTCACAAAGAGGTTAAATGTTGTCATCATTTTATACGATTTCATTGACACCATTCCGATATACCGCGGTTACGTTATGACGCGGGTGTGAAACGTATCAATACGTGTCAACGTGTCCCGATACAACTGCGTTATATCGGGTTTCTGCTGTATAAACGAATTTTCAGTAACTCACTATCGCAGCATAATGTATATTAAAATTGTATTGTGCGCACTGAACATGATAAACTAGAAAACATGATCAAATTTAAGCACACACGTTACATACCAAAACTTATTTAATCATGGAAACTCTATCTAAAACCTCACTTACACAAGTTAACACATGTTTAATCCAAAACAACAATAAAAAAATCGAATTTTACAGTGAATTTTTTAAAAGAGAAATCCCGGTGTATAATGAGCAAAATTGACTCAACAGGCCTGATACCCTTTTTTTTACAGGACTAAAGTTTTTGCTTTCACAAGTGTAAATTCAAGATATGGTTTGCTGAAAGAATAATAAATAATGTTGGTGAAACGTTAAAATTTAAAAATTGGTAGAAACAACAAGAAGAAAATATTTAGCATAATTATCAACTCTGATACATAGATTTCACACTTTACTACTTGAAACATGGGATTTTTGAAGGGCTAAAAGATTTAAAATAGATTTTAATATTTATAAGCTAGAACTCATCGAATTTCGAAAAAAAATGTTTAAAACGGAACAGTTTATTGATTTATAATAAACCCACAAAATTAGTTACAATAAAGTATGCACCTTATATTGGTAATTCTAACTCTTAAACAAATGACATTTAACTTAAAATTAACAAAATAAGATACTTCTATAAGACTCATTTGTCAAAATTATTAAAATTAAACTTTAATCACATATGTACACTGTAAAAAAAGGTCGCTCTACTAAAAAAATTTTAGTGATCCTTGTAATTACTAAAATTTTTTTCTAATCTTACTCGGTTACTAGAAAAAAGCTAGCAATGAATAGAGTTAATAGTTTTATATTTTTAATAGCTATTACTAAAATTCACTTGGTGTGACCGTGATAGCATGGTGGTCATAGCACCGATCTCCAGGCTGAAAGGTCCCGGGTTCGATGCTGGACGCCACCAAATACGCCCTTGAATGTGTGTAGTGTAAGTACTCTTTAAATAAAGAGATTATGAAAGTCCTGTCGGAGCAGGTAGCAATGTTTGGGGCTGCCATCTATTGTGGCTTATTATTTAAAAAAATCTTGGAGCTATTACTAAAATTTGCTTAGTGGCTCATACTAAAAAGTTTTAAGTTAGTTATACAAAAAATTCTTTTGTTCAGTTTACAAAAGAAATGTTTGTTTCACTTGCAAAAAAAGTTTGTAATGGTTACTAAAAAATTATGTGGAATACAAATTTACTAAAAAAATTTTAGTAACCTCTTGAATTTTTTTTACAGTGTAAGCAGTAAATGATAACAGAAATCTGTTAATATGATAAAGTTATCATTTAAGCCTCTTATGTTTGGTATTCCAAAATGAGAAACAGAAAAATTTATTCCAATTTGCCTCAATTGTAGATTTCCCCCCCCCCAAGAAATCTAAACCCGGTATCAATTTCATCATCTTATTTACATATGCAACTCTCATATTTGTATTTATATTCATATAAACTGTTTATAGAATAGTAGTTGTCCTCCGTAGAGAAGTGGGAAATCTGAAGTATATCTGATTCTTTTTTTTTTTTTTTTGGTTGAATTATGCAACTTATTTTATTTTATTCGTTTTCTGATTGGTCCATGTTTAATGTCCGAAAATGGAATACTTCTGTTTTTTTATTTTATTTGTTTTCTGATTGGTTCATGTTTAATATCCAAAAATTGACTATTTCTGTTAGCACGATGACAAAATAAGTAATAAAAACTTAAAAATAATAATAATAATTTGAAAACAAATTGTGATAGTAATTTAAAGCAAATTACATATTAAAGTGAATTTTTTTTCTCTACGCAATGGTGTAAAGATTAAAAATGTGCGGTGTTTAGAAGTTTAAAAATTTGTAGTCCAGAAAATTGTAAAACTAAAATTTCATTTAAAATTTGTTTATGATGGGTCCAGGAATATTGATGTTTAATCCATGTCGCACGTAATACGAAGCATTCAGAATTCTGTCTGATTAACTCCACCAAATAAAAATGCACATTTTAAATAGTTAAAGTTGTATATCTATAAACTACTGTTTTTTTATCATTGGTCTCAGAACATACATGATTTTATGTTTAATGCATGGCGTACGTAATATAAAACTCGTTATGATCATCATAAAAAATATGTTTATAATTAATTTAAATATAGAATATATTTATAAGTCTTATAATTTTATATTATAATTTAGTCTTATAATTTTAGTCTTTGAAAATATCATTTTCAAATTGTCGTTGAAATTTGTTAAATTACATTTTTTTTAAATAAGAGGATATATTTCAATAAATATAATTTATAATTATAATATATGTTATTTTTTATCTCAACAAATTTTTTATCACCCAAAACATAAAACGATAAACATAAAATGCTAAGATTTCGTTAGAACGCTTTTTTAATCGTTTTAATTTGATAACTTTAAATTCATTTCATTTCAAACTTGAAATCTCGATTGTTATTAGCTGGAAGCAGAAACTAAACTATTTATATTATTTTAAGTGCAAATGAAATTTTATGAAATAATCTGCGTGCAATAAATATCAAAGACAATATTCCTATCATGTCATAAAAGGTAAAAATGCGATTTTTATAGTCTCGAACTAGAATTATATCTGAATCTTTGTGCAGTTTGCATTTTATTCTGTTCTGATTGATCCAAGAATATAAATGTTTAATCCACCATATAATATATATGACTATAATTGCATATACCGCGTTTTAATCATCATAAAAATGATATTTTACTTTTCTTTGTCAACAAATAAATAAGATAATTTAATATTGTCCCTTTACTTTCAACAAGAATAGAATACTCACATTGCTACGACAAAAAAAAATTTAAAACTACAAGAAAAATTAATAACTCAAAAACAAATTGATAAACAGCTTTCAAACAAATTACATTCAAAAGCACATGATTTTCCTTATACGACGATGTAAAAATTAAAAACGTGCGATGTTTAAAAGTTTTAAAATTTGCACCAGCAAAAATTGGAAATCCGAAATTTTATTTCCAAATTCCAAGTGTTGACATTCGTAAAATGACATATGCGTTACGCACAGATACATTTGGCACTTTATATTATAAGGTACCCTGGGGTAATAACGCCACGTTAAGGTTCTGCCAATTTTCACGGCTCAGTTTTAGATTGTATTTCTCAAACAAATATATGATTTGATACAGCAACTCATTGACTATCTATATAAAAAAGATAATTTAACAGATATGTATTCATAAAATGTAACGGCGTTATTTCTTGACCAATGCTATTTGGCGTTATTACCCACCTATATGGATAATAACGCCATGCGAACAAAACTATGAAATAAGATGGGATAATTGCATGTAGATTGCCTAATTCTAAAAATACAAACACTACAAACTTAGAAGTTGACAAACTGCGTTCTAAGCTATTGAAAATGTTCAATTTTTTGTGAAAGTGTAAGACAAATAAAGGTGTGGTGTAGGGGGAGAGGATGAGGCAAAAGAATATCAGACCGTGAGCTTCTTTTTGCTTAAAAAAGACCGCTTAAATAGAATTATTAGAAGCATTGCACAGTTTTAACTGTGTTTATTTGAATCAGTATTTAGGATGTAGCTCGACCACTGTAAGGAATCAACCGGGGTATTAATGCTACGGATTGGCGTTATTACCCCGTTATAGTTATTGCACTGTACATTTTAAATTACAAATTATCTCGAGAAGATATCCAAAATCTTCAACAACATTTTTAAAGTCCATGAAATGTACTACAAATTTATGTAATTAGCAAAGTATTTCCGAATAAAAAAAATAGTCTTCACATCACAAAACGTATCTTGCATATTTTAGATCAAGAGTTAATTTTAGTTGCTTGTAAAAACAATAAGACCTAAAAATGAAACAAATTAACTTGAAGCTGTTTTTTGCGATTTATATGACTCAAAACCATTCTGCACAGAGTACATGGGTGTCATTTACCAGATTATTTCATAATTATGCATAATATTAGCACTTGGCGTTATTACCCCGACTGGCGTTATTACACCAGACCACCTTACATAATGCTATAGCTATTAAATGTATATATGCAATGTTAAATACTAAAAAATAAATAATAAATTACATAAGAAAACGTTCATATTTTTGTATTTGCAGAAGATAATATTGTGAAACAATGATTTTTTTTTATTTTAATAGACTATTTTAAAATTGTTCTTGACATTCCTAAACAATCTACACTAATCAAAGAGATCCAAAATTTTTAATCTGTCAGAATAAATAACATATCAGTACGTATAAAAAAAATCTGATGGTCTGAAAAGCATGTGATTATAAAAAAAATATTTATTCTATTTAATTTTATATTTTAAAAAGCGTCATTCATCTGTTTACATGCATATATTTGCGTAAAAATTTATTTTTCCAACATTTTCACCATAAGTTAAAATGTTAGTGTGTAAAGATATCCTAAAAATATTCACAACTATTTTTATTTCATTTTTTCTGAAAAATGTTATACTTATAGCATTCTATTTTCTTTCTAGTAATATCTTTTTAGAAAAGAATTTAGTGAAACACAAACATGGATTTCATATTTGTATTCCTGTCAAAGAAAAATCTGTTTCTACTCCTCCGTGTCAAAAAATCCGATTTGAAATCTCTGAAGGTTATTTGTCACATTCACTGTCAGTATTTTGTTGTTTCAGCAAAAATAAAAGGAAGACATTTCGTTGCTTAGTTAGGTCAATATAATGTCTAACAAGTGACATTTATTTATATTGTTTTGTTTGCACATCTTTTTAAAATAATGATTCATTTATATATACTCATAAGAAAGGAAAATATACGTAACTGTATATAAATATTCTAAAAAGTGCAAGTTATTTTTATTTTTTGCGTTTCTAAAAATATAATAAAAATTATCCTACGTTTATTTTCTCGTGATATATTTTCAGTAAGATATTTATGTAAAGAACTTGAATATTTGAAGACAAGAAACTTTCAGAATTTTTTTAATAAATCGTCCGTATGTCTGTGTTAGCCGAAAAAAATGTAGTGAAACAATGATTTCTTAATATAAAATTATATTTGAAAAATATTTCTGACTTTCATTAATAATGTACGATGATCAAAATGACCCAAAATTTTTATTTTATCAAAATAAATATTTCAGTAAGTATAAAAAGCATCTGATGATCTGGAAAGATTATGAAAAGTGATTATTCTGTTTAATTTTAAATTTAAAAAATCTTTCGTCTGTTTATATATATATATTTATGCCAAAAATTAATTTTTCAACATTTTTGCCAGAAATGAAAACATTAGTGCATAAGGATACTCTAGAACTCTTCGCAACAATTTTATTTCATTTTTTTTTCAAAAAAGAATAATACGCATATAACATTCAATTTTCTTTCTCGTAATATCTTTTTAAAAAAAGAATCTGGTGAAATACAAACATGGATTTTATATTGGTATTCCTGTCAAAGAAAAATCTTTTCTACTTCTCCGTGTCAAAAATTCTGATTTGAAATCTTCGAAGCTTATTTGTCAGATTCACTGTAAATATTTTGTCGTTTCAGCAAAAATAAAAGAAACATATATCGTTGCTTCGTTAGGTCGATATACTGTCAAACAAGGGACATTTATTTAAATTGTTTTGTTTGTATATCTTTTTTTAATAATAATTAATTTATATATATTTACAAGATAGGGAAACATCAGTGTATATCAATATTATAGAAATTGCATACTATTTTTACTTATTTTTTACCTAAAAATATGATATAAATTATCTTCCAATTATTTTCTCGTGATAAGTAAAATAATCGTTTGAAGAATATGAATACTTGAAAACAAGAAGCATTCAGAATTTTTTTTAAATAAATCTTTCATATTTTTGTATTTGCAGAAGGAAATACAGTGAAACAATGATTCCATAATTTAATATTACATTTGAAAAATGTTTCTGACATTCATTAATAATGTGCGATGATCGAAATGACCGAAAACTTTTAATCTCTCATAATGAATATCATTTCAGTAAGTAATAAAAAGCTTCTGATGATCTGCAAAGCATATGATTATGAAAATTATGTATTCTGTTTGATTTTAAATAAAAAAAAACATAATTCATCTAATTCATCTGGTTTTTTTTTTTTTTTTTTTTTTTTTTTTTTTGTACAAAATATCAATTTTTGAACGTCTTTGTTATAAGTGAAAACATTGGCATATTTTAAAACTATTCACAAGTATTTTCATTTTTTTTAAGAAAAATATGATACATATATAGAGTTTTATTTTCTTTCTCGTAGTACCCTTTTAAAAAAGAATCTAGTGAAATACAAACATGGATTTTATATTTGTATTCCTGTCAAAGAAATGTTTGTTCTACATTTCCGTGTCATAAATTCCGATTTGAAATCTCCAAAGATGTCACATTCATTGTCAACATTTTGCCATTTCAGCAAAAATAAAAGGAACATATATCGTTGCTTAGTTTGGTCGATATAATGTCAAACAAGTGACATTTATTTATATTATTTTGTTTGTACATCCTTTGAAAATAATAATTCATTTACATATACTCACCAGAAAGGAAAACATACGTAACTCTATATAAATATTCTAGAAATTGCACGTTATTTTTATTTTTCGCTTTACTAAAATTATGATAAAAATTATCCTACATTTATTTCCTCTTGTTATATTTTCAGTAAAATATTCATGTGAAGAACTTGGATACCTCAAGACAAGAATCATTCATTTTTTTTTATAAATCGTTCGTATTCTTGTATTTACAGATGAAAATATAATGAAACAATGATTTCTTAATTTCATATTATATTTGAAAAATATTTATGACATTCATTAGCAATGTACGATGAGCAAAATGACCCAAAACTTTTAATTTATCAGAATAAATAATATTTCAGTAAGTAAAAAAAACTTCTGGTGATCTGCAAAACATATGATTACAAAAAATATTTTTTCTGTTTATCATTATATTTAAAAAAACATAATTCGTCTGTTTATCTATTTAATTTTTTATGCCAAAAATCAATTTTCCAACATCTTTACCAGAAATGAAAACATTAGTGTGTAAGGATATCCCAAAATATTCACAACAATTTTTATTTCATTTTTTCAGAAAAATAAGATTCATATAAAGCATTCTATTTCTCGTAGTGCCTTTTTAGAAAATAATCTAATGAAATACAAATATGGATTTCATATTTGTATTACTGTCAAAGAAAAATCTTTTTTCTTCTTCTGCGAGTCACAAATTTCGATTTGAAATCTTCAAAGATTATTTATCACATTTACTGTCAATATTTTGTCGTTTCAGGAAAAATAAAAGGAACATATTTCGCTGCTTAGTAAGTCGATAAAATGTCAAACAAGTGACATTTATTTATATTCTTTTGTTTACATATCTTTTTAAAATAATAATTCATTTATCTATACTCACAAGAAAGGAAAACATTAGTGTACATCAAAATTCTAGAAATTGCACGCTATTTTTATTTTTCGGTTTTCTAAGAATATGGTAAAAATTATCTTACATTTATTTTGTGGTGTTATATTTTCAGTAAAATAATCATGTAGGGAACTTAAATACCCGAAGAGAAGAAGCATTCAGAATTTTTTAAATAAATATTTGTATTTTAGTATCTGCAGAAGACAATACGGTAAAACAATGATTTCTTATTTTAATATTATGTTTCAAAATTTTTTCTGACTTTCTTAAACAATGCATGACGATCAAAATTATCCAAAACGTTTAATCTACACTCAGAAACATTTGTGGAAACGTTACTCCGTAAAATTGGTGGCAGCATTGCTGCCTCCAATTTTATGGAGTATTTTAACCATTAAAACCGGTGTAACATTGTCATGTTACACCAATAATATATGTTTAAATTACACCATTGCATATGTGAAAACAATTACTCCATGAAATTGGAGGCAGCATTTGCCACCATTTTTGCACCAGTTGTATGGAGTAACGTTTCCACAAATGTTTTACAGTGTGGCAGAATGAAAAATATTTCAGAAAGTATAAAAAGTATCTGATTATCTGGAAAGCATATGATTATGAAAAATGATTATTCTGTTCAATTTTATATTTTTTAAAATAATACGTCTGATTATGTATATATATTCACGCCAAAAATTAATTTTTAAACATCTTCACCAGAGATAAAAACATTAGTGTATAAGGATATCCTAAAACTATTCGCTACTATTTTTTTTTCATTTTTTCAGAAAAATATGATACGCATATAACTTTCAATTTTCTTTCTTGTTGCAACTTTTTAGAAAATAATCTGGTGAAATACAAACTTGGATTTCATATTTGAATTCCTGTCAAAGAAAAATCTTTTTCAACTTATCCGTGTCACAAATTCCGATTTGAAATCTCCAAAGATTATTTCTCAGATTCACTGTCAATATTTTCTCGTTTCAGCAAAAATAAAAGGAACACATTTTGATGCTTAGTTAGATCGATATAATGTCAAACAAGTGACATTTATTTATATTGTTTTGTGTGCATATTTTTTTAAATAATAATTTTTTTATATATACTCACAAGAAAAGAAAACAAAACATTAGTATATACCAATATTCCCGAAAAGCACGATATTTTTATTTTTCATTTTTCTATAATTTTCTATAATTTCTATATTTTCGATAAAAATTATGTTCCATTTATTTTCTCATAATACATTTTCAGTAAAATAATCATGCGGAGAACTTGAATACCTACAGGCAAGAAGCATTCAGAATTTGTCTAAATAAATCTTTGGTATTTTTGTATGTGCAGAAGAAAATATAGTGAAATAACGATTTCTTATTTTTTGATTTAAAAAAATTTCATTTCATTTTTTCATTTAAAATTTCAGAAATGTTTCTGTCTTTTCTAGGCAACATACGAACATCAAAATGACCTCAAACTTTAATCTACCAGAATAAATAGTATTTCAGTAAGTATAAAAAAGTATCTGATGATCTGGAAAGCATATGATTATGAGAAGTATTTATTCTGTTTAATTATATATTTCAAAACATCATTCATCTGTTTATATATTTATATATATATTTGCGCCAAAAATTAATTTTCCAACATCTTCACGAAAACGTTAGCGTGTAAGAATATCCTAAAAATATTCACAACTATTTTTATTTCATTTTTCAGAAAAATATTATTTATATAAAGCATTCTATTTTGTTTCGCGTGGTACCTTTTTGGAAAAGAATCGTAACATACAAACTTTGATTTCATATTTGTATTCCTGTCAAAGAAAAATCTTTTTCTGCTTCTCCGTGTCACAAAGTCCGATTTGAAATCTCCGAAGATTATTTGTCACATTCACGGTCAGCATTTTGTCGTTTCAGCAAAAAAAAGAAGGTACATATTTCATTGCTTAGTTAGGGCGATATAATGTCAAACAAGTGACATTTATTTATACTGTTTTGCTTGTATATTTTTAATAATAATTTATATATACCCACAAGAAAGGAAAACGTTAGTGTATATCAATCTTCTAGAAGCGCGCGCTACTTTTATTTTTCGTTTTTCTAAAAAATATCATAAAAATTATCTTCAATTTATTTTCTCGTGGTACATTATTAGTGAAATTATCATGTGGAGAACTTAAATATTTGAAAGTAAAAAAGACTTCCGAATTTTTTTTTAATTAAATCGTTCGTATTTTTGTATTTCCAGAAGAAAATATGGTGAAACAATTATTTCTTATTTTAATATTATATTTCAGAATGGTTTATGAATTTTATAAACACTGAACGATGATCAAAATGTCCTAAAACTTTTAATCTATCAGCATAAATAATATTCCAGTAAGTATAAAAAAGCATTTGATGATCTGAAAAGTATAATTTTATTTATATGAAAAACATCCTTCACCTGTTTATAATTTTTCTTTTGTGCAAAAATTAACTTTTCAACATCTTCACCAGAAGTGAAAACATTAGTGGGTAAGGACATCTCAAAAATATTCGCAACTATTTTTATTTCATTTTTTCTGAAAAATATGATACATATAAAGCATTCTATTTTCTTTCACGTAGTATCTTTTTAGAAAAGAATTTAGTGAAATACAAACATGGATTTCATGTATGAATTCCTGTCAAAAAAATCTTTCTCTTCTTCTCCGAGTCACAAATTTCGATTTGAAATCTCCAAAGATTATTTGTCACATTCACTCTCAATATTTTGTCATTCCTGTCAAAGAAAAATCTTTTTCTACCTCTCCATGTCAGAAATTTCGATTTGAAATCTCCATAGATTACTTGACACATTCACTGCCAATATTTTGTCGTTTCAACAAGAATAAAAGAAACATATATCGTTGCTTTGTTAGGTCGATATACTGTCTAACAAGTAACATTAATTTAAATTGTTTTCTTTGTATATCTTTTTAAAATAATTATTCATTTATATATACTCACAAGAAAAAAAAATTTGTATATTCTACAAATGCACGATTTTTTTAATTTTTCGTTTTTCTAAAACTATTATAAAAATTATATTCCATTTATTTTCTCGTGATATATTGTCAGTATAATAATCATATAGAGAACTTGAATATTTTTTTCAATAAATCGTTCGCATTTTTGTATTTTCTGATGAAAATATTATGAAACAATGATTTATTATTTTAATATTTCAGCATTGCTTCGGACTTTTCTAATGAATATACGATGATCAAATTGATCTAAAACTTTCAATCAATCAGAATAAATAGTATTTTGAGCAAGTATAAAAAATCATCTAATGGTTTGGAAAGCATATGATTATGAAAAATATTTATTCTGTTTAATTTGTTATTTAAAAAAAAATCATTCATCCGTTTATAATATTTTTGTGCCAAAAATAATTTTTTAAACATCTTCAGCAAAAGTGAAAACATTAGTGTGTAAGGATTCCTGAAAATATTCACAACTATTCTTATTTCATTTTCTTTTCAGAAAAATATGACACATATATAGCGTTCTAATTTATTTCACGTAGTACCTTTTTAGAAAAAATCCCAGTGAAATACAAACACGCATTTCATATTTGTATTCCTTCAAAGAAAAATCTTTTTCTACTTTTCTGTGTCAGAAATTTCGATTTGAAATCTCCAAAGATTATTTGTCAAATTCATTGTCAATATTTGTCGTGTCAGCAAAAATAAAAAGAACATATTTCGTTGCTTTGTTATGTCAATATAATGTCTTACAAGTTGCATTTATTTATGTTGTTTTGATTGTATTCTTTTTAAATTATAATTTTTAATATATACTGACAAGAAAGGAAAATATTAGTGTGTATCCTTATTCTAGAAATGCACGATATTTTTATTTTTCGTTTTTCTAAAAATATTATAAAAGTTATCTTCCATTTATTTTTTCGTGTTGTATTTTCAGTAAAAAAATCATGTGGAGAACTTGAATACCTGAAGGCAAAAGGCATTCAGAATTTTTAATCCATTTTCTACTGAGCTTTAAATAGCAAATATTGAAACAAAATTATTTAAACAAGATAGAATTGGAAAAAAAATTAATACCGGATATGGCTGTGATTAATACATATTTTGCGAAACTAAAAGAAATGATTAATATTAGGTCAATCCAAAAGATGGTGCTACTATACTGCATTTCTCCCGATTTCTTAAATAGCTGTATCACAAATGCACAGATTTTCATAAAACTTCAGATTAAGTTTCTCCTCGATATAAGTTGTTGGTGATTACGTTAGAACTGGGTGTTTACGACACACGTTGGCATCATAAGACCGAAATATTGCCATAGAACGTGGTTTCATAAATCATGCATTTAATTAAAAGTACAGAATTTATTTCAAATTATTTGGGTTGACGGTAATAACTTTCAGGAAAACCGAAATATATTACAATAAAAAATTTATAGTCATTCTCACCTCTGCTGTAAATGTGATAAGATAAAGAAAGTAGCAGATATTTCCATTATACGCGCTATCAGTATGCACCTGATGCTCCAGATTTGGAACTGCGAATATCAGTTCATACGGAATCATCGATTGTTTGAGCTCTCTGTTTTTCCAGAACTTTTAGCATTCTTATAACATTTCACACAAGATGCAACGATTCCCCCCCCCCCTCAATATTATAACCATCCACCTAAGTTCATTTAGGATAAAATGCCTTGTATTTTGCGACCACATCTTCTATGATATTTTTAAGTACGTTCGTAATTATATATATACTTGCCACCTAAAGTCGTCTCTGAGTGCGTTCATTTGTCTGCCCGCATATAGCAAAGCAAAAACTACCCAATCGAATCATTTGAAATTTAAGATTAATAATTGTTGTATAATTTTGTTGAATCATTTCAAATTTATGAAAATCGGATGTATAGTATAATGACAGGGACAATCAAATGTATTCGATTATATTACGGCCAATTGGTTGGTTGGTTGGTTGAATGGAGTTTTCTGGCGCAAGGTCCCCTGTGGGACATGCTGCGCCAAGAACATGGTAGGAATAAGACAAGGTTAAATTTTAAAATAAAATGTAAAAAGTGAAAGTTGAAATAAAAATATGTTGTAGATATGAGTTAAGTTGATAAAGGCAAGGCGGTGATGCATGAAATTAAAAACCAATCAAAACCTGACAAATATATTTAAAATTGTAAAAAAATAAAATGCTAAAACTAGTTAAAATTCTAAAACAGTAAGAAAATGACACGATGACCAAATTGGAAAAGTACTACATAAAACCTAAAATAAAACTAAAACAAAGACCAATAAAAAAATTAATTTAACCAGGCACATACTCTTCAAAAATTGTGTTTTCGTCTGAATCCGAGCCACTGCCGTAAGACTCGGATTCCATAGCTTCTTGGACATAATGCTGCAGTTGTCTGGGATCTTTAAAATTTCTTTTGCATGGGCTGAGTGATGAATTTTGCAATCTTTTAACGACAGTCTTCCGCCGTGGGGTTGCTGGAGTTGGGGTTTTTATGGTATCCGATTGTTTTTTAAGCATATGTGATTTTTGTAATGTTTTTGATTTTGTAGCAGTTTGGATCCCAGCCTTGGTTCCTTCTTTCTGAACACCAGTTTTCACTGTTTGACTAGAGTTGGGTCGGACCGTGTTGGACTTAGGCGATATTTTTGTACAGGTTCCAGCTTTGATATTAGTTTGGGGATCAGATGATTTTTTGGATGGAGAATTTAATTTCTGTTCTCTTTTTTCTAAACCAATTATTTTAACCGGTTCTGTGGATGGTAGCCAACGTTCTAATTTAGGGGTTCCAGACAATTTAGTAGGGAGACAGACATCACGTGTTTCTTTAATTGGTGTGCTAGTTGATTGTGATTTAGTAGATCTATTAGGTGGATATGAGGAATCAGTTTGGGTGCTTACATGTCTAACAGATTTTGATTGGTTTTTAAGTAAGCTGGAGTAAGAAATTCCGACAGATGGGGTTCTGGTTTCTACAAGTTTGCGAGCTTCAGGATAAGACAAATTTTGAGTAATTTTAACTGTGATAATTTCTTTTTCTCGGTTCCAATTAGGACAAGTACGGGAATATGCAGTATGATCTCCCTTACAGTTTGCACAACGTTCGGTTTTTTTACAATCTTTATTGTCATGGCCCACTTCTGCACAACGTGCGCAGGTAAGAGATCCACGACATGTACCATTAGTATGGCCGTAACGTTGGCATTTAAAGCAGCGGAGAGGGTTAGGAATGTAAGGTCTGACAGGACAATTCAGGTAAGCGGCTTTGATTCTAGTTGGTAAAGTAGGACTATTGAAAGTGAGAATGACATGCTTTGTAGGAAGGATTTGTCCATTCCGACGGATAGTGATACGACGTGCATCAAGGACATTTTGATCTTTTAAATTTTCTAAGAGTTCATCTTTTGTAGAGAATAATAGGTCTGGTTCAGAGATGACACCTCGGCTTGTATTTAGAGATTTATGTGTTTGTACAGAAACGGAAAATGTGCCTATTGTAGAGCAATTAGTGAGAAACTGCGATTGTTTAGCTGTAGATACTTTTACTAGTAAATCTCCTGATTGTAATTTTTTGAGAGTGTGGCCATCCCCTAAGACAGACTGGAACGTTTTTGCAATGAGAAATGGCGATGTTTTTCCAAAGGAACTATCAGAGTGGCTATCAGTGCGTTTAATTATGAAATATCGAGTGAAAGCAGAATTCTGTGACATTTGTTGCTCTCTACAAGAGAGAGAAGGAGGAAGTGAAGTATTTCCATCCATAGTAGATAAAATAAAATTCAGACCCCGGCCGCACCACCCACTCCCGAGCCCTACAAGGGGATGCACATTCGTGCACCAGTGCTAACCAGGGCCCATACGGTCACAAGACAACCCTATGTCAGTCTCCACCCTTAACGAGATGACTAGTAGTTGCTCGATCACTTGATCCCTAAAGCCAGTGACAAAAGTCAGCTGACCAGCCGATTGATGCACACGGGACCAATATGCACCTCCCGTCTACCTGAAGCAGAGGCCAAAGCAGTGTGTTGGTTTCCCTCAACTGCCAGGATCCCCCTTTCCAGGGACACGGGTCGCCACGCACGGCTAACACGTGGGTGATTTACAATTCTCCATGAGTCGATATACAGGATGATATCGGCCCATACAGAATTGCTCTCACCTCCGAAGAGGAAACCACAATGAGAGTGAAACAAAGATGAAAGGAAGACAAGAGGAGTAAGAGGAAACGGAAAAGAGAAAGATCACTCAGGCGCCCCGGGGTTGTGAAGCCCGTGAATACCTGAAGAAGGTATCCCCCTGGGGGGTACGGCCAATTGGAAAAAATAGATTCAAGTGCATTTTAATAATGTTACACTCTTTTGAACATAATAAAATTGATGTGTATTTATGAAGTATATACTAAAATATTCATTCTGTACCTTTTGCGGTCTGAAGAATATTTGTTATTAATTTACGCGGCCACATAAAAGTATTCTATATCTAATTTTATAGGAAGAAACATTGTTTGGGGCGCATTTTAATTATATTAAATTGCTTCACATTTAATGAAATTGATATATATTGCTCAGGTTTACTGCAAGTTACTTCTTGAATAATAGAAAGCAGATAGTATTTACAGGGACACACAAAACATTTCGAATACAATACTGTATCCAAATTATTGTATAGTGTTCACCAAGCTATGGGTACTTTTAAAACATCATTATAGTACGAACGCAATTCATTTTCTACGTTTGACTCGCAATTTCTGACTTGTTTCACACTCATAATGCCGACTAGCTCTCCTCTTAGATTTGTCTATAGAATTCGGTAGCACCCTGTATAATCACAAAATTTTACTAATTAATAAATCGAAAAACTATTATTAATTTTTTTTCAATCTAATCCTAAATATGATAATAAAAAAATCAGAATTTCTAAAGAAAAAAATTGCGACATAAGATTAGCGACATTGATAAAGGATCAATTTTCTTTCATGAAAATGTAAACTCATTATAAATAGTAGAGAAATGGTGCAACAATAACATTGAAAATTATGACATTTTCTGAAAAGTGTGAGTAAGATTTTTTTTCTTAGAAAAGCTCATAGTAAAAATATGGAATAATGTTGAAAACTACAAAATATTTATAAATTATATAAGATTTACAAATATAAATATATACAAAATAATAACAAAGAATGTGTATGGTAACTTTTAAGAATATTTTGTTTTATAAGTCAATAATTCTCTCTTTTTTAATTCACAAAAAATATTTACATATTTGTTTATTTGTTTCAATCATAATGAAAAAAAAAATAAGTAGTATTTTTAATTTCTGTATGTTCATCTATTTTTTTAAACAATTTTTTTAATAATATTATTAATTTACATAAAATTAATATAACTACTTTAGTCTTTTTCAAACGAGGAGTTTTATAATAATTTTATATAATTTAATAAAATTTTAAGAAATTACACATTTTGATCTATGTATATGAATAAGCGTAATACTATAAAATTAACTATTTAAAAGTAATTCATACAAAGTAAGCCTTCCAATTTATTATTTTTATGTGCTATATCTAACTTGAAAATTCCGATAAATGTTTTATCTTTTATAAATCAAAGATTTTTCTATTTTCGACAAATATGATGACATCTGATAATTCAATTCCATTAAGTTATTTTGTACAATAATATACAAGTTCCGTAATTTATACCAATATGAGCATATGATTAATGACTTTAATAAAAATAAAGCACACAGCATGTTTTCATCAACAGCTTATAAAATTGATTTTCTCATTTGCTGTGTTAACGACCTTATTCCGAGATTTAGAAGAGTGTATTAGTGGCACGCTATCAATCTTGGGATCATTTGATAAATGTAACTTTCGGAAGTTCCTTGTTTGTATAAATGCAGCAATTATCGTAGTATTTCAACATTGCATGTAAGCTTTTGTGTAATCTATTCATAGAAAGACAATTCCATAACTCCGTAAAATCATTCTATACTTTGAAATACAGGTTACGTATCTGATATCCGTATCTGCTTATGATTCATGACTCTAATAAAAATAAATCACTCAGCATGTTTTCATCTACAGCTGATAAAATTGATTTTCTCATTTGCAGTTTTAACGACCTGCATTCGAGATTTAGATGAATGTTTTAGTTGCACGCTATCAATCTTGGGCTCATTTGCAAAATGTTGTTTTCGGAAGTTGCTCGTTTGTATAAATGCAGCAATTCTCGTACTATTTAAATATTGCATGTAAGTTGATATATAATCTATTAATAAAAGGACGACTCCATAAAGTTATTTTATGCAATAAAATACAGGTTCCGTACATCTTCGTATCTGCATATGATTCATGACTCTAATAAAAACAAACCATTCACTATATTTTCATCTACAGCTGATAAAATTTATTTTCTCATTTGCAGTGCAAACGACTTATTTCTCGATTTAGAGGAGTGTTTTAGTAGCAGGCTATCAATCTGGAGCTCATTTAATAAATGTAGTTTTCGGAAGTTGCTCGTTTGTATAAATGCAGCAATTATCGCAGTATTTCAACATTGCATGTAAGTTTATATCTGATCCGTTCATAAAAAGACGATTCGATAACTCCATAAAATTATTCTCTGTAATAAAATACACGTTCACTATCTTATACCCGTATCTGCATGAGATTCATGACTCTAATAAAGACAAACCACTCTGCATGTTTTCATCTACAGCTGACGAAATTGATTTTCTCATTTGCAGTGTTAACGATCTAATTTCGTGGTTTTGAAGAGTCATCTAGTAGCACGCTATCAATCTTGGGTTCATTTGAAAAATGTAGTTTTCGAAAGTTGCTCGTTTATATAAATGTAGCAATTATCGTAGTATTTCAACATTCTATGTAAGTTTATATCTAATCTATTCATAAAAAGACAATTTTATAACTCCATAAAATTATTCTAGGTAATAAAATACAGGTTTCGTATTTTATACCCATATCTACATATGCTTCATGACTGTAATAAATATAAATCACTCAGCATGTTTTCATCTACAGCTGACAAAATTGATTTTCTCATTTGCAGTGTTAACGATCTAATTTCGTGGTTTTGAAGAGTCATTTAGTAGCACGCTATCAATCTTGGGTTCATTTGAAAAATGTAGTTTTCGAAAGTTGCTCGTTTATATAAATGTAGCAATTATCGTAGTATTTCAACATTGCGTATAAGTTTATATCTGATCCATTCACAAAAAGTCGCTCCCATAACTCCATAAAATTATTCTATATAATAAAATACAGGTTCCGTATCTAATACCGTATCTACATATGATTAATGAGTCTAATAAAAATAAATCACTCAACATGTTTTCATCTATTTCTGATAAGATTGATTTTCTCATTTGCAGTGTTAAAGAGCTAATTTCCTGATTTAGTGGAGTATTTTAGTAGCACGCTATCATACTTGTGTTCATTTGAAAAATGTAGTTTTCGGAAGTTGCTCATTTGTATAAATGCAGCAATTATCGTAGTATTGCAATATTGCATGTAAGTTTATTATCTACTCCTAAAAAGTTTCACCAAATAATGTTAAAATTATAAGACGTGATTATGCATATGAAACCTAATTTTCTGACTTATCAGCGTGTTTCAGTTTCACACTTTCTTTTTAAATAGTTTTATGAAGTTATATATTTATATAAATTTCGGAGGTAATATCATATCTGAAATCAAAAGAAAATTGTATCGAAACAAAGTTTTTAATTTTTTTTTATTTATTTTTTTAAATACAATACCCAAACTAATCAGTCGTTCAAGACTTTAGCTCAAAAAAGATTTTTGAAACATAATTTAAACAGATTTACCAACTTTCTTTGTGTGAAAGGTAATGATATTATTGAAAATAAAGAAATAGTATGATTTCCCGTGAATATAACCGAACAATAAATCAATAACATTCGTAAATAATAAACGTCGCGCTCTGTTTGAATATGAATATCAGCAAATTTTAATATTCGTAGTGGAGATTGATCGTATTATGGAAATTTTAAGAAAGAAATTTCAGTCTCTTTCAAGGGTTCGTTTAAACAAGTAATCGGTATCTTTTGGTCAGTCGGGTTTCAGTGTTATATATACAATAATATGTCAATATATATATGTATGTTTTGTATGTATTTATATACACGTATACATGTACATATATACAATGATATTTTTTCACTACTAGTGATAATTTTTCACTTATTTAACCTTAGAAATTTCCTATTCATAAATGTAAAAATTTCATGCATAAATTTTGGAAATCTCGATTTTAACTGAAACCGTTTGAACCTGAATTCTTTCTTTCTTTAAGGTTCTGTTTGAACTAGTTTTTCATAAGAATGTTAACTAAAAAATTTTCAATTTGAAAAATATGGATTTGAATATTAATGTTTTATACTTGTGTTCTCATTCGTGTAACAAAAGATATAATTGACAGTAAAATTATAACCGCTGGCTTCTTTTAATCAAGTAAAATTACGTAGGTAATATTTTTCTATATTTGTGATTTATACATTTCCACATCGGTCGCGATCCAGTTGACTTAATAAATAATTGAGGGGTCGCATCATATGTAACTCAACAAGCTATTCCTGGTCTCCCGGTATGGATTATAATATTTTCAAATGATGTAAAGCTTTTAGATTTCACTTGTGCATTGGAATCTGTATGTCTATTAAAATATAAAAATTTAATTTTAACGTAAATTACTTTTCACATTATTCCATATTGTAAAATGTATTGACTAAAACTTACTGAGTTATGGCTCCTTTGAAATTAAAAATACTCAGTAGTTTATATCACTATAAGCTGGTGTTTCCGTTTTAACTATGCCAATTTAAACCAAAGACATGCATTTTTACTAAAAACATTACATAAAAAGTACAAGAAATTCCAGTTAAAAAAAAAAGAAAAGAAAAAGAAAGGAAGAAAGAAAGAAATTGTAATTTCACCGATTTTTTTTCACAGTGGAGGGGAATGAAAACTACCAGAAACATGCATCTATATTTTATTTTTAAGAAAGAATAAATGATTTACCGGCTACACTTTTTTAAACCCACATTTTGATATTATCGTTATTTGCAAAGAAAATCACTTTCTAATCTCATAAAACAACCTTGATTTAATAAATCGACGAACTATACAAAATTGAAAAATTTCATATCCAGGAGCATCTGCATATGATTTATGAGTGTAATAAGAAATAAACCACTCAGCATGTTTTCTCCATGAGTCAATAAAAGGGTTCTTTTTCATTTCATGATGCACTGTTAATGACCGAATTTCCTCATTTATAAGAATATTTGTATAACATGCTATTAATCTCCTATTCCTTCGAAAAATATAGTTTTTGATTTTTCTCATTTATATAAATTAAATTCCATTTATTGAATTATTTCGTGTGTATTTAAAACTTTTTATCTGTAGGGTGACTCGACAAAGACTGTGGAAATTTGAAACATCTGAATGAAGCTGTACATTATTTATATAATTTAATTTTACACAATTTAAAGTGCACTGTAAATATGATACAAACAATGAAAGCGCATCTATTTAAAGAAGAATAATTGAATGTAACAAAATAGAAGTTAAAATAAATACAATGATAACTCTCGTAGAAAATGTATTATAAAATCCTATAAAATTATGACATATTTTTCTATAAGTTTGTTTCACCAAAAGTTATAGAAATGTATGTAGAAGTTCAAAAGAAATGTCTGTGGAATTTCTATAAAAAATTGTGTAAAAATTTTTTAAAATATTATTTAAAATATTATATAAAAAATATTCGAATGTACTCTATCAAAACAAATATTCGAGTAGCACCTACACACTCCATGTAGTCAGCCTCTCAAGTACTAACCGCGCCCGATGGCGTCTGGCTTCAGTGATCGTCCGTAAGTTAGTAATTTCAGTCCACAGCTCATTACTACTTTTAAATTTTCATTACACTATTTCATTTTTTTTTTGTGATTTGTGTTTCCAATCATTAAACTTCTATAGAAATCATTGTATTGCATCACGATCATATGTATATTACATACACTAATTCATTCTCAGGCTGGGTAAATTGTGAAAACCGAACACATTTGTAACTTAGAGAACCAGATTTAAGAAGAAACAAAAATGAAAGCTTATGCGTTTAGCATAGATTATGAGACACTTTCCAACACTTCATGAAATTTTTAACAAAACTTTACTATTTAGGGTAATAAAGTGTTACTCACCATAGCCAAGTATAATGTTCTAATACTTTGAACAAGCCTGTATTTGATCTGTCGATTGATATATGTTGTAAAATGTAGTTTAAAAATAAAGCGCGTAACAGTTTATAGTTTCCGTTTCAGCAATTTATACTAAATAATAAATGGAAACTACTAACTACTAATAAATGGAAGCATACTTGTAGACTTTTGTTCAGCCCTGTAGTTTACCTTGTATCTTTATCATGCGCCAGTATTCAGCTAAAATATAGTTCAAACTAAAATATTCTTAAAACTACCGAAATCACATTTCGAGAAATTGTGTCTATAAAAATTGTATACATTATATTTTATATTTGTAAAAACTGTATACATTTATGCAGTTTGTTTTGCTTAAAATGCTGTTTTCTCAAAATTGAAAATTTCGTACATTTCTAGCCTTTGAAACGTTCCATCGCATTAATATTTATTATATTCTTTTAAATTTCTTTTTTCGTAACCTCTATACAATAATATATAAATGTTAGCATAAAAATGCTGCATCATAATTTAACAGCATATAAAGTAAAATTTAAAGTGTTCCCAAGTGACAACACTATGCATTGTAGGATTAACAATATCTTTCTTAATATTGTGTTACGTGGATTTTATTGGTATACAATATTACATGAAATGTCCAGGTTCAAATTTATAAGTATATAAATATAAATCATTCTAAGCTTCGGATGTTTAGCAGCTTGTTTATGAGGAAATAATAAAAGTGTAACATTATATTTATATATGTATATACGTATTTAACTATATAAATATATATATTTGCTTTTTTCTATTCTCTTATTACTTTGGTGATGCATTATCTTACCTTCACATAACTGATTTTTTCGTAAAATATTTGCTATTTCATTTTAAATATTCCAATAAGCATTTGCTGTACACAATCATTATCATTTACACTGAAAAGGAGGATTATACGTAAAACTTTGACTTCTTGTAAAAGTCAACAAATAAATCACATTTTACACAACATGATAAAACATTTTGGATCGGGATCAAAGATTTTTCCAAATAAAATCAGAAGGGATAAAGTACAAATTCTAAGTTGAAACTAAATGGAATTTGTTTTTTCTACACAAATATAATAAACGTGATTTGCATTCTAATGTTGATGTTCCTTATCTCAAAGAAAACTGCTTAGTATTTATCCAGAGATAAATGACATGATTAATAGATAGGTAAAGTAAGGAGTTTTAACTATTGATAAAAGGATTTTTTGGATACATTAGAGTTGACAGCTTTTTAAACTATCTTTTATTAACTTTCACATGTTGTAGCGCATACAATTAAACATTTCTATGCTCTAAACATATACCTTATATATACATAATTTTTAACACTTTCGAACATAGTTAAAAAGTGTTTATGAATTCGCTTTGTCTGTCCGTTTCCGTCTGTCTATCTCTTTGTCGTTCCGTTCCCCGAATCTCTTAAATGTATTTTTAATAACATGTAATTAATGCATGTTAGTGGAGGTTACTATTTCAGGCTTAGTACTGAAAAAGAAATGTGTACATTTGTAGTTCTTTCACAGAGATGCTCAAAAGTAACCCATTACATTATTGTCGACGGATAAAAATCTTGCTTGATACTTTATTCATATCACTTTATTTTAAATATATTTAAATTATATATGCCCATGATGCGCACTAAAATATACAAACTACAAAATATGGAGTGTTTATCATTATTCCTTTAGAGGAACGCATAAAATGATTCAGTTACAATATTTCAGGGAACATTAAATTCTTGAAGTTCGTTTTTAAATGTGGTACGCGTTATTAAATTTAACTAAATTTTACATGTTTAATTTCTATATTCCATGTACAAGGTTGCACTAAAAACTCGAACTCATCTGTATATATGAACAGAATCTGCTAAATTGGACCTTTTAAATGTTTACCGAGTTTTCTAACTGAGTTAAATTATAATTAATTATGTAGTATATACATAGATTTAACAGATCACGAATGGCTTCAGAAAAGATTTCGAGTATCTTCCGACTATTGATGGTAATTGCTAAAATTGTGTTTTGAGCATTCCAAAATATTTATTTAGCTATTTCCTTTCAAATTTATAAACGGTGAAATTTTGTTACAATACGGCGAATGTGTTGGAAAGTGTTTCATAAAATATGCTTGATGCATGATTTTTCATGCTAATTTATGTATTGCTAACTATATTGAACTGCTACATCAAATACTGTAAAGCAGAAATCAAACAATTTTAAAATTAGTGGTCATATTCTTCCAACAATGTGTTCACCATACTCATGTACCCCGAGATCCAGTCGTCGACAAACAGGTAAAAAAAAATATCGTTTTACAAATATTAAATAAATAGTCATTCAACATTTAACTTCATTCGTAAATACGGAGATGAAGTTCGTATTTTAAGTACCCTACAACATTTAATATCCCTGTCGGCTTTGCCTATAGGCGAAGGTAGATTTCGAAGAGTTCTCATTTCAGCAACAAAAAATAAAATATGATTAGAGACAAACCCAATTTAACAACTTTGTTTGGTCGCTTTTGAAAAAATTTTAATTTCATTTTTCTATAAGAACTGGTTTTATCAGAATCGTCTTAAGCGAGATTCGGCTCAAATGCCAATTTTCACAGCATATATTGAAATATATCCAATCTTTATCAAAAAACTAACAATTATACAGTTCCTAAATAAGAGAACCTGTCAATTGGATGTGTTTGAGAGCAAAATTTAATTTAAAAATGAATCAAAAAATAAGCAATTTCTTATTTGAATACATCCTCAATTCTTCAATCACGACCGCTTCGAGAAATTTCGCACGAAATGGCCACATTGACAGCTTTTTTTTTTTAAATATACTTTGTTTTTATCATAAACCTAACCAATACGACGCATTATACAGTTCCTAAATAAGGGAACCTGTCAATTGGATGTGTTTGAGAACAAAAATAGATTTTAAAATGAGTCATAAAAACCACAATTTGTTATTTGAATACTTCATCAATTTTTTCAATCACGATCACTTTTAGAAATTCTATTCAAAATACCTATTCTGGCAGCTTTTTAAAAAATATATTCTGCGTTTATCAAAGAACTGGACAATACGTCACATTATGCAGTTCCTAAATAAGAGGATCTGCCATTTGGATGAGTTTAAAATAAAAAATGAATTTAAGAACGAGTCAGAATGTAAGCAGTTTGGATTAGAGGTTTTTTCTCCAACTCCAATTTTTGTTTAATTTATTTTTACTATAAGGATTGGTCCTGTAAAAAACTTGTCATTGTGAAAGTTATAGATATTATTAAGAAGATGTAAAATAAATTTAATTGGATTTGATAGTTTAAGAATTGATGAAATTATGGATTTTTGGATACGGTAAGAGTTAGTCTTATCAAAAACTTAAAAATACAAAAGTTTTAGATAATTTTGAGAAAATTTATAAAAAAAATTAGTTGGATTTAATGCCTTGAAAATTAACGAAGTTATGAATTTTTTTTCTCCCAAAAACCCTATGTTTTTTTCGCACCTTGAGCCTATTTTTAACTTTATCAAAAATTGTCATGCATAAATTTTCTGCTCATTTTTTATAAGTAATATAAAATTTAACCTGATTCGATATCTATTTTAGCAAAAAAGTTACGGCGTTTTTTTTTTGGCTTTCACAAAACCCTCCCTATTTTGGCCCCCTAGATCCGATTTTGTCCATTAACGAACTCAACCGAGATTTTATACCCCTTGATTTTATGTGTAAGTTTGGAGGAGATTGGAGCAGAATTATAGAAGTTATCGTGTCTATAAGAATGTGATATATACATATATTTAGATAGATAGATAAACTTTTTTCTGATGGTAGTTTTAGGATCTAGGGGTCATGATCGGCGTAGATCTGCAAAAGGATTTCAGAAATTCCAGCATAGGAGCGACCGCAATAGGTAGTATTTCATACGAAATGTACCTAAAATATCTCAAAATTTCGACTTGTTAGTTGTTTTTAAATTATTCCTTTAGAAAATAATAATCATATAAGATCGAAAAACAAACATTTTTTATTCTATCTATAATCCATTTAAAAACACTTTATTTGCTTTTCCGACGAATTTTTCTAAATGATAGTTTAATCCTACAAGTGTATATTGAAAATACTTTATTTCTCTTTATTTATACAAGTATTTTAAAAAGTACTTTTTGCATGTAATCTCTATGACATTCTTCGTAATAAAATATAAATTATTTAGATCATGATACAGCCAGGTATTATTGCTATACATTTAGATGTCCAGTCTGACAACTCATAAAGAATTAAACAATTTGTCAACTTTCTATAATATTCTTCGTCATAAAGAATAGATTATTTACATGAAGATCCAACCATTCATTCATGCTAGACATTTGGATATCGGCTCTTACAATTCTAAAAGAATAAAACAATTTTTTAATTCTCTATAATGTTCTTTGTCATAAAGAATAGATTATTTACATAAAAATCCAGCCAGTCATTCATTCTATATAAATGGAACTGACTCTTACAATCCCTAAAGAATGAAACAATCCGTCAACTCTTTATGATATTTTTCGTCTTAAAGAATAAATTATTTACATAAAAATTCAACCAGGCATTCATGCTAGACATTATATATATCAACTCTGACAATTCCTAAAAAATGAAACAATTTGTCAATTTATTGGCATACAATAAAGCTAGAAGTTTTAAAGGTCATAAATAACCTTTTTTTACAGTCAAAGGCTTAGGTCGCACGTAGAATTGAGGCACTAACTTATAACAAATAATGAAGAATATGAAAATTATACAATGGATAGAAAGATCCAGTAATTCTATGATAAAAGTATATTACACAAAAGTATGTTACAAAATTCATACGCTTGTAATTTTATATACATAAAAATTTCCGCAGTAGATGACCTGTAGTGAATGTCTTACTTAGCAGTACTGAATAAGAAGTCATCAGTGACAGTTAACTTGAGTCAAAATTTTTTAATCTATCTTTCAGTAGTACATATTTTATGTATTTTGGGAACATGAAGGTTTTTCCTACTTCCCGCTGACCAGGACTCTATCTATAGTCCTATATAACAGAGGTGATTGATTTTGACAAGATTACCTCTCATCTTCACCAAATGAAGGAAAAATCACATGTAGTTCTATTACGCGTTTCGCAGAAACACAGTCTCGCCTTTTCTAGGTCAGTTGCTTCTGTAATTTAAAAAGACTATAGCGGCCGATGGACTAACAGAATGGATTGAATGCCTGCTAACGGAGCGTAACCGCTTAATCGCAGAGGTAGTGTTAGTCTGTTAGGAAACATGTATATCGTCTTAGTGACAGGCCAGCTTTATTGTGTTTGAATTCCTCATTGATTAGTTACAGAAGGTAAATTTGCTTGCTTGATTTTTCAGTGTACACTTATTTATTATTCCGTGCGAAAAGCGAACCTGGACTTTCGATATCAAATATGTGGTGCTGACTTGTTTACAAGGCATGGCTAAATTAGCAAATAAATGATTCACCGTTCATATTACAAGTTACATCTGGAAATAGATATTTTGGGCTGAAAGGCGGAACAAAATCCTGAACTTAAAATGACTCACTTAAATTAGGAATATGAAGCATAAAGTTTTGGCATCAACGAGGAAATAGCATCGCGAGAATGCTAAATCTTAGGTTTTTATTTTAGCTACTGCGAACCAAGAATTGGCAGTTGAAATTAACACCTTACAAAGATTATTAATCTCAAAGTCCTACATCTGCTAATGAGCTTTTTAAGAGCTGATTAAACCAAGGTTGATCTCGTGGACTTCCTACACTACTTGACCGAATCGCTTCTCACTGGGTTCCAAAAGTAATATTTACAGCAAAATCTAAATAAAATGTCAAAAGTATGTGTTAGTAATGAAATTTTTCGAATTTTGTTCACATTCAGTATGGCGGTGACAATTACGCAAATTTTAAGTATAGTGTTATTTAGCAGACTTTATGCTAGTTTTTTGGACCAGTGACAATTTTGTATGATGATTTGCAACACAGTTAACATGAAGTAAACTACTTTTTAAAAACAAAACAGAAGCGTAATAAAGAAATTTCGGATTTCACACATTCATATCTTGTAAGATTTACCTCTACAACTGTTTTTTTTTTCGAATTACAAAAAGAAACAATCCACTTTAGAATACCCTGTTATTTCTCGTATTTCAATAAGTAAAAATATTAATTTCTATTTCATAATTTATTAAATGTTATCCATTTTATATGAATATTTTGAAACATGCATAAAACTTCTTATATGTAATTTATTTTCAAAATATTCGATGATTAAAATCTAAATGCTTTTATGGTTGCAATGCTTTCAAATTCTATTGGCTTCATTGATTGTTTGCAATAAACTGTAGAACTGTTTACTCAAAGAAT
Organism: Maratus speculifer; assembly: GCA_964019185.1. Classification (NCBI taxonomy): domain Eukaryota; kingdom Metazoa; phylum Arthropoda; class Arachnida; order Araneae; family Salticidae; genus Maratus; species Maratus speculifer. Next base: position 111,018,482 of record OZ025300.1, read on the forward strand.
AGTGGTCTTTAGTTAAACTTTCTTTATCCAGTATAATCAATCACATTTTTATTAGTATATTTCTCAAGCATTTCAAAACAGGCATGCTAACAAATTTATAGAGCACACGTTTACTTCGCATAGATAAAATAACGGAAAGTTTATTGTTAAAGAAAATAGAGTTATCTAACAAGGGGGAAGTCGCACATCTTCGGTTTTTAGTTTATCACAAATAAATGCAAATAATAATCATCACCATATTTAGTGACATTCAGTTGTTACAAAATATGAGATGAAGTAACTTGAAGTATAAGTTAGTTGTGACAGTTCTAAAAACCGTATGTACACTTGGTATGTCATACCCCGTGAAACCCTTCCCGAGTCAAGCAAAGTTTGGCTTTAAAAAGTTTTCTTTACAACTGGACAAAATTGCATACAATGAAATGATATAAATTGGAACAAATATCTATTTTTATTTTATAATTTATGAAATATTTTTTACGTATATTTCAAAAATTACATTAAAATTATTCTCACCTATATTTATTTAGGCAAACTACGGCTTTAAAAAAGTTTTCTTTACGACTGGACATAATTGCGTACATTCAAATGTTACAAATGTTGGGACAAATGTTATAAATTGGGACAAATATTCATTTTTATTTCATAAATTATTAAATATTCATTGTATTATGTATATTTCAAAAAATGCATTAAGCTTATTCTAATGAATATTTATTTCGTTATACATTTGGTATTTAATTTATTTCCTCATATTAAATTCTTTTCATTTTCCCTGCATTTCTATTATATTGACTGTATTAATTGTTTGTCATTAGGCCCTTGGAATCTTCCCCAGGGACTACTTGGCTTTAGATTAATTTTCTCTAACTGTCATAGTAAATCACATTTCTCCTCGTGGAATATTTTGTAAGCAGCTTGGGAGTTATTAATTTGTTTCTCCCTGATTAAAGCGAGTCATTGAAAGCAAAGAACGAAAAAATAATGAAACATTCAAATTACAAAAGGGAGCAATTAATGTTTTTCATGTCTCAAAATAAGAATGGCTGTAATATATTCAGACGCGTAAAATAATGTAATAATAAACAATTATTTTATTAGATATGCCTTTTTAATAAATTCCAATGTATAACAATTTTATACGATAAATTTAAAATTTTATTTTGTTTTTTTTTGTGCTCTCTATAAATCCTATAAATTGCAGTTTGAAAAATAAAATTATTCATGATTAAACTTATAAAACTGAACAAAAAAGTCTTCGTTCAAATTTTATCGAGCTATGATAAATTGATTTTTTTTCAGAGTTTTCTTGCACTAAAAACGTACGGAAATATTTTTTTATGGAGTTATGAATACAGAGAAATAGACTTATAGTATATAGTCTATTAGTTGCGCGTGACGTAAAACTGAGGAGATTGTCACAAGATGATGGCTATTTCTTTTAATCGGATCAACTGTTTCTGAATACTGCTGATGAAAACTTCCATCAGATAGCGTCAACGAAAAATCTCGTCTTTTTTAAATGCATTATTGACGGAAAACTTCGATCAAAAATACAGTTAAACATTTACGTTTCTTTTTACTGGTGTCAGATTTGCCAGATAATCGTTTCACAGACACTGACAGGAGGTTGTCTTCGTTTTCACAATGTGACGGAACAACAACTTCCAAAGTGAACTTCAACAGTTAAAAATAAATAGCAATTTTTGCCGTTATTTTTATTGTTGTTCTCTATTAATATGGCGCTTAAATAAGTAGAAAATTTCTGCATAAATTCATTGGTGTAAGTTTAAGAGGATGGGTGTGAACACCATGTGGAAGCGGTTACAGTTGAAGTTTCCCTTTTTTATGGTTATTTTCAGTGTGTTATCTTAGTTCCTCTAACTTTTAATACAAGTCTAAACAATTTTTGGCTTTAAAAAGGTTTGCTTTACAGTTGTACATAATAGTGTACATTGAAATACTATAAATTGGAAAAATATACATTTTATTTTATAGTTCATTAAATATTTATTATGAATACGTCAAACAATGCATAATATTATTCTCACCTACATTTGTTTTGTTATACATTTGATATTTAATTGATTTTATCTTAAATATGAAATATTAAATTATTTTCATTTTCCCTGCATTTATATTCTATTGACTGTATTAATTGTTTGTCATCAGACACTTGGAATGCTGCCACAGGGACTACCTGGCGTTAGATTAATTTTCTCTAACCGACACGGTAAATCACATTTCTCTTCGGGGAATATTTTGTAAGCAACTTGGGAGTTATTAATTTGTTTCTCCCTGACTAAAGCGAATCATCGGAAGAAAAGAACGAAAAATTAAGGAAGCATTCAAAGTACAAAAGGGAGCAATTAATGTTTTTTAACGTCTAAAAATGAGAATGGCTGTAATATATTGAGATATATAAAATAATGTAATAACAATCTTTTATTAGCTATGATTTTTTAATAAATCCCAATTTTCGACAAATTGATATGAAAAATATAACATTTAATTTTACTTTTTATGCGTTCTTTATAAATCCTATAAATCGCAGTTTGAAAAATAAGATTCTCCATTATTTAACTAATAAAACTGAACAAACATCTTCTCTTCTACGTTCAAAACTTATCGAGCTATGATACATTTATTTTTTGTCAGAGTTTACTAACAATAAGAACGTACGGACATACACTATATGGCCATTAATGACCGGACTCTTGCGATATTAGACGTTTTGTTAGATATCTAGAAACATACATGAGGAATTATTTTGAAATTCTAGGTGTGCAAACAAAATAGCAAAAGCCAAATAATATCGTATAGATTTTTTTCCCTGAAACCTCATAGGGAACCGTCAACAAATTGAAAAGAACGAAGATCTTTTGGATAATCTTGTTTAAACTAATGTAACAAAAGCGTTCAAATTGCAGATTATGATTAAATAGCTCATCGTTATAAACTGTATTAATTTTTAATGAGGATATCATGCATACTCGTAGGTAAATTAAAGTTTTTATGAAAACAGTCCCAAATTTTATCAAGTTTTTTGTTTATAATTTTCAGAGTTCTTAATATAAAAAAAATTTCTTTTCAGAAAAAATGACAAACAACATTGTACATAATAACCTGTAATTAGAAAAAAAAGTAATAAAAACTATATGAAAAATGAGCAGGTTTACTAAATAATGTTTCACTGCTCATGCGTGAACGCAATCAAAATGTAATTGGCATGATCTGTTAGCTAAATGCATAGAGCAATATTTCTGAAAGTCTCAAAAACATAGTTTTAAAATTCTGAAAATTATCGTCGGTAGGATAAGCTCGAAATCCATTATTTCCGAAATGAAGCAAAAAGATAAGGGTATCAATATATTCATTTATTAGTATCAATATACACTGTAAAAAAAATCCGTTAAAGTTTCGGGTAAAACTGCTGACAGCAATGTTGCCAGCCAGTAAAAGTTGCATTAAAATTAAATGAAAATTTTTTATTGCACCTAATTTTACTGCAATTTTTACGGCAAAAACATCTTCCAACATTGCTGCCAGCACTTTTTCCGTAAATTTAGTGGACCTTTTTTTTACAGTATAGCATACACACTATGGCATGTACTACTATAGTACGAACTACTTCTAATTAAAATTATGATTGACTTTTTCAAAAGTCCCACTTGAATTATGAGTTGAAAGTTAGGATGTATGGAGATTTTATAACAAGCAATTTTAAACAAATGTAATTAGGCGTTATGATTTTAAATGCAATACTTGAGTAACAATATGTTTTAGCAGATATATCAAGTTTCTCCAGAAAAAAGTAACTTGAGATAAAATTTACATTCTAGGAAATTAAACTTAATTTTATTCCTTTAGATACATGTAAAAGTTCTTAGTATATTTTATCATATTTAAGTTAAAGGTATTGCTTATGACAGTAGCAGTTAAAATGCGCGAAGATTTTTGAATTTAAAAGAAAAGTTCTTAATGACTTTTAAATTTTGAATGTAAAATACCTGAATAATGCATAGAATTTATAAACAGATTTTGATTACAAAGAAAATGTAAAGAGGATTTGAAGAAATGAATTTCTCAAACGGATGTCAGACTTGTACAATTAAATTTTTAATGAATTTTCCTGTTAAAGAATTGGTAATGATGCTCATTCTTCTCAAATATTTCTTTATAAATGAAATTTAAATGCATATTACAATTAATCTTTTAGAACATATTGTATAGCATTTTTAAGCACATCTTCAGAATGTTATCTATGAATTAATGATGCATTTGAGAATAACATGTACTTCATGTCACGTCAAACTTTCTCGTAAACAAATTTATTTTAATTTTCAGGCTTTTTTTTTCTTTTTTTGTAGAAACATGACTCAATTCATTTATAATCATATTTGAAAGTATATACTTATTTTTATAAATTATATTTTACGAGAAGCATGAACTACTGAAAAATTTATGTATATATATTTTTTTAATAAACAATGTTTTCATTACACATGACGTCTTTTTGTAATTTTTTTAAAGGTTAAAGCCTAATTTGTGTTTATGGAATGTGTAATGAAATTTTAAATCTATTATAACAATTTTAATTTTTAAAGTAAAGATTCAACGAAATGAATTTTTAAAAATAATATTTAATATGTACTTCAAAAAAGAAAAAATAGCTTTAATTTCATTTGACAGAAAAAAATTCTTATCCTTATACGTGGTGCAATCCGAAAATTCGGGGACTTTGGCCATTCCTGACTACGAAAACAAGCATATGAAGTTAACCACTTTTGAAATGGGTCTTCCAAACCCCTCCCCCTACCTGCCACTGTGGGTTTACCCAAATCATTTGATCAAACCGCACACACAGCTGTTATCTTCTGAAGTTAATTGCCTTTGCACCGCGACGTAAAAAAGATGGCTTTTCTTGAACAGCACTGCAATATGAAATTCTGTCAACGTTTAGGTAAAATACAATGGAGGCTTTGGAGTGCTACTTTTGTCGCACATACATCAGCCCATTGCCGCGGATGAGATCTGTTCCCCGGTGAAAAGTTACCTATTTTGTTATTTTATATTATTATTTGATTCCTGTTTGTTCCTATTTTATCTTACCTGCCCTCTGTCGCGTTAGGTTCTTTTGCAACTGGTAGGTGAGACCCTAATACGAGTTTTTCTTTTAATACCGCCCACTGCCACGATTCTGGCGGATTCAGCTTTGGCAAAATTCTGTATTTTTTAAGATCTTAATAAAAGCGACCAGGAGGAACACCATGCTCTACAGACCTGGTTTCCTTGCCTGAACTGTCACTCTTAAACAAACAAACAAGCTAAATGCTAAGAAAAGTGCAGGGTAAATCTATCATGGAAAGATCCGAAGTTTACGAATGGCATCGGCGTTTTAAAGAGGGCTGAGAATCCGTCGAAGACGACCTTCGATTTCATGGAACGCGGAAATTGTTGCGTTGGTGTCTGAATGCATTCGAAATGATCGTCACCAAATACTTGCACAAACCACTCAAGCTATACACTGGCACTTTCTGCTAGGCAACGCACCACCACATCGATCCCAGTTGGTGTACCTGTTGCTTGTCAAAACTCGGACTAATGTGCTTCCACATCCTCTTCCCCTATTCTACGAACTTGTCATCATTTGACTTTTACCTGTTCCCATCAATAAAAAAACATTTACAGGGACGCCTGTTTGTGTCATCGGATGAGGTGAAAGCAGCATCGCAGGAGGCCTTATGAGAGGTTACGGAAAATGGCTTCCAGGGGTGCTTCCAAAAGTTATACGAGCTCGGTCAGAAATGTATCGTCGCAAAAGGTTACTGCTTTGAAGCTGCATGCGTTTCAGTGCAGTGAACTATTGAAGATAAGGTTTTTTGCACATTGTCCCTAAACCTTTGGATAATACTACGTAGTTTTACGTAAAATATTTATTACTTTATCTTTGACACGTTTTTAAAATGTTTTAATGCTTGACAATATTTTTTGAATAGTGTTAAAAGAAAAAGAAAAGCATAGTCGACAAGTGGTGACGCGTTCAAGCTTTTTTAGGAAAAACAAAAGATTAAAATTTGTTTGGTTTTGTTCCATAGAATATTTTTCTGTGAAGGAAATGTGAAAAAAGTTCTGTGTAAATAAGCGTAATATTTTGCGTTATTACTTTCTTACTTCTAATGAAATCTTATTTATAAAAATTTTATATTTTAGAAGTAGCTGTCTGTATATTTTTGCCGCTGTTGGTTTTTTTAAAACATATTTTATTCATAAATAGTAACATTTATTTTAAAAAGACATAATGTTAGAGAAAATTGATTAGTTGAGTCTAAATAAGAATTATTGAACAATTATGGGATGCAACTTTTGTGATAATGATGGACCTAGAAAGGTAAAATTTGGTATGTTAATTATTTATAAGATATAAATATCTCTAAGAGCATTTCTCAAAAAATACGAACTTTAAAAGGGGTGAAAATGCACGAAAAGTATTCTAAAAACTTTCTAAATTTGGACGTTTAAGCACTCTTAACAAGTAACGAATCGGTTTTTAAAGTAATGATATCAAAATGATGATGACAGTCCTCGCAACAACACAGGCTTTATCTTATATCAGTGTCACTGTCCTAAAGGGAGTGAAGGAGCAAACTAAGTTCTGAAAATGCAAGTTTTGTATTACTGGAGGTCATAGAAACATAAAATTTGGCACGTTAATTACTTATAAGATATAAATGATTTCTGTGAACATTTCCTGAAAAATACAAAATTTAAAAGGGGGTCAAAATACAGGAAAAGCGATCTAAAAACGTTCTAAATTGAGATTTTTAAGCAATCTTGGGGAGGAACGAACTGATTTAAAAAAATAATGATGTCAAAATGATGGTGACAGTCCTTGTTCCCATGGGCTGTATCTTATGTCGGTGTCACTACCCCAAATGTGGTGCAGGAGCAAAATATTCTATAAAAATGTGATTTTTGTGTTACTGAAAGGCCTAGAAACATGAAATTTAGCATTGTAGTTATCATAAGATATAAATGATCTCTAGAAACATTTCCTTAAAAATTCGAAATATAAAAGGGATGAAAATACGTGAAACGCGTCCTAAAAACGTTTTAAATAGCGATTAGTAAGCAATCTCAGCAAGTTTCAAACTGATTTCAAAAGTAAATAGGCGGTGATAGAACCCGTTAAAGCATAACAAACAAAAGCTATATTTTATGTTGATGACACTATCAACAGTAGGTTATAGGAAAAAACATTCAAAATGGCTATTTCTATTGTACTAAAGTGTCAAAAAGCTTTAAATATGACATGGTAGTTATTTATAAAATATAAATGAAGTCTAAAAATAAGCTGAAGTTGTGAAGGGAATGTAGGGATGAGATTTCCGCTTTTTTGCACACCAGTAAAATCTTAGAGAGAAAGCTTCATTATTTAATCGAAACATTTTTGCGATTTAAGAGAACCTCATTTTCTCTAAGTTTATACTGGTGTCAAAAAAAGCGGAAATCTCATCCCTGAGGGAATGGAAGGAGTTAAAAGCGTTCTAAAAAAATCCTAAATTACGATTTTTAAGCAATCTCAGAAAGTAATAAACCGATTATAAAAGTAATGATTAAAATTCAATGGTGACACTCTCTTATAGTTATAATTTAGTTACCAGATTATTGTATTTTGTAACTTATCTGAATTTACAATTTATTCTATGTATATACGATCATCAAATTAATAGACTTTTGTGTATGTAAAATGCCTTGATAAAGGGGAAAAAAGAGTAAGGGAAGAATAAAAAATTGTTTATTAGATTTTCTAAGTTGCTTATAATTATTATTTCGTGCTAGGGCGCGTCTTTTTCTTTTATTTTATTTTGTATTTTTTAGGGCCCGTAGCTTTCGAGCCTATTGTCTTGGTTTTGTTTTGTCTGGTGCTAACAAGGGTTGTTTTCCTCCGAGGGAAACACACCAATGCCATATTTTGGTTGGTGCCTCGGATGGGTTATCGTGACACTCGCTTTTAAATATTTTAAACTCTATATATCAAGCTGAGCTGGTGGCAATTTCTGAAGCTTTGCAGTGGTGTCCACAAAGTAACTTTAATCATTTTTATATTTAAAGGGATAGTCTTTCTTCAGTTTCTTCGCTTAAACGCCTGTTTCCCGACAATTACCTTTTGTTTGACATTTTTACGAAATTGCGTCTTTTGCAAAATAAGACGGTACATCTAGGCTGGGTAAAGGCCCATGTTGGGATTAAAGGTAATGAGCGTGCTGATTATTTAGCTAAATCCGTAATAGTGGAAAATATCTATGACAAAATAGTGGACATACCTATTCCAGTCAGTAAATTAAAATATCACTTCAAGAAGAAATGTATGCAGGACTGGCAATATTAATGGACTAACAAACCGAATGGTATAGATACCTATGGTATTTTTAAACAAGTCAACAAGGATTTTTTATGTTATTCCCAAGTTTGCGCTTATTCCATCTCGACGCATGGTGCTTTTCAAGCCCATTTACATAAAATTGGAAAACGGAACTCTGATAAATGCATCTGCGGTATTAGTGGAGATGTTCGCCACTTTCTCTTTGATAGATGCCAAATAGTGCCATTTTCTTTTACTTACATTAAAAATCGTTCTCTTGAATGGAACATCAGAAATGTAGTAATGTCTCACTCGAACTACCGAAATTTGTGTGACATTTACAATGAAATAACCAGGAACTTTTCGTTCATTAAATACTCTTTTTGAGTATAATTTGATGTTATTTAAATATATAGCATGCGATAAAACTACTCCGAACTATATCTTCTACAGAGCCTGACCAACTTGGACATTTATTTAACTTTTTCAGACATTCTTTTAGTTAATTGTACAGTATTTAGCTTTGTTTGTAAATTTTTCAGCTTTAATTGTAGACACTTTAATTATTTATCGTATTCGTTGTATCTTATCGAGCTAAGATACATTGATTTTTATTCAGAGTCTTCTAGCACTAAAAACGTACGGAGATATTTTTAATGGAGTTATGAATAAAGAAAAAGAAACATGTAGTGTATATTCTGTTAGTTGCGAGTGACGTAAAACTGAGGAGATTGTAACAAGATGATGGCTATTTATTTTAATCGGATCAACTGTTTGTGAATACTGCTGGTGAAAACTTCCATCAGGTAACTTCAACGAAAAATCTCGTCTTTTTTAAAATGCATTATTGACGGGAAACTTCGATCAAAAATATACTTAAACATTTACATTTCTTTTTACTGGTGTCAGTTTTGTTAGGTAATCTTTTGACAGACACTGACAGGAGGTTGTCTTCGTTGTCACAATGTGGCGGAACTACTACTGCCAAAGTGTATTTCAACCCGGAAAAATAAATAGCAGTTTTTGCCATTACTTCTTATTGTTTTTTTCTATTAATACGGCGTTTAAATAAGTGGAAAGCTTCTACATAAATGTATTTGTGTAAGTTAAAGAGAGTGGGTATGAACGCATTTTGGTAGCGGTTACAGTTGAAGCTTCACTGTTTCATGGCTATTTTCAATGCTTGATCTTCGTTCCTTCGACTGTTAACACAAGGCAAAGCAATTTTTTACTTAAAAAAAAGCTTTCTTTACAGTTAGATATAATTGTGTACATTCAAATGTTAAAATCGGAACAAATATTCTTTTTTATTTTATAATTTATTAATTATTTATTTTATTATGTATAGTTTAAAAAATGCTCTAAATTTTTTCTGACTTATAATGACATTATTATACATTTGATATTTAATTTATTTTTCCTTATTAAATTTTCTTCAGTCTCCTTGCATTTACATTTCATTGACTGTATTAATTGTTTGTCATCAGGCACTTGGAATGCTTCCCCTGAAACTACTTGGCTTTAGATTAATTTTCTCTAAGCGACATAGTAAATCACATTTCTCCTCAGGGAATATTTTGTAAGCAGCAGCTTGGGGGTTATTAATTTGTTTCTCCCTGATTAAAGCGAGTAATTGAAAGCAAAGAACAAAAAAGTAATGAAACATTCGAATTACAAAAGGGAGAATTTGGTGTTTCTTCACGTCTAAAAATGAGAATGGCTATAATATATTTAGACACGTAAAATAACGTAATAACAAACAATTACTTTATTAGATATGCCTTTTAAATAAATTCCAATTTATAACAATTTTAGATGGCTATTTCCATGCAAACTTTTCGTGTCTGTCACATACTGAGATTTTTGGCTACAAATATTTTAGACCGGAAAAATGTGACATTCTATGAAAGATCTCTCATAAGTGGAATAAGATGGAGAAACTTTTCGAAAATAATAATGACCAACAAGCATAAAAGTTTTCAGCTGTGTGATAGACATGATAAGTTCACATGGAAATAGCCGTACGATAAATTTAACATTTTACTTTGCCTTTTTGTTCGCCCTCTATAAATACTATAAATCGCAGTTTGAAAAATAAAATTCTCCATGATTTAACTAATAAAACTGAACAAAAACTTCTACGGTCAAAACTTATCGAGCTAAGATACATTGATTTTATTGAGTTTATATCCCTAAAAACGTACGGATATATTTTTAATGGTGTTATGAATAAAGAAAAGGAAACATATAGTGTATAGTCTGCTAGTTGCGAGTGACATAAGACCGACGAGACTGTCACAAGATGATAGCTGTTTTTTTAATCGGATCAACAGTTTCAGATTACTGCTAGTGAAAACTTCCATTAGATAAATTCATCAAAAAAAATCTCATCTTTTCTAAATGAATTATTGACGGGAGACTTCAATCAAAAATATAGTTAAACATTTACATTTCTTTTTACTGGTGTCAGATTTGCCAGGTAATCTTTTCACAGACACTGACAGGAGGCTGTCTTTTTTATCACAATGTGGCGAAACTACTACTGCCAAAGTCTAATTAAACCAGTAAAAATAAATAGCATTTTTCGCCATTATTTTTTATTGTTATTTTCTATTGATACGGAGTTTAAATAAGTAGTAAGAGGGTGGGTATGAACGCATTGTGATAGCGGTTACAGTTGAAAATTCGTTGTTTTATGGCTATTTTCAGTGCTTGATCTTTGTTCATCAAACTGTTATTTACAAGATTAAGCAATTTTTGGCTTTAAAAAAGTTTGCTTTACAGTTGGACATATTTGTATACATTCAAATGTTATAAATTGGGAAAATATTCATTTTTATTATACAGTTCATTAAATATTTATTTGATCATGAATACGTCAAAAAATGCATTAATATTAGTCTCACCTATATTTGTTTTGTTTTACAGTTGATATTAATTGATTTTACCTCATTAAATTCTTTTCATTTTCCCTGCATTTATATCCTATTGACTATATTAATTGTTTGTCATCAGGCACTTGGAATGTTTCCCCAGGGACTACTTGGCTTTAGATTAATTTTCTCTAACCGACCTAGTAAATCACATCTCTCCTCGTAGAATATTTTGTAAGCAACTTGGGAGTTATTAATTTGTTTCTCCCTGATTGAAGCGAATCATCGGAAGAAAAGAAAGAAAAATAATGAAACATTCAAATTACAGAAGGGAGCAATTAATGTGTTTTCGTATCTAAAAAGGAGAATGACTGTACTATATTTAGACACATAAAATAACATAATAGTAATTTAAATAATTACTTTATTACACATAATTTTTTAATATATCTTGGTGTATAACAATTTTATACGAAAAATTTAACACTTTATTTTGCTTTTTGTACGCCCTATATAAATTCTTTAAATCGCAGTTTGAAAAATTAGATTCTCCATGATTTAACTAATAAAAGTGAACAAAAAAACTTTTTCGTTCAAATCTTATCAAGCATTGATTTTTTTCAGAGTTTTGTTGCACTAAAAACATACGGAGATATTTTTAATGGAGTTATGAATAAAGAATATGAGACAGTTGCGAGTGACATAAGACTGAGGAGATTGTCACAAGATTATAGCTGTTTTCTTTAATCGGATCAACCGTTTCTGAATACTGCTGGTGAAAACTTCCATCAGATAGCTTCAACGAAAAATCTCGTCTTTTTTAAAATGAATTATTGACGGGAGACTTCAATCAAAAATATAGTTAAACATTTACATTTCTTTTTACTGGTGTCAGTTTGGTTAGGTAATCTTTTCACAGACACTGACAGGAGTCACAATGTGGTGGAATTATTACTGCCAAAGTGAAATTCAACCAGTAAAAATAAATAGCAGTTTTTGCCATTATTTTTTATTGTTATTCTCCATTAATACGGCGTTTAAATAAATGGAAAATGTCTATATAAATTTATTTGTGTAAGTTTAAGAGAGTGGGTATGAACGCCATGTTGAAGCTTCACTGTTTTATGGCTATTTTCGGCGTTTGATCTTCGTTCCTCCAACAGTTAACACAAGGCTAAGAAATTTTTGGCTTAAGTTGGACATAATTATATACATTCAAATACTATAAATTGGGAAAATATTCATTTTTATATCTTTTATTATTAATAAAAAATGAATCATAATTTTAGTTTTACGCTTAGATAGCAATATGAAATTTCACATATTAAATATTCTATTCATTTTTATTTTATAACGATAAATTTAACATTTTGTTTTACTTTTTGTGCATCTTTTTGTAAATCGCAGTTTGAAAAATAAGATTCTTCATGATTTAACTAATAAAATTGAATAAAAATCTTCTACACTGTAAAAAAAAATCTGGAAACCTACGAAACTAGTTTTTGTAAAGCTACAGAAATCTGCAAGCTTACTAAAATTTTATATGTAGCCTGCTATTATTTTTACCACTCGCATTGTACAAATACATGAAATATCTTAGCTTCAACTGTCAGTCAATCAGAAAGGGCTTCAGTGGTGACGTAAGGACTATTCACGCAGCCACAGAGCCGAGTAATGCATCCATCTTGAATCTGGTATCGATAAAAATATTTCTAGTTAGTAAGTAAATTTTTAGTCTATATCATTTAAATTTTATTATATAATGTTTGATTTTTAGCTATTAGCAAGCTAATCTTCCTAATTATTCGTTAAATCTGTGTTTATTACAAGTAAAAAATTTCTAATGTTTTATACAATAAATCAAATTTACCTGCTCTTTTTCTGAATTTCATTTCTCTTTTTTGCCCCCTTTTCCGCAGTACCAAAATTTAAAGTGTTTAAAACTTACTTTAAAAAAAATTATTATTCTATTTGTATTTTAGCGAATAAATTCCATTAAACATTCGTTAAATCGCATTCATTTCATTAAAACTTCATATGAATTTCACGCTTAAAATTTTGTTTCCGAACTTTCTGCACACAGTAACAGTACTCAATATTTAAAATTCTTTAAAACAGCTTAAATTAAAATAACATAAAATACAATATGTGTTCTATGCGTTATTTTAGTCATAATAAATTATCAATTAAGGCATTTCTTCCCCCCAAAAAAATATCATTTCCCCCTTTCATCCACACTCCTTGCGAAACTTTAAGAACACACAGAAAGTCTTTAAAATTCTTTATAGCCCAGTGGTGGAGGAGGGGAAAAAAGCCGAAATCGCAATTAGTTAATGGAAAGCTGGAAATTATTTAAATTCATTTAGTTTAGGTCTAGAATGAATGTATTAAGTGTTCCCCTCCTACTATTTGCGCGTTAAAAAATGGGTACAAATTTTATAATTAAAAAACACGATTTTATTGATTACCATAAAATATCTAACGAAAAATAAATTTATCAAAAACATTGTTAATGCAAATGTTTTAGAATTTAAAATTCTGAATAAAATGACAACCTATATTTCACATTTTTGTTGAATTTTCACAATTCAACAATTGGATTCAACTATTAGATTCAAGTATTGCCTAAATCGATAAACAAAAGCTTTCAGCGCGAACAAACGAGGTTATCAGTTTATACGTGATTGTTATTATGTAAATGTAATTTTTAGTTATTGATGCATTATTCAGGATGAATATATTGAGAATTGTGGCTTAACCTCTTGATTGCGGGTTATGGACAAGAAATTGTATATGAAAGAAAGGACGAAGTCTGATTTAATTACGAGAAATCCAGAAATTGTTTTAATTTCCATCGACATAGAATAGAAATGAATCTATTTTGCTTTCTTTCTTTTGCTAGATGAGCTACAAACAAATTAACTTAAAAAGTACAGCTCGTATTCAAAATATTAGAATAATTGCTTTTTTTTTAGAAATTGAAAATATCGTTCGGTAATTTAATGTCTTTTAATGAAAATATGCAAACGATATTTTTATTAAGAACTTATTGTTGATTAAACTTACTTGTTATCTTAAATTTAATATCATTTTTGAAAAGATTAATTGCAAAAAAAATTATTTTGAAAAGTCAAAATATTAGAATATTTATTCAAGTGGTTCAAAATATTAGAATATTTCACATTAATTCTCCTTTAATTATTACCAATTCTTAACTGGTGGCATCATTGATTAAATTCAGACTATTTTATTTAAAATCAGTATTCTTTTTTGCAGTTTGTTTCTTTTTCGTCTTAAAATGGGCCGTGTGAGTGATATTCCTGAATCTACTAAACTTCGTATGGTTGATTTGTATCGACACGGTAAAAATCAATGTTTTATAGCGAATTATTTACATTGTTCGCAATCAAGCGTTAGTAAAATACTAACACAATATTCAAAAACTTTAAAATTTCAAAATAATCGCCGAAATGGTGGCCGAAAACCAAAAACATCTGCTAGAGATGACAGGAAACTGAAGCGTATAGTTAAGAAACACCGTTTTAAAAGTGTGCGATTCTTGCACCGAAAATGGAAAGAAGAAGGAGTTGAAGTTTCTACATCGACAACATTAAGAAGTCTCCATAAAATTTAAATTTGAATCTCGTGTACCGAAAACAAAACCTCTCATGACTGCAAGACAAAAGCGTATAAGATTGAATTGGTGTAAATCAAGACGTTTATGGAGCAATGAAGATTGGAAAAATATATTATTTAGTGATGAAAGTATGTTTTGTGTTTCATATGGTAATCAAGGTATTCGAGTTGAATGGACAATGAAGCAAGAAACGTTTGATAAAGAATGCCTTAAACGTTCCGTAAAATTTGCTGCTAGTGTCATGGTTTGGGGTTGTATGAGTGCAGAAGGACCTGGAAAGTTATGCATCGTCTACAAAAAGGTTAACTCTCTGATATATCAAGAAATTTTAGAATATTACATGATTCCATCATCAGAAGATTTATTTGAAGATGATTTCATCTTTCAACAAGATTTAGCGTCCCCGCATACCTCGGTGTCAACTAAGAATTGGTTCCGCCAACGCAACATTAAGGTACTTCCTTGGCCACCAAATTCACCAGATCTTAATCCCATCGAAAACTTATGGTGTATAATGAAGAAAAAACTTCAAGAAAATCCTCCTTCAAGTAAAACTGAGTTAGTGGCACGTATAAAGTCTATTTGGGCTAATATTGATAGAAATGTTTGTAAACACCTTGTATATAGTATGTAAGATCGATTGTACGCTGTTATGAAAGCTAAAGGGGATGCTACAAAATATTAACTACCATTTACTTCATATTCATAAGGTAATATTGTTGCGTAAAATAAAATATTCTAATATTTTGAACCAATCTAAATTTTATTCTAATATTCTGGTGTGTTTAAGGAAGCTGTATACCTAATTTATTGTGCTGTATTTTATATTTTATAAATGTTAAAATCTTATCTAAACATTCCAGATTTAATTTATAAGAAATTTAATTGCATTTACTTAGTATAAAAAATAAATAAATGACAAATAATTTTTTCTTATTACTTTTTCACAATTATTCTAATATATTGAATATGAGCTGTACATTAGGGTGGGCCGAAAAAACTTTTTTTCGATTTTCGATTATGGCGGGTGCGGAAAAGTGGTCACTGGTGGCACTCAGTTCACACAAAAAATTTGAGATTGTTTGGACATTTCCTTACCCTGCCGCAAACGGCTTGAAGTTTTGCAAAAATGCTCATTTTTTAACTTTGTTCGAAAAAAATTAAAAAATGTTAAATTAAATTTATTTTGGTTGTATTTACTTGAAAAGGCATCTTTAACTTACCAAACGCTTAAAAAAGTTCTGGTAATGCATTATTTAATTGCTAAGTGTATTTTAAATAAGCCGATTTTCATAGCTTTTTCACGTATAACAGGCAAAATATGTATTGGTTTGAATCATTCGTTAATTTCTCTCTTATTTATGTTCCTTGGTCTTTAAATTTTTTGTATGCGTCAAAGGGCATATATTTGGGCAGCGGACAGCAGTATAACTCAAAAACAAAACTGGAAGGTGAGAAGGGGGTGAAACAGGACTCTTAGCGTGCGCAATGCCTCATCGTAATGTTGAGGGAGTGAAGGAAGATATAAAAGAGAAGAGAAAATTGCGATAAGGGATTGTTATTATTTTACCATGCTCAAAATCTGCGAAACTTGTTCAGTGTGGATGTGAAACCTTTTCCTCGAGAGATTCAGTACTTTTTGGATCGTTTGACTGACCATTTTGTGCGTTTATTACGACGAGCTTAGAAATGGCTAATATGAAGGTCCATAGTAATGTAAAAGACACGCGACAGAATGAAAAAGTATCCTTTTTAGGCACCATGTTTGTTAAAAGACTTGCAATTGCCAATTTATACTGATATCATACGACACTACTACTGGTTGCGAAGCGAATGACAGAAAATCGAAAAATCCAATATTAGTCAATATATGATGTTATTAAAATGGTAGATGAAAAAGTCACTGAAATCTGAATAAAAGCCTGTGTTTTCCCAAAAGTTAATTTTGGGATTAATTTGATTAATTTACAAAAAGATTAAAAACTATTAAAAGAAGCTTAGATCATTGGAGAAATCCTGAAATCGTATGGGCTTGAAAGTAAAGACAACCCGCAAAGAATTCGTGCGAAATGGTGGAACCTTTTAGTAGTTTTTAATCTTTTTGTAAATTGATCGTTGTGAAAACAGTGGTATGGAAGATTTTTTTCAGATTTAGGCAACTTTTTCACCTACGATTAAACTATTATTCTAAGCTATCACTATTAAAAGAAGCATAGATCATTGGGGAAATCCTGAAATCGTATGGGCTTGAAAGTAAAGACAATCCGCAAAGAATTCGTACGATATGGAGAAAACTTTTAGTAGTTTTTAATCTTTTTTGTAAATTGATCGTTGGGAAAACACTGGTATGGAAGCTTTTTTTCAGATATCAATAGCTTTTTCACCTACCATTTTAATAACATCATCTATTGACTAATATTGGATTTCTCGATTTTCAGCCATATCGCTTCGCAACAAGTAGTAGTGGCGCATGATATCAGTATAAGTTGGCAATTGCAAGTCTTTCAATAAGCATGGTGCCCCAAAAAGAATACTTTTCATGCTGTCGCGTCTCTTTTACGTTGCCATAGACCTTCATACAAGCCATTTCTAAGCTCGTCGTAATAAAACGCACAAAAAACTGTAATAGTACTTCAAATGATCCAAAAAGTACCGAATCTCTCTAGGAAAAGGTTTCACGTCCCCACTGAACATATGTCGCAGGTTTTCAGCATAGTAAAATAATAACAAACCCTTATCGCAATTTTCTCTTCTCTTTTATTTCCTCCTTAACTCCCTCAACATTACGATGAGGCATTGCGCACTCTTAGAGTCCTGCTTCACCCCTTCTCGCCTTCCAAATTTGCTTTTGAGTTATACTGCTATCCGTTGCTCAAATATATGACCTTTAGCGTATAAAAAAAATTTAAAGACCAAGGAACATATATAAGAGAGAAATTAACGAACGATTCAAACCCATACAATTTTTGCCTGTTATACGTGAAAAAGCTATGAAAATCGGCTTATTTAAAATACACTTAGCAATTAAATAATGCATTATCAGAACTTATTTAAGCATTTGGTATGTTAAAGCTGTCTTTTCAAGAAAATACAGCCAAAATAAATTTAATTTAACATTTTTTAATTTTTTTCGAACAAAGCTCAAAAATGAGCATTTTTGCAAAACTTCAAGCCGTTTGCGGCAGGGTAAGGAAATGTCCAAAAAATCTCAAATTTTTTGTATGAACTGATTGCCACCAGTGGCCACTCTTCCGCACCCGCCATAATCGAAAATCGAAAAAAAGTTTTTTTCGGCCCACCCTACTGTACATCCTTTTATAATTTTTAGAATATTTCAAAAATGACTCGTAAATGATGGCAAATATTGCTTATTATATCCAATATGAAATGGGTATAGCTCTTAATATAATGTAGAGTGAACAACAGTGCGTGTCTATTAGAATTAAGGAAATTGAAAATAAAGTGCAAGGATGGGAGAGGGGGGGGGCGGTAGAGCGACAAATGAGTGTGCATAAGACTTTTCCCTAGAGAAGTTCAAAGTCAACGAATAGCGCGATTTTAAACTTTATATTTTGTGTTAAGGAGAAAGATCGCTCTAATTAAATGATTTTCGACTAGTATATAAGAATCTTCATTTAAATTCATAAAAGTTTAAAACCTTAGGAATATTGAAAAAAAAATTAGTCTTTAAGTAAAAAATCTTTCATTTAAACCAATGATTTAAGTCTCGGGGTGTGAGTTGAGAAATGAAATGTGAAACATCTATCATTCATGTACGATTTTCTTAATAACTACTAAATTATAATTCTCAAAATATGCAAAATAAAATCCTTACATAGTTACAAAAACATCGTGAAGGCCTCAACATTTTAAAAAATGTACACGTATGTAACAAATGGAGACATATTGGATGGATAACTTGATCTCTCCTAGTTTAGAGCTTTAGATTAGCGATTAAGATAAAATTTTGAAATAGAATTGGGACAAAAATGTTTTTTTTTTTTGTTTTTTTTATTGCGAATTTCAAACTCTAAGAAATTTGTATTCACAATGGTTTCTATCGACTTAGTTGTTTTAGAATATAGTTAAAATAATTTTTAATAAAGTATATTTTCACTATATGTACGTATTTTCTAACGTTCATCTAGTACGTGGGTAAAAAGTCAGCACATTAATTCTAGACCTAAACTGAAGAGATCAAAGCAATTTCAAGTTTTTCCTTAATTATTTTAAGATAAACCTCTTGACCACGGCGGTTAATTTTTGAAATAGAATTGTGCCATTAATGTTCAGCAAAAATATTAAATGTAAGTGCTCATTTTACTCGGAATTTTAAGCTTTACAACACTTATATTAATAGTGTTTTTGATTGTTAGTTCTTTTGAGATATTATTGTGGCATTAAACTGTAAATCTAATATATTTCTAACGCTCCGCTAGTATGAGAATAAAACTTACTATATTCATTGTAGATCTAAACTGAAGAGATTAAACCTATTTCCTACTTTCCCTTAATATCGAATTCTACCATATAATCACTGGGCTATTAGTACTTTATAAATTTTCATTAATGTAAATAAGTCATCTAATGCTCCCCTTTTCTAAAAAGAAAAATAAATCGCTAATTTTTTTGGCCCCTCAACATATAAAATTTAAAACCTTAAGTCATTCTTTAAAAAAATTTTCTGATCCGTTCCTTTATTATAAGAATGAATAATAGGTCATATCCATAAAACCCAAATAAAAATCATCCCCCGCCCCTCTCGCCTTACAAGCATACAAAATTTAGTCTTTTACCCTAATTAATTTTCATTTTTTTCGCTAATTGTAAGTCTTCAATAAGTTATATTATCAATTGTTTGAAATATCCCCTTCCCTTCCTTTAATAATAAAAGAAAATATGGTTATCTTTGTCTCCATTCTTACTCGTTGAATTAAAAATCTTTAAAAGTTTATTTTTCTTCCTGCTGTATTTGTTACTTTATTTTGATAGCAGTTAAACACCTTAAATCTTCCCTAAATCCCTTAACCCAAGATTTTGTTACTTAATAAGGGAGAGTGGGGTGGAATGGGACAGTACATTTTTCTTTTTATATTCCATTAATAAACATTTCATTAGTTACGTATTCCATTAAGCAAAAGCATTCCCAATCTTCAGTTGAATAAAATAGCTGATTTACATATGCTTGCAATTGTAAAAAGGAAAAGAATATTTTAAGAACAAAAAGTAAATTTGCTATATATTTTTATGCTTTCTGCTATTAACACTCCGTCAAACTCGCCTCAAAAGTTGCACCATCGGGCGCATTGTATCTGACAGATACATTCTGTATTTTAACATCATATTGTTTAAAAAATGAGTTTTGAAATATTATTCATCGTCACTTTCTTCAAACTGTTCAGAATTTTCATTGTCATCGCTAAATAAAATTTTATGGGCATTTCTATGTCTTTAGGGTTATTCAAATCCAAAAACCGTTTAGTATTTATCATTTCGAAGCCGAAAGTTAAACAGGAGAGACTGAGGTATTCACGTATTCTAACCTAGTATCAGTGGGAAAGTAACTACAAACGCTATCGGGCGCATGTATTTTATAGATACAAATCCTTAACAAAGCGCGAAACCGGAAATTCCTATCGACAAAAATTTGAAACCATTGCATTCCAGGGACGGAAATGACCGGAAGAACAGATACTGTGAAGGTCAAGGTAGTGAAACTCCCTTTTCTTTTCAAAAACGAAGAATTTCTTACGCATGTATCTCTCAGATACAGCGCGCCCGATGAAGTGTTAATGACTAGTTTCTGTAAATAAGTAATTGTTTCTATATTTATAGAACATTATACTGCTACTCATCCATAATTTAAACTATATCTAATAGCAGCATTTATGTCTATACAAGAAGTTTAACATAAAGTACAGGGAGGAATGGGACATACCAGCAAAGGAAGGAATGGGACAATTCCAATTTTTTTCACTCATTTTTTTTCTCTTAGTTGCAGTTTCGTTAATTATAAAATCGTTTCTGAAAATTGTGTTTCTCCCATAATTTCTTTTATATTCCGATAATTTCAGAGCTTTAAATGAGTAGTTCAATTGCATGTCTCATGTCTGTTAAATTTGTTTTATTTATATTATTTTAATTACTCATAGAGGAAGTTTTTATTTTTATGTAAAATTAGCCGTAAAAAAGGATGAACTCTTTATGTTGTTTTAAGAACAAATTAATCTTTGGGGTTGTGCAAATATAATGTTATCATGTCTTTTGATATAATTATCATTTCTGATCATCAATTGTTTCTCTTTTTATTTGTAATATTGTCTTTAGTACAAAGTAGTACGTTATTTTTATAGCCTGTTACATTTTTTTTTAAATACAAAGTTATTAAAATCGCTAAATTATTATAAAATTATTTAACTCTAAAATATAGTATACTCTAACGTTTAAAATTCTTATTTTTCTTCATATGTGTATGCATATATAATCACAGTTCGAGAAACAGTATAAAGTGTATTTGAAATTAAGCTTATGCTTACTAATAAATAAAGAGAAAGAATGTTGTCTTCGTTTTTTGATATGAATTTCTATATGCTCCCCACCCATCTCCGTTCGGTGCAAGTACAATCAATCTTTATTACTGTTGAATGCATTGTGTAACAAAAAGGTATCATGAGATTCATTTAAATAGTATTGCTTTTAATTGTTATGTGTTATAAAGTTTTTTCATATGAAAAATGATATTTTATCAACTTCTCATCATTTGATCATAAAAGTATGCGGGAAATAAATGAAACAAGTTTTGTATGTCTTTTCGAGCAAAATAAGTTATAGGAATCCAAATTTTCCACACTTTGATACCGATATCATTAATGGGGGGGGGGGGGGAAGTTGAAGGATGATAACGTATGAATCGGAAGGAGGGAGGGGATCCAAAATTAACAAAAAGTTGATAAAATTATATTTGCACAGCCCCTTTCGAAAGCGAGCTCTATGCGATACAGAATAATTAAAAAATATTTCATGTTTCAAAATTGTTTTTAAAACCACAGACAATTGGTAAGGGGCTATGCAACTATAATTATAGTTATATTGCATAAAATCAAGTGTAGGAATTTATTTAAAACGTACGTAATATGAATTGTACAATAACATACACAGATATAGAGAGACTTTTAACAATTTTTTCAAAGATAATTTTTGAATATTTTATTTCTTCTGTTATTACGAAGTATAGGATTCGTAAAAAGTTTCGTTACATTTAGATGTTTTAGGGGCCAGATTTCCCGTTTTTACGAAATGTGAGCCTGTGACTCTATTTGCATGTGACACACATTTCGTGGGTACTCTGTCACAAGAAGGATTTAATATTTAAAATATATATGTTTAATATAGAAATTATGCTCAGTCTGTCTCTGATATAAATTGGTGATGATTAGCTTTTAATGTAAATTCTAGTTTTCAACGGATTTGCACATTTTAGGGGTCAGATATACCAAAAAACTTGTTTTTACTAAATGGCTGTATGTATGTGACCTAAATTTCGTGGGTGCTCTGTCTCAAGAACTAAAGTACAGCTTTCAATAAAAAAATATATTCAGATAGTCCTTGTTATAAATTGATTCCCTTTTCCTTTTTTGCGTAAACCGTTCAATAGATTTTGTTGCTGTTCTACTTTTTTTGAGATTTCTGCAAAAACTCTACCTGAATGCATAATGGACGGATTTTCATCGAACTTCAGATTTAGTTTGTCCCTAATATCATTTGGTGTTTTTTTATATTTTGGCGTAAATTGCTCAATATATGGCGCTGATGTGCTGAATTTTTCACAATTTGCACAATAGAGGGGGGGGGGATTTGCATAATTTCCGCAAATTCTAATCTTATGAACTAACGCACGTATTTTCATCGAACTTCAGATTCAGTTATATGTTGACACCAGCTATTGCAGTGTCACCGTTGCAGGTTTTGGTGTATATCACTAAACAACTAGCTCTTTTATGGTGCATTTCTTACGTGATTTTACAGATATTCATATCTTAAGAACTAATGCACGGAATTTCATATTGTTGCAGCGTATATAGGGTTCTTTCGATCTTATGGTTAGACAACTTCAAACTCTTTTCTCTTAGAAAAGTAGAAAATAATTTATTTACAGATCTTCAGAACAACAGAGTCTTCGAAACTCACAAATATTACAAGATATTCCAAAATAACTGTTTAAATCTATCGAACAAGTACAAATATAGGTCGCAGAGACTCTTTATACAATGTCTCAACACTATATCACATTCAAAACAATGTAGATAAAACTCAATACATCAAGCAAACTTGCTTGGACAATCTCTAGTAGCTCACTCAATGACTGACTGGTAAATAATAACAACAACAGCTCGTATCGCTCTCCTTATATATAGTCTCGTAGCATGTGCTAGAAATTTCTAGAAAAACCTGGAAAACCACGGAACAACAAACAATGTATCAGTAGACCTAAGGGGGGTTACCATAAATAGGGAAGGGTTACCATCGCCAACAATCGCCAAGTTTGTCGCCAACTTGGCGATATATCGCCAAATTTGGCGACCAAAATTAGTCGCCAAAAGTGACGCAAACTTGGCGATATCTCAAATATTTCGCCAATCTGTCATACACATTCATTGAAAATAATAGACAAGTTTGCTTGATAACAGAGACAATGTAATAAAAACTAATATAAGTAAAGAAATGGAGCTTAATAAGATTATTTACATTATTTTACAGTACAAACACTAATTATTTACAAAATTCGTAACACTACCCCCTCCTCAAAGACTGCACGTCCCGGGCAGTGCAATCCTTGAGTTAGAGGAAAACACTTAAAATAAATAAACATTTAAATAAATAAATAAATAAATAATAACAATAATAATAAAATTTACATAAATAAGAACTAATTACTATTTACATATTTACAAAAAGTGACTTTCATGACCATGGTCTGAAATTCAAGTTTCGAATTTCTAATCACTTTGGCCAAAATAAGGGGCTAGCCGGTTATAGTGTACGACCTTCGGTTTGGCGTGTGGCGATTTTTGTATACGTACAACGACGTCATTCAGCCTGTTGACGACTGTGTAAGGACCGTCCCAGTTTCTTTGTAATTTTGGCGACAGTCCCTTACGACGTATCGGATTCCACAACCAAACTTTGTCACCTTCGTTGAACTCATGTCCTGTTGCCTTTGTGTCGTACCGTGTCTTCATCTTTTCTGATGCCAGTCCAATTCGGTTCCTCGCTAGACAATGAATCTCCTCAATCCGCGCCTGGAGTTCATCGACATATTCCTCAGGCGATGAAGGAGCATCAGGAGGACGGCCAAACAAAAGATCCGCAGGTAGACGAAGATCACGACCAAAGAGCATTTGAGAAGGGGAGTAACCAGTGGCCTCATGAGTGGCACTCCTGTAAGCAAGCAGGAAAAGAGGCAATTTCTTGTCCCAGTCCTGTTGGTCTCTAGACACCAGGAGAGAGAGGCTATTTAAGATGGTACGATTGAACCGCTCTACCATGCCGTCCGATTGAGGGTGTAGAGGTGTTGTTCGGGTTTTGTCCATGCCGAGTAGTTCACACATTTCCTTGAACACAGCCGAATCAAAATTTCTTCCTTGATCGGAATGGATTTGAAGAGGAACTCCGTATCTGGAAACCCAGTGTTGAATCAGTATGTCTGCTACGGTTACCGCCTCTTGATTAGGAATGGCATAGGCTTCAGGCCACTTAGTGAAGTAGTCCATGACAACGAGGATGTACTTATTGCCATCAGATGTTCTAGGAAGTGGACCCAGGATGTCTAGGGCAATTCGTTCGAAAGGAGCTCCTACATTATAACGTTGCAATCGTCCACGGGTGCGCCTCTTAGGACCTTTACGTGCTACACAGGTGTCACAAGCTCGACACCACTTCTCCACGTCACTGCGAACATTATTCCAGTAGAAACGCTCTCGAACCTTTTGCAGGGTCTTCATTACACCAAAATGACCTCCTGTGGGACTACCATGCAGTTCTTGAAGGACCATAGAAATTCTCGACTTAGGGAGTAGTAGTTGCCATCTACATGTCTTTCCATCGTCAGACTCCCATTTTCGGTACAAGATGCCGTTCTTCAAATGTAAGGAATCCCAGAGAGCCCAATAACGTTTAGTCGTAGGATGGTAATGGGCCATGTCTTGCCAGCTGGGCTTCCTGTTGGACTCCTCTTTCAGCTCTAGAATTGGCTTAATTTCAGGATCAGCAAGTTGATCTTTACGCAGGCTCTCGTCACTCCACGGATCTTGTGATGATGTAGACCCAGTTGTAACTTGTCTTACTATAGGACCTTTGACATTAAATTTCTTCTCAGCCCGGTCGCAGTATCTACAATTCTCTGAGCAGGGTCTTCTTGAGAGAGCATCTGCATTTCCATGTGATGAGCCTTTTCGATGGCGTATCTCCATATCGTACTCTTGAAGCTTTTGTATCCACCTGGCTATCTGGCCTTCAGGGTTCTTAAAATTCAATAGCCAAGTTAGAGAAGCATGATCAGTTCGGATCAGGAACTTTCGACCGTAAAGATAGTGATGAAAGTGGTCTATGGCTTTCACTACAGCAAGAAGCTCTTTTCTTGTTACGCAGTAGTTTCGCTCGGCCTTTGACAAGCACTTGCTGAAATAGGCGATAACACGCTCCTGGCCGTCGATTTCCTGGGACAGTACAGCGCCAATGCTTTCGTTGCTTGCATCCGTATCAAGTATAAACTGTTTATCGATTTGAGGATACGACAGAATTGGAGTGGATGTCAAGGCCTCCTTAAGCTTTTCGAAAGCAGCGTTACATTCCTGTGTCCACATAAATTTTTGATTGGCTTCTGTTAATTTATGAAGTGGTCTTGCAATCATCGAGAAGCCTTTGACGAATTTTCTGTAATAGGTGCATAATCCTAGAAAACTTCGAAGCTGGTGAACATCTGCTGGACGATTCAAATTTTTCACGGCCGATATCTTCTCCGGATCAGTCCTAACTCCTTCCGCCGAAATGATGTGTCCAAGGTAGGCGACTTCATTACGAAACAAACTGCACTTCGAAGGGCTTAACTTCAAATTAGCTTCCTTTAATTTTTGTAGCACCCGCCTGAGGTTGTTCAGATGTTCATCAAAAGATTTTCCTATGATTATGATATCGTCTAAATAAACAAGACATGCCTCATATGACAGTCCCCGAAGAACCGTTTCCATAAGGCGTTCAAAAGTTGCAGGTGCGTTACATAGACCAAAAGGCATTACCTTGAACTGCCATAATCCTTGTCCCGTTGTAAAGGCAGTCTTCTCGCGGTCGTCGGGATGGATCTCTACCTGCCAGTAACCACTCTTCAAGTCTAAAGTCGAGAACCAAGTGTTGCCCGCAAGTGTGTCAAGAGTGTCGTCAATCCTTGGCAGAGGGTAACTATCCTTTTTGGTGACGTCATTCAGTCGGCGGTAGTCTACACAAAATCTTGTAGAACCATCCTTCTTTCTTACTAATACAATGGGAGACGCCCATGGACTTGTTGATGGTTCGATGACGTCATTTTCTTCCATATCTTTAATTAAATTCTGCACCTCTTCTTGCTTGGCAAAAGGTAATCGTCTAGGGTGCTGTTTAATAGGAGAGTGATCTCCCGTGTCAATTCGGTGTTGTGCCATTTTAGTTCGTCCAAAGTCTTCAGATGTTTGGGAAAATAAACTTTGGAATTCTCTAATTAAATTTTCCGCAGCTTCCAACTGTTTTGGATTTAAGTCTGTATTTTGTAACAAATCCTTGACTAAATTATCTGAAGATTTCTCAGAGTGACTGGAATTTTGACTTATGCACGTCACAGGAGCACATGACGCTATCACCTCTCCTTTCTTGATAGTCCTCGTCTTATCACTGATGTTAGCAATTCTGACTGGAATGGTCTTTTTCGAGAGGTCTACCACAGAAGAAACCACCAATACTCCTGCTTGTGTACTATTGTCTTCTGGATAATCTATATGGCCAAATCGATAATTAGTTTTATTTTTAATTACAGCAGGAACCAAACATTCTGTTCTTGCATCTAGATTAATGTCTTCTTTGGCTATTACTATTTGTTTACATTCAATTTCGTTATTTAATCCAAAAAGACTTATTTCTTCAAATTTTGAGATTATTTTGTTATTTTTGAAATCAAGTCTGAAGTCAAACTTCTTCAGAAAATCTAGTCCGATTAAGCAAGGATCTGTTATGTCAGCCACATATGCCGTATGGTAATATTTCGTTCCTCCAAAGTGTATGGTTAAATTGGCCTTTCCATATATGCCAATCTTGTCGCCCGTCACAGTTTGCAGGGTAACGCATGGTGGAGTCCAGATGAGTTTACATTTCAATTTTCGAGCCAAATCTTCTCTTATTATTGTCACATTGGCTCCTGTATCGACAATCATACGGCACTGAATTCCGTTAATAAAGCCTATCACATATAATTCGTTATCACCGCCGCTCATTTTTGATATCTGGAGGATCTTCAGGTGGGGCTTTTCATTCTCTGGCAACCTCCGCCCCGCGAGATGGCCAAAATTTAGTTTCCCTGCTGACTGTTTGAATTTATCTCACGTTCGTGGATTTTGGGGCAATTTCTTCGGAGATGTCCTGTATCACCGCATCCCCAGCACTTGAGATTCTGTCTTCTTGAACTTGTTCTTCCGTATTTTAAAGCTCAATTTCTTGATTTATTTTCCTAATTTCTTTCAAGACGTCGTTCTCAGTGTCTGAGCTTTTGTTCACCGTTGCCCCTCGGACTGAATGACGATCTCTTCGGCTGGCTTGTGTAGCTGCTTCCAACTTTAAGGCATATAGTAGTGCAGCCTTTAAATCCTGTACATCTGCCATTCGTACCGCTCTCTGCACTTCTGGATCTTTTATTCCGTCTACAAAATATTGCAGTGACAGCATTTCCCGTACATTTGTTGGACAGTCAATGAATGCTAAATTTGCAAGCCGTTCAATTTCCGAGGCAAACTCTTGAAGGGTTCACTCGATTTTTGATGGCGGCTCTTCATTTGTATTCTCATGTAATCCTTGAAGAATTTTTCGCCGAATCTCATTTCAAGTGCACAACTTAGAGTCTCAAAATTGAGTTGCGTCATATCGGGCAATGTCTGCAGCACGTCGGCGGCTTCTCCTCTTAAAGATGCTGCCAGTTGACAAGCTTTCACCTCGTCACTCCATTTGTTCGCTTCAGCTACAATGGTGAATTGGGTCTTGTAAACTTGCCAGGAACTCTTTCCATCGTATGTCGACAGCTTAATGTGCACGGGAGAAGCAGGCGGATTCCTAAATTCTTCATAATTACCACTAGACGCTGAAAGTTTCTTCTCAAGATCTTGTACTTTTTTATTTAGCTTTTCATCTACTTCACCTAGTATTTTCTCTTCAACGTTACTGATTTTTTCTTCAACGTTACTGATTTTCTCTTCAACGTTACAAACTTCATTCTGAATTTTCTCTTCTACTTCCGCCATTTTCCGTTCCATTTTCTGTTCAACATTACTAACTTCATTCTGAATTTTCTCTTCTACTTCCTCTATTTTCTCTTCTACCGAGCCTATTCTTCTCTCTACCGACGAGAACTTTTCTTCTAAAGTTTTCTTCATTTCTTCTTGGCCTTTATTAATCTTTTCAGTCACATCTTCTTGGCATTTGTTCATCTTTTCCGCCAACTCTTCTTGGCCTTTATTCATTTTTTCCGCCAACTCTTCTTGGCCTTTATTCATTTTTTCCGCCAACTCTTCTTGGCCTTTCGTCAATTCTGCCTTTATTCCATTAATAGCTTCTAACAGTTCTTTCAGTTGACCATCCATTGTTCTTGTTTTCGCCATAAGATCCCGACTCCTGACACCAAATGTTGCAGCGTATATAGGGTTCTTTCGATCTTATGGTTAGACAACTTCAAACTCTTTTCTCTTAGAAAAGTAGAAAATAATTTATTTACAGATCTTCAGAACAACAGAGTCTTCGAAACTCACAAATATTACAAGATATTCCAAAATAACTGTTTAAATCTATCGAACAAGTACAAATATAGGTCGCAGAGACTCTTTATACAATGTCTCAACACTATATCACATTCAAAACAACGTAGATAAAACTCAATACATCAAGCAAACTTGCTTGGACAATCTCTAGTAGCTCACTCAATGACTGACTGGTAAATAATAACAACAACAGCTCGTATCGCTCTCCTTATATATAGTCTCGTAGCATGTGCTAGAAATTTCTAGAAAAACCTGGAAAACCACGGAACAACAAACAATGTATCAGTAGACCTAAGGGGGGTTACCATAAATAGGGAAGGGTTACCATCGCCAACAATCGCCAAGTTTGTCGCCAACTTGGCGATATCTCAAATATTTCGCCAATCTGTCATACACATTCATTGAAAATAATAGACAAGTTTGCTTGATAACAGAGACAATGTAATAAAAACTAATATAAGTAAAGAAATGGAGCTTAATAAGATTATTTACATTATTTTACAGTACAAACGCTAATTATTTACAAAATTCGTAACAATATCATTAGAATTCTCATGATGGGCATAGATTGTCTTTTAATTTTGGTACTTCGATGAATTTTAAAATAGTAATTATGTATGAGATAGAAGAAAATTGTGGGCTTTGGAGTTGAGGTACAAGGTACTTCCGCTATTTTACATTCTTAAAAAACTTGACATTATCAACCAAACTCTTTGAATTTTTTTGGTGTTAAAAACATAAGATATACGAAGCATGGGTGAAAAAAATATGGCTATTTAGTGGAAAAGGGCTTGTAAGATTTTTACCGCGATAAAACTCTCAGGTTTTAACAAATTTTGTCAAAATTTTCACACATTTTATTTTGTAAAAAAAATATTTCTATTTGTCCAAATGTTACTAAATTTTCGTAGGTAATGCAAGTATGGTCTTTGAAGTGCTCTAAAAAGATGTTCAAATACGGAAGTTTAGTTATATTTATATGAAGGAAAGTACATATATTTAATAAACATAAGCTTTCCTTGTGGTTTGAAGTGATCTGCCTTCGCCAGTGTATTTGAGAGAGTTAAAATTCCATTAATTTTGTTAAATTTCAATTAATTTTTATACATGTAAATATAAGAGCTATTTAATATGGTTTTACGTAATTTTTATTAAATGTCAATATATAGGGGATAATGGTGTGAGATAGTGGGATGAATGGGACAGTAGGTTTTTCTCTTTATGTAACATTCTAAACATTTCATCAATCGCACGCTAGATGAAGCATTGGTAGTCAAACTTTAGTTGAAAAAAATTGTTGGTCTGTATAAGCTTACAATTGTATAAAAGATTATTTCAAGAATCAAATGTAAATTTACTTTTTATGCTTTCTGTATATTAATTATTTGTTATTCATAGGTGTAATAGTTTCATTATTTATGGAACATTATACTGTATATTATTAGTTATTTAAAACAAGTCTAAAAGCAGCACTTTTGTTTATACAAGAAGTTTAACACAAAAAAAGAAAGTGGGGAGGAATGGGACATGCCAGTAAAGGGAGGAATGGGGTATGCCTTTCTTTCTTTTTTTTTTTTAATGAGATGAATGTAAATTGGTAACATGCAAACATATTTAGAGGGTAATATATTAATTATAACATTGATAGTATATTCATTTACATCAAAATGTAAATAATTTGAATTGACGATTTTTTAATGTTATCTATGCTAATGTTACAATACTGAATTTCCATTTACGTTATGAAAATCTTGGAATTTTATATTGTGCCACATACATTATATCAATCTACAATCTTTATTAGATTATATATCTAGCCGACACTTAATTATTTGTGCCTTATAGCTTTATTTTACTGCATTTCGATATTTCTCTATAAGTGGTGAGTTATGGGGCACATTTTAAAACCTACAATTTCTTTAATTATAAAATACCTTTTGAATGTTTTGTTTTTATATTGTTCAAGCACATTAAAAGGTGTTTCACCTTGCACTCTATAAATTGAAATTTTTGTTTTAAAGTTAAAGAAAGTTGATTTTCTAAATTTTGTAAAAAGTGTCGCACCCCACATCAATTTTCTCTATAATAACAAAAATTATTAACAAAGTACCCAGATTCTTTAATAAATGGGCCTGTCAAATGATGAATGTTTGCATATATTCGAAGATTAAGCTTTTATATTACAATGCATGCCTATTGGCATTATTTATTGGGTAAGAAGGCGTATTGTGTTTCAGCATTATTTATTTATATAGACTTGCCGTCAAAGGACAATGACAACATACAATGCTGAGGATTTTTTTAAATCCACATCTTCAACATTATGGATGCCTTCAGGAAATCATTTTAAAAACAATTGAGCAATTTTATTGATACATATTTGGTATTTATAAAGCATATTCAATATTTTTTATGTGTTACAATTCCATCTATCAATGGATTTTTGTATTTTTATTTCATAAGTTAGAAGAATGTCAAGCCTTTATAAAAAAGACCTTTTCAATATGGTTTTGCGAGTTCATATTAGATGAAATTAGTAATTAATAATGAGAGCAATTTACGATTTATTGATGCTATGTCAGTAAATGGAAACATCTCAGATGAGAAATTCCTATGACTGCATATGCGACTTTAACTTTGCCAAAATGCCGATCATCAGCTTGAATTTAAAATGCATGGTTTTTCTTCATCTAGTTAATTTTTAAATACTTGTAACATTCAATACGAAGATGAATATTGGCTTTTCTATAATATTATATTCATTATAATTTTTACTAAATTTTTCTTTCTTTTTTATGTTACCATCTAACTTATTATTTTAGATGCATGAAGAAACTGAAGTTCAATTTAAAAACAATGTGAGCTGCTTGATGACGAAAGTAGAAGAAAAAGAAGCACTGTCTTTCAATGAGAAAAATCTTGCGAACCTCATTCTGCAGCACTGAAATTTTCCAATTATTTTATTGCAATATATCTTTAACATTCATTTTATAATATGTTCCCAAAATCTCCAAAAATACTTTTTAAAAAGTATGCAATTCATAGGTATTTGTATAAATACTATTTACGTAGTATTTGCAAAATGCGAGTCATATTAAAAAGATATAAATGTTTTTTATTGTAATGAATTAAATAAATAGTTATTTAATAAAATTTATTCATATTTCATTGTATTTTGTTATTAAATCATATTGCATTTATTGGTAGCATAGATATGCATATTACATTTATATCAAAAACGACAGCTCCATAATATTTTCCAAATCAATATGTATTTCTTTTTGTTTCCATTCCAGTTTTTTACTTTCAGAAATATTGCTTATAATGCTTACATTGCTTATAATGCTCTGATTATAACATACTGATAAACATAAAAAGTGCGAGACCTGCCCACAATTATAGTTGATAAGTCAAAGATGCATTTTGTGTACATATATTAAAGTGTGTATATTATCTCTCCTATATGTAACTATTTTAGTTAAAGATTCTAATTCCAGAGCAATATTAACCACAGAATTCCACTAAATTCATACATATTCGACTCATTCTTCCGGATCTTTAAGCCAGTTTAGAGTTTTAAATTTGTGATCTATCAATAATTAAATTTTTCCTTTTTAATATTTTAATTTGAAACAAAACTCTCAAGCAAATAACCTCTTCAGACCTGAGCATAAAATAACTCTACCAATGTATATTTATTGCTTTTGCATGATCGAAATGACACCATAGATGACAAAAAGAGTCATTTTTATGAAATCCGTACTTTAGGGGAGTGGTAATTTAAGTTTACAAATACGGATATAAAAGTACTAATCCCCTCAAAACGTCAGTTTAACTATCAGTAATATAAATGTAAACAATAACAAAATAAAGGTCTTTAACCAAGTAAATGATCAGCAAATCCTCAAAATTTTACATTGTAAAGCATTTAAGTTAAATAATCATGAATATTTCTTACTTTCTTGGCCACAATGTCACTTCCACACTCAGATGAAAATAATATTTATTGTATGAGGTATTATTCATCAGTACTGACATTTATTGGTTTTGTTTTAAAGCAAAAAACATTCAGCTGTATAGAAGTAAAGTAAAAATGCGAAAAATTCGAACAGTTCAGTTTTTATGAGGAAAAGAATGGAAATACACATTTGTGTACCTCAGGTCTGAAGAGGATAAAGTATTAAAAAATGTATAATGTATTAAACGTAGATGGTGAAAGAAATTTGTTAGGAATAAGTCCAGGTAAAAGACAATAAAAATTAAAGGGAAAAAGATTCTAGTAATTAGTAAGAATTGTACGACATATCCACCTGAAATAAGAATAAGGTTTTAAAAAAATCTTAAATGCGATATTCGGATAAAGGCATTAATTTTTTCGCAGAACTCTTATCGGTTTTGAACCATTGAATTAGTTATTGTATAGTGTTTCAAATATATGTAACAGAAGACACTTGTTAATAAAATTTATATGACCATAGAACTGAATAAAACATATTAAATACAAGACTACTATATTTTCATTTCTAGCATTCTAGTTTAAAAGCATATTCGCATAGAATAAACAGACAATGTTTTTTCATAATATACAGGTTTTCTAATTATGTATTGGATTAGGTGAGGCTCAGTGCTTTATATGTATAAATTAAGCACCGTGCTTCATCTAAAATCATATTTCTTTTAGGCATATTTTAAAACTCAGTTATGGTAATTTATTTACATTACTCTATCTATTTGCTTTTTTTAGTTTAACTAAAGACGTAAGATCGGCTTCAGCTTATCTGCTCATTTAGTGATATTGTTATAATGCTCATATAATATAAAAAATGATTTTGCACCTATTTAAATGTCTACATTGAAACTTCAGTGAGTTTTCTCATGTGTAACATTTATGTCAATTGCTGTGGTAATATTGAAACACATGTTAGGTCATATTGCTTATTTTACATCGAAATATTTTGATACATGAGAAAAATTCCACTCTGAATATTTAAAACTGTAAAAAATCAACTTCATGTTGAAAGAATACTATAATAATTCTGATTAATTTAAGTATTAGAATAAAAAACAATTACGTAAAATCTTTTTGGAATACTGCTGTAAAAATATAGTAATAACATTGCAAACAATTTGTGCAGTTACAAATATATGTTGGTATGTGCAAATAAAATATTTTAAATACAATACAAAAAATCATTAACAAATTTACTAACACTTGTACTGTTGCAAAGAACTTTCTGACGGGAATACAAAATGTGGCCTAAATACAATACAAAAAAAAAAAGGTAATTTTTTTAACGATATCTCATTAAAGTTACATTTTTTTTATAAAGTACATAAAAGGTTTAAGGTGCAAGCATAAAAAACCCATAGTAAATATGCCATAAAGTCCCTTGCAAATGTACAACAAATTCTCAATAAATATACTACAAAATGTTTTGTAAGAATACTAAAAATCATTAGAATACTCCCAAAATAATGTATAGAAAACTCACTAAAAATTCCTAAATACGTTTATTAAATAATTCTCAGTAAATTTACCAATATATATATAGTGATCACTCTAAAATATCACTAGTAAGATTACTAAATAATGTTTAGTACATTTATAAAAACTAATATAAGAACCTCCCTTACAAATCATTAGTAAATTTACTAAATAATCAGTAGTAAGTTTACAAAACTTTCTTTAGAAAACTCCCTAACAAATCGTTACTGCATATACAACATAATCATTGGTAAATTTACGAAACATTCCTTACTAAACTCCCTGAATAATTTATAGAAAGTTTACTAAATAATATTTAGAAAATTTACAGACTTTTCTTTAGGAAACTCACTAAAAAATCGTTAGTATGTTTACTAAACAATATTTAGTAACATTAACTAAAGCAACTTTTGTAATTGTACATGATTTTCTTCTGTTGCGGTTACATGAAAAGTTCTAGGCATCCCAGTTTCCTAGAAAGTTCTTAGTAACCTTACAGAATTTTTTTTACAGTGTATTTTATGCGTTCAAAACTTATCTAACTATGATACATTGATTTTTTTTTCAGAGTTTACTAGCACTAAAAACATACGGAGATACACTATATGACCATTAATGACCGGACATTTACGAATTTAAACGTTTTGTTAAATATCTAGAAACATATATGAGGATTTTTTCTGAAACTCCGGGTGTGCAAACAAATAGTATACAGGCCGTATACTTTCGTGATGATTTTTTCGCGAAATCTCATAGGAGACCATCAACAAAATGAAATAGACCAAAGATCTTTTGGATAACCCTGTCTAAACTAACGTAGTAAAAGCACACAAATAGCATATTATGATTAAGGGGCTCGTTGTTATAAACTGTATCAATTTTTATAAGGACATTATGTATACTGGTAAAGAAATTAAACTTTTTATAAGAATTGTCCCAAACTTTGTCAAGTTTTTTGTTTATAATTTGCAGATTTCTTAGAAAAATGTTCTTTTCAGAAAATATGACAAACACTATTGTACATAATATCCTGTAACCAGAATTAAAAAGTAATAAAAATTGTATGAAAAATGAGCAGGTTTACTAAATAATGTTTCACTGCTCATGCGTGAACGCAATCAAAATATAATTTGTAAAATGTGTTACCCTAATGTATAGGGAAATTTTTGTGAAAGTCTGAAAAATATAACTTAAGAAATTCTCAAAATTATCGTCGATAGAATAAGCTCAAAATCCGTTATTCCCAAAATGAAGCTAAAAGGTGAGGCACTGTACCCATATATATATAAGTTAGTGGTAACATAGCATACACAATATTGCACGTACTACTATAGTCCGTACTACTTCTAATTAAAATTATAATTGACATTTTCAAAACTCCCATTTCTATTATGAGTTGAAAATTAGGATAGATGGAGATTTTATTACAAGCAACTTTAAACATCTGTAATTTTAGAAATTAGACGTTATTATTTTTAATGCAATACTTGAGTATTAATATATTTCAGCAGATATATCAAGTTTCTCCGGAAAAAAGTAACTTGAGATGAAATTCACATTCTAGGAAATTAAACTTAATTTTATTCATCTAGATACTTGTAAAAGTTCTTAGTATATTTTATCATATTTAAGTTAAAAGAGTTGATTTTAACAGTAGAAATTAAAATGCAAGGAGATTTTCGAATTTGGAAAATAAAGTTCTTAATGACTTTTACATTTTGAATGTAAAATACCTAAATATTGTACAGATTTTTTAAACAGATTTTGATTATAAAAAAATGTAAAGTGGATTTGAAGAATTGAATTTTTTATACAGATGTCAGACTTGTGCAGTTAAATTTTTAATGAATTTTCCTGTTAAAGAATGTGTAATGATGCTCATATTTCTCAAATAGTTCTTTTTAAATGAAATTTAAATTCATTTTACAATTAATTCTTTTAGAACATATTGGATAGCATATTTTTAAGCGCTTCTCCAAGATATTATCTGTGAATTATTGATGCATTTGGGGTTAACATATACTTCTTGTGACGTCAAACTTTCTAGAACAGTGTTAAATTTAACGAAAGAATTTTCAGGCGTTATTTTTTCCTTTTCTTTAGAAACATGACTCATTTCATTTATAATCACATTTGAAAGTATGCATTGAAAATTTTCATAAATTAAAATTTTATAATTCGTGAGAACATAAGCTACGTAAAAGCAATATCTTTAAATAAACTGTGATTTAAGTACGGATGATGGATTTTTTAAACCTGATTAAAGTTTAAAGGCTCTTAGATGTTTATAGATTGTGCAGTGAAATATTGAATGTGTTACAACAATTTTGATTTTGAATAAAAAATTTTCATGTCACGTCAAACTTTCTCGAACAAATTTTATTTTAATTTTCAGACTTTTTACTTTTATGTAGAAACGTGACTCAAGTCTTTTAAAAGCATACTTTTATTTTTTTTATAAATTAAAGCTTTAGTTTATATTTTACGAGGAACATAAGCTACTTATATATATTATTAATAAGCAATTAATTCTTTACAGGTGACGAAATTTTTAAAATTAATTAAAGGTTAAAACCAAATTTGTATTTATGAATTGCATAAAAAACTATTAAATATTCATATTAATAAAAAATGAACTTTTATTTATTTTATAACTGCTAGACCATATTTTACAATTAAAAGAAGAAGAAAAGTTTTCAGAGTATTCTTTGACAATAATTTTCCTTTTTTAGCTTTCTCTAAGTGTATATTTCTAATTAAATGTATAATTATCATTTTCAAAACTCCCACTTCTATTATGAGTTGAAAGTTAAAATGTATGGTGATTTTATTAAAAGCAACTTTAAAGATGGGTAAATTTAGAAATTATACATTATGATTTTAAATCTAATAATTGAGTAACAATATATTTGAGCAGATATATCAAGTTTCTCCAGAAAAAAGTAACTTGAGATGAAATTCGCATTCTAGAAAATTTAACTTAATTTTATTCATTTAGATATTTGTAAAATTTCTTAGCAGATTTTATCATAGTTAAGTAAAAATTATTGCTTTTGACAGTAGAAATTAAAATGCACGGAGACTTTCGAATTTGGAAAATAAAGTCCTTAATGACTTTTACATTTTGAATGTAAAATAGCTGAATAATGTACAGAACTTATAAACAGATTTTGATTATAAAGAAAATGTAAAGAAGATTTGAAGAAGTGAATGTTTCATACAGATGTCAGACTTGTAAAGTTAAATTTTTAATGAATTTTCTTCTTAAAGAATGTGTAATGATGCTCATTCTTCTCAAATAGTTCTTTTTAAATGAAATTTAAATGCATATTACAATTAATCTTTTACAACATATTGCATAGCATATTTTTAAGCGCATCTTCAGGATATTATCTATGAATTATATCTATGAATTATTTGATAATGTGCTTCATGTCACGTCAAACTTTCTCAAACAAATTTTATTTTCGGGCTTTCTTTTTCTTTCATGTAGAAACATGACTCAATTCATTTCTAATTATATTTGAAAGTATGCTTTGAAATTTTTTATAAATTAAAGCTTCAGTTTATTTTTCACGAGAAACATAAGCTACTTAAAAGACGTATACATATATTTTTAATAAACAATGGTTTCATTACAGATGACGGATTTTTGAAAATTCATTAAAGGTTAAAGCCTATTTTGTGTTTATGAATTGCGACGTGAACTGTTTAATTTGTTATAACAATTTTAGTTTTCAAAGTGCAGATTCAAAGAAGTGAATTTTTTAAAAGTTATTTAATATATACTTTAAAAAAGGATAAATAACTTTAATTACGTTTGAGAGAAAAATCTTTTTTTTTATCCTTATAGTTTTGCATACAGTATTTATTAATTTATTTTTGACATATTTTTTTAATGTTTTGTGCTTATAAGCATGATATTTTACGCTAATGCTTTCTTATTTCTAATAAAGTCTTGTATATAAAAATGTTGTTTTAGAAATAGGTGTCAGTATATTTTTTACTGCATATTTTTTTCTAGAACATATTTTGTCTATAAATAGTAAAATTCATTTTAAAGACACATCATATTAGACAAAAGTTCATATTCTTGTATAAGGCATTCTTACAAAAATAATATTCTTCAAAGAAAAAATCGATCTGTGGTTTTTCATTAAACCTCTCATGTCTGTTTTGTAGTTTTAAATAAGTTTGTCAGTCAAAATTAAATCGTTGTCTATACCTATATGATAAAGAAGTAATCTATACCCATATTATAAAGAGATAAAGTTTGTTCATTTGTACGGGCTAATATCTTGAACTACCTTACCGATTTCAAAAATGGTATCAAAATAATGGTGTTCGTGCCGATTCAGGCTTTGAAAGGTTATTCTGAAGCTCATACAGCCAACCAGAGAAACGCATTGCTTTGACATAATAGGCGTTACTTTGAAATAATAATAAATGGATATGTATTTCATATAATATTTTTTAATTATTAGATAAGTCCTGGAAAAAATGGGCACACTTAATAGCATGGGTTTTATTTGTAAATTTTGAGGTATGTCTGTCACAAGTATTTCATTTTTCTTTTGTTAGAAATGAAGCTTTCCTAACAGAATAGTACTTGGTAAATATCTTTCGTTTTATACATTACGTATTAAAATAGGTAATAACTAACACGGCTTTATGATTTCTTTATACATGTAATGAAATTCAGAGCTTAATTAAGAAAAATCCTTAAACATTATTATTTATTTAAGCAAAATTAGTAAGAGATTTTTCAAATTAATAATATGTAATATGTTAGTTAAGAAGATTATGAACTTGTATAATTTTACATAATATGAGTCGTTTATTTAGAGGTATAATTTTAAGGAGATCTTAGAATGACGAATTAGTATTAAGCATCTTTTTTTAATGACATTAGCTTTTTTTTAAATTTGTTACTTTAAGAATATAAATATCACTTTTTATATTAAGGCACTAGTGACTCTTTTAAAAATAGTACATTTTATCATACTTAAATACAAAATATTGCTTATGACATAAAAAACTCAAAAGATAAATCATTCAGATTCAGAAAATGAAATCTAAAATAACTTTTACATTTCGAATTTTAAATGTTTAAGTAACATACATAATATATAAGCAGTTCTTAAAAATAATGAGACTACAAAATGAATTTGTGAAAATGGATTTAAAAATGAATGTCAAACTTAAACAGTAAAATGTTTGATAGTTTTTCTGAAAAAATAACCAATCCAAAGAACATTCATACTTCTAAAAAGGTTCTTTTATTTCTTTAAAAATAGATAGTATAAGAATATAGTGACCTTGTTGAATCTTTTTACATGGATCATTCCATGAATATTTGATGAATTTTTTTTTAAGAATATATGTTTTAACTGACATAAAACTTTCTTTTATAAAATTAAATAAAAAGGAACAAT
Organism: Maratus speculifer; assembly: GCA_964019185.1. Classification (NCBI taxonomy): domain Eukaryota; kingdom Metazoa; phylum Arthropoda; class Arachnida; order Araneae; family Salticidae; genus Maratus; species Maratus speculifer. The sequence continues at coordinate 111,058,322 of OZ025300.1, forward strand.
TTTAGTAATGGTAGTTTAAAATTTACTTGTAATTTAAATCTCGTTAGAAAATAGCTGTATGTTTAATCTCCAAAAAGTTGCCACACTAAACTTATACACATTTCAAACTAAGCATCTAATATTTTAATAAATTTCTATATTATATTTCAATTTGTGTTTATCTAGAAAATAAATATTTTAAAACTATGTTCTCTTCATATAAATGATCGTTTCATTTTTATTGACAATATTTTAAATTTACTTTTATTTTAAAATATTAAGATCATTTTTAATTTATTCGTAAATTTTATAAATTATGTAATGAACTATTAGAATTATTATGACAATTTAATTATAAAAAATTAGCATACCAATTACTACAGAAAAAATGCCTTATTAAACATGCACTTGCTAAATGAAAAACTATATTTATCTTAAACAGAATAAAACATAAATAAAGATGAGCAGAGTTAAAAAGTCTTCGACTTAAAATAAACCGTTTGACATTAAGGTGACATTCTTAAAAGAAATTTCAGATGTTGTAAGTTTTTTTTTTTTTTTTTTTTTTTTTTTTTTTTTTTTTTTTTTTTTTTTACCTTTTAAATAATTTCATAATTTTTTATGGGAAAATAAAAAAAAAATCTAGTAAAATATGTTCTATAACAATGAGTAAAGAAACAGTAATCTTCTTTTAGAAAAGTACACTAAATCTTGTTTTTATTACATAAAAGATGTGTGATTTTTAGAAACTCACATCGTAAGCATTAAATTTTGCAGAATAAGAGTTAAGAAGGTAATAATGTGGACAAATATTTTTATAGAAAACATTGGTCGTTATTTTTTAGTTCCATTGCTGACCTTAAAAGTTAGTTTAAACATATTTTAGAGGTATCTTTTTGATGACACATCATTTTGTAAGACCATTTTTCATTATGTTTAAAAACTTTTCACAAGCGCTTAGTTAAATAACTAAATAAATATTTTTTTATAATTTCCAGAAAATCGTTTTTTATATAGAAAGTGCAGATAATTATAAAATCTCCAATTCCGTTATACTGTATTGTTTCCTTTGTGTACATATTTTTATTTTATAGTTTTCATTATTTATACGTGTATATATGTGTATGTATTTATTTGTGTTTATGCGCAGTTGTATTCATACATACCGTATTTTCGGGTGTATAGTCCGCGGCTTATACAAGAAAAAAACCTTCCAAAAAGCCGCTGCGGCTTATACACGGTGCGGGTTATAGAAAGATTTTTTTTTAAATTGGAAATCGTAATATTTTTTCTACAATTTTTAAACCTTAAAAAATTTGAAAAAAACATCGAAATTTGTAAATTTTTTTCGCTATGCCGCGAAATTTAGAGTTTTCCCATGTTTGAAAAGGCTTTTTTTACGGCTTAAATACCGTAAAATACCGTTAATCCGCCCCCCTAAACGTGACGAAAAATCGTACAATAGTTAGAGGGGGCGGTTACACGGGATTTTTCCTCGATCGTTCAACAAAATTTACAGGAATGAATCATGATGAAATGAATGATTCGTTAAATGAATCATGAATTTTGATACTTGAAAAAAATCCGGTTTTTTTTTTTAATAAAACGTAAATTTTGTCAAAAAACGCAGAAAAAATTAGAAATTTGTGGAAAAAAGCCAAAACAAGCATGAAATCAATTAAAAAATCTCGAAAAAACGCACATTTCATCAAAGATTTATGATTCATTCATTTCATAATGATTCATCTCATTCTCAATCGCCTTTGAGAATGGGGAGGGAGGGCGCTTTCTCGAGATTTTTTGAAAATTTCAAATTTTTTATAAAGTGGGGAGGGGGCGTTTGATCGGGAAGGGCGGATTAACGGGATTTTACGGTACAGTTATTTCTGGATTTGGAAGAACTGTCGCAGTCTCAACTGTCGCCAAGTATTGCACTGATAGATGTATAATAGCCATTGTGTTTGTAGAGTACAAAATCCAAAATCCGGATCCCTTCCAATCTCAACAAATCTGAATTTAAGATCATTTTTAGTTTATTTTTCAAAAAAATAATCTACCGACCCTGTTGCAAAGAACAAAAAAAAAGTGCGTGATTTATATCATTTCGGACGATTCAGAGTAGTCGTTCTTTTTCGAAACGATTCCGAGGAATCGTTCCTTTAGAGAGTCGTTTCATTTAGGAAGGAGTTCAAGGAATCGAACTTTTCCGGAGTCGTTTCATTTCACATAGAGTCCGAGGAATCGTTCCTTTACAGAGTCGTTTCATTTCGGAACGAGTTTAGAAATCTAATTTTTCCGGAGTCGTTTCATTTCAGATAGAGTCCTAGGAATCGTTCCTTTTCGGAGTTGGTGCATTTCGGATCGATCCCGAGGATTCGATACTTTTGAAAACCAATGACCTTAGATACGTATACATTTTATGTCCGAAATTTTGAATTTATCACCGATTTTTTTTAATTTTCGGAAAATTTTTTTAAAAATATCACGCTTGTTTGAAAAAAAAAATGCGCGTAAACGCCGCATCGCTTGAAATTTTATCTTAAAACCCGTAAGCGCCGCGGCGTTTCTTCAGAAAATTACGGTACTGATAATTTTCATTTTTTAGCCCAATTACTGTAGATATTATGCATCACGAAAAAATTTGGTAAATTTGTGTTAAAAATTATGACTAATGGCTTCTAATTTCGAACCCTGGTCGAAATATACGTTCGTAAATGGTGTATAGCCCGCGGGCTATACACCGATGCATCTTCGCGGGTTATACATGAACTTTTTTTACTGCACTGCTCGATTTAGGGGTGCGGGTTATTCACAGGGTGCGGGCTATACACCCGAAAATACGGTAATCATTTACGTAATTGTCAAATGTGTACCCATAAAATTCTCAAATACAACTTACTGAATTTGGTGTTATATTTATATTTAAATATCTAAGGTCGTCGATACTAAATGAGACATTTATATCACTTTTTTTGCAAAAAATATTTTTCGTAGCTTTAAAATGCAATTTTGTATTTGCACTGGTAGAAACGTAGAGCAAAATATATTTAGCTTTTTAGAGGAAAATATATAGCAAAAAATATCGTTCATAGTTTTAAAATGCAATTTGAATTTGCACAGGTAAAAACATAGAGGAAAAATATATGTAGCTTTTTTTTCCTTATAAAGAGCGTATACTGTGGTTTTTTCTACTTTATATTCAAACAATCATGCTTTTTGGAAAACAATATAAAGTAGCAGGAAAAAAAACCAAAGGAAAATTTTTGACAATGAATAAAAATAATCAGATGTGGCAATCCCAAAACTTTCTTCCATCTCATACATGTTAATACTTCAAAATTCGCTATCACAGTGCCAACATTAAATGACAGTTCTTGCACATTTTGGTAATTTTGTCACTTACCCATTACCCCTGCATTTAAGTTTAAATTTCCGCGCTTTATGAACAAGAAATTTAACAATCCTTACCAATCCTTACCAATATGAAAGATTTGATAGGGTCCAAATTTCAATGTTGTTTGACATTTACTTTAGCTCTAAAATGTCCCAATGCAATAATCGAAAAAATCTAGATCCGGTAAAGAAAGTGGCCAATCTTCTTGCATGATAAAGTTTGGATAATTGACGTGGCCTGTGTTGATTTAGCTTGGTGCTAAGATGCTGAATCTTGCTGAAATATCTAATTTTTAAGGGATACGACCTGCCAGCATGTGACAATATATGTATAGCCTAAATCTTTTGTTTGTAATATTCCGCATTGATTTTTATCTCTATATCGATGAATTTCATATCCATTTATCATTGTTGAACACTGCATTCTAAATCATAACAGAATTCTTGTTCAAAGAGTGTTTAACAATAGGTATATTGTCGAAGATTGCTGAAAATATGATATAATTTTCAGCATTATTACGCTGTTTTTTTCACAATAGCTTCTCACCAGAAAATAATATTTTGTCAACACTTTTCTTACCATGCGCTTAAGCAATTTTCTTGCACCTTTATAATATTTTTACTTTCTTCTGTCTTTTCAAGAAGAAAGTATCGGATTCGTGAGAGTTTTCGAATTCTGGTTTTCGATGGATTTACACGTTTCAGGTGTGAGAGATTCCATAAAACATGTTTTTACAAAATGTCTGTTTGTGAGTTTGTCATTCTTTATGCGACATAGATTTTGTGGGCGTTCTATATCATGAACTAATGCACGAATTTCACAAAACTTTAGATTCAGTTAGATCTTGATGTATACTGCATCTGATTAGTTTTTGGTGTATATTACCCAAAACAAAACTGCTAAGCTGTTTTTTTTTAATTTTTTTTTTTATTATTATTATTAATTTTACAATAGCTATATCTCACGAAGTAATCGACGTATTTTCGTAAAACTTTAGATTCCGTTAATCCTTGTTATAATATGTTTTTGATTATGTTTTGGTAAAAATCGTACAACAAATGGCGCTACTATGCAATATTATTCATAATTATCGCAATAGGTCTATCTCATGAACTAATGCACGAATTTTTATCAAACTTCAGATTCAGTTAGTCCTTGAAATAAATTAATATTCTTTCTTTTGTAGTACATTGGATCTAGTTAGTTTTTGGTGTACATCACTCATGAAATGGTGCTTTTATCCAATTTTTGGGGGATTTATACGATAATTCTATCTCGAATACTAATACACGAATTTTTATCAAATTTCAGATTCAGTTAGAGCTTGAAATAATTTGTTGCAGATTAGATTTTGGTGTAAATTACCTAACTGGTGACGCTGCTATGTTTTATTTTTCTTTAAGTATTAGCGTGAATGGGATAGAAGAAATTTTTGGGATTGCCACATTCCACAAGTTATTCTTGCTGCATCAATCAAAATTTGAACTTTTCTTTTGAAATCAAAGCGAAAACCCAGATCTTCATTTATAAAAACTTGGAAAGATTCAGTTATTACCGTTGTTTGTAAATAAAATAAAATGAATAATAATTTTAAAAAATGCATATATTGTATACGTCAAAGTTATCATTTTCTTTTTTAATGCAGATCTGTTTCTGAAATTCTAATTTTACACCTTTTTCTTCCTATGACATTACAAATTCAAATGAAAAAATAATTCATTTCTAACATTGTAAAAACACATTTTTCTCGTTATTTGCTTTACAAGCAGTAACGCAGACTTCTTGTTTTTTATCACGAAATTAAAAAAAGTAAACTTAGTTTTTTGTAAAATTATCGATTTTATTTTTTTATTAAAGCATTTATTAATCTTAGTTTATTAAACCTGTCCAAAATTTTAATTTTTTCACTTCAATTCAATACTGAAATGTTTCCTTTTTTATATCGATACAAATGCAAATTGTTTTGTTATTAAAAACATTATTTTCTATTACTTCTCTAGTACTGTGATCCTGGTGTGAAAATTTCTTTTCAGATGAATTTAAAAAATAATCCAGCGAGACGTACTTGACATTTGATTAATTATCTCTTACTCCCCAGATAAAAAAAAAACATAGTTTCTCATCGCTTAATATTCGTAAATAGGTCCAGATGCTTTGATTTTTCTCGTAATTAAGATGAAATGGAGAGAATAAAAAATGAAAGGTTTCATGGTAAACGAAAAGAGATATTTAACATATGTTATTTATCTTTAATAAAATATTTTTCAAAGAAGCGTAGACTTTTATGGGTTTTGTTATTTGAAATTTCTCGAAAGGAAAAACATCCTATTTTTAAATTTTTGGGAAAACAGATGTTACTTACCTTGAACAATGCACTATACCGAGAAGCATGAAAAAGACACTGTGTCTACAAAGTTTCTTTACAATTTCAAGTTTTTCTTCATATAAAATACATGTATACACATGTATGGAATGTAGTACAATTTTAGTAGCATACATTGCAGGGTTTATAAATTATAACAATTGCCGTTGTTTGTAAAAAAAGTATAGAGATAAATTTAAAACGTACATACTTAAGTGAAAATTACAATTTTCGATTGTTTTGCAGATCATTTCTGAACTTCGAGTTTTATGTTTTTTCTCTTATGATATAACAAATTTAAATAAGAGATTTATTTAATTCATTTCTAACATGGGAAAACAATTTTTCTTCCGTTATTTTATCTACAAGCAGTAAGCAAATTCCTTCTTTTATATCACAAAATTAAAAAAGTAATTTTAGTTATTTATGGAAATTTTAATTAAAGAATTTATTAATCTTAGTTTATAAAACCTGATCAAAATTTTAATTTTCCTACTTCAGTTACATTACTGATTATATATATATATGTGGGATTTTAAGTAAATAACTTATGATTTAAACAAAACTAATATTCTTGAAAATATAAAAAGGTTTAATAGACATAAAATATATACGTAACATTCAAATATAACAGTAGAACTGAATAATATTCAGCATAAACAAGCTTCCCTGAACTTTGCATTAAAAATCCACCAAACTCGCCATGGTGAAATTTATAGAACACCTCATTCTCTCCACGCATCATCACATGAGTCTCGCTTGGGATATCACGTTCATTAAATCGTTGAGTTTATTATCTTTTATCGCTGAATACTTCATCCTTTATTCCCACATTCTTATATATATATATATATATATACATATATACTAGCAGCCTTCGCCCGTTACGCTGGTCAGTTTTTCTAAAGAATCTTTGAATCAAACGAAATTTTTATATTGTAGCGCATCTCACCTCACAGGATCAGTATAAAGCGAGTTACTACCTGCGAGGCTTAGCCTTTTGCTCAACAGTTAACGCACTCGCCTACTGATTCTGAGGTCCTTGGATCAAAACCAACCGGCGCCAATCTCTTCATTGGTGACTCTGGACAAGCACGCAACTCTCTCATCAACATCCAGCGCACAGCAATCAACTCACCTCACATCCAACAGATGGCAGCACCAAACAAACCATTCCCAGCATCAACAAAGCCTGTCACTTCACGCCACGCTTCCTGCGCACGGCAACATGACAGCACAAAGCCTGCCACTCACTCCGCGCATCCCACATGCGCACGGCAGCACATCGCTCGACAGTCGCATGACCGTCTCACTGGGGATGGAGTGTGTAGCGCATCTCACCTCACAGGATCAGTATAAAGCGAGTTACTACCTGCGAGTAACTGGCTTGGCTTTTGTTCAACGGTTAACGCACTCGCCTACTGATCCTGAGGTCCTTGGATCAAAACCAACCGACGCCAATCTCCTCAATATCATATTATTTTTTATTTTTTATCTCCATTTAGACTGTATGTCATCGGTGAAAAGTCAGTCATCTAAACGGAAAGTTCAATGTTAGTCACAGACGAATGACGTAGGGCTTAACGCGTTAACAGTTTTAATCACATAAAAATTCATTCAGCGGAGCCTTTAAAATAAAGACAACCTTTTGAAATTGGGTTCATCTCATTTAAAACATCTCCATAAGTATTTAACTAAACAACGTAGAATGAAATATTTTATTCTAACATAATTTCTGAAAAATTATCCATCTAACAATGTAAGTTCCATTAAAATTTATCTAGTAGAAATAAGTTTTAAAAATTGTAGGTTCAGTAGATTTTTTGTGCGATGATTAATGCGAAATCCATACTTTCTTTTATGTATATAGATTAAAAATTTCAGGAATTTGCGCCAAAGTCATCGCCAAATTAGAAAAATGTAAATTATCTCACGAACCATTGGGCTTAACAGAATTTCCTTAGTAGCATTCCATTTAGCATGAAAAAATACACAAAAAATGTTATTAGTTAAGTAGCTATAAAATCTGATTTTTAATGAATTTTTTAAAAGTTCTTTCTGGGATTTTCAAAAACCCTTTCTTAGCGGCACTCGATATTATAAGAAGTATTTTTACCCCAGTTTTCAAAATTTTAGGTTCGGTAGATCTTTTTTTTCCGTGGGATGATTAATACGAAATCAAGTCTCTTTCATGTATATAGATTGAAAATTTCAGGTTTTTGCGCCGAAAACATCGCCAAATTAGTAAAATGTGAAGTATCTCACGAACTACTGGATTTAAAAGAATTTGCTTAGTACCATTCGATTCAGCATGAAAAAATACACTAAAATATGTAAGCAGTTGAAAAATAACCATAAATTCCGATTTTTAAGGAATTTTTTTAAAGTTCGTTCTTTTTTTACCCCCCCTTAGGGGTGGAATTTTCGAAAATCCCTTCTTAGCGACACTCGATGTTATAAGAAGCATTTTTACCCCAATTTTGAAGATTTTTGGTTCGGTAGATTTTTTTTTGTGTTGTGATTAATACGAAATCCAGATTTTCTTTTATATATATAGATAAGGATTGAAAATTTCAAGTTTTTGCGCCGAAGACATCGCCAGCTCATTCTAAACAGTATTACAACTAACTGACGTATTAAAAGAATTTTATAATAAGTAATTTTAATGGTGTTTATAAGTACCGTCGGTAGATATGGGTTAAAGTTTAAATACCATAGTTATTCGGTAAATTTCTGTAAATTAACATCCTTAAAAATATGCAAGACTCTGTAAATTTATTTTTAAGGATAATAATTTAATTTAGTTATCAAAATTAAGAAGTCATTCAAACTTTAGTGAACTTCGCAGAATCTGAATTTATCGATTAATTTTGAACTACTGTATCACTCAATTTTTTAACAATTTGTTTCTGGCCATCCTGCGGTTTGAATCTGAGGCCTCTAGACGCTGGAAGAACACGTTACTCATTTGATTACAGGATTGCTCATATTAAATAACAGCAAGTCTTTTATGATTCAGGCGGAAAAAAAATCTCTACATGATCTGTTGAGATCATTTTTCCCTTTCTAAATTATTCTAACTAGGGAACGTTCCCAGGTGTAAGTTGTGGATTTGGACGTGAGTGGTATCAAAAGAAAGATCTCGCAAAATACGTTAAAAAGTGCAATGGAAATACTCGTCCGAATCCAACCGTTTTCGAGATATCAGCACTTGAAGTGTGAATATGTACAGAAATAAATCGACAGGCAGGTTTATAAATTATTCGCAAGTCAAGCAAGCCTAAGAAAAACATACACTATATAAACATACAGTTTATCCATTACGTCACGCTACATATTTACCGAAATATTTACATAAAACAAAGTGCTGGAAATAACAAAAACAGATTGAAAATCTATCCAAATGCAATCGTCGCGAAAACCTCGTAGAATGCGAAGTGCCTATCTAAAAGGATGGGGAATAACTGGCAATGTGTGGATGTAAAGAATTTCGCTCATAGCTCGGGAAAAGGTATTAGCAAAAAGATATAAAACAATGCAAAGAAATATTTAACTTGCGTATAATTTATGTACCTGCCTATCAATTTATTTATTCATTTGTAGATTTGAACGTGAGCGGAATCAAAAGAAAGATCTTGCAAAGTACGTTAAAAAGTGCAATGGAAATTACTCGTGCGAATCCAACCGTTTTCCAGATATCAGCACTTGAAGTGTGAATGTATACAAAAATAAATCGACAGGCAGGTTTATAAATTATTCGTAAGTCAAGCAAGCCTAAGAAAAACATACACTATATAAACATACAGTTTATCCATTACGTCACGCCACATATTTACCGAAATATTTATATAAAACAAAATGCTGGAAATAACAAAAACAGATTGAAAAACTATCGAAATGCAATCGACACGAAAACTTCGTAGAATGCGAAGTGCCTATCTGAAAGAAAGGGGGGAATAACTGGCAATGTGTGTATGTAAAAAATTTCTCTCATAGCTCGGGAAAAGGTATTAGAAAAAAGATAAAAAACAATGCAAAGAAATATTTAACTTGCTACAATTTATATACCTGCCTGTCAATTTATTTATTCATTTATTCACACTTCGAGTGCTGATATTTCGAGAACGGGTGAATTCTGAAGGGTAGTTCCATTCCACTTTTTAACGTGCATGACGAGATCTTTCATTTGATTCCACACTCGTCAAAATCCACAACTTACACCTGGGTTGGTTCCCTAATAAGTTTTAATAAAAAATTAATCTTTAAACTAAATTTTCTTCTATAACATTTTTAATAAAATTGCAAAAGAATTTTTAAAGTGTGTATATTGAGTTACAAGTTTTAACCAAGATAAAAACATCTTTAAAGACATGGAAATCCTTCCAGGGAATTAGATATCAGAGAAGAGAAATATGTGTGAAATGATGACCGTGAAACTAAATCTAATGCATGTAACCGAGAACTAGTGTAAATTTACAAACAATCTCGCTTTTGTTTCTGTGTTTTCACAGAATTGATAAAATTTTGATATTTACAATGATAAAAAGAGTTTAAAAACCGTCGATATTCAGAATTTTTACTGGTATACCGACAGACTTCTTTCGTGCTTCAATTTGTTTAAATTTAAATTATTTAGAGATTACAATAAATTGAGTTATAATGCAAAAGTTAATCTTAAAACTACACTATGTGTAGATTACTTTAAGATGGCAAAAAATATCTTAAAAGATGTTAAATTACTTTTAATCCTTAGTACTTTCAACTGTAAACACAGCCATCGGCCGAGAATTTAAAATAAAATGAAATAAAAATATATATATTAACATCTTAATTTTCAAATGTCACATAATTGTGGGTATTAATTAAAAAAAGTGGTTAAGAAAAGTTAAGTGGAGTAATATTTGTATTTTTATTTAATTTTATTTTATTACTAGATGGAACCCGTCAAAACTTGACGGCGCCAAAGAAAGAAAAGGGTATTTTCCAGCTATTAAAGGATTTTTTACGACTTATCTTCAGCAAAAATTTCAATAAATAAAAGAAAAACCTGCATTTTACATCCAGGCAAATGACCTGCAATTGGCAGAGTTCAAATATGCAAACATTCAAACATGCTGTCATAGAATTAGAATATCTCTCATTTGATAATTTTCCATTTACAAATACAACACCAATAATTTGTACATGACATGAATAAATCATAAATTACGCCATTTCTCATTTCATACAAAATATACATACTTCACTTACTTCGCAGCAAAATAAGACTATATTTATAGTTTGCCATTTAGTAACAACTATAACAATGATCCTCTCAGTGGTTAATTTGTTGTTACATTACCCACCCCATTCAACAAATAAACATTTGCATTTTCAACTAACTTTTATATTACCTTTTCATAAATCAAAAATACATGTAAATTTCACATATTAAAAAAATTAATGATAATATTTATTCTGGCTAGGTGAAACCCGTCAAAACGTGACTGCAACAATATGAAAGAACCAAAGAAAAAAAAGTATTTTGCCACTTTAAATTTTATGGCAATAATAATCTAGTAATAAGATTAATATAATATTTATTAAAAATTTCAATATGCTTTTCCATTTACCAACGTAAACCCAACATGACATGATCCAACACTGCGACACACGTCGCAGACTCTTGAAAATGTTTGAAGATTATTTTTCAACTGTTAAAGTTTTTTTTTTTTAATGCTAGAAATCATTTGCTATGTACAAAAATTTGTCTAGGTACCATAAAAAACACAAATTTTGGCAAATAATTACAAAAAATAGCAAAATTTCGTCTAAGTCCCCCCCCCCAAAAAAAAAAAAAATCACCCAAAAATTTTGTAAATAGATGTGGGGAAAAAAACAGCAAATTTCGTCAAGAGATTGCCAAAAACAACAAATTTCATCAAAAGATCTCTAAAAAATTTGTCAAAAAACTGCAAAAAAATTTGTCTAGGTATCCCAAATAAAACAAATTTCGCGAAAGTATTGCAAAAAATAAAAATTTTGCCAAAACGTCTAAAAAATGGCAATTTTTATGAAAAAATTTCGAAAAAAAGGCAAATTTTGACAAAAAAATCCTTAAAAAATAGCAAATTTGTAAACATATTGTGAAAAAAAAATCAAAATATTGTGAGGAAACAACAAATTTTAACAAATAATTGTGAGTAAGCAACAAATTTCGTCAAAGTATTGAAAAAAAGCAAATTTCATCAAATAATCACAAAAAAGATAAATTTCGCAAAAAACAACAAATTTTGCAAAAAGATCTTAAAAAAACCGGCAAATTACATCGAAAGAAATCAACAAAAATGATAAACTTTACCGAAAGACCTCAAAATGACGAATTTTGTCCAGGTATCATAAAAGAAGCAAATTTCGTTCAGAGATCTCAAAAAGCACATAAAATGTGTCTAGGTTATCGCAAAAAAAGGTAAATTTAGCTAAAAATAGCGAAAAAAACGACAAATTTCTCAAAAAATAACAAAAACCGACAGTTTTGCAAAAAATATCACGAAAAAAGGAAAAATTCGATGAAACAGCAAATTACATCGAAAGATTGCGAGAAAAAATGACAAATTTCACCGAAAACCCCCGAGAAAACAAATAATTTTGTCCTGGTATCATAAAAGACATGAATTTCATCAACAGATCGCGAAAATACATAAAATTTGTCTAGATACTTCAAAAAACGCAAATATTGGTAAACAGATTGTGAAAAAAAAACACATTTTGTCAAAAGATGAAAAAAAGAGGCACATTTCATCAAGAGATCACAAAAAAGGTAAATTTTGCAGAAAAAAAAGCGAATATATGACAAATTTCTAAAAATAACGAAAAAAAACAACAAATTTCACAAAAAAATCACGAAAAAAGGATAAATTCGATAAAACGGCAAATTACATCGAAAGATAGCGAGGAAAAAAATGACAAACTTCATTGAAAATCCCTGAGAAAACATATAATTTTTTTCCTGGTATCATAAAAGACGTGAATTTCGTCAAAAGATCGTGAGAATACTTTAAATTTGTCTAGGTACTTCAAACAATGCAAATATTGGTAAACAGATTGTGAGAAAACAACACATTTTGTCAAAACATGAAAAAAAGACGCACATTCCATCAAAAGATCGCAAAACAGGTAATTTTTTGCAAAATAAAAAAAAAGCGAAAATATGACAAATTTCTGAAAATAACGAAAAAAACGACAAATTTCACAAAAAAATCACGAAAAAAGGATAAATTCAATAAAATGGCAAATTACATCGAAAGATGGCGAGAAAAAAAGACAAATTTCACTGAATATCCCTGAGAAAAGAAATAATTTTTTCTTCAATCATAAAAAACGGGAATTTCGTCAAAAGATCGTTAAAATACTTAAAATTTGTCTAGGTACTTAAAAAAATGCAAATATTGGTAAACAGATTGTGAGAAAACAACACATTTTGTCAAAAGATGAAAAAAAGAGGCATATTTCATCAAAAGATCACAAAAAAGACAAATTTTGCAAAAAAAAAAAAAAAAAAAAAGTGAAAAAATGACAAATTTCTGAAAATAACAAAAAAAAGAAAAATTTCACAAAAAAAAATCACGAAAAAAGATAAATTCGATAAAACGGCATATTACATCGAAAGATAGAGAGGAAAAACGACAAATTTCACAGAAAATCCCTGAGAAAACAAATAATTTTTTCCTGGTACCATAAAAGATGTGAATTTCGTCAAAAGATTTTGAAAATACTTTAAATTTGTCTAGGTACTTCAAAAAATACAAATATTGGTAAACAGATTGTGAGAAAACAGTACATTTTGTCAAAAGATGAAAAAAAAGAGACACATTACATCAAAAAATCGCAAAACAGTAATTTTTGGGGGAAAAAAAAGCGAAAATATGACAAATTTCTGAAAATAACGAAAAAACAACAAATTTCACAAAAAAATCACGAAAAAAAAAGATAAATTCGATAAAATGGCAAATTACATCGAAAGATCACAACAAAACGACAAATTTAGTCCAGGTATCATAAAAGATGTTAACTTCGCGAAGGTTGTAAGAACATGATTAAGTTCATTCTCTCGCACTGTACAGATTAGAATTAGCTGTTGCTACCAGTCCTGTAATAGTAAGTTATTTATCATTATTTATTTTATGTTGCTGTGTCCATTTCGATTATTTTTCATAGCCAGTCCTAGGCTTAATCACTATTTAATAGAAAATTTCATCAAAATACCCCCCCTTCCCCCCCCAAAAAAAAAATCACCTGGAACTTTTGTAAATAGATGGGGGGAAAAAACAGCAAGTTTCAATATCAAATTGCAAAAAACAATAAATTTTTTCAAAAAAAAAAAAGAAAAAATTGTAAAATTTGTTGAAAGAATGCAAAAAAAAACCCACAAATTTTTTCTAGGTATTCCAAATGAAACAAATTTTAACAAATTGTTGCAAAAAAATCAAAATCTTGTCAAATCGTGTCGAAAATTGGCAATTTTTATGGAAAAATTTTGAAAAAACGCAAATTTTGACAAAAAATCACTAAAATATGGAAAATTCATAAACATATTGTGAAAAAAATTCAAAATATTGTTAGAAAACAACAATTTTTGTCAAATGATTGTGAATAACCAACAAATTTCATCAAAGGATGAAAAAGAAGACAGTTCGTCAAATAATCACAAAAAAGGTAAATTTCGCAAAAACCCCACAAATTTTGCAAAAAGATCACGAAAAAAGATAAATTCAATAAAATGGCAAATTACATCAAAAGATCACAACAAAACGACAAAATTCACCAAAAGAACTCGAGAAAAACAACAAAATTCACCAAAAGACCTAGAGAAAACGACAAATTTTATCTAAGTATCATAAAAGACATGAATTTCGTCATAAGATCACGAAAACACATAAAGTTTGTCTCTCACACTGTACAGATTAGAAAGTACGTTGCTGTTGCTACCTGTCCTGTAATAATAAGTTATTTATCTTTATTTATTTTATATTGCTGTGTCCATTTCGATTATTTTTTATAGCCAGTCCTAGGCTTAATCATTATTTAATAGCAAATTTCATCAAAATACCACCCTTCCCCCCCAAAAAAAACCACCTGGAACTTTTGTAAATAGATGGGGGGGGGGGAAACAGCAAATTTCGATATCAAATCGCAAAAAACGGTAAATTTTTGGCGTAAGAAAGATCACCAACAATAAACGGATGATAAACATCCCGATTGTTAACAATGCGTTTTACAATGGCATGGCGAACGCGAGGGTGATGATTTTCTGTATCATACAGGAACACAGACAGTTCTCTATTTAAGCAAATGCCGTCCGGTTCAAGATTGTAAGACGCTAGATCCATAGCTACACAAAAATGGACACAGAAAATAAATCAATAAGGATAAATATGATAAATAACTTACTATTACAGGATAGGTAGTAACGTAACACCATGAGACGCGTACGCGTACAGCGTGAGAGATTGTTTGTATTTCTAGTTATGCGTCTAGAGACAGTAAGTAGAGTCTCCTCCGATTAACCAATCGAAGGAGACTCTCAGATATCTGCGCAAAGCGCCTATGCGTAGCGACCAATTTAAAGTATGCTGACTCTTTTTCGCTATAGCTTTATTTATTTATTTATTTATTTATTTATTTATTTATTTATTTATTTTTTTTTGTCATCTTTAAGTAATTTACACATAGTGTAGTTTTAAGTTTACCTTTTTTAAAATATGAATATAGTATTCTACTTATTTATTTGCAAGAGTTAATTATTATATTCAAAATGTTATTTTAATAAGCAACTTTTACGAAAAAAAATCCTCTTGGACGCATTGCTTCAATTACACACCTTTTCAGATTAAAACGCCTATAATTTTCATTCTAAAAAAAGGCATAAATGACGTTTCATAAATATTTAAAAGGCAATTTTAAAGAACTTTGAAATGTCTTTATTTTACTGATTTAAAACTTTAAGTCCAAAAGTATGTTTTTAAGTGCTCAATGAAAAAAGAATTCAAATTGCCTTCGCATTTTCTTATCTTTTTTAGCTAATGTACTGCATCTAATTATTTGAATTTCAAATCAAGAGATCGTTTATTTTAATGGAACTATTTTAACCATTTCCATTTAGTAGCGAAAAAGAATATTTTATAGTGTATGTTAATATAAAAGTTAAATTTATCGAATTCATTCAAAAACAATATTAAATTTTTGCCAACGCGAATTGTAAGATTACTATAACTTTATGTTATCTATATTATAAAGGCCAATGGTATTTTTGCGTAACGCATACGTCATTTTGTGAATGTCAACACATTCACATACAATTCGGTTTTACAATTTTCGGTGCAGCGAATTTTATACTTCTAAACATCACATATTTTTAATTTTTACATCATCGTATAGAGAAAATATGTACTTTTAAATGCAATTTGTTTGAAAGCTGTATCTAAATTTATTCTTGACAAATTTTTTTTATAGTTTTTAGTGCGAATTTTGTAATTGTGGCAACAGAAATACGTCATTTTCTCTTAAAATTGATAAAAATTAAAATGTGCGCATGTAAATTTTGAGAAGATAAAAATTATGACGGATTTAGATTTCACGTGAAATTGTAAGATCGTTTCAATTTGAAATAATTTTTGTTTCCTACACATTTCATCTTAATAACTGATCTTTATTACATTTTGCTTTATTGTTGTATTTCTACATATGCGATTAAAGTTTAATTTTAATATTTTGGACAGCTAAGTTTTATAAAAATAGTATTTTTTTTTTTTTTTTAGAATTAAATAATATTTGTTTGAGAGTTAGACAGACCATTGTAAGATGCATTTTTTACTGTAGCTAATTTTGTAGGTTTATTATAAATCAATGAGTCAGTTCCTTCTTAACCATTTACTTTCGTCGAAATTCGTCGGGCTCCACCTTGTTTAAATAACAGGAAAATCACATTATTCATATAAGGGCCATCCATAAATGATGTCATGCGTTTTTCCTATATTTTTGACACCCCTCCAACCCCTTTGTCACAAAGTGACACACATCACTTTACCCCCTCCCCCCCCCCCCTTTTGTCACATGTCATGCTATATTATGTAAACATATACTTGCAATTCCGAAACAAAACATTACGTTTTAGATCACATTTCAAATTTAATTTTTAACTATAACTGTAAGTTTTAATGACATTTGTGACCTGAATAATAAAAAGGATTCGTATTTTGCTTGAAATAAGGTCATAACAACAACGGTAACAAAAAAAATTAATATATAATTGTAATAAAATATTAATATGACAGAGCAATTGAAAACTGTAGTTTTTTGGAATTTGAAATAGAATTTAACGTATTTGGCTTTAAATCTAATCTTTTTGAAACCAAAATATTTTAATTTTAAAATAACTTCGTACTTCTTAATTTAATTTACTGAAATTTAATGCATTTATTTTAACCAAAATGTCTGATGTCACATTTCTTCTACCCCCTCCCACTCCCTTGTCAAAAACGGTCACAATTTCATGAACCTCCTCCCCCCCCCCTTTAAGCATTACATCAATTATGGACGGCCCCATAGATGGTTTCTCAAAAATATATGAAGAACAAGTCAGATATGGCAATCTCAAAACTTTTTTTCTATTTCATTCATGGTAGTATTTCAAAATTCGTTACCACAATTTTCCAAATTAAATGGCAATCTATGCCTATTATAGGAATTCTAATAATGTGAAATTCTGTGCATTATTGGTGATGTTCTGTGCATAATTAATTTACCAATTGAATAATCGTGTTTAAAACTAATCTAATGTATTACATGATCGATATTAATTTCCGGAAAAGAATATATGAATCGTAACGTAAAATTTTTTTAAAGAGAAATCAATTTTTAAAAGCTTCAAATATGCGAATCCAAAATCACAGATTTTTCTTCTAAGCAGTCTATAAATTATGCTTAATTTGTACTTTCCTAACAATCTACTTTGTATCATTTAATAATTAATTTAACATTAAAAGTTAAAAACTTTAAATCTGTATTATTCCTAATCTATTTGACAAAATGGTTTCCCGTTGAATATGAAAGTAAAATATTCCAATAAAGACTTAAAATATGTTATCAAATTAGGCGTTAATATTGAAAATTTTTAAGTTTGTTTCCATTTTTGTATGTAAACGATTCATTTAGCAATGTTTCAAGTATATTATTAATTAGTGTGGATTATTATTAATTGATTGATACCAGTCACATTTTTATAGTTTGTGACTGAGTAATGATCAAAATTCGAAGTTTTTTTATTCCTCTCTCATTGGTGAGTATCAGATTTTTATCACATTCAAATGAACGAATAAAATTCTGAATTTAATGGATCTTTTTAATTTTAAGAAAAATTCATAATTTTTAATGAAAACTTAAATTTGCTTCAATATTCTCTTTGAATTTTCAATTATACTCAGAAGCATAATGACACTTTACTCTAATAATAACGCCTGCTTAATTATCTAACATTGTACATAACACAGACCTGTTTACAGTAAATGAAGTCATAAAAGGTTTTCCCATGTAAAATACAAGCGTGAGGAAAGTTCTTACACTGACGTTGAATTATTGTAAGTGCACAACGCGGTCGTTTATTATAAACAAACACCCCTGAGTTACATAAGCACTTAGTAGAATCTCATTAATTAATAGGTATTCAAATGTAAGACAGTTTAATTATCGTGTTTTCAACCTATATTATGGAAATGATTAAGTTTATCATAAACTCCCCTTAATAAGCATTACGTTAATTTTTTACTACTTCTATAGGAACTTCCTAGTTAAACATAACTAAAATCTTATTAAATCGTACCAAATATACAAAAACACCAAAACTGACCTACAAAGATGAAGGTGTATTGTGCTGTGGAATTTATAGAAGTATGCTACAAATGTATTTGTGACAAAGTTTTTACTGTTTAAAAAACTATAACAATAAGTGTTACAAAATATACAGGGTGTTTCAGTTAAACGTTTCAGAACTCCTAAGAGGGGTTGAGTGCATCCTGACGACTCGAAATCATATAGCATTGCGGGATCAGAAATGCTTTCCCGAGGCGCTAGATGGCGTTGAGCGAAAGTTCCGAGCTTTCATGCAGGGTATCGTCACACGACCTATCATGTCTTGATTTTTATTTCTGGGGTCATATGAAAACACTCGTTTATGACACCCCTGTTGACAATGCTGAAGATCTGGTTGCAAGAATCTTAGTAGCTGCCGAAGAAATTCGAGATATGCCTGGAGTATTCGAGAATGTTCGGATTTCCGGAAAGCCGGAGATGTGAGGTGTGCATTGTAGTCGATGGCAGAAATTTCGAACACTTACTTTGACCCATGTACCTTTTGCCTTTTTTACATGTATTAATGAAACGATTTTTCACTTACGGTGTCTTTTTTATGGTGCTTCTGTGTACATCACCGCTTCAGGAAAGCATTTCCGACCCCACATTGCTGTATGATTTCGAGTCATCAGGATGCACACTACTTCTCTTAGGAGTTCTGAAACGTTTAACTGAAACACCCTGTATAATATGAACTTTAAAATGATCAGGATTATTTAAAATGCGATTAAAATAATCAACTGGAGATGATAATAGTTAATTTTATTTAAAAATATCTTAGTACTTTCAAGCCTTTAATCAGGTCCTTCCTCATAGAATATTTTCTTTTATAAATGCAAATACATGATTCCGTTTTGAAAATGAACGAGACAATAATTAGTATTTATAAAAGAAAATATTCTCTGAGGAAGAGCCTGATTAAAGGCTTGAAAGTACTAACTACGGAACTGCAAGAAGTGTAAGACACCGATTTTGACAAAAGTGGTATCGTTGGAAAGATCTCATCGTGAACAGTAAATAACTCAAAGGGACTAGCCGTCGGAAATGAGCCGTTTTCGAGATATCCGACAATTTATGTCACATAACTAGTGCATACTTACTGAGGAATCGCAGAAAAAATTAGTTTAGATTTTGACGAATGTGGTACTTTTGGAAAGATGTCATCGTGAGGAGTAAACAACTCAATAGAATTACCCGTCGGAAAGGAGCCGTTTTCAAGGTATTCGATAATTTATGTCACGTAGCTAGTGCATACTGGGCTAATGCACACATAACGAAGGACCGCAAAAAATTGTTGTCTCTATTTTGACGGAAATGGTGTCGTTGGAAAGATATCATTGTGAGAAGTAAATAACTCAATAGAACTACCCATCGGAAATGAGCCGTTTTCGAGATATCCGACAATTTATGTAGTTTTCCAGTAAGTGTGCTTTAGTTACGTGACACAAATTATTGGATATCTCAAAAACGTCTCATTTCTGACGAATGATTCCATTGAGTTTTTAATCGTCACAATTATATCTTTTCAACGATACTACTTTCGTTAAAATCGAAACTAAAATTTTTTGCTGTCCCCCTTTAAGTGTGCACTAGCTACGTGACATAAATTGTCGGATATCTCGAAAACGACTCATTTCCGACGGGTAGTTCCATTGAGTTTCTTACTGCTCACGATAAAATATTTTAAACGATACCACTTTCGTCAAAATCGGTGACTTACACCTCTTGCAGTTCCCTAGTAAGATTTTTTTAAATAAAATTAACTATTAACATCTCTATTTGATTATTTTAATCGCCTTTTAAGTAATCCTGGACATATTAAAGTTCCTATTATACATTTTATGATAAAACAAGGCGAAAATTGCGTTCCGTCATATATTTTACATTTATTTACAATAACTGTTAACCTGTTAATCGCATTGGAATTTGTGGCAAGTATGCAAATAAGATACACAAAATATTTTACTATGAATAACACGCGTTCTGTACAATAATTTACATCTTATCTAATCATCGATTTTCAGTTATCAAAGAAAGTGAAAACTACTATTTGGAAAAGGTGGTTCTAATAACTTTGGGGAACACACATATTGTTGACTTAAATCAGACACTTGTTTTTGGCTAATTGTTGGTATCTAAATCCAAAAATGACTCCAGTTCTTTTTTTTTTTATCACATTAACATTTTAAGCTACGGGTTACCCCCAAAATCCTACTTAAAGTGGATACAAAGGAAAATAAAGACCACCTGAGTAAGTGTGATCGCAGATCGCACAGAGGGTTTCGTTTAATATCTCCTTCAAAATACTTTATCATTAAATTATAATAAGCGAAATACGGTTTTTTTGGCGCTATTTCGGATTTATTCGCCAATCGCGCCAACCAGAACAGAGGCTGAATTCTTCCTTAGATGCTGCCTTCATCGTATACATTTGTTAATTTCTCTATCAGGATCTGCAGATTTAGTGAAGGTATGCAAGTAAATAAATTTATGAATAAAAGTAAAATATTGCAAAGCTTAGCATAAATTTAAGGGAGATCAAACTGGTCACCGAAGGCGGCTAATAACTTAAATGGATAGGAATTTAATAAATAAAAAAAAATATTATAAAAGGACCAATCACACTGTTTGATAATACAACATACAATAAATTCGCCTCATCATCAGTGTATAATAGATGTTAAAAACTTTAATTAAAAAATTATGTACTACCTATAATATAAAGTAGAATTAATTTCCTACAGTTTCGGACAATATAACTTGTTCAGCATCAGGGAACATTAAGAGACAAAACTAACACGTTATACAGTTTACATGATACAATACTAAAAGTTTTTAGTAACTTTCATAACTCATAGTTCATATACAGGGACAAATAAAATATTTCAGTTACATTTTTCCCTGTGAACAATGATTGCTCGAAGTATGTTTTACGTTGTGGTACGCGTCTTTAAATTAGTTTTTTTCCTTGCATACTACTTAATGTGTATAAATTCTATCGGTCATGTACAGGTATGCGTAAAACATTTGAAATATATCTTCGTTTACTGATGGAAATTTGTGAAGGGAAATTTTTAACTGTGCAATGCATTTTCAAATTAAACAAAATTTTAACATACTATATATCATGTGATAAATCTGTAGTTTAAAATTTTTATTCTAAAATTTGTATTATTTAATCCATGCATTTTTCTGATTCAATTAAGGGAAAATTTCTCTTTTTAAAAACCGGTGATAAAATATTTAAAATTCTGTAGATTACATGAAAAAATAGGTATTATTTGAAAGTTTTTTTTTTTTTTTTTTTCAAAAATATTGATCAGTTAATTGGTTAAATATTTTAATTACACGCTCTATTTATTTGCAATTTGGGAAAAAAGTAATATTTCTTTTCTTAAAATAAAAGTATTCTAACCATAAGCTCTATCGATTTTAATCAATTAAGCTCAAAACGAACAGGATCTTTTATGTCTCAGCAAAAATCTTTCAACCCTAACACACCATGAAATTTTCAATTACAAGTAACATTTCCTCAATCCATTATGTTTCAATGTAAAATGTCAACGTAATAGATGTTTTCTATTATTCTTTGTTGTACAAAAATATATGAAGATTTTGACAAAATATTTCACGCAAAGTGCTTTAGCATGTTGTCAAATGAATTAGTTTTCATTTGGGCATAGCATTTTTTATTCTCTATTTTAAAGACTTTCGTAATTTTAAAATGAAGAATTATGTAGCAATTTTTTTTTCGCATAGGAAATCACTCTTCATTATTTCTTAACAGTAAACAGCATTGTAAATTTTAATAAATAATTCGTCAGGTATTAATTATATATAGAGGTGAAATTTCCACGCTTTTGCACACCAGTATTTTTTGAGGGGACAATGGATCTTTATTTGAGCAAAATCATCGCAAAAAAGTCTATTTCTGAGGTATAATAGTACCAAAACAGTTTTTTCTTATGAAATTATCAATTATAAAATTTTAAGAAGTAAATAATAAAGGTAAATGCATTTATATACTTTAAACCTGTTTTTCTCAAAACTAATTTTTCAGCGTTTTTAGATTTTTGAAATGCTTTTTGCGACGTAATTTTGGATCAATGTTTATGAAATTAATAAGGAAGTATCCTGATATTGTTTAGAAAGAAGTTGTGTAAGCTTTTTAAAATTCGTCTTCATTAAGATAGTCAAATTTGATTTTTTCTTATTAAAAGGCAAAATTTTGATGAAAATCGATATGGATATTGGTGCCTTATATTCCGAATCATATTATTTACTCAAAATGGCATTACTAGGCAAAGTAGTAAATCGAATGTTGTATCATGTGAAACTCAGCTGCACATGAAGAATTGATGTAGATAACTATTTTGTATATGAATACAAATATTTAGTATACTGTTAAATCGTAAATGATAAGATTTCGGATATACTTGGACCCTTGAACTTCAATTTATAAAAGACCTCTGGAAGATATAGAATAGAGATAAAGAATAGAGTTTAGTTCACACGTTGTATTGAACGATCCGTCAGGTTCTCGTTCTTTACCAAATCACCCAGTAACCTATAGTTATAAACCCAAGTTTTTAAACTCGTTATGTATGATTTCAATATGGAATGTGTAAAAAATGCCTCTTTACCCTTGATTAATTTTAAGGCACCAGTTAAGCTTAGCCACATTTTCAGCTATCAACAAAAATTTGGGTAATTTCATGAGCTTTACAGATAATCTGGTTCCATTAATTTTCTACGCATTTTATTTGACTGAAACTATTTGCGAATTTTAATTTTTTTTTAGATCGAGCTCTTCTTTTCTCTCTGGTTCCACCAGTTTTTTATATGATAGATAGTGAAGGAATGGTGCAACAGTAACATTCAAACATTCAAAATTATAATATTTTCTGTCAAGTGTGGGTAAAAAAAAAAATTCTTGGAAAAACTCGTGTTAAAAAATGGACTAATGTTGAAAACTACAAAATATATATAAATTATATAAGATTTAAAAATATAAATACATACAAAATAATAACATAGGACATGAATGATAACTTCAAAGAATATTTTGTTTTATAAATCAATAGTTCTCTCTTTTTTAGTTCACAAAAAATATTTATATACTTGTTTGTTTGTTTCAATCATAATAAAAAATATTTGTAGTAAGATTTTTAATTTCTGTATTTTCATCTATTTTTGGACAATTTTTTGTAAATAAAATTATTAATTTACATAAAAGTAATATAAGTACTTCATTCTGTTTCAAATGATGAGTTTTATAATAATTTTATATATTTTAATAACATTTTAAGAAATTATACATTTTGTTCTATCTATATGAATAAGCGTCATGCCATAAAATTCACTATTTAAAAGTAATTCATACAAAGTAAGCCATAAAATTTATTATTTTTGTTGTGCTATATTAATCTAACTGGAAAATTCCGATAAATGTTTCATATTTAGTAAACCAAAGATTTTTCTATTTTCAACAAATATGATGACATCTGGTAATTCAAACTCCCTTAAGTTATTTTGTACAATAAAATACAGGTTCCGTAATTTATACCCGTATGTGCATATGATTAATAATTCTAATAAAAATAAAGTACTCAGCATGTTTTCATCTACACCTTATAAAATTGTCTCATTTGCTGTGTTAACGACCAAAATTCCAGATTTAGATGAGTGTTTTAGTAGCACTCTATCAATCTAGGGCTCCTTTGAAAAATGTAGCTTTCGGAAGTTGCTCGTTTGTATAAATGCAGCAATTATCGTAGCATTTCAACATTGCATGTAAGCTTTTATGTAATCTATTCATAAAAAGACAGTTCCATAACGCCATTAAATTATTCTACACTATAAAATACAGGTTCCGTATCTAATACCGTATCTGCATATGATTCATGACTCTAATAAATATAAACCATTCAGCATGTTTTTATCCACAGCTGATAAAATTGATTTTCTCATTTGCAGTGCTAATGACCTTATTTCTTGATTTAGAAGAGTATTTTAGTAGCAGGCTATCAATCTTGGGCTCATTTTCGAATATTGCTCGTTTGTAAAAATGCAACGATTATCGCAATGCTTCAAGCTTGCATGTAAGTTTATATCTAATCTATTCACAAAAAGAAAATTTTATAACTCCATAAAATTATTCTAGGTAATAAAATTCAGGTTTCGTATCTTATACTCATATCTGCATAAGATTCATGACTCTAATAAATACAAACCACTCAGCATGTTTTCATCCACAGGTGATAAAATTGATTTTCTCATTTGCAGTGCTAACGACCTTATTTCTTGATTTAGATTAGTGTTTTAGTAGCAGGCTATCAATCTTGGGCTCATTTGAAAAATGTAGTTTTCGGAAGTTGTTCATTTCTATAAATACAGTAATTATCGTAGTATTTCAACATTACATGTAAATTTATATCTGATTTATTCATAAAAAGACGCTCTCATAACTCCATAAAATTATTCTACATAATAAAATACAAGTTCTGTATCTTATACCCGTATCTGCATATGATTTATGACTCTAATAAATATAAACCACTCAGTATGTTTTCATCAACAGCTGATAAAATTGATTTTCTCATTTGCAGTGTTAACGACCTAATTTCCCGATTTAGATAAGTGTTTTAGTAGCACGCTATCAATCTTGGGCTCATTTGAAAAATGTAGTTTTCGGATGTTGCTCGTTTGTATAAATGCAACAATTATGTCAGTATTTCAACATTTCATGTAAGTTTATATCTGATCCATTCATAAAAAAGACGCTCCCATAATTCCATAAAATTATTCTTTATAATAAAAGACAGGTTCTGTATCTCATACCGTATCTGCATATGATTACACTAGTTTACAGTACATCTGTTGCCGAAAAAATTTTAGCTGTTGCTGGCTACATATGATATGCTATTTTCAAAAATATAATTAGAATATTTTAATCAGCTCTAGTTTCTGAGTTTTAGCTATGCAGGTATTAAACAGAAAAACATGTATTTACTAAGAAAAACTTTACTAAAAAATAATTAATCATCCAGGTCTAAGAAACTGTGTTTTAAAGCTCTTCTCCGATGTGTAGACTTTGGAATATGACGTATCAGAGACCAACAATAGTCAAACATCATATTCGTATCCCAGAAACCCTGATAGAACTCTTCCATGACGCGTAAGCCCTGATACATACGCTCTCCCTGCTCTTCGCTCATATCTCCTAAATTTTCCGTAAATCTGTCCAGGTGTCTACTGAGGAAGTGGAGTTTTATGCTCATATTGCACCCCATATTTTTTAATTGAAGTAGAAAGTCTTCTACAAGTTCACTATAATTTTCAGATTTTTTATTTCCGAAAAACTTATTTTAGTATCTGAGGAAAGCATTTTTTTTTTCTTTTAGTCTTGATGTTAACAATTCTGAAGCGTGTTTAGAAAGATTTAAATCTCTTACAAGATCATGCTACCCATTTTGGGAAAAGCATTTTGGCTCATTTGACATACCTTCAAAATCCGCAACATTTTGTGATGAGCTTGGTCCTTCATTGTCTTGTTCTAATGGTTGATATATTTTTAGATTCTGAAGATCCAGGAAAACGTTGCAGTGGACGTTGAACACAACTAGTACTTGGGTATTGCCATTTATCTCGATTTTTAGTGTTTAAACCGGTCATGTTCACGCTACAAAAATAACCGTCTTAGAGATGATTTCGTGGTTTTCGTCAAATAGTCGGTGTTTCAAATTTAAAGGCACGTATCTTAAATATTCCACACACAATTTACAAACACAATTGGGAGTCCAAGACGTCTCATTTATATCCAAGAGCATCCCAAAATACTCAAAATAGGTATTTTTCCCCAACTCTGATATAACTTTTCTACAATTGTTAAACACATATTTGCCGCATATATAGCAAAAATGATCTGGATTGTTTATACAACGTATTCTTGAACTGTTCGTGACGCAAAAACATGAGAAACTAATCTTAAAACAGTAAAATACGCCTGTTATCGATTAATATATATGCTTAAATGATAAAAAAAAAAACAAAGTAACTCGAGCAGCTCAAAAGATTTTTCGGTTAGATTTGACAAAAACAAGTCATTAGTGAACATTATCAACCACAGAATTCGCGGCAACAGACAAAAACTTTTATTTTGTAAACTAGTGTTAATGACTCTAATAAAAATAAGTCACTCAGCATATTTTCATCTACAGCTGGTAAAACTGATTTTCACATTTGCGGTGTTAACGATCTAATTTCCTGATTTAGAAGAGTGTTTGGTAGCACGTTATCAATCTTGGGCCCATTTGGAAAATGTAGTTTTCGAAAGTTGCTCATTTCTATAAATGCAGTAATTATCATAGTATTTCAACATAGCATTAAGTTTATATCTGATCCATTCATAAAAAGATGATTCGATAACTCCATAAAATTATTCAATATAATAAAATACAGGTTCCGTATCTTATACTCGTATTTGCGTACGATTTATGACTCTGCTAAAAATACACCACTCTGTATGTTTTCATCGACAGCTGATGAAATTGATTTTCTCATTTGCAGTGGTAACGATCTAATATCCTGATTTAGAAGAGTGATTTAGTAGCACGCTATCAATCTTGGGTTCACTTGGAAACTGTAGTTTTCGGAAGTTGCTTGTTTGTATAAATACTGCAATTATTGTAGTATTTCAATATTGTATGTAAGGTTATATCTAATCTAAAAGGCAATTCAAGAAAAAATACACGAATTTTAAGATCTGATTGTGCATAGGAAACCTAATTTTCTGATTTGTCAAAGTGTTTCATTTTCACACTTTTTTTTCTTTTTTTTAAATGTAGTTTTTTTAAAAAGTTATTTATTTATATAAATTTCGGAGGCAATATTATATTTGAAATCAAAATAGAATTGATTCAAAACAAATTGTTTTTTTTTTTATCTAAAAATACACTGTATGTCACCCGAACTAATCAGTTGTTCAAAACCTTAACAAAGAAAAACAAAAAAAGATGTTTGAAACATATTTTAAACAGATTTACCAACAAGCTTTATGTGAAAGGTAATGAAGTTATTGAAAATAAAGAAATCTTATTATTTCCGGTGAATATAACTGAACGATGTATTAATAACATTCGGAAATAATAAGCCTTTTGCTCTCTTTTAATATGAATACCAACAAATTTTAATACTCGTCGTAGAAATTGATCGCATTGTGGAAATTTTAAGAATGAAATTTCAGTCTCTTTCAAAGGTCGTTTAAACAAGTAATCAGTATCTTCTTATTTACCGTGTTATATATACATACATACATATATGTATATGTGTGTGTTTTGTATGCATTTATACACACATATGCATGTATACATATATATATATATATATATATATATATATATATATATAATGATATTTTTTCACTTATCTAATCATAGAAATTACCGATTGATAAATGCAAAAATTTCCTGCATAAATTTCAGAAATCTCTATTTTAACTGAAGCCGATTGAATCTGATTTATTTCTTTCCTTAAGGGTGTATTAAAAAAACGCTTTTCCATCTTCAACAACTCGAAATTTTCTGATACAATTTCAGACACATTTTTAAAAGTAGAAACATGAAACTTGCTGAGGGGATTTTTGAAGAGGCCTATAAGGTGCAATGTGATGTCATTTTACGCTCAATTCATTAGAATTTGATTTATAAACAATTATCTTCTCAGTATGACACTTTTTTCGTTGACAGATCTACCGCTTTGGAAAAATCTGTTCAAAATGCCGTTTTTGATTGCTTTTTTTGCAATATTTTCTGCATTTATGAAAGAATCGACAATCCCGGCACCTTGTGTACTTTCTAAATAAGACAATTTGTCAGTTTGATGCATATGAGAGCAAAAATGAATTTAAAAATAAATCGGAAAATAAGCAGTTTGAATCGAAATACACCCTTAATGTTCTGTTTGATCTAGTTTTTCATAAGAATGTCGAAAAAAAATTAAAAAATATAGATTTGAACAATTATGTGTTATGATTGTATTCTCATTCGTGTAAAAAAGATATAATTGATATTAGATTTATAACCACAGACTTCTTTTAATCGGAGAAAATTACGTAGGTAATTTTTTATGTTTGTGATGTACATATTTAGGCATCGGTAATGCCGATGCCGAAATACTGGTACCCGACTGGTACCAGTGGACTTCATAAATAATTGAGGGGTCGCATTTTATGTAACCCACTGGCTATTCCTGGTCTCCAGGCATGGATTATGAGATTTTCAAATGATGTAAAGCTTTTAGATAATTCACTTGTGTAATGGAATCTGTATGGCTATTAAAATATGAAAATTTAATTTTCATATAAAATAGTTT
Source organism: Maratus speculifer (assembly GCA_964019185.1). Classification (NCBI taxonomy): domain Eukaryota; kingdom Metazoa; phylum Arthropoda; class Arachnida; order Araneae; family Salticidae; genus Maratus; species Maratus speculifer. Next base: position 111,087,313 of record OZ025300.1, read on the forward strand.
TCGTGTAATTTCATATTGTAAAATGTATTCACTGAAACCTACCGAGTTATGATTCCTTTGAAATTAAAAATGTTCAGTAGTTTATGTCACTATAATCTGGTGCTTCCATTTTTAACTATACCAATTTAAGCCAAAGATATGCATTTTTACTAATACATAAAAAGTTCTTGGAATTCCAGTTTCAAAAAAAAATGTAACTTCACAGATTTTTTTACAATGGAGACGAATGCAAATTACCAGAAACATACATCTATATTTTATTTTTAAAAAAGAATAAATGATTTACCGGCTACACTTTTTTAAACCCACATTTTTATATTATCGTTATTTGCAGAGAAAATCGCTTTCTAATCTCACCTACACAACCTTAATTTAATAAAGTGACGAACTATACAAAGTTGCAAAATCTCATATCCAGGAGCATCTGCATATGATTTATGAGTGTAATAAGAATAAACCACTCAGCATGTTTTCTCCACGAGTTGATAAAGAGGTTCTTTTTCATTTCATGATGCACTGTTAATGACCAAATTTCCTCATTTATAAGAATATATTGATAACGTGCTATTAATCTTCTATGCCTTCGAAAAATGCAGTTTTTCGATTTTTCTCACTTATGGAAATTAAATATCATTTATTTAAATATTTCACGTGTGTTTAAAACTCTATATATCGGTAGGGTGACTCCACAAAGACTGTGGAAATTTGAAACATCTGAATGAAGCTGGTATATTATTTATATAATTTAATTTTACACAATTTAAAGTGCACTGTAAATATGATACAAACAATGAAAACGTATCTATTTAAAGAAGAAGAATTGAATGTAACAAAATAAAATTTAAAGTAAATACAATTATACCTCCTGTAAATTTTTTTTATAGAATGCTGTAGAATTCTGGCCCATTTTTCTATAAATTTGTTTCACCAAAAGATATAGAAATGTATGTAGAAGTTCAATAGAAATGTCTATAGAATTTCTATAAAAAATTCTGTAAAAGTTTTCGAATATATTATGTAAAATATTCTATAAAAATATTCGAATGTACTCTATCAAAACAAATATTCGAATAGCACAAACACATTCTATGTGGCCTGTCTCTCAAGTACTAACTGCGCCCGATGGCGTCTGGATTCAGTGGCCGTCCATCAGTGCTTTCTGTCCATCTACGGGCGTTCCTAGTTTTAAATTTTCATTATACTATTTCAAGTTTGTTTCATTTATAATTTGCGTTTCCAATCATTAAACTTTTACAGAAATCGTTATGTTGTATCAAGATCATATGTATATTATATTCATTCACACTATATATACACTCAGCTGGGTAAATTATGATAACCGAAAACATTTGTAATTCAGAAAATCTGATCGATGAAGAAACACGAACAAAATCATGCGTTTGGCATAGATTATGAAACACTTTCTAAAATTTCATGACATCTTTAACAAAACTTTGCTATTTAGGGTAATAAAGTGTTACTGTCCATAGCCAAATATGTATTCTAATACTTTGAACAGCCCTGCATTTGATCCATCGATTGATATATATATCATAATAATGGGAAAATATAGTTTAACAAGAAAACGCGTAAGAGCATTCGACGCACGCGTAAGAGAATTTCAGCAATTTATACTAATAGATGTAAACATATTTGTACATTTTTGTTCAGCTTTGTAGTTTACCTAGTATCTTTATTATACACCAGTATTCAGCTAAAATTTAGTTCAAACTAAAATATTCTTAAAACTACCGAAATTATATTTCGAGAAATTATATTTGTAAAAAAAAGTATGCATTATATTTTACACTTGTAAAAACTGTGTACATTATATTTTATATTTGTAAAAACTGTATATATTTATGCTGTTTATTTTGCTTTAAATGCTGTTTTCTCAACATTGAAAATTTCGTACATTTCTAACCTTTGAAATGTCCCATTGCATTCCTAATTATTATATTCTTTTAAATTTCATATTTTGTAACTTCTATACAATAATAAACAAATGTTAGAATAAAAATTATGCATTATAATGTAATAGCATATAAAGTAAAATTTAAAGTGTTGCCTAATGGTAACACAATGAATTGTAGAGTTAACAATATCTTTCATAGTATTGTGTAATGTGGATACTATTGATATACAATATTGCATGAAATGTCCAGGCTCAAACTTATAAGTACATAAATATAAATCATTCAAAGCTTGTTTAGCATGGGATGCTTAGCAGCTTATTTAGTGAGAAATAATAAAATTTTAACATTATATTTATATATGTCTATAGGTATTTAACTATATATATATATTCGCTTTTTTCTACTCTCTTATTGCTCTGGTGATACATTATCTCATCTTCACATAACTGATTTTTTGGTAAAATATTTCCTGTTTCATTTTAAATATTCTAAGAAGCATTTGCTGTACATCATCATTATCATTTACTCGGAAAAGGAGGATTATAGAAAAACTTTGACTTCTTCTAAAAGTCTATAAATAAAACACATTTTACACAGCATAATAAAACATTTTGGATTCAGGATCAAAGATTTTTCCAAATAAAATGAAAAGGGATAAAGTACAAATTCTATGTTGAAACTTAACGGAATTCATTTTTTCTACACAAATGTAGTAAAAGCGATTTGCATTACTAATGTTGATGTTCCTTATCTCAAAGGAAACTGCTTAGTATTTATCCAAAGATAAATTACATGATTAATAGGTAGGTGAAGCAAGAAGTTTTAACTATTGAAAAAGGATTTTTTGGATATATTAAAGTTGACAGCTTATAAACTATCTCTTATTAACTTTCACGTGTTGTAGCGTATAAAATTAAACATTTCTGTGCTCTAAACATATACCTTATATACATATATATATAATTTTTAACAGTTTCGAACATAGTTGAAAAGTGTTCATGAATTCACTTTGTCTGTCCGTCTCCGTCAGTCAATCTCTTTGTCGTTCCGTTCCCTAAGTCTTTTAAATGTATTTGTAATAACATGTAATTGATGCATATTAATTAAGGTTACTATTTTAGGCTTACTATTGAAAATGAAGTCTGTACACTTGTAGTTCTTTTACAGAAATGCTCAAAAGTATTCCGTTACAATTATGGTCTTACGGATAAAAATCTTGCTTGATACTTTATTGATATCACTTTATTTTAAATATGTTTAAAATTATATATATCCATGAGGTGCACTAAAAGATACAAACTACAAAATATGGAGTATTTATCATTCATCCTTTACAGGGACACATAAAATGACTTTGTTACAGTATTTCCAAAAATAACAAATTCTTGAAGCACGTTCCAACTGTGGTACAGGTTATTAAATTTAATTAATTTTGATATGTTTAATTTCTATATATCATATACAAGGTTGCACTGGAACCTCGAACTCATTTCCATTTATGAACAGAATCTGCTAAATTGGAACTTTCAATTGTGTTCTGAGTTTTCTAACTAAGCTAAATTTTAACCCTTTCTGGCGCGGACAAATTCTGTTAGTGAAATGAGAAATTATCGACTGACACAGGAATTTACAAACGACCTTTTGAGAAATCAAGAACTCCTTAATTTAAGCTTTTATTCTAAAAGCAAGATTTTTTTTAAATATTATTGGTTCCAATTGCAAGTTTGGAATTAAAATTAGGTTGTGTCCAGACCGGACACACTGCGCCGGAAAGGGTTAATATATTATGTAGTATATACATAAATCTAAAAGATCATACAAATGGCTTCAAAAAGAATTTCGAATATTTTCCGATTATTGATGATAACAGCTGAAATTGTGTTTTGAATCTTCCAATTTTTTTAATTAGTTTTCTCCTTTCAAATTTATAAACGGAGAAATTTTTTTTACAATACGCTGAATGTGTTGGAAAGTGATTCATAATGTATGCTTGATACATGATTTCTCATACTAATTTATGCGTTGTTCACTATATTGAACTACTACATCAATTATTGTACAGAACAAATCTAACAATTTTGTAATTTGGAGTCTTATTCTGCCAACAGTATGTTCTTCACCATATTCATGTATCCCGCGATCCAATCAGTCGTCACTAAATAGGTAAAAGAAAAAAAATTGTTTTACAAATATTAAATAAATAGTAATTCAACGTTTAGCTTCATTGGTAAATACGATGATGAAGTTCGTCTTTTAATTACTTAACAACATTTTAAAAGCCTCAAAAATTCGACTTGTTAGTTGTTTTTACAATTGTTCCAATAGAAAAAATGTAATCATATAAGATCTAAAAGCAACAATTTTTCATAATATCTATATAATCTATTAAAAAATATTTTGTTTGCTTTTCCTACGGAATTTTCTAAATGATAATTTGATCCTACAAGTGTACATTGAAAATACTATATTTCTGTTTATTTATACAGGTATTTTAAAAAGGTACTTTTTTGTACGTTCTATGACACTCTTCGGCACAAAGAGTAGCTTATTTACATAATGATACAACCAAGCATTATATCCACTTTGACAACTGATAAAGAATGAAACAATTTGTCAACTTTCTGTGATATTTTCCGTCATAAAGAATATATTATTTACATAAAGACCCAGCCAGGCATCATGCTAGATATTTGGATATCGACTCTTACAAAACCAAAAGAATAAAATAATTCGTCAGTTCTTTATAATATTCTTCGTCATTAAGTATAGATTATTTACAAAAAGATGCAAACAGCCATTCATACTACATAGTTGAATATTGACTCTTACAATTCCTAAAGAATGAATCAATTCGTCATTTCTCTATAATATTCTTCATCATAAAGAATAGATTATTTACATAAAGATTCAACCAGGCATTCATGATAGACATTTGAATATCAACTTTTACAATTCCTAAAAAATAAAACAATTTGTCTATTTATTGGCATTCAATAAAGCTACAAGTTTTGAAGTTCATAAATAACCTTCTTTTTTACAGTCACAGGCTTAGGTCGCACCTAGAATTGAGGCACCTAGTTAGAACAAATAATGAAGCGTATGAAAATTGTACAATGGATAGAAAGATCTACTAATTCTATGATAAAAGTATATTCTCATCCTGTGAGATCCAACATATTACAAAATTTACGGGCATGTAATTTTTGTACTTAATAATTTCCACAATAGATGACCTAACATGAAAGTCCTACTTAGCAGTGCTGAGTAAGAAGTCATCAGTGTCAGTTTAACTTGAGTCTAAAATTTTAAAGCTATCTTTCAGTATTTCTTACTTTATGTATTTTGGGAACATGAAGTTTCTCCCTTATTCCCGCTGACCAGGGCCCTATTTATAGTCCTTTTAAATAACAGAGGCGAGTAACTTTGACAAGCTTACCCCTCGCCTTCAACAAATGAGGGGAAAATCACATGTAATTATATTACACGTTTCGCGGAAACACAGTCTCACCTTTTCAAGGTCAATCGCTTCTGTAATTCAAAAGGACTATAGCAGGCGATGGACTAATAGAATTGAATGCCTGCTGACGGAGCGAAACCGCTTACTCGCCACGTAGTTGTAGTCTGTTGGGAAACATCTATGTCGTTTAAGTGACAGGTCGCTTTATTTTTTTTAAATTTTTTGTTGATTAGTTACAGAAAGTAGATTTGCTTGCTTGATTTAACGTCGAAGGACACACTTGTTTAATGTTCAGTGCGAAAGGAGACCCTGGGCTTTAGATATCAAATGTGTGGTGCTGACTTGTTTACAAGGCATGGCTAAATGAACAAATAAATGGTTCACCGTTGAAGTTACAAGTTACATCTGTAGATAGAAGTTTTGAGCTGAAATGCGGAACAAAACTCTGAACTTAAAACGACTCACTTAAATTAGGAATATGAAACATGAAGTTTTGGCTTCGACGAGGAAATAGCATCGCGAGAATGCTGAATCTTAGGTTTTTATTTTAACTACTGCTAACTAATAATTGACAGTTAAAATTAACACCTTGCAGTGATGATTGATCTCAAAGTCCTTCATCTGCTAATGAGCTTTTTAAGAACTGATTAAATTATTAAACAAGGTTGATCTCGTGGACTTTCTACACTACTTGACCGAATCGCTTCTCGTTTGGTACCAAAAGTAATATTTACCGCAAAATCTAAATAAAATGTCAAAAGTATGTGTTAGTATTGAAATTTTTCAAATTTTGTTCACATTAAGTATGGATGTGAAAATTACGCAAATTTTAAGTATAGCGTTAATTAGCAGACTTTATACTAATTTTTTGGACCAGTCGCAATTTTGTATGATGATTTGCAACACAGTTAACACGGAGTAACTACTTTCTAAAAACAAAAAGAGAATCGTAACAAAGAAATTTCGGATTTCACACATTCATATCTTGTAAGATTTACCTTTACAACTGTTGCTGGGTTTTTTCGAATTATAAAAATAAACAATCCACTTTACAATATCCTGTTATTTCTTCTATTTCAATAAGTAAGAATATTCTTTCATTTCATAATTTATTCAATGTTATCCATTTTTTATTTATCCATATATATTCTGAAATATGCATAAAGCTTTTCTTATATATAACATCTTTTTGAAATATTCGACAATTGATATCTAAATACTTTTATGGTTGCAATACTTTCAAATTCTGTTGGCTTGATTAATTGTTTGCAATAAACTGCAGACCTGTTTTCTCAAAGAATAATGGACTTTAGGTAAATTTTCTTTAACCAGCATAATCAATCACATTTTTCATTAGTATATTTCTCAAGCATTTCAAAACAAGTATGCTAACAAATTTATAGAGCACATGCACACTTCGCATAGATAAAATAACGCAAAGTTTATTGTTTAAAAAAAAACAGAGTTACCTAATACGGGGGTAGTCGCACATCTTCGTTTTTTATTTTATCACTAATTAATGCAAATATTAATCATCACCATATTTAGTGGCACTCAGTTGTTACAAAATATGAGATAAAGTAAGTTTAAGTATAAGTGAGTTGTGACAATTCTAAAAACCGTATGTTGCTCTTGGTATGTCATAACCCACGTGATTCTTGCCAGCTAAGCAAATTTTGACTTTAAAAAGTTTTCTTTACAATTGCACATAATTGCGTACATTCAAATGCTATAAATGGGAATAAATATTCATTTTTATTTTATATTTTATTAAATATTAAATTTAGTATGTATAGTTCAAAAAATACATTAAAATTATTCTCACCTATATTTATTTAAGCCAATTTTGGCTTTAAAAAAGCTTTCTTTACAACTGGACATAAATGCGTACATTCAAATGTTATAAATTGGGACAAATATTCATTTTTATTTTATAATTTATTAACTATTCATTTTATTATGCATATTTAAAAAAATGCATTAAGATTATTCTAATCTATATTTATTTCGTCATACATTTGATATTTAATTTATTTTCTCATATTAAATTCTTTTCATTTTCCCTGCATTTATATTCTATTGACTATATTAATTGTTTGTCATCAGGCACTTGGAATGCTTCCCCAGGGACTACTTGGCTTTAGATTAATTTTCTCTAACCGTCATAGTAAATCACACTTTTCCTCAGGGAATATTTTGTAAGCAGCTTGGGAGTTATTAATTTGTTTCTCCCTGATTAAAGCGACTCATTGAAAGCAAAGAATGAAAAAGTAATGAAACATTCGAATTACAAAAGGGAGTAATTAATGTTTTTCAAGTCTCAAAAAAATGGATATATTATATTCAGACGTGTAAAATAACGTAATAATAAACAATTATTTTATTAGATATGCCTTTTTAATAAATTCCAATTTATAACAATTTTATAAGATAAATTTAACAATTTATTTTGCGTTTTGTACGCCCTCTATGAAAAATAAAATTCATCATGATTTAACCAATAAAACTGAACAAAAAAAACTTCTACATTCAAAACTTATCGAGCTATGATGCATTGATTTTTTTTTCAGAGTTTTCTATCAAAAAAACGTACGTAGATATTTTTAAAGGAGTTATGAATAAAGAAAAGGAGGCATGTAGTATATAGTCTGTTAGTTGCAAGTGACGTAAGACTGATGAGATGGTCACAAGATGATGGCTATTTTCTTTAATCAGATCAACTGTTTCTGACTACTGCTGGTGAAAACTGCCATCAGATAACTTCATCAAAAAATTCTCGTCTTTTTTAAATGCATTATTGCGGGAAACTTCAATCAAAAATATAGTTAAACACTTAATTTTTTTTTTACTGGTGTCAGATTCCCTAGGCAATCTTTTCATAGACACTGACAGGAAGTTGTCTTCGTTCTCACAATGTGGCAGAACTACTACTGCCAAAGTGAAATTCAACCAGTAAAATTAAATAGCAGCTTTTGCCATTATTTTATTGTTATTCTCTATTAATACGGCATTTAAATAAATGGAAAGTTTCTACATAAGTTTATTTGTGTAAGTTTAAGGGAGTGGGTATGAACGCCATGTTGAAGCGGTTACAGTTGATGCTTCACTGTTTTGTGGCTATTTTCAGTATTTGATCTTAGTTCTTCCAACTGTTAATACAAGTCTAAGCAATTTTTAACTGTAAAAAAGCTTTCTTTAAATTTGGACATAATTGTGTACATACAAATATTATAAATTGGTAAAATATTCATTTTTATTTTATGGCTCGTTAAATATTTATTTTACTATGAATACTTCAAAAAATGCATTAATATTATTCTCACCTACATTTGTTTTGTTAGACATTTGGTATTTAATTTATTTTATCTTAATAAATTTTTTTCAATTTACCTGCATTTATATTGTATTGACTGTATTAATTGTTTGTCATCAGGCATTTTAAATACTTCTCCAGGGACTACTTGGCTTTAGATTAATTTTCTCTAACCGACATAGTAAATCACATTTCTCCTCGGGAATATTTTGTAAGCAGCTTGGGAGTTATTAATTTGTTTCTCCCTGATTAAAGCGAATCATCGGAAGAAAAGAACGAAAAAGTAATCAAACATTCAAATTACAAAAGTGAGCAATTAATGTTTTTTCGCAGCTAAATATGAGAATGGCTGTAATATATTCAGACATATAAAATAACTTAATAATAAACAATTATTTTATTACATATGTTTTTTTGATGAATCCCAATTTATAACGATAAATTTAACATTTTATTTTACTTCTTGTACATCTTTTTGTAAATCGCAGTTTGAAAAATATGATTCTCCAAGATTTAACTAATGAAACTGAACAAAAAACTTTTATTCTATACGTTCAAAACTTATCGAACTATGATACATTGATTTTTTTTCAGCGTTTACTAGCACTAAGAAGGCACTATATTGCCATTAATGACCGGATACTTACGATTTTAGACGTTTTGTTAAATATCTAGAAAAATACATGAGGAATTACTCTTAAACTCCAGGTGTGCAGACAAAATAGTAAAGGCGGCCTATTTTTGTGAACATTTTTTCCTGAAGTTCCATAGGCGACTATCAACAAATTGAAAAGAACGAAGATCTTTTGAATAACCCTGTCAAAACTAAAGTAGCAAAAGCGTTCAAACTGTAGATTATGATTAAATGGCTTATTGTTATAAACTGTATTAATTTTTATGGGAATATCATTCATACTCGTTGATAAGTTAAAGTTTTTATAAAAACAGTTACAAATTTTGCCAAGTTTTTTCTTTATAATTTGCAGAGTTCTTATAAAAAATGTTCTTTTAAAAAAATGACAAACAACATTGTACATAATACCCTGTAATCAGAAAAAAGTAATAAAAACTGTATGAAAAATGAGCAAGTTTACTTAATAATGTTTCACTGCTCATGCGTGAACGCAATCAAAAATATAATTTGCATGATATGTTAGCTAAATATATAGAGCAATTTTTGTGAAAGTCTCAAAAGCATAGCTTTAAAATTCTGAAAATTGTCGTCGATAGGATAAGCTTAAAATCCGTTACTTCCAAAATGCAGCAAAAAAATGTGGGTATCAATATATCCATTGATTAGTGTCAAGATACACTGCAAAAAAAATCCGTTAAATTTTCGGCTAAAATTGCTGACAGCAATGTTTCCAGCAGTTTTAGCTGTAAAAATTTCATTAAAATTAGATGTAAATTTTTTTATTGTTTCTAATTTTACTGCAATTTTTACTGCAAAAACTTCTGGCAACTTTGCTGCCAGCACTTTTGCCGTAAATTTAATGGACTTTTTTACAGTATAGCATACACAGTATTATATGTACTACTATAGCACGTACTACTTCTTATTAAAATTATGATTGACATTTTCAAAAGTCCCATTTCTATTATGAGTTGAAAGTTAAGATATATGAAGATATTATTACAAGCAACTTTAAACAAATGTAATTTTAGAAATTAGACGTTATGATTTTAAATATAATACTTGAGTAACAATATGTTTTAGCAGATTTATCAAGTTTCTCCAGAAAAATGTAACTTGATATAAAATTCACATTCTAGGAAATTAAACTTAATTTTATTCATTTAGACACATCTAAAGCTTCTCAGTAGATATTATCATATTTAAGTTAAAAGTATTGCTTTCGACAGTAGAAGTTAAAATGCGCGAAGACTTTCGAATTTCAAAAATAAAGTTCCTAATGACTTTTACATTTTGAATGTAAAATGTCTAAATAATGTACAGAATTTATAAACAGATTTTTATTATAAAGAAAATGTAAAGAGGATTTGAAGAAATAAATTTTTCATACAGATATCAGACTTGTACAGTTAAATTATTAATGAATTTTCTTGTTAAAGAATGTGTAATGATGCTCATTTTTCTCAAATAGCTCTTTTCAAAAGAAATTCAAATGCATATTACAATTAATCTTTTACAACATATTAAGTATCATATTTTTAAGCGCATCTTCAGGATATTATCTATGAATTATAGATGCATTTGATAATGTGCTTCATGTCACGTCAAACTTTCTCGAACAAATTTTATTTTAATTTTCGGGCTTTCTTTTTCTTTGTTGTAGAAACATGACTCAATTAATTTCTAATCATATTTGAAAGTATGCTTTGAAATTTTTCATAAATTGAGTTTATATTTCTCGAGGAACATAAGCTACTTAAAAGACATATGCATACATTTTAATAAACAATGGTTTCATAACAGATGACGGATTTTTGAAAATTCATTAAAGGTTAAAGCCTAATTTGTGTTTATGAATTGCGACATGAACTATTAAATATGTTATAATAATTTTAATTTTTAAAGTGCAGATTCAAAGAAATGAATTTTTTTAAGATATTTAATATATACTTTAAAAAAGGATAAAGTTATAGTTTTGCATATATTATTTATTAATTTATTTTTAACATATTTTTAAAATGTTTTGTGTATAGAAGCATAATATTTTACGCTAATATTTTCTTATTTCTAATGAAGTCTTATTTATAAAAATGTTGTTTTAGAAGTACGTGTCAGTATATTTTTGTACTGCATATTTTTTTCTAGAACATATTTTGTTGATAAATATTAAAATTTATTTTAAAGACACATTGTATTTGACAAAAGTTGATATTTTTGTATAAAGCATTCTTTCAAAATTAACATTCTTCAAAGAAAATGTGGATCTATGGTTTTTCATTGAACCTCTCATATCTGTTTTGTAGTTTTTAAATAAGTTTGGCAGTCATTGTATTAGATGAAAATTAAATCGTTGTCTATACCTATATTATAAAGAAATAATCTATACCCATATTATAAAGAGATAAAGTTTGTTCATTTGTACGGGCTAATATCTTGAACTACCTAAACGATTTCAAAAGTGGTATCAAAACAATGGTATTCGTGCCGATTCAGGCTTTAAAAGTTGTTTCCGAAGCTTATACAGCTAACCAGAGAAATGCATTGCTTTGACATAATAGGCGTTACTTTGAAATAATAATAAATGGATATGTATTTCATATAATATTTTTTGAGTTATTAGATAAGTCCTGGAAAAAATGGGCACACTTAATAGCATGGGTTTTATTTGTAAATTTTGAGGTATGTCTGTCACAAGTATTTCATTTTTTTTTTTTTTTTTTTTTTTTTTTGTTAGAAATGAAGCTTTCCTAACAGAATAGTACTTGGTAAAGATCTTTCGTTTTATACATTACGTATTAAAATAGGTAATAACTAACACGGCTTTATGATTTCTTTATATATGTAACGAAATTCAGAGCTTAATTAAGAAAAATTCTTAAACATTATTATTTATTTATGCAAAAGTAGTAAGAGATTTTTCAAATTAATAATATATAATATGTTAGTTAAGAAGATTATGAACTTGTATAATTTTGCATAATATGAGTCGTTTATTTAGAGGTATAATTTTAAGGAAATCTTAGAATGACGAATTAGCATTAAGCAACTTTTTTTAATGACATTAGCTTTATTTAAATTTTGTTACTTTAAGAATATAAATATCACTTTTAATGTTAAGGCACTAGTGACTCTTTTAAAAATAGTACATTTTATCGTACTTAAATATAAAATATTGATTATGACATAAAAAACTCAAAAAATAAATTATTCAGATTCAGAAAATGAAATTTAAAATAACTCTTACATTTCGAATTTTAAATGTTTAAGTAACATACATAATATGTAAGCAGTTCTTAAAAATAATGAGACTATACAAAATGAATTTGTCAAAATGGATTTAGAAAATGAATGTCAAACTTAACCAGTAAAATGTTTGATAGTGTTTCTGAAAAAATAACCAATCCAAAGAACGTTCATACTTCTAAAAAGGTTCTTTTATCTCTTTAAAAATAGATAGTATAAGAATATAGTGACCTTGTTGAATCTTTTACATGGATCATTCCATGAATATTTGATGAATTTTTTTAAGAATATATGTTTTAACTGACATAAAACTTTCTTTTATAAAATTAAATAAAAGGAACAATTTTACTAATGGTAGTTTAAAATTTACTTGTAATTTAAATCCTGTTAGAAAATAGCTGTATGTTTAATCTCTAAAAAATTGCCACACTAAACTTATACACATTTCAAACTAAGCATCTAATATTTTAAAAAATTTCTATGTTGTACTTCAATTTGTGTTTATCTAGAAAATAAATATTTTAAAACTATGTTCTCTTCATATAAATGATCGTTTCATTTTTATTGACGATTTTTTTAGTTTACTTGCATTTAAAAATATTAAGATCATTTTCAATTTATTCATTTTTTGTAAATTTTATAAATTATGTAATGAACTATTAGAATTATTATGACAATTTTGTTATAAAAAATTAGCATACCAATTACTTCAGAAAAAAATCCCCTATTAAACATGTACTTACTAAATGAAAAACTATATTTATTTTCAGCAGCGTTATTTAATATTCTTAAATGTTATTTTTTTTTTTTTTAATAAAACGTAAATTGAGATAAGCAGAGTTACCAAGCCTTTGACTTAAAATAAACCGTCGGAAATTAAGGTGACATTCTTAAAAGAAATTTCAGATTTTGTAGGGCTTTTTTTTTACTTCTTAAATAAATCAATAATTTTTTTATGAAAAATTAAAAAAATTCTAATAAAATATGTTCCATAACAATGTGTAAAGAAGGAGTAATCTTCTTTTGGAAAAGTACACTAAATCTTGATTTTATTACGTATAAGATGTGGGATTTTTAGAAACTCACATCGTAAGCATTAAATTTTGCAGAATAAGAGTTAAGAAGATAATATTGTGGACAAATATTTTTATAGGAAACATTGGCTGTTATTTTTTAGTTCCATTGCTGATTTTAAAAGTTAGTTTAAACACATTTTAAAAATTTCTCTCTGATGACGCATCATTTTGTAAGATCATTTTTCATTATGTTTAAAAATGTTTCGCAAGCGCTTAGTAAAATAACTAAATAAATATATATTTTTTATTTCCAAAAAATTTCTTTTTATATAGAAAGTGCAGATAATTATAGAATCTCAAATTCCGTTATATTGCATTGTTTCCTTTATGTACATATTTCGCTTTATAGTTTTCATTATTTATGCGTGTATACATGTGTATGTATTTATTTGTGTTTATGCGCAGTTGTATTCATGCATAATCATTTACGTAATTGCCAAATGCGTACACATAAAATTCTCAAATACAACTTACCGAATTTAGTGTAATATTTTTATTTAAAGACATAAGGTCCTCGATGCTAAATGAGACATTTATATCACGTTTTTATTCCCTTTTATTGCAAAAAAATATCGCGTACCTTTAAAATGCAATTTTGAATTTTCACCCATAAAAACCCAGAGGAAAATATATTTAGCTTTCCTTTTTTCTTATAAAGTACGTACACTGAAGTTTCTTCTACTTTCAATTCAAACAATCATGAATGCTGGAAGTTGGAAGACAGTATAAAATAGCATGAAAAATAAACAAAGGAAAACTTTTGACAATGAGTAAAAATAGTCAGATGTGGCAATCCCAAAACTTTTTTTCCATCTCATGCATGTTAATACTTCAAAATTCGCTATCACAGGGCCAAAATTAAATGATAGACCTTGCCCATTTTGGTAATTTTGTCACTTATTTATTACCTTTGCAACTAAGTTTAAATTTCCGAGCTTTATGAACGAAAATTTCGGTGCTAAAATTCTGAATCTTGCTGAAATATCTAATTTTGGGGGATAAGACCTGCCAGCATGCGACAATATATTTGTAGCCTTAATATTTTGTTTGTAATATTCCGCATTGATTTTTATCCCTATATCGATAAATTTCATACACTGTAAAAAAAAAAACGGACGATTATATGGAAGTATTACTGGTAATCTGGACGCCAGTACAATTTACTGTTTTTTAACGGAAAAATTTCCGTAAATTTCCGGAAAAAACTCGGAATATAAAATAATATAAAATATAAAAAAATATTTTGCGGAATTTACGTAATTTTTTCCGTTAAAAAACAGTAAATCGTACTAGCGTCCAGATTACCAGTAATATTTCCGTATAATCGTCCTTAAAAAAAAAAAAAAAAAAAAAAAAAAAAATGTATTCATTTATCATATTATTATTGAACACTGCAGTCCAAATCATGACAGAATTCTTATTCAGAGAGTGTTTAACAATAGGTATATTGTCAAAGGATGCTGAAAAAATGACAAACATTTTTAGCATTATTACACTGTTCTTTTCAAAATAGCGTTTCATCAGAAAATAATACTGTGTCAACACTTTTCCTACCTTGCGCTTAAGCAATTTCCTTGCACCTTTGTAATATTTTTACTTTCGTCTATCTTTTCAAGAAGAAAGTATATTATTCATGAAAATTTTCGAATTCTGGTTTTCGACGGATATACACAGATTCCACGGGAGAGAGATTTCAAAAAATATATTTTTACGAAATGTCTGTTTGTGAGTTTGTCAGTCTGTATGTAACATAAATTTTGTGGGCGCTCTATCTCAAGAACTAATTCACATAATTTCACAAAACTGTAGATTCATTTACACCTTGATATATACTGAATCTGATTAGTTTTTGGTGAATATCGCCTCAAACGGAGCTTCCATGCTGTTTTTTTCACTATTTTTACAATAGCTATATCTCAGGAACTAATGGACGTATTTTCATAAAATTTTAAATTCCGTTAATCCTTGTTATAATATGGTTTTGATTATGTTTTGGTCAAAATCGTACTACAAGCGGCGCTGCTATTCTATTATACGATATTATTCATAATTATCACAATAGGTCTATCTCATGAACTAATGCACAATTTTTTATGAAACGTCAGATCAGTTAGATCCTTATATAAATTAGTATTCTAAAGTTTTTGGAGTAAATCTGTCAACAGTGACGCTGCTAAGTGACATTATTCATGATTATCGCAAGAACTCTATCTCAGGAACTAATGCACGGATTTTCATCAAACTTTAAATTCAGTTAGTGTCTGATATAAATTAGTATTCTTTATTTTGTAGTACACTGGATCTGGTTAGATTTTGGTGTATATCGCTCAACATGTGGCACTTTTATCCAGTTTTTTTTTAGGATTTATGCGACAATTCTATCTCAAATACTAATACACAAATTTTCATCAAATTTCAAATTCAATTAGAGTTTTAAATAAGTTGTTGCAGATTAGATTTTGGTGTAAATTACCTAATTGGTGACGCTGCTATATTTCATTTTTCTGGAAGTATTAACGTTAATGGAATAGAAGAAATTTTTGGGATTGCCACATCCGACTAGTTATTCTTTGTGCATCAATCAAAACTTAAACATTTCTTTTGCAATCAAAGCGAAAACCAAGATCTTCATTTATAATAACTTGAAAAGATTCAATTACTACCGTTGTTTGTAAATAAAGTAAAATGAATAATAATTCGAAAAAATCCATGTATTGTATATGTCAAAGTTATCATTTTCTTTTTTAATGCAGGTCTGTTTTTGAAATTCTAATTTTATATCTTTTTTTTTATTTTTTCCTATGACATTACAAATTCAAATGGAAAAATAATTCATTTCTAACATTGTAAAAACACATTTTTCTTGTTATTTCCTTTACAAGCAGTATGCAAATTTCTCTTTTTATATTAAGAAATTAAAAAAAGTACTCTTAGTTCTTTGTGAAATTATCGGCTTTATTTTTTAATTAAAGTATTTATTAATCTTAGTTTATTAAACCTGTCCAAAATTTCAATTTTTTCACTCCAAATCATTACTGAAATATTTTTTTTCTATATCGATACAAATGCAGATTGTTTTGTTATCAAAAACATTATTTTCTATTGCAATCTAGTTTTATGACTCTAGTGTGAAAAATTATTTTTAGATGAATTTAAAAATCCAGCGAGACGTACTTGACATTTGATTAATTACCCCCCATTCCCCAGATAAAGAAACATTTTCTCCTTGCTTAATGTTCATAAGCAATTGCAGATGTTTTCATTTTTCTCGTAATTAAGATGACATGGAGAGAATAAAAAAATGAAAAGTTTCATGATAAACGAAAAGAGATTTTTAAGATATGTTATTTATCTTTAATAAAACATTTTTAAAGAAGCATAAAGTTTAATTGGTTTTGTTGTTTGAAATTTCACGAAAGGAAAAACATCTTATTTTAAAATTTTTGAGAAAACAGATGTTATTTGCCTTGAACAATGCACTATATTGAGAAGCATGAAATATACACTGCGTCTACAAAATTTCTTTACAATTTCAAGCTTTTCTTACATATAAACCTGAATACATGTATACATATATATGGAAAGTAGTACAATTTCAGTAGCATACATTGGAGGATTTATAAATTATAACAATTGCCGTTATTTGTAAATATATGTATATGTAGATAATTTTTAAAAATACATGCCTAAGTATCTATACAATATACTACATTAAGTATGTATTAAATATTATGTATATATGCTAAAATTACAATTTTCTAATGTTGTATAGATCATTTCTGAACTTCGAGTTTTATGTCTTTTCTTCTTATGAATAACAAATTTAAATAAGAGATTTATTTAATTCATTTCTAATATTATTTAAACACACTTTTTCCCATTATTTTCTCTAAAAGCAGTAAGCAAATTATTTTATATCACAAAATTAAAAAAAGTAATTTTAGTTATTTATGAAAATTTTTTTAAGAATTATCAATCTTAGTTTATAAAACCTGACCGAAATTTTGGAAATAACAAAAACAAATTGAAAAACTATCCAAATGCAATCGACACGAAAACATCGTAGAATGCGAAATCCTATCTGAAAGGGGGGGGGGGATAACTGGCAATGTGTCGGAGTAAAGAATTTCGCTCATAGCTCGGGAATAGGTATTAGCAAAAAGATAAAAAAACAATGCAAAGAAATATTTAACTTACGTACAATTTATATACCTGCCTGTCAATTTATTTATTCATTTATTCACACTTCGAATGCTGATATCTCGAAAACAGTTGGATTCGGACGGGTAGTTAGTTCCATTCCACTTTTTAATGTGCATGACGAGGTCTTTCTTTTGATACTACACTGGTCAAAATTTACAACTTACATCTTGGAACGTTCCCTAATAAGTTTTAATAAAAAATTAATCTTTAAACTAAATTTTCTTCTTTAACATTTTTAATAAAATTGCAAAAAAAATTTAAAGTGTGTATTTTGAGTTACAAGTTTTAACAAAGATAAAAACATCTTTAAATAAAGACATGGAAATCCTTACAGAGAATTAGCTATAAGAGAAGAGAAATGTGTGTGAAATGATGACCGTGAAACTAAGTCTAATGCATTTAACCGAGAACTAGTGTAAATTTACAAACAGTCTCGCTTTCGTTTCTGTGTTTTCACAGAATTGATAAAATTTTGATATTTACAATGATAAAATGAGTTTAAAACGCGTCGATATTCAGAATTTTTGCAGGTATACCGACAAACTTCTTTCGTGCTTTAATTTGTTTAAATTTAAATTATTTAAAGATCTCAATAAATTGAGTTATAATGCAAAAGTTAATCTTAAAACTGCACTATGTGTAGATCACTTAAAGATGGCAAAAAATATCTTAAAAAGGTATTAAGTTACTTTTAATCCTTAGTATTTTCAACTGTAAAAGAAGCCATCGATCGAGAATATAAAATAAAATGAAATAAAAATACAAATATTAACATCTTAATTTTCAAATGTCACGTAATCGGGGTATTAATTAAAAAAGTGGCTAAGTGGATAAAGGTTAAATGGAGTAATATTTGTATTTTTATTTCACTTTATTTTATATTCTCGGTCAATGATTGTATTTACAGTTGAAAGTACTAAGGATTAAAAGTAATTTATCACATTTTACGATTTTTTTTTTTTTTTTTTTTTGTCATCTTTAAGTAATTTACACATAGTGTAGTTTTAAGTTTACCGTTTTTAAAATATGAATATAGTATTATACTTATTTATTTGCAAGAGTTACTTATTATATTCAAAATGTTATTTTCATAATAAATTTTTACGAAAAAAAATCCTCTTGGACGCATCGCTTCAGTTACACACTTTTTCAGATTAAAACGCCTATAATTTTCATTCTAAAAAAATGCATAAATGACGTTTCATAAATATTTAAAAGGCAATTTTAAAGAACTTTGAAATGTCTTTATTTTACTGATTTAAATCTTTAAGTCCAAAAGTATGTTTTTAAGTGCTCAATGAAAAAAGAATTCAAATTGCCTTCGTATTTTCTTATCTTTTTTAGCTAATGTGCTGCATTTAATTATTTCAATTTCAAATCAAGAGATCTTTTATTTTAATGGAACTATTTTAACCATTTCCATTTAGTAGCGAAAAAGAATATTTTATAATGTATGTTAATATAAAAGTTAAATTTATCGAATTCATCCAAAAACAATATTAAATTTTTGCGAACGCGAATTGTGAGATTACTATAACTTTATGTTATCTATATTATAAAAGCCAAAGCTATCTGTGCGTAACGCATACGTCATTTGGCGAATGGCAACACTTTCACATACAATTTGGTTTTGCAATTTCAGTACAGCGAATGTTATACTTCTAAACATCGCACATTTTTAATTTTTACATCATCGTATAGAGAAAATGTATACTTCTAAAAGTATTTTGTTTGAAAGCTGTATCTAAATTCATTCTTGACATATTATTTTTTTTATAGTTTTTAGTGCGAATTTTATAATTGTGGTAACAGAAATACGCCATTTTCTCTTAAATTTGATAAAAATTGAAATGTGCGCACGTAAATTTTAAGAAGATGAAAATTATGACGGGTTTAGATTTCACGAAAAATTCTAAGATTGTGTCAATTTGAAATATTTTTTTGTTTCCGTCACATTTAATTGATAACTTCATCTCAATAACTGATCTTTATTATATTTTGCTTTACTATTATATTTCTACATATGCAATTAAAGTTTAAATTTAATAATTTGGACAGCTGAGTTTTATAGAAATAGTATTTTTTTTCTTAATTTTAGGTTTAAATAATATTTGTTTGAGAGTTAGACTGACCATTGTAAGATGTATTTTTTATTGTAGTTAATTTTCTAGGTTTATTATAAATCAGTGAGTCAGTTCCTTCTTAAACATTTACTTTCGTCGAAATTCGACGGGTTCCACCTTGTTTAAATAAGAGGGAAATCACATTATTCATATAGGGGCCATCCATAAATGATGTCAAGCATTTTTCCATATTTTTGACACCCCTCCTCCCACCTTTTGTCACAAAGTGTCACACTTCAATTTACCCCTCCCCCTCTTCTCACATGTCATGCTATATTACGTAAACATATACTTGCAGTTCCGAAACAAAGCACTACGTTTTAGATCACATTTCAAATTTAATTTTAAACTATAACTGTAAGTTTACAGACATTTGTGACCTGAATAATAAAAAAGATTCGTACTTTGCTTGAAATAATGTTCACAAGAACAACAATAACAAAAAACAATTAATATGGAATAGTAATAAAATATTAATATGAAAGAGCAATTAAAAACAGTAGTGTTTTGGAATTTGAAATAGAATTTAACGTATTAAGTAGATTTCGTATGAAATACTACCTATTGCGATCGCACCAATGTTGGAATTTCTGAAAATTTTTTGCAGATCTACGCCGATCATGACCTTTAGACCCCAAAACTACCACCAGTAAAAAAGTTTATATATATATATATATATATATATATTACAAATTAAAAATTTTTTCGCCAAAACTAACCTTTATACTATCTTAATTTTCTTATAATAATATTCCGTACTTACTTCAAATTATTAAATTAAAATCTTGTTTCTAAATCTAATCTGTTAATCCTTATGCAGACGATATAAATTCTTAATTTGCCTTAAAAAACATTATTCCAGTATGCGTAAATTTAAAAAGATGGCTCTAAATTAAAAATATTCTTAATTAAAACTTTATTTCTTAATATTCCAAATAAAACTGATTTCTTCTATATTTTTATCAACCCTTTTTAAGAAAGTCTTATTAAATTTATTCCAAAATCATACCTTTCAAAAAATATCATTATTTTATTTTATCTATTTTATTTATTTTTCCTACGTCAACCTTTGATGTGTGCATATTAATAAATTCATTTCTTTTCTTTTTCTCTTAAAATTAATCATTTATAAAAATCGCCTGCCTAAGATATTTAAAATTCTGAGTCAATTATAAATTGGTTAAATAATATTTTTTTTTAATAAATTTATCGTTTGTGGAAAATAATCTCGTAGCTGGACAAGAATTCTGTTTACGTAAAAGAATGATGGTTTGAGGTTACAGAATGTTCCAGAACTTTCTTTTTAGTTTAAAAAGGTGGAAGTCTCGAGATGAAAAAGAAGATTTCTTGGGTTGCTTCTTCGATGAGGACAGCTCGCTGAAATAATGATGGAATTTTTGCAAAAGGAGCTTTTCCTTCCTCATTATTACGAATTTAATAAATGAATTTACAGCAGCCCATGACTAATTATTGGATCTTCTACATTTATTTATTTATTTTGTTTTTTCCCTCGCTTGCCATGACTGTGTGTTTCTTTTTAACCAGTGGAAATAATTCGAGTTCTCCTTAAATCGTCACAACTAATCGAAAAGTCTACAGGATAATTTATCTGTGCTGCCTTTTTCGAATATTTAAAGAAAATTTTCGGCTTGCTAATGAAATCGGCTGTGGAACAAAATGATGATAGGTTTGTGAATCGCCGATAATTGACTTCTCGTGAATTCCTGAAGCTTGATATTTTTCGTCATAATGATAAATTTTTGAGACCTGGTGATTTCGAAGTGGATTTAATAAGGAATAAAAGCGCCACGACGAACTGCCATTCATCTTGTTGCGGCCCAAATATGCGATCATTGACTTTAAGTATTACTGGTAGTAATGACAAGGAAAAAAAAAAACGTTTAGAGACAACTGAACGCCGATTGCTACTTACTTTCATAATTTTCGTTATTATTGTCTCTCCTAGGATCATCTTGAGAAATTCTTCTTAAGAGTGAGTTATTTCAAATTAATTGAATATTATTTGTATCCTTTTTAAGCATTTGTGTAGATTGTTTATTCTCTATTTGTGAGGTTTATTTATTTATTGTTTTGTTTTTCTTTGAGTCTTATTTATTAATCTATTTATGAGTATTATTATTATCATTATTATTTGTTGAAGATTGAAATATTTTTATTCGTAAGGATTTAATTGAGGAGTATGATGTTCTTAAAATATTTATTGTTACTTATTAAGATTATTATGATATTTTTATGCACGTTTAAAGATAAGTTCGTAATAATAATGAAGTATAAAAGAACTTAGAAGCTCAAGTTATTTTTTAAAAAGGTACATTTTCTAATTTATTGATATTTGTTTGTTATCAAGAACTATTCTCAGAATGCAGTATTTTCATGATAATGTTCCTACAACTAGACATTTGAGCTGAAAATTAAGTTAACATTTATGTTTTTCATTTTATTTGTTAGAATTTCTGGTTACAGTGAGCTTTGGTTCCCGGATTCTTATAATTTATTTAAATTCAGTAAGAAAGATGGAACTGTGCAAGGCTGTTGCTAGAATTTTGACTGATAAATATGATTAATTTTGTCAGTAAATTTTGTGATTTTAAGTAAGAAATTATCTATAGTTAAAATTTTTGAATCTGTTTATGATCTATAAAATAATAGAATTAAAAGTTGATCCCAATTTAAGGTATATCTATGATATTTACAATTTCTGTTTTATTAGATAAAATTTCTGGTTAAAGTTAGCAGCTAAATATAGTTATAATTTTCGCGATAATTTTGATTCAGATTTTTAAAAAGGTGGGTAATGGTTTTGTGTGAGGCAATTAAAATGTATACAACATCAGTAGACAAAGCCCTCAAAATTGCGAAAGCGCGAACTCATGAATTTCACCTTAAAAGTAAAAGACTCTATGATCGAAATTTTGTCGAATGCCCATTAAAAATACAAGACTCTGTAATTTATGAAGAATTTAAATACCCTAACACTCGAAAATTAGAACCTACTTTCTCTGGACCATACAAAATTATAAATAAACTTTCTGATGTAACTTATGAAATAGATAAATTTAATTATGAAACAGGACAGAATTCCGTTATTGTGCATGTTTCTAAATTAAGACCCTATTTTTCACCAGAAGATTTTAAACTGTTTCATGAGCAACCCAAAAAACAAACAAAACCTCAGATACAATCTCAATCACTAGATCAAACTAAAGTCAAGACAGTAGATTAAGTTTTAATTCTTAGTCTTTAAATAGTTTATCACCATAATTTTCAACATTAGCAGGTATGTTCTTGGAGGCCTACAAGAATATTACTTGTTTTTGGGAGTTTTTGGGGTTAAATTGGGCTCCTTATGCAGGCATAAGGTGAACACTTTGATTGTAAAAGCTTTTAAATTGATGTTGATAAATTAATTTTAAGGGTGTTTAAGTCTAACTATATTTACTCATGTATTTGACATTAGTATTATTCTATTTATTCAGCAGATATTTATGTTATAACAGTTATAAAATCTAATGATTCTACTCAAACCTATAACATAATATGTGATTTTCAGTGATTGTGAAAACTACAGATATTAAGAGTTTTTCAGAAAAGCACACTATTTTTATTTCTACTTCTCAATTAAGAATGACACCTTTTATTCCTATTGTATTTTATTATGTGTAGATAAAACATTATTCTACATTTGGCATTTGAAAACTTATAATTTAAATTTGACAATTTTGTAAAAGAGTATCAGAGAGGAATTATTGTAAGGAAATACTGGTTAAGAGTCCATTTTCTAAATAGTTAGATTTAATTTTATTTGGATTTTGGAATTATTATGATTTTTTTTATTTATACTTTCGGCTAGCAAAAAATACTTTCTTATGCTATTAGAAGATAAGAAAATTATTTAGTTGCTATGTAATTATTTTTATCCTCAACCAATATTTTCCCTATCAATAATAAACAAATAGTGATATTTTCTTTTGATTATACTCTTGTTTTACTATTATTATTATTATTATGATTTCTATAATGAAGTTTAGTATTAATTATACTCTTATTGAAAAATATTAGGATATGGAGCCTTATTATACTATTACTTATTATTGTTGTTATTGTTATTATTTAAATTTTTCTATATTATTTATTATTGATATTGAGAGTGATGCTATTTATTATTGAAAAATTGATATATTACTGAAAGATGTTGGATCCAACATAACATTAAAACCAAAGATTAAACTAGGTTTGAAGATTTTTAATTAAAGAGACTGTATTCAGAGAACACTGGAAAAGACTCTTTTATATATACTATTGAAAGACTTGTTTCATTTAAAGGACTTATTTAAAATAAACTATGCATTAAGTCATGTAATTATTTAAACTTCCATGAGAACGAATTTTTATTGTTTTTATTATATTTTTATCTCTTGCTTATTAATATTCATAACTTATTTACTGTTATTATATGTATTATCTCCTATGCACTTACAAATGGTAAGTGATGTTGTAACATTATTGTATTTCTTTCAGGGAAATGCTCCTACCTAAATTTAATTCAGAATTATTTTCTCTTAACTATTTTATTTTAATCGCTAATATTTTTTATACTGCGTTAATTTTCTTTTCTTCCATCTCTTGGCTTCCTGAGTTTGACAGTTTTATTCCAAAATTTAACTTTTCTAAATTATTATATTTCTGTTGTCTGAACTTGTAGTTTTATTTAACTATCAATTTCATACAAAGTCTTGGGGAGGGGGGATAATATTACAAATTTAAAAAATTTTCGCCAAAACTAACCTTTATACTATTTTAATTTTCTTATAATAATATTCCGTACTTACTTCAAATTATTAAATTAAAATCTTGTTTCTAAATCTAATCTGTTAATCCTTTTGCAGACGATATAAATTCTTAATTTGCCTTAAAAAACATTATTCCAGTATGCGTAAATTTAAAAAGATGGCTCTAAATTAAAAATATTCTTAATTAAAACTTTATTAAGAATCCAAAATATCTTCTTTATCCAAATAAAACTGATTTCTTCTATGTTTTTATCAACCCTTTTTAAGAAAGTCTTATTAAATTTATTCCAAAATCATACCTTTCAAAAAATATCATTATTTTATTTTATCTATTTTATTTATTTTTCCTACGTCAACCTTTGATGTGTGCATATTAATAAATTCATTTCTTTTCTTTTTCTCTTAAAATTAATCATTTATAAAAATCGTCTGCCTAAGATATTTAAAATTCTGAGTCAATTATAAATTGGTTAAATAGTATTTTTTTTTAAATAAATTTATCGTTTGTGGAAAATAATCTCGTAGCTGGACAAGAATTCTGTTTACATAAAAGAATGATGGTTTGAGGTTACAGAATGTTCCAGAACTTTCTTTTTAGTTTAAAAAGGTGGAAGTCTCGAGATGAAAAAGAAGATTTCTTGGGTTGCTTCTTCGATGAGGACAGCTCGCTGAAATAATGATGGAATTTTTGCAAAAGGAGCTTTTCCTTCCTCATTATTACGAATTTAATAAATGAATTTACAGCAGCCCATGACTAATTATTGGATCTTCTACATTTATTTATTTATTTTGTTTTTTCCCTCGCTTGCCATGACTGTGTGTTTCTTTTTAACCAGTGGAAATAATTCGAGTTCTCCTTAAATCGTCACATATATATATATATATATATATATATATATATATATATATATATATATATATATATATATATATATATATATATAACTTTCTTATGGACACGATAACTTCTATAGTTTTGCTCCAATCTCTCTAAAATGATACATATACAATCAAGGTGTATAAAATCTAGGCTAAGTTCGTTAATGGGCAAAATCGGTCCAAGGAGGTGGAAATAGGGTGCGTTTTTCTGAAAATCGAAAAACCGCCATAACTTATTAATTAAAATAGATATTGAATCGGTTTAAAGTTTATATTACTTCTTAAAAGTGGGCCAAAAATTTACATGTAACAGATTTTTGATAAATTTAAAAATGGGCTGAAAAAGCGAAAAAAACAGGGTTTTTGGGAGAAAAAAATCATAACTTCGCCAATTCTCAAGGTATTAAATCCAACAAACTTTTTTATAATTGTTCTCAAAATTATCTAAAACTTTTGTATTTACAAGTTTTTGGTAGGACCAACTTTTACCGATGAAAAAAATTAAAAACGAAACCAAAAAGGGAGGGGGTGGAAAAAGAAAAAAATCCATAACTTACTCAATTCTTAAGCAATCAAATCGAATTAAATTTATTTTACATCTTCTTAATAATATCTACAATTTTTATATTGACAAGTTTTTCATAGGACCAATTCGTATAGCAAAAATAAAATAAACAAAAATTGGAGTTGGAGAAAAAACCTCTAATCCAAACTGCTTACATACTGACGCGTTTTTAAATTCATTTTTTATTTTAAACGCATCCAAATGGCAGATCCTCTTATTTTGGAACTATATAATGTGACGCATTGGCCAGTTTTTTGATAAAGACAGAATATATTTCAAAAAAGGCTGCCAAAAAGGGTATTTTGAACAGAATTTCGAGAAGATACCGTGATTGAAAATTTGACGAAGTATTCAAAAAACAAATTGCGTTTTTTCTGACTCATTTCGAAATTCATTTTTGCTATCAAACGTATCCAGTTAACAGGTCCTCTTATTTAGGAACTGTATAATGTGCGTATAATGACGCATTGGTCAATTTTTTGATAAAGAAAGAATATATTTCTAAAAAGGCTGTCAAAAGGGTATTTTGAACAGAATTTCGAAAAGTTATCGTGATTGAAAATTTGACGAAGTATTCAAATAACAAATTGCGTTTTTTCTGACTCATTTTTAAATCCATTTTTGCTATCAAACGTATCCAGTTTATAGGTCCTCTTATTTATGAACTGTATAATGTGACGCATTGGTAAATTTTTTGGTAAATATTTCCAAAAAGGCTGCCAAAAGTATTTTGAACAAAATTTCGAGAAGTTATCGTGATTGAAAATTTCAGGAAGCATTCAAATAACAAATTGCGCGTTCTGACTTATTTTTAAATTTAGTTTTACTCTCAAACGTATCCATTTTACTGGTTCTCTTATTTAGGAACTGTATAATGTCCCGTATTGGTCAGTGTTTTGATAAAGATGTGAGTATATTTTTTAAAATGCTGTCAAAGTGGCCACTTCGCGCAAAATTTTCCGAAGCTATCATGATTAAAAATTGAGGTTGCATAAAAAATTGGTTATTTTATAACTAATTTTTAAATTCAATTTTGCTCTAAAACGCATTCAATTGACAGTCTTTTGTTATTTAGGAACTATATAATGTACCGTATTAGTCGATTTTTTAATAAAGTCAGAATATATTTCAAAATATGTTGTCAAAATGGGCATTTGATCCGAATTTAGCTTAAGATGATTCTGATAAAACCAGTCCTTTCAGAAAAATAAAATTAAAAAATTTTCAAAAGAGGACAAATAAAGTTGTTAAACTGGGTTTATCTGTAATCAAATTTTATTTTCTGTTGTTGAAATGAGCATTCTTCGAAATCTACCTCCGCCTATAGGCCAAGCCGACAGGGATTTTTTGGCTTTAAATCTTATCTTTATGAACAAGAATCTTATCTTTCTTAATTTAATTCTACTGAAATTTAGTGCTTTTCTTTTAACCAAAATGTGTGGAGTCACATTTCTTCTACCCCCTCCCACTCCCTTGTCACAAACTGTCACAATTTCATGAACCCCCCCCCCCCCCTTTAAGCGTGACATCATTTATGGGCGGCCCCATAGATGGTTCCTCAAAAATATATGAAGAACAAGTCAGATATGGCAATCGCAAAACTTTTTTTCTATCTCATTCATGTTAGTATTTCAAAATTTGTTACCACAATTTTTCAAATTAAATGGCAATCTATGCCCATTATAGGAATTCTAAAGATGTGAAATTCTGCGCATTGTTGGTGATGTTCTGTGCATAATTGATTTACCGATTGAATAATCGTGTTTAAAACTAACCCAATATGTTACGTATTCTATATTAATTTTCGGTAAAAGAATATATGAATCTTAACATAAGATTTTTTAAAGAGAAATCTATTTTTAACAGCTTCAAATATGCGAATCCAAAACTGCAGATTTTTCTTCTAAGGAGTTTATAAATTATGCTTAATTTATACTTTCCTAACGATCTGCTTTGCATCATTTAATAATTAATTTAACATTAGGAGTTAAAAACTTTAAATCTGTATTATTCCATATCTATTTGACCAAATGGCTTCCCGTTAAATATGAAAGTAAAATATACCAATAAAGACTTAAAATGTGTTATCAAATTACGTATTAGTATTGAAAATTTTAAAGTTTGTTCCCATTTTTGTATGTAAATGATTCCTTTAGCATGTTTGAAGTACATTATTAATTAGTGTCGATTATTATTAATCGATTCATACCAGTCATATTTTTATAGTTTGTGACTGAGTAATGATCAAAATTCGAAGTTTTTTTTATTACTCTCTTTCTCATTGGCGAGTATCAGATTTTCATCACATTCAAATGAACAAATAAATTCTGAATATAATTGATCTTTTTACCTTTACGAAAACAAGGTGGAACCCGTCGAGTTTCGACGAAAGAAAATATTTAAGAAGAAACTGTTTCATTGATTTATAATAAATATACAAAATTAGTTATATAACAGAAAACGTACCTCATATTTGTAAGTCTAACTCTTAAAAAATGATATTTAAACCTAAGTTAACAAAATATAGTTTCCATAAACTTCAGTTTTAGAAATTATTAAAATTAAACTTTAATCGTAATTTAAGCCGTTAAATATAATAAAGATCTGTTATTATGACAAAGTTATCAATTAAGGTTTTTATGCTTGGTATTCCAAAATGAAAAGCAGTAAAATTCATTCCACTTTGACTGAATTATAGAATTTTTCCCCGTAAAATCTAATCCCGATATCATTTTCACCATCTCAAACTTTACACATGGATCTCTTATACCAGTATTCATGTTTTTTTTCCTTTACTTTTCAATAGAAATAAAGTGCATTTGTTGCCAAGATTACAAAAGCGATATTAAAAACTACAAAAAAAATTAATATCTCTGAAAAAAATTAAGATACAGTTTTCAAACATATTGCATTTAAAAGTATATTTTTCTGCTATACGATAACGTAAAAATTGAAAATGTGGGATGTTCAGAAATTTAAACATTTGCAATAACAAAAATTCCACAACACAAAATTCATTTCAAATTTCAAAGTGTTGCCATTCGCAAAATGACGTGTGCGTTACACACAGATACGTTTGGCCTTTATAATATCAATAGAAATCATAATTTTTAATGAAAACTTATATTTTCTTCAATAACCTATTTGAATTTTCCATTATACTCAAAAGCATGGGCCACTTTACTCTAATAATAAAGCTTGCTTAATTACCTAACATTGTACACAACACAGACCTGTTTACAGTAAATGAAGTCATAAAAGGTTTTCCCATGTAAAATACAAGAGTGAGGAAAGCACTTACACTGACGTTGAATTATTGTAAGTGCACAACGCAGTCGTTTATTATAAACAAGCATCCCTGAGTTACATAAGCACTAGTAGTATCTCATTAATTAATAGGTATTCAAATGTAAGACAGTTTAATTATCGTGCTTTCAACCTATATTATGGAAATGAATAAGTTTATCATAAACTCTCCTTAATAAGCATTAAGTTAATATTTTACTACTTCTATAGGAACTTCCTAGTTAAACATAACTGAAAACTTATAAAATCGTAGCCAAATATACAAAAACACCAAAACTGACCTACAAAGATGAAAGTATATTGCGCTGAGGAATTTATAGAAGTATGCTAAAATGTGTTTGTGACAAAGTTTTTACTGTTTAACAAGCTGAAACAATGTGTTACAAAATATACAGGGTGTTTCAGTTAAACGTTTCAGAACTCCTAAGAGGGGTAGAGTGCATCATGACGATTCGAAATCATATAGCATTGCGGGATCAGAAATGCTTTCCCGACGCGCTAGATGGCGTTGTGCGAAAGTTCCGAGCTTTCAGGCAGGGAATCGTCACCCGACCTATCATGTCTCGATTTTTATTTCTGGGGTCAATATGAAAACACTCGTTTATGACACCCTTGTTGACAATGCTGAGGATCTGGTTGCAAGAATCGCAGTAGCTGCCGGAGAAATTCGAGATATACCTGGAGTATTCGAGAATGTTCGGATTTCCGGAACGCCGGAGATGTGAGGTGTGCATAGTAGTCGGTGGCAGAAATTTCGAACACTTACTTTGACCCATGTACCTTTTGCCTTTTATACATGTACTAATGAAACGATTTTTCACTTACGGTGTCTTTTTTATATGGTGCTTCTGTGTACATCACCGCTTCAGGAAAACATTTCCGACCCCACATTGCTATATGATTCCGAGTAGTCATGATGCACCCTACTTTTCTTAGGGGTTCTGAAACGTTTAACTGAAACGCCCTGTATAATATGAACTTTAAAATGTTCAGGATTATTTAGAAGGCGATTAAAATAAACAACTAGAGATGTTAATAGTTAATTTTATTTAAAAACATCTTAGTACTTTCAAGCCTTTAATCAGGCTCTTCCTCAGAGAATATTTTCTTTTATAAATTACAAATACATGATACTGTTTTGAAAATGAACGAGACTGTAATTTGTAAGAAAATATTCTCTGAGGAAGAGCCTGATTAAAGGCTTGAAAGTACAGTAAGACCCCCGCTAATTCGGACCCCGTTAATCCGGATCTCCGGAATATCCGGATCGGTTTGGTCACTTTTTTTTCAAGTTTGAGATGCGCTTGGCTAATTTCATTAACATTAAGTTGTTTCATCGTCGTATTCTGAATTTTAAAAAAACTCTTTCTGAAATATTTTAGGCAGAATTAAACAAAGTAAACATTTTTTACTGTCTGTAAATATTCAATAAGTTTAACATAAAGGTGATTTTCTGTAAGTATGTTTTATTATATTTCATTTTTTTTAAACTCTCCGAATAATCCGGATTTTTGATAATCCGGATTGTGTTCGGTCCCAATTAATCCGAATTATCGGGGTTTTACTGTACTAAGATGTTTTTAAATAAAATTAGCTATTAACATCTCTGTTTGATGATTTTAATCGCCTTTTAAGTAATCCTGAACATTTTAAAGTTCACATCATACATTTTGTGTTAAAACAAGGTGAAAATTGCGTTCCGTCATATATTTTACATTTATTTACAATAAGTGTTAACATATTAATCACATTAAAATTAGCAGCAGGTATGCAAATAAGATACACAAAATATTTTAATATAAATAACTCGCGTTCTGTACAGTCATTTACATCTTATCTAATCATCGATTTTCAGTTATCAAATAAAGTGAAAACTACTATTTGGAAAAGGTGGTTCTAATAACTTTAGGGAACACACATTTTGTTGGCTTAGATCGAACACTTGTTTTTGGCTAATTGTTGGTATCTAAATCCAAAAATGACTCCAGTTCTTTTTTTTTTTTTTTTATCACAATAACGTTTTAAGCTACGGGTTACCCCCAAAATCCTACTTAAAGTGGATACAAAGGAAAATAAAGAACAAGTGGATAAGTGTGATCCCAGATAGCACAGAGGGTTTCGTTTAATATCTCCTTCAAAATACTTTAGCATTAAACTATAATAAACAAAAAACGGTTTTTTGGCGCTATTTCGGATTTCTTTGCCAATCGCGCCAACCAGAGCAGAATACTGAATTCTCCCTTAAATGCTGCCCTGATAGCATAGATTTGTTAATTTCTCTATCAAGATCTGCAGATTTAGTGAAGGTACGCAAGTAAATAAATTTATAAATAAAAGTAAAATATTGAAAACCTTAGCATAAATTTAACAAAGATCAAACTGGCCACCGAAGGTGGCTAGTAACTTAAATGAATAAGAATTTAATAAATAAAAAAAAATATTATAAAAGGATCAATTACACTGTTTGATAATACTACATACAATAATTCGGCTCATCAGTGTATAATAGATGTTAAAAACTTTAATTAAAAAATTATGTACTACTTACAATATAAAGTAGAATTAATTTCCTACAGTTTCGAACAGTACAACTTGTTCACTATCAGGAAACATTAAGAGAGAAAACTAACACGTTATACAATTTACATGATACAATACTAAAAGGTTTTAGTAAATTTCATAACATTCATAGTCCATATACAGGGACACATAAAATATTTCAGTTACATTTTTCCCTGTGAACAATGATTGCTCGAAGTGTGTTTTACGTTGTAATACGCGTTTTTAAATTATTTTTTGTCTTTGCATACTACTTAATGTGTATTAATTCTATCGGTCATGTACAGGGATGCATAAAACATTTGAAATATATCTTCGTTTACTGATGGAAATTTCTCAAGGAAAGTTTTTAACTGTGCAATGCATTTTCAAATTAAACAAAATTTTAACATACTATGTATCATGTGATAAATCTGTAGTTTCAAATTTTTATTCTTTGTATTATTTAATCCTTGCATTTTTCTGATTCAATTAAGGAAAAATTTCTCTCTTTAAAAAGCGGTGATAAAATATTTAAAATTATGTAGATTACATGAAAAAATAGGTATTATTTGAAAGTTTTTTTTCAAAAATATTGATCAGTTAATTGATTAAATATTTTAGTTACACGCTCTATTTATTTGATACTTGGGAAAAAAGTAATATTCCTTTTCTTAAAATAAAATTATTCTAACCATAAGCTCTATCGATTTTAATCAATTAAGCTGAAAACGAACATGATCTTTTATGTCGCAGCAAAAATCTTTCAACCCTAACACACCATGAAATTTTCAATTACAAGTAACATTTCCTCAATCCATTATGTTTCAGTGTAAAATGTCAACGTAATAGATGTTTTCTATTATTCTTTGTTGTACAAAAATATATGAAGATTTTGACAAAATATTTCACGCAAAGTGCTTTACCATGTTGTCAAATGAATTAATTTTCATTTGAGCATGGCATTTTTTTTATCTATTTTAAAGACTGTCATAATTTTTAAATGAAGAATTATGCAGCAATTTCTGTTTTCGCATAGGAAATCACTCTTCGTTATTTCTTAACAGTAAATAGCATTCTAAATTTTAATAAATAATTCGTCATTTATCAGTTATACAGTGTGTCCCAGAAATAATGAAACAAATTTTAAGGGGACGTAAGGGACATCACAAGGATTCAGATTTGTATAGCAACCCATGGTAGGAAACGTTTTCCTGCCGCGGTAGCGAAGACAAAAACACGAGAAAGACAGGACATGAATAAGGAGAAAAAAACAGCTTTATTAACCTTAGTACAGTAGAAAACTAAGAAAAAAGAACATTAAAAAGACAACGATCCTCATCAAAGTAGGTGTTCGGAATTACGATCCCGAGCCGTGATGCATGAAGGCGCATCTGCGGTGCATGGAAGATCTAGTATTCGCTAGAAAATACCGCGAATGTCCCGAACCTCCCTAGTAGCTGCCACGACGCGTGCAACAAGTTCCCCATCACTTTCCTTCGTTGTCTCAGAATTTTTGCAGCACTAAAAATAATAAACATGTTTTCTCTCCCTGTTCTTGTCCTTTCTTTCTTGTGTTTTCTGTCGTCACTACCGCGCCATGAAAATGTTCCCGAACATGGGTTGCTATACAAATCTGATTCGTTGTTATGTCTCCTACCTCCCCTTAAAATTTGTCCCATTATTTCTGGGACACCCTGTATATAGAGATGAAATTTCCGCACTTTTGCACACCAGTATTTTGTTAAAGAAAATGTTGATCTGTTAAATAGAAAAAATGTTCCGATTAAATGAAATTATACTTTCTCTAATAATATACTGGTGTGCAAAATCCAAAAATCTCATCCGTATCTTTAGTTCATCGTGTAGAAATTTATTCATTTACGTCTCATTACATTTTTTTTCCGCCTTATAAAATTTATTCATACACTAATTTATATAGTCATATTTTCATTAACTTTAAGTTAATATTCAGTTTGTGTATATATACGCTGTAAACTTATAATGAACTTATAATAAATTACTTGAAACATACTATTTTCTTCATTTTCAGGTGCGTTCGTAATTATGTAAATACGTATCACCTATACTCCTCGTTCAGTCCGCTCATCCGTCTGTCCCTTATATAACAGAGCAAAAACTACCCAATCCAATCATTTGAAGTTTAAAATATGTGATTGTTGCATAATTTTGTCGAGTTATTTCAGATTTTATGATAATTGTACGCATAAATTAATTACAGGTCGAATCAAAAATATTCCGTTACATTATGGCCAATGGGAAAAAGTAATTTCAAGTGCATTTTAATGATGTTACTCTCTTTCGAACGTAATAAAATTAATGCGCCTCTATGAAGTATAATAAAATATAGATTCTGTACAATCTGTGATGCAAATAATATTTGTTATTAGTGCACAGTATCTACAAAAGTATTCCATTACACAATGGTATAAAAGAAAACTTTGTTTGGGGCGCGTTTTAATAACATTAAAATATTTCCCATTTTATGAAATTGATAGATGTTGCTGAGGTTTATTACAATTTACTTCCTGTATAACAGAAAGCAGATAATATTTACAGGGATACACACAAGATTTCGGACACTGTAATGCATCTAAAGTACCGTATACTATTACGCTAAGATCTGATTATTTTTAAAACTTCCTCTTGTAGTGCGAACGTGTCTCATTTGCTACGCTTGACGTACAATTTCCAACTTGTTTCTGAGAGTATATACCTCCAGGAATGAAAAATGATTTAGAATTCCCTCCCCCACTCCTAATCATTCCTTCAAAGTATTATCCCTTAAGTACACTCAGAGAAACGTAATGATAAATCATTTAAAATAAGGTAAAACCTGTTCAAAGAAAGAAATGTACAATAGGTATGAAATCTATCCCATCATTAAAGGTACACTAAAACATAACTGCTTATGAATAATAATACATCATTCATTATCTTTAGTATGAAAAAAAATTGTGTCGTGATGCCCAAATTTCAATTTGCTACATATCACTTTATCAATGTAATCTGTGTCAGAAAACATTAAAGTTGTAGACATTTGATAAACGTCTCAAAGATAGAAATCTGAAACGCCAGATCTTTTTTTTTTTTTAGATTAAAAAAAATTTATTATGAAAGGAAGGAGTTATATTTACTCTTAATTATGTTTAAATGTTATACATAACATGTTCCTGTATAATTCTTTGAAAATTAAAACATCACATAGCCTATATAAGACTGTTTATCTCTAACTCTGTCCCCTTGCGGACACAAGTTTGTTCAGCAGATGACGAGCTGTAATTGTTGTAGCTCGAAACGCGTCCTGATTTGTTATTTCCGTTTAACGGTGATTTATGCAAAGTGTATTATTGTATTTAATAATTATCGGCAGTGTTATCGGTGTTATTTCACGGAAGTGGCAATCCCAAAATTTTCTTCTATCTCATCCATGTTAATATTTCACAATTCGTTATCACAGTGCCAAAATTAAGTAGCAATCTAAACCCATCATGGGAGTTCTAAAGATATGAAATTCCGTGCACTAGTTCTTGAGATATGACTACCACCAAAATCATGTCAATATTGAAAAATGCATCACAGCGGTGCAATATGTTAGGTGATTTACACAAAAATCTAATCAGCAAGAACTTATGTCAATGTCTAACTAAATCGGAAGTTTCATAAAAATCCGCCTTTTTACTTTATTCTATCTTCAATAGAAGAAAGTATTGTAATCGAAATTTTTTCGACTTCCGATTTTTGCCGGATTTACACGTTTTAGGGGTCAGAGATACCAAAAAAATGTTTTAACAAAATGTCTGTCTGTCCGTGTATCTGTGTGTGGGTGTGCCCGTATGTCGCCCTTCTACCATCAAAAAGTGTATAAAGTTATACATAGAATTGAACCAAATTTTTTGTGAATGTTTACTGAACTTGTTAAAAATGCAGCATAGTAAAGCAACTTGTTGGGCGATTTACACAAAAAAGTAATCAGCAACCAATTTATATGAGGGACTAACTGAATCTAAAGTTTTATTAAATTCTCCTTATCAGTTCTTGAGCTAGAACGCCCATGTCATTGTACAGACAGACAGGCAGGCAGGTTAACTCACAGACAGATATTTTGTAAAAACATGCTTTCGAGATCTATGATTCCTAAAAATTGTGAATCAGTCTAAAACTGGAATTCGAAAATTTTCTCAAATCTAATACATTCTTCTTGTAAAGACAGAAGAAAGTAAAAATTGGTTTTAGTTTTTTACAAATCTATGTATACGATTTATTATCAATTTTAAAGTTTGGAAACATTTATTTCCATATAGTCAAATTTTTGTGTTTAAAATTTTCTACTTTTATTCGACTGTAAACGGGCATTAAAATTATAACATTAAAGTAATATTGATTTATTTTAAATATCCATACATTTATCATGACATTTTTGAAGAAATTCATTGTAATTTATGTATGTCTCGAATGTAATTATTCCTGATAAATCCTTAAGTAATAAATATTTTAAATATTCTTACGGTTTAAAAAATACATATATTATCATAATAATTCAGAACTTAGTTTAAAATGCAAACTTCATTTCAAAGTCTCTTTATGCAATTTAATTTATTTTCGAAAACATAGTTATATCTAAAGAATCGCTGTCAAAGGGAATAGTTAATGCTATTCTTAAATATTATGAATTCCTTTTATTAAAGGCATTTTATTCCAAAGATTTCATTTAAAATAGTCTGACATTTTAACATCCCAAGTAAGATTTTAATAATACAGAAATGTACTGTGTTATGAAATATCTTTGTGTCATGTTGCATTTTGATAAAATACAGAATACAATACAATCGATAAAGGTACATTGTGCTATTATCTTAAAATCCGACTGAGTAATTCATAATTCTAAAAAAGAAAACTTTTGTAACGATAAGCAAGTAATACGTTTTTCAATTTAACTATACTTTCAAAATTAAACGGATATTGCTGTTTACTTTTAATTAAATGAAATGTTGTTTAATTTTTGGTATCAATCGCCCTACAGATGACGCTGCTATGCTGTATTTTTCATGATTTTGTAATAAATGTATCTCAAGAACTAATGCGTAGATTTTCATAAAACTTCAGATTCAGTTAGCACCTGATAAAAAAAAATTATCCTCATTAGTTTTTGATGTACATCACCCAGCAGGAGTGCTCTTATGCAATTTTTTAAGATATTACAATGGCTCTATCTCAAAAACTAATGCACGGATTTTCATCAAACTTCAGAAATAGTTATAAGTTGACATAAGTGGTTGCTAAATAGATTTTAGCTTAAACCACCAACAGATGGCGCTGCATTTTTCAGGAAGTATTAACATACGATGGAAGAAAGTTTTGGGATTGTCACATCTGACTACTTTTATATATATATACATATTGTTTTTACTTTCTTCTATCTTTACAAGAAAAAAGTATTGAATTCGTAAAAATTTTCGGTTTTTGACTGATTTACAGGTTTTACGGGTCAGAGATTCCAAAAAACATAGTTTTACAAAATGTCTGTCTGTGAATCTGTGACTCTGAACATCTGTCTGTATGTGGCATTAATTTTGTGGGTGCTCTTTCTCAAAAACTAATTCTCGGAATTTCATAAAAATTTATATTCAGATGGGCTCTAATACAAATTGATGCTGACTAGGTTCCTTTTTTGCGTATGTAAATCGCACAATAGTTGGCGCTGCTTCATTTTTTACGACTTACTCAAAAGATACATCTCAAGAACTAATGCACGGATTTCTATCAAACTTCAGATTCAGTTAATCCTTGACAAGAATTGAAGCTATTTATATTTTGATGAAAATCTTTCAAAAGGTGGCGCTGCTATGCTGCATTTCCACGATTTTCGCAATAGTTCTATCTCAAGAACTAATCCAAAAAATTTAATGAAAATGTATTTATCGATAGTCTTTGATATAGATTGATGTTGATTAATTTTTGGTCTAAATTGCTCAACAGGTGGCATTTTTTACGCTGTAATTACGCGTAAGCTTTTACGATTTACGCAACAGGTCTATCTCAAAAATAATGCATGGATTTTCATCAAACTTCATAGTCAGTAAATTCGTGACATGAACTAATTCAGTTTACATTTTGGTGTCTGTTTATATTTGGTGCTCTCCCAACAGGTGATGCTGCTATGCTGAATTTTATTCCGATTCCTACAATAGCTCTATCTCAAGAGCTAATTCATGAATTTTCATCAAACTTCGGATTCGGGTATAGCATAGTAAATATCGTTGCTGTTTATATTTTGGTATAAATCGCCCAATGGCAGGCGCTTTTATGCTACAATTTTCCCGATATCCACAATAATCCTATTTCAAGAAGTATTGCACGGAATTTTATGCCTATAGAATCCTCAGGATGAGCATTGTTTGTCATTTAATTTTGGCACTGTGGTAGCCAATTTTAAAGAATTATCATGCATGGGATAGAAGAAAGTTTTGAGATTGCAACGTCCGACTAGTTTAATATGCAAGTGTAAATAAATTAGCACACATAAGTTTTGAAAAATCAATACAATAATTTTCTAGAAAAAAATCTACAGAACTTCTATGATTTCTATAGAAACATTTCCTGATTTTCTATATAATTCTTTAAAACACTATAGAAAGACTATTCTATAGAAGTACTTTTTTTAGAAAAAGCATTCTACAGAACTCTTTAAAATTCTACAGTGATAGCATTCGATAAAAATATTTTCTTCAAAAAAGTATTCTATAGAACTCTTCAAAAAGCTATAGAAATAGTATTTTATAAAAAAGGTATATACAGCTTGTAAAGAATTCTATAAATCATTTAATTATAATTTATTTTTCAATTAATTTTCAGCAGTGAAATTACGCTTGAAATCC
Organism: Maratus speculifer; assembly: GCA_964019185.1. NCBI lineage: Eukaryota > Metazoa > Arthropoda > Arachnida > Araneae > Salticidae > Maratus > Maratus speculifer. The sequence goes on from OZ025300.1 coordinate 111,126,276, forward strand.
TTTATATAATAAAAGCCTAAGTCATGTGACTGTCAACACTTCCGGACTTACCCACTTCACTTTTTATATGCTAAGCAGCCAATTTCGTGTCAGCCAGCGCAGTTGATAAGTCGCCAATCTATATTATAAAAGCCCAATGTCATCAACACTTCCAAGCCTCCCCACTTCACATTTTTATATGCATGATTGCCATTTTGGTGCTTTTATGCTAGCTGAGTGCAGGTTTGCCAAATTTTATGCCATATACCAGTTTCATTTGAAACATAAAACTATAACTTATTTCATTTAAATACATAACTTTTATTTATAACACAGATTAAAAAATATGTATATCAGATTCATTCATCTCATTTAAAATACAATACTAAATGTATTTTTCCAACATAGGTAATTGGCAAAAGAAAGTGAATGCTTGGCGAGAAAAGAAATTTGACAAAATCTTTTCTCGCAAAACCTTTTTATTTTTTCATATGCACAATCACACACATAAATAATTAGTAATAACCTAGACCAAAATAATTTATTGCAACATAAAAGCATTGTTTCTAATTTATACTTTTAAAAAAGTATGTATATTTTGAGATAACACCCACTGAATTTAAATTGACATTCATAGTTTAATATCGCATTCCTAAAAAATGAATAAGCCGTAAAAGATTCATTCAATCACGAACGGGAAAAAAATAATCATGGAGGTTCGTAAAGCAAGTTTTTCAACAATAAATGGACAATATTCTTATGACATCATTGTAGATAATGACGTGACAGTTTTGTTATGTCTTAAGACATCATACTAGGTAAAATTGAGGTGTTGTTTAGAGTTTGAATTCACGTTTTTTATGGTCATATTTATGAACTTAGAAACGAAATTAATGAAAAAAGCATGCTTTTTCATTATTAAATTTTGAAATAATGAATCATGAAATGCTACCATGATTGCAAACAGTTCTTAATTTCTCTGGTCGGAATCTTCCGATTTGGATAATGATTGAAGAAGTAAATTAAATTAAGAGTAAAAATAACATGATGGAATGCGTAGAGACCAAATTGGTCGCCATAGGCGGCTAGTTATTGAATATTTAATATGTGATCACATATTAAATATTCGAATTCTATAAAATTCTATACAGCTCTGTGAACTATTTTTGAATGTGTTACAACTAATTCAATGTATTAGAGGTTCAATGTATTAGAGTTTCTGATAATCAAGAAAATTATATTTTATGTTACTCAAAACCTCTCATAAACTAAACGCATTTATTTCTGTTATTCCCTTAGCTAATTATTGTTTTTGCCATTCTTACAAGTTAAAGGAAATACACATTATCATAACAATTTATCAAATAGTTTAATGCGTAAAATCAATTTGAAATTCACTTTGTATCATTTATCTTGATTTTCGTACAGATATTGCATCTAACCTTGTCTTCAAAGTGAATAGTTAATATAGTTCTTGAATATTATAATTTACCTTAATTTTCATACAGATGTTACTTCTAATATTGTCTTTAAAATGAATAGTTAATATTGTTCTTGAGTTTTATAATTGGTTCTTCATTAAAAAAGTTTTCTTTCAGAGCATTATGCAGTTTGTATAATATTATTGAAATCACAGCAAAAGATTTTCAGTAATGTAAAATTGGACTTTACTCTAGACTATAGAATGAATTTGTTCGACGTCTCAAATTACAATGAATTTCAGAATACAGTAAGATAAAACAATATTCAGTATGCATTATTTTAAAATATACTCAGATAAATTTTGAGTTTAATTTTATAATTTTAAAAAGAGAAGCTTTTCCATTGTCAAAGAAAGTGAAAATATCCGTTTTTTCGCAACCTTCTTGGGTAATTTAAAATAAAAACAAGTCGTAAATTGTGCATTAAACGTGGCAAATGAGGTGAGTACTACAATTAGTTTTATAAATACTCAAATATTGGTGCAATAGCTGTTGCACTTTTATGCAAAAGTGCATGAATACAAAATTTATTCCTATTATATATATGTTAAATTTAGTAAAACGGAAATAATGTGAATTCATCTTAAATGGAACGCAAACACCGTGGTAACCTAGAATCATTTCTTATGGCATATCATTGAACTAAATATGTATGATAGGATGGAATAGAAAGAAGAAGATTTTTATTGATATCTTTTTTTAATTTAGATTCGTTTTTCAAAAAAATTCGAAATATTCGACAAAATTCTTTAGTGATTTTCTATATTAAATTTCAAATCATTTGGTTGGGTAGTTTTCGCGCTGTTATACGCGTACAAAAGTACGATAAACAGATGATCGAACTAGAAGTCTATGGGTGATACTATTTATAAAATTACGAACGCACCTTAAAAAGAGGAAAGTGTATCTAGTTTCGGATGTTATGCATGCATGTGAGTATGCATTTATGCAATTTTTCTGAAAAACAACTGAGCAGATTTGAATATAATTTTTTACCTCTATCGAAATGATCGAAGAGGTTGAAACTATCTTCTTTGAGCTTAAGAATTTTATGCTGCTATAAGATTCACCAACATTTAGAGAGACATTTGAGCCAACACATGATTCCCTCTAACTTTTCGCGAAATATCCGCACAACACCCAGTGTGATAGCAAACAACAATGTCCTCCAACTTTTTTCTGTAGTTCCAAAAAAATCTCCGATAGCCCTTTGACGGTTAAAGCACTTCTATTCATAAAATACTAAAATGATTGAATGACACCGGAATTTAAAAACAAATTTATTTCATAATATATAAATGTTTTTTTTTTTTGCGTTCTTTGTAAAATTAAATTTTCATTTAAAAATTCCCGTGTCAGTATGGCATTTCGCAATTCAAATTAAATGGTATTCTGGGCGCGTATACGCGCTTATAACCGCGAAAGGACTAGCCAAAACTTTTCATCCAACATCGAACATTTCAACGAATCAGAGATAAGCGATTGATACGAATAGGCGATAAATATTAACGGACGGTACTAGTAATACTGCTTTTCCTTCATTTTCTCCGACTTTTCCAAAGACAGTTGTAACTTTTTTTCTCTCTTAGAACGGGAAAAAGTTAGGATTAAAAATCGGCTGAAAAGTTTGTTGTGCGTAAAGTTCGTGAATCTGATAACAGCTTTAGAAGTGAGTTTTCCCTGAGACTGTTGAAAGAGGCGAAGAATGAGGTGGCGAAAGGTCTTATCAGGATGCGCAACTAAACATGGATGACACGTGTCTAACTGCAGGTGTTAAGTAATCTAGGAAGTCACCCAAGGCTGGGATTACGGTGCCTCACTTAAGATCGGCGTCGAGACTTATGATGTAAGCAAAGCGTTAACGGCATTACGCTGTCTCATGATCTTTAAACAATTTGAAAGCAGTCTTAAGATTAAACACAAACGGATGCACGAGCAACCACAATAAATGTAACTACGGCCTCTGATTGGCTGAGAGAAAGAGGGCTTACGCCAAAACTCTGAGGCACCGTAATACCAAGTTACGATAGATCGCAGGAATGCCCATCTTACGATCGCGCGTATAACTTAAGATAGTGAGGCACCGTAATCCCAGAATGAATTCTGAGGATCTCAAGTTGTTGGACATGAAAGTGTCCTCGATATCATCGATGCATGATAGAATCATAGATGCACGAAGCTCGATGTTTTGATAGGAAAGTGGAAGGAGAAATACAAGCTGATCTTGTCAAACTTCGACTTTGATACCATGGAAGAGTTTTTCAACCTCGGGTCAGGAGAGAAATGCAAATAAGGCGATTAATGGATCGCTATTTAGACATAATGGCTCCAGATTGTTCTATATCAGCAACAAGAGGAACCATGAATTTTTCAAGAAAAACTTTGAAGATGGAAGGCCTAGCAAACTATCCTGATGTTCCAAATATTTCCAGATCTGATTCCATATCTCATCATAGGCAGTCTCCAAAAAGCTAAAAACGCTAAAAATATTACAAATATCAATCACAAAAGAGCAATGTTAGTATCAACAGTATTGCGGCAATAAATGTTTTATCATAGCATTTCCATGTTGCGACAAAATATTAATATTTTCAATATTGTTTGAAATAATATTAAAAATTATATTACATAGATGTTTCATACCATTTTTCTTGTTTCGTTTGTTTATTTATTATGCTTTCTTTCAGTGTTACATACTGATATTAGTAATTGAAACTTGTTAGTCTCGTTTGGAAGTCATTTGTAAAAATGACAAATTTCACTAATGCAACAGTATTCCTATTTCTTTTAGTTTCATGCTGTGTCCTTAAGTGCTGAATTTTCTGAGAGTTAGAATAAAATATTCAATACTTGACTATTCTACAATAAGTTTCTTGCAATAGATTATTATTGGACGAAGTTTTTATGCTCATTCATTTTCTGCATTCGACAGATGGTTTATCATAATTATTCTATCACTTCGATCCATTGCAGAAATAATTTGTCATTTCTAAGATCACATCTTATGCGTTAAACAAAGTTTTGCATAAATTGTTGATCTTGAAAGCTTTGGGGTTCGGTGATAAATTATTTTTTTGTTTTAACGATCTATTTTTTTATACATAAGAAAGGTTATTAAAGAGAAAGTATATTGCATCTACATTATAATTTTTTTTGATGATATTTTTATGTAAATTTTGAAACAACATTAATTATTTCTGTATTGTGCGTATATTTTGAAACAAGATCATGAAGGTTTTCCCTGGGGATGAAAATTTCAAACTCATTTAAATTGATCCGTAAAAATTTAGAAAAGAATTAAATGAAAACGATTATTTTAGTATGAATGAATGCCTTTCTATATCATGAAATGCATATTGATATATTTTTAATATTTATTGGTATTTTGCTTATGTTTTTATTCAATTTAATTATTTTTTTAAATCGTAGATACCAACATCTTTTAATTATTCCGGACTCTGATCCAAGAAAACATGTTTTCAACCAAACATTTTATTTAATAAAAATTTCAAAATAAAACCTAATAAGTGTACCAACCAGCCTAGGTATTTAGGTAATACCAACAGTATTACCTAATATCTGTGATTAAGTAATAACCAGGTAAGGCACATTTTTGAAAAATTGAAATAATTTGGGAAAATGTTACTTTAAAGGAGTACTTTCATCTGCCATAGTACTGAAAAATGAAAATCGAATACTTCCCGTCATAGGGCGACTATAAATTTTCATTTAAAAATTGACAATATTTTTAATTGGTTCTCAATTAATAAAAACTATTTTTATATAACTATTTTGGCAAAAACAGAGGTTCTTATATCTTAATTGAATGTAGTGAAAATTATTAAGTTCTAATCCGTATTATAAAAGTAATGATAAAAAGACATTTGAAAACTTTAAAAGTTAATTACTCAAAATATTAAAAATGTGCCTTACCTGATTATTACCGGAAGCCACAGATATTTACCCACAGTTGAACATGCCATTGTGTTTATGGAAGTGAAAAAACAATAGATACTTCTTATTGATAATCTAACATTTTTCGTTTCTAAATCCTTTCAGAGTTTAAACAAATCATTCTATACTTTTTCAGTTTCACAGAATGTTTTTTGTGATGCATTGTTGTAGAACTAAATTTCGTTGTCATTTATTTTCTACTTGTCAACAGACTTTTTATCATAATGACTCTATCGCTTTAAACCTAAGAATAATAATTTGTCGTTCCTAATTTTTTTCCTATAAGGTACGAGAAGATTTGAATAGATTATTGAACGTCAAAGATTTGCAGTTCTGTCATAAATATTTTTTCTGTTTACAGTTTTAATGAGATACACACACACACACATGTATAACCATTAAATGTAATACAATTTACCTCATTAAAACATGGAAAAAATAAATTAAAATGGGTGTAATCGAAATTTGTAGAACCAAAGTAGATTCATCAGACCTACAAATACTTTGAACTACAAATAAAATGTGTGCTTTCATCTTCGTATTAGCTATGAAAGCAAAATAAAATAAATTTCGGGTTATCAACACACATAAACGCAGATAAAATCGGGGAAAACATTCAAATTGAAATGTAATAATAAGATTGCATTGGATAAAAATGGAAAACCATACTAAACAACCATCTAAAAGATGCATCAAAAAATATACTGGCATGTTACGATTCAACTATTGCCAAAAAATCGGATATTTTAAAAATAATGGACCAAGGAGTAAGTCCCTATATTTAAGATACAAACTTCAATATGTGAGATCAGCATACCCTTTAGCTCAGCCAAACTCTACCTTGTTGTCCAATAAAACACCGTAATGCTGCAATTTTTTGAGAAATTACTAAAATAAATATCATGGTACAAAATGAAATACATTAAATTATTTATATATTTATTATTTTCCATTTTATACTATATAATTATATAGTTATTTCACGATGACTTTATTCATATATACTCTCTTTAAGTATACAAGTTAAATTTAAAATTCTTTATTAAATGAAAAATATTATAAGAAGTAATATACAATTGATTTATATTAAAAATATAAATATAAATATTAAAAATATTGATTTATATTAATATTAAAAATATGTAAAATTTGATATGGTGAATCATTAATTAATTATTTCCATAATTAAATGAACCAAACTATAAAATAACAAGAATTAAATCATTCTTACATCATGTCCTAATTACTTAAAAAATATGTAAAATAATGATAATTAATTAAATAACCAATATCATAATGTTTAGATATTAAAGGGGTAAAATTAAATATTGATATTAATTTCATTTAATATGACCATTCTAATTTAAACTTTAATAATATAATAGTAGAAGATAAAAAATATATATATGTATAATTAATGTATGCATTTTATACACTTACAATATAATATTTCAAATATTGTCCAAATTTAGCTTGAAGTTAGATTCAAGTTAATCATTACCATTAATTTATAGTAATATTAATAGATTTAATAAATATAACTATACAATTATTCATACATGTGTGTCGATTCAACTTCCGATATATAACATGTTATTACAATTTATCAGATGTCCACCAACTATTTTGTTTTTCATATATACTATAAATATATCAATTAACAATTGCTTATTATCCAGACAACGCCTGTACTTTAACATCTACCAATCCATCCATCCTATTAATTTTTTTGATTATTTATTTTTATTTATTTATTTATTTATTTATTTATTTATTTGAATTGTTTATTATTTTTATATATTTTATAATTTTTTTACGCAATGTATTAATTATTTTTAAAATAATGTAGGTACTAATTGTATATTAAAGAATATATGAATATTTTAGGAAAAACTATTATTTAATGCATCATAAATTAATTTTTTAATATTGTTATTAATAATACGAAATATAGAATTGTGAAGACAGGATTTAAAATTTGTAAATGTAGTAACTGTGAATTTAAATTCATTACCTTTATCATATATATCAGATATAATTTTGGGGGGGTTTTTTAGTACAATTTTAAGATCTAAAAAATTAATGGTATTGTTAATAAGTAGGTTTTCTTTTAATTCTAAATTAGCTGGATAATCTATTTAGAAATGAGAAATATTGGTAGGTTCGGTAACAATTAAAATTATATATTCAATATATCGATATTAACGTGTCTAATTATTAATATAGTTACGTTCTTAATGATATGACTATAAGTCTCATAATAAACTGGAAATTTAACCATCTTGTGGTATATTGACTTTTTGTTGATATATTGTGATATCTTCTAAAATAAAATTATTATATATAATGAAGTTTGTTAAAGCATGAAAATAATCTGTATCGATAATCGATTATAAATTCAATTTATGAGGATATTTTTTAAATAAAGCATTTATTATATCATGTATATCTAATAAATCTGTATTATAAAAAAAAAGATCTTTGAAATCATATGTTGTTATATTGTTTAGACATTTAAGATTATACATAACTATATATATATATATATATACCGATATGATTGACGAAAAGTAGCATTTGAGATTTTGTCAGGACCAGTGATTCCGAGTTTCATCTGGCCCCACCAGTGGCCGAAAGGTTCTGACCTCTCAACTGGTAGACGGCAGGTGTTGGGTTCGAAACCAATCGCGTCCGTCGGCCTAACCGTTCGGAGTTTTCATGGTTTTCTTCGAATGTTGCGTAAATACGGGTTATGTTCCCTTAGAAAGACCCCCACGAAGGGAATCCCCCCCCCTTCAGGGGCTATATCTTTAGAGTTGATTATCGGCCAAATAAACCAAACCAAAAACTGACTTTCATCAGCTCCAAATAGAGATGGGCATTATTTAACGTATTAGGATAAAAAACACTGTTACTGTGCTGGAACCTAATATTGCATTAACATGTTATTGAAAAGTCCCTGTTAATTAAATAACATATGGTTTTAAATGACAGCTTCTTCATTCATTTGCCTCAGTAAAGAAATCAATTTCGTACCATTAAAATAGCGCAATATTCACTAAAAATGTCCTGAATCGTTTCCTTTGCATTTCCGCAACTGAAAATCAACAACAGATATTTTTTTTAATATTCCTCCATTCATTCTGATATATTTTCATGTCGCAGCAGTAAATCTGGTTCTTAATAGACAATGATCATTTTATCGTTTGGCTAACTTCCAACAAAAACAGATAATTTAACATATTGGCAATTATTTATCCGTAACTATTTTCTGCGGTCATTGTAACATTTGATCCAACAGCGTTTCAAATTAAAAAAAGAAACTAATAATAAATATAACAGAATAAACAATTTTTGTCTGAGTGAATGACATTTGATTAAAAGTGTTTGTTTATTCTTTATGGTTTGGTGGGATGAAATTATCGCATTATGGTATGAAAATGAAGAAAGTAGTAGGAAATGATTTCAAGTAGGGAAAAATTATGTGTTGATATTGCGAGTGTTGAATGAAAGATATGGGAAGTTAAGTCGTATTTGAATTTTTAAAAGGGCTGTTACTCATGGAATTTCGTTTTAGGGAGAGGAAGGGGGCGGGGATTTGGCACTATAAATTTTGTTTTTTGGCCAAATATTTTTTTTTATATTTGTTTTGTATTTGTGTTTAAAAGATTTTATTTCTGTTATTTTATCTCACTGGGTAGAAAAAAGAAAAAAAGATAATAGTCTCCTACAATTTGCGAAATAACTTAATTTTGGTACAGTTGTAATTAATTTGAAAAGCATATTTGTACGAACGAAATTTGTTTCGGTGAATTGCATTTAAAAGTATATAAATAATATTTTTGTGTTCTTGTGAAAATAGCTTTGGGGTCGTTCACAAATGATGTCATGCTTGGAGGGGGAAGGGGGGGGGACTAGGAGATTATTGAAAATATGACAGTTTGTGACAAGGAGGTGGGAGGGGGTAAAAAGAAATGTAACGTCACACATTTTGGTTAAAATAAAAGCATTAAAAATAAGCAGATTAAATTAGAAGTTATTTTAAAAATAAAGTACTTTGTGTTCATAAAGTAAGCATATGATTTAAAAAACCTAATATATTAAATTCTATTTCAAATTTCAAAATGCTATTATTTTCAGTTGCTCTTTCATATTAATATTTTATTACTATTCTATATTATTTATGTTTTTGTAGTGAATCTTAACATTATTTGAAACAAAAAAAGTACATGAATCATTTTTATTGTTATGGTTATGAATATCATTAAAACACTCAGTTAAAAAATAAAGTTTGAAATATGATCTATAACATAGTGCTTTGTTTCTGAACCTGAAGTACATGTTTATGTAATATATCGTGACATGTGACAAGAACAAGATGTGTGTGTGTGTGTGGGGGGGGGGGGGGTTTAAGGTGAAGTGTGGCAATTTGCGACAAAGGGGAGGAAGGGGGACAAAAAATATTGAAAAAAAAAGTATAATCATTTATGGACAGCCCCTTTGAATATGCGTTGATAGACATCGCTGATATTAAGTCGCGGATCAAATTTTTCCTTTTTAATACTTACCAGCGCAGTTGGAAAATGTTTATGAATTCGGTTTGTCTGTCCTGCGCTCTAACTTGCTTAAATATAGTCCGATTGTCATGAAATGGATGTATATGTTAGTGGGATTAAGTATGGCATGTTCGGTATTGAAAAGAGAGTGCGTTTTTTTTCTTTTTTCGTATATTTGCAGGGCCATTCAGAAGAATTCCATTACATTATGGTATATGTTGAAAAATCACTCGCCAATGCCTGTGTTCTATAAGCTTTATTTAGAAAAAGTTTCTCCACGTTCTAACAACTAAAACAATAAAAATTTATTCTTGCATGCTCGAACATTTCGGAGTTAAAATGAGTGAATTAATTAAATTTTTAATCCCAAACTGATTTTGATTTATCGTCGTAGAAAATAGTATTTATAATTACGTCAAAAAATTATTTAAAACATTTTGTTTGAAATGATTTCTAATTAAAATACCATAAGTTACCTGTTATAAAAATAACAGGTTGTTGGAACCTGTTACCTGTAAAAGAGTGGAACGATGTAACCTGTTAACCAAAAATAACTGTATTTCCCATCTCTAGCTCCAAATAACCTTTTTAACTCTAATTCAGACTTGTAGGTGATGCCACCAAACCGAAGTATTAAAGGGACAATTATCCAGCAGCAGATTAACTAAAGAAAAACCTCTCTCTTCTGTATTCGAACTGAAAAGGACAATGTGAAGTGATGAGTAATCACTTTTCGTGAACTTTGCATAGTCTCTAAGACACGTACTTTCACTTAGGGGCGTATATCTTCAGCAAAGCAGATATCCAACTTTTAATAGCAGGACTTTAAAAAATATATGGGAAACTACAAAAAATCTCTCAAAATCTTGCCCCAAATGACAAATATTCATCTTATTGTACCTTTTATTTAACCAAGAATCATTTTATATATTTTAAATAATTATGTAATCTTTCAGTTTCATTAAAATAGAAATAAACTCAGTATTACAATTATCGCTCTTCCATAAATAAAAATTAAACATCGTCATGCAGATAATTGACGGACTACTAGATGCTGTGCTACTGAAAAATGAGTTGATTATTTCATTTACCTATATTTTATAAATAATTAATAAATAAAGAGGGTATATATATATATACAAATACTTAATCAACTTTATTGTGAGGAAATTGCTATCGGACTCAGATCTTCAGATTTTAATAAAGAAAAAGTACATTACAGCTTAATCATGAAATAACTTTTTCGAGGCAATAATAGAAGAGATTTCGGGGTGATTTCGAGTGAAGTGGTTAAAATGTTTTGCATTCCTCTAAAAATGAATTTAAAATGGAATTTTATGAAAAAGGGATTCTAAAGAAAAATTCTGTATCTTATTCTGAAATCTTAGCATATCAGTTTTAGTGGTATAAAGAAGCGTTGGGATAACACTTTTTTATCCTCGCTTTCTATTTGAAGTAGTTTTCAAAATTAATTGAAAACAGATCTCGGGCCTTTCAGCTATAGTCGTACAATGATATTTTAAAATAATAAGAGCTGTGAATTTTGAAGATTTCTGTCAGTCGTAGTTTTTAATTAATAAATTGTCTACTTTTAACAAATTTTCAGAGAAATGAAAATTGCAAAACGCCTTCGTGAAACAAGGATTCTTAATTATTAATTCTAAATATCAGAAGATTTTTTAAATGAAAAAAAAATACCTTGAAATCCTTTTCAAATATAATTAACATTTCCTATTGCATAAATTAACGTTAAAATTCTAATGCCTTGACTAATTAATTGAAATTCGTATAAAGCACAAGTAAACTGTACCAAAATTCCTTTTAAATGCATATATATAACACAAAATTACCTAAAATACAGTTAAATACCATAAAAATACTGAAAAATTAAAATTAAAATCCAAAAACATTTTCGCTCAAATTCACACATCCATCGTCAGTGGTTATTTAAATGTTGCTATTTTAGTTTGCACTTATTCATCAAAGAGGGACCGTTGTAATTAAAAAATGATATGGAAGATAAGTTGAAAGGAAAAGGTATTTAAATTTCAACAAAACAAACTTTTATCAACTATGTAGAAATGCTTTCAATCTCCACTTATGCCATATGTCATTATAAAAGCCATCATTCAAGAACCTAATTTACTCCCTTTCTGTACGTCTCGTAGCGGTCTGTACTGCGAAAGGTGATTATTCTGGCTTTTGACAAGTGGTCACACAAAATGTTTATGTGGATCATAAAAAAAAAAAAAAAAAAAAAAAAAAAAAAAAAAAAAAAAAAAAATCCGGTTAATTCAATTCAGAAGAACAGTCATTTTCCGGGGTCTCCCAGACCTCAGATTGTCCTGAAGGCCATGACTATCTTTATATAACTTTTAAATATCGTTTACAGTTGATTAAACTGATCGATAATTTTGCCGCAATATCTCGAGAAGATTGGCCCTTTAGTGAAAAACTAATTACTCATTTCCGAACAATAAAAGTTAAACTTTTTAATTTTGGATTTAAACTACGCTATTCACTTTGATTCCTTCACAAACACGACCAAAAAACACTTTACCGATAGAAAAAACTAAGAAATGATGAGTAGCCGGAAACTTTTGCACACGAGAACTTCGAATTCTGCCCCCTTTGCATGAAGCGTCTTCAGTATCCAATCAAAATGATCACGTGATCAGAGGTTATTCACATATTCCTAACTTTTGAAGCAATCGTGCTCTTTACTGAAACCTTCGGGCAAATAAATCAAAGAAGCTAACTGGCCGGAAACTTTTGACCGCCACTGTATAAACAATAATTTAAATATGACAATCAATTCAAATTCGCAAAATTATGACTACATTTCTCACAAAAGTAAAAAGCTATTAAAAAAATTACCGCAATCAAAATGTAATTTGCATAGTGTGTTAGCAAGATGTATAGAGCAACTTTTGTAAAAGTCTGAAAAACACAGCTTGAATATTCTGAAAATAATCGTCTATAGAATAAGCTCAAAATCCGTTATTCCGAAAATAAAGCAAAAAGATGAGGGGTTGTATCCTAATATTGTAGTACGTGCAATATTGTGTATGTTATATTGACACTAATCAGTAAGTATATGGATACAACCCCTTATCTTTTCGCTTTATTTTGGGAATAACGGATTTTGAGCTTATTCTATCAACGATTATTTTCAGAATTTTCAAGCTATGTTTTTTAGACTTTTGTAGAAGTTGCTCTATATATTTAACTAACACAGTATGCAAATTACATTTTGATTGCTGTAACGCATGCGCAGTGAAACATTATTTAGTAAACCTGCCCCTAACGGCGAGCGAGGGGGGGGGGCAAAAGTATTGAAAAAAAAGTGTGAGATCATCTACGGACAGCCCATTATTCGCCTACAATTTAAAGCATAAATGATGGGAACAACCAAACATTAGTGTTATTTCATCTTATTTATGTTCTAAGTCCTTAAGTTCTAAATCATTTTCCAAAGAAAATAGAATATTGAAAACTTGTCTCTTTGACGTAAATTTCTTGTGATTGATTGTTATTGGACGAAGTTTCATTTGCCATTTATTTTTTACCTTCTTAAGCATTCTTTTTCGTATTGATTCTGCTTCTTCAAAACAAAAAACGATAATTTGTCATTCTTAATATTTTTCTATAAGTTAAGCAAAGTTTTGCATAAGATTATTTGGAAGACCTTCAGTTTATAGATAAATTATTCTCTTGTCAATAGTTTTTACGTTTTCTTCCGTAAGAAGCAACCAGTGTTCTCACTGTTGCTCGTCATTGGACCAAATTGCGACTAAATTCTTCATTTGCTAAACAAGCGATTAGATAAATGAAGAATTTAGTAAACAAGCGATTAGATTCGCCAAATTGCTAGTGCTCAGTTTTTACTTTTTCTTTTTTTTCTTTTTCGTTTTTCATACATATGCATATATAAAATTTTTAATATACACATAATTTTAATATATATATATATATATATATTAATATATTAGTAGCTCATAGTTGAAATTAGATTAATAACAATTGTTGTTGCATTGAAAAATACATTTCTCTTAATGATATTTTCATGCAAAATTGTAACCATTTTTATTATTAGTTTTATCTCTTGTACATACAATATATGGCCAAAGGTGGGCGGCCACTTGCGACTTTAGACATTTTGTTAAACATCTAGAAAATACATGAGGAATTTTCCTGAAACTCCAAGTTTCTAAGCATACTAGTACAAGTCATGTATTATCTTCAAGATTTTTTCCCCCGAAAGTCCAGAGGAGGCCGTCTACAAATTGAAAAACAACGAATATCTTTTGGATAACCATGGCAAAACTAATGTAGCAAAATTGTCCAAACTGAAGATTATGATTAAGTGGCTTATTCTCATAAACTGTGTTCACTTTTATGAGAATACCATGTACATAACGTACCAACATAGTACAGCGTAGAACCAACATGGTGGAAACTGTCCAAGCTCGGAGATAAACGGGAATGAACCCGGAACCCTTGGAATAGAGCTCTAAGTGCTCTACCATATTGGTTCTACGTTTAGTAAGCAAGTGATAGTTCACATATTAAATGTTCAATAATTTCAAGCGTAATTTCCAGCTGAAAATTTAAATATATATTCACCGATGTTTGTGTCTCATGTTACGCCTCAAGATTGTGTGCTCATGAAGACTTCCATCTTGTGCTGCAGAGCAGCCTTACCAACATATGAGTGTGAAAAGTGCCAACCTGGATATTGTCCTCGTAGCTTAAATGATAGAGCACTTGGAGCGCTATTCCAAGGGTTCCGAGTTCGATCCCTGGCTTGGTCGTTTTTCACCATGTTGGTTCTACACGCTTAGTAATCAAGTGATAGTTCACATATGAAATATTCAATACTTCATTTTTTCTTGTCTTTTTTTTTTTTTTTTTTTTTTTTTTTGTATGTATGTATGTATGTGTGCATTTTTTATGCATATATAATGTCATACTTATTTGCTTTTTGTATTTATTCATTGTGATGCTTCTTGTTTTAATAATATCCTTTTTATTATAAATATACAATATATAATAATTACCTGCTTCCTGTACATGCGCATATTCATGCTCCTTGTATTGGTACTAAGTATTTGAAAATCTCAGTTTTATTAAAGTTATATTTACTTCATTTCTCAATTCTCATTTGGAAATTATGTAATAAAAGATTCAATTTTATGGGAAATGTATGTTAAATCATTAAGGAATCGCACTGGAAATAAATAGCTATTGTGCTTCTGCTTAAATACTTAAATATAAAATAAACAAATGGTAAGAAATGATCTGAGTATATTACAAAAAAACTTTTTATACAATGAAATGTAAGTGAAAACTTTAAATGTAAGTGAAAAGAATGCGGATTATTAATAAAGTTAATAAAAAATCTGTATCAAAGATGCAACCTCTGACAATAAAGTTCGGTGAATAGTCCTGTAACATTAATGTAGATGAAATATTAACTAAAGTTACCATACCATCCTTCGAAATAGTCATCTCCCATTACTATGCACTGCTGAGATCTCTTATACATGTCCTGTGGAAATTCGCAAGAAGTCTTCTTTTGGGATGGAGTTTAAAAGCTTCGTCACGTTTCGTAGGATGTCAGCAATATGGTCAAATCTCTTTCAAAGAGAGTTTGAGGGGTGAAAATAGGAAGAAGTCTTAAGGATTGAAATCTGGCGAGTATGGTGGATGTTCAATTTGCACCATCCCACATGAATTACTTTCGGTGTCTTGCAAAGCTTAAAACCAAACTTTAAACTGATCTTTTGTTCGTTCATTTTCCTGTTCTCAATTAAGAACCAACACACTGAACAAGCACTTAGTAAAGCACGTCTTACACAGAACAAAAACGACGCTCAGCTGAACAACGGGGGGAGGATGGTCAACACTTGCCTCTATGCAGTTGCAGCGTTTTGTTTCCCCAGTGTTACCAGATCGGTCATTCTGAATTCATTTACTGAACTTTTTTGCCAGAGGTAGTATGTATTATTTTTTAAAAAATCTATGCAATAAAAGAAACAATTTTAAGATTTGATCAATAAAAATGGAGGGAGCATTAGACAAAAAAGTGTTATTATTATTTTTTCCTTGAATATAAATGGAAACGTTTTGTTTACCGTATGAGTAAAGTTTACATAATATTTTCCCACAGTTTAAAATGCAACTGCGATGACATAAAAGAAAAAATGATACTGCTGTCTCTTGTTGTTTGAATTCTAAATTTTCAATTCATAAATCATTTCATAATGAAAATAAAACATTCAATATTTATCAATTTGACAGCACGTTTTGGATTGTTCTGGGAGAATACTTCATTGTCAATTATTTTTCTGCATCCGATAGACTGTTTATCATAATGATTCAATGGCTTCGAACCAAAGAACAATAATTTGTCATTCCTAATACTTTTTACAATAAAATGAGGAAAGTTTTGCATAAATTATTAAAGTTAGAACTGTCAGAGCTCAAACTGTCGAACTGTTAGAACAGCCAGTAATAAATTGTTTTCTTGCTAATAGTTTTAAAGATATACACTTTTTTCCCAAGAAGCAGTTTTTATGTTTTATAAAAGCATTCTTACTTATTATGGAAAAAATGATGAAAATTTTATGTAAATTTTGAAACAATATTTATTATTTTTGTGTGTTGCACATATTTAGGGATAAAATAGTAAATCTTTTTTTTTTGGGGGGGGGGAGGAGCTAATTCTTTGAAATCAGAAAAATTTTAATGTATGCACAAAGTAATTACATGGAATTGTCTGAATATGCTAATGCAAATCATTAGTTAAAGAGGAAATAAATGAATAAATTTCGATATCATATGAAATTTAAACTAAAATTTCTTGATGTTTATTGTTAGTTATTCCTAATTGAATGTAAGTAGCAATACTCTTCTTTCGAATATAAATACCTTAAGAGAAGGTGCTGAAAACATTCCTTATATTACAACCGTTTGCGAAAGTTTTTTTGAAAATATTTGATATGTTCATATAAAAAATTATCTTTAAATTCCATATTGCAAATCTAAACAATATACCAAAAAATAATTTTAAAAAAATATGCCGATGTAACTCGTAGTCAATTGATCATCTAGATTTTAAATGATTGTAAACTATTGTATTTTTCCACTAATAAAAATAAAGAAAAATAATTTCGAAGAAGGTGTAGTATCGGCTTTTTAAAACTCTTAACCTCCTCAGACCTGAGCATAAAATAGCTCTACAAATATATATTTATTGCTTTTGCATAATTGAAATGACACCATAGATGACAGAAAGAGTCATTTTTATGAAATCAGTACATTAGGGGACCGGTAATTTAGGTTTACAAATATGGATATAAAAGTAATAATCCCCCTGAAACATCACTTTAACTATCAGTAATATAAATTTAAGTAATAACAAAATTAAGGATTTTAAACAAGTAAATGATCAGCAAATCCACATTTTTTTTTTTTATTGTAAAGCATTTAAGTTAAATAATCATGAATATTTCTTATTTTCTTGGCCATAATGTCTTGAAGGTATTTTCGAAACTCGGATGAAAATAATATTTATTTTAACAGGTAATACTCATCAATGCTGACATTTGTTGGTTTTGTTTTAAAGCAAAACACATTCAGCTGTATAGAAGTAAAGTAAAAATGCAAAAAAATCGAACAGTTTAGTTTTTATGAGGAAAGGAATGGAGGTACACATTTGTGTACCTCAGGTCTGAAGAGGTTAAGGTGCAAGCAGACATAACCACTACTTACGGTCACGCGTCGGCGTGTTTTATGTTCTCAGACGACATGTTTCACGATATGTATACTGCCTTTTCCATGCCAAGGGAGGAAAACTTCAAACCTAAAAGGCCGTGAGTTTAATAATTCTGGTTCTGTAAGTTAAAGTACTGTATGATTTTAGAGTTTCTAAAAATAGATATTAAACAGTTCCTACCTTGCGTGTCATCTTCTTAACAGAGACTTCATTTACTTATCAGGAAACATCTGATTATATACATGATGATATTGCTGGAAAATTAATAATAAGATGAAACACAAGTAAGTATGTGTGAAAAAAAACTTTGATGACTTGGGAATTCACGAAGAAAGAATCTTCTTTTAATTACTTAACATGAGAAGATAGAACAGGTACAGATCGTGGTTACAATATTTTTACATAAAACTGGTTTAAACTAATTGACATAAAAAGGTTTTAAATGAGTTTTCTTTAAAGTTTTAAAGAAAAGTTATTTGTTCCGGAGCTGCAAACTAGCTTCCGAACATCAACTTATGCAACGCACTGCGCAGCAGAAAAATTCTTCTAGAGAAAAAAGGTCCGCACAAAATATATGACGTAATATCGAATGTTCGAAGAGGATTACTTCCTTTCTTTAAAACAGTTTTGTGGTGCTTGCATCTGTTGAGCAGTTTGGAAACAAATGTCCTATGATAAGTCTATTATTCCAATAAATCCAACTGTAGGGAAGAGAACCTTTTCCTCAAGTAGGGTTGGGCTCCTTATCTCCTGAACCATTGTAATCTCCCCGCATTCTATTGTCAATAAACCGAAGAACAATTAAAATAAAGGATTTCTTAAATTTCAGTTGGACAAAATACGCATGTACTCGTAGCCTTAAACATTCACTCAACAAGAAATAAAATATGCTTTAAAAAAATTCTAACCTACTTCAAAAACAGAATCAAGCTTGGCAACAACTTGGCACTAACTCATATGAATGCATAGTTTTAATATGCTTATGATTTGAAAACGGTTGCAACAATGAAAGATAAATTGCGATAAATCATTATTTTTTTATCAAATCATAAGCATATTTAAATCTATGCATTCATATGCGTTAACGCCAAACTGCTGGAAAAAACTAGTGTCGATCTGCTTTCGCTAACTTCGCAAAATCTATCCAGACCCCGACCTTTATTTAGTCTAGATTTCGCACTTTGAAAAAAAAAAAGATTTCGTATCTGTGTAAGAGTAATAGTTTCTTCTGGTAGCATCACATTTTTCGTATATTTGATTATTGTTAAGTCTATTATCCATGTTTATTTATTTTATTTTAATCCTCTCATCTTTAATTCTTGTGACATGTTTTGTATATGATGTAACGTGAAATGAAATTGTATTTTTTAATGTTTGAATATTATTTATTGAAAAGAATGAACGCTTTTAATTGGAAGATTTGAATTTTTTAAGTTTTTATTTTAGAAAAGTTCTAATCATCAGAATTTAATTAAATTAAATTGGGATCACATGGGTATCTTATATTTTCAAACAAAAAAAGAATTATCAAAATCGGTTCATATTTAGAAAAGTTGTGAGTAAACAAGAAATACATACAGGTCGAAATCATAACCTACTCCTTGTAATCGGTTAAAAAACACGGCTACCGTTAAAAATACTATCAACACACAAAAGAAAAGGCATTTCAAAAATCGTCAAAAAGGGTGGATTCGAAATAAGTAGTTCAAAATTTGTAATATCCTGCAGACGTATTCAAAAAAGATGTTTTATTCAATACTAGTTAAAGTACTCGACGTCGCACGGAATTTTAAGAATTTTTGTTTTGAAAAATATATTTCAAAACATACTGTATAAAACAAACAATAAAAAAAATCATTCAAAATGTAACACACAATAATCAAATGAAAACCCAATATTAAAATGTATAAATTTGTATAAACTCATATGATGTTATGTATTCACTTTCTGACGTCCATTATATTTCCAATAAGGCGTAATATTCACTTTAAAAAAATCGTGAAACTACTTATTTCATTTTCATTTTTTATGTGGAAATCTTTGTGATATCTTCGAATAGTAGCACTTCCTAAATGTAGATGGCGCAACGATACCGTAATCTGTTTTGTGAGGCAATGCATGTTGGCCAAATAAAATCGGAGATGTAAGAATGTTTTTGTCTTTCGGTTGCTGCGTGAGCGGCTATTGTATGATAGTGTAAATAAATGATGGAACTATAAAGGTTGTTTCCCTGGTGGAATTACAGTACAAGTAATTCGAACCCACACGATATTATAAAGTGGCGACTAAGATGGGATTATTTACCCATATTATTTTGTTAAGAAAAATATTGTGAAAAAAAAAAAGTAAACGCCGGGAAAAGAAATGGCTGTTGAAAAAGAAATTATTTCACTGGGTCGGCTAGAAGAATATGACTCAAAGGTTCCTTGGACTATTTATATTGAGAAAATGGATTTTTATTTCTGTGCGAATAATATAAAGAATGAAGAAATGAAAAAGAATATTTTGCTTAGTTCTGTTGGTACGACAACATTTACGATTTTAAGAGATATTATTGTCCCGAAGACGTTAAAGGAGATAAAATATGAAGATCTTTTTAAAAAAGCTAAAGAACATTTTTCTCCTTGTCCAAGTGAAATTGTAGAAAGATTCAAATTTCAGAAACGTCTTAAAAAGACAGGGGAAAGCATAGCTGAGTTTGTAAGAGAACTTAGAAGATTGTCTGAATTCTGTAATTTCGGAAACACCTTAAGTGACC
Organism: Maratus speculifer; assembly: GCA_964019185.1. Classification (NCBI taxonomy): domain Eukaryota; kingdom Metazoa; phylum Arthropoda; class Arachnida; order Araneae; family Salticidae; genus Maratus; species Maratus speculifer. The sequence continues at coordinate 111,146,784 of OZ025300.1, forward strand.
GCCTGCGTGACCAGCTTGTATTCGGAATACAAGATGAAAAGATACAACAAAAGCTGCTCGATTGTAAGGAATTAAATTTCCAGACTGCGGTGGAGATCGCAGAATCTTTTGAATCTGCGGAAGCCGGTGTGAAATCACTCATATAGGCGAAAGTACAGCTGTCAACCAAGTGCGCGCTAGAGTGGAGAAACCGAAACCAGAAAAGTTCTCTCACCCATTTAAGCCCAAAGAAGAAAAACTCGCGTCTGAGAAACCTTGTTTCAGATGTGCGAAACACCACAATCCTAAAATGTGCCCTTTCAAGAATGCTGAGTGCCATCTGTGCCACAAATTTGGTCACCTAAGAATTTGTTGTAGGAATCGAAAATTTATGATGAAAAATGATAAACAGAACAAAAACAGTAAAATTAAAATTGTTCAAGAGGAATATTGTTTTAATTGTGTGGACAACAACTCCAATAGTGTAACATGGCAAAAAAATGTAAAAATAAATGGGGTGAATGTTAAATTTGAAATTGACACCGGGGCGGCGCATACGATTGTAAATAAAAATGTGGCAGAAAAATTGTTCTCAGGTAAGCTACCTTTAATTAAATCTAAAGTTAAGTTACAAACTTATACTAAAGATTTTTTAACTGTATTAGGTGAGTTAAAAGTAGATGTTTTTGTTGATGAAAATTGTATACCTGATTTAAAAATATTAGTTATTAAAGAGCGAGGTCCGAGTCTAATTGGAAAAACTTGGTTAAAAGCATCAAAATTATTTTGGCCTAATGTAAATATGATTAAAAGTATTTCGAAAGATGATTTAATTAGAAATTTTCCAAATGTTGTTGCTGACGGGATTGGTACAATAAAAGGTCCTCCCGTTTCAATAAATTTGAAAAAGGATGCAAAACCAGTTTTTCTTAAGTCTCGACCTGTTCCGTTTGCTTTGAGAAGAGCTACTGATTTGGAATTGGAACGATTAACAAAAGAGGGTATTTTGAAACCTGTTGATCATTCAGATTGGGCTAGTCCTATAGTAATTGTTCCAAAACCAAATGGTACTGTTAGAATTTGTGATGATTATAGAGCCACAGTAAACTCAAATACAGAAAACGATAATTATCCTCTTCCTAGGATGGAAGAATTATTCTCTAAATTATCAGGTGGAAAATTCTTTACTGTTTTTGATTTAAAAGATGCTTATTTACAACAACCTGTAGATAATGAAAGTAGTAAAATTTTAACTATTAATACTCATAAAGGATTATTTAATGTTTTAAGATTAGCTTTTGGCGTAAAGTGTGCTCCTGGAATGTTCCAGAGAAATATAGAGAATATATTAAAAAAATATGAGTATGTTGGTGTATTTTTAGATGATGTAATCATAAATGCTAGGAATGAATCAGAACATTCTGAAAGAGTTGAAAGTGTTCTGAAATGCTTTTCTGAGCATGGTATAAGATTAAATAAGGAAAAATTAAAATTTATGGTTTCGGAAGTTTGCTATTTAGGACATAAAATTTCTCAGGAAGGAATTAGACCTATGCCAGAGAAAGTTAATGCTATTTTGAATGCACCTATTCCAAATAATGTGTCACAATTGCGTTCATTTTTAGGCTTAATTTCTTATTATAGAAACTTCCTACCTAATATTTCAGATGTCTTAGAACCTTTACATAGATTATTAGATAATAATGTTAAGTGGACATGGTCAGAAAAGCATGATAAAGCATTTCAAAAAGTTAAAGAATTATTATGTACATCACCTGTTTTAGAATTATATGATGTTAACAAAGATATTGTTTTGAACTGTGATGCTTCAGAATATGGCATTGGTTCTGTATTAAGCCATATTATTGAGGGTAAAGAGAAACCCATAGCTTATGCTTCTAGAACTTTAAATAAAACTGAAAGAAACTATGCAATGATAGATAAAGAAGCTTTATCTGTAATATTTGGTGTTACTAAATTTCACCAATATTTAGCTGGTAAACAGTTTAAAATTATAACAGATCACAAACCTTTAATTAGATTGTTTGATCCTGTTAAAAAGGTACCTGATACATTATCACCTAGAATGCTGAGATGGTCGCTTATGTTAGCAGGATATGATTATACAATTGAGTATCGCGAAGGTAAAAATAATAAAAATGCGGACGCATTAAGTAGATTACCTCTCCCAGAAACTGTAAATATAGTAAGTAATCCTGCTGAAATAATGTTTGTGTCAAATAATAATGATTGGCCTGTTACTTCTAAAACGATTGCAAAGTGGACAACTGAAAATCCTGTAACTAAACAAATTTTAGAGTGGGTACTACATGGATGGCCTCGAAAGGTTAAAGCAGAAGAATATCAACCTTATTTTCGTAGAAGGGATGAAATTTCCTCTTTAGAAAATTGTTTATTATGGGGGCATAGAGTAATTGTGCCAGAGGAAGGTAGAGAATATATATTGAAATTGTTGCATTCTGTTCATCAGGGTATGTCTAGCATGAAAGCTAAAGCTAGAGGGGTGGTTTGGTGGCCAAACATGGATAAGGAAATTGAACAAATGGTAAATTCATGTAGTAGATGCCAAATGTGCGCGAGGGATAATCCAAAAATGAAACCCTTAGAATGGAAGTCTGAATTACCCTGGGAAAGGATTCACATAGATTATGCAGGTCCGTTTGAAGGGAAATTTTTTTTAATAGTAGTTGATTCTTATACAAAATGGTTAGAAGTAGAAGTAGTACCCAGGACCGATAGTAGAAATACTATTAGAGTATTAAGAAGAATTTTTGCGACATTTGGATTACCTTTAGAATTAGTCAGTGATAATGGATCCGCGTTCACAAGTGAGGAATTTGAGGAATTTCTTTAAAATAATGGAATTAAGCATATACCTATTCCACCATATCATCCGTCGTCGAACGGACAGGCGGAAAGATACGTGCAAACTGTGAAAAATTGCCTTAGGAAACTGGATAAAAATGACATATCATTATCAATTGCACGACTTTTGTTAGAAAATCATTCAACTCCTCATTCGGTGACTGGTAAAACTCCTGCTGAATTAATGTTTGGAAGGCCAATTCGAACAGCCCTTCATTTAGTATTACCATCAAAACCTAAAATACAGCAACCCCTGCACAAATTTAAGCTTTATGAATTAGTTTTTGTTAAAAATTTTGGAAAGGGGGAGAAATGGGTAAAAGGAAAAATTATAAAATTATTAGGAAGTAGATGGGTTTTAGTAAATAGATGTGACGGAATAATGTGTAAGCGTCATGTAAATCAGTTGAGACGTAACAGAGAGATAAGTTACGAAAAATCTGAAAGAATTGAAGAAAATGACCACAATAACAAAAAAATGTCAGAAAGAGTTGAAAATATGGGTTATAGTGGTAAAAATTACAATGCTTATGATAATTATGAAAGGGTTAATAAAAACCGTTTTTCTGAGATTAATGGAAAAATAAAAGACCAACATGATAATGAGAATATTATGGAACCAAACAAATCTCAGCCTTCACATGATATTGTAACAGGTACTGTTGTGAGTAATAAAAATGATGCTATGACAGATATATCTGTAAAGGACACTGTGACTAAAAATAATAATGAGGACTCGAAGAAAAGTGTTCCAGTTCGAAGAAGCAATAGACCAAGATTGCCTGTAGTTCGTTTGAACTATGAGGAGAGGGGTGTGATATCTTCGAATAGTAGCACTTCCTAAATGTAGATGGCGCAACGATACCGTAATCTGTTTTGTGAGGCAATGCATGTTGGCCAAATAAAATCGGAGATGTAAGAATGTTTTTGTCTTTCGGTTGCTGCGTGAGCGGCTATTGTATGATAGTGTAAATAAATGATGGAACTATAAAGGTTGTTTCCCTGGTGGAATTACAGTACAAGTAATTCGAACCCACACGATATTATAATCTTGGAATAAAAAAGTTATGACGCAACATTCATTTTTTTTAATTCGTCAAACTATTTATTTCATTTTCATTTTTCACGAGGAAATCTTCCAATAGAAGAGTTTTAACGTAATATTAACTTTTTTTTATATTCATTAAACTGTTTATTTCGTTCTCATTTTTCACGTGAAAATCTTCCAATCGAAAAATAATTGTTGTGGTAAGAGTTATATTATGGATTTTTAATTGTTGGCAACTACTATAAAGAAAAATGTTTAAATTTGATTGGAAATTGCTGTTAAATTGGTGGTTTCTAAGTAATTTAAATTAACTTTAAATTATTTCAGTTCTGGATTACTTCAATTGCCTCGGACGTGTTTTAATACAGGGTACATGTTATTTCAGTTCTGGATTCCAAATTGTGGATTTGTATACAATTACTGACTGACAGACAAATTTTCCTTTTTGTACATTAGATGAAGCATTTCGGAGCCGATAAGAAAGCTCTTTCTATGCATATTGAAAGAACAGTGGTGAAGTGGGAATTTTGAAGAGAAAATTCATCTAATAGGGGGCTTAGCTCCATTTTTATAAATATTTCGGCTCGTATGGACTCGGACTCAAAGTGCATCCGTAATTATTTAAATACATAGCACCTAAATACTATTGAAATACGCAGTCCTCGTCTGACCTGTCCGTCTGTCCACGTGTAACAGCGTAAAAATTATCCAACCGAATAGTTTGAAATTCAATATTACCGTTCGAGAATTTTGTCGAGTCATTTCAATTTTCGTGAAAATCGAATCAAAAATTAAAAAGATATTTATAAAAGTTTTCTTCATTCTATTGAATCCTATCATGCGTAATTAATTTGTAGTGATCTCGATCAGTATAAAGCAAGTTACTAGCAGAAAGTAACTGGCTTGGCCTTTTGCTTGACGCTAACGCTCTCGCTTCTTGATCACGAGATCCCCAGATCAAAACCAACCGGGCCAGTCTCCTCATTGGTGACTGCGGACAACCACGCAACTCTTATCAACATCCAGCGCACAGCAATCAACTCACCTCATCATCAACAGATGGCAGCACCTAACAAAATCTCTCAACGCAAAGCCTGTTCTGGCATCACACTATGCGTACGACAGCATTCATTCACGAGTGCATATCGCTTGTCAGACGTCAGCAATACGTCTTTCTCACTGGGGGATACTGCTGTAGTGATCTCGAACAGTATAAAGCGAGTTACTAGCAGAAAGTAACTGGCTTGGCCTTTTGCTTGACGCTAACGCTCTCGCTTCTTGATCACGAGATCCCCAGATCAAAACCAACCGGCGCCCATCTCCTCAAATTCAATTATATCCACGGATATGTAATGATTATAGGTTGCCATGGTGATGGCGTCCTATTTAATATGGAGCTATGTTATTTGATCTGAGTATTTCTAAAACTAGTTATAGTAAAGATCGCACCTCATTTGAAATGTTTGCAAATAATTTTCTTCATTTTTTTTCTCATGTCTTAAGTATGAGTTTCTCATCACATTAAAATAAATAAATAGCTTCTAACTAAAATTTATCTTTTTAAATAGATTTCGTAAGGAATACTACCTATTGCAGTGGTTACCATTGTACAACTTTTGAAAAATTTCTTCATAACTTTTCATTATATGACCCCAGAAACTCAAAATCACCACCAAAAAAAATATATACATATACATTAATATGTATGTATGTACTAAATTTTGTCCGCACGATAAAAGTCGCAATTATGCACGAATTGTCTTCAAACTCGCCAAAAAACATTGAGATGGTTAATATCATGGCAGAGATTGCAAGTGGTTAAAATCGGCCCAAGAAAGTGGGAATGGGAAGAGTTCAAAAATTTGAATAACGCCTTAATATGGCTCTGACAAAAATAGCTCTTACAAAGTAATGACAGGAGAAAATAAGCATTTTTGATTATAGCAGTTGTCAAGAATTTAAAAAAATCCACAATAAAATTCTTACTACAACAATTACTTTACAGTTGAGAGATTTGCATGTGAAAAATAAAAATAAAAAAATAGTTTGATGAAAAAAAAAAAAAAGTTGAATGTTATGTCATAATATTTCTATAGCAAGATTTCTGCAAGAAAATAAAAAATTAAATAACTAGCTTGACGGATTTTTTTAAAGGAAATATTACGTCACATAGGAAAAATAATAGACGAAAAGCAGGTGAATATATCGTCATGTGAGTTTGTAAACACGTACTGAAACATGACAAAAACCAAACTACGTAAATGTTGGCATATTTTAACATTTTGAAGTTATCTGATTTTGTTTTTACCATTTTTAAATCTACCCCATATACATATGAATGTGTTTATGCGTAGGATTTTCACAGAAAGTTTAGGTCCCTAGAGGTCATCTTAGTGATGAAACTGGGCGTACCTCTAATCTTGATTTAGTTTTTGTTGATGAAATTTGCACCTAACTTCGAAATCTACCTCCGCCTGTAGGCCAAGCCAACAAAGTTTTTTTTTTTTTTTTTTTTTTTTTTTGAGTATGTGTTTCTAATTACATTCAAATAAACGAATCAATTGCTAACTTAAATTGACCTTTTTTACGTATCAGAAAAACAAAATCATAATTCTTAGGAGTTATGATAATTCTTCATAAATTTTCTTCTATAAATTATTTGCATTTTCAGTTATATTCAGAAAGCATAATAACAATTTCCTCATATAAAATAGCCGGCTTAATTATCTGGCGTGTACACAGCAGAGGCCTGTTTACAATTTAATGAACTCTTAAAAGGTTTTCTCATGTAAAATACATGCGAGAGGAAAGCTATTATGCTGATTTTGAATTGCCATAAGTGCGCAACGTGGTAGTTTATTATAAACAAGCATTCGATGAATTACGTAAGCAATTAGTATTCTCTCAATAATTAATAGGTACACATACAAGACATTTTACTTAATTATCATGTTTTCAACATAAAATACGGAAATGATTTGGTTTAATATAAATTTCCCTCATTAAACTATTTGCTTACTACTTCTATGTAACTCTTTTTCTTTTTTTGACGTACGTATCTCGCACGTTTGACGTTCAATATCTCACTTGTTACGTGTATTTGTAATTATGTAATTATGTAGCACCTACATAGTAATTATATAGCACCTATATTCAATCCGTCCATCTGTCCGCATATAACAACACAAAATCTACCCAACCGAAAAGTTTGATATTTAAAATAGATAAATATTACATAATTTTGTCGAGTCATTTCAAATTTTATGAAAATAGGATATATAGCTCAATTACAGGAACAATCAAAAGCATTCCGTTACATTACGGTCAATGGGAAAAAATAGTTTCAAATGCACTTTAATGATGCTACAGTCTTTCGAACTTAATACAATGCGTATACATCCATGAAATATATACTAAAATACACATTCTGTACAATAGAGGACGCAGAGAATATTTTTTTTGATTAATATACAAAGCCATGCAAAAGTATTATATTACATAACGGTATAATGAGCAACATTGTTTGGGGTGCGTTTTAATTCAATTAAATTATTTCACATTTTTTGAAATTGATATACGGTGCTGAGGATTACTTACAAGTTAATTCCTGTTTAATGGAAAGCATTTGGTCTTTATAGGGACACAAAAAAGATTTCGAATACTGTATTGTATCCAAAGTACTGTATATTTTAAAAACTTCATTATAGATCGAATGCACCTCATTTGCTAAGTCTGACATGCAATCTCCGACTTGTTTTATTTTCCAATTTAACATTTTGAAAGAGGTTTTTAGGCGAAATTTCAATGATAAATTATATAAAAAATGACAATTTTGCAAAAATGATATGTAGCTATGAAGTATGTACTATAATATACATTCTGTAGTGCAGAGAATATTTTTATTTATTTGCAGGGACACCCAAAAATATTCTATTGCATAATGATATAGGGGGAACATTGGTTAGGGCGCGTTTTAATTATACTAAACTATAACATTTTATGAAATTGATATTCTGAGGTTTACTAAAGGTTATTTCCTATATAACAAAAAGGAGATAGTATTGACAGGGACCCAGAAAAGTTTTTGGCTACTATGTAATGTATTAAAAATACTGTATAATATTGCACCAATATCTAAATATTTTTTAAACTTTCTTATAATACTAACACACCTCATTTGCTACGCTTGATGTGCACTTTTCGACTTATTTTTAAAATATTTCACAATATTTTAATAATATTCTAAATCCTTTAACAATGACTTTCTAAATAAATTATTCACAAATAAACATTCCGTTTCCAAATATCCTTTATCATAATATTGAATTTTCATCCTTGAAAGCGAGCTATTTTTAGCATTTTATTTATATTTCCAGCAATTATTAATTTTTGTGGATTGACTTGAAACTTTTAATGTAACATCTCTCAATTTTTCAAACTGAATACAACAAGTTTGTGTTTTGAATTAAGCTAATTATCTTACAAAACAACTTTCATGCTAATCATTAAATTTATGCATCGTATGATTTCTCAGTGAAGACAAAGCACGTCAGGGAATAAATCATGTCGTTGACGATCTAATTAAAGTGGATCTTGAATTATAGCAGAATTCGTAACCGAAAATTTTTAACTATTCACATTGTTAACTGATACATATTTAAGAAAATTATTATTATCATAGGAATTTTAGATATTAAAATTACAGCAAATGTATTCTTTCCATTGAAAGCTACTGAAAGGAAAGGATATAATGATGATAAGATTTTGATTAGACACCATATTCTGTAAAAAAGGACAATTGCTTCTTAAGGGAAACTGGGACACAATAACTTTCAAATTTTCTCTAAAAAAATTAAAAAAATTCATTATATATCTATCTATCTATATATATATAGAGAGAGAGAGAGAGAGGGCGTTCGTAATTATATAAATCCGTAGCACCTGTAGTCGTCGTTCAGTTCGTCCGTCTGCCCACAACAAACATAGACAAAACTACCAAACCGAATTTTTAGAAATTAATAATATATAATTTTTGCATAATTTTTTGGACTCATATCAAATTTTATGAAATCGGATACATATAGTTTAATAACAGGCACAATCAGACAGTAATCCGTTACATTGCGATCAATCGGAAAAAATCGTTTCCAGTGCATTTTAATGGTGTTATACTCTTTTGAACATAAAAAAGACATGCAGCTATGAAGTATGTACTATAATATACATTCTGTACATTCTGTGGTGCAGAGGATATTTTTATTCACTTACAGGGCCACACAAAAGTACTCTATTACATAAAGATATAGATGGAACATTGCTTAGGGCGCGTTTTAATTATCTTAAACTATTTAACATTTTATGAAATTTATATACGTTACTGAGGTTTACTAAAGGTTACTTCCTGTATAATAAAAGGGAGATAGTATTTACAGGGACACAGAAAAGTGTTTGGCTACTATATATTGTATTCGAAATATTGTATACTATTATACTAATATCTTCTTATAATACGAACACATCTCATTTGCTACGCTTGATTTGCATTTTCCGACTTGTTTTAAAAATATTTTACAATATTTTAATAATATTCTAAATCCTTTTACAATGACTTTCTAAATAAATTATTCACAAATAAATATTCCGTTTCCAAATATCCTTTATCATAATATTGAATTTTCAGCCTGAGAAGTGAGTTATTTTTAGAATTTCATTCACATTTCCAGCAATTGATCATTTTTGTGGATTGACTTGAAACTTTTAATGTAATGTGTCTCAATTATTCAAACTGAATATAACAAATTTGTTTTCTGCATTAAGCTAATGATCTTACAAAACAGCTTTGATGCTAATCATTAAATTTATGCATCGTATGATTTCTCAGTGAAGCCAAAGCACTTCAGAGAATAAATTGTGTCGTTGATGATCTTATTAAAAAGAAACTTGAATTATAGTAGAATTCTTAACTGGAAATTTTTTAACTATTCACAATGTTTACTATTTCATATTTAGGAAAATTATTAATATCAAAACAATTAAATATTAAAACTACAATATAGTATTCTTTCCGTTGAAAGCTACTGGAAAGGAAGATATAGTGATGATAAGATTTTGATTAGATACCGTACTCTGTAAAAAAGGACAAATGTTTCTCAAGCCCTTAATTCTCGCACCCGTGATTTTCACGGGCGGTGTAGGCGTAATTATTTAAATAGTTAGCACCTTAATGTTATTTAAATACGTAGTTCTCTTCTCCATCTGCCTATCTGTCAGCATATAACATCGTAAAAATTACTTAACCGGATTGTTTCAAATTCAGTAAATACAACCGTTGCAGAATTTTGGCGAGTCATTTCAAATTTCATGAAAATCGAATCAAAACTTAAAAATATATTAATAAAAGTTTTCTTCATTCTATTAAATCCTACCATACATAGTTAATTCAAGATAGCTTCTGTTAGGTAATGATTGTAGGTTGCCATGTTGATTTCATCCTATTTAAGATTGAATCATATTATTTCCACATTACTGAACTTAATATATAGAATCGTTTTAAGTTTTGTATTCTTGCATTTTTGCAAAAGCGTGCAACATTTATTGTACCAAGATCTAAATATTTATAAAACTAGTTATAGTACGAACGGTACCTTATTTGCCATGTTTGGCTTACAATTTTCTACTTGTTTTTTTTTTCTTTTTCCTTTTTTTTTCTTTTCTTTTTCTTTTTTTTTTTTTCTTTTTCTTTTTCTTTTGTTAAGTATGAGTTTATCATCACACTCAAGTAAATGAATCAGTTGCTAACTTAAATTGATCTTTTTTTATGTTTAAGGAAAACAAAATCGCAATTCTTAGCTGCAAATATTTTCTTTTATAATTTATTTAAAATTTCTATTACATTCAAAAAGCATAATGATAGTTACCTCATATAATCGAGCCGTCTTAATTATCTGGTATGTATACATAGCACAGGCATGTTTACAATTAATGAACTCTTAAAGGGTTTTCTCATGTAAAATACATGCGTGTGGAAGGCTTTTATGCTGATTTTGAATTGCCATAAGTACGCAACGTGGTCGTTTATTATAAACAAGCATCCGATGAGTTAGATAAGCACTTCATAGTCTCCCATTTATTAACCCCTTAACGCGCAGTGTTCGCTGGTCGGCAACACCTAAAGTTCCCCCTGTTTAGAGACACAAAAACTCCGTGAATATTTCAAAAACTACTCTAATGGCTACTTTAAATCTTTCTTATGAGTTCTAGATGGCAGCACCACAGAGATCAAACTCAACTGTTTTTAAATAATAGGTAAAATGTTTTACTGTAATATGCGCTTCACAGCAATGCTCTTCTCACTGTGCTTATCAATGCTTTACTTATGGGAGGTTACCCCTTTAGCAACAGCTGTATAATTAAAATGATTAGTGCAATCTTTACAAAACAATACCTGTATACTCCTCTAGGCCTAAATAGATTGTCTAATTTTTTTTCTCTTTAAATTCCAACTTTAAAGAGTACTCCGCCTGAAAAGGTTAATACACTGAAAAAATGAAGTGCTTAAAAATGAGTAAATCTATGCACTCACATCGAATTGAGTGTGTTTGGTTCAAAAATGAACACATTGCTTCCTCAATTTTGAAACATCACGTGTTATTAAATCCCATCAAATCATAACTTTGTACCCTGTAATGATTTATTTCATTCATAGCGGCATAAAATATGTTTATTAATGTGAATATTAAATAACCAATTGTATTTTTAAATAATATTTAAAAGTGCTCGCAAATAATGCTCTTGTCATACAAATATTCGATTTGGATATTTTGTTTATAATTTTGCTATTTTTCTTAATAAATAATCAATTACACTTTTTTTTAATAATTTTGAGCGAGAAATAAATGTCAGTACATTTTTACTTTAATTTGTATTTTCAAGAGGTACTTTATATTGATTCATATTTGAACACAGTTATGGATTCAAAAATGAGTACATGTGTTTCTCAGTTTTCAGTATATTTGGATCGGAGCTTTTTTGAGTATGTAAAGTATTTAAAATTGAGTATCTTTTACTCAGTTTTGATAACCCATTTTTAACACTTTCCAACAAAGTTGAAAAATGTGTATGCATTCGGTTTGTCTGTCCGTCTGGCCGGATGACCGTCTGTCCGCGCTCTAACTCCCGTAACTATACTCGGATTGCTATGAAATTTTTACATGTTAATGATATTTACCCTAGCATAAACCCTACTGAAAATGAAGCTTCTACTATGATTACTTTATTTACAGGGATTGTCGAAAGTTTTCCGATACATTACGGCCTATGGGAAAAAATCGTTTTAAATGAATTTTAAAGGTGTTACACCCTGTCAAACATATTCAAATTGCACTAAAGTGCACTAAAATATGTATTCTGTAAAATATGCAATGAAAATAATATTTATTATTGATTTATAGAGCCACTCAAAAGAATTCCATTACACAATAATAAAGAGAGGAATTGTTTGTGACGTATTTTAATTATGTTAAACTATTTCAAATATCACAAAATTGATATACGCAGCTGAGATTTAATATTTAACGCATAATATGAAGGGCATCGCATTTACGGGGACACACAAAATATTTCAAATCTTACATTCTTATCCGAAGTACTATATATTATCGATGATAGCTGATGAATAAATGAAATATATTTTCAATTAGGCTATGCGTTTTTAAGTTTTACTACATGTCTGCTAGTTATATGGTGTGTAAATGTTATAGTTGATATACAGGGTTACACAAAAGAGCTCATAAAGGTTACTGAAAGTGAAGGTAATTAACTTAAAGGTGGTTTTTAAATAAGTTATGCATTTTGACGTTGAACTGCTTTCAGTTAACTAAGAAATGTATGTAGAATATAGATAAAATGATATACAGGGTCACGCAAAGAATTAGCTACAAGGTCACACATAAATGATAATTTCAGGGAATGCGATTTAAGTAGTTTTAAGGGTGTTTTTGTATGAACTAAATTTTAACAAAATACCGGCATGCAATAAAGGTACTAGATAAATTACAGGGCTGAACAAAAGTATTCAAGTATTTTCCATCTACTTTAATAAAGTGCTAAAGGAGAAATTTCAACAATTTTACTTTCTTGTTAAACAAAATTTTCTTATTATATATATATATATATATATATATATATCAACCGACGGAACAAATACAGGGCTGTTCAAAAGTATCGGAATATATATTTGTCTATGGACAGTAGCATCTTATTTCCCTAAATAACAAAGTTTTGTTAACGATTTCAGGAAGTGTTCAAAAGTGTTTCATAATCTATGCTTAACGGATGATTTTTCTTACTTGTTTTTAGCGTAGGTATATATATGTAGACATTTAGTTTAATCATCGTGCTTTAAACCTATAATACGGAAATGATTTGATTTAATGCAAGTTTTCCTCATTAAACTGTTTGCTTACTACTTTTATGCAACTTTTTTTTTTACTCACGTATCTGCCCAGTTGAAGAACAATTTTTTATTCAAATAGTTTGATTCTCATCAGTTTTATAAAAGAGTGTAATTGGCTTTTTTGAAAATTATTAATATAATAACAATTAAATATTAATATTGTAGCAAATGAATTCTTTCCATTGAAAGCTACTGAAAGGGAGGACATAGTAATATTAACTTAAATTCTGATTAGTTACCATGCTGTGTAAAAAGGGACAAATGTTTCTTAAACCCCTCGCACTCATGACTTTCACAGACAGTGTCGGCTACTTTTTCAGGAGCGTTCGTATCTATATCTATATTATAAAGGCCAAACGTTATCTGTGCGTAACGCATACGTCATTTTGTGAATGGCAACACTTTCACAAGCAATTCCGTTTTGCAATTTTCGGTGTTGCAAATTTCATACTTATAAACATACTTATATCATTTTCAATTTATATACTGTCATATAGAGAAAAATATGTACTTTTAAATGTAATCGATTTGAAAACTGTATTTCAATTTATTCTTGACATATTAATTTTTTTATAGTTTTTAGTACGAATTTTGTAATTGTGGCAACAGAAATACGCCATTGTCTCTTAAAATTGAGAAAAATTAAAATGTGCGCATGTAAATTTTGAAATGAAAACTATGATGGGTACTTCTAGGTTATCCCGTCGACCAATCTCGCCAAATTATACAAATCGCCAAATTAATAGCCAAGTTATACATATTGACATAATTTTTATTTTAAATAACGAAAAAACATATAATTAATAGAATATTAATAAAAATATTAATAAAAAGTCGAAATAAAAATCACTTAATGATATTATTTTAAACACGTGAATCGCATTTAATGTCATTGAATGTGACATTCACGATCATCCATTATTGTCATTTAATCTTATAATTTGGCAATATTTTTTTGGCCGACGGGATAACCTAGAAGTACCCTATGACGGGATTAGATTTCACGTGAAATTTTAAAATTGTGTTAATTTGACTTTTTTTTTCCGTACGCATTTATACCAAACATAAGAGCCTCAATTGATAAATTCATCTTAATAACTGATCTTTATTGTATTTTGTTTTATTATTATATTTTTACATATGCAATTAAAGTTTAATTTTACTAATTTGGACAACTGAGTTTTATAGAAAAAGTATATATTTTTTTAATTTTAGCTTTAAGTAATATTTGTTTGAAAATTAGACTGACCATTGCAAAATGAATTTTTTACTCAGACAATTTTGCGGGTTTGTTATAAAACAATGAAACAGTTCTTTCTTAAACATTTACTTTCGCCAAAATTCGACGGGTTCCACCTTGTTTATATAAAAACGTAGCACCTATAGTTGTCTGGCCCGTCCATCTGTCTGTCTATCCGTCTATCCGCATGCAACAATGTAAAAACTGCCCAACTGAATGATTTGAATTTTAATGTATATAATTGTTGCAGAATTTTTCGAGTAATTTCAGATTTTATGAAACTCGAATCAAAAGTTAAAAAGATATTAAAAAAAGTTTATTTCATTCTATTAAATCCTATCATACGTTATTAATTCAATTATATCCCTTGGTAGGTAATGATTCTAGATTGCTATGGTGATTACGTCCTATTTAATCTGGAGTCATATTATTTTCATATTACTGAATTCAACTTATAAATATATCGTAATAAATTTTGTATTCATGCCTTTTTTTGCATAAGAGTACAACAGCTATTGCATTAAGATCTGAATATTTATAAAACTAAGTTATAATATGAACATACCTCAATTGCCACGCTCGGCAAATAATTTCCTGCCTTTTTTCTTTTCTCATTCTTTAATTATGAGTTTCTGATTACATTAAAATAAGCGAATCAATTGCTAATAAAAACGGATCTTTTTTTACGTTTAAGGAAAAAAAAATATAATTCTTAGCTGCAAATTTACATTTTCTTCTATGATTTATTTGAATTTTGAATTACATTCAAAAATCATAATGACAGTTTCCTCATATAATAGAGCCCCAGCTTAATTATCTGTTGTGTACACAACACAGACCTATTTACAATTTAAGGAACTTTTAAAAGGTTTACCCATGTAAAATTGTGCTGATTTGAATTGCCGTAAGTGCGCAACGAGGTCGTTTATTATAAATAAGCATCCTATGAGTTAGGTAAGCAGTTCGTAGTTTCTCATTAATTAGTAGGTATATATATATACATGTATATATAAGACATTTAGTTTAACTATCATGCTTTCAACCTAAAATACAGAAATGATTTTATATAATATAAATAACCTTCATTAAATTATATACTTACGACACTGCTCAAAACAATTAAGGGAGCACATGGTTTTAACGAAATTACGCAAATACTTACACTGATAAGTAACATAAAACTAGGACTTCCCTCAGAGGGATTAGTCTGAGCGATGTTGCTGAGAATACACATTTAATAACTTGCGACAAGTAAAGAAAATGAGATGTTACCTTTAATTGGTCATTCATTGTGATAAAATATGATGAAAATAAGCATATTGAATCATAGAATTACAGAATCTTATATATAAAGTTGCATATACTATTTTTATAAAAGGGAAAGCAAACCATACATGGATATAAAATTGGAAATATGCAAAATGTTAAAAGTAATACAGAAAATAAAACACCAAATTTTCCTACATTGGAAATATAACTTTTTGAAATGATATCATGAGCATAAACAGAAGCTCCGCACCGATTTGAGAAACTATAAATAACATAAAATATTATGTTTGAAGAAAATGGAGTGTATTTTATATGGTGTGAGATCCGTCTGAATAATTTATATTGTTGAACATCTGTTTTCCATGGATACCATGAGGTTGTCGATAAGAATTAAGGAATCCTTTTTTAAGAATTTGTCCTAAACGAGCATTTACATCTTATAAGTTACTGTGATGCCAAAGTTCTAGTTTCAAATCCCAACAATATCCTAGAAATTTCAATATTCTCAATAAATTGGGTTTAAAACTTTTTCTAGAAAAAAAAATGTTTAATTTGTGAATTTAAATTGTCGAATGTTTTAGAAATCGTTCATAACGAGAATATTATATCTTAGAAGTTGCCACAAAAAAAATAAAAAAATTTAGTCATATCAACATTAAAGAATTTTCAATTTTAGAACTTTTTTTGCTCGTGCATTGATAGTGATTGTTGTTCCAACTTCCGACTATTGTTACCAACATCTTTTGCCCACATTATTTTTTAAATCGGCTAGGTACTCCCAATGATAACGAAAAACACACAAACGTTATTGCTTTATAGCACAGAAATATAGAATCAAAAGCTATTTATCTTCTATTATATACATAAATTATCTAATAAGTGCTAGCAGATGCATTTTTAAATATACATAGATCAATATAATTCTTCATTTTTCTTTTCTTAGTATTTTTTAATATTCATTTTTCATTTATTTGTATTATTCAGTAAAAAACTCACTTTCTTAAGCTCGAATTACGTCAAACTTTTTATAAAAGCGCCAAAGTCCATATAACAGCGAAGTATTGTGAAGAGTATTAAATACAAGGCAGTAAGACACTTAGTCAAGCGCAGATAAAAAATCGCCAAATATTGTTCTTTTCGCCCTCTCTCGAAATGGATTTTTTTCGTACATCCGTACATTTCCGTACATTAGGATTTTGAGTCATCTTATTTAAAATTCAAATAAATAAATAAGAGGAAGCAATAATAGCATAAGTCAAAACATTTTATTTCAGCATCAAGGAATTGTATCGTAGTTACACATGTTGAAAAAAGCTACTTTTGGCCAAAAAACGTAGTCTCCACTAAATTTGAATCCGATTAAAAAAAAGTACCGTGATTAATTAAAATGTTATAGGCAGAGCTGCCAAGTCTCCGGCATTTTGGATACCGGTATTTTAATACAGAAAATGTTTTATTAAATTGGGACATTCTGCAGATTTTAAAAAATAACTTTTATTGTAAGAAAATTCTGCTATGCAATAAGCGGCGGCTTGGCATCTCTGTATAGGAATATTTCGTAATCTACTTTTTAACCTTAAAAAAAGCAGCGACCATTTTTCGGGTACAAAAATTATTGCTAATTGTTCCATTTTGCATACAAGGTACCGATTGTAATATTGATACATCTATGGTGATAAATTTCCAATAATTTTTCAAATCCCATTTATTTCATTAAAAATATAAATCTTTTATTCATTTAGTTTAAAGTAAATGGTTTTTAAATAATTTCATAATACTTTTGAAATATCACTTTTCATTGGCCATTTTTTAAAGCTTTTAGAAAATGGTTGTTGTTTTCAGTCAAATACAGACTTTGGTCTGTCCGCATTTTATTTTATTATTATTATTATTTATAAATGGTGGAAAAATATTAATACTTAATCCATAACGTACATAATATATGACTCTGTTATTACTTAAGTCACCTTTTTATCATCATAAAAATTATGTTTTTACTGATTTTTATTAACTCAATAGGAAAAATTTTGTGCTTTGAGCAATAGATGTCCGCATTTCATCTATTTATTTATTTTAACAAAATTGTTTGCATTTAGAAGAATTTTTATTTAAATAGGAAAACCAAATGTCTGGGTTATAAAGAAGAAAGTTACAAAAATAAGTTACAAAACGAGTAGACGCATACTATCAAATATGGAAAAACGACGAATCCAAAAAAGACGTCGTATGAAATATCATCTTTTAAAGCAAAAAAACGAGGTCTGATTATCGAACCTACTGATTACAAAATAAGCATTATATTAAAAAAAATTAAATAAAATAAAAATACTGCAAATATTGATTTTTTTCTTTTGTGCAGTTTTGGCTTCGAAAGGTACGCTATGTTGCAAAAATTTATAAGCGGCTATGAAAACAAACTTGGTAAACGTTCATGCTCAGTTTTACAAATAAATATGGCACATATATGCCCTATACACACCAAGATACCTAATTGGTGCCAAAATGGCGTTCAATTGCCTAACATGGTTATCATATAAATGTTATAATAAATTGTTTGTTCTAAAAATATTATTATTTATTGGTTGTTATTTCTTTTTTTTTTTATAACAGAAAATGTTTCGTTTATTCCTTTTTTTTTATTTTGAAATAAATAAATAACGTGTTATTAGAGCATGCTATATGTATCTGGTAATCAGAACGATGTTTTCGCCTAATTGGCATAAAAAATCTCGCCAAACCCGGTGCTTATATCTCTAGTATATTATCTCAAGAATTTTATTTATGTATACTATAATTTTATTATGTATACTATAATTGTTTTTAAATGCCACTTACTTCTTCTTGTATACACAAATAGGTAAGTGGCTCCTTTATGCAGTATAAATTGTATAAATCTTTAAAAAATAACCCCCGTTGCCCCTTTTTGGATCGAATAAAAAAAAATCAATGTCTAATTCCAGTATTGCTCCCAGGTATTCATACATATTCCAAATTTCAAAGTTGTATGCCAACAGGAAATGGATGAAAAAGGGGAAAAGATGTCACATATGCACCAGGATACATAATTCGTGTCAAAATGGCATTATTTTACCTGAGATGGTAACCCGGCTTTATTTATTTATTATTTGTTTATTTACTCATAAAATGTTTATTTACTTTCATTTCCTTTTTATAATTATATAAAATATTTGTTTTTATAGTTATTATTATTTTATTTACTGTAAGTTCTTTTTGATAATAGAAAATAATTTAAAAATGTGTATGTAAGCGTTATTTGAAAATGCAGTTTTCGCCAAATGGGCTTTGAAAAAAATGCGCCAAGTCTGATGCGCGTGTGGCATCCGTGCCGAAAAATTAGTGACCAGAATTGACTTCCACAGACAAACAAAATATAAGTTAAAAGAAAACATGCAATAAAAATAAATATAAAGGGAAATTGATGTCAAAGAAACTTTTTATTTAAAAACGTAATTGTTTCTAATTTTCACACGCGAAATATATAAAATATTCTTTTAAGTATCAAAAAATGCTATTAAGTTTTTATGACTTTTTTTAATATAAAAAAATAACAGTTTTATTTTCCTGCATGATTAAATTTTAAAATGTTTTATTGCATTCAATATTTCTGAGTGCGTAAATGATTACTATTTACTCCATGTACTGATTCGGTTATCTACGAAAATATCCAGCTTGTGAAAATCACGCACACCAAATTTCTGTGACGTATGCAAATAAATTGTGCTTTTTTATCAGTTATTTTAACATAACTTTGAAAATATTTGGAACTAATTTTCAAAAGTAGGTGCATTCACCAGATTATCTTCATAGGCACCTATTGGTACAAACAGAATCAAAATCCGACAAGTACTTCTTGAGATTTGCTTGACGAAAGAATTTTTTTGAATTTTAATATCGTTACGTATCTCTGAGTATAAAGACTTCGCTTCGCTCAGACAATTAACGAAATTACGCAAATACTTACACTGATAAGTAACATAAAATAAATCATGAAAAATTTAAAGTCTAGCAGGAAACAGAAAAGGAAACTTCATATGTAAATCAAAGTTCATCATGTCAAAAACCATTAAAAGAACATAAGAGCAGAAATCGGGATATTTCAGAAACATCTGTTTCACTGCCTTAACTGTAAATTTCAGATGCTCAATTTTTTTTTTTTTTTTTTTTTTTTTTTTTTTTTTTTTTTTGAGAAAGGGTTACTTGAAAATGTCACAACAACGTGATTTACCAGAATCAATGGCATGGCGAGTTATAGGCAAATTTGAATCCGGGCAAACAAACGCAATGCCGCAGACGCTGTTGTAGTCACCAGAAATGTCATTGCAAGCTTGTGGAATCGATTCCAAGAAACAGAGAATGTTAGACGTCGATCAGGGCAAGGTTGGCTACCCGCCACTACAGCAACTTAGGACTGGCACATACAGTTAACAGCTCGTTAAAACTGAACAGACAATGCTACGCAGCTGCAAAGACAGTTGCTATTGGCAGCAGGATGTAGAGTTTCCAGCCAAACAGTACGCAATAGACTTCATCAGGGATGTCTCTATGCACGTATGCCAATGGTCTGCATTCCGTTAACCTCAAAACACCGTGCGGTCCGAAAAAGTTGGGCTACTGAGCATCGAGAGATGAAGAAACATGATTGGAGCCAAGTGCTGTTTACAGACGAATCCTGATTCAGTCCAGACTTCGAGTCGATTACAGAGGACTGTAATCGATTAAGATTACGATTATTTCCAATTTCAAAAAATAGATTACGATTATGTCTCTATTTATGCAAGCCTGATTACGATTACATAATCGATTATCCATTTTTTTATTTTAAGATTACGATTACGTTTGGATTACGATTAATATTTTTTTGTTGGATTACGATTACCGAACTAGTCGATTCCGATTACAGTTCGATTACAGTAATTCCGTAGTCTACATGTTACAAACTAGAGTTACAAATTTACAAAATATGCGTTTCCTTTAATTTATTTATTTTTAAAGGAAAAATAAATCATTTATATTAAATGAGCTATTCTTTTCTATATAAATAATATATGTTTTCCTTTTTGAATATTTTAGAACTGATTTTATTATTATAAATTTATTTTGAAATTAAGAGCATTTCTAAGGATGTTTGATTAATAGAATAGGTATATGTAACATGCGAAATTCTGATTTGAAATTCACGAATACCGGTGTACGTAGAATGAGCCCCCCCCCCTCCCCTTACACACACTAAAATTTGGGGGGGGGGGAAACATGTGTTTCACAATTTTTTTTTACGTAAAATTTAAACATGAAATGATTTTAAATAAGGTTATTTTCCTCAGAATATTCGTTGCAAGACATTTCGGCAAATAAGCAAAACAAAATTTAAAAAATGAAGAAAAATTAAATAAAATAAGCTTCTACCAAAATTTTCGAAATGGAAGAATTAAAGCAATTTATTCTTTTTTCTTTCATTTGCATACCTCTGTCCAATTGAACCACATATTTAAAACAAAATTGAGACATATAAACCTTAACAGGCAAATAATAATACTAAATATAAAATAGTGTATTTTGGTAGGAGCATATTGGGGGAGGGGAGAGGGGGAAACAAACCTTTCTGGAAAAAAAATTAACTACCTTTTTTTCCCTATTATTTATTTATAACTCATTTAGAGAGATTTTTTTGGTAGTTTTTTTTTTTTCCTTTTTAAAATAATCAGAGATAAAAAAAATTTGGTGGCTACATTTCAAAATTCAGGGGTTCGTCATTGAATTTGTCGGCGTATAAGCTAAAGAAATTTACTAACAACTAGGTATCATTAACATTGTCTTTCACCCTTCAAGAAATCTTACTTACACCAGTATATTTATTGACAAACCAGTCTTACTTTCCGTTTTTTTGGAGGGGATTCTCATAAAAAAAGTATTAAAAAATAATAAAAAATAAATAAAAAATAAAATAAAAAACAATCTTTTATTATTAGAGCTTTTGTAAGAAAACTGATCTATATGTTCAACTTATCCAGATATATTAAAATACAAATTTTGAATAAACAGACTTTATACTTATGATTAAAAACACTATATAGTTAATTTAATATAAAAAATATTTCTTTCACTACAATTTTAAAGACAAGGATAAGATAACACTATGCAATATTTCTAAAATAAATCAATACAATATGTATATATCTAGTAAAAAATTACCTGCATGTGGGTGTTCAAATTGGACTTGGTTTTTATGGAGACTCTGACATCTGACGAGCACAATTTACATTTATATTTTAAAAATTTCACGCCTATTTCATTAAATTCTGATACAGATTCCGTGAAATAATCTTCAATTTTTTTATTATTTCTTTTAGCCATCTCTTTCCCTAGAACCTTGTAAACAACTAATTAGATATAACCAACCACTAAGAAATCCAAAATGCGAATGAGCTGTTCGATGAATTGTCACATGTAATTTAAGCATCGTTTTTTTTTTTCTTTTTTTCCCCATTTTCTTTATTTTCCCATTCCCACATTTCAAAGAGGGTGATGTCTGTCCAATTGCTAAGTGCCCATAATAAAACCATAAATAAAATATTTTTCTTTCTTTTTTCTTTTCTATCATTTTTCACTTTCACTCAATAACCCGCGAAACAAGACCCCTCGTATAACCAGAGTGTTTTCCCCAATACCCGTTATCTTTTAACGAAGTCAGACTATTTCTATGTTTTTTACTATATACCAGGGGCAGCCCTCTATAGCGTTGACTACATACATTGTAAAGTACTATGCATTCTGTTTCACCCCGAACTCCTGCCTGACCTATGACCTCTTCTCACTTTTAATTTTAGGGGCGATTTAACGAGCTCCAAATGGGGTGCGTTAACTTGGCCCCCCCACCACCGATTTTTTTAAATTCAAACACATGAGGAATTAGCTCTCAATTAGCTCTAATTTGCTCTCTAATATTAGAATTTGCTCCGGTGATAAAATCGAGATATTTAAATTAGAAAGGTGGGGGGGTTAAGTTAACGCTAGCCCCCCCACTTTTAAATATCGAAATTTCAAAGGTGCCAAAATTTAGCTCTCAATTAGCTCTAATTTGCTCTCTAATATTAGAATTTGCTCTGGTTTTGTTATCGAGATATTCCAGATTCCAGTAGGGGGGAAAGCACTAGCTAGCCCCCCCACATTCGATTTTCGAAATTTCAGAGGTGTCAAAATTTAGCTCTCAATTAGCTCTAATTTGCTCTCTAATATTAGAATTTGTTCCGGTTTTTTTAACGAGATACTTCAATTTATATAAAGGGGGCAAGCGTTAACTTAGCCCCCCCACATTCTATTTTCGAAATTTCAAAGATGCCAAAATTTAGCTCTCAATTAGCTCTAATTTGCTCCCTAATACCAGAATTTGCTCCGGTTTTTTTTTTCGAGATATTTCAATTTATATGAAGGGGGCAAGCGTTAACTTAGCCCCCCCACATTCGATTTTCGAAATTTCAAAGATGCCAAAATTTAGCTCTCAATTAGCTCTAATTTGCTCTCTAATACCAGAATTTGCTCCGGTTTTTTTTTCGAGATATTTCAATTTATATGAAGGGGGCAAGCGTTAACTTAGCCCTCCCCCCTTTCGAGTATCAAAATTTCAAAGGTGCCAAAATTTATCTTTCAAGGAGCTCTAATTTGCTCTCTAATACCAGAATTTGTTCCGGTTTTTTTATGGAGATATTTCAATTTATATGAAAGGAGCAAGCGTTAACTTAGCCAACCCCCCCCCCCCCCTCCACTTTCGAGTATCAAAATTTCAAAGGTGCCAAAATTTAGAACTCTAATATTAGAGCTCCAATATTAGTAGCTCTAATTTGCTCTCTAATATTAGAAGTAGCTCATCGAAATTTCAACTTTAGTTCTGAATTAACTCTAATTTGTTCTCTAATATTAGAATTTTCTCTTGTTTCGTTATCGAGATAGCCCTCCCACACACACATACACACACACAAACATTCTAATATTAGAGAGCAAATTAGAGCTAATTGAAAGCTAATTCCTCATGTATTTGAATTTAAAAAAAATCGGTGGTTGGTGGGGGGGGGGGGGGGGCAAGTTAATGCATCTATTGCAGGTGTTATTTTTAACACTCTGACATTCTAGAATTTTGGTTTTGTTTGGTTTATTTTTTGTCGGACAATTTTCTATACTAGGGATATAGGCCCTGGGTAGGAGTGCCCATCGTGGTGGTCTTTCTGAGGGAACCTAACCCGTTTTTACGCAAGATTTGAAGAAAACCACGAAATCTCCCAACGGTTATGCCGACGGCCGCTATTGGATTCGAAACCAGCAGCTACTGTCTACCAGTTGATAGGTGGGAACCTCTCGGCCTCTGGTGGGGCCCAGAATTCTGGAATAACGCTTCTTTTTATTCTGAAATATAAGTATTGCTTGTTTATTTTCTTTAGCTCATTTTTATAGATATTATTTCATTATTTAATTTAGATGCTGAAAGATATGGAAATGAAGATTTTATTTTTAAAAATTTTGTACATTTCTACAGTATATTTCAAGAATTACATTATGGTTTACATATTTTTATTGAATATTTCTGTATTTATTTTTGTATTTTATATTTTAATGTATATTCGTACATTCTAATTATTTAGTTCATTAACAATCAAAAACAATATTCAAAAGAAATTATTTAAAAGTATTCCACAATTGTGTAATTTCAAATTTATCTCATTAACAAACAAAATTAAATTTTTTGGCATTTTAAAAAAAATGGGCAAATCTTTGGAAAGTAAAATAATTAATAATTCACAATTTGAGAAATAAAAAGTGTAATAAGCGTTTACATACATATATATATTTAAAATAATAAAACTTTTTCGGAGTACTTTTTTTTAAACTATGAAATGAAACTATGAAGAAAAAAAATTAAATGTGAGTACTATAGTATTCATTGTTTTAAACAATACTGTCAAAATCTGAGTTTCAGAGAGTCCTTATTTTCGTTGAAAGTATTAATTCGATCCTAGGCGAAACTATCTGTATTCCTAAAATCTTGTTTCTCCTTTCGAGAATTTTCAGCATCAATCATCAATTGACTCAAGTGGACACAAACGGTAGATCTCTGACAACTCCGTGTGTCACCAATCACCGAATCTGGATTAAGGAAGGCGGATTCAAGGGATGGCGTTATTACAATAGGTACTTTCTTTGAGTAATATTGCCAAGGCCCGAAATAAGAATAAGATCGCCAATTCAGCAAGAAGCCAAGTGCTTCTTTTGGTGCAACTCTCCCTAGAAAGTATTTAAAATCACGGCACCTGCCCGCGAAGACACTCACGAGCAGAGTTGGGCAAAATACATCGAAAAATCATTTTCGATACAAAATACATTAGTTTTAGAACCTAAAATACAAAATACAAAATACTTTTCGAATTGAAAAAGTTCCAAATACAAAATACATGTATTTTCAAAATACATTTAAAATACAAAATACAATTGAACAATTAGAAAAAAAAATGTGTATAAAATTAGAGGTTTTCATGGGCCGTGTCCGGCATAGTAGGCTGGCCAATTTTAATCCACGACAATCGGTTCGGGCTTGACCAGACCTATTCTTCAGTCGTTCCGGGCCTGGTATCGGCTTTGTTTATTTATTTATTTATATATTTTTGAAGGATGGACTCTGATAGGTCTCATCATCACTTTTTCCGGTCTCTGACTTTACTTTTTCTGCAAACTCGGACCGAGTTTGACTTATTACAGCCAAACCGGACCGGGCTTGGCATACATTCTTCCTAGAGCACTAGTTTTACTAATCAAAATATATTAGTATAGGTTCCGATTCAACCGTATGGAAATAACTGGTTCATCCCGTCTCGGCCGGCCTATGGGAAAAATCCGTATAATCTGCCCCAACCCAACATTTCTTTTTCCAAAAAATGTATGTATTTTTAAATTGTAATAATTTTATCATTAAAAATTATTATTATTATTTTTATTGTGTGAATAGTAAATGTATTTCTGGGTAATAAAAATGAAAATCAGCAAAAGGAACTCTGAAAATGAATTTGTCTATAAAATCCTGTTTTAAAAGGGAAATATGTTGATTCATGCAAAAAAAAAAAAAAAAAAAACTTTTTAATTTAAAATATAAAAATTAAATTATTTAAAAAAAAATACCGAGTGTAGACATATCTACAAATAACGTGTTTTTGTATTGAAAATAACTATTCAAATCGATATTGGAGAAAACTCGAACCAGATATTTAAAAAAGCAGCGCAATTTTTTAAATTCTGATTGTTTTAAATCTGATATATATTTTTTTCTATTTACGTCTATAAATGCATTTTCATGATTTCATTATTTTAAAATTTTATTTCTCTTTTAATAGTCATATGTAAATGTATTCTTTTGACATAATTTTCAGTATTTTCCCACCTTTAACTCCTTATTTATTACCTATTTGATTATTTTTCTGTGTGTGATAGTTGCAAGTAAATACTTTTTTTTTTTTTTAATTTAAAGGAATCATTTGATCATTTGGCAACAATTTAAAATAATAACCATTTATAAATTTTCAAAAAATGTCTCTCAAAATGCTGAAAAGTTGAATTTAAAATTGAAATAAGTCTTAAAAAATGAGCTCAATTAAAACTTGCAGTCTTCATACCGGGAATTTCTAATATATAAAATGATCTAAAAATGTTTAAATTTCGATAGTTTTTGTTCCTATGAAACTTTTTTAATGGGACACCCACTTTAACATAAAATATATCTTAAAATAGTTATTCAATTTACAAGCTGCCTGCATCAGTGTGTTTATCAAACATTTCTCTGTAATACCACCAATTTTCATATTTTTCTATGCCTTCGTTTTCTTATTCTTAATTTTAGCTAAGAAATATCCTAAATAACAAAATTTTCATTGTCAGCGGCGGTGACAATAAATTACTTTTTTTTAGAATAGAGAGATACTTTATTTAAAGCGTATGATATGAAAATAATCATTTTTAAAATTCTGATCTTTTATTGCAGCACACGCCCATTTAATAATATAGATTTATATACAGCAAGTTTCTTTTTCTACGCATTTTTTTCTACATTTTTTTTTTTTTTTTTTTTTTTTTTTTTTACTGGAATAGTAATTATAACGCACTCGGGATTTAAAAAGACTGGCTTTGTTTAAGATACTTTTGACTAAGCGATTGATTTAAAATTTATCAACATTCTATAAATTTAAATTAAAATTTGCCTTTAATTTAAAATTTGGGATAGTTGAATGTTTATTTCTTTTTGTAAATCAAGTGATTTAGATCTATTAATTTCTCTGTAGATTATTTTTATTCTATTTATTTGTGTATATTTTCCTCTTAATTTAAAAATGAAAACGTTATGTCCTTGTGAAATGAAACTGTACAGACAAGGAAAGATTTTTTTATTTAAAATCATCTGAAACACAATAAATATATTTTTTATAACTTATTATATTTCAATAAACTTTGTAAAATTGTTCAAATAATTTTGTAAAATTTTGAAATATCTATGCATTTGATATTTTTTACCAATATGCATCAGATAAGGTTTTTGATTATATTTTTAATAAAGATATTTGTAATTAAATTTTGTTATATTTTATGAGTTTTAATAATTTAAAAATCTCCTTTTACCATTTTCATACACATATAAGAGTTTTTTAATAAGCAAATTTAATAATTTATATTACTAATTTTTGCCATTTTTTTTTACATTATGGAAATACCTTTCGAATATTATTAAATTTGAATGAAAAATTTTGCTTTAACAAGCACAGAAATTTGACAATTAAATCATTGCATTAAAAACAATGGAAAACTCGGAGTTATTCTGGTTAAAATAAGTACATTGAATTTATTTAGGAGGAGAAAGCTTTATCCTATTCTGAATGTTTTATAAATACCTTTTACGCAAAGAGATATAGTTGAATTAAAATCTGTTTGGTAAAATCTGAAAAATTACATCTTTTTTTCTGTTGTTGAAAAACGTGTGCCCCAGTAATTTTGCTTTTAATCAACATATCTGAGTTAACTCTGAGCCAATTTAGGTACTTTGAAATGCCAATATTAGATTTTGAAAGTTAGGGCGTATACTGATTGTTAATTTAGACTGCAACACACTATTCTAATAATATATAAATGAGTAAATTTAATGTAGGTAATGAAAACAGAGCTAACTGAGAACTAAATTTTGGAACTCATGGAAATTCCAAATTGGGGTAGTTAGTGCTTACCCTTGGGATTAAAACTGCAATATCTTTAATTTAATAAAAAAGTACCAAATTTAATTTTAAAGATAAGTAAATTTTTTGCGTCCTTGAAATTTTCATATTCGAATGGGGGGGGGGGGAGAGGTGCAAGCTAGTGCTTTCCCCTAGTTGAAATTGCAATCTGTCGATAACAAAATCAGAGCAAATTCTAATATTCGACAGCAAATTAGAGCTAATTGAGAGCTAAATTTTCGCAACTTTGAAATTTTGATACTCGAAAGTGTCGGGGGGGAGACGTTAAATTAATACTTTTCCCCTTCATATAAATTGAAGTATATCGATAAATAAAACGGAGCAAATTCTAGTATTAGACAGCAAATTAGAGCCTATTGAAAGCTAAATTTTGCCATCTTTGAAATGTTGATAGTGGAAAGTGGGGGGGGGGGGGGCTAAGTTAATGCTTGCTCCCTTTATATAAATTGAAATATCTCGATAATATCATGGGACCGAATTCTAATATTAGAGAACAAATTAGAGCTAATTGAAAGCTAAATTTTGGCACCTTTGAAATATTCATACCCAAAAGTGGGGGGGGGAGGGGCTAAGTTAACGCTTGACCCATTCTTATAAATTGAAATATCTCGATATAAAAATCGGGGCAAATTCTGGTATTCGAGAGCAAATTAGAGCTAAATGAAAGCTAAATATTGGTACCTTTGAAATTTCGAATATCGAACGTGGCGGAGGGGTAGCTAGTGCTTCCCCCCCCTAGAGGAATCTGGTATATCTCGATAAAAAACCAGAGCAAATTCTAATAATAAAGAGCAAATTAGAGCTAATTGAGAGCTAAAATTTGGCACCTTTGAAATATCGATGAGCAACTTCTAATATTAGAGTGCAAATTAGAGCTACTAATGTTGGAGCTTTAACATTAGAGCTCTAAATTTTGGCACCTTTGAAATTTTGATACTCGAAAGTGGGGGGCGGGGGCTAAGTTAACGCTTGCCCTTTTCATATAAATTGAAATATCTCCATAAAAATCCGGAACAAATTCTGGTATTAGAGAACAAATTAGAGCTACTTGAAAGATAAATTTTGGCACCTTTGAAATTTTGATACTCGAAAGGGGGGGGGGCTAAATTAACGCTTGCCCCCTTCATATAAATTGAAATATCTCGATATTATAATGGGAGCCAATTCTAATATTAGAGAGTAAATTAGAGCTAATTGAGAGTTAAATTTTGGCACCTTTGAAATTTTGATACTCTAAAGTGGGGGGGGGGCTAAATTATCGCTTGCCCCCTTCATATAAATTGAAATATCTCGAAAAAAAAACCGGAGCAAATTCTGGTATTAGGGAGCAAATTAGAGCTAATTGAGAGCTAAATTTTGGCATCTTTGAAATTTCGAAAATCGAATGTGGGGGGGAGGGGCTAAGTTAACGCTTGCCCCCTTCATATAAATTGAAATATCTCGAAAAAAAAACCGGAGCAAATTCTGGTATTAGAGAGCAAATTAGAGCTAATTGAGAGCTAAATTTTGGCATCTTTGAAATTTCGAAAATCGAATGTGGGGGGGCTAAGTTAACGCTTGCCCCCTTCATATAAATTGAAATATCTCGAAAAAAACCGGAGCAAATTCTGGTATTAGAGAGCAAATTAGAGCTAATTGAGAGCTAAATTTTGGCATCTTTGAAATTTCGAAAATCGAATGTGGGGGGGGGGGGGCTAAGTTAACGCTTGCCCCCTTCATATAAATTGAAATATCTCGAAAAAAAAAACCGGAGCAAATTCTGGTATTAGAGAGCAAATTAGAGCTAATTGAGAGCAAAATTTTGGCATCTTTGAAATTTTGAAAATCGAATGTGGGGGGGGCTAAGTTAACGCTTGCCCCCTTCATATAAATTGAAATATCTCGAAAAAAAAACCGGAGCAAATTCTGGTATTAGGGAGCAAATTAGAGCTAATTGAGAGCTAAATTTTGGCATCTTTGAAATTTCGAAAATCGAATGTGGGGGGGCTAAGTTAACGCTTGCCCCCTTTATATAAATTGAAATATCTCGTTAAAAAAACCGGAGCAAATTCTGGTATTAGAGAGCAAATTAGAGCTAATTGAGAGCTAAATTTTGGCACCTCTGAAATTTCGAAAATCGAATGTGGGGGGGCTAGCTAGTGCTTTCCCCCCTACTGGAATCTGGAATATCTCGATAACAAAACCAGAGCAAATTCTAATATTAGAGACTTAGCCCCCCCACCTTTCTATTTTAAATATCTCGATTTTATCACCGGAGCAAATTCTAATATTAGAGAGCAAATTAGAGCTAATTGAGAGCTAATTATTCATGTATTTGAATTTAAAAAAATCGGTGGTGGGGGGGCCAAGTTAACGCACCCCTCCAAATGTCTACTCTTTCCTTGGTGCAATGTTTAACTCACCGACCAAATATTTTCTGGATATGGCGAAATGAAGTACGGGAAAAAAAAAGGTGTAATCGAAGAACGTAATCGCATTTTTGTGCACGATTACGATTATATAGCTTTTTGATACAGATTACATTGCGATTATCTACATTGCGATTACGATTAGATTATGATTGTAATCAAAGTGAAATCTTTTGATTATGATTATATCGTGATTATTTCAAAATTAAAATTTACGATTACGATTACAATGCGATTACGCAGTTTTTGTAGTCGATTATAATCGATTACGATTACACGATTACGATTACTCGAAGTCTGATTCAGTCTCGAGTGTGACAGCCGACATGATTTGGTATGGAGGGAAAGGAGCGCTCGAAATAACCCCATATTCGTTCGCGAAAGGTCGCAATACAAACGAGGTGGTTTGATGTTATGGAGTGGAATCAGCATAGGTGGACGTCTGGAGTTGCATATCATTCGGAATGGTACTTTGACGGCCCAAAGGTATGCAGACGACATACTGAGACCCCGTGTCGTACCTTACACTGCAGCTATTGAAGAATCCTTTGTTTTCCAGCATGATAATACCAGACCGCATACAGCTCGTTTTCTGAAGAGCATGTTTGAAGCTGAAAAAATACAGCATGCGGAATGGCCAGCGTTTTCTCCTGACTTGAATACGATAGAAAATGTTTCGGATATGCTCGGATGATGCATTGTTGCAAGACCAAGGGCACCTTTTACTATCCGAGACTTGGAGATTGAACTTCTTCAAGAGTGAAACAATATTTTCCAAAGTCTTATTGATAAAATCATCGCATCAGTGGAAAATAGGTGTGCAGCAGACTTAACTGTTTGAGGAGCCTAAACGCCATATTATACATTATACCATTTCTATCAATATCAATATCAACATTTTATATCTTATATCAACATTATATCATTTCTAGACAATACTTTTGATTCTCATTTACTTGTAACTAAATGTTGCTCTAAATCATCTTTTCAAGAAATTAAAGCTTAATTACAATTTTTTTTATATCTTTTTTCTATATTTCACATTGATACGCGTGTACTATCCATTTTATTTCAATACATGGTTGTCTTGCACGGTTATCTTAACTTCGTTGCTTACTGCCTTAATTTTTTTGACCAGTGTATTTCTGTCCATCTCATTTTTTGACTTATGTATCTACCACGTTTGATCAACAATTTCCTATTTGTTCTTTATTCAGATGATTTGATTATCACCAGTTTTATTAAATAGTGTAATTGACTTTATTCTTTTATCATTTTATCTGTCGTTAAATAAGGTGAATAGTTATATTTCAAAAAAGAGATGGCAATCAAACAATCTTAAAAAAAAATAACCTACACTTATCGGGTTCGATGCTTAAGAATGTAACCCTTTCGGATCCGATTTTTTTTTTCACTTTGAAAAAAAATTACTTATACTTTAATAATGTTCATTGCAGCTATCCAAATAGATTTATTGAAGTTTAAAGATTATTTCTTTGTCTAAAATCTAACGAATTTAATTTTTTGTGTACTATTCAATTCATATTTATAAGAAAATAGGCTAAGGAAGAGTTTTTGCAGACATTAGGTAAATATCATACTACAGCAAGGTTTAGCCGATGTTACAAATTTCTAATACTTTTTTGCATTTTATCACATATGACTCGTTTAGAAAATCAACCTATATTTTTAATTTAATGAGGGAAATCTATATATATATAAAAGAAAGTCTGGATTTCGTATTAATCACAGCACAAAAAAATCTGCCGAACCTATAATCTTGAAAATTGGGGTAAAAATACTTCTTATAACATCGAGTGCCGCTAAGAAGGGATTTTCGAAAATTCCACCCCTAAGAAGGTTAAAAAAAGGAACGAACTTTTAAAAAATTCCTTAAAAATCGGCTTTTGTAGTTATTTTTCAACTGATAACATATTTTAGTGTATTTTTTCATGCTGAATCGAATGGTACCAAGCAAATTCTTTTAAGTTCAGTAGTTCGCGAGATACTTTACATTTTCCTGATTTGGCGGTGTCTTCGGCGCAAAAACCTGAAATTTTCAATTCTTATCTATATACATAAAAGAAAGTCTGGATTTCGTATTAATCACAGCACAAAAAAATCTATTGAACCTATACTTTTGAAAGAGTGTTCTATAATCATGTTAACATGATTATGTAAGCTATATGTAATTATCTCAATATATATAAAACGCAAAGTGAAGTTTCATAGCGGCCGCTTATAACTTAAGTTCTACAAGATAGATTTTAATGGATTTTACATTGTTAGTTGGATAATTTTTCAGAAATTTTGTAACAAATGAAATATAGCATTCTACGTTGTTTAATTGAATACTTAGGAAATGTTTTTTATCAGATGAACCCAATTACAAAAGTCTGGCTTTATTTTAAAAGTTCCGCTTAATGAATTTTTACGTGATTAAAATTGTTAACATGTTGAGCGCTACGTCATTCATTGGTGACTAACATTGAACTTTCCGTTTAGATGACTGATTTTTCACCGATGACAGACAGTCTAAAGTACGATATAAAATTAAAAATTACTATGATATAAAAATTTCGTTTGATTCAAAGTTTCTTTAAAAAAAATACTGACCAGCGTAGCGGGCGAAGGCTGCTAGTATATGTATAAAATTAAGGAATCGCCGACGGTGCAAAGAGAATTATTTAAACTTTTATTATTATTGTTATTAATAAATGTCAAAATATAAATGAAGTCATAATAAGAAAGTCGTAGCTACAAATTATCATTTATATATGTAGAAAGTAACTAAACAATAGTTAAAACAAAGTAATACTCGAAGAAAAGACATATACTGTTAATAGTATGCCTAACGGACCCGAAAAAGTTAATATACGAAAATATAATATAACCAAGAACGATAACATGCTATAACCTCCTTACGAGTTACCTTATGTTTCCGAAAACGTTCGTTGTCTTTAGAAATAAAATTTCAAGCCTGTTTATTTTCAAGATTTAAGAAGACAGTTTACCTCAAAATTAATCAAAAAATCGGTGTTTGTTTTTCGATATTAAATGAAAACCTGCTTAATTATAAATATTTTGATGCCTCCTTTTTAGGTGCGTTCGTAATTATATAATACGTAGCACCTATAGTGGTCGTTCAGTCCGTCCGTCTGTCCGTCCGTCTGTCCGTCCGTCTGTCTGTCCGTCCATCTGTCCGCATATAACAACCCAAAAACTACCCAACCGAATCGTTTGAAATTTAAAATACATAATTATTACATAATTTTGTCGAGTTATTTCAAATTTTATGAAACTCGGATGCATAGATCAATTACAGGGCCAATCAAAAATATTCCATTATGGGGAATGGAGATTCCATTATGTCAATGGGGAAAAAAGCTTCAAATGCATTTTAATCGTTTAAAATACGCAATTATTACATAATTCTGTCGAGTTATTTCAAATTTTTTGATAATCGTGCGCATAGATCAATTACAGGGGCAATCAAAAGTATTCAATTACATTATGGTCAATGGGGAAAAAGTTTCAAATATATTCTATATGTTTGAAATTCAAAATACATAATTATTACATAATTTTGTCGAGTTATTTCAAATTTTATGAAAATCGGATGCATAGATCAATTACAGGGTCAATCAAAAGTATTCCGTTACATTACGGTCAATGGGAAAAAATGTTTCAAATGCATTTTAATCGTGTTACACTCATGCGAACTTAATAAAATTTATATGCAACTATAAAGTACATATTATAATATACATCTTACATAATTTGTGGTGCAAAGAACATTTGTTATTGATTTACAAGGCCACATAAAAGTATTCCATTACATAATGCTATAGGGAGAACATTGTTTGATGAGCGTTTTAATTGTAATTCACTATTTACAATTTTATGAGATTGATATATGAAAGTAATATTTTTAAAACTTCGTTATCGTACGAACGCACCTAATTTGCTACGCTTCACGTGCAATTTCCAACTGGTTATCAATAAGGTAATTATATTGCGAGATATTGTAAAAAAAATTATTTTTAAAAGAGTGCAATTCCCGACACAAATGAAATATTTATATGGTCTTTTTCTCCATGTTCAAATTTTCGTTACTTTCCTGCTTTAAAAATGCCAATTTTTTTTTCCTTCTGTATTTGAGACAGAGAATTAAAATTTTTTGTGCATGTTCTTTATAACATATGTGATACATCTAAGCTTGGAATTAGCTTTAAAGCTAATATTTTTTTTAAATAAAATTTATATGAAGATGTGTTAGATTTCATCGTTTTACAGCAGTAAATAATCATATGAAATGCAATATTAGATATATTTGAAAACTAGTCGTTGGATGACCACCGTAATACTTACCCATCATGGATATGCATAATATAATATATGTAAATAAAAACACATGTAAACTATTTATAAAATGCATCACAATTCCAAAATAAAATTTAAACGCATATTTAAATAGTTTTAATATACATAGTAATGCTCTATCAATGAATTGCTGATGAGCCGATTTCGACAAATTATATAAAACGCCAAAATACTCATGTATTACCGGATTGCGTAAAAGAAACATCCTTATAACTCCAAAAATAATAATCATATTAACTAACAATTTACTGCGTCAGATTAAGCGTCTCATTCCCAATTAAAATATATCTTTGAATTGAAATTTGAATAAAATACAGGGTCATGAAAAGTCGAAGAATGTGGAAAACAGGGTTACACATATCTCGGCAACTAATAATCCGATCGACTTTGTTCTTTATGCAAAATTTGTGTTATTTTATTGCTTTTTATGTCCACTCCTTAAAATAAAACATTTCGAAAATTTTTGAATACCTTTCAACAGAACAAATTTTTCGAGAGTCCGAAAAAAATGGTTCCGGATAATCGAGGTTATTGATATTAAATAGGCTTTGTCTCATTCTTACATACTAAGCACATACATAGTTTCAAGTCTCTATCTCAATTTGTTCGAGAGATAGAGCGGTTACAGACAGACAGACACGCAGACGGACGGCAATTTTTTTTTTCTAAAAATATGTTTTTCGGAATCTCCAGTATCTGAAACGTGTAAATCCGTCAAAAAAAATTTTCGATTTTCAAAACGATTGCAATACTTACCCTATGCTACGTATGATGGGTAAGTAAAACATACGCAGTCTTGTGGAACACACATTTGAAAATCTAAAAAAATAGTAGTTAACCAAGAATATCGATATTTAACGTATAGAAAAAAAATTTTTATTCAAATTTTCTTAATATGTTTAAGATTTTTAATTAAATATGCAATTTAATTTTTTTATTTACGCTTAAAACTTACAGTTTACGTTCAACACTGAAATTCATTAAATTCATCATTTTAAGCAGATTTTTTAAAATTAAAAAAATTGTTGAGAAGATAAACTGCTCTTTAAATTTGAAAAACACAAAACTCAAATCGAGTTCCGAGTGTACTGCCATTTTTCACCTTACGTTTAAATTACTAAAAATAAAACTATTTACTAACAAGTTGGAAATTGCACGTGAACGTAGCAAATGAGGTGCGTTTGTACGATAAATTTTAAAAATATTCAGATCTTGCAGATATAGTAGAGCGTACTCCGGATACAGTATAGTAGTCGAAATCTTTACGTTTCTGTAAATATGCAGGAAGTAATTTTTATTACACCTCAGCAACGTACATCTTATTCATAAAATGTGAAATAGTTGAATATAATTAAAACACGTACCATACCATGTTTCCCCGTATATCATTATATAGTGGAATACTATTGTGTGGCCCTGTAATTTAATAATAAAAATTCTTTGCATCACAGATTGTACAGAATGCATATTTTAGTATATATTTCATAGATTCATGCCAATTCTATTATATTCGAATGAGTGTAACATCATTAAAATGCACTTGAAACTTTTTCCCCATTGACCGTAATGTAACGGAATCCTTTTGATTGTCCCTGTAATTGATCTATGCATCCGATTTTCATAACATTTGAAATGACTTGACAAAATTATGTAATAATTATGTATTTAAAATTTCAAACGATTAAAATGCATTTGAAACTTTTTCCCTATTGACCGTAATGTAACGGAATCCTTTTGAATGTCCCTGTAATTGATCTATCCATCCGATTTTCATAAAATTTGAAATGACGCGACAAAATTACGCAATAATTATATGTTTTAAATTTCAAACGATTAAAATACTTTTAAAACTTTTTCCCCATTGACCGTAATGTAACGGAATCCTTTTGAATGTCCCTGTAATTGATCTATGCATCCGAGTTTCATAAAATTTGAAATGACTCGACAAAATTATGTAATAATTATGTATTTTAAATTTCAAACGATTCGGTTGGGTAGTTTTTGCGTTGTTATATGCGGACAGACGGACAGACGGACGGACGGACGGACTGAGCGACAACAATAGGTGCTACGTATTTACATATTTACGAACGCACCTAAAAAGGTACAATGTGATGTTATCAAAAGTTTCCCGTTAGCAACTAAAACATATTCTTTGAAAATGATCGCGGTAGCATACAAAAGATCTCAGGAGTTTTTTTTTTTTTTTTTTTTTTTTTTTTTTTTTTTTTTCTAAGGATATTTAATAACTTTTGGTTTTTAAGTTTTAAAGACTAGTTAATCTTGTAACGAAAAAGTTTTAATAAAATAGTATTGAACCTTTCTAGTAAATAGTTTTTCAGTGATGCTCACAGTCATTCAGTATTTTTATAAAAGAAACATTTATAAAAATAAAATTTCTTTTGCTTCTTCTGATTTTCGGAAACCTTCCCTAATAGCACTTATAGTTAATAATAATAATAATAATAATAATAATAATAATAATAATAATAATAATAATAATAATAATAATAATAATAATAATAACGAAAGGTAAATCTTCCACTGTACAATGCATTTTCTAACTAAACTAAATTTTAACATACAATGTAAAATTCATGCAAATCCACAGATCATATGGAAAAGTACACAAATAATTAGAGTACCTCACCGGCTCACTTATAGAAAACTGCTTTCCAAATGGCTTGTACGGTTTCAAAGTTATTTTGTTTAGGTTTTTAATTTTACCTTATTAAACAATGGAGTTTTATAAAGGTATTCTGGAAGTGTTCGGAAGTGTTTAATAATTTGCGCACAATGCAAGATTTTTTTTTTCTCTTTTATAATAGTTGTAGTAAAATTTTTAAAATATTACGAATGCTTCAATCCCTTATATAAAAAAAAATCCTTTTTTTCGTAATACACTATGTACCCTATCTCATTATAATAATTTTTCCCACACGAAAGCAAATTTATTTTGGAAATTTATTTATTCCTGCTCTCATTTAGAGCAATTCTTAATGTTTATTGTGTGATTTAAAACTTTTAATACAACACCACTCCATCTATTACTCAAGCTGAATAGAACAAGATTGTGTACCGTATTATGCTAATAATTTTACAAAACATGTTTCATACTAATCATTAAATTTATGCAGCGAACTGAGAAAGCTTTTGAGAGAATAAATCATATCTTGGGCGAATATCATTAAAGAAAGACTTCAACTATAGTATAATTCTTAACTGAAGATTTTAAACTATTTAAATTTTTAACCGTTGCATAGTTAGGAAAAGTGATATTTAGGTGACAGTTAAAATTTAATCTCATAACAAATGCATTATTTATTTTTCCTTTGAATGTTGCTCCAAAGGCAGAAATAAATAGTAATACTAATTTTGTTTAGATATCATGTACACAGGAGGACAATCGTAGGGGACTGAAAACACTATCATGGATACTAGCCACAAAATCGAAGACATTAGATTATGTAAATTAAAATACGCGCAGGTTACAGTAACAATTATTATGCATATGATATTTTTTTCCATGTGTTCGTCATGTGATAGCACTGATGAGGAATTTGATGAATTTATCGCTCGCCTTATGTTGTTAAAAATTAAATTTAAATGGTAAACAATCAATTGATGATTTAAAAATTTTGTATAAATCTTATCGAAATCATTTAGATTATCTCACAGGTGGCTTTATTACAGAAAATCTAGAAGAAGAGCAGCAAATAACAAACACTGACAGATTCGATATCGTTCATAAAAACAACATTAATGTTATTTCATCTTATTTATATTCTTAGTCTTAACTTCTAAATCTTTTCCCAAAGAGAATAGTATTATTTAAAACTTGTATGTTTTACGTAAAATTTTTGAGATTTATTGTTATTGGACGAAGCTTGATTTGGCATTTATTCTCCACCTTCTGAAACACTATTTTTCATATTAACTCTACTTCAAACAAACAAAAAACGATAATTTGTCATTTTTAACACTTTTTCTATAAGTTAAGTAAAGTTTTGCATAAGGTATTGAACTTGGAAGCTCTTCAGCTCATAGATAAAT
Source organism: Maratus speculifer (assembly GCA_964019185.1). Classification (NCBI taxonomy): domain Eukaryota; kingdom Metazoa; phylum Arthropoda; class Arachnida; order Araneae; family Salticidae; genus Maratus; species Maratus speculifer. The sequence goes on from OZ025300.1 coordinate 111,185,779, forward strand.
TATTCTCTTGCCAATAGTTTTTACTTTTTAAGATAAGAAGCAACGTCTGGATTTTATTACAAGAAATGTAAATTTGTTGCATTAGAAAATACATTTCTCCTAATGATATTTTCATGCAAAATTTTAAACATCTTTATTATTAGTTTTGTCTATTGTACATATTTAAATGATAAAAGTGAATTATTTTCTCAGTAACTAATTCTTTGGAACTTGCTTAAAGTTCCAAATGATGATAACAAACTTATAATAACAAACTTATAAATGCTATATGATATGATAGCAAACTTATAAATGCATACAAAATGTATTTGTGAAAAGATCTACCCTCGGAATGTCAAATTCACCTCTAATTATATTACAATCAAATTGAATAAACTTGCTAAAAAGGTTCATTTAATACAAAACACATGCCACAAATCTAAAAGATGTTTTTACATACAAAAATACAATTTTAAAATCTTCAAACTTCAAACATTATACTCCGAACGCTTTCGATCACAACTTCATCATCCTCAGAGTAGTTTTGATTACGTACTGACTTGTCAATGTAATAGAAAAATTTTACTGATCGGGGGACCCTAAAAAAGTTTACACTTAGTAATTTTTTAAGAAATGTTTGTATTGACCTAAATCGCTAGTAATTTTTTTTTTTACTTCATTTAAAACGTTTTCGCAATTGGAAATATATGTATATGACTAACCGTTAAGTAATTTAACCATTGGCCATCGTTCAGAGAAGACACCCTGTATAAAACGATGTGGATGTATTTTGTATTATTCGCCTATAATTTAAGGCGTAATTGATGGGAATAACCAAACATTAATGTTATTTCATCTTATTTATATTCTAAGTCCTTACTTCTAAATCCTTCCCAAAAAAAAGAATAAGTATTCAAAACTTGTCTCTTTGACGTAAATTTCTTTTGATTGATTGTTATTGGACGAAGTTTCATTTGCCATTTATTTTTTACCTTCTTAACCACTTAACTGGCGACGGGTATGGGAAAACAGTGCTTTTACCCCCGACTTATCTCGGGGCAGACGGTGAAGTGGTTAAACATTCTTTTTCATATTGATTCTGCTTCTTCAAACCAAAAAACGATAATTTGTCATTTTTAATACTTTTCTATAAGTTAAGCAACGTTTTGCATAAGATATTAAATTTGGAAGTTCTTCAGTTCATAGATAAATTATTCTCTTGCCAATAGTTTTTAATTTTTCCCCGTAAGAAGCAGTGTCTACAGCTCATATTCAAAATATTAGAATAATTACCTTTTTTTTAGAAATTGAAAATATCGTTTGGTAATTTAATGTCTTTTAATGAAAATATGCAAACGATATTTTTATTAAGAACTTATTGTTGATTAAACTTACTTGTTATCTTAAATTTAATATCATTTTTGAAAAGATTAATTGCAAAAAAAATTATTTTAAAAAGTCAAAATATTAGAATATTTATTCAAGTGGTTCAAAATATTAGAATATTTCACATTAATTCTCCTTTAGTTATTACCAATTCTTAACTGGTGGCATCATTGATTAAATTCAGACTATTTTATTTAAAATCAGTATTCTTTTTTGCAGTTTGTTTCTTTTTCGTCTTAAAATGGGCCGTGTGAGTGATATTCCTGAATCTACTAAACTTCGTAAGGTTGATTTGTATCGGCACGGTAAAAATCAATGTTTTATAGCGAATTATTTACATTGTTCGCAATCGAGCGTTAGTAAAATACTAACACAATATTCAAAAATTGGAAAATTTCAAAATAATTGCCGAAATGGTGGCCAAAAACCAAAAACATCTGCTAGAGATGACAGGAAACTGAAGCGTATAGTTAAGAAAAACCGTTTTAAAAGTGTGCGATTCTTGCACCGAAAATGGAAAGAAGAAGGAGTTGAAGTTTCTACATCGACAACATTAAGACGTCTCCATAAATTTAAATTTGAATCTCGTGTACCGAAAACAAAACCTCTCATGACTGCAAGACAAAAGCGTATAAGATTGAATTGGTGTAAATCAAGACGTTTATGGAGCAATGAAGATTGGAAAAATATATTATTTAGTGATGAAAGTATATTTTGTGTTTCATATGATAATCAAGGTATTCGAGTTTTAGAATTAAGCAAGAAGCATTTGATAAAGAATGCCTTAAACGTTCCGTAAAATTTGCTGCTAGTGTCATGGTTTGGGGTTGTATGAGTGCAGAAGGACCTGGAAAGTTATGCATCGTCTACGACAAGGTTAACTCTCTGATATATCAAGAAATTTTAGAATATTACATGATTCCATCATCAGAAGATTTATTTGAAGATGATTTCATCTTTCAACAAGATTTAGCGTCCCCGCGTACCTCGGTGTCAACTAAGAATTGGTTCCGCCAACGCAACATTAAGGTACTTCCTTGGCCACCAAATTCACCAGATCTTAATCCCATCGAAAACTTATGGTGTATAATGAAGAAAAAACTTCAAGAAAATCCTCCTTCAAGTAAAACTGAGTTAGTGGCACGTATAAAGTCTATTTGGGCTAATATTGATAGAAATGTTTGTAAACACCTTGTATATAGTATGCAAGATCGATTGTACGCTGTTATGAAAGCTAAAGGGGATGCTACAAAATATTAACTACCATTTACTTCATATTCATAAGGTAATATTGTTGCGTAAAATAAAATATTCTAATATTTTGAACCAATCTAAATTTTATTCTAATATTCTGGTGTGTTTAAGGAAGCTGTATACCTAATTTATTGTGCTGTATTTTATATTTTATAAATGTTAAAATCTTATCTAAACATTCCAGATTTAATTTGTAAGAAATTTAATTGCATTTACTTAGTATAAAAAATAAATAAATGACAAATAATTTTTTCTTATTACTTTTTCTCAATTATTCTAATATTTTGAATATGAGCTGTATTATTTTATTAAGGGGAATCTAAATTTGTTACATTAAAAATGCATTTCTCTTAATGATATTTTCATGCAAAATTTTAAACATCTTTATTATTATAAGTTTTGTCTGCTGTACATATTTCAAGATAAAATAGTGAATAAATACACACTCACACACACACACATATATATATATATATATATATAAGAAATTAGTTTGGTATTCTCAGCATTTTTTTTAATCAGCTTTATTTACCTTCTTTTTTAAATGTCCAAATACTATTATGTCTATATACTAACGTGTTTAATGCTTTTTTAAATTATTTTTTGTTTAACTATTTTAATCTTAATAATAACATTATTTTTATCTGAATTGCCTTTTTTTCATATCCTCTTTACATAACGTTCTTATATCCTACTAACCCTTTATCTACCAACAGTACTTATAAGTACCATTAAAATTATTTATTATAAAATTCTTTTAATACATCAATTAGTTGTAAGTTCATCAGTTAGTTGTAATACTGCTGAGAATGGGTTACAGATACATTACTTTATTTTGTTCCAAAGGCATTATTGGTTACACAAAACAAAAATATTTTTAAAGGAATGATTTCTTTTGTTTTTGTATCTTTTCAGCTTTCTTGACAACTGAGGGAAAGGGATGGGGATTTTTCAATTCGGAAATATTTCTATATTTATATTGTAAAAACATCATATTTGTACATTTTATAATTCTACAAAATACTAAGAAAACAATTTAAAATAAAAGATTTGAGTGGAGTTATAAATACTGCACACAATCCCTGTAAATTCAGATTTAATTAATCCTTCAAAATCCTTCAATTCTTCTAAAATCCTTGAAAAATTTATTTAATATGTAAATCTTTTAATTTAGTTTAAGCAATTTATGTAAAATACTTTAGAATGTAAAATTTTCATGAATTTATAATGCGGTAGATAAAGGGTTAAAACAATTTTTTCTACATTGTCTTAGTTAAACCAATTTTTTCCGAGAACATGCATATAAAAACCTATACAAACTAAATATTTAACTATATATAAAGTGTTTCTCTCTGTGTAATGTGATTGTATGTGTAAAACATCTAGATATCATGTCATTCTCTATTATTATGAAACGTTCTTGTGCTCATCTGCGTGTCTAGTTATCCTAATGGTGTAGTCGAGAGGTCGTTAATCATGTACTGAAAAACTTATTTTTGCTCGCTACCACCTTTCCTCAATCAAATAAATGTACAGAAGGTCTTAAAAAATCTGTTTAATAGCTGTAAAACCACTTTTAATTAATGCGATAAAAAATCTATTTTAATTTGTAGGACGTTGTTTATAATTACATGCGACTTTTCTTGTCATAATGTGTCAATTACACATTAAAAATTAAGCTAATTTTTAAACATTCACTGCCAATGCTATTAATTTATTCAGTATGACAAAAAATATTTTCATCAATTTGTAATTATTAATCGGTTAGTAATTATAAATTGTTAAAAAATTGATTTATAAATCATAAAGAGAGGCGTCAGATATTTAGACTTAACTTTATCATTAGTTTTCATTTTTCTTTTTGTTTATATACACTGACGGGAAAAAAAATCCCAACACCAAGAAAAACTTATTGTAGAGTAATGAAATTTGGACAGTGCATTTGTCTAGTTAACATGTTTAATTGATTAGATTTTCAAAATCACGGGTTAGTTTAAGCTCAATAAAATGCATTTCAAATGTGGGATGCTGTTACATTAATAGTCGCTATAACCTACAGAATTTTGAATGCAAGCTGCTTCTGATCACTTTAAAATAAGCGAAACAATTTCTAACAAAAACGAATCTTTTTTTACGTTTAAGGAAAAAAAATATAATTCTTAGCGGCAAATTTACATTTTCTTCTATGATTTATTTGAATTTTGAATTACATTAAAAAATCATAATGACAGTTTCCTCATATAATAGAGCCCCAGCTTAATTATCTGTTGTGTACACAAAACAGACCTATTTACAATTTAATGAACTCTTAAAAGGTTTTCCCATGTAAAATTGTGCTGATTTTGAATTGCCATAAGTGTGCAACGAGGTCGTTTATTATAAATAAGCATCCTATGAGTTAGGTAAGCAATTCGTAGTTTCTCATTAATTAGTAGGTATATATATTTATATATATATATATAAGACATTTAGTTTAATTATTATGCTTTCAACCTAAAATACGGAAATGATTTTATATAATATAAATTACCTTCATTAAACTATACTTACGACACTGCTCAAAACAATTAGGGGAGCACATGGTTTTAACGAAATTATGCAAATACTTACACCGATAAGTAACATAAAATAAATCATGAAAAATTTAAAGCCTAGCAAGAAACAGAAAAGGAAACTTCGTATATAAATCAAAGTTCATGATGTCAAAAACCATTAAAAGAACATAAGAGCAGAAATCAGGATATTTCAGAAACATTTGTTTCACTGCCTTAACTGTAAATTTCAAACGCTCAGCTTTTTTTTTTCTTTGAGAAAGGGTTACTTGAAAATGTCTCAACAACGTGATTTACCAGAATCCATGGCATGACGTGTTATAGGCAAATTTGAATCCGGGCAAACAAACGAAATGTCGCGTACGCTGTTGTAGTCACCAGAAATGTCGTTGCAAGCTTGTGGGAATCGATTCCAAGAAACAGGGAATGTTAGACGTCGATCAGGGCAAGGTTGGCTACCCGCCACTACAGCAACTGAGGACTGGTATATACTGTTAACAGCTCGTTGAAACTGAACAGACAATGCCACGCAGCTGCAAAGACAGTTGCTATTGGCAACAGGATGTAGAGATTCCAGCCAAACAGTACGCAGTAGGCTTCATCAGGGATGTCTCTATGCACGTATGCCAATGGTCTGCATTCCGTTAACCTCAAAACACCGTGCAGTCCGAAAAAGTTGGGCTACTGAGCATCGAGAGTGGAAGTAACATGATTGGAGCCAAGTTCTGTATACAGACGAGTCCTGATTCAGTCTCGAGTGTGACAGCCGACGTGATTTGGTATGGAGGGAAAGGAGCGCTCGAAATAACCCCATATTCGTTCGCGAAAGGTCGCAATACAAACGAGGTGGTTTGATGATATGGAGTAGAATCAGCATAGGTGGACGTCTGGAGTTGCATATCATTCGGAATGGTACTTTGACGGCCCAAAGGTATGCAGACGACATACTGAGACCTCGTGTCGTATCTTACACTGCAGTCATTGAAGAATCCTTTGTTTTCCAGCATGATAATGCCAGACCGCATACAGCTCGTTTTCGGAAGAGTATGTTTGAAGCTGAAAAAATACAGCATATGGAATGGCCAGCGTTCTCTCCTGGCTTGAATACGATAGAAAATGTTTCGGATATGCTCGGATGATGCATTGTTGCAAGACCAAGGGCACCTTTTACTATCCGAGACTTGGAGATTGAAATTCTTTAGGAGTGAAACAATATTTTCCAAAGTCTTATTGATAAAATCATCGCATGGAAAATAGGTGTGCAGCAGTATTAACTGTTTGAGAAGCCTACACGCCATATTAAACATTATATCATTTCTATCAATATCAATATCAATATCAACATCTTATATCTTATATCAACATTATATCATTTCATTTCTAGACAATACTTTTGATTCTCATTTACATGTAACCAAATGCTGCTCTAAATCATCTTTTCAAGAAATTAAAGCTTAATTATAATTTTTTTGTATCTTTTTTCTGTATTTCACATTGATACGCGTATACTATCCATTTTATGTCAATACATGGTTATCTTAACTTCTTTGCTTACTGCCTTAATTTTTTTGACCAGTGTATTTCTGTCCATCTCATTTTTTGATTTATGTATCTACCACGTTTGATCAACAATTTCCGATTTGTTCTTTATTCAGATGGTTTGATTATCACCAGTTTTATTAAATAGTGTAATTGACTTTATTCTTTTATCATTTTATCTGTCGTTAAATAAGGTGAATAGTTATATTTCAAAAAAGTGATGGCAATCAAACAATCTTAAAAAAAAATAACCTACACTTATCGGGTTCGATGCTTAAGAATGTAACCCTTTCGTATCCGATTTTTTTTTTCATTTTGAAAAAAAATTACTTATACTTTAATAATGTTCATTGCAGCTATCCAAATAGATTTATTGAAGTTTAAAGATTATTTCTTTGTCTAAAATCTAACGAATTTAATTTTTTGTGTACTATTCAATTCACATTTATAAGAAAATAGGCTAAGGAAGCGTTTTTGCAGACATTAGGTAAATATCATACTACAGCAAGGTTTAGCCGATGTTACAACTTTCTAATACTTTTTTGCATTTTATCACATATGACTCGTTTAGAAAATCAACCTATATTTTTAATTTAATGAGGGAAATCTATATATATAAAAGAAAGTCTGGATTTCGTATTAATCACAGCACAAAAAAATCTGCCGAACCTATAATCTTGAAAATTGGGGTAAAAATACTTCTTATAACATCGAGTGCCGCTAAGAAGGGATTTTCGAAAATTCCACCCCTAAGAAGGTTAAAAAAAGGAACGAACTTTTAAAAAATTCCTTAAAAATTGGCTTTTGTAGTCATTTTTCAACTGATAACATATTTTAGTGTATTTTTTCATGCTGAATCGAATGGTACCAAGCAAATTCTTTTAAGTTCAGTAGTTCGCGAGATACTTCACATTTTCTTGATTTGGCGGTGTCTTCGGCGCAAAAACCTGAAATTTTCAATCCTTATCTACATACATAAAAGAAAGTCTGGATTTCGTATTAATCACAGCACAAAAAAATCTATTGAACCTATACTTTTGAAAGAGTGTTCTATAATCATGTTAACATGATTATGTAAGCTATATGTAATTATCTCAATATATATAAAACGCAAAGCGAAGTTTCATAGCGGCCGCTTATAACTTAAGTTCTACAAGATAGATTTTAATGGATTTTACATTGTTAGTTGGATAATTTTTCAGAAATTTTGTAACAAATGAAATATAGCATTCTACGTTGTTTAATTGAATACTTAGGAAATGTTTTTTATCAGATAAACCCAATTACAAAAGTCTGGCTTTATTTTAAAAGTTCCGCTTAATGAATTTTTAGTGATTAAAATTGTTAACATGTTGAGCGCTACGTCATTCATTAGTGACTAACATTGAACTTTCCGTTTAGATGACTGATTTTTCACCGATGACAGACAGTCTAAAGTACGATATAAAATTAAAAATTACTATGATATAAAAATTTCGTTTGATTCAAAGTTTCTTTAAAAAAAATACTGACCAGCGTAGCGGGCGAAGGCTGCTAGTATATGTATAAAATTAAGGAATCGCCGACGGTGCAAAGAGAATTATTTAAACTTTTATTATTATTGTTATTAATAAATGTCAAAATATAAATGAAGTCATAATAAGAAAGTCGTAGCCACAAATTATCATTTACATATGTAGAAAGTAACTAAACAATTCTTAAAACAAAGTAATACTCGAAGAAAAGACATGTACTTTTAATAGTATGCCTAACGGACCCAAGAACGTTAATATACGAAAATATAATATAACCAAGAACGATAACATGCAATAACCTCCTTACGAGTTACCTTATGTTTCCGAAAACGTTCGTTGTCTTTAGAAAAAAATTTCAAGCCTGTTCATTTTCAAGATTTGAGAAGACAGTTTACCTCAAAATTAATCAAAAAATCGGTGTTTGTTTTTCGATATTAAATGAAAACCTGCTTAATTGTAAATATTTTGATGCCTCTTTTTTATCAATACGGTAATTATATCGTGAGATATTGTAAAAAAAATTATTAAAAAAAAGTGCAATTCCCCACACAAATGAAATATTTATATGGTCTTTTTCTCTACGTTCAAATTTTCGTCACTTTCCTGCTTTAAAAATGTCAATTTTTTTTCTTTCTGTATTTGAGACAGAGAATTAAAATTTTTTGTTCATGTTCTTTATACCATATGTGATAAATCTACGCTTGGAATTAGCTTTAAAGCTAACATTTTTTTTAATAAAATTTATATGAAGATGTGTTAGATTTCATCGTTTTACAGCAGTAAATAATCATATGAATGTAATATTAGATATATTTGAAAAAACATACGCAGTCTTGTGGAACACACATTTGAAAATCTAAAAAAATAGTAGTTAACCAAAAATATTGATATTTAACGTATGGAAATTTTTTTAATTCAAATTTTCTTAAAATGTTAAATATTTTTAATTAAATATGAAATTTAATTTTTTTTATTTACGTTTAAAACTTACAGTTTACGTTCAACACTGAAATTCATAAAATTCATCATTTTAAGCACATTTTTTAAAATTAAAAAAATTGTTGAGAAGATAAACTGCTCTTTAAAGTTGAAAAACACAAAACTCAAATCGAGTTCCGCGTGTACTGCTATTTTTCATCTTACGTTTAAATTACTAAAAATAAAACTATTTACTAAAAAGGTACAATATGATGTTATCAAAAGTTTCCCGTTAGCAACTAAAACATATTCTTTGAAAATGATTGCGGTAGCATACGAAAAATCTCAGGAGTTTTTCCTGTTTTTTTTTTTTTTTTTTTTTTTTTTTTTTTTTTAAAGGATATTTAATAACTTTTGGTTTTTAAGTTTTAAAGACTAGTTAATCTTGTAACGAAAAAGTTTTAATAAAATCGTATTGAATCTTTTTAGTAAATAGTTTTTCAGTGATGCTCACAGTCATTCAGTATTTTTATAAAAGAAACATTTATAAAAAATAAAATTTCTCTTGCTACTTCTGATTTTCGGAAACCTTCTCTAATAGCACTTATAGTTGATAATAATAATAATAATAATAATAATAATAATAATAATAATAATATCGAAAGATGAATCTTCCACTGTACTATGCATTTTCCAACTAAATTAAATTTTAACATGCAGTGTAGAATCCGTGCAAATCTACAGATCATATTCAAAAGTGCTCAAATAATTAGAGTACCTCACTGGCTCACTTATTGAAAACTGCTTTCCAAATGCCTTGTACGGTTTTAAAGTTATTTTACTTAGGTTTTTATTTTTATCTTATTAAACAATGGAGTTTTATGAAGGTATTCTGGAAGTGTCCGGAAGTGTTTAATAATTTGCGCACAATGCAAGGTTTTTTTCTTGTTTATAATAGTTGTAGTAAAATTTTTAAAATATTATGAATGCTTCAATCCCTTATATAAAAAAAAATCCTTTTTTTCGTAATACACTATGTACCCTATCTCATTATAATAATTTTTCCCACACGAAAGCAAATTTATTTTGGAAAGTTATTTTTCCTGCTCTCATTTAGAGCAATTCTTAATGTTTATTGTGTGATTTAAAACTTTTAATACAACACCACTCCATCTATTACTCAAGCTGAATAGAATAAGATTGTGTACCGTATTATGCTAATATTTTTACAAAACATGTTTCATGCTAATCATTAAATTTATGCAGCGAACTGAGAAAGCTTTTGAGAGAATAAATCATATCTTGGGCGAATATCATTAAAGAAAGACTTCAACTATAGTATAATTCTTAACTGAAGATTTTAAACTATTTAAATTTTTAACCGTTGCATAGTTAGGAAAAGTAATATTTGGGTGACAGTTAAAATTTAATCTCATAACAAATGCATTATTTATTACTTACCCATCATACGTAGTATAGGGTAAGTCTTGCAATCGTTTTGAAAATCGAAAAATTTTTTTTGACGGATTTACACGTTTAAGATAGTGGAGATTCCGAAAAACATATTTTTAGAAAAAAAAATTTGCCGTCCGTCTGTCTGTCTGTCTGTCTGTCTGTCCGTCTGTCTGTCTGTCTGTCTGTCTGTCTGTCTGTCTGTCTGTAAACGCTCTATCTCCCGAACAAATTGAGATAGAGACTTGAAATTTTGTATGTAGTTAATATGTAAGAATAGGACGAACCCTATTTAATATCAGTAACCTCGATTATCCGGAACTATTTTTTTCGGACTCTCGAAAAATTCGTTCTGATGAAAGGTATATAAAAATTTTCGAAATTTTTGTTCTAAGGAATGAACGTAAAAGGCAATAAAATAACACACATTTTGCATATAGAACGAAGTCGATCGGATTATTAGTTGCCGAGATATTTGTAATCTTGTTTTCCACATTCTTTGATTTTTCATGACCCTGTATTTCATTCAAATTTCAATTCAGAAGTATATTTTAATTGGAAATGAGACGCTTAATCCGACGCAGTTAATTGTTAGTTAATAGAATTATTATTTTTGGAGTTATAAGGATGTTTCTTTTACGCTGTTCGGTACTACTTGAGGAGTTTGGCGTTTTATATAATTTGTCGAAATTGGTACATCAGCAGTTTTTTAATATAACATTACTATGTATATTAACAATATTTAAATTTTGTTTATGAATTGCAATGCATTGTATAAATAGTTTCACATGTTTTATTTTCATATACATATCCATGATGGGTAAGTATTACTGTGGCCCCCAACGACTAGTTTTTCCTTTGAATGTTGCTCCAAAGGCAGAAATAAATAGTAATACTAATTTTGTTTAGATATCATGTACACAGGAGGACAATCATAGGGGACTGAAAACACTATCATGGATACTAGCCACAAAATCGAAGACAGTAGAATATGTAAATTAAAATACGCGGAGGTTACAGTAACAGTTATTATGCATATGATATTTTTTTCCGTGTGTTCGTCATGTGATAGCACTGATAAGGAATTTGATGAATCTATCGATCGCCTTATGTTGTTAAAAATTAAATTTAAATGGGAAACAATCAATTGATGATTTTAAAATTTTGTATAGATCTTATCGAAATCATTTAGATGATCTCACAGGTGGCTTTATTACAGAAAATCTAGAAGAAGAGCGGCAAATAACAAACACTGACAGATTCGATATCGTTCATAAAAACAACATTAATGTTATTTCATCTTATTTATATTCTTAGTCTTAACTTCTAAATCTTTTCCCAAAGAGAATAGTATTATTTAAAACTTGTATATTTTACGTAAAATTCTTGAGATTGATTGTTATTAAACGAAGCTTGATTTGGCATTTATTCTCCACCTTCTGAAATACTCTTTTTCATATTAAGTCTACTTCTTCAAACAAACAAAAACGATAATTTGTCATTCTTAACACTTTTTATATAAGTTAAGTAAAGTTTTGCATAAGGTATTGAATTTGGAATTTCTTCAGCTCATAGGTAAATTATTCTCTTGCCAATAGTTTTTACTTTTTTTTCGTAAGAAGCAACGTCTGGATTTTATTACAAGAAATGTAAATTCTTGTGCGCATTAGAAAATACATTTCTCTTAATGATATTTTCATGCAAAATTTTAAACATCTTTATTATTAGTTTTGTCTGTTGTACATATTTAAATGATAAAAGTGAATTATTTTCCCAGTAACTAATTCTTTGGAACTTGCTTAAAGTTCCAAATGATGATAACGAACTTATAATAACAAACTTATAAATGCTATATGATATGATAGCAAATTTATAAATGCATACAAAATGTATTTGTGAAAAGATCTACCCTCGGAATGTCACATTCACCTCTAATTATATTACAATCAAATTGAATAAACTTGCTAAAAAGGTTCATTTAATACAAAACACATGCCACAAATCTAAAAGATGTTTTTACATACAAAAATACAATTTTAAAATATTCAAACTTCAAACATTATACTCCGAACGCTTTCGATCACAACTTCATCATCCTCAGAGTAGTTTTGATTACGTACTGACTTGTCAATGTAATAGAAACATTTTACTGATAGGGGGACCCTAAAAAAGTTTACACTTCGTAATTTTTTAAGAAATGTTTGTATTGACCTAAATCGCTAGTAATTTTTTTTTTTTTACTTCATTTAAAACGTTTTCGCAATTGGAAATATATGTATATGACTAACCGTTAAGTAATTTAACCATTGGCCATCGTTCAGAGAAGACACCCTGTATAAAACGATGTGGATGTATTTTGTATTATTCGCCTATAATTTAAGGCGTAATTGATGGGAATAACCAAACATTAATGTTATTTCATCTTATTTATATTCTAAGTCCTTACTTCTAAATCATTCCCAAAAAAAAGAATAAGTATTCAAAACTTGTCTCTTTGACGTAAATTTCTTTTGATTGATTGTTATTGGACGAAGTTTCATTTGCCATTTATTTTTTACCTTCTTAAACATTCTTTTTCGTATTGATTCTGCTTCTTCAAACCAAAAAACGATAATTTGTCATTTTTAATACTTTTCTATAAGTTAAGCAAAGTTTTGCATAAGATATTAAATTTGGAAGTTCTTCAGTTCATAGATAAATTATTCTCTTGCCAATAGTTTTTAATTTTTTCCCGTAAGAAGCAGTGTCTATTATTTTATTAAGGGGAATCTAAATTTGTTACATTAAAAATGCATTTCTCTTAATGATATTTTCATGCAAAATTTTAAACATCTTTATTATTATAAGTTTTGTCTGCTGTACATATTTCAAGATAAAATAGTGAATAAATACACACTCACACACACACACACACATATATATATATATATATATAAGAAATTAGTTTGGTATTCTCAGCATTTTTTTTAATCAGCTTTATTTACCTTCTTTTTTTAATGTCCAAATACTATTATGTCTATATACTAACGTGTTTAATGCTTTTTTAAATTATTTTTTGTTTAACTATTTTAATCTTAATAATAACATTATTTTTATCTGAATTGCCTTTTTTTCATATCCTCTTTACATAACGTTCTTATATCCTACTAGCCCTTTATCTACCAACAGTACTTATAAGTACCATTAAAATTATTTATTATAAAATTCTTTTAATACATCAATTAGTTGTAAGTTCATCAGTTAGTTGTAATACTGCTGAGAATGGGTTACAGATACATTACTTTATTTTGTTCCAAAGGCATTATTGGTTACACAAAACAAAAATATTTTTAAAGGAATGATTTCTTTTGTTTTTGTATCTTTTCAGCTTTCTTGACAACTGAGGGAAAGGGATGGGGATTTTTCAATTCGGAAATATTTCTATATTTATATTGTAAAAACATCATATTTGTACATTTTATAATTCTACAAAATACTAAGAAAACAATTTAAAATAAAAGATTTGAGTGGGGTTATAAATACTGCACACAATCCCTGTAAATTCGGATTTAATTAATCCTTCAAAATCCTTCAATTCTTCTAAAATCCTTGAAAAATTTATTTAATATGTAAATCTTTTAATTTAGTTTAAGCAATTTATGTAAAATACTTTAGAATGTAAAATTTTCATGAATTTATAATGCGGTAGATAAAGGGTTAAAACAATTTTTTCTACATTGTCTTAGTTAAACCAATTTTTTTCCGAGAACATGCATATAAAAACCTATACAAACTAAATATTTAACTATATACAGCTCATATTCAAAATATTAGAATAATTGAGAAAAAGTAATAAGAAAAAATTATTTGTCATTTATTTATTTTTTATACTAAGTAAATGCAATTAAATTTCTTATAAATTAAATCTGGAATGTTTAGATAAGATTTTAACATTTATAAAATATAAAATACAGCACAATAAATTAGGTATACAGCTTCCTTAAACACACCAGAATATTAGAATAAAATTTAGATTGGTTCAAAATATTAGAATATTTTATTTTACGCAACAATATTACCTTATGAATATGAAGTAAATGGTAGTTAATATTTTGTAGCATCCCCTTTAGCTTTCATAACAGCGTACAATCGATCTTGCATACTATATACAAGGTGTTTACAAACATTTCTATCAATATTAGCCCAAATAGACTTTATACGTGCCACTAACTCAGTTTTACTTGAAGGAGGATTTTCTTGAAGTTTTTTCTTCATTATGCACCATAAGTTTTCGATGGGATTAAGATCTGGTGAATTTGGTGGCCAAGGAAGTACCTTAATGTTGCGTTGGCGGAACCAATTTGTAGTTGACACCGAGGTATGCGGGGACGCTAAATCTTGTTGAAAGATGAAATCATCTTCAAATAAATCTTCTGATGATGGAATCATGTAATATTCTAAAATTTCTTGATATATCAGAGAGTTAACCTTTTCGTAGACGATGCATAACTTTCCAGGTCCTTCTGCACTCATACAACCCCAAACCATGACACTAGCAGCAAATTTTACGGAACGTTTAAGGTGTGGCTGCATGTGCCAAATCTAGCTCCCCTGCCGGCAAAACCAGTCTCCTCCTGGCAACCCTTGCCGACGAGGCAAGCGCTCTCGATAGCGTCGTCTAACGTCACTACGCTCGGAGCTTCCGTCTATCTAGCACGTCTTTTAGCCAGCTCTGTTACTTACTTTTCCGAGCGTGTCATGTAACAATTTGATTTGTAAATATAATTAATAAATATCTTTGTTAATACATAACTGAGTCATGTCAATCGACTACAACAGTGGTGACCCTTTATATCCTTCTCCGATGCTTGAATGAGAAAGACGATCTTCAGCGGCCGGACCACGTGCTACGCCGAGATGAAAGAAGGTAAGATGCATGTTTCATTTCTCCTCTGGTTTGGTTAGGAATTGTACCCAATGCTAAATTAATATCTTTTATTCAAAATTTATTTGTTCAAATATTAATTTGTATTTCATATCATTTAACATTTTGGGGGACAGTATGCCCGACGATATAAATAATAGCTCGAATAACGTCCAAGTTGCAAAATTAGGTGTCAAATTACCGCCTCTTTGGAAAACTAACATCAAACTTTGGTTTGCTCAAGCCGAAAGTAATTTCGATCTATCTGGAATTACTGTCGATGCGACGAAATATAATAATATCGTCGCAGCGATCGATCCGGAAACATTGTCTGCAGTGTCCGACATTTTATTAAACCCCCCATCAACCGATAAGTATAAAACGCTAAAGGATAGGTTAATTCAAGAATTTTCCGAATCCGAAAACAAACAAATTAAAAAATTGCTCTCAGAATTACAGTTAGGAGATGAAAAGCCCTCCCACTTACTAAGAAAGATGCAACAGCTTGCCAAAAATTCGATTACGGACGATTTTTTAAAAAATTTATGGTTTCAGAGGCTTCCAGCCGATATGCAGAGTATTTTGGCAGTAAGTTCCGAATCGTTGGAAAACCTAGCTAAAATGGCCGACAAAATTGCCGAAGTACGTTCCGACTCGAGCAGTGTGTACGCGATCGGTGAAAGCTCGCACGGTAAATCGGCGCTTGCTGCCGGCTCGCCGCTTAACGAAATATCCGCCCTCCGCGCGGAGATTGCAGCGTTGAGTCAAAAAGTTGAAAGATTGTCGCGGTCGCGTTCGAGAAATCAGTCACGTGGGCGACATTTCAAATCGCCGCATCGGCAATCCAGATCTGACGAATTTTGTTATTATCATCAAACCTACGGCAAAAAAGCGCGCAAATGTCAGGAGCCCTGTAAATATGTAAAAGAACAATCGGAAAACTAAAGTCGGCTATCGACATTCAAATTTCGGCGACTTCAACGCCGATAGCCCTTAAATCGTGTCGCCTATATGTTTTTGATAAGAAATCACATTTTAAATTCCTCGTTGATTCCGGATCTGATGTGTCATGTATCCCTCCCCCTAAAAATGCAAAAAACTTACAGCCAGATTCATTACAACTCTTTGCTGCAAATAATACTAAAATATCAACATTTGGCACAAAATTACTCAATGTGGACTTAGGGTTAAGGCGTAGTTTTGATTGGAAATTCCTAATAGCAAATGTACCAATGCCAATTATTGGAGCTGATTTTCTAGAAAATTTTGGCCTTCTTGTTGACCTTAAACGTCGTAGGCTCACTGATAGTGTGACAAAACTTTCACAAATTGGGACATTTGCACAACAGTCTGAAAACTCTGTCAAACTTATTTCCGGCAATTCAGTATATCATAAAATTTTAACAGACTATCCCAATCTTACAAAAATAAATTTTAAACACGAATCAGTGCCACATAATACTGTACACTATATCGAAACCACTGGACCACCAGTTCACAGTAAGCCGAGACGATTAAATCCCAAACTATACGAATCAGTTAAAAAAGAATTTCAGTACATGATTGATCAGGGCATATGTAGACCCTCTAAATCACCATGGTCTTCGCCAATACATGTAGTTACTAAAAGTTGTGGTAGCATCCGCCCTGTGGGAGATTATAGAAAATTAAATGCATGCACTACACCAGACAGGTATCCAATTCCTCATATTCAAGATTTTTCAAATGCTCTTCATGGAAAACGAATATTTTCTAAAATTGATATTGTTAGAGCTTATTTTCATATCCCTGTACATCCCGATCACATACCAAAAACAGCAGTCATTACACCGTTTGGTCTTTTCGAATTCCCTTTTTTAAATTTTGGATTATGTAATGCTGCACAAACATTTCAAAGATTCATGAATGAAATTCTGGGAGATTTACCCTTTTGTTTTGTCTACTTAGATGATGTGCTCATTTTTAGCCAAGATGAGGCTGAACACAAAAACCATTTACGTATACTATTTGAAAGACTAAATGCATATGGACTTACAATTAATGCCTCAAAATGCTTATTTGGTGTTACGGAAATTTCCTTTTTAGGCCACCTTGTTTCACAACATGGCACAAAACCCCTCCCTGATAAGGTTGCACCCATATTAAATTATCCCCAACCTCAAACTATCAAAGATCTTCAAAGATTCCTTGGATTTTTGAATTTTTTTCGTCGGTTTTTGCCAAACGTCGCAAAACATCAAACTGTCCTTAGTAACTATTTAAAAGGCGCTAAGAAAAATGACAAAACGAAAATTGAGTGGTCGGTTGAGGCTGACAGAGAATTTAAAAAATGTAAAGAATTAATTGTAAATGCAACCCTTTTGGCTCATCCAAAACCAGATGCTAACATAGTCTTGCAAGTAGATGCTTCAGATTTTGCAATTGGTGGAGCTTTATCACAATTAGTTGAAAACGAACTGCAACCCCTTGGGTTTTTTTCCCGCAAACTTTCCCCAGCTGAACGTGCTTACAGTGCATACGATAGAGAACTACTTGCAGCGTATGCTGGTATTAAACATTTTCGTCACATGCTTGAAGCGAGATGTTTCACACTTTTTACCGATCACAAGCCCTTAACATTCGCTTTCCAGCAGCGCACTGATAAGCATTCGCCAAGGCAGTCTAGACAACTAGATTTTATATCACAGTTCACAACCGATATCCAACATATAAAAGGATCGGAAAATGTCACTGCAGACACTCTTTCTAGAATCGCTTCAATCGCTATGCCAAATCCTATTGACGTTGATGAAATTTCACAATTACAAATAAATGACCCTGAATTACAAAATTTACTTGATAAACCGCAAAATTTGGAACTAAAAAAAGTAACCTTACCTGGTCATACAACTCCTATATATTGTGATTTTTCTACTGGCGTTGCCAGACCATACATTCCTATCTCTCTACGAAAACAAATTTTTTCCCAATTGCATAATTTGTCTCATCCTGGAATCAGGAGTACTACTCGGTTGGTGAGAACAAGATTTATTTGGCCTTCGATTAATAAAGATTGTGCAACTTGGGCAAGACAATGTATTCCTTGCCAGAAAGCTAAGGTTAACAGGCATACTAAATCCCCATTGGGTTCATTCCCTAGCCAATCTAAGAGATTTGATCATGTCCATCTTGACCTCGTTGGCCCGCTTCCACCCTCCCAGGGTAACTCTTACTGTCTTACCATGATAGACAGATTCACAAGATGGCCAGAAGCTGTGGCTATTCCAGATATCAGTGCTCACACAGTAGCCACAGTTTTCTACAACCAATGGATTACCAGGTTCGGTTGCCCTTCCCATATCACAACAGACCAAGGAAGGCAATTCGAAAGTGTACTTTTTCAAAATCTGTCCCATTTCTTGGGAATAAAACGGATTAGGTCTTCCCCATATCACCCACAAGCTAACGGCCTGATCGAAGAATTTCACCGCCCACTGAAAGCCGCCTTGAAAGCACATAGCACTGACCAATGGACTGCAGCATTGCCCACCATCTTACTTGGTTTCCGCTCGGTGTTCAAAGAGGACATCCAGGCGACAGCAGCAGACCTTGTCTATGGCACAACTCTTCGGCTTCCTGGTGAAATTTTCGTCCCCACTGAAACTGATGCATCACCGCAGCAACTTGTTGAATGTCTAAAGCAGCATTTTAAGGACATTCGTCCAACACCTGCATCCAGACATGGGACTAAATCAATTTTTATTCACCCACATCTAAAAGACTGTTCGCATGTGTTCGTCAGATATGACGGTGTGAAAAAACCTTTACAAAATCCCTATGATGGCCCATTTAAGGTGGTAGACAAATGTGAAAAAACTTTCATTATAGACTTCAATGGACGTCAAACCACCATTTCCATCGATAGGATTAAGCCAGCTTTTCTGGCATGTGACATTCCCACTCCTAGTGTACCAGACTCTGTACCACTTCAAACACAAACAAAACCCACCGTTACCCGGTCGGGACGAACTGTGCGTTTCCCGGCCCGGTTAAAAGAATGATGTGTAATATTGCGGGGGGAGTGTGTGGCTGCATGTGCCAAATCTAGCTCCCCTGCCGGCAAAACCAGTCTCCTCCTGGCAACCCTTGCCGACGAGGCAAGCGCTCTCGATAGCGTCGTCTAACGTCACTACGCTCGGAGCTTCCGTCTATCTAGCACGTCTTTTAGCCAGCTCTGTTACTTACTTTTCCGAGCGTGTCATGTAACAATTTGATTTGTAAATATAATTAATAAATATCTTTGTTAATACATAACTGAGTCATGTCAATCGACTACAACAAAGGCTTTCTTTATCAAATGCTTCTTGCTTCATTCTCCAAACTCGGATACCTTGATTACCATATGAAACACAAAACATACTTTCATCACTAAATAATATATTTTTCCAATCTTCATTGCTCCATAAACGTCTTGATTTACACCAATTCAATCTTATACGCTTTTGTCTTGCAGTCATGAGAGGTTTTGTTTTCGGTACACGAGATTCAAATTTAAATTGATGGAGACGTCTTAATGTTGTCGATGTAGAAACTTCAACTCCTTCTTCTTTCCATTTTCGGTGCAAGAATCGCACACTTTTAAAACGGTTTTTCTTAACTATACGTTTCAATTTCCTGTCATCTCTAGCAGATGTTTTTCGTTTTCGGCCACCATTTCGGCGATTATTTTGAAATTTTCCAATTTTTTAATATTGTGTTAGTATTTTACTAACGCTCGATTGCGAACAATGTAAATAATTCGCTATAAAACATCGATTTTTACCGTGCCGATACAAATCAACCATACGAAGTTTAGTAGATTCAGGAATATCACTCACACGGCCCATTTTAATACGAAAAAGAAACAAACTGCAAAAAAGAATACTGATTTTAAATAAAATAGTCTGAATTTAATCAATGATGCCACCAGTTAAGAATTGGTAATAATTAAAGGAGAATTAATAAGAAATATTCTAATATTTTGAACCACTTGAATAAATATTCTAATATTTTGACTTTTCAAAATAATTTTTTTTGCAATTAATCTTTTCAAAAATGATATTAAATTTAAGATAACAAGTAAGTTTAATCAACAATAAGTTCTTAATAAAAATATCGTTTGCATATTTTCATTAAAAGACATTAAATTACCAAACGATATTGTCAATTTCTAAAAAAATGGTAATTATTCTAATATTTTGAATATGAGCTGTATAAAGTGTTTCTCTCTGTGTAATGTGATTGTATGTGTAAAACATCTAGATATCATGTCATTCTCTATTATTATGAACGTTCTTGTGCTCATCTGCGTGTCTAGTTATCCTAATGGTGTAGTCGAGAGGTCGTTAATCATGTACTGAAAAACTTATTTTTGCTCGCTACCACCTTTCCTCAATCAAATAAATGTACAGAAGGTCTTAAAAAATCTGTTTAATAGCTGTAAAACCACTTTTAATTAATGCGATAAAAAATCTATTTTAATTTGTAGGACGTTGTTTATAATTACATGCGACTTTTCTTGTCATAATGTGTCAATTACACATTAAAAATTAAGCTAATTTTTAAACATTCACTGCCAATGCTATTAATTTATTCAGTATGACAAAAAATATTTTCATCAATTTGTAATTATTAATCGGTTAGTAATTATAAATTGTTAAAAAATTGATTTATAAATCATAAAGAGAGGCGTCAGATATTTAGACTTAACTTTATCATTAGTTTTCATTTTTCTTTTTGTTTATATACACTGACGGGAAAAAAAATCCCAACACCAAGAAAAACTTATTGTAGAGTAATGAAATTTGGACAGTGCATTTGTCTAGTTAACATGTTTAATTGATTAGATTTTCAAAATCACGGGTTAGTTTAAGCTCAATAAAATGCATTTCAAATGTGGGATGCTGTTACATTAATAGTCGCTATAACCTACAGAATTTTGAATGCAAGCCTGCACACGTGCATGCATTGTGTCATACACGTGCCGAATCTCACTTTGAGGTATGGCTTTCCATGCTTGTTGTACTTGCTGTGTCAATACTGTGATGGTCAGTGCTGGCTTGGGATGACACCGGAGTTCTCCTCCAATGATATCCCGTACGTGCTCAATGGGAGACAGATCTGGTGATCTCACTGGCCTAGGTAACATGTCGACACTCTGTAGAGTACGTTGCTTTACAACAGCGGCATGAGGGCGAGGTTATCCTGTTGAAAAACTCCCCTTGAATGCTTTTCTTGAATGGCAGCACTACAGGTTGAATAACCAGACTGACGTACACATTTGCAATCTGTGTGTTTGGGAGAACCACGAGAGTGCTTCTGCTGTCATAGAAAATTGTTCCCCAGACTATGACCCCAGATTGTAAGTCCAGTGTGTTTAGGCCTCAGACAGTTGGGTTGCAGGCGTTCCCCTGGCCTCCTTCTGACCAGCACACGACCATCATTGGCACCAAGGCAGAACCTGCTTTCATCAGAAAACACAACAAATCTCCACTCCATCCTCCAATGAACTCTGGCTTGACACCATTGACGTCGCAAACGGCAATGACTTGGAGTCTGTGGAATGCATGCAACAGGGCGCTTTGCTCGGAGCTGTCCTTGAAGTAAAAGATTTCTAACAGTTCGTTGTGTCACTGTGGTACCAACTGCAGCTCGAATTTCTGTCGCAGACGCAGTACGATGCGCCACAGCCGTACGCCGAATACGACGGAATTCCCTCTCAGTACTGCCAAGTAGTCACCCGGAACCCGGTCTTCTTGAGGTAGTACCAACCCTTGATCCCTGCTCCCAACAATCATGTACAGTGGATACATTCCGTCCAAATCTTTCTGAGATATCGTGGAAAGAAAATCCACTTTCTCGTAGCTTTAATATACGACCTCTTTCCAACTCGATGAGCTGATGATAATAGTTTCTTCGTCTTCTTAAAGGTATTCTTGGTTAACATCAACTCAATTTGTCAACTTTCGAAGTCAAATAATGTTCACGAACTTTACAGTACACATTTAAAGCAAACCTAATTTGAAAGTTGTGAGTGATGCCACTAGCACCACACTTATGCGCGAAGCATGAAATTTGAACCAATGTCATCTTTTAGATATATAAACACGCCTAGAAAATTTCGTTTAGTTAACACAAGTCTTTATTGGTGTTGGGATTTTTTTTCCGCCAGTGTATATAACATTACACTTTATAAAAATCCTAAACGTAACGCACATGCATATTTTGGAGTAAACTGCCATTAAAGCATGTTAAATAAAATTTATAAATAGAAACATGAGCATTTTTGTGACTATTGAAATCCAAGTGTGAAATAAGCGAAAATAAATTTTTATTAACTTCAGATTGTTGTTGTTTTTTAATACTTTCTAAAAAAGTTGAAAAGTGTTTATGAATTCGGTTTGTTGTTAAGTCTGTACATCTAGCTGGCTGTCTGTCCATACTCTAACTAGCGAAAATATACTGGAATATACAATTGATATATGTTAATCACGTTCACCATGGCAAATTCGGTACAGAATATAAAATGTGTAGCATTAATAGTTCATCTATACTGTAAAGGCACTCAAAAAAAAATTCTGTTGCATTATAATAAATAGGTAAAAATAATTTTCAGAGTAATTTAATGTCATTATGTTATTTCAAATAAATTGAAATTGATATAAGTCACTAAATTTTGCTACAAGATCATTACTATACAACAGGACATCCGGAGCATTTGTCATTCTTTTACATGTACACACAAAAGAAATCAGTTACAGTGCTGTCTTTGAGTAATAAATGCTGTACGTTCGTTTTCAATTTTGATATGCGGTTTTAAATTCAATTATTTTTTTGAAAATTACTTGTTTTCTATCAATTCTATATCTCGTATACAGGGTTGAACAAAGAAATTCGCCATTTTCCTTATTACCTTTTCCTTATTACCAATACCATTTTCCTTATTAGCATAACTAACTGAAGGAAAATTTTTAATAAAGTATGTATTTCCTAAAATAAGTTAAATTTTTGTACGCATATAGTTAATGGTTACAAATTTATCTATCATATAAGGGTTTGTAAAAGAATTCGGTTAACTTTTCGATTATAGATGTTAGTTGCTGAAATTGGGATTTTAAATGTGTTAAGTTTCTCTAAATGGTTCTATTAGAAAACATATTTCGGTTTATTAAACGGTGAAGTAGTGTTACATTATTCTAAATGTGTGGAAAATCTTTCACAGTCTATGTTTTGACGGATGATTTTTTTTCTTTCTGGTTTATAACGTATGCGATTTTATAATTAAAAAAAAAAACTTGGCTGCTTTCTTACCTATTGATTTGAATAGTGGCTACTGAACAAAACGTGCTGGTACTAGGGCTCCTACAGCTCTTAAATGAACTAAATTTTGCAATATTTTTTAAAGATACAAATCTCCATATCATCTATAGGGTTGCTAAAAAAATCGGATAATTTTCCGATCGTAGATGGGAACATCTGAAATTCGGTTTTAAAATGCGTTATACATTTCCATATGGTGAAATGAGACTTAATATTTAACTTTTAAACGGTGCAGTTTTGTTACATTATGAATGTGAAGGAAAGTGCTTCATAATCTATGCTTGACGCATGATGTTTTCTTTTTTGTTAAATTCCTAATTAGAGGTTACTTTACATACATGTAAATTGTAAAAACTAAACATTTAACTTATTATAAACTTACAGCATAGATTATTAGCACTTGAAGCTTTTTTTATTAATAACAAACTATATCCTAATTTCATAATGAAAATAATAAAAGCATAGTCCAAGCATGTGAATATATATAGGGTGAGTCATAAATATCGAAACAATAGGCTATCTCCTTAAATATTGCCCCTAGGCCCATACTTCCAAAGCAAGTTGCAATACAGCAATATATGGGTGAGTCATAAATATCGAAACAATAGGCTATCTCCTTAAATATTGCCCCTAGGCCCATACTTCCAAAGCAAGTTGCAAGTTCCAAAGCAATTGCAAAGTTTCATAAAAAAGGTAAATTTTTTTATATGATAAGTTTCAACTCCATGGGGAGTCTATTTTTAAAAATACGAAAATTAAATCCTTATACGGCCCCCATAGAATAAAACTTCCAATCAGAAATTTTTTTCCTTATCCATTTCTGAATTAAACAAAAAAAATTCATCTCGATACCTTTAAAACTCAGAGAGTTATGACAATTTTAATAAATCATGAGGTTTCAAGAGATCAGACACAAATTTAAATGCGTGTAATTGAAGAAACAATGTTGCTGTAATGTGTCCAGGAAACATTCATTTTATTTATTTACTAGCTGACCCGCCCGGCGTTGCTCGGGTCCGTATTAACAATATTAAACGAACTTGAAATTTGTATGATTTTATCATTAACTCGAAGCATGCAGATATGCATTGTCTGAAATACGTGGCAGCTGAGTGAGAGAAAAATCGGTTTAAAAAAGAACTAATATTAAGCTCTAAAAATACTTAAAATGAGCAATGAGAAACGCAGGAGGGAACATGTATCCAACGATTGCGTTATTTTCGTGTTAGAGTGTTGATATTTACCCGTAAAAATCACTGTTAGGTCACGTAACTAATTATTTTTTTACATAGAAGTCCCAAGTGAAATATTTTGAATTTCAAACTAATTATATCACACTTAACATACCGTGAATGAAATCGATACTCGATGATAAAAGGCTGGTATATAGTATTATAATTTCAGAGCCATTTAATAAAAATGAGTGCATATTTTTAATCAGAACATGGGATATTGTTTACTCTGTGGACAAATTTCTAACTGTAAACTTTTGTACCGTAACAATAACCTGTCTGTAACCTAACTGCGACTTAACAGTACCCTACCGTAACTTAAATATAACATAAATGTAACCTAGCCGTCACTTTATTGCAACCTATCCTTATTCTAACCATAACATAAATGCAATTTAACTTTAACCTAACTTTAAATTAACCGTGATCTAACTGTAACCTAACGTGAAATTAAATAAAATCAAACACTTACCTTAATATAATTGCAACCTAATTCCAACCCAAATGTTACCTAACCATATATTGGGTTCATGTCCATAGAAATCATTTTGTCTTGTTCGGATCTTGGTTATGATTCATTAGAATATTTTCGTCGGGTCCAGATTTGGTTCGATTCAGATTTCAGGTATTTTTTGAAATTTGATTTAAAATGTTCATGTCGGATTCAGGTCCATGGAAATTATTTTGCCTTGCTCGGATTCAGTTATGGTTCTGGTGAAATATTTTTGTCGGGAACAAATTTGGTTCAATTCAGATTTCGGCGTTTTTTTCAAATGGAATTTTTGGGTTCAGGTCTTCCTGCGTGTCTACGGAAATTTCTCTGTCTGATTCGAATAAAGACATGCTTCACTGGAATATTTTTGTCAAGTTCAGACTTGGTTCAATTCAGATGTCGGCTTTTTTTTCAAATGTAATTTTTGGGTTCGGGTTTTCTTGCGTGTAACTTGCGTGTAACATAAGAACATGCTTCAATGGAATATTTTTGTCAAGTTCAGATTTAGTTCATTTCAGATTTCGAGATTTTTTTCAAAGAATTTTTTTAGGTTCAGATTCGGTTCATGTGCATGGAAATTTTTTGTCTTGTTCGGATCCGGTTAATGTTCTTTGGAATATTTTTGTCAAGTTCTGATTTGGTTCGATTCAAATTTCAGGCATTTTTTCAGGCATTTGAAGCATCATTTAAGATTTTACTTGAAAAGTTAACATTCTTTCGTTAATGCCTTAAAATCGTCTGCACTCTGAAATCTAGATTTTAGACTAATATTTGTTATTTAAGTTTTCGCGCATGATTTTAAAAGAATGTTTTCATAAATATATTTTATATATTGACATTAATATGTTGTTAAATCATAAACATTTTTCATCTACGTTATAAAGTATTAAAAAGGTCTGAAAAAAAAAAGAAAACTTTTAGTAATACAATTTTTAGTTCAAATCAAATGTTTTCAATATTTTATTTAATTTTATTTTGACATTTAATTATTTCGAATTTATCAATTTCCATTATTTTAAAATCAAACATTTTTTCTAAATAAATAATATAATAGAAAAAAGACCATTTTAAAAAAATTACTGTTTCTTCGTAAAATATACTTCAGCTGTAATTCATTTCTTTCAATTCGTCTTATTAATACAAAATCCCTTCCACATGCTTTTGTTTGGGACATTAAAATTTGAGCGATAAATGGTTTAATATTGCAACCTTTTTTTTCGGTTTACTTCACCACCACCTATCTTTTTCCTCCATGTTTTACAACCCATGGAGGAAGAAGATAGGTGGAGGTGAACTAAGCCTTAAAAAAGGTTTGTAATGTGAATCCATTTATCGCTCAAATTTTAGTGTACTAAACAAAAGCACGTGGAAAATTGGAAAGCTTCCAAAAAAGGAAGGGATTTTGTATTAATAAGTCGAATTGAAAGAAATGAATTACAGCTGGAGCATTTTTTAAGAATAAATAGGAATTTTTTAAAATGGTCTTTGTTCTATTATTATTTATTAAAAGAAATGTTTACTTTTAAAATAATTGAAATTGGGAAATTATTATTATCAAATGTCATTATTATTATTAAATTTCAAATTAAAATTTAATAAGAAATTGAAAACGTTTGATACGAACTAAAAATTGTATTATTAAAAGTTTTCTTTTTACAGTAATTTTTATTAACACTTTTCAACAAAATTGAAAAATGTTTATGCATTCGGTTTGTCTGTCCGTCTGTCCGCGCTCTAACTCTCGTAAATATACTCGGAATGCAAAGAAATTTTACCATGTTATTGAAGTTTACACAAGCACAAACCCTATTAAAAATGAAGTTTCTACCACGATTAGTTTATTTACAGGGACAGTCAAAAGTTTTCGATTATATTAGGGCCAATGGGGAAAAATCTTTTCAAATTAATTTTAAAGATGCTGCGGCCGGACAAACGTATTCACATTTTTTGCATCTACGAAAAGCACACTAAAATATGCAGCTAAAAGAATAGTTATTCATTTACAGGGCCACACAAAATAATTCTAATACATGATAATAGAGGAGGAAATTGTTTGCGACATATTTTAACGATGGTAAACGGTATCATGTGTAATCAAATTGATATACGTCGCTGAGACTTAATATGAGTTATTTCACGCATAATACAAAGTGCATAGCATTTATAGGGACACACAAAAGACTTCAAAAAGCATATTCTATTCGAAGTACTGTGTGTTACGCATGGTAACTGTTGCATGGATGAAATGCATTTTTAATTATGATATACGCTTTTAAGTGTCACTAAATGTATTCACATTATATGGTGTGCATAAATGCTATAATAGTTACACAATTAAGACATACAGGGTTACTCAAAAGAACTCGGAAAGGTTACTGAATGTGAGTGTAATTTACTTAAAGGTTTGTTTTAAAAAAAGTTTTGCATTTTTACGTCGAATCGCATTTAGTTTATCGTGAAATGTTTGTAGAATATAGATTAAATGATATACATGGTCACGCAGAGAACTGGATACAGGTTTGTTTAAGGATGATAATTTCTGGAAATATGATTTAAATAGTTTAAAGAGTATTGTTGTTTGATTAACATTATTTATTTATTTTTTTATATAATTAATTTTAGCAAAATACTTTCGTGTAATAAAGGTACTAGGTAAACTGCAGGGCTGAACAAAAGTATTGAAGCATGTTTTACATCTATTCGTATAAACTGCCAAAAGAAAAATTTCATCCAGCTAGGCATTTTTTTGCTAAACTAAATCTCTCCATGATATAGTATATATATCAACCGACAAATCAAATACAGAGCTGTTTAAAAGTATTGGAATATTTGGTTATGGGCAGTAGCACCTTTTTCCCTGAATAACGAAGTTTTGTTAAAGAATTAAGGACATTTGGATAGCGTTTTATAATGTATGTTTATCGCAGGATTTTTTTTTACTGGTTAATACTTTATAACGTAGATGAAAAATGTTTATGACTCCGGTTTGTGTGGCCGAGTTCTAACTCTTGTAAATAAACTCTGATGCTCGTAGCATTTTTTATATGTTATTGACGTGTATTACACCGTGTTCGCTATTGAAAAGCAAATGTGTAGAATTTATAGTTCATTTGCATAGACAGTCTAAAGTATTCTGTTACATTATGGTCAATGGGAAAAATCGTTTCAAGTTCATTTCAATGATGTTAGACCATTTAAAACATAAAGAAATTGATATGCATTTATAAACGGCAGTATAACAAGCATTTTGTAGAATATGGGGTTTGCTAAACATTTATTATTTATTTAAAGAGCCACACAAAAGAATTTTGTTTATGGGGATAATGATATATGGTTGGGAGCTTTTAGCGGCCAAAATATGTTACTAAATTATAGTGAAATAGACATAAATTATTCACTGATTCTCTCAACGCTACATTTCCGCACCCACATTCCTTTACAAATCTGCTCATTAATGTTCCCGCTAATTGCCTTTACATTTCTGATGCATAACTTTGAAACACCCTGTATAGGCATATTCAAAATGTGAAGAGTGTAGCTCAATATAGTTTAAAACCGGGCTTTTTCAATACTTTTCGTGATGATATAAAATTTCACGCAAATGAAAGTAAGAGTGTTTAAAATGATATAATGTTGCTTAAATTGTAATGTTAAAAAATTATAATAATGCAACATGATAAAAAATGATATTATAATTTTGTTTATTTGCTCAACGCTTAAAGCTGCACAAATAAAAATGTATGTTAAATTTGCAGCGAGACTAGATCCTTGAATGGGTCGGGTTGTATTTTACCTAAACACGAAAATTCTATTCAAATCGGAATCCAACATAAATGTTTTTTATCGATTTGAACCGCTAATATTTGAATTCGAATCCGACACATAAACAGTATTCCGCCTGAAACAGAGCTAATTTTAATACTTACAACGTTATTAAAAAATTCCAAAACATGTTTTAAAACAAATATTGTTAGCATATAGTCATGCCTTACATTAATAAGAACAATTTTTGACAAATATAAAAATTTTACTTCTTCAAAATAACAGCATTATCAATAAAAAATTTTGCGAAACAATTAATAAACAAGTTGGAAATTACACGTGAAGTGTAACAAATGAGGTGCGTTCGTACGATAACGAAGTTTTTAAAATATTCAGATCTTGCTGATATAGTAGACAGTAACTTCGGTTACATTATAGTAGTAGAAATCTTTGTGTTCCTGTAAATATACAGGAAGTAATTTTTATTACACCTCAGCAACGTATATCATATTCATAAAATGCTAAATAGTTTAATGTAATTAAAACACGCCCCACAAACAATTTTTCTCCATATAGCTTTATGTAATGGAATACTTTTGTGTTCTCCTGTAATTTAAAAACAAATATTCTTTGCATCACAGATTGTACAGAATGTATATTTTAGTATATATATACTTCGTAGGTTCATGTCAGTTTTATTATGTTTGAATTAGTTTAACACCATTAAAATGCATTTGAAACTTTTTTAACCATTGAACGTAATGTCATGGAATATTTTTTATTGTTCCTGTAATTGATTTATGCATCCAATTTCTATAAAATTTAAAATGACACGACAAAATTATGTAATAATTATTTGTTTTAAACTTCAAATGATTAAAATGCATTTGAAACTCCCCCCCCCCCCCTTGACCGTAATGTAACGGGATACTTTTGATTGTCCCTGTAATTCATCTATGCATAATTGATCTATCTTAAATTTGAAAAAACTTGACAAAATTATGTTTCAATTATGTATTTTAAACTTCAAACGATTCGGTTGGGTAGTTTTTGCGTTGTTATATGCGAATGGACAGACAGACGGATGGACTGAACGACAACTATAGGTGCTACGTATTTACATAATTACGAAAGCACCTAAAAACAACAGAAATAAAGCATGATAAAATTTGAGAGCTGTGAAATAAATGAGCTGATTTTCACGCAATAAAAATTTCGATTCTTATCATGTTTTTAAAATTATTAGAAAATAAATTACACATATTTTAAGATTAATCGCATTTAAATGCGAAAAATGAAGCATAAATACAGGGTTTCGATATTACAAATAGATTTATTCTAAATAAATAATTCAGGGATAAAAAAAAATCAAGATGAATATATAAAAAGAAATTTGTTTGGTTACATATTAATAATTGCATTTAAATAATATTTAAAATGTAATAATGAAAACATTCTTTTAAAATCATGTATGAAAACATAAGTAATAAATATTAATCTAAAATACAGATTTCTGATTGCAAACGATTTTCAGATATTAGGAAAATAATGTTATCTTTTCAAGAAAAATGTTAAAAGATTTTCTATTTTGATATTTAAAACACATATAATTAAATAATCAAAGAAATTTTTACCTGTGAAGCGCTGTCTAATAAAAAATTCGACGATAAAAAACAAGAGCAATCAAATACAGGTTTTAACCGGTTTGAATTCATAGGCGATTGCACGTGGTTTTGTTTGGACTTAATGTGACTTAATGTAGGGTTACATTTTTGGCATCACCCAAATCATTATAGTTCACCTCCAGTATATTCTTCCTCCATGTTTACAACAGCTGTGATAAAAAATCATCATTTAAACTGACAGTTTGCCAGTATGAATTTTAAAGCTCTGTTCCAGCTTTTTTAATTATTTATGTGAAAATTTTATGCAACCAACCAACCATAACTAAATGAAAGGAAAAAAAGAAGAAAAAAGGCGATTTTTTTATGAGAGTGATCTTTGGAATTTAATTAATTACTCAATTAATAAATAGAATTTCGAAATTCTGAAGCTCAGGTGCATCAGGAGAGATTTGGGGCTACTCTGAAAAAAATTTTGAGCTTCGTACATGCTATAGATTTTGCTAGCCATCGCAGACACACACACACACACACACACACACAGACAGAGCGTTTTGTTCTTTTATTAATATAGATTTATAAAGTAAGAATTTTGAATGTTTTGTGATGGTTAACCATATAATTTGTAAGCATTATAACATGATAAGACTTCTTGATAAAATATTTTTTTTTTTTTTTAATTTAGAGTAAATTAAAATTGTTATAACTCAAAATATTATTTGTTGCGTTGAATTTTTTTCTTTTGATTAAATAAAAATGTCGAATTTTCAATTTTGATTCAGCATTTTAAACAATATTTATTCGTTTTTTTAAAATAAAAGTATTTAAAAAAAATGCATTTTTCTGTATACAAATCATATTTTTAAAAGTAAATTTTCTAAGGTGAAAACATCTTTCGGCGCGTTGGGCATTTTTTTTCTTTGAAATGTTAAAAAACTATTGAACTCGCTGGATTGTTACCGTAACCGACGGTTATTAACCTATGTCAATTTAAAAATTAGAAATACTGAAATAAAAACATTTGATGCAGAAAAGGGCATTTAGTTTTAAACAAAGATGGACTCCTAACGTTTAAATGCTTTTTAAAAGTTTCAAGGTGATTAACTCCGCCCTGTATAGTTTCGATTTCATATTTTGTTTAAGTTTTGCCATTCTCACCTTCTTTAAGTACTGTTTAAATGCGTCAATTGGTTTAAACCTCATTTTTTATCACGTCGATTTCAATTTTTTTTTCATTGTTTTGGCCCTGTTAACTTCATATTTTTCTTGTTAAAACTACTATTGCACGATGCGTAAAAGTGCCTATAATTACGGGCGGCACTAGGCGTATAATTCTGGAGATACAGCTGTTGCGGAAATCACACAAAAGCCTGTTAAGCGATTCACACCGAAAACTAATCAGCACCAATTTATATCAAGGACTAAGTAAATATAATTTTTTATTAAATTCCGTGGATTGGTTCTTGAGATAGAGCGCTCACAAAATTTATGTCATATACAGAGATACAGGAGCAGTGACTCACAGACAGGCATTTTGTAAAAACATGTTTTTCGGTAACTATGAGCCCTAAAACGTGTGAATTCGTCGAAAACCGGAATTCAAAATTTTCATGAATCTAATACTTTCTTCTTGTAAAGATAGAAAAAGGTAAAAATAGGCTTAAAACCATCATAAATTTTGAAGCTGAATTGTAAAAACTAGATTTTTGAAAATATTTCTGTACAATTTATTAAAATATATTTCCAATGATTCCGTTAATAGAAGTATCATTATCGCTGTTACTATTTTTGCTAAACTTATTGCCTGCGACAATAAGTTTTTAAGACACTTTTAATGAGAGTTTAATTAATATCACTTAATTTAATAACACTTTTAATACGTGTTTAATAAGACGGTCCGGCGAATGGGTCGTGCCAGTTACGAGGCTGGTGCCAAGCTCGACATATTGCAGCCATCTAGCATATTTCAAGGAAGTTTAAAGCAAAAACCTATACGCTTTTATTTTATATCTAAAAGTTAAAGTATTGTCTTTGATCGACATTTAATAATGCGTAAATTTATGGTTGATCCCTAAATTGTATTTCAAATGAACTGATATCGCTGCGCTCTGAGGTATGCTTAAGTGGTGTAAGTCACGAATTTTGGAAAATTTTGGCTTTTAATATCTTTCGGGGTTTTGTAGATATCAAGTTTTTTTTTTTTTTTTTTTTTTTTTCAATTTAGGGTTGGATAAGGAAATTTTTTCTAATTGGAAGTTTTATCCTCTGTTGGCCGTATAAAAATTTAATTTTCGTAATTTTTAAAATAGACCCCCCCCCCCCCATGAAGTTGCAACTTACCTTATAAAAAATTTCATCTATTTTTATGAAACTTTGCAATTGGAAGTGTGGGTCTAGGGACAATATTTAAAGAGATAGCCTATTGTTTCGATATTTGTGACTTACCTGTATGTATATTCATGGTAAATCAAAATTAATATCAATTCAATTTATATTTCCTTTCTTAAAAATGTATGTAAAACATATCAATAAACATAAATTGATGAAAATAATTTTTTTATTCTGATATAGCATTATACAAAAGCATAATTATATGCAACTGTTTTTATCTTATAATGTACGGCAAAATTAAATGTCTTAATTATTTATTTTAATATTTTCCCTAAGATTGAGTAACTAAATTTACTCGCCTCGCCATCTACGCAATAAGACGCCAAGTCAAGTGTCCGCTTTGGAAATTAAATGGAGGCGTGAGTCAGCCCGTATTTTTAGAAGCCTTAGCTGGTACCGAATCCCAATCAGGAATGGGTGTTTTTGTGCAACGAATTCTTCTTTAACCCCTTGAGGGACAAGCAATAGTGTCTCTGTAATATTAAATTCTCACCGGAAAAATCGAATAATTTCATTTTTAAATAAGAAAAGGCAATTTTTCAACATTTTGCCGCCAAAGTTAAGCATATAAAATTTCGTTAAAGGTTTCTGGTGAGAATCTCGTTTGAGTTAGGTGGTATAAAATATATACCACCGCCCCTCAAAGGGTTAAACGTAGATCCTGGTCCGTTTAACTCTCGTCTGCAAAAGATTATAACAGTGGTCGTAATCAATCAATCAAGTGAAAAATGTAAATTCGAAATATTTTCAATTTGATACTTTTATAATTTCACAAGCTGAATTTTTAATCGAATCAATTTTTTATTCTTATACAAATACAGTCAGATCTCGCTATCCCGACATCCAGTTTTCACGTCACTCCACTTATTACGTCAGTTTTTCAAAGTCCCGATTTTCTGTATACGATTTCAATGTAAATAATCTCCAGATTTTACGTCGTTGAATGATTATCAATACCGAATATCCTGACGATTAAGAAAATTATCCATTTTTCATAATCCATCTTACGAGCACGGAAATTAAGCAGTAAGAAATGTCTGACCAAAACTTTTCACAAAAGTGTCTTATAGTAGTCGAAATCTTTACGTTTCTGTAAATATGCAGGAAGTAATTTTTATTACACCTCAGCAACATATATCTTATTCATAAAATGTGAAATAGTTGAATATAATTAAAACACGTACCAAACCATGTTTCCCCGTATAGCATTATATAGTGGAATACTTTTGTGTGGCCTTGTAATTTAATAATAAAAATTCTTTGCATCACAGATTGTACAGAATGCATATTTTAGTATATATTTCATAGATTCATGCCAATTCTATTATGTTCGAATGAGTGTAACATCATTAAAATGCATTTGAAACTTTTTCCCCACTGTCCGTAATGTAATGGAATCCTTTTGATTGTCCCTGTAATTGATCTATGCATCCGATTTTCATAACATTTGAAATGACTCGACAAAATTACCCAATAATTATATGTTTTAAATTTCAAACGATTAAAATGCATTTGAAACTTTTTTCCCTATTGACCGTAATGTAACGGAATCCTTTTGAATGTCCCTGTAATTGATCTATCCATCCGATTTTCATAAAATTTGAAATGACTCGACAAAATTATGTTATAATTATGTATTTTAAATTTCAAACGATTCGGTTGGGTAGTTTTTGCGTTGTTATATGCGGACAGACGGACAGACAGACAGACGGACGGACTGAGCGACAACAATAGGTGCTACGTATTTACATAATTACGAACGCACCTAAAAAACCGCTGCGAATGACAGAATCAGTGAAGGACTCGGCGAAGGAGAGATTTCTTCCTTCACGTTCTCTATCCTCCAATCCACGATTACTCACCCATTGTGTTTCACACAGAGAGTGTAATACCTATTCACTTAGGGAAAGTTAAATACAATGTGATTCATAATGAATGGGACAAAAAGAAAATATGATTGTGAACGTTGTAATTGATATATTTTGAAAATTCAAATTTACTTCAAAACTACATTTATTCAAGGTTCTACAGGTGTTCATTATATGCCCATCCGGTGACACGACAAATGTCTACACGGTAATCAAGCTTCTGCCACACTCGTCATAGCAAATCCCCTGTGATGGAGTTCAACACTGCAGTTATCCGCTGCTTCAGTTCTTCTAAGTCCTGAAAGAATGGAGGCTTAAATACCTTGTCTGAAACCCCAGAGAAAAAAAAATCACAGGGCTGGTGATCTCGGCGGCTAATGAAAACATGTCAAATCCTGTGGCCCATCACGGCCAATCCAGGTTACGGTTGTTCTTTACGAAATTTCGTGCGAAAATGTCTTTGCGCAACAGTTACCGAGGAGGTTTTGGCATATTCGAAAACGCAGTATGCTTTCTCCTGCATGGACGACATTTTGTTTGGGAATTCGTCATTCGATGTTTTTTCCCTGTTGCCAAATAAAACTTGCATAATTGTAATTGCAGAATAAATTTGTTTCAGCTGAATAAATCCATTACGGCAGTCACACTGCGCTATTCTTTTTGGCCCATTCATTATGAATCATTCTGTATTTCATTTCCACAGTTTATTCGTGGTGTTTTAAACTGTTTACAGCAAAATGGCAAGAATGTCTAAGGCATTTCATAAATGTTCCAAACATACTGGTTTCATCCAAGTTCATCAGATTTCATGTGTATAGAAGAGTAATGACGAAGACATCTTTTTTCTGAGAGTGTTTAAACAGTTTTAGATAGTGAAATAGATATAACGGGTGATGCACATCAATTTTGATAAAGATGTCACTAAATCATCATTTGAAATGATTTCTGAAATTGTAAAAAAGAAAAAGTCTGAAATTTCTTCAGACTCAAGCATCGAAAATGATATGAAAAACTAGAACAAAACAAGCCTCCAACTACAATCGAATTGCATCGAAACCATAAGAAATTATCTAACATTTATCTATGAAACAACGGATATTGTTCAAAATTCATTGTATAGCATAAAAAAAAGAATTGCAGGAAGCACATCGAGGGATACGCAAACCTTAACTCATTAGTATTTCATGTACCAATAAAAAATAAGCCATCACAAATCTGGTTTTTATTCTTTTCCATTTCTTTAGGTTTATTTTGTTTATTAATAATGTTTTATTTCTTAAAAATGCAAGAAAAGTTCTGAATTAAAAATTTTCTTAAATTAATTTGAAATACAACTTTTTATAAGCATATTTTTCTCCAATTCTGATTACCGTGACGCTGCACTTATAACGACACTTTTTTCTGGTCCTGAAAGTGTTGGGATAACGAGGTTCAACTGTACCGTTTTAAACAAAATTTCGTTTTTATCACATATATTTGAAACCTTGGCGATATCTATAGATTTAAGATTTAAAATCATTAACCCTTTATCTACCGACGGTACTTATAAATACCATAAAAATTACTTATTATAAAATTATTTTAATACGTTAATTAGTTGTAATACTGTTTAGAATGAGTTACACATATATTATTTTATTTTGTTCCAAAAGCATTATTGGTTAGATTAAACAAAATATATTTTTAAAAGGATGATTTCTTTTGCCTTTGAATCTTTTCAGTTTTCTTTGCGCTGAGGGAAGGGGATTGGGATTTTTCAATTCGGGAATATTTCTGTATTTATATTATAAGAAAATCATATTTGTACATTTTATAATCCTACAAAATACTAAGAAAACAATTTAAATTAAAAGATTTGAGTGGGGTCATAAATATTACACAAAATCCCTGTAAATTCAAATTTAATTAATCCTTTAAAAAACCTTCAAAAAAATTTAAATCATTATATAAATCTTTTAATTTAGTTTAAACAATTTACGTAAAATGCTTTAGAATGTAATATTTTCATGAATTCATAATGCGGTAGATAAAGGGTTAATGTAATAAAATATTAGAAACTAGCTGCTCTGCCCGGCGTTGCCCGGGTTCAAAATAGCAAGAATTGCGAAAAAAACTTTAAA
Organism: Maratus speculifer; assembly: GCA_964019185.1. Lineage (NCBI taxonomy): Eukaryota > Metazoa > Arthropoda > Arachnida > Araneae > Salticidae > Maratus > Maratus speculifer. The sequence continues at coordinate 111,223,101 of OZ025300.1, forward strand.
ATTCATAATAAAAACCTCGAAAAATTTTAAAAATGCTGCACGAATTTCGTCTAAACTTCGTTGAAAAGAGATGGGCTAGAAAATTGAAGTTGGATTATTTTTACTAATGTGGAAAAATCTTACAAATCGCAAAAAACATTAAAAATCTCATAAAAATATAAAACAAAATTCAAAAATTGTGTTTCAAAATTCGAATAACTTTGAAGAAAAGAGATCATAATTTAATAAATTCGGCCAAAAATTGAACCGCTAAAAAATCGAAGTGGATCACGAAGAAACGTAAACATCGCTTTAAAAATGGCAAAATTTTCAAAAATCCCGGAACTCAAAATTTACTCTACTTGGACAAATGTTTTGAATCTAATTAATTTGATAATGTAAAAAGCATTGAAATACGAAAAAAACTACTAAAAAATCGCAATAAAAATCTTTAATCTCACAGGAGAAAATTTATCATATTAGCAAAGAAATTTACAGCCGAATCCCTTTTCTGTATCTGAAAAAATCACCGTGAACTCAAACAAACAAAACAAGCATACTGCATTAAAAATTGCTGTAGATCAAAATAGGAGAGCAAAACAATTACCGTAAAGGATAAAAATTTGAAACCAAACTCTAATTAGTCTAGAAGTTTAAAATCGAATTTGTTTGAAAATTGTAAAAAAATAATAATAATAATAATAATAATAATGACTGAGAAAACCCAAAAATTGCATTGAAAATTGTAATAAAAGTCGTAAAACATTAAAAAATCTCTGGGGTAAGAATTTACTGTATAATATAAAATATTGTAATCAAGAAATTAACCATATTAACCAAAAAGTTTGAAATCGAAATCGATTTCCGGATGTAAAAAAATCGCCACGGAACTTGAAGAATGGCTAAAAATTACATTGAAAATTGCGTTAAAAATAGCTAAATATTTGGAAGTCAATGCTTAAAAAAGGAAGACAATGCTTAAATATTAAGGCAGGGCGAGGGGGGGGGGGGTTATGATCGAAATCATTCATAAATTACAAAATGTAGGCATGGAACGCCAAAATCATATTAAGAGATAAAACATTGCATTCGAAACATAACTACATTAAACAAAATGTTTGATATCAAAATTGGTTTCTGAATGGCAGAAAATCACCAAGGAACTTAAAAAAGTGTCTAAAAATCGTATCGAAAACTATATTAAAAATCGTTGAATATTTAAAAGTCATGGCTGTAAAAATTTAATATTCAGTCGAAAATATTGTAATCGGAAATCGTTCATGAATAAGGAAAAGTCAACACGGAACATCTAAAATCCCCAAATAACTAAAAATTACATTGAATATCGCATTAGAAATTGGCAAAATTCATAAAAGCGTGAAGAACAAATTGTACTATTTTTGCTAAAAGTTAGAAACCGAAATTCTTTTACCGATGTCAACAACTGTCACAGAACTTGAAAAATCACTTTAAAACAGATTAAAAATCAGTAAAATTCTAAAATTCGGACAAAATTTGCAATAGTAAGATAAACATTTATATTAAATTCCTGCGGACATAATTTACCATAATGGGACAAAATATTGAAATCTGAACTCTTTCATTAGTTAAAAAATATCGACACAAAACTTACTAAACAATTTATGAAAATACACAAAAAATCTGAATCATTGATGTCAAAATTTACTACATTAAGCTACAAATTATTTAAAAATTTCTTTTCCAATTGTGAAAAAATCGCCGTGGACTCGAAAACATTTAAAAATTGTATTCAAAAATTCATTACAAATCGTTTCAAATTTAAAAATAGCGGGGGACAACATTTACATTAATAGAGTAAAATAGTGTAATCTGAATTATTTCTTAAATACGAATGAAAAAATCGGCGCAAAGCGTGAGAAATAATGAAAACATTGCTAAAAATTGCATTAAAAAATCACTAAATTTCAAAATTCGTAAATGAAGTGTAAATGTTTTGAAATTAATTTCCTTTTGAAATTTCATAAAATAGCCGTGAAATTCAAAAAACCAATACAAAACCATTGAAAAATTCAATAAAAATCGCTAAATGTAAATACATCCCGTGAATAAAAAAATATTCGTATCGTGATAAACGTAGCAACCATTCTTTTTTACATGAATTACAAAAAAATCGATGCAGAACACAAAATATATCAAAAATCACATTGAAAATCGACAAAATTAAAAAAAGGTAAATGGTGAAATTTACTATATTAGACTAAAAGTTTGAAACCAAAATAATTTTGTAATTATTAAAACACCACTGTGGTGGGGATCGAAAAAAATAGTACTAAATCGCATTAAAAGTTCATTAAAAACGCATTGAAAAATGCACTAAATATCGCTAGTTATTTTTTAAATCGCAGTAATCAGAATTTCATCAAACGGATAAAACATTCTAATCGGAAATCTGAACTATTTGATTATCCGGTTGACCAAGAAACTATCTGGGTCAAACCATAAGATTAAACTATAATAATGGCGAATCGTAAATTCCATATTCACTTGACATTAAACATGTTACATATGTTTGTTACGTCATCAAGTGGTTTTTACTTCTTATTTTTATATGTATTTATATTAATGTTTTTCTAAATTATCTCTTCTTTCATTATTTAGCATAAAAATTACATCTATTTGCATAATTTGGCTTGTTTTACGATTGATATAATTTGGCGAAATTGGTCGACAGGATAATCAGATAGTAAAAGGAAATCCTTTATAGATAATAAACAATCGACACGGAACACAACAATTCTTGAAAAATCGCGTTAAAAATCTCTAACATTATATTAGATTAAAAGTTTGAAATCAATTTTTACTTCCGAATATCAAAAAATCACCATAAAACTCGAAAGATTTCAAAAATTGCTTTGAAAAGTGCATTAAAAATCACTAATATTAAAAAATCACAGGGGTCAAAATTTACTCTAATAGGGTAAAACGTTGTAATTGGAAATATCTCATGAATGACAAAAATCCGACATCAAACGCAAAAAATCTCGAAAAATCGCATTAAAATTAGCTGAAATTCATAAATCTTAACAGCTAAAATTTAATACATCAGCCTGAAAGTTTTAAGCAAAATTCCTTTTACTAATGTCGAATAATAGCGGCAAAATTTACATTAAATAATTCACTAAAAATCCAAACATCGTTACAGGAAATCCAAATAAATTATATTGAAAAGAGAACAAAATTCACTAATTTAGGTCGAAAGAATGAAACCGCTTTCCTTTTCGCTAATGTGGAAAAATTGCCTCGAAACCCACTAAAATTCGCATATGAATTAAATTAAAAAAACTGAAAATCAGCCTTTAAGGTGTAAAATTTCATACATAACTTCGTGCAGCGTTCTCTCGAGAGCATCGCCAGTACTTTAAAAATTTTAACATGCGTTATGAACTACCTTAAAGTGTAAAACAAATCTTATTACATTTCCTAATTTTGTTCGCGCCCCTCCTTTCACGCACCCTGAAATGTGTCACACCATTCTTTGTTTATATTTTTTATCATGTATTATAAACCATCTTAAAATTTAAAATAAATCACATTGTTATATTTCCAAATTTTAACAAAATCGCGTTCTGTTAGTTCCATTTTTCACCACCAGTTAGCGCACTCTATTCTTCAAAAACTTTATCAAAACGATATTCTGTTAAACAACCTATCAGGTGATATATTACTCGAGGGGGTAGCGGTCTTAAGAAAGAATTTAAGATTTTTTATGAAATTGCTATTCGAAAATAGTGGTAACTAAATTTTTGACATTTTAGGTAAATTTCGCAAAAGAAAATACTACTTATTGCATTCTCAACAGCTCAAGATTTTGATAGAACAACTATGAAAAAAATAGATGCTAAACGCAAAAAATCTTGAAAAACCGTTAAAAATCACATTTAAAATCGCATTTAAAATCGTTAAAATCTAAAATTCGTAACAAACACAAAATTTAGGGCTAAAAGTTTGAAACGGTTTTCTTTTTATCAATCTCAAAAGAAAAAAAACCGCAAAATGAGAAAAAACTAAAAATCGCATTAAAAATTCATTAAAAATTCAAAAATCGCTGTACAAATTCCGAATAAACTTTGCTGAAAAGAGAAAAAAATTGCTATATTAGGTTAAAAGAATAAAACCGTATTTCTTTCACTAATGGGATAAAACTGCAAAAAGAACGCTAAAAATCGCCTAAAAAAATTATCAAAAAAATCTAATCAAAAAATTAAAAATCGGGCTTCGAGGTGCAAAACTGCATGTATAAAAGTACCTTCCCTCCACATTTTGTAACTCTACGTACAGCAGACTCTTCAGAACAGCGCTGACACACACACAAACTTGTCTCTTTATTATTATAGATTTAAAAAAAATAGCGTTCTATTAGTTCCATTTTCCACCACCAGGTAGAGCACTCTATTCTTCAAAAACTTTATCAAAACCATACTCTGTTAAATAACCTATCAGGTGATATATAACTCGAGGGGGTAGCGGTCTTAAGCAAGAATTTAAGATAGTTTATGAAATTGTTATTCGAAAATAGTGGGACCTAAATTTTTGACACTTTAGGTAGATTTCACAAAAAAATACTACTTATTGCATTCTCAACAGCTCAAATTTTTGATAGAACAACTATGAAAAAAATATAGGCTAAACGCAAAAATCTTTAAAAAACGTTAAAAATCGCATTGAAAATCGCATTAAAAATCGTTAAAATCTAAAAATCGTAACAAACACAAAATTTAGGGCATTAGGCTAAAAGTTTAAAACGATTTTCTTTTTATCAATCTCAAAAAATAGCCGCAAAATGAGAAAAAAACACTAAAAATCGCATTAAAAATTCGTTTAAAATTCAAAAATCGCTATACAAATTCCGAATAAACTTTGTTGAAAAGAGAAAAAAAAACTGCTATTTTGGGTTAAAAGAATGAAACCGTATTCCTTTCACTAATGGGATAAAACCGCAAAAATAACGCTAAAAATCGCCTAAAAATTATTTTAAAAAAATCTGAACAAAAAATCGAAAATCGGGCTTCGAGGTGCAAAACTACATGTAAAAAAGTACCTTCCCTCCAAATTTTGTGACTCTACGTGCAGCAGTCTCATCAGAACAGCGCTCACAGACAAACATCCTTCTCTCTTTATTATTATAGATTGCATTCGATTGCGTTCTACGTCTTTTTTTAATACCATAAAAAAAAAAAAAAAAAAAAAAAAAAAATTGAAACATGAAACATTTTAGTATTTAGACGTAATAATACTTGAACATTTAGAAAAGAAAGTAAATAATGCCGAATATTTTTAAAGAAACCACTACCGAAAAACACCAAATATTTTTTTGTTATCAAACCTTAAAAGTTTTCAGAAGAAAAATATATACATTGTAAAGATAACTTTTGAAAATGTGCTTAAAAAGTAAATATTGAATCCATTTGGCTTTTAGTGTAAAACTGTGAAGGAAATTTTTAAAAAGTCGAGATCTTACAAGATCGACAAAATTTTTGAATGATATTAAAATATCCATTTTGAAAGCCTTAGGATAAGAAGAGCGAAATCAATGTGTGTAATATACTTTGATTATGTCTGCTTAACTAAAGAAAGTTTTTTTTTTACTTTTTATATTTGAAAAATATTAGGAGCAATGTAAATTTAGTTGGATGTGCCAATCCCGAATCTTTCTTCTCCTAATATAACTTAATAATTATAAAGATATTAAAAGATGATGTCAAAAGATGTTTTTCCCTTGTGTTCACAACTACCCCCGTCGTTGAGTCACATGTGAACAATTTTTTGAATTTATAAAACTATTAAAGAAAAGTATGAAGAACTATACCGATAATTTTAAAAAATACCATATGTAAAAAAAAGTTCTGTTTACTATATTGAGTAGTTTTTATTTACATAAATTAACCCAGCTATGAGAAAAAGCTATATTTATGTGAACTGTTCACATGTGCTTCAGCCTCCCCTATAAGCAATTAACTTAATACTATCCCATGACAGGTAATGATTCTAGTTTGCCATGGTGATAATGTCCTATTTAAGATGGAGTCCTATTATTTCCGTATTACTGATTTTAATAGGCATAATCGTAAAAAATTTTGATTTCTGGAATTTTTGCATAAGAGTGTAGCAGCTATTGCACCAAGATACGAATATTTATAAAACTAGTTATAGTACGAACGCACCACATTTGTCAAGTTTGACGTACAATTTCTAACTTGTTCTATTTTGAGATAGCTTTTGCGAGAGAGTTTTGCATTTTTAATTTTTTATTACATTTGTGCTTTTAAAAGAAATCCTAATAAAATAACTTTACGATAACGATTCCGCAATCATAGGAAAGGCTACATTATGATACGATTTTGTGCTTTTATTAGAAAGTTTATCCAATGAACCTTTCTGAAGATTCTCATAAAAATTGAAGTATCACTATCTATCACTTTCTGAAAATATTTTATTTTCTTAATGGGTAACAAATAGCCTGTTTGAGGTATTTTATTAGATCAGAAAAGGATGGTGACAAAAGAGATTTTGTTTTAACATCAAAAGAAGAATTTTAGTTCCTTTGATATAAAAAAGTGTAGAGAAAGATATATAAAGTTTTATTTCCACAAATAGATATTCTTGGAGGTTCTAAAGATCGCGATATTGAAGTATGATGGATGATAACAAAAAGGATGATGACAAAAGAGCTTTTTAATAAACGATTTATATTATATAAAAAATGTTACAAAAAAAACCGGAAAAAAATTGTAATATAACAAATTACAACGACTATTTGGAAAATATTTTCAAAGACTAAAACTTTAGACTTATAAATAAATTCTATATTTTAAAAAATAATAATAATAAACATCTTTTTTATGATGATCAAAACGTGGTTTCCGTAATAACAGAGTCCTACATTACATACGCCATGGATTAAAAGCTAATTTTCCTGTACCAATCATATAGAAATTTTAAATGAAATTTTAATTTCACAATTTTGGTACTGCAAATTTTTATTCTTCTAAGCATCACATAGTTTAAATTTTTACACCGCCGTATCGAGAAAAAAATGTGCTTTTGAATGCAATTTATTTGAAAGCTGTATCTTAATTTGTTTTTAAGTTATTATTATTATTTTTTTTTTGTCATCATGGCAACAGAAGTTTTTCATTTCTGGACATTAAACATGAACTAATCAGAAAACAACTAAAGTAAAAAACAGAAGTATTCCATTTTTGGAAATTAAGCATGGGTAATAAGAAAACGAATAAAATATTAAAAGTTGCGGAATTTAATCAATAAAAAGATTTAGATATACTTCAGATTTCCCATTTCTTTACTGAGGGCAACAACTATTTTTCCAAATCGTTAAAATTGTAATTTAACAAATTACAACGACTATTTGGAAAAGGATATTTTCTCAGACTAAAATTTTAAAGACCTAAAAATAAATTCTATATTTAAGTTAATAATAATAATAATAAACATCGTTTTTCGAATGATTATAACGAGTCATATATTACGTACGCAGTGCATTAAACATTAATATTCTTAGACCAATGATAAAAAAAACAGTAGATTAAAGATAGACAACTTTAACTGTTTAAAACGTGTTTTTTTATTGGAAGGAGTTAATCAGACGGACTTCTGAATTCCTCCTACGATATGGATTAAACATCAATATTCCTAGACCCATCACAAACAAATTTTAAATGAAATTTAAGCTTTATAATTTTTGGAACTGCAAATTTTTCAACTTCTTAACATCACACATTTTAAATTTTTACACCGTTGCGTAGAGAAAAAAATGCACTTTTTAATTAAATTTGTTTGAAATCTCTATCACAGTTTGTTTTTAAATTATTATTTTTTTTTAAGTTTTTATTGCAGCTGATTATAAATAGTTGAAGCAGAGTTAATAAACATGCCTAAGCTGAAACACGCACGACGTCTAATTCTAATCGCTATAAATGGGTCCAAAACAAAAAAAAATCTTCAAATTTTCAAAAAAAATTTTATTGCATTAAAAAATTTTTCTACGGTCATATACTAGGAATATACAAAGATAATAAAGTATAAAAAATTAGAGAATCCGAAAGAAGGCGAATGAAGGAGAGATGCCGAATGAAGGGTACCAAATCCCTTTAAGGGTGCATTCGAAAAAATATTTTTCTATACTCAAGAATTCGAAATTTTCATATACATTTTCAGATTCATTTTTCGAAGTAAAAACTTGAAACTTGCTGGGGTGGTTTTCGAAGTGATCTATGAGATGCCGTGTGATGTTATTTTTCTCTGGATTAATTATAATTTGATTTATAAACAATTATTTTCCCAGTTCGATCATTTTTTTCGTTCCCAGATCTCCTACTTCGGAAATTTCAGGTCAAATCGCCAACTTTGACAGCATTTTTTACAATATTTTCTGCATTTATGAAAAAAATCTACAAGCACGGCAGATTATGTACTTCCTAAATAAGGGAATTTGGTGCGTTTGAGGGCAAAAAATGAATTTAAAAATTAATCGGAAAATAAGCGGTTTTGATTGGAATACACCCTCAAAGGTATTAATGTATTTTTTTAAAAAAAACTTCTATACACGACACGCGAAACCAATAGTCCTAATTTACGACAATCGGACAAAAAAAAGACCCCCCCCCCTCCATCTATTCAACTGTCAAAAAGATTTAAAAAATATTAAAACTGTTGTTAGCTTTCGTTTTTCAAAACTAAAAACTAAAACAAAATCACTTCACCTTTTTCATTTACGTATAAAAAACATTTCATATTTATTATTTACTTAGAACAGGTGTCACAAATAAAAAAATTAAAAAGTTGACATGTTTCGGTTCATTCATAAGAACCGTATTCATAACATATAAAATCAGTAGAAAACTAAATGTCACTGGATATATAAATATAATTTAAAAACCCAAAACACAAAATGACTTCCTAAATAAGGGAATTTGGTGCGTTTGGGGGCAAAAATGAATTTAAAAATTAATCGGAAAATAAGCGGTTTTGATTGGAATACAGCAATGGTTATTCACGATCATAGGGGGCGCAATGTTTTGTGTTTTGGGTTTTTAACCCTTTGACGGTTCATACTAAATGATTGAATGATACCGGATGTCAATACTAAAATGATTGAATGACACCGGAATTTAAAAACAAATTTATTTCATAATACATAAATGTTTTTTATGTTCTTTGTAAAATTAAAATTTTCATTTAAAAATTCCGGTGTCAGTACGGCATTTCGCAATTTAAATTAAGTGGTATTCTGGGCGCGTATACGCGCTTATAACCACGAAAGGGTTAAATTATATTTATATATCCAGTGTCATTTAGTTTTCTACTGATTTTATATGTTATGAATACGGTTCTTATGAATGAACCGAAACATGTCAACTTTTTAATTTTTTATTTGTGACACCTGTTCTAAGTAAATAATAAATATGAAATGTTTTTTATACGTAGATTCAAAAGAAAATTAAATTAGTCATTTCATTTCGAACTTTCTATTAACATATGCATAAGAAACAAACTTGGGGATCATCTTCCTACAAAAATCAAACTAAACTACAATAATTAAAATATCAGTTTACCTCACACAAAAAAATGACCTTCAAATGTTTGCAAAAGTCGGAATAAAAAAATATTTTTAAAAACTACATAACGCCATAGACAAATGTATTAGGAATGGTTGCATTAAAACATAAAGGATATCAGATTTTAAAAGGATTCAATCGGTCTAATACATATATTTTTTTTAATGCGTTTAAAGCTTATTTTACTTTCTGTCAGCTACAGTGGCATATTAGTTGCTTAACTTTTGTAATAATTCAAATTTCAAGCAATCGGTTTCGGTTATACTATAGACATTATTAAATATCATAAAATGCTGAAAAATAAATCAAATGTAATTTTTAAATTAGTGTACCCCCTCCCCCCCCCACACACACACACACACCACTGCCATCATCTCTTAAAAGTTTTCATAAAGAATGCATATTGTAAAGATAACTTTTAAAAAATTTTGTCAGTAAATATTGAATCCATTTGGATTTCGGAATAAACGTTGAAAGGAAATATTGAAATAGTCTAGTTTTTTACAGTATCGACAAAACTTTTGAAAGGTATTGATATACTTCTTTTTTAATGCTTTGAAGTATGAAACGTGAAATCAATGAACCTGGTATACTTTTGTTGCGTCATTGTAACCCAAGAAAAGTTTTAAAAATATATTTATCTTTACTTAAAGAAACTAAAATTAAGAATAGTATCTATAATATGTATAAATAATAAAAGCTTCACTGGTTTTCTTTTTTTAAACTAAATTTTGATTTTTTGTCTTTAAAAGTTCTTGTAGATAACTGTGGCGCAGCCAAGGAGATGGTTTTGGGGTTAAAACCCCTCCCAAAGCTAAAAAAGATAGCTATAATTGCCTCTTATATAAATCAAAACCAAACTTAATATTTAAATGTTTTGGCGCATTTCGGAATCCGCCGCTTTTTTTAATCGGATTTTATTTAATAAAGTAATTCAGTTAAATGGCCAAAATTCTATTTAAAATTGTGAAAGTGCATATTACATAGATTAGTTAAGTAAAACTTGGTTATTTGAACTAAGTCACTTTTCTGAGACGCATTATGCTCAAAAAATTATGATTTCCTGCCACACAAATGCTCTTTGAGTTTAAGTATCATACAGTGAAAATTCTTATTAGTACTGATTCTATTGACCGGTGATTAAAGTAACCGACAATCACCTTTATCAGAAAATCAAAACCCCCTCTAGAACCGAATTCTGGCTGCGCCACTGGTAGATAATAGAAATAATAGATGAATTGAAAAATATTTACAAATAATTCTTTTAAGCAAGAATTATCTTTAAACGGGTTAAAAATATATTTTGAACTTAAAATAGACTTACGATGTATTACTAATGATACTTACTATTGAATTTTTAAAAATCCTTTATTTATAGGGAAATTACAAATGCTTGTATAACGTTTAAGCCTTTTCAGCGCACTACCCTTTAAAGTTGAAATTTAGGCCAAAAAAAAGTTATAGGCAGGTTATTCACGCCTAAAGGAGTTCACGAGTAAAATTTTGTTTCTCCGGGTATTCGCTTATCCGGAACGAGACATTTTCCGACTAACCCGATTAATCGAGAGTCTACTGTATTTATAACAAATCATTCATCAAACTGAAGGTAAACAAATCTCGATGCAAAAAGTATGAAATGAGTTATGGAACCGTCACGATATCAATCATATTTCTAAAAAGGCTCATATTGAAGATTTTTAACTTTGCTGAATTTAAACTTTCAACTGATGCTTTAGATTCCCGATGAACGAAATGGTTGTACTTTCGTGTCTTCTTTTAAGGAAGCAGATGATGTTGATAGTTTAAAAAGAATTATTTTTCACAGATTTCAGAATGGACATCCAAGGCCGTAAATCCTGGAAGGGTACGGGAAGATGGAAAATCCTCCCCCCCCCCCCCCTTCCCAGGAGAAAATCAGCCGGAAAATTTTCCGTTCGATCAGGAAACAGTACACTTAGTCGTAAAAAATGGTTTTTACTTATAATAAAAAGAATACTGCCCAGTTAAACTGATGGCATTGAGCTCACAGGCTACGCATACTAATTGTACATTACAGCCTTATATTTTCAAAGGTTAATTCCGTTCGGAAAAAAAAATTAAAGGAGGGGAAATAACTTCCCTTTCAACTTTTATACTTAATTTTTGAACCCATCAAACTAATCAGGGACATGCTTTATGATATAAAAAATCTATATCCAAAATTAAGAGCAAATTGGAAAATTCTTAATAAAAATCCATTTATATAATTTAAAAGAAGTTATCCGCCTTTTTTATACTCAACCGTTAAACTTCCAAAACTATTTAGAGATTTGAACGAAATCTGATAATTCTGCATGAAAAACCCATTTATATAAATTAAAGGGAGGGGCATTAGAACCCCCGTTCCCCCTGTATATACTTATTCAATGAAAATCTAATACCAATCACGGAGGCGCCCAACCAGAATGATTCTATATCTAAAACTGATAATACTGCATGAAAAACCCATTTATATCAATTAAAGGGAGGGGCATGACCCCCGTCCCCCCTGTTATACATATCGAATGAACTCCAAAAACTAATCAGGGAAGCGCCTTACCGGGATATACTTATATACAAAATTTTATGTGGATCGGATATTTTTATCATGAGTTATCGCGTTACGCACGTACATACAGAACGGATGGGCACATAAGCTCTCAGGCTATGATAGCCTGTGAGCTAAAAACTTACGAATTGGAAAAGCGAAAAAAATCAGTCGAAAAAATAGCATTCACCAATAAGGACTTACAAATTGGAAAAACCAGTAAATCTTCCGAAAAAATTCTCGTACGATCGGGAAAATGTACGCTTAATCGGGAAAATGGCATTTGCCTATAAAGACTTACAATTCGGAAAAACAAAAAAAATTAGTCGGAAAAATCCCGTTCTATTGGAAAAAAGTACGTTTAGTCGAAAAAAATATATTAAACTCTAAAAATTTATGAATTGGAGAAATTTAATTTTTATTAGCACTTTCCAACAAAGTTGAAAAGTGCTTATACATTCGGTTTGTCTGGCCGTCTGTCCGCGCTCTAACTTCTGTAAATGTACTCGGATTGCCCTGAAATTTTCGGGCGTTATTGCATTTATCCTAGCACGAACCCTGTTGAAAATGAAGTTTCTACCTTGATTAGTTTATTTACAGAGAGAGTCAATAGTTTTGTATTACATTACGGCCTATGGGAAAAAATAGTTTCAAAGGAATTTTAAAGATGTTACACCCTGTCAAACATATAAAAAATTATATGCGTTTAAGAGGTGCACTAAAATATGCATATTATAAAATATGTGGTGAAAATATAGCTATTATTCATTTACATGGTCACACAAAAGAATTCCATTAGATAATGGTAAAGGAGTGAATTGTGTGAAACATATTTTAAATATACTAGCAAAAGCCATGCTTTGTTTGGATTCGCGAAGCATTATTTTGTAAAACAGATATTTGAAAGTAACAATATTTTTTAATATTATTTTTGCATCTTTATTAAACAAAACGTTATTGTTTTGGCGCATTAATTTTTGTTATTTATGATGTAAGACTGGCATTATAAAATATTTACGAAGCAAACTTTTACAAAATATTTTTAAATTTTCAACTAAAAGCTCTTTTAGAGATGTTTTTACAATTTCCAGTAGCCACTGGTGTTTTTTAAAATTGTTTGAAATATGCATGTTTCCAATCTTTGTAATTAACATCAAATAATCTTTGATAGCTATTTTAGAATAATATATTTGAAGAGAGCTTGAAGAAAGTTACTTCTTCAAAATCCTATTTTCTAGAAAAACATTTGAAATCTGCTCTCGTTGATACTATGAATTTTTAACTGTAAAACTTTTTATTCCTATTTCTTTGTTTTTATACATGTTATCGTATGAGAATTTTTGATATTGTAGAATTTTTCGTAAGGAAAATTCTATTGAATGCTTAATTTTGAAGAATTTTCACTCTCGACAACGTTGCGTACGATTTTAAGCCAACTTGTGTCTATATATCCTCAATATCTACAACTGCTTCATCTAATGTTAAACCTTGGGATTTATGAATTGTAACAGCAAAAGCTAACTGCAGAAGAAATTCTTTCCTTGAGCAATTTATGCTTCCATTTTTCCAGGTTTTAATTATTGGGGGAATTGGTACGCACCAATTCTTATAAGTTAAATTATTGTAGTATTCAAATTTATCCATGATTATTCGCGATATCTGGTCTGGTGGCTTATGATTTTCTTTATTACTGCAACAAAGTCTAAAGTCCCGATTACTAAACCTTTTTCGGTCCACAAATAAGAACGTAACATTACTTTAGATCCAAATGATAAAGTAAGAAATGGTTAAAGTCCATTTGACGTTTCTGAATCGGCCAACTTTGCTTTAGTACATTTATAAAGAGCTTGAATCGAGGAAACAACTTCACGCAGTTCTTATAATTTTTCATTCATATAACAAATTTAACAATTAATTTTGTTTGTTTACAATTCTTTTGTTGCCACTTTACAAACAAAAAAAAATCCCATAATACAATTCTTTTAAAATGTTTAAGTGTCATCTGAGCAAACGATGTTGCGGAATAATAAAAACATATTTTATTTATTAATCATGATTCTATCTATAACTACTTACTCCATGATTTATATTTTTTTCTGAAAATATACGCGTTTCATTTTTTATTTATTTGCTAAAATGCGTCCGTATTGGAAATGCATGTAAAATAAATTAAATAAAATAATATTTTTTTTAACGTTTTACTGTAAAAAAATTATATTGTGCAAATCTACAGATCATAATTTATTTTTGTGTTAAATTTGAAGTTAAAATATTGAATAGTCTTTTTGTAAAGCGTACGACAAATTGTAATTTGAGTGGACTAGTAGAGGATTCGCTTCGCTCATCCTAATTAAACTTTTTCATGTAGAATAAAACTGATACATGTCACTGGGGCTTAATATAAATTATACGATACTGATTTGCTTAATATGAAATACATAGCAGTTACAGGGACACACAAAATATTTCACCGAAGTACTGTATATGTATCCGATGATGGCTTATGGATGGATGAAATGCATTTTAATTATGTATGCGCGTTTAAGTTTCTCTAAATCTATGCACATTATGTGGTGTGTATAAATGCTATACTTGATATACAGGGCTACCAAAAGAGCTCGCCAACGTTACTGAGTATGAGCGTAAATTATTTAAAGGGGGGGGGTGAATAAATTATTCATTTTTACGCTCAACTGCATTCAATTTGCTATGAAATGCTTGCAGAAAAAAAAATGATATACAGGGCCACGCAAAGAATTGGGTACATGGACGCCTATGAATGATAATTTATTAGAATGTGTTTTCAGTTGTTTTAAAAGTGTTTTCGTTTCAAATAAATTTTAGCGTATTACTGACGAGTAATAAAGGTACAAGGTAAACTACAGGGATGAACAAAAGTGTTCAAGTATGTTTCCATCTAATAGTACAAATTGCTCAAAAAGAAATTTCAAGCTCCTAGGCATTTTTTTTAACTAATTTTTCCCATTATATAGTTTGAATATCAACTGACAGATCAAATACAAGGCTGTTCAAAAGTATTGGAACACATATTTGTCTATATTTGTCTATATACCCTTATTTTTCTAAACGACATGTTTTGTTAAAGATTTCATGAAGTGTTGGAAAGTGCTTCATAATCTATGCTTAATGCATGATTTTTCTTACTTGTTTATTGTAGTTTTAATTAGAAGAAAAGGGAAAAATAATTTAGAACAAAGAAAACCTATATCAATTTGTTCTCAATCAAAAATATCTCGATTTTTTTTTAAATAAAATTATATATAGAAAAACTTTGATTTGCCGAATATTGTGAACCCAAAAACCTCGATATGACGAAAAAATACATATATACACACTGTCAAAAATTGAAACTTTTGCTGCATTGTCACTCCACCATTTTATAGAAAACATTTACTTCATTGCATTATGGAGCATTCTCATTGGTCAAAATAGAGCTGTTCTATAAATGCGGTGGAATGACGATGCAGTAAAAGTTTCAAATTTTTAACAGTGCATATTGAAACATTGATGTTTTAATCAAAAACCTTGATATTCCGAATATATATTTTTTTTCTTTTGACTATCGAGATACTTTGAGAGATATCGAGATTTAGCTGTGTTTGTATATAGTAGGAAAATTTTTACTTTATTGGAGAAATTTTAAGATATGCTGATTGAAGGGAAGAAACTTCTACTTTTTATCTAACTTTAAATTTCGTATGTGTTTAACTGAATTTAGGTGATACCCGATGAAAATTCAAAAATGAATTGAAAATATTTGATGCTTTTCCGTATCAATCTTGATATTTTCCACGCTATGCGAATTAACCTTTAATCGAAAATAATTATGGTTTTGTTTACTAACAAATTTTTTGGGGTTTTATTATTATTATTATTATTATTATTATTATTATTATTATTATTATTATTAAAAATGTTAATTTTGTTTACTTTACGTAATTTTAATAATACAGGATACAAATTGAAAACACACAAAATACATTGAATTATTACCTGGAAATAATCTGGATATTTTACAAGCTATACGAGTTTACTTCTGTCAGAAATAATACGTTCTTTTTCTTTTCGTTTAATCGAAGATATATTATGTTGTCGATATTAAAATTTTTAAGCATTTATGTTTTATAGAAACTGAGAAAAAAATGAAATGTGACACTTGCTTAATTGTATTATCAGGTAAAAAGTAAGACTCCTGAGACTCCTTAATGTCGAATTTATTTATAAGTTTTAAATTTTAATCTTTGAAAAAAATCATTTTTCTAAATAGTTGCTGTAATTTGTTAAACTACATGTTTATTTTATTTTATTTATTTAATTATTTAATTTTTTAAAGATACTACACGTTTAACAAATATGGTCCTATTTCTGTTTGAGAAAATCTTCTCTCATGTATCAGAAATATTTTACAAGAACGCCATCAAAGATATTAAATTAGATCCTTTTATGTTAAAAATTCGCACAAAGCAATGCAGATTGTACGAATAACTTTAAAAATTTACTTTGTTATCAAATATTGAAACTATTTGGATTTCAAAGTACTACAAGTTAAAAGGAAACACGGGAAACTAAATTCTTTTACAGCATCGACAAAATTTTTCAAAGATATTGAAATACTCATTTTTAAGACCTTGGGATAAGAAAAGCAAGATCTTTATAATTTACTTTAGTTCCGTTTTTGCTACTGAAGAGAATTTAAGAAAAGATTTATCAAATGCTGGGATAGTATCTGAAATATGTAAAGAATAAAAACTTATTTTTTCAACTGCACTTTGAACCGCCTTTTATATTTATTTCTCATGTAGATAATTACAAAGAAATTTATTCAAAAATATTTGCAATTAATCGTGTCTTACCAGAATTTTTTTAATGCATGAAAAGTATATTTTGCATTTAAAATTTATTTAATGTATGACATATAGCAAGTACTGTTAATTTTTGTAATGTTACATTACCGTATTTTACTTACCCATCATACGTAGTATAGGGTAAGTCTTGCAATCGTTTTGAAGATCGAAAAAAAATTTTGACGGATTTACACGTTTTAGACACTGGAGATTTCGAAAAACATATTTTTAGAAAAAAAAATTGCCTTCCGTCTGTCTGTCTGTCTGTAAACGCTCTATCTCACGAACAAATTGAGATAGAGACTTGAAATTTTGCATGTACTTAGTATGTAAAAATGGGACAAAGCCTATTGAATATCAGCAACCTCGATTATCCGGAACTATTTTTTCCGGATTCTCGAAAAAATCGTTCTGATGAAAGGTATATAAAAATTTTCGAATTTTTTTATTTTAAGGAATGCATGTAAAAGACAATAAAAAAACACAAATTTTGCATAAAGAACGAAGTCGATCAGATTATTAGTTGTCGAGATATTTGTAATCCTGTTTTCCACATTCTTCGATTTTTCATGATCCTGTATTTCATTCAAATTTCAATTCAGAGATATATTTTAATTGAAAATGAGACGCTTAATCCGACGCAGCAGACTGTTAGTTAATATGATTATTATTTTTGGAGTTATAAGGATGTTTCTTTTACGTAGTTTGGTACTTCTTGAGTAGTTTGGCGTTTTATATAATTTGTTGAAATTGGTGCATCAGCAATTCATTAATAGAGTATTACTATGTGTATTAACAACATTTAAATTTAGTTTTGGAATTGAAATACATTGTATAAATAGTTTTCACATATTTTATTTTCATATGCATATAAATGGTGGGTAAGTATTACGGTGGTTTCCAACGACTAGTTTATGTATAATACCATATTTATTTATGTGTTAAGACATCCCGATACAGTTAAAAATTGCTCATGGCTTTTTGTCTGGCAGTTTTTACGCTCTCTAACTTCCCTAAACACACTTGACTTCCATATAACTGATACATGTTATTGAGGTTTACCATAGTAGGTTCTGTATTGAAATGAAGTGTATAGCATTTATATTTAGTTTTCAATATCACTCAAGTGAATTATTATACTGTATACTGGGAAGCTTCGTTTGCAATATATTTTAATGAGGATGAAATTGGTATATCTTACACCACTGAGGTGCACTTACAAGGTACTTAAAATACGTGTGTATGAATTTATCATTCATTTGTAGGGACACACTAAAGAATTCGCCTGTCTACCACCAAAAAATAATGGGTATACATAATTCTGTTAAAACAAATTTTAATTTAACTACTTCTTTGCTTAAGCCTTTATCTACCGACGGTACTTATAAGTACCATTAAAATTACTTATTATGAAATTCTTTTAATGCGTCGATTAGTTGTAATACTGTTTAGAATGAGTTACAGATACATTACTTTATTTTGTTCCAAAAACATTATTAGTTACACAAAACAAAACTATTTTTAAAAGGACGGTTTCTTTGACGGGGGGGGGGGGGGAGATTTTTCAATTCGTAAATACTTCTATATTTATATTGTAAGAACGTCATATTTGTATATTTTATAATTCTACAAAATACTAAGAAAACAATTTAAAATAAAAGAATTGAATGAGGTTATAAATGTTGTACAAAATCCCTGTAAATTCGAATTTAACTAATCCTTCTAAATCCTTCAATCCTTCTAAAATCCTTCAAAAATTTATTAAATGATTATGTAAATCTTTTAATTTAGTTTAAACAATTTATGTAAAATGCTTTAGAATATAAAATTTTTATTATTTAAAATATTCTATAGTTATTAACTAAACTTTTTTTATCTATTATTATTTCCTTTTTAAAATAATAGAAATTAGTTAAAAAGTATATGTATGTAACTGATATTTCAAAACGAAGTTTTTGTCAAATTGGTGTCAGAAAAATAACGCGCCAATGTGGTGCGTATATGACATCTGTGCTGATAAATCAAGAACTTAATATATTTATGCTAGCCTGGCGCAGATAATAAATCACCAAATATTGTACGCGTGGCATTTTTTCGTATTTCATTAAATATTTAAAGTATAATAATATAATCTTTTCACTCATTTCATTTATAATACATACTTTAATTTGAAACTGAAAAGTTTAAAATTCATTACTTGTATTTATTTTTTAAGTAAAAAGAACAGAAAAAATAAATAAAAATAATGATGTTTTGAAACTCCATAATTGCAGCGAAGGAACAAAATATAAATAAATCCAATTTACCATAGCCTAAATCTTACTAAAATGACTTTTGCACAGTAACTAATGAGATGCGTTTAATTTGGACGTTGCCATTAAACAAATAACAAATAATCGTGATTTTTGTGCCACATACGATAGCGTAATATATTTTTGTTGTAATATATAGCTGTTGGTTATTCTAAAGTTTAAGGTGCCCTCTAACGGAATTTTTTGAAATTTATCTTTAAAATTTATTTTCAAGGAAATACTGACATAAAGATTAGTTTTAGCGAAAACCGCAATCGAATCGACCAAATTTTCTGTTCTTTTATAATAATTTGAAATTAGAACCTCCCTACCTCCATTGAACACGGTTCAGTTTAAGCTACTTAACCACTCCCAACGATTCAGATTTTCAGCTCAAAAATTAAGTTTATAGATATTTAAGAGATGTGGCTTTCATAAATTCTACAGGTTTTTTTTTTTTGTTTTTTTTTTTTTTGTTTTTTTTTTTTTGTTGTTGTTGTTTTTTTTCCTGTTTTGATTATAGAACGGGAGGCCGCTTCACAAACCATCACCAAATCAAAATAATAATAATAATAAATAAATAAATATACTTAAAAAAATTAGTAAAATGGGTTGTTCTGCAAGATTTTTTTTTTTTTTAATTTTCTTTAATTTTTAGTATTAAGTATTGTTCCACCATATATATTATAGTATTATTCAAAGTTGTAGAGGTGGTTTCAAAGGTACTGTATCCCCTTAAATAAGATAAAAGGGTGTAAAACGCCACGAAAAAAATTAAATTGGTTTTTTTATAGTCATGAAACATAAAATTTTTTATAAGGAATTTATACTATAAAGATAACTTTGAAAATTACTTTGTCAGTAAATACTGAATTTATTCGAATTTCAGAGTAAACGCAGAAAAGAAACAGGGAAAAAAGTACTTCACCGCATCAGCAATAATTTTTAAAAGGTATTGGGATACTGATTTTTAAAGTTTAGAAATTACGGATTCGTGAAATCAATATTTCATATATATTTCAACTACGTCATTTTAACTGAAGAGAAATTAAACAAAGAAACTTTGTTAAAATAAAGATAAATCGCTTACGATTTATCTTTACGTAATGAATATCAGGAATTGCTGCAGTATGTGTGACGAAATGTGGAAGGAATAAAAACTTCTCATTTTATTCATTTTTACTCTTTACAAGAGAAAAGTATTGGATTCGTGAAAATTTTCGAATTCCGGTTTTCGACGGAACTACACATTTTAGAGGCCAGAGATCTTAAAAAATATGTTTTAACAAAATGTCTGTCTGAATCTGACTGTCTGTTGTGATATAAATTTTGTGAGTGCTCTATCTCACGAACTAATGCACGGAATTTCGCAAAACTTTAGATTTAATTAGACCTTGATATAAACTGGATCTTAGTTTTTGATGTATATCGTCCAACAGGTGGCGCTGAAGAGGTAATGGACGGATTTTCATAAAATTTTAGATTTTGTTAGTCCTTGATATAATATGGTTCTGATTACATTTTGGTGTAAATCGCCCAATAGGTGGCATTGCTATGTGACATATTTTATGATTATCGTAATAGCTCTATCTCAAAGACTAATGCATAAATTTTCAGCAGATTTCAGATTCAGTTAGTCCCTGATATAAATTAGTATTCTTTAGTTTTAAGAGTAAACCTCTCAACAGATAGTCAAGATTTATATCAAGATTATAGCAAGATTATGTCAAGATTTATATCAAGATTTAGATATCAATTTTTTTTGCGATTTCTGCAATGACTCTATTTCAAATATTAATACACGGATTTTCATCAAATTTTAGATTCAGTTAGAATTTAAATTATAGCTTAGTCAATAAGAAAATTGTTATTTAGAACCAATTTTATTTGGCGTTACGCCATGAAAACAAAACTATGAAATAAGATGGTAAAATGCCATGTAAATTGTCCAGTTCTAAAGATACAAACTCTTCAGCCCAAGAAATTGACACATTTCTCTTACTTATCACTAATTGCGACATCAGGATGCAGTAATAATCATTTGATATTTTATTCATTTGTCATGAAACAGAGGACATACAAATTTCATTTTATTTGGTTTTGGTTTTCAACAATGACTCTGTCGTGCATAAAATTAAAAAAAAAAAAATGCCTCCTGATGTAATTTCAGCACAGAAAAGAAATAACCTGAGTAATAATTCAGCATGTTGTAGAGCAAATCAAAAATCTTACACAATAATTCGAATGTATATGAAATACACTACAAATTTATGTAATAAACAAAGTTTTTCCCAGTAAATATATAAGCTTTAGATCGCAGAACTTATCTCGCAAATTTTAGATCAGGTGTTGACTCTTACGTCCTTTCTCCACCGTAAAGTCTGCAAATAGAACAAATTTATTTTTAGTGGTTGTTTGTGATTTATATGACTCAGAGCACTTCTGCGCAGAGCTCGTAGGTGCCACCTTCCAAATTCTTTCATAATTACACGTAATATTAGCACTTGGCGTTATTATCCCAGGACACCTTATATACATACATATTATATATGTATATATGAATATGTATATATACATATTATATACATACATATATACATATATATATATATATATATATATATATAACTATTACTACAAATCGAGATCCATAGCAAATACAATTCACCAATGAGTATCATACTTGTGGCAAAAGATCAGTTCTAAAATCAGCATATCAAATTCCTTTCATACAATGTAGGATAACATTTATGTATGTATAACACTGGCGTCCGAATACCCGAAAAGTACCTAACTATGATGTAAAACCATTATGAATCATATCATATCATATATATTATAAAGCAGAAGTTCTGAAACTTCCAAACGAGTGTTTTCAAAAACTACCCGATGGATTTTTTTGCCGATTGCATCATTCGATAGGAAATATTTTTCCAAAGGTTTATGATTCAAATTTACAGGGATAACTTTGATTTTTCGTAGTAAATTTCGTATTTTTCGGTTATTTTTGACAAAAGGGTTGCCAGTAGCTGTTTTTGGCGAAAATTATAATTGCTAAAAGAATTAAAATGGCTATATCTATTAGAAATATTACAAATATCTTGCAAATAATAGCAGAAAATAACTACTGATAATATTAATAATAATAAAGAAAGACCGCTTAAATGAGGCGTAATATTATAAAAATACATTTATCTTGAAAATGAAAAAAATATTTGTAATGCTTAAAAAATAAATTAACGCGAAATATAACAATTGGTTCAACTTTTGGCGACTTATCCCTGGTGTTAGAATAAAAACATGAATTTTAGAAATTGATTAAATGAATTTTGAATGATAGTTATTTCCCTTTTTATTATTTTCTTTCTCTTTTTTATCGAATTTCCGTATAATATAACTTACAGCAGAAAAAAGCAGATCTGATTGTAAAAGACACTGTAAGTTGTGAGTTACATATTCGTTTCTATACGATTTTCATCTTGCTTTAGTCGCCAAAGAATGTGTTTTTGAGCCGAAAATGCACTACTGACTTAATGCCTGACATAGGTTCTTAATGGTCGCTATAATGTTGTTTTTTTTAAGTGAAGATAGTTTTTTAGAGTATATTTTAATATTTAATCATAAATTATATAGATATGAGTATAACTCTTTTTTTTTCTTTTTGCAAACGTTTTTATTATTAATTTAATTTTTCTTGCGCCATTTCGTCAATTTCACTTACAGGAAAAATTACAGTTTTAAAATTTAGAAACTGAAGAAGGAAAGATTATCCCGTCGATTAAAAATCTACCACCAAATTCCAAGATTAAATGTCAATAATGGATGATCGTAAATGTCACATTCACTTGACATTAGGCATAATATAAATATTATTTATGTCATCAAGTGATTTTTAATTCGACATTTTATTTCTACTTTTATATATGCGCTGCTAATTTGTTTTTCGTTATTTAAATGAAAATTTATGCTAATCTATATAATCTGGCTAATAGTTTGGCGATTTGTATAATTTGGCGAAACTGGTCGACGGTATAACCAAGTAGTACTGAAGGAAAAATTTTGCAATTCAAAGAAAATTTATGCAATTATGCGTTATTACTATAGATAAATTCAACATTTCGAAATAAAAAATTCCTGCTGAATAAAATTTACAAGTCTTTTTAGCTCACAGGCTATCATAGCCTGAGAGCTTATGTGCCCGTCCGTTCTGTATGTATGTGCGTATGTGCGTAACGCGATAACTCATGATAAAAATATCGGATCCACTTGAAATTTTGTATGTAGGTATATCCTGACAAGGCGCTTCCCTGATTAGTTTTTGGAGTTCATTCGATATGTATAAGAGGGGGAACGGGGGGCTCATGCCCCCCGTTAGTTGTTATAAATGGGATTTTCATGCAGAATTAAGTTTTCGTTCAAAATTTAGATTAGGATCATTCTGATGAGGCGATTCCGTGACTGTTATTAGGTGTTCATTGAATAAGTATAAATAGGGGGACAGGGGTTCTAATGCCCCGCCCCCCTTAATTTATAGAAATGGGATTTTCATGCAGAATTAAGTTTTCGTTCAAAATTTAGATTAGGATCATTCTGATGAGGCGATTCCGTGACCGTTATTAGGTGTTCATTGAATAAGTATAAATAGGGGGAACAGGGGTTCTAATGCCCCCCCCCCCCGTTAGTTGATATAAATGGGATTTTCATGCAGAATTAAGTTTTCGTTTAAAATTTAGATTAGGATCATTCTGATAAGGCGATTCCGTGACTGTTATTAGGTGTTCATTGAATAAGTATAAATAGGGGGAACAGGGGCTCTAATCCCCCCCCCCGTTAGTTGATATAAATGGGATTTTCATGTAGAATTAAGTTTTCGTTCAAAATTTAGATTAGGATCATTCTGATGAGACGATTCCGTGACTGTTATTAGGTTTTCATTGAATAAGTATAAATAGGGGGAACAGGGGCTCTAATGCCCCCCCCCCCCGTTAGTTGATATAAATGGGATTTTCATGCAGAATTAAGTTTTCGTTCAAAATTTAGATTAGGATCATTCTGATGAGACGATTCCGTGACTGTTATTAGGTGTTCATTGAATAAGTATAAATAGGGGGAACAGGGGTTCTAATCCCCCCCCCCCGTTAGTTGATATAAATGGGATTTTCATGCAGAATTAAGTTTTCGTTCAAAATTTAGATTAGGATCATTCTGATAAGGCGATTCCGTGACTGTTATTAGGTGTTCATTGAATAAGTATAAATAGGGGGAACAGGGGCTCTAATCCCCCCCCCCGTTAGTTGATATAAATGGGATTTTCATGCAGAATTAAGTTTTCGTTCAAAATTTAGATTAGGATCATTCAGATGAGGCGATTCAGTGACTGTTATTAGGTGTTCATTGTATAAGTATAAATAGGGGGAACAGGGGTTCTAATGCCCCCCCCCTTAATTTATATAAATGGGTTTTTCAAGCAGAATTTTCAGATTTCGTTCAAATCTCTGAATAGTTTTGGAAGTTTAATGGTTAAGTATAAAAGAGGGGGATAACTCCTTTTAAATTATATAAATGCTAAATGGGTTTTTATTAAGAATTATCTAATTTGCTCTGAATTTTGGATATAGATTTTTTATATGATAAAGCATGTCTTTGATAGTATAGGAGGTTCAATGATTAAGTATAAAAAAAGAGGAAAGAAGAGAGCTGTTTCCCTTTCTTAATTTTTTAACGGAATTAACCCTTGAAAATATAAGGCTTTAATGTACAATTAGTATTTGTAGCCTGTGAGCTCAATGCCATCAGTTTAACTGGGCAGTATTCTTTATTTAATTAACCATTTCCCCTTCAATATTTCTTCAATGAATATTTCGCTATTCTCTTTCGCGCAGGCTAAAAAAAATGTATTTTAAATATTTTATTAGATAAAACGTAAATAACATTTTTCTATTTTTTTTTTTTTTAAATATTTTTAAAATCTAATTCTACCATTATGTGTCTTACAGGACAAAATAGCAGAATTACTTTAAAAAATGGTTCCATCTGTAAATTGTATGTTATTTGTTTATTTGGGTGTTTGAATTTACTTTTGTCATCAAACAATGCGATTTTATGCCAAGAAGTCATAAGCCGGAGCGATGTTTGCAATATCTAAATTCGCTCACTCTCTTTTAAATGTGTGAGAGCATTTTTAGGATATTTTTTTTTATGTTTAATAGTAAATATATAAATAGCAGTTATAGCAAAAAAAAAAAAAAAAAAAAAAAAAAAAAAAAAAAAAAAAAAATGCGTATAATGTTTAAATTTTAGTATAAATGTCGTCCTCATCCAAACCGTAAAATAATTTAATTGCAACTTCTTAAAGTTTTGGCGCAGATGTCATATATGCACCACATTCGCACGATTGCAACAAAATGGCGATTTTTTGCCTCACATGGTAAACCGACTATGGTTGTTTATTTATAAATAAACTATTTATATCCTTTCATTTTGTTTTTTAAAATAATATAAATCATTTTGTTATATAGCTATTAATTAAACTTTTTTATTTATTAATTCTTTTTTCAAATAATAGAAAATAATTAAAAAATATTTATGAAATTGGTAGTTAAAAACCAACTTTTCTCCAAATTGGCGCCAGAAAAAAATGCGCCAATGTGGTGCATACATGACATCTGTGTTAAAATTTTTTCACTATACATAAGTAGGGAAAATGCAGTATAAATACCGATTAAAGTTTTTTCCAAATATAGAAATTTTGACACAGATTTGTCATATACTCATCGAGGTATCTCACTGGCAACAAAATGGCATTATTTGCCTTATATGGTAACCCAGCTATAGTTTTTTATCTGATGATAAGTTGTTTATTTACTTTCATTTTCTTTTTTGAAATGATATTTTTTGTTTTGTTCTACAGTTACTTTTTTTATTTATTGTTAATTGCTGTTTAAAATGATAGAAAATAATAAAGTATATATAAATTTCTTTGGTATTCTAAAACAAGGATTTTGCCACATTGTAGTTGCAAGAAAATCGTGCTAAACCTATTGCGTATATAATGTCTGTGTAGGAATCTTTTGTGAAATATGAAAAGTGTAAATTGGCTACTACTTGATTATCACGTCAACCAATTTCGCCAAATCGTTCGCCAAATTATACAAATTTACATAATTTTATCTTAAATAACAAAGAGAAAATACTTAAATACGAAAGAGCAAATAATTTTGTTTTCATTTTTCAGAAAGAAATTTTGCAATAATAAAGTAATTGCTGTAGTGAAAATTTTAATGTTTTTTTTTTTTTTTTTATCGTTAGCAACTTTCTGTAACGAAAAATGTTTATTTTTTTTCCTGCCATTGTTTTTTAAGAGCTGGTTTTGTCAAATCCATGTTAAGGTGGTATTCAAATTTTTGAACCTTTCCCAATTACCACCCCCTTGGGCCGATTTTGCTCATTTGCAATTCCCACTGAGATATTAACCATCTCAATGTACTTGACGAGTTTGAAGATGATTGTTGCATAATTGTGCCTTTTATCGCGCGGACAAAATTTAATATATATATATAAAGTTTTTAGGTGGGAGTAGCTTTGGGTTCCTGGCTTCACATAATGAAAAGTTGTGAAGAAATTTTTCAGAAGTTGTACTGTGGTAACGACTGTAATAATTAATATTTCTTTCAGATAAGGGAAAATTTTAAATCCTGTTGCTGTAATGGTCTCATTTCGCTTCCAAAAGTGCACTGTTAGAAATAAACTAAAATAGTTACTTCTAAATAGCTGGTTTTTGTCCAACGTTTAAGATAATTTTACATCACAATGGTGTCTAAGTCGTTTTCAGCAATGAGCAAGGTGCTGCTGGAGGTCCAAATTATTTAAAATGCAAATTTAAATTCACCAGTTCGTTCCATCCACGGTTGACTTTGAAATATTTACCAGCGCAGCGGGCATAGCCTGCTAGTATATTATAAAGCAGAAGTTCTGAAACTTCCAAACGAGTGTTTTCAAAAACTACCCGATGGATTTTTTTGCCGATTGTATCATTCGATAGGAAATATTTTTCCGAAGGTTTATGATTCAAATTTACAGGGATAATTCTGATTTTTCGTAGTAAATTTCGTATTTTTCGGTTATTTTTGACAAAAGGGTTGCCAGTAGCTGTTTTTGGCGAAAATTATAATTGCTAAAAGAATTAAAATGGCTATATCTATTAGAAATATTACAAATATCTTGCAAATAATAGCAGAAAACAACTACTGATAATATTAATAATAATAAAGAAAGACCGCTTAAATGAGGCGTAATATTATAAAAATATATTTATCTTGAAAATGAAAAAAATATTTGTAATGCTTAAAAAATAAATTAACGCGAAATATAACAATTGGTTCAACTTTTGGCGACTTATCCCTGGTGTTAGAATAAAAACATGAATTTCAGAAATTGATTAAATGAATTTTGAATGATAGTTATTTCCCTTTTTATTATTTTCTTTCTCTTTTTTATCGAATTTCCGTATAATATAACTTACAGCAGAAAAAAGCAGATTTGATTGTAAAAGACACTGTAAGTTGTGAGTTACTATTTGTTTCTATACCATTTTCATCTTGCTTTTGTCGCCAAAGAATGTGTTTTTAAGCCGAAAATGCACTACTGACTTAATGCCTGACTTAGGTTCTTAATGGTCGCAATAATGCTGTTTTTTTTCAAGTGAAGATAATTTTTAGAGTATATTTTAATACTGAATCGTAAATTATACAGATATGAGTATAACTCTTTTATTTCTTTTTGCAAATGTTTTCATTGTTAATTTAATTTTTCTTGCGCCATTTCGTCAATTTCACTTAAATTTCAGTTTTAAAATTTAAAAACTGAAGAAGGAAAGATTACATCGATTTCATCGATTAAAAATCTACCCCCAAATTCCAAGATTGAATGTCAATAACGGATGATCGTAAATGTCACATTCACTAGACATTAAGTATAATATAAATACTAATTATGTCATCAAGTGATTTTTAATTCGACATTTTATTTCTGCTTTTATATATGTTCTGCTAATTTGTTTTTCGTTATTTAAATGAAAATTTATGCTAATCTATATAATCTGGCTAATAGTTTGGCGATTTGTATAATTTGGCGAAATTGGTCGACGGTATAACCAAGTAGTACTGAAGGAAAATTTTTGCAATTCAAAGTAAATTTATGCAATTATGCGTTATTACTATAGATAAATTCAACATTTTGAAATGAAAAATTCCCGCTGAATAAAATTTACAAGTCTTTTTTAATTGACCATTTCCTCTTCAATATTTCTTCAATCAAACTTTCGCTATTCTCTTTCGCGCAGGCTAACAAAAATGTATTTTAAATATTTTATTAGATAAAACGTAAATAACATTTTTATATATTTTTAAAAAAATATTTTTAAAATCTAATTCTACCATTATGTGTCTTACAGGACAAAAATGGCAGAATTACTTTTAAAAATGGTTTTATCTGTTAATTGTATGTTATTTGTTTATTTGGATGTTTGAATTTACTTTTGTCATCAAACAATGCGATTTTATACCAAGAAGGCATAAGCCGGAGCGATGTTCACAATTACTAAATTCTCTCACTCTCTTTTAAATGTGTGAGAGCATTTTTAGGATATTTTTTTTATGTTTAATTGTAAATATATAAATAGCAGTTATAGCTAAAAAAATATGTATAATGTTTAAATTTTAGTATAAATGTCTTCCGCATCCAAACTGTAAAATAATTTAATTGCAACTTTTTAAAGTTTTGGCGCAGATGTCATATACGCACCACATTCGCACGATTGCAACAAAATGGCGATTTTATGCCACACATGGTAAACCGACTATGGCTTTTTATTTAATAATAAACCACTTATTAACTTTCATTTTGTTTTTTAATTATTATTTTTTTTCGAATAATACAAAATAATTAAAAAATATTTATGAAATTGGTAATTAAAAACCAAGTTCTCCAAATTGGCGCCAGAAACAAATTGCGCCAATGTGGTGCATACATGACATCTGTGTCAAAGTTTTTTCTTATACATAAATAGGGAAAATGCAGTATAAATACCGATTAAAGTTTTTTCCAAATTGAAATTTTGTCACGGATTTGGTCATATACTTATCGAGGTATCTCACTGGCGCCAAAATGGCTTTATTTGCCTCATATGGTAACCCAGCTATAGTTGTTTATCTGATGATAAGTTGTTTATTTACTTTCATTTTTTTCTTTTGTGAAATGATATTTGTTGTTTTGTTCTACAGTTACTTTTTATTTATTGTTAATTGCTGTTTAAAATGATAGAGAATAATAAAATATACATAAATTTCTTTGGTATTCTAAAACGAGGATTTTGCTACATTGTAGTTGCAAGATAATCTTGCTAAACCTATTGCGTATATGATGTCTGTGTAGGAATCTTTTGTGAAATATGAAAACTGTAAATTGGCTACTACTTGATTATCACGTCAATCAATTTCGCCAAATCGTTCGCCAAATTATACCAATTTACATAATTTTATCTTAAATAACTAAAGAGAAAATGCTTAAATACGAAAGAGCAAATAATTTTGTTTTCATTTTTCAGGAGGAAATTTTGCAATAATAAAGTAATTGTTGTAGTGAGAATTTTAATGTGTGTTTTTTTTTATCGTTGGCAACTTGCTGTAACGAAAAATGTTTATTTTTTTTCCTGCTACTAGGGGGGCGCCGCCCCCCTGCTCGCTATGCTCGCCAACCCCCCCCCGCGTAATAGCTTCGCGATTTTAACTTATTGGCTACCCTTGCTTGCTGCGCTCGCCAATACCCCATGGTATGAATAAGCAGTTGCAGACCTTTCAACTGATGTGTCACACGACTGGTGTTGTAAAGAAATTAAAAATGTGGGAGGCGACACAAAAGACATCCATAATATGAATAAGCAGCTGCAGACCTCTCAAATGATATGTCACACGACTGGTGTTGTAAAAAATTGAAAATGTGCCCCCTTGGGGAGCAGAGTGGGGGTGACACACAAGACATCCATAAAATGAATAAACAGTTGCAGACCTTTCAAATGATGTGTCACACAACTGGTGTTGTAAAGAAATTAAAAATGTGACCCCCCCTGGGGAGAGCAGAGTGTGGGGATGACACACAAGACATCCATAATATGAATAAGCATTTGCAGACCTTTCAAATCTTGTGTAACACGACTGGTGTTGTAAAGAAATTAAAAATGTGTCCTCCCTGGGGAGCAGAGTGGGGGATAACACACAAGACATCCATTATATGAATAAGCAGTTGCAAACCTCTCAAATGATGTATCAAACGACTGGTGTTGTAAAGAAATTAAAAATTTGGCGAAAAATTACAGTTATCGCCAAGTTGGCGTCACTTTTGACAACTAATTTTGGTCGCCAAATTTGGCGATATATCGCCAAGTTGGCGACAAACTTGGCGATGGTTGGCGATGGTAACCTTTCCTCTCTTTATGTTAACCCATACGGCGATGCATAGACGGAGCCCTTTCCTGATTGGTCTATTCGGCTCATGGAAGGAGTGGACAACCCGGATTCGTTAGTTTCGGAAATCTTCCACATCAGCATCATTCCAGGAGTCATTCCTTTTAAGGCTAGTTTTTTTTTACTATAGAAGGATTGTTTAGTAAGAGCTGGTTTTGTGAAAGCCATGTTAAGATGGTATTCAAATTTTTGAACCCTTCCCAATTACCTTTCCCTTGGGCCGATTTTGCTCATTTGCAATTCCCACTGAGATATTAACCATCTCAATGTACTTGACGAGTTTGAAGATCATTCTTGCATAATTGTGCCTTTTATCGCGCGGACAAAATTTAATATATACATAAACTTTTTAGGTGGAAGTAGCTTTGGGTTCCTGGCTTCACATAATGAAAAGTTGTGAAGAAATTTTTCAGAAGTTGTACCGTGGTAACGACTGTAATAATTAATATTTCTTCAGATAAGGGAAAATTTTAAATCCTGTTGCCATAATGGTCTCATTTCGCTTCCAAATGTGCACTGTTAGTAATAAACTAAAAGAGTTACTTTTAAATAGCTGGTTTTTGCGCAACGTTTAAGATAATTTAACATCACAATGGTGTCTAAATCGTTTTCAGCAATGAGCAAGGTGCTGCTGGAGGTCCAAATTATTTAAAATACAAATTTAAATTCACCAGTTCGTTTCATCCACGGTTGATTTTGAAATATTGACCAGCGCAGCGGGCATAGCTTGCTAGTATATTATAAAGCAGAAGTTCTGAAACTTCCAAACGGGTGTTTTCAAAAACTACTCGACGGATCTTTTTGCAGATTATATCATTCTATAGGAAATATTTTTGCGGAGGTTTATGATACAAATATACAGGGATAACTCTGATTTTTCGTACTAAATTTCGTATTTTTCGGTTATTTTTGACGGAAGGGTTGCAACAACTAATTTTTTGGCGATAATTATATTTCAAAAAAGAAATGAAATGCTTTCTCTAAAATGCTTTTTCTAGAAAATAATATAAACATTTCGGAAAAAACCCTGTTAATTCATTGATTTAAAATAAATAATGATAAAAAGAGAAAAATCCGTTTAATGCAAAATAATGTTATGAAAGAAAAAAATTTATCTTTAACGAAAAAAGAAAGAATATTTATAATATTTAAAAAGTAACTCAATATGAAAGAAAATTTTGAAGTGACACAATATTTGGCTATTTATTTCTTTCGAGCCAGATTAAAAGAAAACATCTCAAAAATTTCATTAGGTAAAACATAAGTTTTTTTTTTCTTTTTCTAAAACTATTTTTAAATCTAATTATCCCGTTATGTGTTTTACAGAAGAAACTCGCAGAATTATTTTTTTTAAAAAAAGGCTCTAATTGTTATTTGTATGTAGTTTCTTCAATTGGGTGTTTCAATCTACTTTTGTCGCCAATCAATGCTATTCTAAACCAAAAAAAAAAAAAAAAAAGCACAAGATGGAGCGATGTTCTCAAGAACTATTTTCTCTCGCTCTCTCTTTTAATGAGTGAGAGCATTTTTAGGGAAAAATTTTACATTTAACTTAAATACATATATAGCAGTTAATATCACAAAAATGAATAATATTTAGATTTTGGAGTAAATGTCTTTCCACATACGTAGATATTCTAAAATAATTTAACTGCAACTTTTAAAAATTCTTTTGGCACAGATATCTCATACGCACTACATTGGTGCGATTTGTCTCTTACGCCAATACCATATATACATCTGGGTAATTAACTGACGCCAAAGTGTCATTATTTTGCTAGATATGGCAACCCGGATGTTATTGTCTATTTATTAATAAATTGTCTATTTACAATTTTTTTCTTTTTTTTTTCCAATTATATAAACTATTTTATATCATATATGCGCCACATACATGATATGTGTACGGCAAACATATATGATATATGTTTGCATCATACCATCATCATGATATATGTTTGCCCGTATACTATCATATAACAAATATGATATGTATACGGGCAAATGTGGCGCCATATATCATATATGCGCCACATTTGCCCGACTGCAATAAAATGGCGATTTTATGCCTCACTTGGTAACCTGGCTGTTGTTTATTTATTAATAAATTTTTATATTTTAGCCTCCGAGGCTATTTCTTTCAGACAAGCTAAAAATGTCGTGTCATCAGCCCTGAATTTTCTAGTCAACCGATTTTGATAATTATTTTTTTTAAATGAAAGCTATTTATTTGTAGTTGTGTCCATTTTAATTATTTTTTAATTTATTTCCATTTTTATATTTTATTTTTAATTTTAAAAGCTTTTTCATGACATTTCTTCAAAATGGTGGCAACACAGTTTAGCTTTTCTCTTGATAATAAAAATTTATTTTTTAAAATGATTGCGTATAATTATGCACTAATTGAGTTAAAAAAATATATTTACTGAGAAATAATATTAATAATGAAAATAAAATGACAGAAAATAATATATGATAAAAATTAATGTCTAAATCAAAATAAGAGAAATTTCAAATGAGGAAAATTATGTCATTCAGCAACCAGATAAATGGGAATTACAATATTATTATGGATGCCTTTTTCATAAACAGTAACTTTTAAAGAACGTTTGAAGAGAAAATGACGTCACTATTTAAAACATCGTATTTTTATTCATAACGATTACTCATTTTTCATTTTTACTCATTACTACTCTATTATCCCGTCGACCAATTTCGCCAAATTAATAGCCAAATTATACATATTGACATAATTTTATATTAAATAACGAAAAAATAAATAATCAATAGAATATTAATAAAAATATTAATAAAAAGTCGAAATAAAAATCACTTAATGACATTTTAAACACATGAATTGTATTTAATGTCATTGAATGTGACATTCACGATCATCCATTATTGGCATTTAATCTTATAGTTTGGCGATAATTTTTTGGTCGATGGGATAACTTAATAGTACCCGATATTACTTTTTTTTTTTTTTTTTTTTTTTTTTAATAAAGCTATTTTTCTGTGAGTGCATATAAAATAAAATTTCTGGATTTCGCCGGCACTCATATTACAATTTTAACTGTACCTGTGCGAATATTTGCAAGCAAAATTCTAACTGGCTAATTTGACATTTACTTTGCAAATATATTTATTATATATTGATTCAATAATGTAATTACTTTTGCTTTTTTTAAAAACCAAATCGATCAGGTCTTTAACATTTCATTCGTCGAATTCGATGGGATTCCATTCGTTTTATTGTTAAATTGCATTTCCTTTTACTCAGAGTCTATAAAAAAGGTTTAAACTAAAGAAAAAATCCGTTTTTGATTAATCTATTCAATGAAGAAGTAGCACGTCAAATTGTATCTCTTTATTATTCCGCAATTCCAATGTCTCAGAGAGAAATTGCTATTCAATTGGGTATTTCACACCTTTCTGTTTGCTATTATATTGATAAACACAAGAAAAATGAAGTTAGTTCATTGCAATCTAAACGGGGTCGACCTTCTAAAAAACTTCTATCGATTTTTTTTTTTTTCTAATCGGAGGCGAAACTGAATTCTGCAATGGTAGAATCTACATTCATCTTGTTTTATTTTATTTTTTAAAGGATATAAATAGTTTTGTTTCATAATTATCAACTAAACTTTTTAAAATTTATTGTTATTTTCTATTTAAAATAACAGAAAATAATTGTAAACTATATATGTAACTGGTATTTGAAAACAAAATTTTCTCCGAATCGGCTTTAGAAGAGAAGAAAAAAAACGCGCCAATGTGGTGCGTATATGTCATGTATACATTTTTTTCACTATACTACAGTATTTAAACATGCTGTATAAATAACGATTACTGTTTTTTCCAAACATGTTTGGCACAGATATTATATACACACTGAGGTATGTGACTGTCGCCAAAACGGTGTTATTTTGCCTTATATGGTAACCTAGCAATAGTTGTTTCTGTATTAATAAATTGTTTATTTACTTTCAATTTCTTTTTAAAAATTCTATAAATTGTTTTGTGCTATAGTAACTTTTTTTATTTATTATTATTTTCGTTTTAAAATAATGAAAATAATTTTTAAAAATGCACATTTCTCCGCTATTCTAAAACGAGGACTTTGCCGCATTGGTATTGGAAGGAAATCTTGCAAATCCGGGTTTGTGCCGGAGTTTTTTGTGAAATATGATATTTTCAAATGTAAATTGAGTGCTACTTGATTAACATGTCGGCCAGTTTCGCCAAACTATTCAAATTTACATAAATTCATTTTAAATAACGAAAGAACAATAAACATAAATAATAAATACAAATTAAAAGTCGAATTAAAAAGCACCTATGACGTAAAAAAATACGTGTATCACGTGTAATATCAATTGCTATCATACTTACGATCATCGATTATTGGCATTTATTCCTACAATCTGCTATTAATTTTTTTCTCGACAGAATAATCAAGTAGTACCGTACATTGTACAAACTCCAGTTAATATTACAAAAATAGAGCTAAATAACTAAATTTAGGTGCAAATGCACACACGGCACACACCCATGTTGTAAGAAAGAGACACAAATGTCATATATGCACCACGTTGGGGTGATACATTTCTGGCACCACTTTAACGAAAACATCGTTTTCGAATGACAGATACATTTCTATTTTCTATTTTACTTTTCTGTGCAAATGAAAGTAAATAAATAGTTCATTAATAAATTAAAAACAGAGCTGGATTACCATAAGAGGCATAAAATGTTCATTTTGTTTCAATCACGCCATGGTGATGCGTATATGACATCTGTATCAAAAAATGAATTTCACACATTCAAAAATCATTCACCTTATTTTTCTAAGGAAAACTTTATTTAACTTTATTTATTCTGTTGCATTCCAAAAACGGAACACTGTAATAGATTTGTCAAGAGCAGATGTACGTTGCGAAATATAATATAATATTGATAGAGGATGTATTAAGGTTTCCGCAGATACCCATATTCTCAAGTTGAGAGGTTTAGAGTTCAAAAACTATCAAATGAAAATGAATCACTTGAAAATTGTTTAAATTCAATGGTCAATCTCTGCGATCATAATGCTCGCTATTTTAGAAGTATGGTGAATAGACAATATTTAAATTGCTCTTTTCATAATTGCCTTATTTATCTATCAAAGTCTACAATAAATGGTCAACTGAAATATTTTTTTCTTAAAAGCCCGAATTTTATCGAATGCACAAGCTGATACAACAACATAATATTTTATTATTATTTTAATATATTTTGGCGTCAACGGGCATTGATTCCATTGTTGTTGTTTTTATTTTTGGCTCAGTTTTGTTTTTTCTAGCTCGCTGAGTTTTGCACTGATGAAGAATCTCGACAGTAGATTCGAAACAGCTCTT
The DNA here is from genome assembly GCA_964019185.1 of Maratus speculifer. Classification (NCBI taxonomy): domain Eukaryota; kingdom Metazoa; phylum Arthropoda; class Arachnida; order Araneae; family Salticidae; genus Maratus; species Maratus speculifer. Next base: position 111,259,334 of record OZ025300.1, read on the forward strand.
TGCTAACTTTTAATGCATTTTTGGTGCATTTATAATCGTTGATTTTCTATCTTTAAATACAATGGCGTTTTGTATGATTTTCAGAAAAGTGAAAGAGCATTCGAGGTGAAGTTGCTTTAAAAAACACAATCATATTCAATATTTTGTTTGATTCATGTTTTGTTTTGAAAAGTAGACCAGCGCAGCGGGCTTAGCCTGCTGGTTTACTATATAATTTTAAAAATGAAGTAACTTCTTTTGAAAAAGTGGTGCCAGCCGAATAAAATTTGTGTAAGAGACCCGAAGTCGAAAGGATTAATAGAGATTACATCGTTATTCTGTAGCATTTCAACTATCGATTGATGAACTTCAATTCGGACACAATCCGTGAAAACGGTTCATTTTAAAATAACCAATTTCTCTTAAACTAATCGCACGAATTCGAGAAAATTTATATTTAGGCCAATTGAAGGTTGTAGGGCTTATTTATAGTGTCACATTTTGGTGTTGCTATTGATAAAAATAATAAAAAACTTTGGATTCGTTTTAATATGTAAATGCTTCCCTAAGCAAATTTTATAATCATGATTTAAAAGAAAACTTTATTTTCAATTATTATTTTACGGGAATTACACTCATCTACTAACACGTAAATTAGAAGATAGTGTAGTTAAAATCTAGCAACCAATTAACAGTTGCATTTGCAAAATGGTCATTAAACCTACCACAGCCCGAAACAGTTTTCGCATTTCCTATTAAACGAAGTTTTTTGAGTTATGAGAATTTTATACCAAGATGCAGGAGGCAATATGTACATATTATTAATGCTGTATAGTTTTACAAGCCAATTCATTTGTAACGAAATATTTAATAAATTTTTAAGCAACTTTTAAGTAAATATATTTTTATTTTTAATTACACTTTATGTAAATTCGTATTATTCATCAGGCCTTAATATGTATTGATTGATACTAGATTTTTTATCCTTCTATTCTAAAAAAGGAAAAATACCTAACACTGTCGCCGTTGCAATTGAAGGTATTGTGATGTTTTGAATTTCTGGGCTTATACTGAAAAAAACTATCGCATATAAAAAGCTAGTCGTTGGGGTCCACCGTAATTCTTACCCACCATGAATTTGCATAATATAGTATAGGAAAATAAAACATGTGAAAACTATTTATAGAATGCATCGCAATTCCAAAACAAAATTTAAACATATATTTAAATATTGTTAATATACATAGTAATGCTCTATTTATGAATTGCTGATGAGCCCATTTCGACAAATTATATAAAATGCCAAACTACTCAAGTAGTACCGAACTGCGTAAAAAAAACATTCTTATAACTCCAAAAATAATAATCTTATTAACTAACAGTTTACTGCGTCGGATTAAGCGTCTCATTTCCAATTTAAATATATCTTTGAATTGAAATTTGTATGAAATACAGAGTCATGAAAAATCGAAGAATGTGGAAAACAGGATTACAAATATCTCGGCAACTAATAATCTGATCAACTTCGATCTTCATGCAAAATTTTGTTATTTTATTGCCTTTTCAGTCCACTCCTTAAAATAAAAAATTTCGAAAACTTTTATACACCTTTCATCAGAACGAATTTTCCGAGAGTCTGAAAAAATAGTTCCGGATAATCGAGGTTACTTATATTAAATAGGCTTCGTCCCATTCATACATACTAAATACATACAAAATTTCAAGCCTCTTTCTCAATTTGTTCGTGAGATAGAGCGGTTATAGACACATAGACAGACAGATGAACGGCAAAAAAAAATTTCTAAAAAAATGTTTTTCGATATCTCTAGTACCTGAAAGTGTGTATCCGTCAAAAAAAAAATTTCGATTTTCAAACGATTGCAAGACTTACCCTATACTACGTATTATGGGTAAGTAATATTAAATTTGGTAGTTTAATAGAGATGTGTTTGATTAATATACTGAAGCAGTCAGTTTTTAAGTCAAAGAATTACTTTAACTTCGTCAGTCCTGAAACAAATATCACGTGGCACTACAAAAACCAGTTTAAAATTATAAAATATCGCCAAAGATGCATCAGTGTTTATATGGATGATTTTAATATGGACACGTTTATTAAAAAGGTTTAGATGTAATTTTAACAATTCTAAAAGCATTTAAATTAATTTAAAAGTTATTTTTTAGTGTCGCCTCCAGGCGACATCAGGACTGAAGAGTTTAAGAATTATTTAATGTCGTAATCAGAAAGACAGTTCTTTTACATTCTTAGTTTTATAGGATCAAAATTAGTGTACGTGCAACCGTAGATCACAACTTTTCTTAAAATCTTATTCCGACTTGTGGTGCTGCCATCTGTTAATAATCTTAGAGAACTAAGTTTTGTTATTAATGTTTTTAGCATCGATTGTTATAAGGCACCGCAATTCCTCTGTCACGGGAAAAAATTTCATTTAGCATTCATTATATAAATTAAATATATCTATATGTATAAAATAAAATCTGGATTTGGGATTAATCAACGCGCCGAATTTCGAAATCTAAAATCATGAAAATTGGTTTAAAGATGCTTCTTATAGTGGAGAGAGCCGCAAGTGAAAGATTTTCTAATATTCCACCTATAAGTTGGGTAAAACAAAAGAACGAACTTTTTAAAAATTCATTTAAAACTGATTTTACAGTTGTTTTTCATCGAATAATATATTTAAGTGTATTTTTGTATGCTGAATCGAGTGGTACTAACCAAATTCTTTTAAATCCAGTAGTTCGCCAGATATTTTAATTTTTTTTAAATTTAGAAATGTCTCTGGCGCCAAAACCGCTATAATTTCTAAAAATGCATCCGTTAGTATAGCAAAGGGGAAGAAATTCAAATGAAAAAAAAATTAATGAGTTCTAAAGGTTAAATAATTAAAACAAACTGCATCAATTAGGTAACTAAGTTTGGTTGCTTGTACGTTAAGGGGCCACTCACGCGCCAGCGCGTGATGTGGGGTGATGTCCAATAGCCAGTCGCGCGCTGGTGCGGGAAAATCTTTCACTGATTCTTTGTTATAAAAAGTAAATCGGCTTCTGGGAAAAACCCACTTCTACAGTGCAGCATTAATTATCATCATATCTTCATGTAAGCGGCAGCGAACGTATTAAAAATCTAGAAGTTTTACGGCATATATCTACCCCTATACCCCTGAAAGTTCTATAATCAGGTTAAATCGGTTATCTAACTGTCTCAATATTGATAGATAGATAGATAGATAGATAATGCAAAGAGAAATTTCATTCCTGCCATTTATGACTTGAAAATACATTTTGATGGGATTTACATTATTAGTTCGATAATTTTTCAGAAAAGATGTAAATATAAAACATAACATTCTACTTAGATTAGTTAAATAATTATGGGGGAAATTCTAAATCAGATAAATTTAATTACGAAGGATTAGCTTTTTTTTTTTTTTTTTTTTTTTTTTTTTTTTTTTTTTTTTTTTTAAAGGTTCAGCTGAATGAATTTTTATGGAATTTAAACTGTTAATTAGATTTTTTTTTTTTTTTTTTTTTTTTTTTTTTTTGAGAAAGTTTTGGACTACACTTTTCAGTTTAAGAGATTTTTCTAAATGGATTTCGATGGAACTTGATCGATTAGTTATTTTTTTAGTGGATGTTTCAGTATAAAACTTATACCATTTGCTTGATTATCAGGTTGCTTGATTACAGGATTATAGCTGAAAGTTCTAGAATCAGGCAAAAACAATTATTATGAACGATTAACCTTTTCAGTAAGTCGAGTTTACTGATTCTAATGAGACTTCAATTCATAATTTGTCAAGAATACTTTTAGCATTAACAGTCTAAATTTTGTATGGCTCAATAAAAGATATAATGTAATGACGTTCATATTATTCTCAGCAATTAAATTGGACATTCCAGATACATGTCCACATTGCTTTAAAGTGCATTAGATCATTAGTTTGATTCAAGATTTATGTAGAAAAACGACCAGCGTAGCGCGGGGGAATTGCTAGTTTTTTTTTTTTTTTTTTTTTTTTTTTTTTTTTTTTTGTGTGTGTGTGTGTGTGTGTGTGTGTGTGTGTATGTAACATAATTATTTTGACGGTGACATTTAATAAATTTCGTTTTTATTGCAATTACTTATACTTCTAAACAACTTCAATTTTTCCATCGTCGACCGAGAAAAAATATTCTTTCGAGTGTAATTTATTTGAAAACTTTATCTCTTTACTATTTATTGTTAATTTTATATTGTTATTAAAATAATTACCAAGAATGATTTTTTAATTTCGAACTCTGTCGCTCGCAGTCCGATTACAAAAAGATTATTCCGTTAGCATCTAAGAGAATATAAACAGTTCAACAATTGTTTCTGGATAACATTCTATAATAAAATTAAACTTCATCAATAAATAAGTAAAACAATAAAATAATATAAATTGAATAAAGCATACAATTTAACAGATAAGTAATCGAACTATGCACTTAACTATTGAAGTTATTATAATCAAAAAGACTACTGTAAATAGCTAAAACTTTGATTATTAACGACTGATATAGACAAGAGTATCTCTTTAAGGGTACATGGAACATGTGGAGAATTAAAATAAAGCAGATTCTCCATCTACCATGCTCCATCTATCAGTTCTTAAGAAGCACCCCACGCTTTTTTTCCACGATAATTTTATTTATTGCTTATTAATTGATTTCTATAATAACAATGATTTTATAGTAATATAGTATTTTTCATCTATTTTCGTTTTCAGCTTATAGTACGAATTATTTTTCACTTTTTAGTTTGATATACTTAAAAAGCGTGTTTTTTAGTTTTTTTTAACTATATTTATTTTTCACTTTTTAGTTTGATTACTTTAAAAGCATGGTTTTTAGTTTTTTTAAACTATATTTATATTTAATACAAAAACCAAATTAATCGGTTGGATAGTTTCAGAGTAATTGGTGAACATACTTAGAAAAAAAAAATACATACGCGTCGAATTGATAACTTCCTCTTCCTTTTCTGAAGCCGGTTAAAAATAAAAATTGTAATACGGAAATTTTTTTTTACATTTTACATAGATGTAAATAATGTCAGGAGTGGGGTTCGAACCCACAATCTTTTTCGAAAAACAGAGCTTCAATCCAGCGCCTTAGACCGCTCGGCCATGCTGTCTACACTCCATTCAGTGAACGTATTCAACAGTTTTAATTAGCGAAAAATCACTAATTTTATTAGTTTTTGCCTAATTACTAAAAAAGTACTGAACCAATTTCGATGAAACTGAAGTGGTACCAATTCGAGAGCATCATCTTTCATTTAATACCAAAACCAAATTAATCGGTTGCATGGTTTTGGAGTAATCGGTGAACATACATAAAATAAGGAGAGTTACAAACTCACAAGCTCACAAACTCACAAACTCACAAACATGCAGGTGAAGCTAATAAAAGCGTGTTAAAAAGCTAGCAACGAATAGAGTTAATAGTTTTACATTTTTAATAGCTATTACTAAAACTCACTCAGGGTGGTCCTGATAGCCTAGTGGTCATAGCACTGAACTCCAGGCTGAAAGTACCTGGATTCGATGCTGACCGCCGCCAAATATGCACCAAATGTAAATAAAGGGATTATAAAAATCCTATCGTAGCAGTTACTATGGGTAATGATCTCTGAACTTTCCCTCCCCTTTAGAAACATGTCAAAATAGAGTAGGTAGCAATGTTTGGTGCTGCCATCTATTACGGCTTTACCGAAAATCTTCCTCTTCAGAAGTCTCTCTTTTTACCCACTGGATGCAGCTCGAAGGAAGCTCCTGCCCTTCGGGCACACGTAATGGTTACTAAAAATAATTGTGGAACTATTACTAAAATTTGATTGGTGGCTCATACTAAAAAGTTTTAAGTTAGTTATACAAAATATTCTTTTGTTCAGTTTACAAAAGAAATGTTTGTTTCACTTGCAAAAAAAAGTTTGTAATGGTTACTAAAAAATTCTGTGGAATACAAATTTACTAAGAAATTTTTAGTAACCTCTTGAATTTTTTTTAACAGTGTATGTATTTGGTACACTTTCTAAAAAACTTTTGTATCTATCACCTGAAAATTTGTTGTGGTATCACAAAACATACCATTTGAGAATAATGAGAAGCCATTTTTATTTTGTCTTAAAAGAAATAAAATTAAAAATATTTTAAGCTATACTTATATAAACTATTTTACATAAAAACTTTAAAAATCGAAAAGAAATTAACAATATATTTCTCATTATTTTAAAGAGTTTTTCACTCAGACCTAAAATATTAGATATTCTTAAAGACTAGGGGGCTCTGCCCGTCAACCCCCGTTGAGACACCTCAAACTCTAAAAACACGATAATTTGATCGGCTTTTAAAAGATTGCAAAACATTGAACTTTTTTTAAGTGCGTTCGTAATTATCTAAATACTTAGCACCTATAGCTGTCGTTCAGTCCGTCCGTCTGTCCGCCCGCATATAACAACGCAAAAACTACCCAACCGAATAGTTTGAAATTTAAAATATATAATTATTACATAATGTTGTCGAGTCATTTCACATTATATAAAAATCGGATGAATAGATCAATTAGAGGGACAATCAAAAGTATTCCATTACGTTACGATCAATATGGGGGAAAAGTTTCAAACGAATTTTAATCGTTTGAAATTTAAAATACATAATTATTACATAATTTTGTCGAGTTATTTCAAATTTTATCAAAATCGGATGCGTAGTTCAATTACAGGGACAATCAAAAATATTCCGTTACATTACGGTCAATGGGGGAAAATGTTTCAAATGCATTTTAATGCTGTTACACTCATTTGAACATAATAAAATTGATATGCATGTATGCAGTACATATTATAATATATATTTTGCAAAATCTGTGCTGCAAAGAACATTCATTATTGATTTACAAGGTCACACAAAAGTATTCCATTACATAATGTTATAGGGAGAACATTGTTTGATGCCATTTTAATTGTAATTAACTGTTTACAATTTTATGAGATTGATATTTTTAAAACTTCGTTATCGTACGAACGCACCTCATTTGCTACGCTTCACGTGCAATTTTCAACTTCTTTTTCTTAGTGGCAATCTTTCTGTAAACGGTTTCCATTCATTTCACTTTAATTGGGTAATTTTAAGGTCGAATCAGCTGCTATTAAACATCGACTGGCTATTTACAGGTTGTATTAAACAAGATCAGATAAACAGTGAAATATGCAGAATCTTTGCCTCCTGGTATTGTTTGAAGTGCGATATAAGAAAAAAAAAATAAATAGGGCATTTTAACTGTATCGTTTATATCTGATCTAATTTTTACTAAAACTTTCTCTCTCTTTTTAATATTCACGCGAAAATATTTTTGTTATTTGAAGGGAAATATTATATGCGTCGTCTAAAAATAAGCAACTGAATCGAAATTGTTCTGATTGTTTTAATTTGTTCAGTGTCTCTCTAAACCATCTAAAATTTCCACATAAATACCAGCTCAAAAGCCGAAAACATTAAATTATATTTAAATTTAATATACGTTTATAATGTCATTTCATTTTTTAAAATACAAATAAATTGCATCCTGAAACAGCAACATTTAAATTTAAATATTTCATAATTAAATATTACAATATCATTTTAGGAATAACATATAAACATTAAAATATATTTAAATTTAATATACGTTTATAATGTCATTTCACTTTTTAAAATACAAATAAATTGCATCCTGAAACAGCAACATTTAAATTTAAATGTTTCATAATTAAATATTACAATATCATTTTAAGAATAATATACCCGGATTGCAAACAATCTTGCTTTATTAATCTTTATATAAGCTTTACACAGATTCCGAAGCAAGTTCCAAAGTTTAATTAGTTGCTTGATTCAAGTAATCACGTATGTTAGATCTTGCAATCAACTATTCGTACGTATTTAGAGAGGAAAGTGGGAAACCTTCAAAATACAGGAAGATAAACATATATCATAAATTAAGCATTGCTTTTGTGTAAGATATAGGCCGGAATGAGGTTCTAAAATAAATAAATTTGCATTAAAACTCTCAGTCGGAGCAATTTGAGTATAAAAAATGCATGTCCGTAATTGTAAAATTTTGAAGAATTTTTTAAATGCACAGATTTATGTACCCAATATCAAAAATAAAAAAACACAAATTTGCGCTAAAAATTTTAAATATAAATAAAAAAATGCAGTGTTTTATTCCAAGAAAATTTTTAATAAATGTAAGTGGTTAACTAATCATTTTAATTAATTTCGTCAAATCAAAGATGATGTCAAATAAAGGCAATTATAATTAATGTTGTACTTTCAAAATTCTGTAAATAAAAAAGAACCGCTGTTAGAATGACCTGATTTTCATCTGTGTATACATAAAGTAAAGGGAATTTGTGTTTTCGAAAAAAAAGAATTCAACATTTACCGATAGATGAGGCTGTATTCGTCATAAAATGATAATTAAAAGACGTGACATACTGTTGTGGAACTCTTTGTTTAAAGCCTTTTTACCAGAACAAGATGATTCCACAGCAGATAGAAAAAAAATCAGTTTTTAATTGCCCCTAGGCCAAAAACCGAAAAAAAGCAAAAACAAAATCGGTTAGTAGGGCAAAATCCCAAGAAAAAGCAAAAATTGATACAACCACATCAAGAAAAGGAAGTCGGCTATGACCCGCTTAAAAAATGTTCAATATGCTCTTCACCGTTTTCTCCTACAAGCTAAAAGCGCAAAATTTACACGTTTCATAACAAGTCGGAGTATTGTAAGGACGATATTGGGAATGTGTTGCGTAATGCGTGTTTTCATTTCACCTAAGTTCGTAATTGGACTCCGATACATAACAGGTTTTAGATAACCGCAAAAGTCGCAAGGATTCAAGTCAAGTGAATAAGGCGGCCAGGCTGTTGAGAAATGGCGACTGATAATTTTATCATTTTCAAAATGCAGATTCAACAGCTGCTTCAGTGGCGTTGTAATTTGCGGAAGAACGCCACCTTGCATGAAAATTGCACTATCCATACATCAGTGTTGTTGCAGAGCAGGAATGAGATGATTGCACAAACCAGACTATAATGTGCCCCATTGACTGTACAGGTAATAGGACCCGAAGGACCAATCTCCTCGAGAAATGACGAGCCGATGTAAATGCTGCCATTAACCCACACCACACACAATGATCTTTGAAGAATGAAGTGGCAATGGTTGCATTTGGAGCGGATTCTCACTCGCCTATATTCTGCATTGTTTAGTATTGGCAGAACCTTAGGGAAGGAAATGGGCTTTGTCTGTCCACAAAATATCCCATGGCCATACATTGTTCACTTCCATTCGAATAAGAAATTGCAGAGCGATAGCTTTTCGTTTTGGCAGATCAGCGGGCTCCTGAAAATGCGTAATTTTGTATGGAAAGGATTGCAGCCTGTTTCGAAACGTGTATAAGGCGCGCCACACACCAGGGAAACATGTGTCAAAAATCATGCGACAGAACGCAGTCAAACCGTTTTTTTCTTTGTTATCAGGGTGAAATTGTCACATGTCTCATGTTTTTTTGTTCACTGTCTAGCTGGTGTGTAGCGCGCCTAAAGTTCCCCGTGCACTGCATGCTCCCAAAACACTACTTGACACTTCCTGCAATCCTCCACCGACGTCGAAGTAATTGTTTTCCTCACACTGCCACACTTCACGCCAAATGAACCCGTTTCTTCGAATTTATCAGTCATCGTCTTCAGACCGAATGCAGTCATCGGACCAGAGCTGCTTGTTAAATCCTTTAATGTCCAGAATTTCTTCAATGCGATTGCCGCACAACAACCATTCTTATAAATAAGCTCCGCAAGCAGAGCCCGATCCCTTAATTATGGATTTATGATTACCTTCTCAGATGCAGAATAACATAAACTACATGTTTCCCGCCTAATTATAACAAGTGTAATTGTGAGCTGTGCATATCATGCCATTTATTTAGTATCTTAAGATGAATAAAGTGCCATCAGTTGGTCAACTTTTCAATTGTTTTTCTTTCGTAAAGCAAATATCCATTGAGTCACATATACTCAAATGAAATATTAGATCATTCTAATCACTTTTTTACAACTTTACAGCGTTTTGAAAGTGCAAATTTATTTATAATCACTCTGTAATTATAATCAATATTAATAACAATCATTCCGTGTCAAAAGTTTAAGCACAAAACTGTTTTTATGCAAATTTTACAATCTGACGTAAGCGGTTGCGCACGCAAACAATTTCTGGGTGTATAAGAAGCAATCAGTTGTTATTTTTGAGCTAGTACAAAATGCTTAAATCAAAAGAATTTTCAGAGGAGGAGGTGATAAAAATCTGGAGTATGAGAGTAAGTCTGTCTCTGAAATTGAAAGTGCATTAAAAAAATTAAAACGAGGTATTCATCAAATTTTGGCTCGTGGTAATGATTTCAAACGAAAATTTCGTTCAGGATGGCCACGAGTGACTAGTTTGCGGGAAGATAGCCGCATCAGAAATTTGGCTCCAACTGGTAATTACTCCCTTTCGCAAATAAAACATGCAGTTGGAGGACAAATATCGAAAAAAACTGCTCATAGAAGCGTTTCGGATTTCAAATATATCAAATACCGTAAAATGGCTTGATTACTGAATCTTAAACGACACCATAAAGAAGCTAGATTACAATGGGCCAAAGAGCATATGTCATTTGGTGAAAAGTGGCTAAATGTCATATTCAGTGATGAAAATAAAAATGGAGCCTCGATGGCCCTGATGGGTTTAAATACTATTGGCATGATCTCCGCAAAGAACCTAGGAGTGTATCGAGTCGACAACATAATGGTGGTTCTGTAATAGTATGGGGGAGGGGGATATTTTTTTCGATAGTCAGACATATCTAGCATTCATCAGAGGTCGTGAAAACTCTGAAAACTACTAAGAGACACTTGCCAAACATTTGCTTCCTGTTGCCGAGGTTTTGGTGGAGAAAAATGGTTATTTCAACATGATAATGCTTCGATCTGTACCTCAAACTCAACTTCATCATGGCTTAAGTCGAAAAAGGTGTCTGTTTTGAAATGGCTGGCAATTACTCCTGTTTTCAATCCTATAAAAAATGCGTGGGGTATTCTCACTCATGCAATTTATCCAAATGGAAAGCAATATTCTCCATTTAAAGATTTGAAAGATGCCATTGAGAACGTTTGGTTTAAATTGAATCAGAAACAATACACAACCTCATTTTATCGATGGAAGACCGTATATTTAAGGTAATTCAACAGAAAGGAGCAATAATCAAGCATTAATTTTTTTAATTCTTGTTCTGCTAAAGACTAAAAAACTACTGTGCTTAAACTTTTGGCACATTCATTTTTGTTGTTTTGATAAATTTTGTTATTTAAGATAAATTTTATAGCATAAATCTGTTAACTGTCTTTTTAAAACTACAATTTTATCTTGGAGTGGTTATGTGAAAAAGAAAGTAACTTTCACTCATTAATAAAATTTTATTTTAAAATTTTTTGTTGTGCTTAATTTTTTGACACGCACTGTATGTTATTAATGAACAGGCCTACACAAAAGTATTTCATTATATAGTGTAACCAATGCATATGAATAATGCATGTGGCCACCAAGCCCATCATGCATCATTTTAAAATATATGAATTTTCAGAAACACATTATGATGTATTTAGTATAGGAGAAAATGATTTCTATTAACACTAGTACACCGAACCCGGTGTTCCCGGGTCACAGAGTAAAGGCGAAAAACTTTTTTTTTAATTTAAAATTGAAAAGTCTAATAAATTTTTCCTACGTAATATGCTTTTTAAACTGCCAACTCATTCCAAATAGCAATTTTATATGAAACATATTATTTATGTAATCATATAATGCTTTGAAAATTATCGGTACTTCTGTATTAGACGCAAGATAAAAGTTATTAGCCAAAGATTTTGCCAAAGAATAAAATTGCATTCGTTCAGTTTTTAAAACCAACTAAGAAAATATGACACACAAATATTCTTTAAAATAAACTTTTGTAAAGGTTAATAGATGTATCTTTTGTAAAGTAAGTTTGCAGCGAACTAAAAGTCATTATTAAATTGATAGATAAAAACGAAATAAAACCAACAACATTCACCGTGCTTTATAGCCGACGATATTTTAACATAACAGGTTTTTAATTACTATTTTTTTTTCAGTTGCTATGAAAAAAATGACAACTAAAATATACAGTGATCTGTTATTTTCCATGGGGAAAAGAGATAGATGGAGGTGCAGTATGCGATTAAAACGGTTTGAAATGGGCCGTATTCTTTCAATTTAAATCTCGTATTCGACCCAAACAAAACAATCACGTGGAACAGAGATCGAATTCTTTAGCACAATTTTTTCTCTAAATGAAACAGATCCGATTATATTTTAGCATTCTAGAATAGCATTTCATTGTATTATGAATTAAAACAGTATCGCTAAAAAATTTTTTTTTATGCGAAAGCATGCGGTCATGTTTGATGCAATGCAGCGAATTTCAGGGTTACATTTTTGGCGTCACCTCCAGCTACCAAACTACATCTCTATTCTCTCTCTCTCTCTCTCTCTCTCTCTCTCTCTTTTTTTTTATGACTATTTTTCTTTTATTTCCCACATAAATGCGATACTCAAGTTGCCACCATTAGAGAAATTGAACTAAAAACTACAAAAAAATTAATATTTCAAAAACAAATTGAGATACAATTTTCTAACAAACTGCAATTAAAAGTGCATTTTTTTCTCTATACGATGGTATAAAGTTTGAAAACGTACTATGTCTAGAAGTTTAAATATTTACAATAGTGAAAATTGCAAAATCGAAATTTCATCGGAAAGTGTTGCCATTCAAAACATGACGTATGCGTTACGCACAGATACGTTTGGCCTTTATTATATAGATATATGAAAGCACTCGACTTACAAATGATAATATTTTTAATGGAAAATATTAAATAAGAACCATAATATAAGCTTGGAAAATGTGATATCACACCATTTTTTAGCGACAACTTTAATCTTTTTTTTTTTTTTTTTTAAGCTTGGCCCCTTTTTTTTTTTTTTTTTTTTTTTTTTTTAAAGCTTGGCCTTTTTTTTTTTTTTTTTTTTTTTTTACTTTTGAAAAGTTGTTTTTAGTGGATATTAAATACACTGGAAAAATTATCTTGCTTGGAAGGAATAATTATTTTGCTTTCATTGAAATGTATTTGGATGACTTCTTAATATTGCCGTGGCTGTGGTTTTTCTAATATACACTATATTGCCATTAATGACCGGACACTTGCGATTTTACACGTTTTGTTGAATTTCTAGAAAAAAAACATGAGGAATTATTCTGAAACTATAAGTGTGTAAATATGATAGTACAAGTCATACATTTCCGTGAAGATTTTTTCCCGAAGTCCCATAGGGGACCATCAACAAATTGAAAATGAACAAAGATCTTTTGGATAACCCTGTCAAAACTAAAATAGCAAAAGCGTTCAAACTACAGATCATTATTAAATAGCTTATTGTAATAAGCTGTATTCATTTTTATGCGGATAGCATGTATACACGTAGAGAAATTAAATTTTTTATAAAAACAGTGCCAAATTTTACCAAGTTTTTTTGCTTATAGTTTCCAGAGTTCTTAATTTTAAAAAATGTTCTTATCAGAAAATATGACAAACAGCATTGTTCAAAATACCTTGTAATCAGAACCAGAAAATAATAAAAACTGTCTGAAAAATGAGCAGGTTTAATAAATAATGTTTCATTGCGCATGCGTGATCGCAATCACAATATAATTTGCATTATGAGTTAGCTACATGTATACAACAACTTTTGTGAAAGGGTAAAAAACATAGATTGAAAATTCTGAAACTTATTGTCGATAGAATAAGCTCAAAATCCATTATTTTCAAAATGAAGCAAAAAGATGAGGGGCTGTATCCCTATATACATTGATTAGTGTCAATATAGTATATAAAATATTGCACGTCTACTAATTTTGAAGACAGCATTTCATCGTTTTGCTTCATTTTGGGAATAACAGATTTTGATCTGATTCTATCGACGATACGTTTCAGAATTTTCAAGGTAAGTTTTTTATAAAAACCGTATTTTCTCTGTGAGTATACATACTATACTAATAAAAATGAATATAAGCACACGATAAACCACTTATTACAATAAACCACTTAAACATAATCTGCCGTTTGAACGCTTTTGCTACATTACTTTTGACAGAGTTATCCAAAAGATATTTGTTCTTTTTTAATTTGTTGACGGTACCCTATGGGACTTCGGGAAAAAATCTTCGCGGAAATATATGACACATTCATACACGTGGAGTTTCAGAAAAATTCCTTATGTATTTTTCTATATGTTTAACAAAACATCTAAAATTGCAAGTGTCCGGTCATTAATGGCAATATAATGTAGACTAGAAAAATCACAGCCACGGCAAGATTATATCCAGAAATCATCCAAGTAAATTTCAATGAAAGCAAGACATTTTTTCCTTCGAATTCATATTACCCATCCTTTATAAGACAAATCATAAAGATTCTAATGTATAAAATTTCCACAAGTAATGCAGTATTATTTAAATTATTAGATCTGTGGCTCGAGTTACTCAATGGTTACCGTGTTTCAAATCATAGCATCATAGACCGTGCAATTTCAGAATATTATTGTTTATTTGTTTTTAAAATTACTCTGGAAGGGTCAAAATATGTGAACAGTCAAATAATCTATTTTACTGTTTTTAATCTTACACCTTTTTAGCAATTTAAAATTGTATATATTTACAAGATGTTATTTGTTGTAAATCTATCAATTCTTTTATTTTTAATGTCTATAAAAAGTATGCATTTCAAAATGTTTAACATAATAACACTTAAAACTTAAACGTAGTATCTGTCATGAGGAGGAACAAATATGTGAGGAACATTCATTTTACATTCTTCGTATTTGATAAGTAATTATTGCAGAAATGCATCTGGCAGTTTGAAAATTTGACTATTGAATCAAATTCTCCATACACAATTATAATTACCCTTAAAATTTAAATTTAACATCAACCCGGAAGATACTTTGCATTCCTCACATTAGTAAAGTGACCAAAAGTGCTTTTGGCATTACAGATATCCTGCTAATGGTTCAAATTCTCAATACATTGTTGAGTAGCATAATGTTAGTTCAACACTTTGTGATATTATGAAGATTCGTGCATCCTATACTAGGTAATTTTAGCGCAAGTATATTCACATTCTATAAAATATGATTAACATTGTCTGGAAATGTGACTGCCTTCCAATATTAGGGTTAAAAAGAATTATTCTTGTTTGATTTGAATTTGCTAAGATTGGCCGAGTTAATATTTTTTGTTTTATGATTCTTCAATGTCTAACAATTAAAAATCGATAATTTATTTTAAAACAAAAATCCAAGTTTAATGAAAATATAACGTGCGTTACATAAATTAAAAAAAATGATGCCCAGTTAAACTGGTGGCATAGAGCTCACAGGGTCACAGGCTATGCAGACTAATTGATATTACAGCCTTATATAATAATGCCTTTCGAAAAAAAATAAGGAAGGAAGTACCCCCCATTTCCTTTCTTTAAACTTAATCATTGAAGCCCCAAAACTAATCAGGGATACGCCTTATCATATAATAAACCTGTATCCAAAATTCGAAGTAAGTCGAATAATTCTGCATAAAAACACATTTATGTAATTTAAGAAACGTTCTCCCCCGTTCCCTCCTTTATAATTAACCATTAAACCTCCAAAACTGTTCAGAAATTCAACTTATCAGAAAAAACCTACATGCAAAATTTAAAGCAAATCTCATAACTCTGCATTAAGCTCTATTTAGCTAA
This sequence comes from Maratus speculifer, assembly GCA_964019185.1. Lineage (NCBI taxonomy): Eukaryota > Metazoa > Arthropoda > Arachnida > Araneae > Salticidae > Maratus > Maratus speculifer. Next base: position 111,275,251 of record OZ025300.1, read on the forward strand.
CTTAAGGGAAGGTAATCGCCCATACCCCCCTTTATAATTAACAAAAGAACACCACAACAACTGAGCGAAGCTTCTTATTACAATGAACCTGTATCCAAAAATTGAAACAAATCGGTTAATTCTGCATGAAAAACTATTTACATAAATTATGAGGGGTAGTTTCCCCTATCCTCCCTTTATACTTATCCAGTGAATTCCAAAAACAAATCAGGGAAGCGCCTTTTCAGAATAAACCTATATACAAAATTTGAAGCAAATCGGTAAATTTTGCATTAAAAACCTAAATTTATAATACATAAATTAATGGGGGATTACCCCCCCATTCCCCCTCTTTAAACTTATCCAATGAACACCCAAACTAATCACGGAGGCACCTCATTAGAATGATCCTACATCAAAGATTTCAACGAAATCTATTAATTCTGCATGAAAAACCCATTTATATAAATTAAGGAGAAGGGCTATAGCCCCCGTTCCCCTTCTTATACTTATCGAATGAACTCTCAAAACTAATCAGGAAAGCGTCTTATCATAATAAGCCTATATCCAAAATTTCATATAAATGGGAAATTTTTATCATGAGTTGTCGCGTTACGTATGTACGTACCTACGCACGTACAGGAATATTAATGTTTAATATAATATGTGATTCAACTGATATTATACTGATTCATATGATATAATATATGTTTAACGTAATATATGATTCTGTTATTACGTAAGCCACGTTTTAATCATTGTAAAAATTATGTTTATTATTATTACTTTTTTAAATATAGAATTTATTTATAACTCTACAATTTTAGTCTTTGAAAACACCGTTTTCCAAATGATCGTTGCAATTTGTTAAATTACTTTTTTTTCTGAAAATAACTTCGAAATATATCAACAATCAAATAAAACTGTTTTACTGTTTTTAAAGTATTACTACAGTGCGTGTCAAAAGTTTAAGCACAATAGCAATTTTAAAATAAAACTTTAAATATTACCTTTAATTTCAATATCTGTCTTGTATATGTTAATAATATCTATTTTTACACCATATTCATTTAAATTAACTTTTAAATTTTATTTCAAACCATGGAGTTTAAGAATAGAAGAAAAATGACCGTGTCAAAAGTTTAAGCACAAAATCGTTTCTATGCAAATTTTACAGTCTGACGTAAACGGTTGCACACGCAAACAATTTCTGCGTGTATAAGAAGCAGTCCGCTGTTGTTTTTGAGTTAGTACAAAATACCCAAGTCGAAAGAATTTTCAGAGGAGGAGATGATAAAAATTTGGAGTATGAGAGCAAAATATAATTCTGTTTCTGAAAATGCAAGTGCATTAAAAAGATCAAAACAAGGTATTCATCAAGTTTTGGCTCGTGATAATGATTTTAAACGAAAATTTCGTTCAGGAAAGCCGCGAGTGACTAGTTTGAGCGAAGATAGCCGCATTAGTATTTTGGCTTCAACTGGTAATTACTCCCTTTCAGAAATAAAATATGCAGTTGGAGAACAAATATCGAAAAAAACTGTTTATAGAAGAGTTTTGGAATTCAAATACATCAAATACCGTAAAATGGCTCGATTACCGTGTCTCAAACGACACCATAAAGAAGTTAGATTACAATGGGCCAAAGAGCGTATGTCATTTGGTGAAAAGTGGCTGAATGTCATATTCAGTGATGAAAAAAATGGAATATCGATGGCCCTGATGGGTTTAAGTACTATTGGCATGATCTCCGCAAAGAACCTAGGAGTGTATTTAGCCGATAACATTGTCATGTCTTCAGAGATTTTGTTTGTTTATTTCATGGCTTCTACACCCGCGCACTGTAACTCGAACTCAATGTAAGTATTAAGCAAAAGTTTTGTTTTTGTATTTTGGCAATTTCGGTTTTTTTTTTTTTTTAGTTAAATTTTTTTGAGAGTTCTTGTTTGTGTGAAAATAAATGTGTTTTTGATTTTTTAAACGACTGGATGTTTTTCGTTTGCAGACTCCAGAATTATTTTAATGTTATGATTTCTTAAATCTATTTTAAGCCTTATTCAATTACTGGTGATCCAGATACGCTGCTAGCGTAATAGAATTATCGTTGCATAAAAGATAACGTAATATATTTTTTGGTACCCTCGGCGGGACCGGTGATTGTAAAAATGGCTAATATTGAAGATCTTAAGAAATTGAGAAAAGGTGAAAGAGCCGCTTTTACGAAAGCTTATAATAAAGTAGAAGAGCTGATAGCCTTAGAAAGTGTTGTCGGTAGTATCTCCCTGAATTTTATTTCATTCAGTCGTACTTATTTATTAAAATATTTTATCTGACTCCATAAAATTTAGCATATTTACTTTAATATTTCTAACTTATACTTAACATACGCATTAATCAGCCAACTTTTAAAAAAGACATTTTTATTCCATCGAAAACAAAACCATGTTGTTGCCAACAACATAAAAGAAAAAATCTACTTTCAACCAAGGCCCCCTTATCATAATATATAAGTTAGCCTTGCTTTCAACAAGTGTTGATATTTGCGAACTGGAAGCAGAACTGAATGTTTTTAAAGGGAAAGCTGATCGCTTAGAAAAAACCCATTCAAATATTCTTGAACTTCTGCCCGATAAAGAATTTGATGCAGAATTTGAAGTTGTAGAAGATTTTCGGGATAAAGCTATACGAATTCAAACGAAAGCAAGAAGAATAATCAACGGTCAACAAAACGTGAGTAGTGTTTTAAATTCAACTAATGATGACTCTGTTGTAATTAATACTGTCGAAAATATTACTGTTTATAAAAGTAAGTTTAAATTGCCTAAATTAGAATTACGAAAATTTGATGGCGATATTAAAGAATGGCTTTATTTTTGGAGCCAATTTGAAAAAATTCATGTTGATTCTAGTATTGAAGATTCACATAAATTTCAATATTTGTTACAGTCTACAGTTGAAGGGTCTCGTGCTAGAGAAGTGATTGAAAGCTTTCCGCCAATTGGCGAGAACTATCCAAAAGCAATTGACTGTTTGAAAAGTCGTTTTGGTCGCCATGATTTACAAGTAGAGGTTTATGTAAGAGAATTATTGAAATTAGTTTTAAAAAATGCCAATTCAAATTTTTCCTCGAATAATTTGTGTGCATCGTATGATAATCTAGAAACCCAAATTCGTGCACTTGAAACACTTGATGTTACAACTGCCGAATGTGCATGTTTACTTTATCCTTTAGTTGAGTCTTGCATGCCAGAGGATTTGCTTAGAGCTTTTCAGTGAGGTTTGAATTTTGATTCTGGCGATGATTCCAAAAAGAGATTAGATGCTTTATTAAAATTTTTGAAAACTGAAGTTGAATCAGAAGAGCGGATTAATTTGGCTATGACAGGTTTCGGTTTGACGGATGCAACGTCATATAAAAGTGGAAGCAAATTAAAGAAAGACAAAATATTTACGTCGGCTAGTTTGTTGAGCTCTTCAGATGGTGCAGAAAATCTTTGCGTTTTCTGTAGCGGAAAACATGAACCGACTAATTGCTTTAAGGCTCAAAAAATGTCTTATAATGAAAAATTAAAGATTTTAAAAGATAAAGGTTATTGTTTCAAATGTTTAAAAGTCGGACTTTCCATTACACATAGGGTTTTTGATCCTATTGGATTTTTATGTCCTTTTCTGTTAATTCCCAAATTAATGTTACAGAAGATGTGGAGAGACAACATCCCGTGGGATAGAGAAGTTGAAGATAATTTGAAACGTGAATTTCTAAAATGGTTTGAAGATTTAAGTTCCCTAAAAAATTTGTCTGTAAGCCGCTGTTTTTCTCCTGTTATAAGTGATCAACATAATCTAAGTATTCATACATTTTGTGATGCCAGCCAATTTGCATACGCAGCAGCTGTTTTCGTTCGCATAGAATATTCTGGTGTTGTTCATATAAATCTTTTGGCTGCCAAATCGAGAGTTGCTCCAGTAAAATCCATCACTATTCCTCGCCTTGAGTTGCTGGCTGCAACGGTGGGAGCTCGACTGTGCAGATCTGTACTCAGTGCACTCCAGTGGGACAATGTGAAGCAACACTACTGGACTGATTCCACTACAGTATTAAGTTGGATTCAGCGAGAAGAACTTTGGTCAGTATTTGTAAATAATAGAGTTCGAGAGATAAGAGAACTGACTGATCCAACTCCGTGGAAGCATCTTCCAGGAGTACATAATCCTGCTGACCTACCTTCAAGAGGGTGTTCGGCTCACCAACTTTTATGCAGTAGATGGTGGGAGGGGCCCAAATGGCTTCTACAAACTGAAGAAAACTGGCCAGTTACCAAACTTGTTTTTGACGAGTCATCTATTTTGAAAGAAAAAAGAAAAACAAATCCAACTTCTAATAATCTTCCAGTTGTGTGTTCTTTAAATCAATGTGAAAGTAAAAGTAGTAGTAAAAACAATAACGAAGATTCTGGTTAGTACTACTATTATTTTTCAAGCTATGATCGAATGCTACGAATGACAGCTTGAATGAATAGATTCATTTTCAACTGTAGGAATTCCGCTTCTCGAATCACGGGTGAATTATCTTATGCGGAACTAAAAGAAGCAGAAATAAAGATTGTAAAGATGATACAAGAGGAATATTTTAGTCATGAAGTCAACAGAAAGAAAATTGATTCTTTAACAACATACAAAGATGAAAAGGGAATACTTAGAGTGAAGACAAAATTAACGTATAGGAAGGATTCAGAAGATTTCAAGAACCCTATCATTTTGCCATCCCATCATCCAGTCGTTGAGAGACTGATAATGACTAAACACAAAAAGAATTCACATGCAGGATTACAAATGATTTTAAATATTCTACGTGAACATTATTGGATTCTGAATGCGAGAAAAACTGTTCGAGCAGTATTATCAAAATGTGTTATTTGCTTAAGACACGCCAAAAGAAATGTGACTACCCCCTCTGCATCAGTTCCAGAAAACATAATAAAAGATGCTGCAGTTTTTGAAATAATCGGTTTTGACTTAGCTGGACCGCTGTATTTAAAGGAGGGGAATAAAGCTTGGATTTGCATATTTACCTGTGCGGTTTTCAGAGCTGTGCACCTTGAACTTCTGTCATCATTAACTACTGAAGCTTTTCTTCAAAGTTTTCGTAGATTCATCTCAAGAAGAGGAAGGCCATCAGTTGTGTATTGTGATAATGGAAGCAATTTTGCCGGTGCATCAAATTATTTGAAAACCGTGAATTGGGCTGAGATTGCACAATTTAGTAGTATACGAAGAATACAATGGCTTTTCAACCCTCCCACTGCCTCCTGGTGGGGCGGTTTCTGGGAAAGATTAGTTGGAGTAATGAAACAGATCCTAAGAAGAGTTCTCGGAAAGGCTTTTTTATCTTATGAAGAAATGGTCACCGTTTTATGTTAAACAGAATCTGTTATAAATTCTCGACCGCTTAGTCATATATCAGAAACGGATTCTGAACTGATACCTTTATCACCTAACTCATTTTTGCAAGATTTCAGGCAAATTTGTGTTCCGGATTTAGATCAAGTGGATGAAGTTGTTCTCAACAAAAGAATAAAATATCGCCAACAGTTGATAACTGATATTCGGAAAAGATTTAGATCGTAATATTTGGGACTTTTAATTCAAAGGAATAAAAACAAGAAACAAGAAAGAGATATTAAGCTAGGAGAAGTTGTGTTGATTGGAAGTGATAATGTAAAATGTAATGACTGGCCTTTAGGTGTTGTTATTAAATTATTGCCTGGAAAGGATGGTATTAACAGATTAGTGCGTTTGAGAACAGCAAAAGGAGAACTTCTACGACCAGTCCAAAGGATCTTCCCACTTGAAATTTCCAATGAAATTTTCAGAGATGATGTTTTAAAAACTAAAAATGGGAGAATTGTTAAAAAACCACAAAAGCTGGACTTGTAAACAAATTTATTTTTGAACTTTAAATGTGACTTTCAGTATATATATCTTATATATTTTTTGTGTTAGTGAGTATATTAGAAATGTCTATTGTGTATGTGTTATTCTTTGAAATTTTTAAATGTTTGGTAAGTTAAGTTGTTTTTCAACAACTTAAGGTGGGAGGATGTCATGTCTTCAGAGATTTTGTTTGTTTATTTCATGGCATCTACACCCGCGCACTGTAACTCTAACTCAATGTAAGTATTAAGCAAAAGTTTTGTTTTTGTATTTTGGCAATTTCGGTTTTTTTTTTTTTTTTTTTTTTTAGTTAAATTTTTTTGAGAGTTCTTGTTTGTGTGAAAATAAATATGTTTTTGATTTTTTAAACGACTGGATGTTTTTCGTTTGCAGACTCCAGAATTATTTTAATGTTATGATTTCTTAAATCTATTTTAAGCCTTATTCAATTACTGGTGATCCAGATACGCTGCTAGTGTAATAGAATTATCGTTGCATAAAAGATAACGTAATAAACATAATGGTAATTCTGTAATGGTATGGGGGGCTATTTCTTTCAATGGTCACCCATATCTAGCATTCATCAGTGGTCGTGAAAACTTTGAAAACTACCAAGAGACACTTGCCAATCATTTGCTTCCTGTTGCCGAGGTTTTTAAAGGGAGAAAAATGGTTATTTCAACATGATAATGCTTCCGTCCATACCTCAAACTCAACTGCATCGTGGCTTAAGTCGAAAACAGTGTCTGTTTTGCAATGGCCGGCAATTAGTCCTGATTTAAACTTTATAAAAATATGTTGGGTATTCTCACTAATGCAATTTATCCAAATGGAAAGCAGTATTCTTCAGTTAAAGATTGAAGGATGCCATTGAGAACGTTTGGTTTTAAAATGAACCAGAAACAATACAGAACCTCATTTTAACGATGAAGACCGTATATTTAAAGTAATTCAGCAGAAAGGAGCAATAATCAAGTATTAATTTTTTTTATTCTTGTTCTGCTAAAGACTAAAAAACTAGTGTGCTTAAACTTTAGACACACTCATTTTTGTTGTTTTGATAAATTGTATTATTTAAGATAAATATTATAGCATGAATCTATTAACTATCTTTTTAAAACTACAATTTGTAGGCTATGTGAAAAGGGAAGTAACTTTCGCCCATCAATAAAATTTTATTTTCAAATTTTCTGTTGTGCTTAAACTTTTGACACGTACTGTAGCAGCCTTGGTCTCCCTTTGGATGTATACTAAGCATTAAATCATATTGCTTTTATTCATAATTTATTTTAATTGCTCAATTTTTTTGTCATATTAGAAGATTTTGCTAGAGAAATAGATACACGTGTCATATACGCACCACAATGGCGCGATTGCAACAAAATAGCAATTATATGTGCCTCACATGATAATTCGTCTATTGTTACTTATTTATTAATAAATTGTTTGTTTGCTTTTATTTTCTTTTTTAAAATGATATAAATTATTTTATTCTATAAATATAAACTAAACTTTTTTTAATTGTTATTTCATTTTTAAAATAATAGAAATTAGTTTTAAAATATGTATGTAACTGGTATTTGAAAGCTAAGTTTTCGCCAAATTGGCGTCAGAAAAATAACGTGCCAATGTAGTGCATATATGACATCTGTGCTGATAAATCAAGAATTCAATATTTTTATGCTAGCCCGGCGCAGAAAATAAATCGCCAAATATTGTGCCCGTGGAATTTTTTCGAATTTCATTAATTATTATTTAAAATATAATAATATAATCCTTTCACTCATTTCATGTATAATGAGTGCATAACTTTAATTTAAACTGAAAAGTTTAAAATTCATGACTTTCATTTATTTTTTTAAGTAAAAAAGAACAGAAAACAATAAAAATAATTATATTTTGAAGCTCTATAATTGCAGCGAAGGAACAAAACATAAATAAAACCAATTTACCACAGCCTAAATCTTACCAAAAGACTTTTGCACAGTAACCCACAAGATGCGTTTAATTTGAATGTTGCCATTAAACAATAAACAAATAATCTTGATTTTTGTGCCATATACGTTAGCGTAATCTTTATATATAAAAATCTTCTGTGCGTGTGTATGTAATTGAACTCCTCCTAAACGACTGGACCGATTTTGATGAAATTTTGTGTGTGCGTTCCAGTAGATTTAAGAATGGTTTAGATTTACATTTTGTCGAAATTGATTCTGTACTTTTTTAGTAATTAGGCAAAAACTGATAGTTAGTGATTTTTCGCTAATTAAAAGTGCTATATATATTAAAGAGAGTCAGGATTTCGTATTAATCATAGCACAAAAAAATCTACCATATCAAAAATCTTGAAAATTGGGGTAAAAATACTTCTTATAACATCGATTGCCGCTAAAAATGGATTTTCGAAAATTCCACCCCTACCATGAGTAGAAAAAGGAACGAACTTTTAGAAAATTTCTTAAAAATCGGCTTTTGTAGTTATTTTTCATCTGATAGCATATTTTAGTGAATTTTTTCATGCTGAATTGAACGGTACTAAGCAAATTTGTCTAAATCCAGTAGTTCGTGAGATAATTCACATTTTCCTAATTTGGCGATGTCTTCGGCGCAAAAACCTTAAATTTTCAATGCTCATCTTTATATATAAAAATCTTTTGTGCGTGTGTATGTAATTGAACTCCTCCTAAACGACTGGACCGATTTTGATGAAATTTTGTGTGTGCGTTCCAGTAGATTTGAGAATGGTTTAGATTTACATTTTGTCGAAATTGATTCAGTACTTTTTTAGTAATTAGGCAAAACCTAATAGTTAGTGATTTTTTTGTTAATTAAAAGTGTTGAATAATTTCGATAAATAGCGTACGGATGGAATGTCCGAGCGGTCAAAGGCGCCAGATTTAAGCTCAACTTCTTGAAGAAAGAGATCGCGTGTTCGAACCCCGCTCCTGTCAAAAGTGTGTGCTTTACAGTAATATAGCCTGTATTATAATTTTGATTAACTGACTTCAGAAAATCGTTAACTTTTAACAAAAAAGAGAAAAATAAACTTTTCTATCAAAAATTGAACCGACTTCAAAAAATACTGAAGAGTGAAAAATAATTTCCTTACATAATTGTAATAAGAAATTAAATTAAGAGCGTAGTGTTTATCGTGCGTATCACTATATTTAAGTACATTTTTTTGATTTTCTGGTGTCGGTGCCAGGAAGGACAACGTCTGTCGGTGACAGGACAACGTCTGTCGGGTCCGCTAGTATATATATAGAATCTTACACATTTTTTGCAATTAAAAATAGCCTATTATTAGTAGATGTTATCTGTTATACCAGATCTATCAATCCTTTTATTTTTAATGCCTATAAAAACATTCATTTTAAATTCTTCGTATATGATAAGTGACTACTGCAGAAATGCATCTGACACTTCGAAAATTTGACTAGTGAATTAGATTCTCCATAAGCAATTATAATCACTCTTAAAATCGAAATTTGACATCAACCCGGAAGATATTTTGCATTCTTCGCATTAGTAAAGTGACCAAAAAAGCTTTTGACATTTCAAATATCCTGCTAATGGTTCAAATTCTCAATACATTGCAGAGTGGCATAATGTTAGTTCGACACTTTGTGATATTATGGAGATACGTGCATCCTATTACTAGGTAATTTTAAAGCAACTGCTATCACATTCTATGAAATGTGATTAACATTGTCTGGAAATGTGACTGCCTTCCAATATTAGGGTTAAAAATAATTATTATTGTTTGATTTGAATTTGTTGAAATTGTTTGGATTAATATTTCTTGTTTTATGATATCTCAATATTTAACAATTAAAGATAAAGCATTTATGTCAAAAAAAAAAAAAAAAAAAAAACAAGTTGAATGTAGATTCTGCCATTGCAGAATTGAGTTTCGCCTCCGATTAGAAAAAGAAAATCGATAGAGTTTTTTTAGAAGGACGACCCCGTTTAGATTGCAATGAACTAACTTCATTTTTCTTGTGTTTATCAATATAATAGCAAACAGAACGGCGTGAAATACCCAATCGAATAGCAATTTCTCTCTGAGACATTGGAATTGCGGAATAATAAAGAGATACAATTTGACGTGCTACTTCTTCATTGACTAGATTGATCAAAAAGGGATTTTTTCTTTAGTTTAAACGCTTTTTTATAGACTCTGAGTAAAAGGAAATGCAATTTAACAATAAAACGAGTGGAATACCGTCGAATTCGACGAGTGAAATGTTTAAAATACCCGATCGATTTGCTTTTTTAAAAAGCAAAAGTAATTACATTATTGAATCAATATATAATAAATATATTTACAAACTAAATGTAAAATTTACCAGTTACAATTTTGCATGCAAATATTCGAACATCTTCAGTTAAAATTGTAATCTGAGTGCCGGCGAAATCAAGAAATTTTATTTTATATGCACTCACAGAAAAATAGTTGTATTTAAAAAAAAAAAAATTAATTTCATTTTTACTGTGACATTATTTTCTCTAACTGAAGTCATCTGAAGGTAAAATCTCAATCTCAGTGTCAATAATGAAAAGAAATATTGAAATGTAATATCGGGTACTACTAGGTTATCCCGTCGACCAAAAAATTATCGACAAACTATAAGATTAAATGCCAATAATGGATGATCGTGAATGTCACATTCAATAACATTAAATACGATTCACGTGTTTAAAATGTCATTAAGTGATTTTTATTTCGACTTTTTATTAATATTCTAATAATTATTTGTTTTTTCGTTATTTAAAATAAAAATTATGTCAATATGTATAATTTGGCTATTAGTTTGGCGATTTGTATAGTTTGGCGAAATTGGTCGACGGGATAACAGAGTAGTACCTAATGTCGTTATAAGTAAAAATGCGATGTTTTAAATAGTGACGTCATTTTCTCTTCAAATGTTTTTTAAAAGTTACTGTTATTAGTAATATAAAAAAGGCATTAATAATAATATTGTAATTCATTTATCTGGTTGCTGAATTACATCATTTTTCTCATTTGAAATTTTTCTTATTTTGCTTTAGACATTAATTTTTATCATAAATTATTTTCTGTTATTTTATTTACATTATTAATATTATTTCTCAGTAAATATTTTTTTTACCTCAATTAGTGCATAATTATGCGCAATCATTTTGGAAAATAAATTGTTATTATCGAGAGGAAAGCTAAACTGAGTTGCTACCATTTTGAACAAATATCGTAAAAAGTATTTAAAATTAAAAATAAAATATAAAAATGGAAATAAATTAAAAAATAACTAAAATGGGCACAGCTACAAATAAATAGCTTTCATTTAAAAAAATAATTATCAAAATCGGTTGAGTAGAAAATTCAGGGATGATGACACGACATTTTTTAGCTTGTCTGAAAGAAATAGCATCGGAGGCTAAAAAAAAACTTGAATCAGTTGATTTATACAAAACAAAAAATTTTCAAATGCTGGCTCAAAATTTAAATAAAAATAGTGATAATCAAAAAATTATTCAAGCAAATTCTTTTCTATTTCCACTGGGTCAAACGCAAATGGAGCTTGATTCAAATATTAATCTAGACTAGACGATGAGGAATAACTTTAAGAAGAAAAAGATAAGTTCAAATCGAATGATATCATCATCATTTTCGATCCACTGCTGGATAGTTTCCCCCAGATTTTTCCAATATTTCCTGCTTGGTGCTTTCATCATCCAATTTACACCCGTCATTTCTCCGATTTTGTCACTCCATCTTACTTAGGGTCATCTTCTAGGTCGTTTTACATTTCTCGGATACCACTGTCGGGTGTCTGTGCTCCATCTATTGTCTTTTCTTCTTGCAATGTACCGAATCCATTTCCAATTTAACTGTTTTATTCTTTCAATGATCGCAAAAACTTTCGTCTGACTTTTTTTTCTTTTTAATTAGACTGAATAGATTTACTATCACCAATAAGTTTCAAGATTTAATAATTCTTAAAGGTGAGAAAATCCATACTAATATTATAAATGGGAAAGTGTATGTGTGTATCTGTTTGTTTGTCCGTCTTTCACGGCAAAACGGAGCGACGATTTAACGTGATTTTTTATGTGGAGATATTTGAAGGGATTGAGAGTGACATAGGCTACTTTTTATCTCTTTCTAAAACCCCACTTCTCTAAAATGGGGGGGGGGTGGAAGTTTGTATGGAGCATTCCACAACTTCAAGATAAAAAGCTAAAAATTGGTCCGATAGATGGCGCTGATAGGTTTCTGAAACAAGATAACGTTGTGTGCTCTCTATCTGTACTTAAGTGCTGCCATCGGCCCGCTACTTTAGACACACGCATTTATTAATTTTCCTTCTTTTGATAATTAATTTTTCTTAACTGATTTATAACAATCTTCAGGTTTTTGAAAAATATAGTTTATTTTTGACTACACAAAATTAACACTTTACGTAAGTTATTTTATTTCGAATAATATTCTTTCTTCTTGTTGAACGCGAGCGCCAGGTATATAGCCGGCAATCTTAGGTCTAATTCAGCGAAGCGAATTTTTCCTTTTTTTTCCGAGAGTTTCATATGAAATGATTATAAAGTTTATTTCCGTTCTTGGCCGATTAAGAATTTTCTGAATTGGAATTTTTAAATTCATATTGTATATGCATAAAAACACTAGCTGGAAATCACATTCTTAGGAAGGGGAGCGGGGATTTTCGAACGATGTTATTGACTTCTGATATTTTAATGTTTCACTTACTTATAAAACTCATGTCAGAAAACGGTGATTTCTTTCCCCCTCATACTTAAAAGTTCTTATTGAAACTTGCATCTTACACTTTATTGAACGTTTTCATTTTTGAGCAAACTCTTTATGGTTAGGAAATATTTACATTACATTATTTACAATATTACCAAGAATGGAGATGCATATGAAATGAAAACATTCAATAAATACTAAAGTCATTTATATTTCTGCCCAGTTATAAACAACAACTTTGTAAATCATTAACATTTATTTAATGTTTCACTTTTTTAGTGCTGATTCGCATTAAGTGAACACTGTTTTCTTATAACACTCATAATGTGTCAGAAAACAGATATTTTCTTTTCCCTCAAACTTTCATTGTACACTTCATTGAATGTTTTCATTTCTGAGCAAACTCATAATATTTAAGAAATATGTATGTTACATTGTTTTCGCCCAAGAATGTAGAGTTTCTTATGAAATGAAAACATTCAATAAAGTCTTAATTCCCATTTTTGCCCAGTTATAAGCAACTTTGTGAATCATTAATATTTATTTAATGTTTCCCTTTCTTAGCGTTGACTCTAAGCCGTGTTAGAAGTGCGCAGAGCCCAATAACCTTTTTTATTTCTTTTATGTGCCCCATGGCAATTCAGTTGATCTGGAAAGAAAAAAACAGTTCAAAATAATTTTTGTCAGCAAAATAAAAGTGTGCCCTTTTTTGAAAAATTCCCACGAAGTGCCCCTTTTTTTTCTTTAGTGTCAACACTACTTTCCTATAAAACTCATATGTCAGAAAATGGTGATGCCCCTCCCCCCCCCCCCCCCCCAGTTAAACTTCAGATGTGTTCATTGAAACATGCATCTTACACTTCATTGAATGTTTTCATTTCTGAACAAACTCATAATATTTAAGAAATATGTTTGTTACATTGTTTTCTCCCAAGAATGGAGAGTTGTATATGAAATGAAAATATTCAATAAATAAAGTCCTAATTCCCATTTTTGTCCAGTTATAAACAACTTTGTAAATCATTAATTTTTGTTTTATGTTTTACTTTCTCAGTGTTGACTTTAATCCATTTTAGCAGAGCCGTGTAGCCCTTTTCATTTCTTTTATGTACCTGGCGGCTCTTTTTAAAATTTCCTCAAGACCCCATGGCAATTCGTTTGATCCAGGAAAAATATCCCAAATTCTAAAAAACTCTTAAAAAAAACTTCTTTTTTTCTTTTATTTTTTCTTTTTTTTCTTTTATTTTATTTTATTTTATTTTTTTTTTTTTGTGTGTGTGTGTGTGTGTGTGTGAACAAAATACAAGTGTGCCCTTTTTAGGCGCGTTCGTAATTATGTAAATACGTAACACCTATTGTTGTCGTTCAGTCCGTCCGTCTGTCCGTCCGCATATAACAACGCAAAAACTACCCAACCGAATCGTTTGAAATTTAAAATATATTATTATTAAATAATTTTGTCGAGCCATTTCAAATTTTAAGAAAATCGGATGCATAGATCAATTACAAGGACAATCAAAAGGATTCCGTTACGATCAATCGGGAAAAAGTTCCAAATGCATTTTAATCGTTTGAAATTTTAAATATATAATTATTACACAATTTTGTCGAGTTATTTCAAATTTTATCAAAATCGGATGCATAGTTCAGTTACAGGGACAATCAAAAGTATTCTGTTACATTACGGTTAATGGGGAAAAATGTTTCAAATGCATTTTAATGATGTTACACTCATTCGAACGTAATAAAATTGATATGCATCTATAAAGTAGATATTATAATATACATTTTGCATAATCTGTGGTTCAAAGAATATTTGTTATTGATTTACAAGGCCACACAAAAGTATTCCATTGCATAATGGTATAGGGAGAACATTGTTTGGTGCGCATTTTAATTGTAATTATTTACAGTTTTATGAGATTGATATATGAGAGTAATATCTTTAAAACTTCGTTATCGTACGAACGCACCTCATTTGCTACGCTTCACGTGCAATTTCCAACTTGTTTAGAATAGTGTTCCCTTTTTGAAAAATTCCCGACGTGTGGCCTCTTTAAAAAAAAAAATAAAAATAAAAAATAAAAAAATAAATAAAAAAAATAAAGAATCATCCCTGCTTTCTTATAAAACTCAGATGTCAGAAAATAATGATTTTTTTCCCCTCTCAAAATCCAATTATGTTCGTTGAAAGTTTAAACATGCATCTTGCATTTCATTAATTGTTTGTATCTAAGCAAACTCATAATATTTAAGAAAGATATACATTACATTGTTTTCGACAACAGTTGCATTAGTTTTATTTTAAAAGTTAAGTCGCCTAGAAAGGATAGTTTTATATGAAATGAAAACATACAGTAAATAATAAAGTCTTTATTTCCATTCTTCCCCGGATAAAAATTTTCTTAATTGAAGTATCAAACTCATATATAAAAAATACCTGGGTGAAAATCATTGTTTTTTTTTTTTTTTTTTTTTTTTTTTTAAGACTATTATTTATTCTTTGCATTTATTTTTTGTTGGGGATTTTCAATCGATCTTATTGATTAAATAGACATTAACAGCTTCTCAAATCATTATTATTTACTAAATGTTTCACTATCTTATAAAATTCATAATATGTCAGTATGTCAGAATATGTTTTTTTTTTTCCTTCTGAATTTTCATAAAACAGTAAAATGATATTATTTTGGTAAAAATAATTTTTTTCATCTTTTCAAATGTATACTTTATTTATTTAAGAGATGAGTTCAATCATTTTAACAAGAGTTTACATATTCAAATATGTACACCGGCCTACTTTGCCTCTGACAACAGAGGCCCTTTTCCAAAGGTTCATTTTCGGATATACAGTCGACTCTCGTTAATTCGAACTCGTCGGGACCACAAGAAATGTTCGAACTACCCGAAGTTCGAATTATGGAAAATATGAAATGAAAACATGCTTAATATGGTACTATTACAAAGGAATTAATATTAAAGTATTTTTTAAATTTATTTCATCTGTTATCATTAGAATATGACTTAATATTAAATTAGAATGTATAAATACATACACTAATTAAAAGATTAGAAACAAGCACAATGGAAGAAAAAATTAAAGCGTCACTGATGGACAGACGGGGCACTAAGAAAGTGTATATCAAATGCATTGGATTATATGTATACTCGTTCGGAACAAGTTTCACAAAAATCAAAAAGAAAGTTATTAAAATGATCTGAAATTCGTCAGAAAAATAAGAAAAATGAAAAATCGGAATTCTCGTTAGTTTGAATTAAGCGAAGTCAAAAGAAAATGAGTTCGAATTAATGAAAAATTTTAACGTTATTCTGCGATTGAAAATTTCGGGACTTCATGTTTAGTTCGAATTAAGTGAAGATTCGAATTATCCGATTTCGAATTAACGAGAGTCGACTGCATTTCTTTAATTTTATTATAAATGGAGATTTTAAATATTTACAATTTGTTTGAAAACATCTATGGTCCAGGGAAACGCCGGGCGGGTCAACTAGTATATATACCTATATATTTTGTATTCTCTAGAGGAATACAATCTCACTATAATTCCGCGCCAAATATTCGAAAGTTTTCATTTTTTTACAGACTTTCTATTCTAATTCCACCGCTAAATTCGACTGATTCTTTATTACATGCATATGTAGTTTAATTAGTATTTTTTGTCAAACATTCTAAGCATGCCCAATAAGGAGACCTTTTTTGTCAGACTTTAAGGGGGAAAAAATGTGCTATTTGGGTAAAAGTCACATAATCACATATCAAACGATATAAATAACATGTTTTCGGCTTTATATATATTTTTAGTACATTGGGAAAATTGCAAGTGGCACGCATATTTTTCTTCTTCAGATAGTAGCACTGTTCCCAAAAAATTTGGCTGACCCCGAGCTATAAGTATCCAAAATTTCAAGTCTCTAACTTACACAGTTTCCGAGAACGAACGCTCAGAAATAAATAGAGGAGTGGGATTAATAGAGTTTACTCAGATGAACGAAACCCCAAAAAAATAATGTCAACTTGGTCCGATTCGATATAAGACTGGAAAAGGATAAGGCCTTGTGAAAGTTCTTATACTCGGCCTCGCCTTTGTTAGGGACGGCTCTGTATGCGTTGATCTGAAATATTCAAGTATACATAAAAATTACAAAATTACATATTCTGATTTTGGACAGTCATACAATAAAAGTATACAATTAAAATAAAAATATATTTATATGTTTAAAAATTAAAAAAAATAATCATAACAAGCAAAGCTTTTTTGCCAATATCTAGCAATCAATTCATATCTTTTTTTTTTTTTTTTTTTTTTTTTTTTTTAAATATGGATCTTTACACAATTTGTAATTATTTAGAAAATATATATATCTATATATTGCGAACGATTTTCAATAAATTTAGCCTTTATTTATGTGTTAATCTTAACCATACAAGCGTATAGCAAAATTACATATAAGATTAAATATTCTAATTCTGGACGACTATTGTATAAAAGTATACAATAAAAAAAATTATACATTTATACATGTTTCATAGAGATTTGCATGGCCGGACCGATAAATAAAATAAGCGGACCGGCAAAAAAATTCAACGGGCCGCCTGACCCGCCCGCCCCGATATAAAAGTTTCACTAAACCGATAAAATATCAGCTACTTTTAAAGAATGTGTCTTTCGCGAGAATAAATATAAATGTGCGTCACGAGCCGGTGCTTGTTTAACAACATCAGTCAGAAATGTAATATGTCCCCATAGAGACTGGCATCGGACATGGTGTCCGTGTAGTTTTTTTTTTTTTCTTTCTGTCTTTCTTTCAGCAGATTCTTTCTGTGCTGAGATCAGACATGCATTTTTTCCTACATAGTCAAGCTGGACTGAACTGAACATAATTGTTTCAGGATATGTAGGGCAAGCAATATGTTTTGTAAAAATATTAATGGCAAAACGTCAAGCTCAATCGCTAATTCACAGCTCAACAACGTGAAATAACTGTAAAGGCTAAACTTGACAAGCCTGACCATTGAAGTTATTTGGAATCGAATATCATTTTACATTTTTTATAAATAAATTACTTGTCGACATATAAAAGATTCTTATCCTGGTTTCAGATTTGTCTCCTTTCTCGTGATATCGCTTCCGGAAATTCGATACAAAACGCTATCTTTAACAGCATTTTCTCAAAGTTACATTGTCTTTATCAGAAAATGATTAATGACATTCGATTACATAGTTTCTGAATGAGAGCGCCTGTCAATCTTATATGTTTCCGAAAAGAAATGAATTCAGAAATGTGGCAGAGAATAGTTCTTTTGGATTTGAGAAGAGCCTTAATAAACGAAAGGGAAATATTTTCATAAATCTACTTTTTATAAAACACCTTTATGATGTCTTTAACCCTCCTTCTTTTCTTTTATTCTGAACTACGGACATGCAACATTAACCGCTATGATCGGTACACAGACCCCCGGTTTCAGGCTCTTTCAAACCTTTGGAGCTTTTTCCATGCGGGATAGCGGAGCGGGCCCTTTCGCAAATCTCTACAGAGCTACTACATGGACTGATCCACTCCATCCTCCCCCACCATCCGATGCTACCGGGTCTAACGACCGTGCACTGCCCAACGCTCGTCACACGACCGCCGCGCCGTTCCCAAACTTAGAACGAACAATCGATTGCGACAGCTCTCATCACCCACCACTCGAGGAGTACCGCATGGTTCCTTTGCTTCCCCCCCCCCCCAAGTCACCCTAACGAGCCGCAGAACAACGACGCCTATTGAGACGCCGAGGCCCACGATCCATATGCCGAGGATCCCCGAGAGGGATTTGCTTTGCGACTAGCCCAAGATCAAATCCTATGAATGAGGAAAGACATTTGTTGGGGCCAGCCTGAAAAGGGGAAGGAGCCTCTCGCAGGACCTACGAGGGACGGGCACAGCCCCCTGCCCGCATAGTCACGATCTCGGTCGTGGGTTTTTTACCCCCATTCCCGAAGCGTACCAATTTACGAACACCCCTTAAAGTGCACCTGCTGCGTACTGCCTCGGAAGATGACTAGACGCTCATAGCTTAAGAGCCCACAATAGTCACAGAAAAATTACTCAAAAAGACCCGGATGACCATGTAAAGTCTATGGGAGCGTTCTTTTCTAATATCTCGCTCAAATTTTAATATTTTTGCATGATTTTTTTGCACAAGATAGCTGAGGGCAATCCACAACCGGGCTAGTTTTTACTTTTTCAATTTTCGTTTCAGATTTTCTTTAAAAAATTACTTTAAATTTCGAAACCGGTTTAAACCGGTTCTGAAACTGAAACTATCGTAATATAAAAAATATATAACCAAAATCGAAAAAGTAAAAACTAGCCCGGTTGTGGATTGCCCTCAGCTATCTTGTGCAAAAAAATCATGCAAAAATATTAAAATTTGAGCGAGATATTAGAAAAGAATGCTCCCATAGACTTTACATGGTCATCCGGGTCTTTTTGAGTAATTTTTCTGTGACTATTGTGGGCTCTTAACCCATTAACGCCCAAATTATTTTCTTCGCTAAAATTTAAATTTTGTATTTCTCACCACTTTTAAAATCAAATTAACTTTTATCTAATTTTATCGAGGATTTTGTCTCGTGAAAGAAGGTATACATTTATCTTCCTCTTTACTGGTGGGAAAACCGCTTTCTTGCTGTTTTTGTAACCGTCCTCAAATGAGGACGCTGGGCGTTAATGGGTTAACCTAGAGTGACCGAAAAAACTCCCTCTCGACGGCAGACACCGCCCAGCATAGGCTTTGTGTCTCAAACATCCCCCACTCCTTCGGAACCGAGGCTCCAATGGGGGTCCGGATTTACGGACTAGGTGCTGATAGCGGCCGGAGGCGGGCCCAGTAAGCTCCACCTAGACGGCTTAGACATCGTCTCGCTAAGGGGTTGGTGAGTCGGAACCCCGCGCGTGCCGCCTTCCAGCCGGAGAATCGCACGAGGCCCAAACAGAGTCCCACCACACTCTGCTGTTACCTCAGAGTCCTCGTTGGTTCCTGAACACGAATGTCCTTTCCCGTGCAATGAGGACTCCTACCAGAAGAAGTAAGGTACCTCACTCCAAAGGTAAGGTAGCCAAACTCAGAAAAACAAGGAAAGCTCCTATTCAGACGTCCGAAGCGACGCCCGGCTGGGGGGTGAGTAGCGTGAAGATTATTTCTGAGACACTGCTAAGTCTGAATCACTGGGCACAGAGAACTCCTGTTTATGTAAATATCGTCTGCATTCATTTATGTCGAAAAAAGCATCGCGAAGATATTGTATTCTTTGTTTCCATGGTAATTTATTTTTCTTACTTTATGTTTTTTGGCAGCATTCTCTGTGTTTTTAGTTTGTGTTTTTTAATTCCAACGTAAAAAGATGATGGAATGTTGAAAGCCGTCTGTGGCGCGCTCGCTATTTTGATGTGAAATAAAACGCAAGTTTACAGTTCACTTTGTTGTGTTTAAAAAGTAAAAGAACCCGCGTGTGGTATGTTTCTTATTAGTTAAAAACGTTACAAACAATTCCAGTCACGCAAAAGACGCATCAGACCCAACAGGTCCTCTGAGAGGGATGTGCCACCGCTTTAACCAGATAGCATCTGGCTCAGATCTTTGCGGGGTCGAATCGTGAGGGTGGACCCGCCGGCCATATCCCTTGCAGGGTGAACGGCCGCGAGGGACAATTGACCCCATGTCGACTTCCCGTCCCGATCGTACCCTGTTCGAACGGGAACACCCCCAGTTTCCTTCCACCAAGGAGTTGGCACACCACTGCCCCAGCTGCAGCGGCGACTAGGGGCTGAGTTTCCTGACGGGAAGGGAATCACACCAGGCACTGGCCAAGCCCCTCCCGACAACAACTCCGGGAGTCGCTGCACGCCGTTCCCGCGAGTTCTGTCGACACTAGAGTCTCCTTACGCCATGTTCTTACAAGGCACATACTCTCAAATCAGGCTCCTTCCCAGTCATGTTTTGTGGTCGAGGTCCTATCACCTTAGTTACCCGTTGCTCAGAGTCAATGCGTAGACCCTTAAACCCAACAATTTGTCCTTCACATAAGGTACGTCGACGAGTCCCCAAAGACCGCCGCTGAGATAGGGCTATAGTCATCCCTTGATGATGGCTTTTCCCGAGAACCGGGGACCATGGGAGCTGCAAGGACATGCTTCAGCCCCCAGACGACCATTATCTGTGGCCACCGGACCAATGACTGGGTTATCAAGCAAGTCCACCAGCCTTACTTGGAGGTGGTGATTCGTTCCCGACCAGCCCCCGTCAAGCATCGTGTACGACGAGCGCAGCCGCTCTCGGTCACTTTCCCAAATGAAGGGGTAAGTTCAAAACCAACTGGAAGGGCGGCCACACATTAACTGATATTAATTTCGGCACGGACAAATTCTGTTCGTAAAATGAGAAATTATTGATCGATATCGGAATTCACAAACGACTTTATTAGAAATTAAAAACGCCTTAATTTAAGCTTTCATTGTAAAAGCAAAGTTTTAGTAAAATATTCTTAGTGCCGTTTAAAAGTTTGGAATTAAAATTGGGTGTGCCCAGTTAGCACACTGTGCCGGAAAGTGTTAATGAATCCTTATTTAAATGTTGAAACATCTAAGAATTTAAGTAATCATTAATGTTGTTCTAATGTCTTTACTGTCTTGCTTCTGTCTTATATGTAATTTTAATATATACTGTAAATTTATCCCTTAAATATGTATGCAGTATTCTCTAAAGGAATCTTAATTGTTTGTTAAATAAAATCTGAATTTTTTGTAGAAATTGAGTCGAGCCAGATCTGGCCTGTTTTCGCTAATTTTTGTATGTACCGGGCTGGTCTATGAACTGTGAAATCTGAACGGGTCGGGCAAAATCTTTAATTTTTACACCAGACCAGGGTTAGAAAATTTCTCTCCGTGCAGAACTCCAACGTTTCATAATATCCAAAAAAATGTATTTTCGCATATATTCGGTGATTAAATCATATTGGGGGTTTTTCTTAAAAAGAAAAAAAAAAGAGATTTACACGATTTTTAATTATTTAGAAAATTATATATGTGTGTAGATTGTGAACAATTTTCAGCAAATTTAAATATTGTAGATGCTGATCATAAACTACGGGGAAAAAATAAGTAAATAATAATAGTCCAAGAGCCGACAGCACAAAAACCTAAGGTATGGAGCACAAGAAATAAAACCTTTATTTTATGGAACAGTAGTAATTGGAGAATCTAATGATCCATGTCTACCGGAAGTGAAGTGGTGCACAAGCCAAAATTTAATACCACTAGTGGTTTGCCCATACATTGTGTTTGCCGTACAATCAAAGATATGAAATGACTGTACGCCAAACACAATGATAAATCTACGAAAAAACCATTAGTGGTATTAATTTTTGGCTCATGCACCACTTCACTTCCCGAAGACATGCATCATTAGATTCCCCTGTAACTACTCTTCCATAAAATATTTTTTTTTTGTGCTCTTTACCTCAGACTTTTGTGCTGTCGGCTCTTGGGCTAAAACTTGAAGCGATGTAATTTCATCTAATCCATATATTTAAAAGACCAGGTTGTTTTTTTTAGTCATCTAGCCTGAATTTTCTATTGTATCGATTTTGATAATTATTTTTTTTTAATAATAGGACATTATTTGTAAATGTGCCTGAGTTTTTTCAGATTTAATTATTTTAACCCTTTTCGGCACACAGTGCCCAGTCCGGGATATTTAATTTTAATTCCAAAGTTGTAACCGCACCAATAATATTTTAGTAAAAATTTGCTTTTACAATAAAAGCTTAAATTAAGAAGTTCATAATATCTATAAAAGTCGTTTGCAAATTCCGGTGGCAATCGATAATTACTAATTTTACTACAAAATTCGTCCGTGCCGGAAAGGGTTAAAAAATCTTATTTTTTCCCTTTATTTAATTTTTTTTTCAAATCTTATTTTTTCCTTTCCAACAGTTAGCACTAGAGATAAGACGGGCTCAGCCCGACCCCGTGTCCGAGGCGCGCTCGGGCTTTATTTTCACTTTAGTCTTTGGGTCCGGGCAGGCTCGAGCTCATTATTTCTGAAACCGGAAATTTATTCATTCGTGTGTTGAAAAGGCTGAAAGAACTCCCCCCTCCTTAAAATTACTTATTGTTTTTCATTTTTCAAGTCATTTCAGTGCTATTTTGATCTAAATAGAAAGGGAACAGAAATAGTGTTTTTGTATTTTAATAGTTGATTGCTATTTCAAAAGAAAATTTGTGATGTTTGGAGATTTATTTCTAATACTTTTCCGATGACGATCTATTGATAAGGCGCCAATCAAAACAATCACAAGCAATAAATTAACTTCTAATTGGATTTTTCTTTGTGACAGAGCGTATTTTTTTTAATTCATTTATTTAGTTAGTTAGTTACATAGCACTTATATAAATATTTCTTCTTTTTTTTATAAACCGGAAGCTGGAAATTTGCATATTACTTAATTGTGCAAGAGTCATAATTATTCTTTATATTAAAATACAATAGTGATTATTTCTTGTTTGTCATCATGAACTCTGATTATGCTGAAGATTTCCGTTTCGTAAGTACACATATTTTTCATGTTATTCCGATAGAAAACAATCGATCAATGTTTCTTCTTTTCCTATGGAACCTTTAAGATAACTGTATCAACATATTAATTAGCGTTGATTTTCAGATTCACGTTTGTCACGGGGAATTGTTATTAGAATGAATTTATTATAATTAAAAATGTACACATTTTATAAGAAATTGGAAACCTTGTTTGATTCTTCAGCATACAAATAGTAATTTGAGCAAACTTCATCCATTTATTCATAGCACTTCTTTAATGTATCCGTCAGATTTTCTCGTTAAAGAACAAAAAATGTGGAAATACTTTTAAGTATGAAGTATATTTTTATTTGATACCATACTGCTCTTTTTATAAGATTGAAATTAAATTTTTATCTAACAGTAATTTTTAAGTAAGAAAATTTTAAAAAATGAGATATCACTTTTGAAACAATTTTTAAATATCATGTTTTTTTTTTTTTTTCTTTTAGTATTAGACTCGGGCGGGCTCGGGCTCTGATGACAAAATTTTTTTGGGCTCGTGACGGGCCGCATTTTCAGAAAGAATCACGTTTTGAGCAGCAGCCTTGGCGAGTTGGCGAAAGCGAGCACGTTCAGCTAACTGCATCGCCAAATACAAAATAAACTAACAAGGAAGGTCTCCATTGGGGGCATACTCAGAATCAGTGGCGTAGCTATGTTTTTTGGTGCCCGGGGACAGCAAGAAATTTTGCGCCCCCACCTCAATATAGATATATATCAATTTCTCTCAATTTGGCGCCCCTAGGCCTCGGCGCCCGGTGCGGACGCCCCCCTTGCCCCCCCTTAGCTACGCTACTGCTCAGAATTTTTTGAAAAAAATACGAATTAAACTACTCATGTAGGTAATAAAGGACCAGTGAAAATTAGCGGCGGAATTACATTATTAGATATGTAAAAAAATAAAATAGTTTGGAATAATTGGCGTGAAAAGCTGAAAGCGACGCGGGATTTGGCAAGCAGTGCATTTCCTCGCCAAAAGCAGACGATTTTAACGAATCTGAAAATTGATTTTAATTGACTTCACTGTTAAAAATCTGCAGCATTTACTGCAACGTCACTCCACTACTTTTATAGAATATCTCTCTTCTGACCAATGAGAATGCTCCATCGCACGGTGAATTGACCGTGTCATACACTGTTAAAAATCTGCTGCATTTTGTTGCAACGCACTCCACCGCTTGTATATAATATCTCTATTTCAACCAATGAGAAAGCTCCATTTCACGGCCAAGTAACCGTTTTCTATACAAGCAAGGGAGTGCGTTGCAACAAAATGCAGCAGATTTTAACAGTGTATTTTTCAATTTGGAACATTTTTAATCAATTTAAATTGTGTTTTAAATGATAAAATATATTAATTTCATTTTGTTATAAGTACATATAAACGTATATGACAAAATTACACTTAAAGTAAAGTAAAAATGCAAAACTAAAATTACTTAAACTAAACTTATTTAAATAAATTGAACATAGAAAGTTTTTTCTTTAAAAAGTATTCGAAGCGTAAAAGCGTATTTTTCAAAATTTCGTTTTTTCGCCAACCGGAGATAAACCGCCAAACAAACGAAATTTTTATTATTTTTTTACGGACGTTATAAGGAGGTTCCGCCGAAATTTTTTTTATAAACATTTATAGCTATATGAGAAGAACATTCTGTAATTTTTTCAGATTTTTCTGAGTATGCCCATAGGGAGACCTTCCTTGTAAGTTCAAATGTGTCATAAAACATATGATTAATAGAATTATATTTATTACAAGAGAATCTTTACTACTGTTTTTAATTAACTTCTCAATTTCTTCGAACATAGCGGCTAAGGAAATGATACGTATTTTTAAATTGAGAGGGAAAAAAACCCTATGTTTGGATGTTTTGTGAAAGTTAAAGCATTTTAATCTGAAAAAGCTCTTTGTTTTAAACTATGTTTTAATCGTAAACAACGGTGAATAACATTTCCTCTTATTATAGTCTTTGCTTGATAACATTTACGGGAAAACAAATGAACAATGAACGCGATTTCTTTGCAGAAGTAAAGGTTGCTATTCGCTAGGCGTTTGACGTCACAGACAAGAAAGGGGGCGTAGCATTGACTTCATCTCCGCGCCAATCGTTGTTCTGGCTAAGGCTCCTACAATACGGGCTGAATCATGCCTCCATTAAGTTTCCAAAATGGTTGCCTGACTTGGCGTCTTATCGCGTAGATGGCGAGGCGAATAAATTTAGTTACTCAATCTCTTTCACGGGAAAATATGAGAATAGAACATTCGAAGAACCGGTTTGTTGAGTACAAGCGATTAGATTGGCGCGATATTTGGCGAAGTTCTCCAATCGAGATTTATTCTTTTAAGCATTTATAGACAAATTATTCCACTTTTCTTCATTTATATGGAATTTAAATACTCCAAAGCCATTCCTGAACATGTCAGAATAATTTTCTGCTCAACAACCGTCCATTTTTAATGATTTTGTAGCTTTAAAATCATTCAAACGTTTCTCGCCTCATAGGAATCAATGGGAAACAAACGGTAACTGGGAAACAAGATGCTTGATGATTCAGCCTGAGTTATAGGAGTCCTAGTTCTGGCGATAAGGTGCTCAAAACGTGATTCTTTCTGAAAATGCTGACGGGCCGGGGTTCTAAAAACGAGCCCGACCTCATCTCTAGGTAGTCTTCCAAATTCAAAGGAAATTCATAAAAAGAAAATTCTGGAATTTTTTAGTGCAGTATGAAACTCAATAATATGCCGGTTTTACTAAAAATAAATAAATAAAAACGCAATATCGGTAAAGTAGCAAGACCTTAGAAAACACAAGCGTACAAGGAAAATTCTGCATTAGGCACAGTGAGTTAGGAGGGACCAGGGGCGGATCCAGAAGATCGTTTTGGGGGGGCGATACCAAGAAACATAGAATCAACATAGTCATAATTTCTGTTCATGAAATCATTCCTTGTACAGTTATTATTAAATGAATGATCAAATGAAATGTTTTTCCGCGATCTTCTGACGAAATACGCTTTTTTCTGCGATCTTTTGACTAAATTCGCGCTCTTTTCGCGACTCTTTGACGGAATTCCCATTTTTTGGCAGTTTTGACGAATCTTGCGTTTTTTACCCGCGATACTCTGTCAAAATTCGGGTTTTTCCGCGATCCTTTGGCGAAATTGGCTCTTTTCTGCAATACTTTGACAAAATTAGCAATGTTTTGCAACTCGTTGAGAAAAGTAGCTCATTTTTCCGCGACCTTTTGACGAAATTGAAGTTTTTCCGCAACACTTTGACAAAACTCGCGCTTTTCCAGCGATCCTGGTCGAAGTTCGCGTTTTTTACGAGATCCTCTGTTAAAATTCGCCTTTTTTCCGTTAACGAAATACGTGCTTTTCAGCGATCCTACGTCAAAGTTCGCGGGTTTTTTTTCGCGATCATCTGTCAAAATTCGCGTTTTTTTCTCGACCCTTTGACGTAATTCGCGCTTTTTCCGTGATCATTTGACAAAATTTGCGCTTTTCGCGATACTTTGACAAAATTAGCGCTTTTCAGCAATCCTATGTCGAAGTTCACGGTTTTTCAGCGATCCTATGTCGAAATTCGCATTTTTCCCGAGTTCCTTTGCCTTCCCTTTTCGCAACCTTTTGAAAAAATTAGCTTTTTACACGACACTTTGACAAAAATCGCGCCCTTTCAGCGATCCTATGTCGAAGTTCACATTTTTTACGCGATCCTCTGATATAATTCGCGTTTTTTCCGCGACCCTTTGACGAAATTCGCACTTTTTCGCGGTACTTTGACAAAATTAGCACTTTTTTGCAACCCTTTGAAAAAAGTGGCGCTCTTTCTTCGAACTTTTGATGAAATTCAAACTTTTTGCGCAACACTTTGACAAAAATCGCGTTTTTTCAGCGATCCTATGTCGAACTTCGTATTTTTTACGCGAACCTCTGTCGAAATACGCATTTTTTCGCGACCCTATGATGAAATTTGCGCTTTTTCCGTAATAATTTGACGAAATTCACGCTTTTTCGCTAAACTTTGACAAAATTAGCGCTATTTCAGCAATCCTGTGTCGAAGTTCGCGCTTTTTCAGCGATCCTATGTCGAAATTAGTGCTTTTTCCGCGATACTTTGCCTTCCCTTTTTCCAACTCTTTGACAAAATTAGCGCTTTTTCCACGACCTTTTGACGAAGTTTGCTCTTTTTCCGCGATACTTTGACAAAATTAACGTTTTTTTGCAAACATTTGACAAAATTCATGCTTTTTCCTCGACCTTTTGACGAAATTCGAGCTTTTTCCGCGACACTTTGACAAAATTCGCGCTTTCAGCGATCTCGTGTCAAAATTCGCGTGTTTTAACGATCCTTTGTCAAAATTCTTTTTTTTTGCGTGACCTTTGACAAAATTCGTGCTTTTTCCGCGATCTTTTGGAGAAATTCGCTCTTTTTCCGCGACACTTTGACAAAATTAGCGCTTTTTAGCGACATTTTAATGAAATTCGCGTTTTTTCCGGAACAATAGAATGTCTCCGACGAAGTCGCAGAAATTCCTTCCGGAAAAAAGTCTGAATTCAACACTAGTTTGGGAGGGGCGATCGCCCCGATCGCCCCCCCCCCCGTGGATCCGTGCCTGGAAGGGCCTCCAACAATTCTCCAAAAAGTAGCTGGATCTCCGAAAACAAAGGGATTTCGATTTTTTGTTATGCTCGTATAAGGGGAACCGAGTTTGGCAGTGGTAACAACCACCACGTAAAGACAATCTACTTGTGTGACGTTAAACACCATGAACTAGCCTCTTGTTGGTGATGGTGTGACAGATCAAGAAGCATTATTTCTCGACTCGTCAAGCTACCAAGATGCTTGGCGATTTTCTTTAATCTATTATCCTTTTATCTATTATCCATTTCTTTTTATCTCAATCAATCACATTTTATATAGGGCATTCCAACATGACGTCAGGAACATAACCGCCCAAAATCTTCTATCTGCGCAACTTCATGCACATATTATTGGCATCTTTCAAGTGAATGTATGGTTATTATTTTGGCTACTTTATCGCACTTCATTTAATTGCCAAATGCTTTATTGAAGTTAGTCTTAAGCATTTGTTTTTAATAGAAAATTCAGAAATCTTTGCGCTATCTAGACTTGATTGTAAATGAAAGAAATATATCACGTAAGTGTTTTGTAACTGTTTTCTATTTAATATTCTGTCCGATTACTTCTTGTTCAATATTTCGTATAATTTTTTGTCTGTTACGTGAATAGTAATATTTCTAGTGCTAGAATCATGCCTGCTTTTTAAATACTTGTAAACTTTTTGTATATTTTTATATTAAAGCTTATTTATCATTATGATAAGTATACTAGAATATAATAAACTAAATTTGTGATATAGGGTAACATCCCCAGTAATTGGCACTTTAAGAATTTGTCTTTAAACTTACTTCAATTTTCATTACAAAGAAATAAGATATTTACTTGGAAATATTTTTAAATCAAAGAATGCATATCTGTGCATCTATTTTGCCCACTAAAAGCAAAAAAAAAAAAAAAAAAAAAAAAAAAAAAAAAAAAAAATTGAAAAAGTATTTTTATAAAAATATATTTATAAAAAGTTGCTGAAATCACCAGTAATTGGCACCTAGAGCACCAATGTATGACACCTTGTGATCCAGTAATTGGCACAAGTTTATATTTTTAAAAAACTTTACATTTTGCATTGGGTTTAATCGCTTTAAATGAATTTACCATAGATGAAGATGCCATATTTCAGGTTTTTGAGAGTAAGAAATCAGCATATTAGTCTGAAATGTGAACACTTTAAAACAATACAATGTACTTATATTAATACCCAGTAATTGTCATATGAAGCTTTAATGGATTCCAATTACTGATAATATTTCATATTTTCATATAAAAACAAATGATAAACAAAATTAGTCTATAACTTTAAAAGTACTTCCAAAATAAGTGGTTTAAAGGCAGACTTTTTTCCGCAAAAAAATTTATCATACTACTTTGATTTTGTAGTATACTATATAAATGTAAACTTTAAAGCAATTTATTTAGGTGAATTAAAAGGAAAAAAATGCATAATTTATTTCATTGTATTTGATGTCATATTAAAGTAAACATGGGGTATATTTTTAATACTTAAATCTTGTTTTATTAAATCTTGTTCTGTGCTCTTTCAAATTTATAAAATGTGGATTTTTTTTCTTTTCAGTGTAATTTTCTGCTCATCACATCACCAACAAGTCCCAGCATATTGATTGAATGTGTATTGTCTATGCTGTATGGTTTGCTAATTCACTTCATACCATTGACAATACTTTCTCAATTATTCCTACTTCTGTATACTAATGTTAGCTATGGAAATTGGAAATAAAGAGAGGCATTTTCTGTTAAGTTCAGAATGGTGAAGGATGGAAAATAATGAAATTGCATTCTACTTCAATGATAATTCATGGTAAAATTTGGATTAATGATATTAATTATAGTAATTCTTATTTATTTACTTTTTGCTTTCTTCACTTTAATTACATGAATTTCATCAATGGTTATTATTATTAATATTATTATTATATTATAAAGTTGCCATATTAAAGGTAGTTTCTTCACTTTAATTACATGAATTTCATCAATGGTTATTATTATTAATATTATTATTATATTATAAAGTTGCCATATTAAAGGTAGTTTCTTCACTTTAATTACATGAATTTCATCAATGGTTATTATTATTAATATTATTATTATATTATAAAGTTGCCATATTAAAGGTAGTGGCAGAAGTATTTATATATTTTTAACTGCATAATATTATATGTATATTCTTCAACAAGTCCCTCTTTATAATGATTACAAATTAAATAATAAAACTTCGTTTTAATGACTATAAAACAGTCCACACACATCATGTGTTTCAGGCTGGAAACTTAAGCAGCCCATCACCAGCCAATGTAAACATGTGTCTATAATGAGACAAGATCAAAATGAACTTTGTGACCGTGATTTTTGAATGTTCATTCGTGACTATTTGCATTTGCTTTTATTTTATATTTAATTGTGATTTATCACCAGTTTTTCAGTGCTATTTCATTAGTGGTTATACATACTCGTAGAGATTTAGACAGGTTTCAAGACTTAAAAAATGTACTCTTTATCATGCATGACATTTAAAAGCCAATACATTTGAAAGAAATTTTAAGAAGAAAATGTCTTATCTAATCGCAAATTTTCAAATATTCAATAAGACCACAAAAGTCTAAAAAATCTATTCAGAAAAACAACAAAAGTCTATTCAGAAAAATTAATGCTTAGCAATTAAAAGATAGTGTTCATCCTGAAAAGATGGGTTACATCAATTAACGTCAAATTATTGTTGTTTGAATGTTTTAGGCTTTATATTTATTCTACACTAAAATTTAATTAATTTCAATAATAATAATAATAAAAAAATATCCTTTGTTAAGAAAAATTTTTGCAGGTCATATTATCAGAATCTCGGTTTTAACTATTTTAAAGTATTGCCCCTTATCTTGTAATTATATTGAAATGTGTGTGGACTGCCTCAACATTTATTGTAATCAAAAATTTACATGTAGCTTAAATGTTTTACTTTATCATAAAATTTGGATAAAAAAACTGATAAAGTTCCCTCTTACAATGATTATATGTGCGTGTATAAATTTTGGTGGGTTGCATTAATTAGATCACCAGATATAATTGTTTATGTGTAATTCTATAAATTGTAATTACTCTAACTTTCGGTTGTTTTAAGAAAAGAATATCTCTAAATGATCCAAAAATGATAAGATAACATTAAAAAAAGGAAATAATCTCTCCTTGTAATCATTATATTTATCCATGGGAAAAAAAAAAGAAGACTACATGAATAAGGGGATGAGTTATCACTTTAGGGGTGACGAAGGTGGTACATGATATCATAAGATATCTCAATGGGCAGAAGTAGTCATCTTTAGATATTGTTAGAATTTTTGATTCAATCAAAATTTTCCATTTTTTTCGTAACTATTTTTTTAATAAATTGTCATCTTTTTTTCAGTCTTTTGCTTGTTTTTATGAAAATACAAAGTTGTTATTAAAGCTGTTTAAATGATTATAAAATCATTTCATTTCAAAACATGGAACACCCCAGCATTTGACATTTCTATTGTTCTGCCATATGCTCATATAATCGACTGTTAGATAAACAATGTGGAAAGTAAGTTTGAAATAATATTTGTGTTTATTATAGACCGGGAGACAGAAGCACAGACAATCTTATTGAGATCATGGGAGAAAATCTAGGATTAGTTAAATATTGATTTGCATATTAAAACACAATTGATTTATCAAGTCCTATCTTGGTGGGAAAAACCTAAAAACTTAATTTTAGCAGTTGTCTTGTATGTTTACCATTGTGCTTTAATGCAGCCAAAAGTATGAAAACATGAGGATTGGGAGCAGGAAAATATATTATTAAGCCTCTGAGTTAACCACTAAAATCGGATTATAGATGTTTTCCACCAAGATATGACTCGGCAGACCGATTGCATTTTAATATAGAAATTGAGGTTTAATTAATTCTAGATTTTCACCCGTGAACTGGATGATGTTATCATCTGTGCTGCCGTCTCCAGGATTTATTAGTAGAATTTTTTTTTTTTTTTTTTTTTTTTTTTTTTTTTTTTTTTCATAAGGAGTTTTGTTTTTCCCTTTCCTTTCATGGGCCAACTACAAGTAGACAATATTACTGTTGAATGCATTCTGTAACAAAAAGTTGTTATTAAATAATTTCAAATACTAGTTATCTCCCTTAAATGTTATTTGGTAGATATAACAGTATATTGCATATAAAAAGATATTTTTTATCGATTTGTCTTCAATGAAACCAGCATTGGCACGGATTAAACCAATTGGTTTTAATCACGGTTTAAGCCAATTGGCTTTTTCCTCAGAAAAACAAATTGGTGTTTTTAGAAGAAATCTAATGACTTTTTCTTTATAATTTACTGTTCCAAATTATTGGATATAAATAATTTCTACTTTTAACACTTTATTTTAGCAATAAGCATTAGATTTAACAGATTTAGGTAATTTTTTTATGTATAGGATTAAAATCAGTATACATTAGTGAACTTATCTATTGCTCTAAAGAAAAAGCTTCAAACATGTAAAATTATCAAAAATAAGATAGATAAAAAATATTCAATATGTAGTATAAAATAAATAATTTTTTTTTAAACTGCAAATTATTGATGCAATAAATAACATAACATGATGATCTTTAAGATTTTGCTCATGCTGTAAATAAATTTTTTCTTGATTGGGGAGATTATCTTGAAGAATTAAAATCATAATATAAAGACAAATAAGAGAGTATTCAAAGATTGGGATGCTAGTTATAGCATAATAATAATAATCTTTATCTACTGCATCTAATGACAAAAAATGTTGACTTCAAATTATCATTCCAAAAAGAAAATCCCATGAAGTATTTGAAATTTAATATTTGAATAATTATGAAAAATAATATATTTACCAAACTACACCCAAATGTTTATTATTGGTAATCAAAAGATTGTTTATAAAGAGTTCAGAGTATCAATGTTTCACTGGTTAGAGCAGTTTATTCTTTGAACATAAGACTGTTTTCTAATACTGTTTAATTAAAATATGAATTTTTTCAAATTTTTATATAAATTCACTGTAATTATTTGATTTGTAACAGGGTGACTGCCTTCCCTAAATTATGGTATCTATAGGTGGCGCTATTGCCACCTTCGGCAAAATATCTTGAGATATTTTGCCTTTCTTTCTGAAAAGACATGAAATGAAGTGAAGTAATTGAGTTTGCAGTTAAGATGTAAGATTGGGATGTGTGTTCGCTAAGCTTCTCTCTTAGAAATGTTCTTTGTGCTAAGTAATTTTTATGAATATTCAATTGATTGAGTTGCGCTCGTCTTGCGATTTGTATATAATGTGATATGTGTTGTGTCGTCTACAATAAAATGTGACTGTATCATCTCTGTTCTATATTTTAAGTACCGAATAACATCCCACAGATTTAAATTATTTTAAAATAAAGTTACACTACTTATAATCCAACAATGTCTATTTTTATAAAAAAATATTCATATATATGTAATAAGAAAGGAGGTTTTAAAAAAACCTGTTTAAACAAGAACAAAAAAAAGTCTCTTTTTTTTAAACAGGTTTTTTGCCAACTCTGAATGAAACTAGTAAAATGTGTGGAAAATAAATGTATAATAAAGAAAAGAATTTTTAAATACTGATAATGTTATCATTGAGGGAATGGATCTCGGAGGAGGGGGAGGGGTGTCTAAAATTACCAAAAAGTTTATGTTATACATGCATTGTACTGATCCTAAAGACAGTGATAGTCAATTGAATGTATCATTGTATTTATTTAATACTAAAATTTGACGCCGAATTCGAAAAAGAAATTAGGTAGAATTAAAAAATATATTTTTTTTTTTAATTAAGACTCTTTGCATCCTACATGGTATGCTTACCAACCCATGCCCAAATCATGAATATTCTAAAAAATGCTAGTTGCTCTGTTTTATAGAGATTACCCAATCATAAAAGACTAAATAATATTATTATTATGATTAGTATCACTCTTTCGTAATCTACTTAATAATCATTTTCATTTGACTGGGTTATTTTCAGGTTTTCAATATCACATTTGCTGTTGTTGTGTCAGCTGTTTTGTAATTAATTAAATATAAAAATACATTTGTAAATCAACTCTCTCATTAATGTTAATCTTATGGAGGAAATTTTTTAAGATATCTTGTGCGCATTTTGATTTTTTGCATTGGCCAGCTGAGAATGATCTGACTCTACATCTGCCCTTCTTTACTTTTTCGATTGTGTTTGCAGATTTTTTTTTCAAGAGGATGCTTTGACCTTTGAAACTGGTTCTGAAAATGAAAATGTCCTAATTAAAAATATCTGTAAACAAAATGAAAAAGTAAAAAATGCCCTTTGTATAGATTAATCTCTGCTAGTCACTGAAAAAGAATTGATTAAAAATACTGAAATACAAATGAGATATCTGTAAAATAATAATAATAATAATAATAATAATAAAATATTCCATTGGATTAGTATTTGTGAGGGTAATTTCATTCAGTTGACTGAAGTAGTCTTTTAATTTTCCTCCATTGAATAATTTTTTTGCACATGATAATTTGTTTTAATATTTTCTTACTTTTTTAATATTCACATGTAAATATATTTTTCAATAGAAAAGTGTTTGGTATTAATATTATTTGGCCTTTTGTGACATGATTTTTCATAATCAGAGATACATCAAATTAATGTATTTTAACAGAATTTTTATGCACATGCATGTGCCCCACCAATGGCCGAGAAGTTCTGTTCTCGAAACTGGTTGTCTGGCGGGTGTTATATTATAACCCAATCATTTGAAGTTTTTGTAGTTTTCTTCAAGCCTTCAATTTCCTGAGTTAAATATAGGTTAAGTTCCCTTAATAATTGACTATCATAAACACACACATGTATATATATTCACATATACATATATATTTAATACTGGTGCCTGGTTAACCAAAAAATTACATTGAGTAACATAAATCTTGCTGATTTTGATCTAGTTGTTAACTCGCAATAATTTTAATACTTTTATCTTGACTGGACACAGGAACTGGAGTCCTGTGAATTTTTTCTTAATAAAGACAAATTCTTCACATTTTTAAACAGTTCGTTTGGATATAAAATGCTTTATTTGAAAACAAAACAAGCTGACAGGAAAGATAAACATTAGTTATTATTAAAACATCATTTAAATGATTGATCGATTGCGACATGGGGCTGCTTTTTGTTCAAAGATGTGGAGCCATTTGTATATGTTTTTAGCAAAATTTAATTCAAAGACACATGTACAAACTCTTTCTGGCCATCTCTCACTTGTTGATACAATTCTTGCAGGGAAAAAAAAAAAGAACGGCTATAACAGTGAGATAATGTGCCTATCCACAAAACATTAGTTCCACAAGAAAAATATTGAAATCTTGCAATGGTAAGAAATCCAGTTTTAAATCCCATCGATAACTTATGGTGAGATCTAGAAGGTTGAGTTTATCAAAAAGGAAGGCATTTTTTCTCATCATCAGAACTCAGGTTTATGATTAAGGATGAATAGCACAAACACAATCCCGAACAGTGCAAAAATGAATGATGTCGAGGAATGGTGGAATATTTGCAATCATTAAACTTCAGAGGTGGTTGCATAATATATGAAATATTAATTCCTTTGGTTACTATATTGAATTTATTTGCTGTCCTTATAGTTTTTTGCACAGGGAAAAATGGTGGGTTTTTTTTTACAATTACTTTATTTTCGTAATAAAATACTCAGTTTAATTTTGCTGATTTTTTTATTAGCTTTTCAACTTGATACCTTTTATAAGGAAAAAGATTTATTTGTTTTGAAATTTTCAAGAAAATCAACATTTTTTGCTATTTTTATAGTTTTTACACGCAAAGTAGTTATTAATGGGCGTAATCAAGAATTGCTGCTTTTATATTTCACAATGATTTTAATATAAATTTATTAATAGTTTAAATAATTAAAAAAACTTTTTTGAATAGAGAAAGAAACCTGTAATATGTTTGAGTCAATTTAGTATAAAAATCAGATAACTTTCATGAAGATATAAATTAATGTTTTTGAAATGGGTTTAATTATATCATCCTCAAAATCATGCTCTTCCAGCTGTATCAAGATTTAAGATAATATGGATATACAATGACATTTCCTGGTCCATTTGGATCCAAGAAACTCAAATAAAATGTCAAAAATAGACGTTATTAATTGAAAATTCAAAGTTTGTATAATTTTTTTAATATTGATTACTTCGAAAGCATAATTTATACACAATAATAATTAATAAACATTATGCTCAGTCTGATTTCTAGAGTTTATGATTATTTTTGGTGTAATTAGTTCAGAATAACCCCTTTCATTCCACTTATCACCATTGATGCTCTGGAAATTGGTAACTGAAAACTAAGAATTTTTTTTTTTTTTTTTGCTACGCGTGAAATAGAGTTTTTGCAATGCTGCAAAAAGTTCAACCTTCTTTAAAAATTACATCATATATATTAAAGTATTTTTTTAACTTAATAAGAATTGTTTATCAGTCAGTTAAATATGAGATAAATTTAACTTTTGTTACAATCTGACAGTAATTACTTTTGCGAGTCAGATATTTTGTAGCAAGAGGCATTTTGTTCTAGCCTTAAATCATGACTTGATCTATATACAAAATGCTAAATTTATGTTTCACTATTACAAAATTTGGTACAGTGCAATTTATGCTGTGGTGGTGTTCGCAGCATAAATTGCACTGATGCGCCAATAAAGAGCAATCTCGTTGTTTGCACGTGCACACAGTTATCGTTTGGATTTCTTGTTGCCTTGTTGTTTGCTGGTTTTTGATGCCTGTTTTGCACAAAAACAGATCAAGATGCAATTTTATTTTTTTCAGGAGCAATAATACAGGAATTAAACTCTATATTGGGCCATTTTCCACTGAAATCTGACTAACTGCTTTTTTTAAATAATGTGTTTTGAATTTTGAAAGTGTTTTATTTTATGATTTGTCGAAAAAAATTTAGGTGTAGATTGGCGATACTTAAAAACCATCAAGTGTTGTTTGCACACGCACACAGTTATCGTTTGGATCTCTTGTTGCCTTGTTGTTTGCTGGTTTTTGATGCCTGTTTTGCACAAAAACAGATCAACATGCAATTTTTTTTTTTTTTTTTTGAGAAGCGATAATACAGGAGTTAAACTCTATATCGGGCCATTTTCCATCGAAATCCTACTAACTGCTTTGTTTTTAAATAATGTGTTTTGAATTTTGAAAGTGTTTTATTTTATGATTTGTCACAAAAATTTTAGGTGTAGATTGGCGATACTTAAAAACCATCAAGTGTTTTTTGCACACGCACACAGTTATCGTTTGGATCTCTTGTTGCCTTGTTGTTTGCTGGTTTTTGATGCTTGTTTTGCACAAAAACAGATCAACATGCAATTTTATTTTTTTTTTCAGAAGCGATAATACAGGAGTTAAACTCTATAT
This sequence comes from Maratus speculifer, assembly GCA_964019185.1. NCBI lineage: Eukaryota > Metazoa > Arthropoda > Arachnida > Araneae > Salticidae > Maratus > Maratus speculifer. The sequence continues at coordinate 111,312,693 of OZ025300.1, forward strand.
CGGGCCATTTTCCATCGAAATCCTACTAACTGCTTTGTTTTTAAAAAATGTGTTTTGAATTTTGAAAGTGTTTTATTTTATGATTTGTCACAAAAATTTTAGGTGTAGATTGGCGATACTTAAAAACCATCAAATCTGTAACTGCGGTGACATTAATACGTAAGTACCCAAAATTTATACAAAAAGAAATGGTCTAATAAAGATTAACTTTATTACACTAAAATAATTTACAGAACACTCTTCCCATTATTTGCTAAATTCTTATGATAATTTAGGGGTGATTGTGTTCAGGTTATATACCTGACTTCAGGTATTTTGTAAATTTACAGTACCAAAATTCCAATTATTATGATAGTTCAATTCTTAAAATAAAATATCAATTTCATATGATTGCTAAACATAATTAAAGTTTATATATTATGTAATTTGGCCTTCCTGTTATAAATATGTTGTCTTTCCCCCTTGTTCCCATACAGAAACATTTCCTCGCTAAAATTTCAGGTATTTTTTCATGAGCCCACAGTCAGCCCTGATAATTAGAGTTCAAGGGAAACATTTAAATTTCGATAATTAAGAGAAATGTACCAATTTTATTCCTCGAAGTTGCAGGATTTTGTGTCCAGCGTATTTTATTATTATTTTAAAAACCTATTACAATTTTTCAATATAATCATCATTTTATTTAATAATAGATCTTTCCATGATTAAATTTAACATTTTTAAATTTGAAATACATACTAGAATTTCCATATAGTTATTTAACCATGGAAAGTTTGTAATTAAATGGAGCGAATATTACTAACCGAAAATTATGTTGTAGATTTTGTGAATAAAAAAAAAATCACTCGCTGTTTCATTCCAAAGCTTGCAGAGTCCAAAAGTGTCAACAGGTTTAGATTCCTCGTTATCAAAGATCATGTTTTCAAATCAACAACAAAATGTTTTTTACCATCTGATATTTTTGTCTTTCTTTTCTCAAATTATTTTCATAAAGCACGGTTTTAATTATAGGTGCATTCAAGGTCCGACTTTAAAGGGGGTGGAAGAAACAAGGTATCAAGACCTAAAGTATTGATAATTTGTAAATTATTTGGTGAAAATCTAACCCAGGGTGCCATGGCTATTAAAATTTTTCTTGAGTGCATTTTTTCTCTCTTGATGATTACTTTGGTTTCCTATTCTAAAATTGTTTCGATCTATTTTTAATTTTTTTTGTTGCGGGGGAAAAAAGCTTCTCTTGTGCTGCTTGTCTGTTGATTGAGGATTATTCGCTTAATGAATTCTCAAAAATTAGAGCACTAGTCAGAATACATATGTTCAACAAGAAAAAGAATATTTGAGCAGCTTAAGAATTTAGGCGTGCAAAGTTTTCTTGAGACAATGGTGCACCGGCTAGCATGCCAGTCTGAGCCTGCCCATGACCTCCCTTTTGGATCTGCCGTTGACACGTACATATATCCTTTTTTTGTACTTTCACAATCATTTTACTTTCTCATTTAATAACTACCATGTAAGAGAAAATAAACAGTCAAGTGCAAGTATTACTCACACTCAGAGAGTTCTGTACAATAAACATATGTATTATTAACCCTTGGGGACAAGCAACTGATATATGTGGTACTTAAAATTCTCAGAATCCTTCATTATTTTCACCAGTTATTTTTTATTGTAAAGTTTACCTTATTTAATTGGAATATTATCACTATTTATGTACAAAAAATTTCTGTTTTGAAATATCGGTGGTTAAAGATTAAAAATTAAACATTGTGAAGGAGCTAACTGTATTATTAAAAGAAAATCATTGCTGAAAGAATAATAAGACTTTGTAAAAAACTATGGAAAGTAGGATTCGTTATAGCTGTATGTACTAGAAAAGTATGATTGGATAAACCATAAAAATTCAAAGCGATATGAAGCCAAATATTGCTATTCTGTATAACTCTTTTATTTTTTTTATCTTATCTTTATCTATGTATAAGGAATTTAACTCCGTACTGAGAATAAAAGGTACTGCGTATTTAAACTTCATTTCACATTTCATAAAAGTAAATTCAACTTAATAATAACCTTTTCTTTAAGTACTTTTATGTTAACTGAAAGCAAATCATTTCAATAGTATTTTTTACCTCGCCAATGCAGTGTTTATTTTTTGTGATGTAGATAAAAATAATGCTTTAATATTGAAATAAAATGCCTTGGTTTGCCTTATTATTTTCTGTTTTTCTTCCTCTTTATTTGAATGAAATAATAAAAGATTTATATTTTAAATGAGATGAATGCAATATAATGATTATGGCAAGAACATTGTTTGTCAATATATAAACTGTGGCTAATTAATAAAAAAATGTAGTTTTTCACAAGGAACTGTTCTAATATTAATAAAATACAGTAAAAAATGATAAGTAGGAACTCCTAAGGATTTTTTAAAAGGTCTGCTTTATTAATTTTATTATGTATAATGTTATGGTTATGATATTCTTTTTATTGGGACTGTGATATTCCTTCTTGATCATTGATGCAGGATTTTTTGAGACAGCCCTATCATTACATCAGAAATTTCATGGCTTTGGCCAAAGAAATACTACATAATTATATTTGCTGAGTGAAATCTGTCAAATTTTTTTAGTGTTTAAACTGTACCATCAAATTTATTTTAAGAAAAATATCTACAGCACAGATTCAATTTGTTCAGGTTAATATTAAAAGAATGCTGAATTCTTTAGAATAGTGATAAATGCTATAGAGGGAATTCTAAAATGCTGGCATTTTATTGACATGAATATTAAAATATGAATATGTTGAATTTCTCAATATCATTGATCTTACTCTAGCATTTGGTTTATTTTCAAATTTAATAAATACTAATTCAGAAATATAAAGAAATAACAGAAAATTTAAATATAATAATGCGGAAAAAAAATTCAATAGAAAAGCGAAATTAAAAAGGAAGTAAGATTCACAAATAGGTTGTGATGACATCTACAATGAATCCTTCATGCTTTTGTTAATAAAAGAAAAAGCGTTCTGATTCGGCATTACAGCCTAGTATATTAAAATACAATTTTATCTTTTAAAAAAGGAGCGTTTTAGTTCGAATTACAGCCTGGTATATTAAAATACGATTTTATATAAATAACATTTATATATAAATACATGAATATACAATAAGCGTTAAAAGTGAAACATTAAATAAATATGCAATTTTCCGCTCGCCATATGTCAATCAATCGTTATATTTTTTGTAATTATTAATTTTGTTTACTCCAAAGTAAATAAGTTGAGTAATAAAACAATTTTTTTATTACAGCTGCTTATGAAACTTTTTTATCTACTATATATTTTTTAAATATTGATAATCATAATGGACCTTATGCACGTGACGTCACACGCCAGAGTTGGCGGTATGCTAACCTGTTATTCTAGTCACCGCACCGCCAGTATGCCTGAATGCGCAGGCGCAGACATCGCTAGCAGACGATTTCAGCCTTTCTGGATACATTTTAACAGAAAATTTACAAATTTAAAGAATTTTCTTGCAAGCAGAACAACAATTTTGAATTTATATTACAATATATTAAGTAAGTGATGACTAAGTAAAGTTAATTTACAAATATAATGTAGTGTTTGAATTATTCAACAAGTATGTCCGAACATAAAACATGGCGTAGTCGTGCTTGTTTTTAACTTTACAGTTACTAGTATGTGCACGTTGTTATAAAGCCTTTGATAAAGATGGAGTTTTGTCGACCACCGCAAGGCCTAAGTTTTGAAGGTAATGTCGCCGAAAATTGGCGGCGTTTCAAACAACTTTTTGAAATATGGTTAAAAGCTTCAGGGAATGATGCAAAAGAACAAGATGTTAAGCTTGCCTTATTTTTGAGCGCTGCAGGCGAGGAAGCAGTGGAGGTATATAATACGCTGCCGTTAACCAGTGAAGAACAGCAAAAATATGACGCTGTAATAAAACAATTTGAAATTTATACAACGCCCAAAAAGAACATCGTAGTTGAGAGATTTATCTTCAACAATAGAAAACAGCAAGAAACTGAACCTTTTGATGCTTTTGTGACTGACCTAAAGAAATTGATAAAATCCTGTGAGTTCGGTGACCAGTCAGATTCGGTGGTTCGAGACAGAATTGTTTTAGGGGTGGCTGATATAAATCTTCAGGAAAGGATGCTACGGGAGACTGATCTAAGTTTATCTAAAGCGATTGAGATCGGAAAAGCTGCTGAATTGAGCAAACAAAGAACCCAAACAGTACAGGGTCAAAGTGTCGATAGCTTACGCAGAGAATCGTCAAAAGCAAGTTGGAGACCGAAAAAATTTCCAAAGGATCATCTTAGAGGAGACACTGAGTTCCCTAGTGGTGAGTATATCTTCTGCAAGGAGTGTAATCGGAAACATCGAAGGAATCAGTGCCCTGCATATGGAAAAAAATGCTTTAAATGCAACCGACTAAATCATTTTGCCAATGTTTGTAAATACAAGCCTGTCCAGGAAGTGAGACTTAACACCGAGGCCAGTGAATCGGAAGATTTTTTTGTAGATTCTGTGTCAAGGGTTAGGTCAATTCATGCGGCAACCACGCTAAGAGAATGGACAAAAACTCTATTCATCAAAGACTTATCTGTGACATTCAAAGTGGACACTGGAGCAGAAGTGAACATTCTACCTTTAAGTGTTTTGAGAAAATTATCCTCAGAAAGTGAACTTAAAAAGTGTAACATTATTTTGGAAGCTTTTGGAGGGTCAAAACTTAAACCTCTTGGATCTGTATCCTTACCTTGCAGTGCTGATGGTGTAGATCATATTATAGAATTTCTGGTTTTGTCAGATAATGTAAGGCCATTGTTAGGTCTTGAGACGTGTAGTAAGCTTAAATTAATTCAATTTTTAAATAATGTTGAAATTCCAAATAAAGGTAAGTTAGATTCCTATATCAATTTAACATTTTTTAAAGAACAGTTTATTCAAAATCATATAGAGGTATTTGAAGGTGTAGGAAAATTTAATGGAACTTGTACTATAACATTAAAAGATCAGCAAAACCCTGTTGTCAGACCACCACGTAGGGTACCCTTGAGTTTAAGAACTAAACTTGAATCTAAATTAAAAGATCTAGAAAATCAAGGTATCATTGCAAAGGTAGATAAGCCTTCAAGTTGGGTTAGTAACCTTGTAGTTATTGAAAAAGCTAATGGTACATTAAGAATTTGCCTTGATCCACAGGATCTTAATAAAGCAATTAAGCGGGAGCATGTATTAATTCCTACAATTGAAGAAATTTTACCCAAATTATGTAATAAGTCAGTGTATTCTGTCCTAGATCTTAAGGATGGGTTCTTTCAAATTGCTTTAGATGAAAAGAGCAGTGATTTGTGTACATTTAGTACACCTATGGGGTGTTATAAATTTCTTCGATTACCAATGGGAATATCATGCGCCCCTGAAATTTTTCAAAAGCGTAATCAGGAAAATTTTGGAGATATACCTGGTGTATTGGTTTATTTTGATGATCTTCTAATTGCAGCTAGTTCATTGGAAGAACATGATGAAATTTTGTCCAAAGTGATTGCCCGGGCTAAAGCTCTCAACATTAAATTCAATAAGGACAAATTTCAGTATAGGGTTACTGAGGTTAAATATTTGGGTCATTTGTTTAATGCTTCAGGTATGCGACCTGATCCTGACCGTGTTAAAGCAATTACTGAATTAAAAGAACCTAGAAATAAACTTGAATTACAACGTGTCTTAGGAATGCTCAATTATCTAAGAAGGTTTGTACCAAATTTCTCTGATAAAACTGCTTCATTAAGAGAGCTTTTGAAACAAAATGTTGAGTGGCAATGGTTAGAGCTGCACACTAAAGCGTTTATCAATTTAAAAAACCTGATTTCAAACGCACCTGTTTTAGGGATATTTGATAGTACTAAATCAATAACTATTCAAGCCGATAGTTCTAAAGATGGTTTAGGTTGTTGTTTGTTACAAAATGGTCAACCTATAGCATTTTCTTCTAGGAGTTTAACAAATGCCGAGAAAAACTATGCTCAAATTGAGAAGGAGTTTTTAAGCATATTATTTGCTGCAAACAAGTTTCATTATTATATTTATGGTAGGGAGGTTGAAGTACTTACAGATCATAAACCATTAGTCTCTATTATGAATAAAAATATATGCAATGTATTATCAAACAGATTACAAAGAATAAAAATTAAGCTTCTAAAGTATCATTTAAACCTTAGATATTTACCTGGTAAATTTATGTACATAGCTGATTTATTGTCACGTTCATTTTTGGATATACAGGAAGATGGGGGGAGCATTGAAACAAGTGAATATGTTCACTCGCTAACAGAGCCTGATTACTAACGGGGCACTCTCCTACCAGTAAAATTTTATGGAAAGTTTCAACTTGTTTAAACGCCTTTTTCATTCGAAATTACTGTCATAAATAAGGGAAAAAATTCTATTTCTTTTTACTGGTAGGAGAGTGCCCCGTTGATAATCAGGCCCTGCTCGCTAACAAAACAATTACAAATGTCAGAGTCTAAAAAAAAAGATTATTTGGAGGCTACTTCTAGAGATCAAGGGTTAAAATTGGTGCAGAGCTATTGGCAAACGGGTTGGCCTGCTGGGGTTGATCAGGTCCCTCGGGAAGCCAGATCTTATTTCAAATTTAAAAATGACTTGACTGTTGAAAACGGTTTGGTATTTTTAGGTAGTAGAGTTGTAGTGCCAACATCTTTAAGAAAAAGTATGTTATTGTTATTGCATGAAGCACACTGTGGGATTGAAAAATCGAAAGCTAGGGCCAGACAAGTAATGTTTTGGCCTGGAATTAATGAAGATATTGAAAAAATGATTTCTACATGTTTAGTTTGTGATAGATATAGACGTCAAAATATTAAAGAACCATTAATTAATCATAAGATTCCTGATTTGCCATATGAGAAAATTGGTGTTGATATTTGCGAGTATGGGGGAAAGAACTATTTGGTGGTTGGGTGTTATTTAACAAAATGGATAGACATTGTTCCAATAAATGAAAAAAGTGCTTCAGAAGTAATTCAAAAGTTAAAATCCATTTTCTCAATGCATGGCATACCTAAAACTATGATTTGTGATAATGTACCCTTTAATAGTTGGAAACTAAAACAACTTTCTAAAGAATGGTATTTTGAAATTGTTCCCTGTAGTCCTCGTTATCCAAAAGCTAATGGATTTGCTGAGAAAATGGTAGGAATTGCTAAAAGCATTTTACGAAAAGCTGGGGTTGAAAAACTGCATGATGCATTGCTTGAATACAGATGTACTCCAATTTCAGGTTTAAACTTATCACCCAGTCAAATGCTCTTTAGTAGAAATTTAAGAACTAAATTACCTATTGTACAGGCAGAATTAAAACCCAGAATAGACAACACTTTTAAAAATAAATTGCTAAATAAACAAAAACAAGCTAAATTTTATTATGACAGGCATGCTCAGATAAGACCAGATTTTCGTCCTGGGGAAAAGGTATTATTGAGGGTAGGAAATTTATGGGAGCCAGCTGTAATAGTTGGAAAACACTCAACACCAAGGTCTTATTGGGTTAAAACAAAAAACAGCAGAATTATTAGACGCAATAAATATCATATACGCAAAACTAAAAATCAAAATATAATTCTTTCAGACTACTCTGATTTGTGTAATGATGCTCAACAGGGTCAAAGTGAAGAGCATGATACAACACAAATTGATCATCACCATCAGAGCAGTACCAGTGATAATACTTCTGTGTATAAAACAAAAAGTGGGAGAAGTATAAATCTTCCACAAAGATACAATGATTATGTAATGTAATGTATTATAATATGATCGGGTAATTCAATGTGTAATATAATGATATGGTAATTCAATGAAATATAATATTGAGCTTTCTCCTCTAAGAGAGGAAGATGTAACATATATGTATATACTTTATATTACAAAAGAAAGATTGGCAACGGTTTGTCAATGAACGGAAGTGAGTTCAGTTGGTTGCTTACCATGCGGCTGCTGAACAACGTGTGTTGGTATGATGACTAAGTAAAGTTAATTTACAAATATAATGTAGTGTTTGAATTATTCAACAAGTATGTCCGAACATAAAACATATGCTGCTTCAACAAAGAATTTTTTTCCGGTATTTCTAACAAACAAGCATTAATAATTTGCACTCCATAGACTGCTATGCTAAACACTGCCAGTAAATACCGCCAGCAGACGAATTTTAGCCTCGAACTCAGCTTGTGTGCATAAGGTCCATTCTTCACGTTGATTTAATTATTATTCTGAAATACATTATCGTATGTGATGTTTCATGTAACTTGTGATAATAATTTGTTGTTTACATCTATAATATGTCAACAAAAATATACGAGGTTGCCAGAAAATCGCCAAGAAAAACGCCAAATCTCCCGGGTGATGACGTCACTTTTGGAGAGAAACATGAAAATCACGTGACTGCTGCCATTCGATGAACTGCCATATTATAAATTTTTCGCCACTCTCTGTATTCTGTTAAGCTGTGTTTACACTATGGATTATCAGGTCTACAAGCTTCGCGAGGTCTCCCGGTCCTAGTCGTTTTCTATAAAGGCACTTTACTAAAATTCCAAAATTTCAAGTCTAAACTCGACCAATCACAATGGTAAGATTTACGGATCTTTCCTGTTCCGAATGTCTTCTGGTGTAGAAAAATGGACGACGCCATGCTACCAAATGGAAAAATGGAATTAAGGTAAATAATATTTTCTTGGCATGTTCTATCATACTTATAAGCCTTTTTTTCATAATCGACGACTCGCAAAAGAGTAATAAATGTATACTTATTCTATTTCTATCTTAAAGAAAGAAAAGTTGGTTATTGATTTTCTCAAAAACTTGTATAGAATTGTAATATCAATAGTACTTTTAATTATATCAGATTTGATATTCTATTGCTGTTATTTTAATTATCGGTAAATCTCAACGTACATATGTGCTGTCTTTAATGCCACCGTATCGCTGTCTTTCACCATAAATCGGCGATACCTAAATTGACACTGAATGCTTACAATTCATTAGATAATTTCTTATAATAACTATACATCCCTCAAATGCTTTGTTGTGGTTATTTTTGAAAAGTTTTATTAAACAATAAGAAGCTAAAATGAATGATTTAGTAAAAAAAATGATTTGATATATGTCCATATATCCTATATATTCGTTTGGTAGCATTTTCTGCGATTTAGTGATTTACATTTTCTTTAACATTTAAGTAAACATCAATGCCAATGAATTATTTTCCTGCTTTCATTAAATTTCTCACTATTTATTTATTTTTTTTTTTTTACCCCAAAATGTTACTAAACAAAAAAAAAAAAAAAAAAAAAAAAAAAAAAAAAAAAAAAAAAAATTCAGCAATTATGTGAATCTTTCTAAATTATTGTAAAATTAAATGTTTTCTGACAGTGCAAAATTTCTTGCACTTTATCACTCTATTAACCTTCTCTCTTCTAGTATAGAAATTAAAAAAAAAAAAAAAAAAACCTTTTCTACTGTATTGTTATTGTTACTTTAAATTTTGAATCTTTGAATTAATAATCAGTGTTGGCACCATTTAAAACAAATGATTTTAACCAGCTGTTTTTTGTTGTTTCTTTTTTTCTCAATTTAATTATGCACTATATCTCCAATTACTTTTTGTAGCCGAAATCTAAAGACATATTCTTTTTTTCCTTTATAATTTAAGTGTTTCAAATTATTGGATATAAATAATTTCTACTTTTAATACTTTCACCAATAAGCAGTAGATATAGTGGGTCTAGATCATGTTTGGAATGAAAATTTGTTTATGTAGATGAATAATGGGTATATGTATTGTTCTAAAGAAGAAAGAAAAAATATGTGAATTTATCAAAGATAAAATAGATTAAAAATATTTAATATCTAGTATAAAATATTTTCATTAAAAAATGCAGATTATTTAAAGCAATTAATAAAATAACGATGATTTTTAAAAATTTTAGTCAAGTTGTAAAATAAAATTAAAAAAAAATTTGATTGAGATTGGAGAGATTATCTTTAAGAATTAAAATCAAAATATGAAGCCAAATAAGAGATTATTCAAAAATTGGATGCTAGTTATAGCATTTTAATAATATCAATCTATTTTATTATTATTATTATGTTGCCTGCTGAATTTAATGACTAAAAATGTTGACTTTGAAATGTCAATCAAAAACAAAACCCCCCAAGAGCATATGAAATTATCAAAATATTGTTTATAAAGAAGGTCAAGGTTTTAATGTTTAACTGCGTTGAGAAGTTTATTCTGTAAACATAAGATTATTACTGTCTAAATTAAAATAGGAAATTTTTCAAATTTCTACATAAATTGACTTATCAAGTCATTCCATATCAAATCAACCAAGCTTACAACCTGACTCTCACAGATATTCATGAAAATTGGTGCACTTGTAGAACATATAAAAATAGGGTTAAATTATTTTTTAAAGATTTTTTGGACCTCCGGTCTTTGATTTATAACTCATCAAAAATTTCAAAAAATGTCAAAAATTTGAAAATTTAAATTTTTTAAACTTTTGTAACTCAGCTCCTAATTAAGGCACAGCCTTAATTTTAGTGTCATTTGAAAGCTTTTGAATTGCACTTTACTGTGACATATAACTTGATACGGTAAAATAAAATTTTAAATAATTTAAAAAATTTTAAATTTTTAAATTTTAAAAAGTAGTATTTTTAAAAATCTGAAAAAAATATATTTGTTGCAAAATGTGATAATCTACAAATTCTGAAATTTTCATAGTGGGCCTAAAATGGGTTCATAGGGAAAAATAATTTTAAATGAGCTGAAAACAAGAAAATAATGCATATACTCACTGGTTATATATTCAGTGTATTCTTGAAATCGATTAAAATTTTTGTACAAATTTTTTATGTACAGTTTCAGTTTCTTCTTTAGTTAATAGATTGGATTTTTCATAATAAACCATTTTTACGAACTATATTTCCCCTCTATCCCGCCCCCACCCCCAAAAAACTAAAAAAATATTCACACAATTTATAGTATTTTTTGCTTTATATTATAGAAAACAATTATGGTTTTACTATTAATGAGCTCATTCCTATTAATGAGTTACTATTTACGAGCTCACAGGCTATTCACACTAACTGTATATTACAGCCTTATTTTTTTTTTTTTTTTTCAAGGAATAATGCCACACAGAAAACAAAGTAACGGGTTTTGAACTCCCCTTTATACTTAACCATTGAACAACCAAAAGTAATCAGGAATCAGCTTTATCATATAATAAACCTAAACCTACATTCAAAATTTGAAGCAAATTGGATAAATCTGCATAAAAGTTCAATTATCTAATTTAAAGGAGGGAATCCCCCACCCCACCCCCTTTATATTTAACATTAACTCCCCAAAAATATTAAAGAATTTGCCTTATCAGAAAGAGCCCATATCCAAAATATGAAGCAAATCTAATAATTCTGCATAAAAACACATCTAATTTAAGGGGAGGTGGGGAGGCAATTGTCTCCATCATTTATCTTAACAAAAGAACCCTCAAAACTAATTAAGGCTGCGTCTTGCCAGAATGAACTTATATCCAAAAATTGAAGCAAATCCGTAACCAACTCCATTTACCTAAATTAAGGGGGTTACTCCCAATCCCCCCCCCTTATCCCCCCCAAAGAATACCCAAAACTAATCTTCGAGGCACCTTACCAAAATGATTTTATATCGAAAATTTGAATGAAATCTAATAATTTTGCAAGAAAAACACATTTGTTTAAATTAAGGGTGGATTCAAGTCATCATTTCTTTTATCTCCAGAGAGCTTATCATAGAAACATATCAATCAACTCATATTTTGGAAAACTAAGTTCAACAATTTAATTTATCCTTATAATGTTTATGATGGATTATTATTATTATTTCATATCAATCGCTATTGTTTTTATTAACTTTTTTCTGTAACTGTAGTAAAATTGCATCCATTCTTGAAAACATTTTTCATCTCATGGCTCATGATCAAAATTATTCTGATTATAAACTTATTTTTTTTTCTTACTATACAAGTAGGTTTGGTGAGCATAAAAAAATAACTTTTTTTTAATTATTGGTACTACACTAGCTATGTTATCTGTTCTCAACACCCATAGATTTTTACTTGCTGTTTTGCACAAATGCTATAACCAGCTTTTGAAAAATGTTAATTTCAAAATAGTCACTGGAAAAGTATCTACTTTAAACAAAAACTGAAACTGTAAATTAAAAAGTTTAACTGATTTCAAGAATGCAGTGAATATGTAACCAGTGAGTATATGCATTTTAATGCACATTTTCTTCTTCTCAATTCACTTAAAATAATTTTTCCCTATGAACCCATTTTAGGCCCACTATGAAAATTTCAGAATTTGTAGATTATCACATTTTGCAACAAATATATTTTTTTCAGATTTTTAAAAATACTACTTTTTAAAATTTAAAAATTTTAAATTATTTAAAATTTTATTTTATTGTATCAAGTTATATGTCATATTAAAGTACAATTCAAAAGCTTTCAAATGACATGACACTAAATTTAAGGCTGTACCTTAATTAGGAGCTGAGTTACAAAAGTTCAAAAAATTTAAATTTTCAAATTTTTGTCATTTTTTGAATTTTTTGATGAGCTATAAATCAATGACCCAAGGTCTAAAAATTCTAAAAAAAAAATAATTTATCATATTTCTTATGTTCTAATAGTGGACCAATTTTCATAGAAATCTGTGGGGGTCAGGTCAGAAAATGTATTTTTTTCAGTTGATTTGACATGGAATGCCCCATCTATTAATTAAAATTATTTTTACATGAGGTTATGTCTATTTTTATAGATAAACATGCATGTATATGTAATAAGAAAAGATGTTTTTTAAAATACCCAGTTTAAACAAACAGTAACAACAACAAAAAATTTAAACAATTTTTTTTTTCTTTGCCAGATTTGTTAATAATAAATTAAAAATCATTTAAATTCCACATCCTCCTATTTTCACTTAGATCTTAGAACATTGTTTTAAAATTCAGTATTATTTTTAAGTATTTGTTACTTTAAAGCAAAAACTTTTTGCACACATTGGGTCAAAAATTTTCTATAAATTAGTTTAATAAAATTACATGTTATATTATTTTGACGATATGATTTAAAATAATTGCTATTTTAACCTATTCAGTTCTGAGACAAATATTACTAGGAACCACAAAAACTAGTTTAAACTTATTATGAAAAATCTCCAAAGATGTAAAAGTTTATATATCTATGCTTATGATACGCACACATTTATTAAAAATATTAGGGATGCACCGAATAGTGATTTTGGCCGAATACCGAATGCCGAATATTTGGCCGACAGGTGAACCGAATACCGAATATTCGGCTGACCGAATACCGAATATGGGCAATTCTTTGAGAAACAGGACATGGGTAGCAAAAACTTAAGTAACTCAGAATTTTATCAAATCTTGGGATTTTGTAGCAAAAAGTATGCACTTTTCATTTATTAGTAAATTTTTTAAATTCATGATCTTAAAAAAATCCAGGAAGAGAAGTTTCACAGGTATCCAGAATAACACATTTTAGATAAATTCCCATACTAAATGTTTAAGATCACAAATACTACATAAAACATGTTAAATTTCTATTTGTTTTTGGTCTGCTCATTTTTAAAGAGAATATTTTAAGAAAAAATATTGTTAAAATAAAAATATATGAGATTCTAATTACTTTAATTAATAAATTTTAATGAAGTAAATATAGGATGTAATTCCGTTACTACAATGATGTTAAAGTTTTATTTATTTTAAGAATAATATTACTAAGAATTAAATATTCTGTTTTTTCTTAATGAGTCTCTGAAAGAATAAATTGATACAAAAAAATTTGTAATATGTTTTTTAATTATTGGTATAATTACTGGTAACGGAATTACATAATGAGTAACGGAATTACGGTAACGGAATTACATTGTACTTTTTTATAATGTTATTAAATTCTAGGTACTGTGGAAAGCATATTTAAACAAAAGAACATAATATTTTGTCATATTTAAGTATTTTTAATTTAAAATAATAATTCGGTTTCATTAAATTTCATCTCTGTTGATCTAAAAGGGGAAAAAAGTAGCTGCACTGTGATTATTCTAATGTAAACATTAGATTTAGTTGTGTACAGTTTTTGTGAAATAAAACAAACAAATAAACTTTAGCAGTTCATGTTTACAACATTAAAAGAAGCACATAATGTTTTTGCTGCAAAATAATGATGTTAAAATAAGCTTTTCAAAATTTGCAACACTATGCCCTAAGCAAGTTTTGCTACAACAAGATATCCCCCACATTACTTGCTATATGCAAGTACCATGAAAACGTAAGGCTACTGCTAATTGCTATAGAAAAAATTTTACCACAAATCCCAATATCTTTCAGGGAATTTTGTTCTGTTCTTACTTGTAATCAGGATGGTGAAAGATGTATGTTCTCTGAATGCAACAACTGTCCTCAATTTTCTTCTATTAAAGCTAGTGATGATTTTGAAGAAATCAATGATTTGGCAATAGAATGGTACCAATGGAAAATAGATAATAGCAAAGTTCTTAAAATTGTTGAAAATGGGACTGTAAAGAGGTACTTTGCTGAATTAGAAGAAGAAATTCCAAATTTTCTGCGTCACACGTACACAAAGAGGAAACAGGCTGAATCTTTCCAATTTCAAAAATGAGATGTCCAACAGAATAGTTCAAAAGTAGTAATCCAAGTTGATTTTGCAGAGAATTATACAACAATGAACCAAAATGAAATTCAATCATCTCATTGGTCATACAACCAAATTACTCTGTTTACTGTTTGTGCTTGGGAAGGTGAAAACGTACATTCCATGGTTATTGTATCTGATTATATGTTACATGATAAATACACAGTAACAACATTTTTTAAATTAATAATTCAGGAGCTAGAAAAAAAATATAAACAATATGATGAGGTAGTATTTTTTTCTAATGGAGCATCTAGCCAATTTAAACAAAAATATTTGTTGTGTGCTCTCACTCATCTGAAAAAAAATATCACTTGGGAATTTTTTGCCAAAAGCCATGGTAAGGGTGCCATAGATGGGATTGGTGAAAAGAATTGTGTCTGCAGCAGTATTGTCCTGGGAAGAGCAAGTACAAAATGCTGCAGATTTTTTTCATGGGGCTAAATCAATATGTGAAAATATTGAGATATTATACTGTGGAACAAAAGATATTGAAAATAATATGGAAGAGCATAATAAAATTTGGGAAAACATTGTGCCCATTCCTAATGTTCGTTGTTTACATTTGGCTAAAGTTGTCAGTGAATATGTGTTGGAACTGAAAAAAAATGTTTTTTTCAAATATTTCTTCATGTCACAACTTTAATCCCAAACCTTTCTGTAAGCCTAGGAATGAACTTAACCTCCCAGTTTGTTGTGGATAGCTGGTTTTGGTAAAATATATACTTGCTACTTCAAGCAAGAAAATAGAAATTGCACACCATTACATAGGGCAAATACTTTCAAAACAATCCTCTCACTTACATGTAAAGTTTTTAAAACGGAATAGGGAGGCTTTTATCTGGCCTTCTCAAGATGGCTTTGATTATGTTGAACAGGAAGATGTTTTGATGACCCTTTCTGAACCACAAATGGATCGTAGGGGTCATTTAGTCTTTAAAGATGATTAGTTTGTAGAAAAAGTATAATGTGAAGTAAAATCGCATCAACATTTGCATTATATCTTGTACTGGAAATAAAATTTTGAATTTAAAAAAGCTTGATTTTTAGAAGATGTAATTCCGTTACCACTGATGTAATTCCGTTACTTCTACTTAAACTGCAGTTAAAAATATTTACTAATGAGTATATTCTGAACAACAAATGTTTCTTAGAATGTAACATGTAGTTAATTTAACCACATAAAACAAACAATGATAGCATGGCTAGATTCACAGGAAATTAAGTTTGACCAAACAACACTTTTATCTTTGTCTTTTTTCTGTAATTCCGTTACCAAGCATTTAAAAATTTCTAAAAAAATCCTATATTATTTTAGAACTTTTTCAAATGCACACTTTGTTTTCTGTATCTGTGTAGTTATTATTCCTGCAAAAAATCAGAACTTTAAAAAATAATAAACAGTCTTAATTCTAATAAAAACTTATAAATTTCTTCTGATCTGTAATTCCGTTACCAAAGAATTGGCCATATTCGGCTGGCCGAATAGTAAATGTTGGGCCGAATACCGAATATTCGGCCAGCCGAATAGTTAACTATTCGACCGAATACCGAATATTCGGCTTTCCAAATATTTTTTATATTTCAAAATTTAAAGGTATTAAAATGTTACTTTTTAAAACAGTTTTACATAATATTTAATAAAAGAAACTTACATTTTGATAAACAAGAGCTTTTAGCATTGAAAAAAATCTGGCTTGAGTTATTTAAGAAGCGCAATTATGAAACTTTAATAAAATTTTCTATGAATCAAAACAAACATTTTAAAATCAAATAATGAAAATATGGCCGAAGAAAAATTTTATAGTCTGATGATTGTCCTTTTTAAATAACTCAAGGCAGATTTTTTTCAATATAAAGTACAAATACTTTCAACTTAATTCTGAATAAAGGTATGTTTGGCTCATAGTTCTTTTCTTATGAATGGTGGTATTTTCCACCCTTCTCATCATATCATTTTTAATAGAAACCAAAGCATGTGAGTTGAAAATATGTTATCTTATTTATTGTTAATGCAATAAACAAACACACAAGTTTTGACCTAGCGTGAGATCAAATACAATGTACTTATGACTCAATAAGTTGATTATGGTTTCATGAACAAAAATTGTCTGCCTTGATAGCTATTACTAATCTCAAAAGTTTTTTTTTTTTTTTTTTTTCTTTTAAAGAGCTTTTTTTTGGGAAAAAGCAAGAAACAGATTATTTATTAAACAAAATTAGAAACTTGTATCAGCACATAATTTATTCCTAAGGAGAATCCTAATAAATCACCATTTTAATCCTTCTCATGGTTAATTTTTTTTAAGTTATACTTTACAAACAGCAAATAAATAATGTAAAAACATTCTATTTTATTTAAAAATGATTTTGTTTCTAATTATTTTAAATATAAATTAAAAAATTGACAGTTAAAAGTAGAAATAGTAAAAAGTTTTTAAAAGCTTTTATTAGGTATTGGATTCGGCCGAATACTTTGATATTCGGCCATACCGAATATTCGGCAGGCCGAATAGTTTCATATTCGGCCAAGCCGAATATTCGGCTCAACCGAATAGTTTAATATTCGGCCTAACCGAATATTCGGTAACATGGCCGAATAGACCGAATAGATACCGAATATTCGGTGCATCCCTAAAAAATATCTAGAAGTCATTTTAACCGTTCTTGAAGGGTTTAAATTAATTCAACGGATGTTTTTTACTGTCTCCTACGGGCGACATCAGGACTGATTGAATTAATTAAAAAATAATAAAGCAAAAATCAATGATAGTAAATTCTTTTCAATTATTTTGTCAGTTTATTTAGAAACAGCCCCCGTGGCAGAATGTGCGCGACACTGCGACGGGCGTCGCAGACTTTTAAGGACCTCTGCAGACCACGGACGTGCTATAGTGCGTAAATTATGCAAAAAAATCGGCGATGAGACGCAAAAAATAGCTCTTATGCGCCCTATGGGACGCGTAATTTCGTCAAAATATCGCGGAATAAGCCCGAATTTTGTCCAAAGATCGCGAGAAGTGCAAATGTCATCGGAGCATCGCAAAAAAAAAAAAAGGCAAATTTTTTTTTAAAAATCGCAAAAAATGAGAAATTTCTCAAAAAATCTCGAAAAAAGTCCGAATTTCTTCAAGGGATCGCGGGAAGAAACGACAATTTCATCATAACATCGCTAAGCAATATCACAAATTTCGTTAAAAGACCACTTAAAAACGGCAAATTTCATCAATAAATGAGATTTCTTTAAAAAATTGTGAAAAAAAATTAGATTTCGTCAAAAAATACCGCAAAGACAGATTTTATAAAATATTGTGAAAAAAACGGCAAATTTCGTCAAAAAATCCCGCAAAAAACAACAGATTTCGTCAAAAAATTGCGAAAAATGGCAAATTTTGTGAAAGAATCTCGAAAAAACGAAAGTTTGGAAGAAAATCACTATAAAGCAAGATTTCATCAGAAAATTGCTAAAAAGCGGCAGATTTTGTCAAAAGATCTCAGAAAAATGGCAGATTTTGTCAAAAGATCGCAGAAAAATGGCAGATTTCGTCAAAAGATCGCGAAAAAGCGGCCAATATTGCCAAGAGATCGTTAGAAAACGGCCAATTTCTTCAAACGATTACGAAAAACGGCCAATTTCGTCAAAAGATCGCGAAAAACTGCCAATTTCGTCAAAAGATTGCCAAAAAACCGCAAGTTTAGTCAGAGGCCGAAAAAAAAAAGACATTGCCGAAAGTAGATTTTTCTATTCCTCTTTTTTTTTTTTCTTTTTGTAAATGAGGGAAATAATTTACACATGCACACACACATATGTTGCCATAATTAATTAGCACTACAATAGCATTAAGAATGTATTTATATAATACGCTGCATTTTGCAGACCATTTTTGACAAGATTATAAGCGTTGCAGACATTTGAAGGTAGTTCTGCCACTGGGGAAACAGCAAACAGCTCAAGCCTTATTATTGTTATCACATTGCGCTAAATTCCAGTCATTCTTATAACACTAAGAAATTATTCGATTTAACCCCTTGGGCACAAGCGACACGTATATGTGCTGCAAAAAGGCTTAAAGAATACTTGTTTATCCCACCAGTAAAATTATACTGTAAAATTTTCCTTATTCAGTGAACGCATTTACTCGATTTAATAAGGCACAAATTTCTGTTTTTTAAAACTGGTGACAAACCATTAAAAATTTCGTAAAAGTCTCCCGTTGCGAAGGGGTTAAGACACAACACTTGTCACAGAAAAAGACCCGGGTGATAATGTTAAGTCTATGGGTGTGTTCTTTTGAAATATATCACTCAAATTTTAATATTTTTGCATAGGATGGCTGAGGATGATGATTTACAACCGTGTTAGTTTTTATTTTTTCGGTTTTGGTTACATATTTTTTATATTATGATAATTTCAATTTCAGAACCGGTTTTGTAAGTTAAAGCAATTTTTTTTAAAAAAAAGCTGAGACCAAATTTGAAAAAGTAAAAACTAGCCCGGTTGTAAATCATCCTCAGTTATCGTATGCAAAAAAAAACCCATAAAAAAATATTTAAATTTGTGCAAAATATTTGAAAAGAACGTCCCCATAGACTTATCATTATCATCCGTGTCTTTTTCAGTGACTAGTGTGAGGATTTAACAGCATTGCTAAGCTAAAAAGTCACTGCAACTGCCGATGGAAAACCAATTGGTGACAAGTTTTAGTCTAGAGAAAATAAAAACAAAATGGTCTGTGGTTTTACCTTAATGGTTTGATTCTTTAAACTTTGAATTGTGAACAAACAGTATATAAATCGTACATAAAATTGGGGAATATTTTAAATTTTCAGTATTAAAATGTTATAAAAACAAAATGTTTTTCTTTTCTTAACTTTTTCCCACAAAGTTCTAAATTTTTCATGCACGGCATTTGTGTGTATGTCTATATTACTCAACTCTGCTGTGAAGCAACAATAAATAATCATCTGCTGCATGTCTAAATGCACTATCCTCCCACTTTTCCAAAATTTGATTCCTTTTTCCTCTTCCCACACTTAATTTTCAAAATGCTTATGAATAGATAATGTGCATGTGACGTCATGCACCCTAAAAAGGATATCAGACATGCTACTTTTTCACGGAAACGCGGAATTCTGCTTTTTCGGCGACAAATTTTATTATCCCTGGGATCAATACAAATATGCGCTAAAATTTGATGACATTTATATGTAGGGGGAGGGGGAGTAACGATGAAATAATACAATAAAAACGCGAGTCAAACAGCGCTAAATTAAGAAAATTTCTTCAAAGGTTTGCAGAAAAAATGCAAATTTCTCCAAAGGATCGAAAAAAACCTATAAAATCTTCAAACAATAGCGGAAAACATACTATTTTCTTCAGAGGATCGCGAGAAAAAACACGATTTTTGTTAAATGATCACGAACAAGATGCAATTTTCATCAAAAAATTGCTGGGAAAACACGACTTTTGTGAACAGGTTGCGGAAAAATACTCTAATTTTGTCATATAATCGTGATAAATAATGGTATTTTATCGAAAGATCGCGGAAAATGCTCCAATTTTGTAGAAAGATCGCAGAAAATACCCAAATTTTGACGAAAGATCGTGGAAAATACGGAAATTTTAACGAAAGATCGCAGAAAATACACATGTCGACAAAAGATCGCGGAAAACACACAAATTTTGACGAAAGATCATGAAAAATATGCAAATGTTGACGAAAGATCACGGAAAATATGCAAATTTCGACGAAAAATCGTGGAAAATACGCAAATTTTGACGAAAGATCGCGAAAAATACGCATTTTTTGGCGAAAGATACGCAAATTTAGGCGAAAAAGCGCGAATTTTGCTAAAGGATTTTGGAGAAATGCAAATTTCATTAAAAAGGCTGTGTGAGAAAAAGTGCGGTTTTCGTCAATTGGTCGTGGAAAAACGCTAATTTGTAATTTCGTTAAAAAAATTGCAGAAAAACACAGACTTCGCCAAAAGTCTGTGAGGCCGTGAAAGTTCAGCTTTTTTCTTATTGAGCCTGTAGCATGTCTGGATATACTTCTCAACTTGTGGTTGGCAACAATAAGAATTCTTGTAGGGTTAGTAATTTATAACTTATTATTTCCTGCGTGTAATACAATAAAATGAAATTTATTATACAACGTGAATTTAGTTTAGAATTTTCTAATGCAGTTTAATTCGAATTTTTGCCAATCACAAGTTGAGCTGTCGCGAAAAAAGCCAGTTTGTTTACAAACATGCACATTATCTATTGTTATTAATTGATGTGTTATTTACTAATTTATTAAAATACAATCTTTCAATCTTTGCAGCAGTGACAGTGATTCAGATGAAAAAGCAACTGTGAAGATGAAAATGGATTCTGGTTCAAGTTCAAGCAAGAAAAAGAAAAAGAAACACCATAAACACAAACATAAACATAAGTCTCATAAAGTAAAAAAAGATGGTGATGTGCATAAACATAAGCATCGTAGTCACATAGACAAGAAAGAAGTAATATACAGCATGGGTCTGGAAGAACTCGAAAAAGAAAAAGCTTTACTTGAAGCTAAATTAGCAAAAGTAGATGCTGCTGTTTTTCAGTCTTTAGTTGATTATGGCAGTTCAGATGAAGCTACTACTCCTGTAACATTTGAAACTGATCCTATAAAAATTGAATCAGAAATTAATTCTAAACATATTATATCATCAGAATCAAAAGATAGTGTTCAGAAGGGAACTTCTTTTACTCGTACATCTGAAAAACATAGTGAAAAATCAGACACTAAAAAAAAAAGTACAAAAGATATTGAAAGTGATAAGTCTCGGAGTTCTGCATCAAAATACAATAATAGTGCACGCGAGCAAAGTTTATCACATACACGGTAAGTGGTACTTTATTTTGTAAAATAATTCAGGGTACATTCTTCATCAGGGTTCGTTGATATATATCCAGTATTTATTTTTAAAATATCAAGATTTTTGATATTTTTTAAGTATTAAGGTGTATGCTACTTTCAATATTTTTATATTACTTCATATTTCTTTTCAAAATGTTACTGTGCAAGATATTTTTGTTATTTTCAGCATCAACAAAATTTTCAGCTGTTATTGACTGTGTTATAATGTAGTAGATACAGAACTTTTGTCTCTTGTAGTGACTTTTTCAATCAAAAGAGAAAATAAATATCTTTTACAAGCTTTATTTAAATTTGAAGATTTTATTTTAAAATGTAGAATTAATGTATGGGGCATAATTAATTCGGAACAGCCATTGAAATGCAACCTGTCTAATTTAAATAATTAGTTACATACAGTTTTATTAGAAAATAACTGTTTCTGGTTTTAGTTCAGTTGAATTTTTAACAGTACAGTATGTTAGGTAATATAAAATAAATAAAGCTTTCTTTCATGTAAGTTTTTTAATTAAATAAAGAAAATTATTATTTAAAATTTTTTTTTAATACTTAGCTGTATAAAGCAAGTTTTTTCTGTTTTCAGTTAGATTTGATTTTCAATTTTGTTCTAAGAAAAGGAAAAGAAAAAAGAATATATTTTATTACAATATATTTTAATTTCTAATTTTTAGTATGCTTGAAAACATTTCTTATCAATTGTAACTTGATTATTTTGAAAATATTGGATATATATAAAAAATATTGGATATTTTCGAAAATATGATATTTATGAACCCTGTTGTTCATTATAGACCTGGAAAGACAGGATACTAACAGTGTTGAATTCAGGGGAGTGATAGAAAATTTCACATTTTGAATTGTCAATATTGAAAAAGTGTAATTTAGTTCCCAGAATTCTATAAAAAGGTACAAATCAAATTGTAAAAACTCTTATGGGAAAAAAAAAAAAAAAATTGCTTTGTTCTAAAATAATTGAATATTTGTTAATATTTGCAAATTCCATGCACACACAAAAAAAGGCTTTATGAAATTCATGATAACTTATTTTCTATAAAGAATCCTAAAAATTAATATACTAGGTTCATTAGCTAAGATTCATTTTCAAAATGGAATGTCAAATATATTCAAAGCTGTTTCTAGGGGGCAGCTCAGCCTCCCTAAAACATTTGAGACTTCCTTGAAAAAAATTTCAGGATCACTAAATGAGTTTCTGGTCAGAAAATCCAAATGAAATTCTCTTCAAAAATCTAATTTAGTGATGAGTCCCTTTCACCATTTTGTAGAAATATTAAATTGTAACTAAAATAAGTATTTCAACACTTCTTCATCCTATTTGCACATATAAAGCTATCCCGTGTAAGTGCTCTCTCTGATTATTTAACGATTTTTCGTCACGTTTGAGGGAGCGGATTAACGGTATTTTATGGTAAGAATAAATATGCGTCACAAGCTAACACTAATTTGACAGCATCTATCTATACAGAAATGTAACTTGTACAGTGTAGAGATCGGCATTGGACAGTTACATTGTGTGTAACCCATGCTTAGTATTTCTTAGCAGACTCGTGCCGGTCCTAAATCAGGCTTGCGTTGTTTTTCTACACATAGACGAGCCGGGCCAGAACTAGACTTATTGTTCTCAAGATGTGTAGGGCAGGCAACATGATTTGTAAAATTATTAATAATGATAAAGATCTTATGTTAACGTAATCTTGAGACATATACTTGATGGTTTTTAAATTCACTCCTCAACAACACAAAAGTTTGACACATTTTCTGACTTATTTTTAACTGTAAAAATATAAAATTGACAAGCCTGACTATTGAAGGGATTTGAAATCGAATAGCGTTTTTCACTTTTGGTAAATAAGATACTTGTATAACCTTGTTGAAATATAAGATTCTTGACATGGTTGGAGTTGCATATTTTTCTCCTTTCCCATGCTGTTGCTTCCAGAAATTTTATTCAAAACGCCAACTTTGACAGTATTTTCTTAAATTGCTTGTCTCAAAAAATGGCTAATGCCATTTGATTACATAGTTTCTGAATAAAAACACCCTGCTAATCTGCGTTTACAGAAAGTAAAAAAAAAAAAAGAAGAATACAGAAATGTATCAGAAAGTAGCTCCTTTGGATTTGGAATCTTTAATAAAATGATATAGAAATATTTTCATAAATATACTTTTATTATACAGCTTCAAAAGTTATGTTTTAAACTTTTTTTTTTTTTCTCTGAACCATATTAATTTTTTAATGAATCTTTAATACTGAAAATCTAAGAATAAATAATCATTAATATTACTAATGTGTCTTTCCTGTAAAATATACTGTAAAATCATTCCATAGATATGTATGCAGTATTCGTTAAAGGAATCTTAAATATATGATAAAAATCTGAATTTTTTTAGAAATAGTAGAAATTATGTTGGACCAGAATGGGCCGGGCCTAGAAATGTAAAAACATAAGTGGGCCGGGCTGGGACCTGGAAATTCCGGCCTGTGCAAACCTCTACACTGATTGCATAGCAGTTCCTATCAGGTTTTAAAAAGATTTTCATCAACAAAGAGTAACACTCATTTTCTATGTCTCTCTGTGTTAAAATATATTTCTAGCTTCAGTTTTGGCACTGTGCATCACAAAACGCACATTATTCCTTGCAGGCTGCAGGCATATTGAATAGTCTACTTTGGTACATAAACAAACTAGCTATGTTGCTCATTCAGTGTTAGAAATTAGTAGCCGTTAGTCGTCAAATGCAACTAAAGAATTGAATTTGATGACTACAAAATTATTCTCGGTCGTCAAATTTGACGTCTAGCTTTTAAAAAAATATATTTATTAGAAATTCAGTTTCGAAAATTAAAAAAAAGGGGGGGGGGTGTCTAGTGTGAAAATTTGGAACTGAAATTCGACAAATAGTCACGAAAAAAATCAGTTTCGTCAATCGTTTGCATAAAAAATTGCCGATTTTGGCAAAAGATCTCGAAAAATAAGCGATTTTGTTTTAAAAAAATAGCGAAAAAACAAAATTTTTAAAATATGATAACAGGAAAAAAACGCAAATTTCTACAAAGGATTGCGAATGGAAATGCAAATTTCATCAAAGAATCGCTGAAAAAACACAAATTCCATTAAAGAATCGCAAAAAGAAATTCTAATTTCGTCAAAAAATCCTTGGAAAAACATAAACTTCGTCATAGTATCGCGGGGAAAAAAACGAAAATTTCTACAAAGGATCGCAAAAACAAATCTTAATTTTGTCACAGAATCTGAAAAGAAAAGAAAAAAAAAAAACGTGAATTTTGTCAAAGAATTACAGAAAAAAATGAGAATCTTGTCATAGGATTGCAATAAAATCCGTTAATTCCATCAAAGGTTCGCAAAAAATGGATATTTTTTCAAGGAACCACAAAAACCCTGCAATTTTCGCCAAAGGATTGTGAAAAAAAAACCCCGCATAATTAACGAGGAAGGGGGCTATTCCCAGCCCTTCCCCCTCTGCTGTAATCTTTCAAAAAATCTGTGAATTTAAAAAAAAAAAAAAAAAAAAAAAAAAAAAATTATTCAGAATCACCCCTTGATTCAACATTATGTTATTATTATTTTATTAAATTCAACTTTAATTATCAATGCTAAAGAAGCTGCCAAGTTTTATTTTATTTTTTTACAGATTAAGTACATTTTTCTATTACTTTCTAAATATAACAATAATTAGAAAAGTTTTACACCAGTTTTACAGTTGCTTCAATTATTATAATCTTAGAAATTAATTTCTATAATTTTAAATAAAAAAAAGCATTTATGTTTTTCTAAAAAGTAGTGTTAAGGAGATTATGGTCCGAATTTTCTGTTAAATTAAGGCAATCATTTCCGAAAATTACAAAAAATCAGTCATAAATCTGAAAATTTGGACATAAAATATAGCGGCAATTTTGAAAATTGGTCACGAAAAAAATCAATTTAGTCAGTTGAAAAACGACAAATTTCGTCAAAAGATTGCGACAAAACACTGCCAAAAAACGACAAATTTCTTCAAAAAATTGTGAAAAAACCGACAAGTTTCTTCAAAAGATCGTGAAAAACATGGCAAAATTTATCAAAAGATCGAAAAAACGGGCAAGTTTTGTCAAAAGATTGAAAAAACAGCAAGTATTGTCAAAAGATTGCGAAAAAACACGGCCAATTTTGTCAGCAGATCGCGAAAAACATGGCAAAACTTGTCAAAAGATCACAAAAAAAAAAAAAAAAATGCACATTTTGTCAAAAATACATGAAAAAATAACAAATTTCATCAACAAATCGCAAAAAAAAAAAAAAACAAGTTTCGTCAAAAAATCGTGAAAAAAGCGGCAAGTTTCGTCAAAAGATTGCAAAAAAATGGCAAGTTTGGTCGAAAGATAGCAAAAAACTGCAAATTTTGTTAAATGGGCGCGGGAAAGAAAAAAACATTACTGGGAGTGGATTTCTTTTCCCTCTCTGTTGTGACCTTTCAGAAAGTTTCATGCGAATTTCAATTTTTTTTTTGTCAGAATTATATACAGTATTACAGTAATATTAATATGAATTTTAGAAACTACAACTAAAAATCTTAATTTGATGCCTAAGATTTTTACAGCAGTCGTCATTTGATGCCTGCCTTTTATCTTTCAATTTCTATCACTGTGCTCATTGTCATTGTGTGATTGTTGGAATGGCCAAACATGATGAGCATGTTTTGCTGTTTTGACACTTGACACCTAAACTGTACTTACTACTTTATATGTTACTTTGACCTTTAAAATTATGCACTATTTCCCTATTTCAAAAAACAACTTGCCCATTCCAAATTAGTGCTTGCTCATGGAGCAGTTGTCCAGATTCTTTTTACTTTGTAACATTTCTTCGCAAAACTTTTTTTTTTTTTTTTCACTTACTCTTCTTGAAGAGATTTTTTTTTCTTTCCTATTTGACAAAAAATGTCTAAAATATATTTTTAAGGTGTTAAAATCCAAGTGAATCTGATGAATTGGAAATAAGAGTCTAACAGTTATTATAAAATTCTTTTTTATATAAATCTTTAGTTAAAAAAGAAAGAAAAAAATCCTTCAAGATAATATATTAAAAAAAAAAAAAAAAATGAAAAAGTTTAATTTTCTGATGAGAAATTTAAAATATATAATTTGTTTAACAATATTTTGTATAGTTACTTCATTTATATTAAGGATATTTTTTTGTTTCAGGGATAAAAGAGATGAATCAAACTCTAGAAATCATGACAGGTCACCAAGACACCGTAAACGTTCCTTGTCACCATCAAAAAATATTGCACCTAGAAATGAACCAATTCATAAACTTAGTCGCTCACCAAGTCATCGCCGAGAAGTCAGAAGAATATCACCATCTTATCATCGTGATAGAAGTAGATCTTCACCTCCTCGAATTCATCCTCACCATAGTCCATCACCTAGAGCTTTTCATCACAGATTTCCAGATAAAGGAAGACCAGAAATTCGTCACAGAAGTCCAAGGCGGTCTCGTAGTCCTGTAGAACTGAGACATAGGAGTCCAAAACGATCTCGCAGTCCACCAGAAATGAGGCATAGAAGTCCTAGGCGGTCTCGTAGTCCACCAGAAATGAGGCATAAAAGTCCAAGGCGGTCTCGTAGTCCACCAGAAATGCGACGTAGAAGTCCAAGGCGGTCTCGTAGTCCACCAGGAATGAGACCTAGAAGTCCAAATCGATCTCATACTCCTATAGTGAGAAGATCCGTTGATCGTCATCTTCCAGAATCTAGAAGGCGATCACTTGGTCGTTCATCTCCAAAACGATATGGTGATAGATCTGTTGGAAGTAGGGGAAGAAGTTTAGAGAGAAATAATCGTTCTCATAGTCCAAGGTCAATGAGAGATAGGAGGAGATCTAGGGATAGGTTATCTAGAGCTCATAATTCTAATAGAAGCAGCCCTAGGCACAAATCTAAATTAGGGTAAGTTTGAAAAATGATTGCTTAAATTGATTTGATTATTATTTATTAATATTTGAAAATGATACCTGAAGTTTTCAGAGTCTGTTGAAAATTATCTTTTAATCCTTTCAGCCAAAAAATTAACCAAATTATGTGTTAAGTTTTGACTTAGTATAAAAAATAAAGCTCCTTTGTAAGAGT
This sequence comes from Maratus speculifer, assembly GCA_964019185.1. Taxonomy (NCBI): domain Eukaryota; kingdom Metazoa; phylum Arthropoda; class Arachnida; order Araneae; family Salticidae; genus Maratus; species Maratus speculifer. The sequence goes on from OZ025300.1 coordinate 111,340,589, forward strand.
AGCATCTTATCTTGAAAACAAAATCTGCCATTTTCAATCTAATCATATTGTCAAACCATAATTTACAAATTATGATTCAAAAAGATCAAAAACAAAACTTCTTAAAAAAAAAAAAAAAAAAAAAAAAAAAACTTAAGAGATAAATGCCCAATAAGTTAGAAAGTTCCTTCACTGGGGCATCTGTACATAGTGTGACCCCACCATTGGTTGATCAAATAAAATCAGTGTGACAGAGTTTATATTATGTTTCCTAAGTTTAGAAATAAATTAACAGGATTACTACCAGGGTTAGTGATGGGCGATTCTCGAAAATTTCCTACTCGATAAAAATCGTAATCGTAAAAAAGCTCATTCGATAAAGTCATCGATTAATTTCGAGAATCTACAATTGAGATGTTTTTACAATCGATTATTAAAATCTTTGTTATTACATGTTTAAAAAGCATAATTTAATAAATACATGGAAAATGAAAACAAATGAATTTAAAAAACAACAACAAACCAAAAGGATGTTATAATGGAGCCGCAATAGTAGAAAAGTCATGTAACGGCGTTCCTTGGTTTCAATAAGTTGTAAAGTCGCGAGTAGCAAAATGGCCAAAGAAAAGCACTCCTAGTGAAAGAACATGAACTAAAAGGATATTAAAAGTGATCAAAATCTTTTATTGATTTTTGTACATATGCTGAGATGCGATCTACAATTCTCCCGTTATTAGAAGACTCTCTATTGAAATTCATTAAACGGACCACTCGGGGGTGGGGGGGGGGGGCAAAGTAGTGCAGGAGCAATGAAAATGCATAATATAAGTAAATGGTCATTAGGCTTTCCAACAATACTTGGCATGATGGGTGTCGGTTAAATTTATTAAAGAGTTTCCCGCGGGGGGCAAAGTGGGGTGGGATGAGCGCGGGAGGTATATAAAATAAAATCGTATTTACAGAGCTTTCTAATGATATATCACGAAAGAGGAGTCAACAAAAGATATAAAAACACTACCCTTAGAGTTCCAACTATTGCAACACCCGGAATACAGCCTGTCCTCACAGTTTGTGAATTTTTCATACATTATAAATTATATATTGGAAGTCTCTATTAAAAAAAATCAGATCTGAATTCACAAAAACGAAATGATTTCAAAAAAGTTTGAAAAGTGCTTCTGTAAGGAGGCCAAATTGAGGAAAAGAGAAGAAAGATTCATAATATGAAAGAGTGGTTTGAAAATTTCCGTTGATTTATCATATGACCGGTCCATAAAAAGCTTCATATTTACTCCTCACTATTCCACTATTTTTTTCTACCCTGAATACATCTGGAAATCACGCAGCCTCGCTTTTAAATGTTTATATTTAATAAAATATTTTTACCAAAGGGCTCCATCAAAAAATCACATTTAAAATTAAATTTTCAAAATAGCTACGATTTAAAAAATTCACCCTCATCGCTCCCCTCCCCCCTGCAGAAATTCAACCCCAGGAGGAGAAACGTTCATAATGTGAAAGAGTGATTCGAAAAACATTCCAAAAATCAATCACATGGATTCCAAAAAAAGTTTGGAATTTACTCCTCACCCGCAGGTTTAATTTTTCTTAACAGAATATACCCGGAAATCAGGCATCCCCTACTTTAAAATGTTTATAATTAGTAATTATAACGAATAATCGAATAATCGAAGGTTCCATCAAGAAACCACTTCTAAAATGATAGTTATTCTCGAAATAGCTACGATTAAACAAATTCACTCCCTGTCGCCCCCCCCCCCCTTGTCCTGAAATTAAACTGCAGGAAGAGAAAGGTCCATAATATGAAAGAGTATTCCGAAACCTTTCCTATGACATATCACATAACGGATCGAAAAAAAGTTTGAAATTTACTCCTCACCCGTGGCCGTAATGTTACTTTTTCTTCCCAGAATGCACCAGGAAATCACGCAGTCCCCATTTTAAACTTTTGTATTTATGAAATAATATTTACCGGAGCGCTCCTCTGAAAACCACATCTAAAATGATATTCATTGTCAAAATAGCTAAAATTAAAAAAAAAAAAAAAAAAAAAAGAAAAAAAAAAAATCACCTTTTTATCGCTTCCCCTCCCCCTCCTGAAATTCAACTCCAGGAGGAGAAATATTCGTAAAATGAAATAGAGGTTCGAAAAAATTCCGATGATATATATATAACATGACGGGTCCAAAAAAGAGGTTGAAATTTACATGTCACTTGTGGGTTCACTCATTTTTACCAGAACACACCTAAAAATGACGTACCCCCCCCCCCCCCCCCACTTTAAAATCTTTATATTTAATAAGTTATATTTACCGAAGAGTTCCATAAAAGAAACCTCCACATCTAAAATGATATTTATTGCCGAAATAGACACGGTTTAAAAAATTCACCCTCTTATCGGTTTCTCCCCCCCCCCCCCCCTTCCTCCTGAAATTCAACTCCAGGCGGAGAAGGATTCGTAAAATGAGGTGCCAAAACATTCCGATAATTGTCTGAGCGAAGCGAAGTCTTTATACTCAGAGATACGTAACGATATTAAAATTCAAAAAAAATTCTTTCGTCAAGCAAATCTCAAAAAGTACTTGTCGGATTTTGATTCTGTTTGTACCAATAGGTACCTATGAAGGTAATCTGGTGAATGCACCTACTTTTAAAAATTAATTCCAAATAGTTTAAAAGTTATATTAAAAAAATTGATAAAAAAGCACAATTTATGTGCATACGTCACAGAAATTTGGTGAGCGTGATTTTCACCGGCTGGACATTTTCGTAGATAACCGAATCAGTACATGGACTAAATAGTAATCATTTACGCACTCAGAAATATTGAATGCAATAAAACATTTTAAAATTTAATCATGCAGGAAAAAAAAACTGTTATTTTTTTTATATTAAAAAATGTCATAAAAACTTTCATTTTGAGATTTTGTGATAATCTCTTAACAGCACTTTTTGATCGCTAAAAGAATGTTTTACATATTTCGCGTGTGAAAATTAGAATAAATTACGTTTTTAAATAAAAAGTTTCTTTTATGACATCATTTTCCCTTTATATTCATTTTCATTGCATGTTTTCTTTTAACTTATATTTTGTTTCTGTATGGAAGTCAATTCTGGTCACTAATTTTTCGGCACGGATACCCCATTGCGCATCAGATTTGGCGCAATTTTTTTCAAAGCCCATTTGGCGAAAACTCCCTTTTCAAATAACGCTTACATACACATTTTTAAATTATTTTCTATTTTCAAAAAGAACTTACAGTAAATAAAATAATAATAATAATTAATAACTATAAAAAGAAATATTTTATATAATTAAAGGAAGAAAGTGAAAGTAAATAAACATTTTATGAGTAAATAAACAAATAATAAATAAATAAAGCCGGGTTACCATCTCAGGTAAAATAATGCCATTTTGACGCCAATTATGTACCCTGGCGCATATGTGACATTTTTTCCCATTTTTCATCCGTTTCCTGTTGGCATACAACTTTGAAATATGGAGTATGTATGCATACCTGGGAGCAATACTGGAATTAGACATTGATTTTTTAAAAATTCGATCCAAAAAGGGGCAACGGGGCTATTTTTTAAAGTTTTATACAATTTATACTGCATAAAGGAGCCACTTACCTATTTTTATATACCAGAAGAAGTGAGTGCTATGTAAAAACAATTATAGTATACATAAATAAAATACTTGAGATAATATACTAGAAATATAAGCACCGGGTTTGGCGAGATTTTTTATGCCAATTAGGCGAAAACATCGTTTTGATTACCAGATGCATATAGCATGCTATAACAACACGTTATTTATTTATTTCAAAATGAAAAAAAAAAGGAATAAATGAAACATTTCCTGTTATTAAAAAAGATATAACAATCAATAAATGATAATATTTTTAGAACAAACAATTTATTATAACATTTTTATGATAACCAGCATGTTAGGCAACTAAACGCCATTTTGGCACCAATTAGGTACCTCGGTGTATATAGGGCATATATGTGCCATATTCATTTGTAAAACTGAGCATGAAAGTTTACCAGGTGTGTTTTCATAGGCGCTTATAACTTTTTGCAACATAGCACACCTTTCGAAGCCAAAACTGCACAACAGAAAAAATAATCAATATTTGCAGCATTTTTTTAAAATGTAATGCACATTTTGTAATCAGTAGGCTCGGTAATCAGACCTCGTTTTTTTGCTTTAAAAGATGATATTTCATACGGCGTCTTTTTAGGATTCGTCGTTTTTTCATATTTGATAGTATGTGTCTACTCGTTTTGTACCCTTTTTTGTAACTTTCTTCTTTTTTAACAGCGACATCTGTATTTCCTATTTAAATAAAAATTCTTCTAAATACAAAGAATTTTGTTAAAATAAATAAATAATAGGAAATGCGAACATCTATTGCTCAAAACACAAAATTTTTCCTATTGAGTTAATAAAAATCAGTAAAAACATAACTTTTATGATAATAAAAAGGTGACTTATGTAATAACAGAGTCATATATTATGTTTGTTATGGATTAAGTATGAATATTTCAATGAAAAGTGATATTTCAAAAGTATTATGAAATTAGTTAAAAACCATTTATTTTAAACTAAATGAATAAAAGATTTATATTTTTAATGAAATAAATGGGCTTTGAAAATTATTGGACATTTATCACCATAGATGTGTCAATATTACAATCAGTACCTTGTATGCAAAATGGAACAATTAGCAATACTTTTTGTACCCGAAAAATGGTCGTTGCTTTTTTTAAGGTTAAAAAGTAGATTACGAAATATTCCTATATAGAGATGCCAAACCCTCGCTTATTGCATAGCAGAATTTTCTTATAGGAAAAGTTATTTTTTAAATCCGCAGAATGTTCCAATTTAATAAATCATTTTCTGTATTAAAATACCGGTACCCAAAATGCCGGAGACTTGGCAGCTCTGCCTATAACATTTTAATTAATCACGGTACTTTTTTTAATCGGATTCAAATTTAGTGAAGACAACGTTTTTTGGCCGAAAGCAGCTTTTTTCCACATGTGTAACTACGATACAATTCCTTGATGCTGAAATAAAATGTTTTGACTTATGCTATTATTGCTTCCTCTCATTTATTTATTTGAATTTTAAATAAGATGACTCAAAATCGTGCTTTTTAAATATACGAAAAAAATGCATTTCGAGAGAGGGCGAAAAGGACAATATTTGGCGATTTATTACCTGCGTTTGGCTAAGTGTCTTACACCTTGTATTTAATACTCTTCACAATACTTCGCTGTTATATGGACTTAGGCGCTTTTATAAAAAGTTTGACGTAATTCGGGCTTAAGAAAGTGAGTTTTTTACTGAATAATACAAATAAATGAAAAATGAATATTAAGAAATACTAATAAAAGAAAAATGAAGCATTATATTGATCTATGTATATTTAAAAATTCATCTGCTAGCACTAATTAGATAATTTATGTGCAGGGGTGGGGAAATTTTCCAAATTCTCACCAGCCAAGGATTTATTTCGCCAGCCCGCAAGATGCAACACACGCAGTTGAAAATAGTTATGACAAAATCGCACGCGATTACAGACAAAATTACTATTACTACAATGCATTTTCATAATTCTTTTTTGTATAATATTAAGAAATATATGTAACAAAGGTAAGATTAATATTAGATAGAACTTAGTACCATACTTACACTGTTATAATTTGGAAAGTTAAAATATCTAGATTAAAAAAGTGTTTCTGATAATGTGCCTATTGCCTACAATTTTTCAAAAACTAAAAATGCACTCGCCTTATGAGAAAATCCACTCGCCACTGGCGAGCAAAATGGTGTATTTCCCCACCCCTGTTTATGTGTATATAATAGGAGATAAATAGCTTTTGATTCTGTATTTCTATGCTATAAAGCGTTTGTGTGTTTTTCGTTAGCATTGGGAGTACCTAGCCGATTTAAAACATAATGTGGGCAAAAAATGTTGGTAACCATCTTTGCTGCAAAATATACTATATTTTGCGTAGGAACAATAATAACCATCAATGCACGAGCAAAAAAAGTTCTAAAATTGAGAATTCTTTGATGTTGATATGACTAAAAATTTAAAATCTTTTTTTTTTTTTTTTTTTTTTTGGTGGCAACTTTTAAGATATAATATTCTCGTTATGAACGATTTCTAAAACATTCGACGATTTAATTTCATATATTAAACATTTTTTTTTTTCTAGAAAAAGTTTTAAACCCAATTTATTGAGAATATTGCAATTTCTAGGATACTGTTGGGGTCAGAAACTATAACTTTGGCATCACAGTAACTTATAAGATGTAAGTGCTCGTTTAGGACAAATTTTTAAAAAAGGATTCCTTAACTCTTATCGACAACCTCATTGCATCCGTGGAAATCAGATATTCAACATTATAAACTATTCGGACGGATTTCACACCATATAAAATACACTCCATTTCTCTTCAAACATAATAGTTTATGTTATTTATAGTTTCTCAAATCGGTGCGAAGATTCTGTTTATGCTCATGACATCATTTCAAAGAGCTATATTTTCAATATAGGAAAATTTGGTGTTTTATTTTCTGTATTACTTTTAACATTTTGCATATTTCCAATTTTATATCCATGCATGGTTTGCTTTTCTTTTATAAAAATAGTATATGCAACAAGATTTTGTAGTTCTACGATTCGATATGCTTATTTTCATCATTATATTTTATCACAATGAATGACCAATTAAAGGTAACGTCTCATTTTCTTTACTTATCGCAAGTTATTAAATGTGTATTCTCAGCAATATCGCTCAGACTAATCCCTCTGAGGGAAGTCCTAGTGTACATATAACATGACGGGTTAAAAAAAAAAAAAGGTTTGAAATTTACATGTCACCCGTGGGTTCACTTATTTTTCCTAGACTACACCTAAAAATGATGCAGCCCGCATTTTAAAATCTTTATATTTAATAAATAATATTTGCCGGAGAGTTCCATAAAAAATTCCACACCAAAAATAACATTTACTGTCGAAATAGATAAGATTTAATAAAATTCGCCCCCTTATCGCTCCCCCCTTCTCTCCCCTACCCCTCCCCTCCTCCCGCCCCTTAAAATTCAACTCCAAAAGTAGAAAGAATCATAATATGAAAGAATGATTAAAAGAGCTTTCGAATATGCCTCTCATTTCAACAAATTTCATCGTGATAAAGTCAGGCATAACGAGAAAATCATTTCATCGCGATAAAAATTAACCTCGATTGAAATAGGTTTATCGAAGGACTTTCAACTTCCAGATGAAATTTAACCTTGATAAAAGCGGCACTCCGAGAATCTTGTGGTTTGCTGATGAATGCCTTTTTCGATAAAGATGATTTTCGTTCTCGCTGAGAATAGAGTTGACAAGCTTTATCGAGGCATTTTGTCGATGAAGCTTTGTGAAATGAAAGTTTTATCGAAAAACGAAGTACAGAAAGAAGCATATGACAAGTAAATATGACAATAACTTGTGAAATGAAGACCTAATTTTCAAAGTTTCTGATATTTTAGTCTTACCATGCTGTCACGTACGTGGTACCCCCCAATAAATATTGTTTATTTAAAAAAAAAAAAAAAAAAATTCAAAGAGAGGGTTGGAGAGGGGACGAACATATGTTTAAAACAGTAGCGATTTCTACAATGCTTATCAATTTAAGTATGGTTTTTTTTCATCAAATCATTCGGTAATTATTTATCAATCATAAAAAAATTTAAATGTCTGCTGCAGGAAATTGGGGGCGAAAGGGTTGGACTGACGGGGGTCAGGGGAAAGGGACAATTTTCACTTTTTAAGCCCATCATATTGTATATCATCTTGAAGATCTCGAATTACTCTTTCATATTATGATGACCCCCTTCCGAATTTGGTTCCCACGGCGGGAGGGGGGGGGTTGGCATTTTTCGAAGCTTTTTGTGTTTTTATCATTTTAGATCGAATTTTTTAATTGAAAACGTCCTTAGGCATATTGGAAATTTTTTTGAGATGGAAAAAAACCATTGAACTAGCCACATTGTTACTGTAACCTAGGCACATTGTTTTAAAGTTCCCTCTTTGAGGACCTTTTCCAAAGGTGAGGGGCTTGACCCCCCCCCCCCCTCCTCCAACATACACTTTAAAATATTGCTCATTTTTTTCTCTACCAATTTTAACTTAAAAGTTTAAGCTATATGGCACAAGCGGGGGTATTGACCCGCCCCTCCCCCCCTGTTGGTTATTCACCAACATAATTTTGCTCATTTCTTCACTTCATTTCAATTTTTAAAAGGCTATAACTTTGTTTGTATGGGAGCTACAGCAGCGAGAAAAACTATAGCATAGCTAACTTTTCGTCGCCGCTCTTTTTGCAGTTTTGGTTTTCCCCATAACCATTTTGGGGGGGGGGGGAGGGGGGGATTTTTCATTTTTTGATGTAATATGTTCATTGAAAGCTTATGCTTCATACATTACCGATTTAGCATAAAAAAGTTTCTCCCGTCATTCTGGGTCACGTTATGGACCCATAAGGGGTTGAAATTTAAATTTCTCAAAATTCTTCGAAATTTTCTCTAAATCGGCATCTGGAAAACATCGTGACAATGTGGTGCGTGTATGACATCTGCATCATATAAATATTGTTCACCACTGCTGGGACTCTTGCCTCATCTTGCACGTAGGCGTTATTTTACCGCGGTTACTTGGTCCTTGTATTTCCTGCACAATAAAATATTTCCTGACGATTAAAAAAATACACACGTAATTGTTCAAGTTTTGACTTCTGTCAGCAGTTCCAAAATGTTTTTTTTTTCTTTTTTTTTTTCGGATTTTGCTATATATAATATTTGTAATATACATGGAATTTAGAAAATAAGGAAGTTGTTGTTTGGCATGTGACCACTTACTGATCTTATGCACCCGATGTTATATATTTCTCCTCCGCCACTACGTTACCTTGGGGGGGGGGGGGCAGTTTTCAAAATTTAACGTTCGATTCGAGCTTACGTTCGGTTGTTCGTTCAATTCGAAATTTTTTTTTTCTTTCTTTTTCTTTGTTTACAAGATTTTGCGTGCGTGCACACCGCGTTTGGTATATGATGCCATATACAATGAGGACCCAGTTAGAGATTTCATATTAAAAGATTGCGTATAAATTGGATACACCAATGAAAGGAGGGGCTCACTAGCGAGTGAATCCGTCGTGTCTTTATTAACACAGACTCATTCACCTGTAGTAGACTCTTGATAAAATTGAATCCTGTATGGTATAAAAGCAATTGCAAACTGGAGTCATCGAGAAAATTTTTACACAATCGAAAGTTATCGAGATGTTCATACAATCGAGAAAATGGAGAAAAACTTCTCGTTATCGCCCATCACTAACCAGGGTTGGCACGGTTTAAACCAATTGGTTTTAACCATGGTTTAAACCAAATGGTTTTTTTTCTCAAAAAACCAATTGTTTTTTTTTAAAGAAATCTAATAACATTTTCTCTTTTTTTCTACATAATTTAAGAGTTTGAAATTATTGGATATAAATAATTTCCACTTTTAACTCTATTTCAGCAATAAGTATTAAATATAATGGGCCCAGGTCATGTTTATATTCATAGGATGGAAATTAGTAATGTTGATGAACATATTTACTGTTTTAAAGAAAATTTTTAAAACGAATTTTTCAAAGATAAAATAGGTTTAAAATAATCAATTATTTTGTACAAAATATTTTAATTTTAGAAAAATGCAGATTATCTAAAACAATCTGTCATAACATATATGGTGATTTTTAATATGGAGCCACAGAACTGCATACAACATGATCTTTAGGATTTTGGTTAAGCTGTAAAAGAAATTTTTCTTGAATGAGGAAATTATCTTTAAGAATTAAAATCAAAATATGAAGTTGAATAAGAGAGAATTAAAAAATTAAGTGCTAGTTGTATGTAGCATTTTGATTGTACTGATGTATTTTTTCCCTATTATCTGCTGAATCTAATGACTAAAAACGTTTACTTTGAATCATCATTTAAAAAACAAAACCTCAAGAAGTATTTCAAATTTATTTTTTTAATAATTGTGGAAAAGAATGTTATATTCATCAAACTACAGTGTCTCACAAAAGTGATGGGACACTTGTGCTTTATAAAAAGAAACTGCAATAAAATAAATAAACAAACATGTGCAAAAATTTTTTGGGTGTGTTTCATATTTAAAGTTAGTAACAATTATTACATAACATACATTTTGTCAAAATATTATAATATTAATTTAGTAAAAATACAATTGTTCAGAACGGAGCAAAAAATGGCTCACATAAGTGATGGGACACTTACTTTTCCCTCACATATTTATCCAAAAATTTTACTTTTTAAAAGGTTTTAATATTTTGTTGGATTTCCTTTTACTTTTAAAACATGATTTAATCTTTTTGGGATGGATTCGACTAATTTTTTTGTGATTTCTGGAGTGATTTTACCCCATTCTTCTTGAAGCACCGATTTTAGTTGTTATTTTGAAGAAATGGTGTGTTTGCGAATTCTTGCCAAATATTCTCTAGGGGATTTAAGTCTGGAGATTGTGGTGGTGTTTTTATTATTTCAGGACAGTTATATAGCAGCCAGAGTCTAATGTTCAGAGCAGTGTGCTTGGGGTCATTGTCCTGGTAGAATTTAAAATCGTTATGAAGGTTCAATTTTCGTGCTGAAGATTTCAAATTTTGCTTTAAAATATCAATATACTTGTACTGATCCATTATACTGTCAATAAAAACAAGATTACCAACTCCAGCGAATGACATACACCTCCATACCATAACTCCTCCTCCACCATGTTTTACTGTTGGTACCAAGTTCTGTTTGCAAAATTCTTCCCTGGGTTTTCTCCACATCAAGATTCTACCGTCAGAACCAAATATATTAAATTTACTCTCATCAGCAAATATAACTTTATTCCAGTAATCAGAATTCTTATTTATGTTGGATTTTGCGAAAGCTAGTCTGAGTTTTCTATTCTTTTCACTTACGAAGAATTTTTTCCTGGCTACTCTACCGTGATATCCAGCAGATCGAATTACCCTTCTAATAGTCTCAGGATTAACAATTATTCCATATAATGCTTGTAAATCAGCAGCAACTTTTGAAGCACTATTTCTTGGATTTTTTTTTTAATATTTCGAACGATAATTCGCTTTATTCCATTGGATAGCTTTGATGGTCAGCCAGGTCTTCTTTTATCCTGAATCATATGATTCTTTTTATATCGTTTAATGATATTGAAAACTGTTGAACGACTCAAGTTAACTGTTTCAGCAGTTTTTCTAATAGATTTTCCACGTTCAATATGCAAATTAATAACTAATTTTCGAATTTCAGGTGAAGTTTATCTTTTCGTTTAGCATTCATAGCTACACAGAGCTAAAAAACAAAAAAATTACAAAACAAACTGGAGAGAAATACTGCAGATGATTTTATAAATTATTGCCAATTGCTTTTAAGTAAAAATAAAACCCCAAAAAGTATTTTTATTGCTTATTTCAGACTTACGTGAGCTATTTTTTGCTCCATTCTAAACATTTGTATCTTTATTAAATTAATATTTTAATATTTTGACAATATGTATGTTATGTAATAATCTTTACTAAATTTAAGTGTGAAACACACCCACAAAAAAATGTGTACATGTTTTTTTAATTTATTTGATTAGTTTCCTTTTGTAAAGCACAAGTGTCCCATCACTTATGTGAGACACTGTACATCAAATGTGTATTATTAGTAAACAAAAAAATTTTTATGAAGATTTTCAGGTTATCACTGTTTCACTGTGTATTAGCAATTTATTCTTTGAACATAAGACTATTTACTAATACTGTTTAAATAAAAATATGATTTTTTTCAATTTTCTACATAAATTAACTGTAATTATTTAATTTAAATTATTTTCAAATGAAGTTATACTACTTATGTATCAAATGTCTATTTTGATCAATAATTTATATGGATATGTAATAAAAAAAGATGCTTTAAAAAAAAAAACACGGTTTAAACAAAAAAAAACAAAAAAAAAAAAAAACTGGCTTAAACCAAATAAACCGTTTTTTTTTTTTTTTTTTTTTTTTTTTTTTTTTTTTTTCCAACCCTGATTACTACAACCCTTAATGAATGTCTCCTATAGCTGACAGTCTGCTGAAATTAAGGAACAAATGTCATATCTTCCCGTGAGCTGCCATTTTGGTTCCCTGTGATTTTTCAAAAATAATTATTTAACCTTAAATTTTAAAATGCAACTGAAATGATTATTAATTGATTAAATCATACATTAAAAAAAAAAAGACAATCTGTTATGGAAACTCAAAGGTTGAAAGATTAAATCTTTAATATTAAAAATCATTTATTGTGTAAAATATTCAAGTAAAGTAAAAAAACAATTTTTTTAGAGTGTATAAGCCTTAAAAATGTTTGTTTTCCCCAAAAATAGTGTTCCCGCTAGGCCATTTTTGGAGGGCGCAGCGCCACGCCCCTTTTAAAATCGGTATACCGCCCCGCCCTTTCAAACCTCGGCAAAATGCGCCCTTCTGATATTAAAATATAATCAAATGTGCCCTGAATCTTTCCCAGGAATCGCTGCGATTGTTCAACATTTTCCTCAATCCATGAATTAGAGAAACTCCACTTCAAAAACATCCTGTTTTTTCCCCATTAACTTGTCATAGCTTCCAGCTAAATTACGTATACTTTCTATTTTACGAATCCTCTTTCTCTGGTGGGTGGAAATCCTGGGTGGTCAGGGAAAATTAGAACTGGACAATAGCATTGTTTGAGCTATGCCCCCTGTTCCTTGCACTGTGATGCTATCTTTTAAAATCCAATTCTGTATCCTTATCTTACAACTTTTTTTTTATGTCCGTTCTTTTCTTTCCACCGCTATTTCAGGGAGCAAGATTATGCATCGATTCTGCTATTGTACAAGCATAAACCAACAAAAACAAACAAAGAACAACGAAAAAGGAAAAAAATCGTAGTAGGTGACGGCATTTTAATTCCCATCTAGAGTAGTTAAACTCCCACCATACGCAGGAACGTACGAATAAAAAACTGCGCCCGGGGCAAAGTTTCAATTTGGCGCCCCCTACCCCTCCTTTTTCGTTTAACAGCCCCAAAATGATGCTGGTAGTATAAATTTGGCGCCCCGCCCCTAAACTTCCGCACCCAGGCGACAGCTCCCTTTGCCCCCCCTCCCCCTTTCGCACGGCGCTGACCATGCGGCTCTGCTTCTTTCTGTGTTCTTTTATTCAGCAAAATTAATGAATACCATGTGAATGTCATCTAAATTGAACCTTTATCCGGAAAAAAAAATGTGAGAGATAAATAAAACTATAAAAAAAAAAAAAAACTTGAATTATATTTGAAGTAAACACAGAAAAATAAACCTGCCCTGTTTGTACAACGTTTAAATAATAATAATTGTATGGTCAGAATCGGTCTTCATAAAATGATCCCGGTACAAGAAATATTTTCGGGGTCTTGAATTTTTAGTATATGAAAAAAAGTCTAGCCCAGATACTACCATTCTATTCTTCAGAAGTCCTTTTCTATTTAAAGGTATTTTAGTCTTTTTGGGGATCCCTATAAACGCGAGTATTGTGTACTTTGCACTTATCGCACCCTTTGTATGATTAGCCTACAAGTAATTTCGAAGAATTATGCAAACATGCCAAACAAACTATAATTTTTTAACTCTCTTTAATATGCAACTACAAGTGAAGTTTTAACCTTTTAACCATTGAATAAAAAATTTGATGTATACACTATTTAATAATAATACTAAAAAAATGCATACACTATTTAAAAAAAAAAAAAAAAAAAAAAGCTATGCAGTAATTGACATGAACCCTCAAAAATATTTTTTTTCAACCTCCAACTCGTTATATTTTTACTGTTTCAACTGAACTCAAAAAATATCCCCCCCCCCCCCTCCTCATCTCCGAAAATTAGAAAATTGAACCAAAAATTGGATTCTTCCCCAGCCCCGCGATCTTTTGCTGGAAGAAAAAAAAAAAAAAAAGTCTAAAAGGAGAAATATGAACAAGGGCATCCTTCCCTCGCCTTAACTCCGATAGCCATGTCATGCTTTAGTATTTCAGAAAAGCTATATCTTTCTTTTCATTTTAACTAATAAAACTGCGTGTGGTATCAATATATATATGTATCAATGGAAAAGAAAACCTGCTTCCATCACAATCGCTCAAGTTTGAAAAAATAAATAAATCTTCATTCTAGCTTTTTTAATTTACAGATGCACATATTATACAAACATGAAACTACATTAGTGAATTATGTATGTTGCCTTACTTTTGAACGCAATCGAAATTTGACATATGCGAAGAAAGCACAACTGTTAGATTGTTTATAGAAGGAATAAGACATGCCTTATTTTGATAAACAACGTAGAAGCCAAAGTGGCACAACTAACATATTCAACTTTGCAGTTTGTCGATATGCTAGCAGTTTTATCATAATTAGCAACTTATGTTCTTTATTTATGCATTTATTTACATACACTTAATGACGCCAGATTAGATGCCTACATGACCCGAAATTTCCAAGATCCGGCCCTCGGGGCCCGACCCATCGAAAAAGTGCAGCTCGGATCCGGTGAAAATAAATAATAAAAATAATAATAATAATGGCCGATATAAAAGTTAAAAGTTCGGTTATGTCCATACAAAAAATAATTATTGGACATTTACGGTATTAAAGCTAAAAGTTTGGCACGAAATTTAGAGGTCTGCACGTACCTGGCCCGTACTCGGTTCGGCAGAACGTATGCGCATTTTCAAAAAGGCCAAGCCGTCAAATAATAATAATAATCGGGCATAATTGCCGGGTCGATAAAAAAAAAAAATTAGCTGGCCAACCGGCCTGATATAAAGATTTAAGCAAAGACGATAAAATATGAACTATTTCCAATGAATATGACTTTAACGAGAATAAGTATAAATGGGGGTCACGAGCTGATGCTACTTTGACAATATCAATACAGAAATGTAACTTATCCAATGTAGAAATCGGCACCGGACAGTTACAATATGTCTGACCCGGACAATATATTTTTTAGCAGACTCATGCCTGGCCGATATCAGGTTTGCATTGTTTTTCTACATAGTCGAGCTGGGCCGGGTACTTAAGAAGTGTAAAGCAGATCTATCTCCATAAAGGCTGTTTTTTACTTTTTCTATTTTATTTTCAAGTATTTTTAAATAGGACACTTTCAGTTTCGGAACCGATTTTGGAAATAAAAACACATTCTCATAAATCAGCCCCTCCCCCCCCCCCCCCCCAAAAAAAAAAAAACGAAAAAATATAGAAACCGCCTTTGTAGCGTTTGACCGCAGCTATACAATGCAAACTTTACCTCATCAGTTGGTTCCGATCCAGTGGGGAAAAAAAACGCCTTCCCGCATTCTTGAATAGAGAATGCCCCCGGAAAAGTTCCGAATTAATTAAAATCTATTGAGACGGGGCAGTATGTTGGTGGAAGTAGGGACGGAGGGGGGTGGATAGTCGTCTCAAAGTCTGTTTTCTCTCCTCAATATAGTACATTGCATCTTCTTATACCCTGTTCACACTACGGATATTTAAGATATCTCAGGCCTGGAACTCTCTCAGAGAGTTCTACAAACTCTCTCAGAGAGTTTCAACTCTCTCGACCTAGATACAGGAACAACCACCTTCTCTCATTGGCTACAAAGCTTTGCTTTTACTGATTGGCTGTTGTGGCCGTCTTTATTTCAAGCGCATGCGCATACGCTACATTTGTTCAGTTCAGAGATACAGTGACATTCACTGAGATATCTTGGGTAAATTTTTCAATGTGAACAGGCATCCAATTCCGGGAGGATCCACTTCAAACACGGCGATCTTAAGATATCTTAAGTTTGTGGTGTGAACAGGGTATTATATGTACAATAGATGCTTTTAAAGGAAGAAAATTTCGGTGACTGAGGTCAGTTTCCTCAGTCAGAAGCGCTGCTCTGAAACTGCTAAACGTCGGAACTGGTAAATTCCCTGCTTGTTTTTTCCGATGGTAAAAAGCTTAAATGCTTCGTGATAAAGAAGAAAGAAAGTTGTCAGCAAAAACATGATTTAAACAAAGATAAGTTATTTTCTCTTTTACTAAATAGTAATTAATATTTTTCTTGTTATATTTTGATTTAATGGTAAAGGTAGTTTAAAACCTCGACAATGTTAAAATTTAATGAAAGTTCTGAAGCCTGCCATCGGTGCATACGAGTACGGGGTCATCATTATTAATTTTTCGTATTCCATGAATTATGCACATCATTTTTTGATTAAAATCTCTATAAATAAGAATGCTTATTGAAATATTTCAATTGTAGGGTAATAATGCTGGAGAAATATTGACAACTTAGTTTTTATAAGGTTTTTCTTCTTTTTAGAATGTTGAATCTGTATAGTATGTTATCCATTCTGAAGATTTTTTTTTTTCTTTTTTTTCCTGGTTGGAAGATAAATCCCTATAAATGTAGTTATGCCCATCGAAACTCGACTTTAGATTTGATTTATTTTATTTTTAATTTTTAACATTTTATTCACGTTTTGCACCGACTTTTTAAAATTATTAAAATGAATCGTATCTTCTAGTGCAATGCAGTTAATTTTGCGCTCTTTTCAATAAAGTTTATTTGGAATTTCTACAGCAATTTTTGATTTTTTTTTTTTTTTTTTTTTTTTTTTTTGTGAATATTTGAAAGCGATTATTAATAATTTTTCGCGCCCAGCGTCGTTTTTAAAATATTGTTAAAAGAAATTCAATTTTAAACTTTTAACCTAATATTAAATTTTGTCTTCCATCATTTTTTATTTCATAACAATTTGAAATTTGATTTTTGACGCAATTTTTGGCGTTTTTTCGCATTCTACAGCTTTTATCTTTATTAAGATTTATTATGATTTCAAACTTTCAAGCACACTATAATAAATATATATTTTTTTTCTATTAAGATCAATTGAGATTTCCAGCCTTTTTATTATCATTATTACTTTTGGAACGTTTATAAAAGGAATTCAATTTCAAATTCTTATCAAATATGATAAATTTTGCCTTCTAAATTTTAAACGATTTTAAAAAGTTTTTTTTTTAACTTGCTTGTTTTTTTTTTTTTTTTTTTTTTTTTTTTTTTTTAGTAATTTTAAATGGGATTTTACTGTTTTTTCACGTTCAACTGTGATTTTTTGACATTCATGAAAAGAATTGGGTTTCAGTGTTTTAACCTAATATACAAACTTTTGTCCTCTGTGATTTTCAAAGTTTTTTCTTGATTGCTATTCTCACTGCAATGTAATTTTGTTGTAAAAGGAATTCGGTTTAACATTTAGCGTAATATAGTATTTAATATCTTCCGTGATGTCTTAATTCTAAGCAATTTTTCATGTTTCATGCCGACTTTTTTTTTTTTTTTTTAAATGTGTGAAACAATTTCTGTTACGATGTTTCAGCTCACTGTACAAAATTTTGTTATCTGTGATTTTTTTTTATCGATTTTTTTTAAAGTTTTGCGGCGATTTGCCCATTATAGTAGATTTAGGTCTCTTTTCAATAAAATTTATTCGGAATTAGTGCAGAGATTTTGAAACCTTTCGCGTTTTTGTAATCGGTTCGGGCAACGTTGGGTTAGTCAGCCAGTTTAACAAACTAAAATATAGTTTGCATTCACATTTTTGTCAAGCTGTATGCCCCCCCCCCTTTTCCCCTCCCCAGAGAAAGTGGTAATTTCTAGTCCATAATTTATGAAAAATCTGCAAAAAATTCTCGCTTTTACATTTCTGTTATTTCTTAATCTGGGATATACAACTTTTATATTTTAACAGATTTCTGATTCTTCAAATGTATGTATCTCCCCACCCCCACCCTCTTTCTGAAATTTCTTTTCTTCGTTTTAATCAGCTCTACAATTTAGTTAAATGTTTAAAATTATTTACGTTAAATTTGAATTCTTAAAATGTTACAATCCCCGTGGCAGAATGTGCGCGACACTGCTACAGGCGTCGCAGGCTTTTAAGTACACCTGCAGACTCAACGATGCCACGGACGCGATATAACGCATAAATTACGCAAAAAGTCGGTCATGGGGCATAAAAATAGCTCTATGCGACCCGTGCGACGCGTAATTTCGTCAAAATATCATGGAGTAAGTCTGAATTTCGTCCAAAGATCGCGAGAAAAAACGCAAATATTATCAAAGCATTGTGAAAAAATGGCAAATTTCTTTTAAAAAACGCGAAAAAACGACTAATTTCTTAAAAAATCGCGAAAAAAGTCGGTTTTTTCAAAGAATGCCGGAAGAAAGACAATTTCATCATAATTTCGCTAAAAACGGCAAATTTCATTAAAGAAAAAAAAAAACCTCTTAAAAATGATAAATTTCGTCAGAAAATTATCAAAAAAATGCAAATTTCACCAGAAAAATTCCGCAAAAAACGATAAATTTCATCAAAATTGAAAAAAAAAAGGTCAAATTTTGTTAAAAAATCACACATTAAACAGATTTTGTCAAAAAATTGCAAAAAAAGGGGGGATTTTGTCAAAATTATCCCAAAAAAGTCAGATTTCGTTAAAAGATCGCGGAAAAACGGCAAATTTCGTTAAAAGATCCCGATAAAACGGCAAATTTCGTCAAAAGATCGCGAAAAAACGGCAGATTTCGTCAAAAAACGCAAAAAAAAAAAATACCGGTAATAATTTTTCTTTTTAAATAAATGACAGAAAGTTTACATACACACATATATTGCCATAATTAGCATTACAAAAGCACAAAGAATATATTTATATTCTATTTATGTAATACGTTTATGTATAATTATACAGGGTTCATGTAAAAGTCAGGAGAATCTCAGGGGACAATGGAAAAAAATTCCCAAACCTGGGAAAACTGCCAAAAGAGTCTATGCTGGGAAATTGGGGGCAATTATTGCTGTTCATGTGCTTTATTATTATATGTAATGATAAAATGTCATTAATTGTTGATATGGGAAAATTGTACATCCCCGAAAATACATCAGAGGATTTTTTCTTGGAAAATGAGTATGAACCCTATTATAGCATCTTGCAGACTATTTTTGAAAATGACTAGTGTTGCAGACATTTGAAGATAGTTCTGCCACTGGGATTACAATTTTTTCTATTCTAACTGTAAATTTTAATGTATATATAAATCTGTATAAAGTATTTAAATAAATATACACTACAATGTGAATAATCAATCATCTAATCTAATCAACCTCTTCTCCAATTTCCCCCCCCCCCCCAAAAAAAAAAACTTCTTTTTCTTGCAACTGTTTGTTTATTCATTGTGACAGCAAATAACCATCTAAATTCCACTTCTCCGTCTTATCAAGCACACCAAATTTAAAGTATTTTATTTTTTAATATTTTTTCTGTCTTAATGTTAAAACTTTTACTAATGATAAATAATCAATATCCTCCCTCCTTGCCACCTCCCCCCAAATAAAATAAATTGCTTTTATCTCTTTGCTCCCCTTCCCTCCACAGCTCACAAAGCTTATAATCTGTATTTGGTGATTTACAGTAATACTAATTAACATCTAAATTCTATTACCTCTAAAACTTTTGTCGTATCCATAAAACTAATAGTTATTCATAAAACTGATAATTTTATGTGACTAATAGTTTTACAGTATAGGTATGTGAACCAAAATTATTTACTAGATCTTTGAAATATTCAATTAAGAAAAAAATATCTGTAATTTGTTATTAAATGTGATTATAAACAATGATGAGTATGTAATATAACATTTTTATATCAGTTACGAAGCTGTACATTTTCTAAAGAAACGATGCCCTTTTTCGCTGAGAAAAGTGCCCCTTTTCAGCTTCAACTGTGCCCTTTTTCTTACTAGCACCCTGTCCTTTTTTTTTCTAGAGTGAACACTACCAAAAATATTTGCAAAATTATAATAATAACTAAATAAAAAAATAATAATAAATTGAGAAATAAAAGGGAACTAAGATAGCAGCTCATAGAAAGATAGGAGATCTGTTCTGAAATTAAATAGCAACAAATTTATAAATATTAACCATTTGAAAAATGGTTGTTGTTTTCGGGAGAATGGACCCGATGATGTTACCACTTTTGAATGATGTTACCACTTTTGAATGATGTGGTCACTTTTGAATTTAAATTAATTTCTTTACTTTTAGAAGAGTTTTTTTTGAATTTAAATTAAATTCTTTACTTTTAGAAGAATTTTTATTTGAATAGTAAATTAAAATGGTTAAAATCATTGTAATAAAGGAGAAAACTAACAAATTTAAAAATGGGTAGACGGAAATTAACAGATACGGAAAAAGCCGAAGCCAAAGAAATGAATGAACGTGAATATCGCATTCAATGATATTAAACACAGTCAACATGTATAAGTTGCTTATTAGTTTGGCGATTCGTATCATTTGGCGAAATTGGTCGACGGGATAACTGAGTAATACTGTATTTGGTTTGGCGCAAAAACGTCTTTCAATGCAGAAAATGATAAAATCAAAAGATTATTGAGCCGCTGAAAACCAATTACGTGTTGAAAGGCGATCACGAAAAAGGAAGCAATTTAATGCCGAACCGATTAATTGTAAAACATCATGTCGCCAGGGCGACCAATCCACTAGCCATGGCGTTTTACTATCGGTCGGTTCTAACCAGGAAAATTTGAGTGCCAATAGTGATTCTAACAAGCCGGAAAATGTTATAGCTATTACTCTTGATTTTCCACCACCTAAAAAGAAAACTAAAAAGCAATCGGCTTGGGAAAAACTGGGAAAAAACTTTTTTGATTCGATGTCTGATGGACCCATTCACAGATGCATGTGCTGCGATCGATTTTGGTTTAAAACCTCCATCACCAAAATTCTGCTCTGTAAAATCAAACAATATATGCCAAAGTCTTACAAGTATAACAGTATATGCCAAAGCTGTATTTTAATAATGATTACTTTTGCACCAACAATGTTAAATAGTTTGAAATGTTTCTTTCGTCGCCAACTTTTATGCTTGGCGACAATAGAGTGATATAACTTAAACGAACCGTACCTTCAAATTGCAGCATGTATAAAGTCATTTATAGCAGTGGCATGGATAATACACAATAAAACAACTGGTATTTAGCTTAAAATGATAGATGAATGTATCGAGTGAAACATTTTTCAAATGGTTGGGGTAATTTCTTAAATTACAATTTTTTTTTTATATAGTTTTTTTTTTTTTTTTTTACATTTTTCCAATAGTTCATCAGGTGAAAGAAAAAGAAGTCAATTGAAAATCTAAAAATTATCTTTAAAACATCATTCTTGGGTTGTAGTTAGCAATAATTCTTATAAATCCATTAGTTAAAATAAGCAAAATAGAAATGGATTATTTCAACTTATCATAATTGTCTTTAACTAACAAAAAACGACATTTTTACACTTTCCAGTAAAAAAGTTTCTTAAATGGCTTCTCTTACAGCAGGCAGCTGACATCAGATGTTTCAGTATTCAAATAAAAATATTGTGTCTAGTGTCACATATGAAACTCATCTCTGCCTGAAATGATGCAATATTTCAAAAAAAAAAAAAAAAAAAAAAAAAAAAAACATATATATATCAATTACTGGAAGGGTTTAAAGTTTGAACTACTGGCAGGGGCAGGGTAACCTTACGTGTCCATTAAGGACAAAAGGTGATATAAATTTTAAAATTACAGATGTGCTTATTTTATATAGTAAGCTAAATTCTGCATATAGCAATATAATGGTTTAGTTTGCTACAAATACAAATGTATTAAATCAAAATTCTTTTTCAAAATATTTACTCCATACTTTATTAATTTGTTTATTATAACATAATACTTGTCACTTTATATCAATTTAATAATGAAATTATATTTTAATGTTACATAAAATAAAGGAACGAATATTCTATGCCAGATTTTATTTTTATTAAAAAAATTTTCAGAATAATGGGAACTATTCATTTCGATTTAGATTTTATATCAAATCAACTGTGTTCATCTTTCATATAAAAATATATATACAGTAGACTCTCTCAAATCCGCACGTTTTACGGATGTAAACAATGAAACATTCAGTTCAGAAGTAGGTGCAAAAATTGATTTTTTCAGTTTTATATCAATTCCATGCATTTTTTAATTTATATATTTTTTAAGATTATTCAATTCATGTTTTTTCATGAAGAAAAATTATTTATTTCTGAAAAAATAAAGATATGCTAATATCATTACGGTAATCACAATCTTACCAAATATATTTATGTATTAATCAAGCTTTTTTAGTTATTAAGTAGGGCTAAATCTGAAATAAAGTTTCATTATTTTATAATCCTAATGTGAATTAGCAATGTACCTTTATGAGGCAAGTTTCATTGAATAATTTAGTAAAAATACATTTCCTCTTTTATAATGAATATTTAATTGTACATTATTGATTATTAACTTGACCTTTCCTTTTAGTATTTTAATCGTTTTAAAAAATATCTAAATTTTTATTATTTTAGTTTATTACTTATTTTAATATTTTAGTATATTGTATGCATTCATTATACTTTTGATTTCATTATTAATTACATTAAAATTATTTTTTTTAAATGTAAACAAAGCAATGACCAGAAATTCGCAAAATTCTAAAATCCGCAAAATATCTGGTCCCAAGCTGTGCGGATTTGAGGGATTCTACTGTATATATATATATATATAAATTACCAAAGTTATTTTGTATTATTAAATGTTAAAATTTAATTTGAACAATTATTAGTATTCTTTTTAGCGAATTTTTTCTAAACTTTTTATGAAAATTAATCTTAAATATGCTTTAAATTATTTACACCTGCTATATGTGTATAATTTATCTTAAAAGCACAGGGTTGTTATGATTTTGCCCAGCCCAAAAAACCCGGTGGGTTTTTTCTGAAAAAATCCAGGAAAAAACCCAAGCGGGTTTTTTCAAAATTTCAACTTTAAATTGCACATATAATGTATTTATATTACACATATAATATATTGTAATATATTTCTTAATATCAGTACACCACTCATAAAGTTTATAACCATCACCCCCCACCCCAAAGAAAAGAAATGTCCTAATTATACCATTACAATTTTTAAAAGAAATAATTGTTAGTTAATCTCTGTAGCATGTGTAAGTAACACAAATTTTTTCTCATTAAAAAAATACTTTGGTGTGTAATCTGTTCTATGTTATACAATAGAAACTCATAACAAAATACCATATATGCTTAGAATCCTAATTTAATTATGTAGACATGTAGAATTACTTGGCTTATTCTATTATTTAGTAATAATAAAAAATACTTTATAAATTATTACTAATAATCAATTTATCTAAAAACAAAGCATAATTTTGATTACTGTCATTGATTTATATATATTTGTAATCAATTAGCTACTTTAAATTTAGTAATAAGTACATTTTTTTTTTTTTCAAGCATTCTGAACCACCTCTAGTAACCCCCCAAAACCCAAAAAAACCCTGATAAAACCCCAAAAACCCAGTGGGCTGGGTTCTTTCTGAAAAAACCCAGGTATTTAACAACCCTGTAAAAGCAATGTAATTTTTACTATTTTATTTTATTAATTTATTTTATTTTGTAAAATAAATATGTCTAATTTATTAGTATAATGACTGCTCTAGAAAAGTAAGTTGTGATGTTACAAATTTTACTTAAACTTTCACTTTTTTTTTTAAATCTAAGAAATATTTTTATTGTTAATTTTTAATTTTTTATGTACTTAAAGCAAAGAAAGATTTGTTCATAAAAAAGTTAATATCAAGATATTTTTCTTAGCTTTTTCATCAGCCATTCTTTTATTTCCTTTTGTCTTATTGTTCTTAAATGTATGTCTGACTATAAATTTTACTTTACCATTGTTTTCTAGCTTTTGCAGCATTTGCTTACTGCTATTGTATTTTTATTTAGTGATCAGGATGCAGATAAACACCGTCGTGGAGAAAAAGATAAATTTAAAGATAGTTTGTCAGAAGGGCAGAAGGTTCAGCATGAAGATTCATCAGATGATCAGTAAGTATTAAAAATGTAACAGTGTATTTCGTTTTTTTTTTTTTTTTTTTTTTTTTTTTTTTTTTTTTTTTTTAAATAAGATAAGTGTTAGAGGATATTGTAAAAATATAATTTTTAAATCTAGTCAATTATTTAGATTTTGAATTGAATAAAATAAAATGGCTTTTTACTGTTTCAGTAATAATTATGTAATAAAAGTAACAAAAAATAAATCAATAACAAATCTAAATTTGTTATTAAAGTAAAATTACTGTTTAAAATTGAAATAACTTTAAAAAAAATTATAATATTCTTATTGAATGTAAGGCCAAACAGTCTGAAACAGCCCTGTATTTTTTCTTCCTGTACTAAATTTTTTTATGCTCCAAGGAAAATTTTCTAAAAATATTATAATAGTCTGTCTGTTGCAATTATCTCGAATTCATAAGAAAAGGTAAGAGTTTGCTAGAAGGTTTTCTCTGAATTTCTGAAAATTTTTCTTAATATTTCGACTTTCAAAATATTCATTATTATAATATATTTATTATATAATATGCTTTTGAAACAAAATAATGTAATGTATCTGCAACTCATTCTAAAGAGTATTGCAACTAATTGACGTATTAAAATAATTTTATGGTACTTGTAAGTACCGTTGTTAGATAAAGGGTTAAAGCGTAAAATTTTCCAAAAACAATTAATATTGGGGGGAGGGCGTCACTGCCTTTGACAGCATACACTCTCAAATTTGTATGATTTTATATTTTAAAATGAAAATCTATCCAAATAAACCTGGAGTTGGGTCAGCAGCATATACCACTCATGCTATACATGTTTTGTTATGTTTTAATACTATATTTAAAAATTGAAACTTAGAATTGGAAGCCCCAGATCCTTCAGCAATACACATCCAAGCATGCTACATAATGTATGCTCCCGTCTGTTTTTCCAAATAAACCTCTTTTGTTCGAAATAATTAATATTTTCTGAATTAAACAAAACTATTTCCAATTTAATAATAATACCCTCTAGTACGTTTGGGTCTGTCATCTTCTATCTATCTTAACTCTATGTTTGTAGGTTTCTGTAGCCATAATATTACTCACAGTCATGATTTTGCTTTATAATGTATATTATTAGATTTGATCTACTGCATTAAAATTTGTGTATCTCAAATGAATTTTCATGTTTTTTAGAATTATTGATATTGAATTAGAAGATGAGGAAGAGGAAGATGAGGAAGCTGTTATTCAAAGACGACGACAAGAAAGACAAGAATTATTAAAAGTAAGATTTTTTTGAATTGTTTATTTTAAATTTAGAGACACTTGATTGTATTTTAATTACAGGTGGAATATATACTATTTTACTCGCCAATGACGAGTGAATTTTCTAACAGGGAAATTTTTAGGTATTCTTTAAAAAACTATAAGTCATAGAGATATGTCAAAATCTTTAATTTTTTTACCAGTTAACTATATTTTGCAACTTTTCAAATTACATATAACAATGATGTAAACTTTGTACTAAGTCCTATCCTAAATTCAATTTTTCTTTGCTGTATATATGTATATGTCTTAATTTTATATGTGATAATATGTTTGTGTGTATGTGTATGAAAATGCATTGTAGTAATAGTAATTAAATATTTTTGGAGTTGCGTTCATTTTGTCATAAGAATTGAACATTGAATTGAAATTGAATTTAAAAGTTCATGAACTTTTTAATTTAAAGGCAATTTTACTCTGTTCAGAAGCAATATAACAGCTTTTTCCTGATGAAGATCAAAATGGTGATTTTCTTTACTTTATTGTTTGTATAATTTTTAAATTTTGCAACAAATTTTTACACTATTTAGTAATTTTGTTATTTTTATTTTCAAATTTATTTATAAAATTTCATGGTGTAAATGTCCAGTTCTTTCACTGTGAAAATATAATTTGCAGAGTTATATAAAAGTTGTTTTGTAATACACCTTTATATAAGATTATCATACATGAGCCAATTAGATACAGTAATCCCACCTGTGAGGAATTCTCTATATTCTTTAAAAAAAACTAACTAATACTGTCACCATTGTTCTGAATTAATTTTTTATGACCGGACATCTTTTTTCGCTAATATTAAGAAAGATATTGCACGTAAAAACTAGTTGTTGGGGGGTCACTATAATACTTACCCATCATGAATATGCATGCTGTTAATCCACCCTTCCCAATCAAACGTCCCCTTCCCACATTATAAAAATTTGAAAATTTTAAAAAATCCCACCCCTCCCCCCCAAAGAAAAAAATCGCTGAAAAATGGAAGTTACGTCTAAAAATTCTGGGAAAAAAAGGGAAACTTTATCTAATGATCGCTGAAAAAATGCTTATTTCGTCAAAGAATCACGAAAAATAACCGGAAATTTCTTCAATTGATCGCGAAAAAATCGTGAATTTTGCCAAAAGATTGCCAAAAAAAGCCACATTTCATTGAAAGATTGCAGTAAAAATGCAAATTATGTCATATCTTAAAAAAGGCAATCAAAGGATCATTTAAAAAACGCGGATTACGTCAAAAAATCCCTTACAAAATTGCGAATTATGTCAAAATATCATGGAAAAATTTTGAATTTCTCAAAGGATTTCCAAAACAAACACATTTTGTCAAAAAATTGTAGAAAAAAAATGCAAATATGTTGTATTTATAAATAATCAAAAAAAGGAAAAAAAAAAAACAAATTCTGTCAAAAAATCACAAAATTTGTAAAAAAAAAAAAAAAAAAAAAAAAAAAAAAAGGTTCAAATTCCATTAAAAAAATCTCAAAAAAGTGCACATTTCATCAAGAATTCACAAAAAAAAAAAAAAAAAAAGAAAAAAAAATACAGTTTTTGTCAAAGGATTGCAGAAAAAGATGCAGTTTTTGAGAGGGATCACAGGGAAAAACCCCAAGATTTTTGAAGAATTGCGGGAGAAATTTTATTTTCGCCAAAGGATTGCAGGAGAAACATGATTTTCATTGTCAAAGGATTGTGGGAGAAATGCGATTTTCATCAAAGCATTGAGGTAAAAATGCTTTTCATCAAAGGATTGCGAGAAAAAATACACTTTTATCAAAGGATCGTAGATATACGATTATCATCGGAAGATCTTGTAAAATACATAAATTTTGCCAGAATCGCAAAAAAAAAAAAAAAAAAAAAATTTTTGTCAAATAATCTGGAAAATGACTAAGTTCATCAAAAAATTGAGTAAAATATGTGAATTTTGGCAAAAAAAAAAAAAAGTAGTAAATTCGTGAATTTTACCAAAAATCATGGAAAATATGGAAATTTTGACTAAAGATTGTGGAAAATACACAAATGTTTTAAATGCAAATTTCATCGAAGAAATGCAAAAAAATGTGCATTTTATCAATTAATTGTCAAAAATGACTCTAATTTCATGAAAAAATTGTGGAAAATTCACAAATTTCCCCGAAGGATCGTGAAAAAAGCGCAAATTTTTCATATGATCGTAGAAAATATGCGAATTTTGGCAAAAAATCGTGGGAAAAACCTCAAATTTTCCCAAAGGATCATGCAAAATCCACAAAATTCGTCAAAGGATCGTGAAAAAATACATTTGCATCAAAACACCATGGAAAAATGTGAATTTCATCAAAAGTCTGTTAGGCTGTAAAAGTTCAGCTTTTTCTTTGCTGGGTCTATGTCTGCTATAAACATTGTAATTGATGCCCTTTTAAATGAATGGAAAATTTGCAATCTCAATTAAGGAGAATCTGAAGTAAATAGAATAGATTCATTTTGGACTACTTCTATCAATGCAAAAGAGAAAAGTGGAGGACTAAAATATCCAAATCCCTCTTTTTTTTTTTTTTTTTTTTTTTAAGAAGAGTAGAATTATTTGTACCATAGCAGTGCTGATGCAGAGCGAGGATTTTTGTTTTCATATCAAATTCTTTCTGATGACTGGGTCTGTATGAAAGAACAAATGCTAAATGCTAGGCTAAACATAGCAGACGCTTTAAGACATCATTATGAAAATCATGCTGCCCTAGTACCAATAACTAGTAAAATGATAAAAGAAAGCTAATATTGCATATCGAAATTATCAAAGTTACCTGCAAAATGAAAAGAGAGAAAAAAAAGGGGGGGGGGGAGAAATCGGGGAGGAAAAAAAGTTGAAAAAATATATATATATATGTAAGTGCAATTGTAGATCTTGAAAAAAAAGTTGGAAGATATGAACAAAAATGTGAGTGAAGAAATAACTATTGGACAGGTTGATCAATGAAGGCAACGAAAGGTTAAAAATTATTTTAGAAAAAGGAAACATAACTGAAGCTAAAGTGGCACAAAGTTTGATTGCATCTGGTATAACAGCTAACAAGGAGCTGAAAGTAAAAAATGATAAAGCTGATAGCTTGTCTAATGTTATAAATAAAAGAAAAAATATTATGGGTAAGAAACATAAAGTTTAATTTTAGAAATCTGTAAATATTATATTTGGTTAAAAAAATTAAAAACAAAAATGAATTTTTTTTTTTTTTTTTTTTTTGTTAAAAATTGTTTTTATTTTGTATAACTTTGTTTGTTTTTCAGATCCCTAAAAGGTCCTTATTTTAGACTTTATGTCCCTAAAAGGTCCCTAATTTTTAATCATTAGATCCCTAAGTCCCTACTATTTTGTACCAAAATTGCTGGAAGCCCTGTAATCAGGGAACTTTTTTTTCATCATTTCTGTTGCCACCCTGAACATATTCATAAGCTAATGTTCTACAGTTGATTTTTACTGTTCAACAATCTCAGAAATTTTTACTTTCTTCTATCTTCAATAGAAGAAAGTATTGTAATAAAAATTTTTTTCGACTTCCGGTTTTCAACGGAATTACATGTTTTAGGGGGCAGAGATTCCAAAAAACATGTTTTTACAAAATGTCTGTCTGTGTGTCT
Source organism: Maratus speculifer (assembly GCA_964019185.1). NCBI lineage: Eukaryota > Metazoa > Arthropoda > Arachnida > Araneae > Salticidae > Maratus > Maratus speculifer. Next base: position 111,369,643 of record OZ025300.1, read on the forward strand.
GTCTGTATGTCGCCATTCTACCATCAAAAAGTATATGAAGTTATGCATAGAATCGAACCAAATTTTTTGTGAATGTTTTTGGCTGTGGCAAGCAGGTCCTCCTTCAGTTTTGAAATATTTTGCCAAAAGGGGGCGTTGCAATTGCAATTTTTGTGCCATTTTCAATATTGTACCGACCAAAAGTATATGAAGTTATGCATCGAGTTGCACCAAATTTTTTGTGTAAGTGTGTGACTATGGCTAATTGGTCCTCCCTGAATTTGATAATAATCTGCCTGAAGGGGGCGCTGCAATCGCGAATTTTGTGCCATTTTCAATATTGTACCGACCAAAAGTATATGAAGTTATGCATCAAATTGCACCAAATTTTTTGTGTATGTGTATGACTAAAACTAGTTGGTCCTCCCTGAATTTGAAAAAAATCCGTCTGAAGGGGGCGCTGCAATCGCGATTTTTGTGCCATTTTCAATATTGTACCGATCAAAAGTACATGAAGTTATGCATCGAATTGAACGAAATATTTTGTGTAAGTGTATGCCTATGGCAAGTTGGATCGCCCTGAATCTGAAAATAATCCGCCGGAAGGGGGCACTGCAATAGCGAATTTTATGCCATTTTCAATATTTCACCACATAAAAGTGAATAAAGTTAGTTCTAGAACTGAAGTAAATTTTTTGTATCTGATTATTTTATGCCATTTTCAATATTGCACCACATAAAAGTGTATTAAGTTAGTTCTAGAACTGAACTAAATTTTTTGTATCTGATTATTTTTTGATAAGGCAAGTAGGTCCTCCCTGAATTTGAAAAAAAAGTCTGCCTATTATTCTATTGTTCATCGGCTCGTGCAGAGAGGGAAATTCGTTTTTACTCCGATTAATTTATCGAAGCAGAGATTTTAAGATGAAAATCAAAGTTGGTATCGTAGTGAATTAAAATTATTAAAGCATTAAAATGAATAACTTTTTTTTTAATATTAAAATATACGTATGAGATAAAAGAAAGTTTTGGGATTGGCACATCCAACTAGTTTATATTTTGTTGAAACTAATATTTTGATTTTGTGATATTTTATTACAATATGTTCTGTTTATTTTGTATAAATATAGTGTTGCCTTTAGACTAATTTGGTAGGACACAACACCTCACGTCCTTTTTTTTTTTTTTTTTTTTTTTTTTTTTTTTTTTTTTTTTTTTAAACTTACTACCTTTTTTTAAATAATATATTTTATGTGTCCAGTGGGCCTTATATCCTTTTAGACATGTTCATTTTATTTCTTTTTTTGGTCGTGAGAGTAAAAATCATCGAAAGTATCCTCTGATTGCGGGAAATAATCCATAAATTTTGTCATTTGGTTAAAAATATATATATATATATATATTACAAAATGTTTTAGTTGATTATGTAGATAAAAAAATAATAATCCGAGAAATTTGATATTTGATTGCTGAGGAAATATTGTCCGATTCTTCAGTCAGTCGCAGGCTGAAAAAGAAATTGTGAAATTCGTCCACCTATCGCATGAAGGAAAAAAGCCCTATGAGTTTATCCAGCAAATCATGAGAAAAAATCCAGAAATTCACCAATTGTTAATTGAAAAAAATAATAATAATTTGAGAAATTTGACATTTGATTGCAGCGGAAATATTGTCGAATTCTTCAGTCAGTCGCAGGGTGAAAAAAATTGTGAAATTCGTCCACCTATCGCATGAAGGAAAAAAGCCCTGTGAGTTATCCAGCAAAATCATGAGGAAAAAATCCAGAAATTCGCCATTTGTTAATTGAAAATATCACAAAATTCATTTGGTTACGAGAAAAACACGAAATTCAATAATCAAACACTCTGGAAAAAAAAAAAAAAAAAATCAAAATTCATTAATTATTTGTAAAGGTAAAGATAGCCTGGAAGTTTTACCAGTAGGCAAAAATAAAGTATCACTAAATTATTCAATCAGTTGCTTTAAAATATTATAAAATACATCAGTCTTTCACAGGAAAAAGAGTAAAAAATGTTAGTTAATCATGGGGGGAGGGGACATGAAACTTGTTGTTCAATTGTAGAAAAAAAATCTGTGATTTAATCATTTGGTTCCAAATTAAAGATGCAAAGTTTACCAATTGCTAGAAGGAAACTATTGATAAATTCATCAATTAGTCATGAAATTTCTCAGCTGATTTCTGAAAATTTTTTAGACTTTGTCGATTGGCAGCATCGAAATAAAATATTGCAAAATTTATTAGTCAATTGTGTAAAAAATTTAATGTATCAATATATATTATTGGGGAAATTCTTCATCAGTTTGAAGAAAAAATAATAGCAAAATTCAATTGAATATTGGGAAAAAATTCAAAATTTGTCAATCTGTCGATAAATAGTAGAAATAAATAATTAACTATTAACAAAATAATTTAAAACTAAAATGAAATAGTAATAAACATTTTTTTTATTGTACTTTAAGAGGAATGAATTCTACTGCAAACCAGGGTTGGAAAAAAACCAGGTTTTTTCGAAAAAAACCCAAAAAAAAGGTTTTTTTGGTTTAAACCAGGTTTTTTTGGTTTAAACCGGGTTTTTTTAGAAACATCCTTTCTTATTACATATACATGCATATTTACTGATAAAAACAGGCATTATTGGTTTATAAGCAGTATAACTTCATTTAAAATAATTTAGATTTAATAATTATAGTGAATTTATACTGAAAATTGAAAATTCATTTTTTAATTTAAACAGTTTTAGCAAACAATCTTATGTTGAAAGTTTTAACTGTTCTACACAGTGAGCCATTGATGACATGTAAATCTTTATAAACAATCTTTTGATTACTAATAATAAACATTTGGATGTAGTTTGATAAACATTCTTTTCCACAATTATTCAAATAATAAATTACAAATACTTCTTAGGATTTTTCTTTCTGAGTGACAATTTGAAGTTAACATTTTTAGTCGTTACATTCAGCAGATAGCAGAGGGGGGGGGGGGGAATATTATTGAAATGCTATAACTAGCAATCAGCCTTTGCTTTTAATTAGAGATGCACCGGATGTGGATTTTTGCCGGATACCGAATAACGGATATCCGGCACAAAATTTTACCGAATATCCGGTATCCGGCCGAATAATTTCTCATTTTTAATTTTAATAATATTTCAATTTTATGCTTGTTTAAAGAAAAAAAAATTATTGTAATTTTATATTATGCAAGTATTAATAGATTTCAATTCACTTATTAAGTCAAAGTTACTTAAAAACATAGTAATAATTAAATATTGAAATGTAATAATATTTTGCCTTTTCAATATTACTTACAAAACTTCTAACTTTACATGCATATTTTTTTCTACCCTTTCTTTAGTCTCTATCACCAGATTTAGGTAGTGTCTTGATGTTTTTATAGATGCATTGTATCGATTAACAAACAGAAAAAAATATTTTTACCCTGTTGACACATAATTAACAAAAATGGGATAGTTATGTATGTTACTCCTCTTGACTCTGAGTGAGCATTACAGTTTTCCTATTAAGCTCTTTTTGCATTGTAGAGCAAGTTTCAGAATGAACTTTATTTAAAATATCACTTGCAATTTTAACATGAGCGGGTGACTTATATAACAAGGCAATATAACAAGTTCAATTGTTTTGGAAATTTTTACTAAAATATGTTTTATTTAAAAATGCAATTTGTATATTTAATGATTTTTTTTCTTTTGTTTTTACCACATTTTTTTCTATTGTTGACTGCTTAACTTGTGCAATTGATGTTCCAACAAAAATTGAATGGTTTCTTTATTATCAGCACCATTTTGTTCTTGATTTTCTAAAGAAACACACTTTGAATCTGGAGTATGAATATTCATAAATAAACTCTTTAGTTTGTTGGAAACTTTATTTTTCTACATAGTTTTTAATCCTCAATACTTTAGCACTTATAAGATGGCCCCATTGTACACATTTCAGACTCGGATTTTTGACGTATTAACAGCCACTTCATAAAACTTTTAGATTAGATATTTATACCTTTCTCTTTTGTTGATATTAATAATTCAAATTAATAATAAAGTTATTAACAAAACACTTGAGAAGAACTATAAAAGTCTACTACTTCATTACAAAAAAAAAAAAAAAAAAAAAAAAAAAGAAAGCAAAACAAAGTTGAAATTGTAGTTGATATTCTAGTTTTGGTTTTACAATTACAGTTATGACAGAATTATTGAACACTGCAGTTAAATTTTGACTGGTGAAAATTACAATAAAACTTTTGAGAGGTGTAAAATTACTTCATTACTGAAATTTAAGAACAATTTTTAAGAGAAATAAAAAATGTGAAGTTGAAGTACATATTCTAGTTTTGTTTTTACAATTGCTGTTATAGGTTATGACAAAATATTGTCATACTTTAAATATATCTTCATTTACATATAAACATTATAATTTCATAATTGTGAAAATATACAAGTATTTATTTTTGTTAACGTTGCTTTTTAATAAGAAAAGGTATGCAAGGAGCAAATTAGTTTTACATTTGTTTTTAAATATAAAAAACAGAATTTAAAAAATGTTTTACTATCCGGCAACCGGATATTAAAATATTCGGCCAGAACGAATATCCTGTTCGAGTGCCGAATAAGCAGTATATCTGGCAGGAGCCGGATATCCGGTTCATACCTACTTTTAATTCTTCAAGATAATCTCCCAAAAGGAAAATTTATTTTACAGCTTGTGCAAAATCTTAAAAGATCATTGTGTTACATTATTAATTGCATTAAATAATCTGCATTATTAAAAATATTAAAATATTTTATACTAAATATTGAATCCATTTTATCTTTGATCAATTCATATGATTAAAGTTTTTTCTTTAGAGCAATAGATATGTTCACCAATGTGTACTGATTTTAATCCTATGCATAAAAAAGATGTAAACCCAATATATCTAATGCTTATTGCTGAAATAAAGTGTTAAAAGTAGAAATTATTTATATCCAATAATCTGAAACTCGTAAATTATAAAGAAAAAAAGAAAATGTCATTAGATTTCGTCTAAAAAACAAATTACTTTTTTTTTAATAGAAAAAACCAATTGGTTTAATCCTATGCATTAAAAAAGACCTAAACCCACTATTTATAATACTTATTACTGAAATAAAGTGTTAAAAGTAGAAATTATTTATGTCTATTAATCTGAAACACGCAAATTATAAAGAAAAAGTCATTAGATTTCTTCTAAAAAAACCAACTGGTTTTTTTGAGAAAAAAACCATTTGGTTTAAACCATGGTTAAAACCAATTGGTTTAAACCGTGCCAACCCTGCTGCAAACTATCAAAGTTCAAATTAAATTAAGTCTACTGTAATAATAAAATATATCTTAACTTTTGATGCATTCTTGTTTCATTGTTAGTTTTGATTCATAATTTTTGCATCATTGTCTCATTCTTTTTTTTTTTTTTTTTTTTTTTACTTTATTACAGAGATTAGGAGTTGAACCACAAGCTGGAAGTGGCATGTCATCTCCCGTTCGTTCTCATAGTGGAACAGATACACCTGATTCTACAACTATAGGAGATGAGGTAATTTATATTAGGTTTAACCCTTTCCAGCACACTGTGCCTGGTCTGGGATACCTAATTTTCATTCTAAACATGCAAACAGCACCAATAATATTTTAGTAAAATTTTGCTTTTACAATAAAAACTGAAATTCATGAATTCAAAATATTTAAAAAATTTGTTTGTAAATTTTGGTGTCAATTGATAATTTCTCATTTTACTACAAATTTTGCCCGTGCCGGAAAGGGTTGATATAATTTGAAGCCTACATTTTAAGTCATGTATACAAAAAAATTTTTATTTCTTTAAATAATTTATGAAGCTAATTATTTTTCTTTGTTATTATTTTTAAAAAGTACTATTCCTAATATTTTTTTTAATTAATAATTTTATATTTAACATTTTAAATTAAAAGCTTTGGCATGTGATTAATCATTACAGGGCTTGAAATTCCATTTCTTCTAGGAAAGGAGTCTCTTACCAACATTTATAAAATGGAGGGGAGTTCAACTCTTTGGAAGGCAAAAAAAAAAAACTTTCAAACCAACTGGCATTTTAAATCTTTTAAAAGAATTGAACAGAGGTGCAGAAAATGTTTCTATTCCCAACATTTCCCCCAATCCACATGAAAATTTCCCCAATATTTTACGCTATGTTGTAAGTAAAAGTTGTATTATCGTAGGCATAAAAAAATTATTTGTGCAAATTTTCCCTACTTATACACAAGTATACACAAGTATATACATATGACAGGAATGATTCTGGGTGACAAAATAAGCAGTTTTTGGAGATCTATTGATGAACTTTGCGGTTATTTCACCCTCTTTTCACGAAATTCGCGGTTCTTTGTTAAAATTTGCAGTTCTTTTGTGTTATTGTCAACAAAATTTGCAGGGGTTTTCGAACATTTTTTAAAAGAATGCGTTTTTTTGAGGGTTTTTTTTGCGATTTTTTTTTTTTTTTTTTTTTTTTTTTGTGTGTTGTTGTCAACAAAATTTCCAGCTGTTTTCGACCATTTTTTGAAGAAATGCAGGCTTTTTTGTCGGTCTTTTGATGAAATTTGCGGTTATTTTGCGTTCTTGTGACAAAATCGCTTTTTTTTTCGCAATTATTGGACAAAATTCGCGATATTTTTATATCCAAATTTTCAGATTGATGACAGATTTTTCTTTCCGTAATTTTCCGAAACGAATACCTTAAATTTTCGGAAAATTCGGAATAGAATCCCCCCCCACCCCCCGATATACAATACATGTTGTTCAGGGATCGATTTTGTGTAGGTCGCCATACGGATCTCTTTATTTATAGTGAATTTTTTCTATCTCAGGGAATTATAGAATTTGTTGCAAAATCAATTGCATATGTTTCTGCAAAATTTCCTCAAGTGGTTAAAATTTCCCCCGATCCTAGATCGCCGGATCGGACATATTCTGCACCCCTGGAATTGAATTAATGCAGACACCAAAAAAAAAAAAAAAAAAAAAAACCCTTCTCCATCAAGCAGGTTGGAAAGAGAGAGGACAACGTAAAATTTGTTTATCAATCTCAGTAAAATATCATGAAATCTCTCAATTGATTGCAGTAATTTTGAAGTTTCTCTGTAAGTCACAGGAGAATACTGGGAAATTTTTCACTTGGATGCAAGGAGAAAACAATTTCATCAGTCTATCACAAAACGTAACTGTGAAATTCACACTCAGTAAATAAGTTTCTGAAATTCCCAGCAATTTTTTTTTTTTTTTAAGGTTACAGCAAAGGGGGAAAGGGAGAAGAAATATCCTCACGCAGACCTATTTATGTTTCTTGCAAGTTGAATAAACTTTTTTTTGGTTTAAGTCAATTTTAAGCTGAATATAGAGTCCTGAAAATTGGAAAAAATTGGGTTAAATTCAAAACTTAGTTGTTTATATTATTTTAGATTAAAAACTATACCTATAATATTAAACAGATAATGGTCTGTCTCTGTACTGTTTCTTAAAGAGACTACTAGGTTTTTGTTGTGACTCTGGTGAAATTTGCATTTTTCCTGTCATCTTTTGCAGGGATATGCTTAGGAAAATTTTAGATCCTTTAAAGGACTCTTCACAAAATAATTTATCCCTAAACAGGATTTTTCACAAAATTGTTTCTTTCTTAAATAGAGCTTTCACAGAATTTTTTCACCTTCAAACTGAACTTTTCACAAATTTAATCATTTAAAAATAAAATCTAGCCTGTAAATACACAATTGAACTCACCAAAGATCATATTACTTAGCTTTTTCATACATCAAGGATAGAACCTGAAGACTTCGATAATTTAAAGTTCACAAAATTATGACTAGAATTTTCACAAATGTAAGAAAAACTTCACAATTTTACAAAAACAAGACCCTGTGAAAAAAGTCTGGACAGACCCCTGCTTTGACGAATTTTGCAGTTTTTTATTGTAATTCATATTTTTTTCCACGAAACTTGCATTTTTCATAGTCCTTTGACAAAATTTAATATTTATTTGTGATTCTTTGTCAAAATATTTATTTTCTCTGCATTCTTTTGCCTGAATGTTCATTTTTTTTTTTTTTTTTTTTTTTTTTTTCCATGATTCGTTTATAAAATGTGCATTTTTCTGCAATCCTTTGGCAAAATTGTAGGTTTTTTGCTATTTTTTGACAAAATTTGCATTTTATTCATGATTCTTCAACAAAATTTGCATTTTATTTGCAATTCTTTGACAAATTTGCATTTTATTTTTTGACAAAAATTGCATTTTATTTCCAATCATTTGATAAAATTTACATTTATGTGCAATCAATTGACAATACTTACATTTATGTGCAATCAATTGACAAAATTTACATTTTATTCATGATTCTTTGACAAAATTTGCATTTTATTCGCAATTCTTTGACATTCAGGATTGTGATGTAACACATATTCTATTACATATATTTCTATTATTTTTTCAATTATGAGTTCCCCCCCTCTTTCATCAGAACATTTGTACTACGATCTCGGCCTAGCAAAAAAAACCGTGCCTTTTATTTCATCTTTTCCGGCGATCTCGGACACACACATACGAAATGTGTCCTAATTTTCATATTTAGCTACCATAGAACTATAGCACAAAAAAGGTGGCCCTTTATTTCCAAAAACTTCGCCACCTCAGAACTATTATGCCGCGTGAAGAAGGGTTTTTTGTTTCTGGAGAAGTTGTCCAATTGTAAACAATGCGATGAGACGAAAATGTGATTTGTGCGTGGACCGTGTTTTGTTTCGGTTCCGGATGGTGCAGTGCAGAATGTTCGACGATGGCGAGGATAATGCGTGGAATCTTGTGTTTCAGTGGTGTCTCAATTCTGCAAAGTTGTTATCCTACAAAGTGGTTCTACAATGAAGTGTTGGTGAGTTCTGCGAATAAAAAAATAATTAAGCCGTCTTCATTTTCTGTGTGGGAGCTTCTAATTTAACTCTCCTTAATGTTGAAACCCCCCCCCCCATCTCAGAACAAATTTCGGAACGCTGGACAAAAAAGGAACTCTGCTGCAACTTATCATTTGAGTAATAGTCTCAGAAAGAACATTTTTTTTGTTTCTCGTTATTCCCCCCCCCCCCCCCAAAAAAAAAAGGAAATGTATTTATTTTTTTCTTATGATGTTGTTTTCAGCTTAGAAGAAAGGTAATGTACAGATTCTTTTTCTTTATTTTCTTTTTGTGTTTCATATTATATATTTGCTTTTATGTTATTATTATTTGTAATTGATTATGATATATTTCAACAAGCTTAAGTATTTATAACTATATATATATATTTTGAAAATGACTTCATCAAAGAATAATTTTAATATTTCTGTACCTTGCTATGAAGGTGATCCAACCACTTTGGATTTTTTCTTTGATGTAGTTAGTAATTATGCTAAAATACAAAAATGGACAGATGATCAGGAGGTCTTGTTTCTCAAAACAAAATTAGCAGGACCTGCCCTAAAATTTTTTCTTGAAAATGACAAAATTAGAAATTCAAATAGTGTAAAACTAATTAAATAGGAACTTTCACGATTTTTCTCAAAAGAATCTCAAACAGTTATAGATATCAAATTTGATAACATAAAACTCTTACCTAATGAAAGTATCAGTAATTTTTCCCATAGATTGAACACTTTGGCCAATAAGGCTTTTAAAACGAAAGATCCTGAATTTCTTAACGAAATAAAATATAAGAAACTTTTGCAGTGTTTATCAACTGATATTCGAATCAAAATTAAGGAGGAAAAAATTGATGACTATGACAAAGCAGTAGAAAGAGCAGAGTTTTTGCAAAATATTTTGTCAAATGAAAAATTAATTAATATTCATAATGAATATTCTAATCATATTGATTTTTCTAAACAGATATCTGAATTATCAGAGAAAATAAATGCTTTGTCATTTGTAAACAATACACAGAAAGATGACACTAAACAAACCCAAACACGTCCTAGTTTTAAGAAGGACACTCGTGAGTTGTACAAATCAAAAAACTCTAGAAATTTTGATTTTAAGTTTCAAAATAAAAATAACAGAAAGGTAAATATTTGTCAAATTTGTTCTAAGCGAGGTCATTTGGCCCTCCAATGTTTTAAGTATAAGAATTTGTGTAAGAGAAAGAAATCTTATGATCAGAATTATTATGGACAATATAGAAATACTAATTTTGATAATTCTGGTTATAACCAATTTCAGCCTTTAAACGACCAGTGAGACGCAGTACAGCTGATGAGCTGTTGTCTCGAAACTGTCTTGGGTCATCAGCAAATAAATTTAAACTGTCTGATGAAGGACAAGTTAAATCCACTTATTCACAAACATCTAAGGAAATTCAGATTTGCAACAATCAGTCAACACAGACTGATGAAAAAGTAGTTATTTATAATGTATATGATAAGTGTTCGTTTTTACCTATTATTTCCAGTAAGTTTGGCAAATTTGAGGCATTTTTATTACTGGATACAGGAAGTTCAATTTCAATTTTATCACTTAATTTCTTTAATGAAATAAAAAAGGATGTTTGTTACAAACATTTAGCTTCTTCAGTAACTATTTCAACTGTTAATTCTGCTGTTAAATTCTCTTCTTGCATTTCTGTGTCTATCAAAATTGGTAAAATATTCTTTCGGCATACCTTTTATATTGTTGAAATTGCAAATTCTTCAGAATTTGTTGGAATTTTAGGCTATGATTTTATTGTGAAAAATAATATTGTTATTAATCCCAGTGATAATACTGCCTCAATAAATGGTGTTGAAGTACCATTAAAAAATAAATGTAGAAAAAGTCAAATAAATGCAATGTGTATTGATGAAAGTTCTGAAAGTGAGGTAAATAATAATGACAGTAGTTCAAGTGATATTGTGCATAAAGTTAACAGTAATGAATCGCATGATCAGATTTGTGCATATCTTGCACACAAAGTGAACTTAAATCCGTATGAACACAAATTTGTAAAAATTAAAACTGACATCTCATCAGATCAAGATGAGATGCTATTTTGTAGTAATAGTTCCTCTAATAATGTGTTATGTCATGATGCACTTATAAAATTAGATTCTAAAGTTCAAAATATTTCATATCCCAAAATCATGCATGTTTACATTGAAAATTTATCTGATCATGTTGTTCATTTGAATAAAAATATGGAAATAGGTTATCTGTGTATACCAGATGAAATTGTTGATCAAAATGAACTGGAAAGTAATTTAAATTCTTCAATAAATGAAAATTATTGTAATTTTATTACTGCATCTGATCAAGTACTTGCTCAAAGAAAAAAAGATCTTTCTATAAATGATTTTAAATTGGATCATTTAGAAGCAAATGAAAAGAAGGAAATCTCTGATCTTCTCTTAAAATATTATTCTGCTTTTTCAAAATCTCTTAAGACACTTGGTCATACTGATCGCATTGTACCTAATATCAAATTTATTAATGACTTCCCAATAAAAACTTTACCGTTTAGCATTCCCCAAGCACTTCAGGCAGATGCTAAAGAGCAAATAGATAATCTTGTTGAAGCAGGAATAATAGAGAGGCATTGCTCTGAATGGTCTTGCCCTATCTTAATTGTCAAGAAAAAGTCTGACGGTTCAGGTAAACAGAAATATCGTTTAGCGTTAGATTTGAGAATGCTTAATTCAGTTATTCAGGGATCTTCTTATCCTCTTCCCAAAATTCAAAATATTATTGCTAATTTATCCTCTTATAAATATTTCACTAGCTTAGATTTAAAACAAGCTTACCATCAAATTGACTTGCCACCAGAATTGCAAGATAAATTGACATTTACATCTGAGTATGGCTCTTATAAGTATAAACGTTTAGTTTTTGGCTTAAAAAATTCTGCCTCAGTGTTTCAAGCACTAATGGACATGATTTTAGATGAAATAAATTTGGAAGGTATATTTACATATCAAGATGATTTTATATTTGGTTCAAACACATTTCAAGAGACATTACAAAAACTTGAGAAAATTTTACAGGTTTTATCAAAGTATAATTTGACTCTTGCCCCCAACAAATGTACTTTTCATCAGACTTCCACAAACTATCTAGGTTTTCACATTGAAAATCATGCAATAAGTCCCATTCAAAGTAATATTTTGCGAATAACATCTTTTCCGGTACCAACAACTAAACGCCAACTAAAAGGTTTTATTGGTTTAGCGACCTTTTATAGAAGTTTAATACCCAAATTTTCTGAAATCATACATCCATTAATTCAGCTTACCAGGCCTAAAGAAAAATTTCGCTGGACCTCTGAAAACGACAAAATTTTTAATAATATTCAAAAAATGTTTTTTTCTGAACCAATTGTTCATTTACCAGATTGGGACAAACCATTTTTCTTAAATACAGATGCGTCAAAAATTGCTATTTCAGCTGTATTACTTCAAACATTTGATAATAACTTACTACCAGTTGCATATTTTTCTAAAGCATTATCCCCTTCTGAAAAAAAATACCCTGTGATTAAGCTAGAATTAATGGCTATTTACAAAGCAGTTGTTGCATTTAAATATTATCTTTATAACAGAAATTTCACTATTTTGTCTGACAGTGCTCCATTAAAACACTATAAGAAGGTTAATAACCCTGCGGATATTATAACTAGATGGCTCACCGAGTTATCCGAATATTCATTCAATTTTCAACACATTCCAGGTTCTTCAAATGTACTTGCTGACTATCTTTCTAGAAATAATTTCAAAAATAATCAACAAACACTAGACACAAATCCTGAATTAGTATATGATACCACTCACATTCTTCCTATCATTGAGAATGATGAGCATGAAAATACTATCTCTGAGTCACATTCAATTAATTATTTGACTGTTGGTAATTCCGAAAATCATAAAGATCCTTTGCTTGAAATATCAAACCAAACATTTGTTAATGAACAGTTAAAAGATACAGAATTATCTGTTATATATAATGAAATATTAAACAATGGTAGTTCAGATAAATATGACATGTACTTTATTCATCCTGATACTAAAGTGTTGATGTTTAAAAAAAACATGCCACACGACTCAACATTTTCTTATCACATTGTGGTACCACACTCATTAAAAGCTAAGGTTTTAGCAATTTCACATCTTTCACATTTCGGTCTAAAGAAAACCTATGAATTTGTAAGTAAAAGATATTTTTGGAAAGGTATTTACACAGACACATTAAATTATGTTGCGTCATGTATTAAATGTTTGCAACATAAACATCACAAAACACAGCCTGCACCTTTGCAAGCAACGTACACTCCAAAACAAGCAGGTCATACTGTAGCAATTGACATTGTAGGTCCTTTTAAAAATGGTTATTCAGTATTAACAGTAACTGATCACTTTTCTAGACATATGGAATTATATCCTTTAAAGGAGACTTCTGCTAATAAAGTTGTTGAATCACTGTTTAAATATTTCACATGCTTTGGGAGACCGTGCGTAATTTTGTCTGATCTAGGTTCCCAATTTATTTCCAGTGTTTACAACATTTTTAATGAAACATTAGGTATAAAAATATATCATTCTTCAGTCTCGCACCCCCAATCGAACTCGATTGCTGAAAGAATCAATTCTTCAATCAAAACTTCAGTTAATACTTTATTACTTGAAGGACACTCTTTTGAACATGCATTGTTGATTCACAAATGCTTATACAATGGCTCCACACACTCATCTACAAAATTCTCACCAAATCTTTTACATTTTGGGCGTGAGTTATCATTAATATTTGATACATATGACACTCATGCAAATCAACCATTTCTTGATAATGTTGACACTTATAAATTATTAAAAGAACTGGATGCAATGTACCAAAAAGCTTATGAAAACATTGTGTCTGCTCAACATCAAAGAAACTTAAAATTTTCACAATTTGCAAAACTACGTCCTCTAACTGTCCATGATATTGTTTACCTAAAATCTCGAGATAAATATAAACCAAAATATACTGGTCCTTATGAAATTATTATGAAACATTCACCTGTTTCATTTACTATAAGGAAATATCAGTATTCACATGCTCCTTCTTTTAGAGTGCATATAGATAGACTTTTACTTGCTCCACCTAGAAATGCATACCTTAATTCCAACTTTAATAAAAATGTAAGCTCTAATATTAATAACAACAATAATAATTATCAGCAGTACAATAGCAATAGCTCTCCTCAAAACATTATTTCAGGATATAATCTTAGACCAAGAAAATAAATGTAATGCCCCATGTTTTGTGTTAACTGGCCAGGACACAGAATTATGTTTAGTTGTGTACTATGTACTGAATCTTTTACTGGTCTACTGCTGGTTCAGTTCATTGTGTATTAGATTCTTTATGCAGTGTACAATTTGGTTTTATATTTTATTTTCATACTACTATTTTGATATTTGTGTACTTTAATATTTTGACAAGTTTATTTCATAAGGTGCTTATGTAAATTTGCTCTACACTCTATTGGAGTGGCATTTTACATTTCCAGAATTTTTTTTAATACTGATCAGTGTTGATTTTTTTGTATTTACATATTATGCATATTTTGATTCTTACATTTTAATAAAGGTATTATGTTTTTGCAAATTTCATTCAACTATAAACATTGTATCAAGTCAGTATTTAGAATTTTTATATATATAAAAACAAAATCCTTTTTCAGCATTTATTTAAATGTGTGTTTAAACAGTGTATGTAAACTGTTATGATAATTTGATGTAACAAGTTGCAAGTATTTTCAAGCAACAGCAACATAAAAGACAATTTCTATAAATAAAAAATATGTCATCTAAAGATTTGCTTTTACAGCAGAACTGTTTTTTTGTAAGCGATGACGAAGACATGCTTACACTTGAATGATGACGAAGACATGCTTACACTTGAATAATGAAACGAAGAATATAAAAAATAAGTTGTGTATACACATCAAATTGCTGGATATTAAAAGCAATGACTAGCATATATGCATGTATATAAAGGCCTAGGCATAAGTTGAAGTTTATTTTTTTTGGTAACATTTTGTGTATCGTATTGTGTTTTATATATATCATATATAATTTGTAATTTTTATAAACATATAATTATTCTTATTTTATAAGTGTATATTTTGCTTGTGCTTTGTACATAGATTCCCAACACTTTAAATTTTTTTTTATAAGAAAAAATATTTTTTTTCCTTCGCCAAAAAAAATATTTTTTTGGTGGTTCTTCGAGTGATAATATGTGATGTAACACATATTCTATTACATATATTTCTATTATTTTTTCAATTATGAGTTCCCCCCCTCTTTTAAAATTTAATTTTAAAAGAAAAGCATTTTTAATAGTTATTGTTATTGTGTGTTCGTCTCCAAGTGCATATAAAATAATATTAATAAATAAAAAGAACAAATAATAAATTAGTTTTAAAATATCATTCCATTTCTAGATTTTTCTTTCTTGTTCTTCAGTTGATTAAATATCAAACGACTGTTTTATGTAACTGCTATTTTTTATTTCCCAATCATTTCATTTTGTCTTGTATAAAGAACTTAATTTGTTACCTGTTGTGAAATTCCGTTTAGGGTTGCCGGCTGCTGCACGTTCTCGCCACGAGCGATAAAGACTATATTCTTGGCAACACTCTTTTTTTAAATTTTCCCCTTTGTTTATCATGTAACGGTCTTTTTTACCTGTACATTGTTTTGCTCAGATTGGGAATCTATTCTATGCCAAAAGACTTTTTTTGGCGTTTGTGAAATCTGAAATTTTTGTCAGTTTTACGTTTGTCACTGCTAAGAGAAGATGCACGCTCTCTGTCGTCAGCGATGTCTAATGTTTTCTATATTATGTTTGAAGACATTTCAAATTATCGTGCTGCTTACAGACTAATGTTTTCTGTGTAATGTTCAATGGCATTTTATATTACCGTGCTGCATACTTAACGTTTATGGATATTCAACTTCTTGTGCTTTTGAAAAATAAAAAAATAGTCAAGATGATCTCTGAGAACTGATTTTCCTTAATGAAAATGTCTTCATTTTTTTAATTTCAGAAACAAAAGTAAAATCTGGACCTGGTGTTCATCACAACATTTGTACTACGATCTCGGCCTAGCAAAAAAAACCGTGCCTTTTATTTCATCTTTTCCGGCGATCTCGGACACACACATACGAAATGTGTCCTAATTTTCATATTTAGCTACCATAGAACTATAGCACAAAAAAGGTGGCCCTTTATTTCCAAAAACTTCGCCACCTCAGAACTATTTTGCCATCATAAGGATTTTTTTTTTTACGAAATTTGCGTTTTAGTCTGGATTATTTTGTGGGATATGTTTAAGAAAATTTTAGGTCCATTAAAGGACCCTTCACAAAATTATTTATTTTAAAACAGGATCCTTCACAAATTTTTTTTATCCCATATCAGGACAAGGACCCTTTACAAAATTATTTACCTTAAAACAGGATCTTTCACAAAAATTTTTATCCCATATCAGGGCCCTTCACAAAATTATTTGTCTCTTAAATTTGTCTCTTTTTGCAGAATTTTTTCACTTTCAAATTGAACTTTTCACAAGTTTAACCATTTAAAATAAAATTTGGCCTGTAAATAAACTTATACGCACCAATGAACTTATTACTTAACTTTTTATGTATGAATGATTGAATCTGAATACATCAATAATTTAAAATTCACAAAATTATGACTATAATTTTCACAAATATAAGAAACTTCAAAATTTCACAAAAACAGGACCCTGTGAGAAAAAGCCTGGACAGATCCCTGATTTTACTAAATTTGCGTTTTAGTCTTGATCATTTTACAAAATTTCCATTTTAGTTGTAATCCTTAGAAGAAATTTGTATTTTGTTCGCAATCCTTTGAAGAAATTTGCATTTTATTCATAATTTTTCAATGTAATTTGCATTTTATTCACAATTGATTGACGAAATTTGAATTTGATTTGTGATTCTTTTGACAAAATTTCTTTTCTATTTTTTTTTTTTCTTTTTTGCAATTCTTTGACAAAATTTGTGCTTTATTCATAATCTTTTGACAAAATTAGCATTTTTCTTCACAATCTTTTGTAATGAAATTGTCATTTTTTTCCTCTGAACAATTGACTAAACTGTTTTTTGTGACCATTTGTCAAACTTGGGGCATTTTCCAGACTGTCTGATTTTTCATGATTTTTCAGAATAAAATGGCTTAAACTTTAGAACAGAATCATCCCTGAATTTGCCAACAGTTGCAGAAAATAAGGCAAAACCTGTCAATCGATATTGGAAAAAAAAAAATCTTGAAATTTGTCTTGTGGTTGCAGGAAAAAACTGTGAATTTCATCTGTCGGTCGCAGGAGAAGGTCCTGAATTTCCACAATCTTTCATGGTAAAAAATTCACAAAATGTTCTTATCTATTGCTCGAAAATCTCACAAAATTCACCTTGCGTTCACAGGAGTTGATCATAGTTACAAAATGCAGCTTTTTTTTAGAAAACTAGGGGGGGCGGAGCCCCCCTGCTCGCTACGCTCGCCAACCCCCCGTGTAATCGCTTCGCGATTCCAAGTTGTAGGCTACCCCTGCTTGCTGCGCTCGCCAATACCCCATGGAATCGCTTCGCGATTCCGTTCAGTATTGCTTTGCAATCCCGAGACGGAGCCCTTTCCTGATTGGTCTATTCGACTCATGGAAAATGTGGTCCACCCAGACGCATTATTTCCAAAAACCTTACACATCAGCGTCATTCCTGGAGATTTGTTTAAGACTAGTTTTTTTTTTTTTTTTTTTTTACTATAGAATGATAGCGAATTTTTTTTTTTTTTTTGGGGGGGGGGGGGGGGGAGCTTCCCATCTATGATGTTCTTTCAAAATTTTGGATGCAAATCCCATCATCCCGCCCTAAAATTCAAGCCCTGGATTAAATAAAATATATTTTATTACAATTGATTGATAAGACACAGGTGGTATTATAAGGTCATTATGTAGAAACAATTTTCTACATTATTATGTTTTCTTTCTTTAATATCCTTGAGAAGTCAATGATTATGCTAAATTATTTAAAAAGCAATAATATGTATACAGAAATATGTTTTTTTACAGGCTGCTGCTAATTTTTTGGCTGAACAAGATGAACAATCAAATGATTTTGAAGCATCTGTTATGGACAAAAGGAAAATTATGGGATTGCAAGATTCTTCTGCTGATAATACATCTGAAGGTAGATATTATTTCTTAATTGAAAATTTTAAAAATGTAAAAACCTTATTATGGTAATTTTTTACTTTATTTTTCAGGAACAGAAAAGAAAAAGAAACTTGATATGTTTTCAGAAGCTGATAATTTCTGTTCTGACCTTGTAAGTATGTGATCTTTATAAAACAAGACAAACAAATCTGTGTTACTTATAATCTTTAAAAAAAAAAAAAAAAAAAAAAAAAAAAAAATTGCGTACTATTTTTTTAGCATAAGCAACTGATTATAAATTTACCTAAAATATAATCTTTAAGTGGCATGAGGTAATCAGTGATTTAGTTGGGGAAAAAAAGAAAAAAATCAGAATATACATTATTACTATGGAAAGTATATAAAATTACCATATTCCCTCAAAATAGTTGGCATGCTGCAAAGTTCGAGGAAGACCATATATTTTAATATTAATCCCTAGTCTTTCCCGGCATGCCGGAAAAGGTGAAGATCTTTGAAAATGGAAAGGAATGGTGTTCATTAGTTCTATTCATAGCAGTGATTTCAGTTGTAGAAAAAGTGTATAATATAGAGTTTGTCAATGATTTTCTAATTATTTATTTTACCTTTTTTACATATTCAAGAGAATACAAAAGTGTTTCATGTGTCTCATACCATTTCACAGTAGGCTTTCTCCCCAGCACACATCTGATATTTTCTATGTAGAAATAGAATATCTCATAAATTATTACATGAACAAAAATATTCCTATTATATATATATATATATATATATATATAATAAGAAAAAATATTATTGAAATATATAAAGAGAGAAATATGTGCTTACCATATATCAAAAAAGCTATTTCATACAATAATTTAATTAACTTAGTAGAGACATCATACAGGAAAATTCTACTTGATAATAAGATAAGTAAAATCTAATAATCACTTAAATATAAATGAATATACAGTAGACTCCCTTAAATCCGCAACTCTCTAAAATCCGCACATATTTTATGGATGTAAACAATGAAACTTTCAGTTCAGATATTGGGACAAAATTTGATATTTTTAGCTTTGTATCAATTCCATGTATTTTTTTATTTGTAATTTTCTTAATAATACTTTATTCATGTTTTTTTTCATGAAGGAAGAATAATATTTTTTTGAAAAAAAAATAAATCAAGATATTGCTGATATCACTAGTAATCACAATCTTCTTACCAAATATATTTATGCAATAATCAAGATTTTTTGGTTACTAAGCCTGACTTAACTTGAAAAAAGTCCTTATTTTATGATTTTGATGTAAATTAGCAATGTACTTTTATGAGGCAAGTTTTGTTGAATAATTTTGGAAAAATACATTTAATCTTTGTAATGAATATTTAATCATACACTATTGATTATTAACTTGACCTTTGCTATTAGTACTTTAATCATTTTAAAAATTGAATGAAGAAATTATTATTTTAATATTTTATTATATTGTAAGCATTCATAATAGTTCTGAATGCACTATTAATTGCACTCAAATTGCTGTTTAAAAAATGTAAACAAAGCAATGACCAGAAATCTGCAAAACCTCTGGTCCCAAGCTGTGCGGATTTGAGGGAGTCTACTGTATATATATAGAGAGAGACATAGAGAACAACATTTATTTGTGGGGGTTTTTCCTTGAAATGGAAAAATTTGTTCTAAAAATCAAAAGTCGGCAGCCCATCCTCCAACAGTGAAACCTCATAATTTTACAGCATGCCAATAAATTTTTTGTGTTTTTCTGACATGCCGGCAAATGCAAGGGGAATACGGTAGATAGGGGTATATGGCATACACCATCTACTAAATTTTTGGAAGTGACATGTAGTCATTTCACAGCAACAATCGACTCTTATAGGCTAACATAGTTGCTAATTTTTCTGTAAAAATCACCAAAAAGGGTACTCCTGAAGCAAAAAAAGAAGACACTATAATCAGTAGAAAGGGCATTATTTCAAGAAAAAATGTATTATTATATTGGATACTTTTTTTTGAGAAGTGAAACTATTACAGTATCTTGTTTACATTTTTTTTTTTTTTTTTTTTTTTGTAACTAAAAAATAAATAAATAAAAATTAATTTTTAAGTAAACGTGATATTACATTACTGTTGAATGATTCTATGAGTTATATGTAATTAAATTATAACATGATTTATTTAAATAAAATCATAAGAAAAAAGCAATATTCCACCTTGATTCAAACATAAAATATACAATATGAAGCTTTTAAAAAAAGCTCACTGTTTTACTTAAAAGACAACTAAAATAATAAGATATGTTACAAGTTTAAAATATACAATATATTTAAAACTTATTGGTACTTTCAGGCTGTATTTCCCAAACCCATCACCAGATAATATTTTAATAACTAATTGCTGTTTATTTATACAAATATGTTACTTTGTTTTAAAATGAGAGAACTAATAATGACTACAGTTGAAAGAAAAAGTAGCAATCTCTTGAATTGTACCTAATTAGAGAAAATAAATATTTTTATTGCAATTCCATTTATTCTATCATATCATTCTATTCTCATACAATGTGATGATGAGAAATGTGACGTTTTAAGTGTCGTCACACTTAAAACGACACTTTCATTTTAAATGTGTAGCTAAATCATACCAGCATTTCAGATTAAATTTCCATAGAAGAAAATATTTAACTGCCATATCATAACTTTATTATGTCTTTTTGCTTAAATTTTCAGGATATTCAGCAATATCTTGAGGATATTATACATTGCGTGTCAAAAGTTTAAGCACAACAGAAAATTTCAAAATAAAATTTTATTAATGAATGAAAGTTACTTTCCTTTTCACATAACCTACAAATTGTAGTTTTAAAAAGATAATTAACAGATTTATACTATAAAATTTATCATAAATAATAAAAATTATCAAAACAACAAAAATGAGTGTGTCAAAAGTTTAAGCACAGTAGTTTTTTAGTCTTTAGCAGAACAAAAAACAAAACAAAAAAAATTAATACTTGATTATTGTTCCTTTCCACTGAATTACTTTAAATATATGGTCTTCCATCGATAAAATGAGGTTCTCTATTGTTTCTGGTTCAATTCTATACCAAGTGTTCTCAGTGGCATCTTTCAAATCTTTAACTCATGAATACTACTTTCCATTTGGATAAACTGCATGAGTGAAAATACCCCACATATTTTCTATAGGGTTTTAATCAGGACTAATTGCCAGCCATTTCAAAATAGACACTTTTTCGACTTCAGCCACGATGAAGTTGAGTTTTAGGTGTGGATCGAAGCATTATCATGTTGAAATAACCATTTTTCTCCCTCTAAAAACCTCGGCAACAGGAAGCAAATGATTGGCAAGTGTCTCTTGGTAGTTTTCAAGCCCACTGATGAATGCTAGAGATGTCTGACCATTGAAAGAAATACCCCCATACCATAACTGTCCAACATAATGTTGTCGGCTAAATATTCTCCAAGGTTCTTTGCAGAGATTATGCCAATAGTACTTAAACCCATCAGGGCCATCGAGGTTCCATTTTTTTTTTCATCACTGTGAATATCACATTCAGCCACTTTTCGCCAAATGGCATAGGCTCTTTGGCCCATTGCAATCTAGCTTCTTTATGGTGTCGTTTGGGACACGGTAATTAAGCCATTTTATGGTATTTGATGTATTTGAATTCCAAAACTCTTCTATGAACAGTTTTTATCGATATTTGTCCTCCAACTTCATGTTTTATTTTTGAAAGGGAGTAATTACCAGTTGAAGCCAAATTTTTGATGTGGCTATCTTCGTGCAAATTAGTCACTCGCTGCCTTCCTGAACGAAATTTTTGTTTGAAATCATTACCACGAGCCAAAATTTGATGAATACCTCGTTTTGATTTTTTTAATGCACTTGAAATTTCAGAAACAGACTTACATTTTGCTCTCACACTCCAAATTTTTATCACCTCCTCCTCTGAAAATTCTTTCGGCTTAGGCATTTTGTACTAACTCAAAAATAACAACTGACTGCTTCTTATACACCCAGAAATTGTTTGTGTGCGCAACCGCTTACGTCAGTTTGTAAAATTTGCATAAAACCGATTTTGTGCTTAAACTTTGGACACTGTTATTTTTGTTCTATTCTTAAGCTCCATGGTTTGAAATAAAACTTGAAACTTAATTTCAATGAATATGGTGTTGAAATAGATATTATTAACATATACAAGACAGATATTGAAATAAAGTGAATATTTAAAGTTTTACTTTAAAATTGCTATTGTGCTTAAACTTTTGACACGCACTGTACAATAGGGCATTACATACTTCATTGTTACACAGGATTTCAATGGGTTCTCTGATTGGATGCATAATAATTGGATGTTTGGTATATAATTTTTACGTGATCAAAATCCATTGTCATTGTGTTGTTCTGATTCAAACTTAAACGAGAAAGAGCTATGGCTTGACTACAAAATTTTATATCTGCTTTATGCCCTTTTATTCTTAAAAGTAAGTATGCAAAAATTACATAAAGCAGATATAAACTTTTACAGATGTAGAATTTAAATGTGATAAGTCTCTTTAAAGGGGCAGGCAAGAAAGTTATTTTTCTTATTTCATACAATAATATAACCATAACTATCTATACTGGTGGTTTCTTATAGGGGTATTGAAAAGATATAAGGAAGTCTAAAACTTAATAAAAGGATGTTGAAGAATAGCTGTTGTCTCATTGGGCTGTATTCACATGAATTTTATAGCTATAAACAACTAAAAAAATAACAGAAATTTAAATATGATTATGTGTTTTATTCTTTCACAAACTAAAAATTGTTTTTTAAAGATTTTGAATTTTAATTTTCATCTTATGTTATTTTTCATTTTACAAATATGTTATTTATATCTAAGAATAATTTTAATATTTTGTAATACGTGAATTTGCTTTTTAGAGTCCTGGTTCAGCACGTGTTATGTCTGCCTCTGGTCAAGAAAACCCAAATCTTACTGACAATTGGGATGATGCTGAAGGCTATTATCGTAAGTTTTATAAGTAATATATTTATTTTTTTACATAGAATCTTATCTATGTAATTAACAATTATATTTTTATGACTTGGTTATTAAACTACCTACTGATTTGAAATTATACATAAAATATTAGAAAAAATAAAAATTGTTTTAAATTTAACAGGTAAGCTCTCCCCCTTTCATCATCTCTTTTTTCCTCAGAAAAAAATAATAAAGCTGAGGGATCTGTAAGTTAGTTCTGTTAAATTTCAATATTTCAAGTGCAGAAAATAAGTGGGATAAGTATCTTATGGCATAGGAACTGAACTTTTTGTTTATTTTTTAAAAACCATCAGCTTTGTCATAAGGTTAAATAATCATTAAAATGAGTATTATTAAAGAAAGTATACTTGATTTTTTTTTCCTTTTTTGCACAATTTAATTTATTCTTCTGTTTAGTTTATGTAAGTAAATATAGGATTTTGTAATTCATTTTCTCCATTTCCTGATATGTTATAGACCAGGAGACAGCAGCACGGTGACCTTATCGATTTCGCAGCAAAATTCCAGAATGAGTTAAAACTTGACTTGCATGTTAAAATGCAGTCGGTCTGCCATGTCATATCTTGGTGCAAAACATCTAAAAATCTGATTTTAGCAATTGACTGATAGATTTACTAATGTGTTTTCCCGCTTCCAATCCACCATGTTTTCATTCCATTCTGTGCAGAAAAGCACAATAATAAATCTACGAGTCAACTGCCAAAATCAGATTTTCATGTGTTTCCACCAAGATAGGACTTGGCAGACCGAATGCATTTCAATATGCAAATCTAATTTTAACTCATTCTGGAATTTCAGTGAGGAACAGGTGATTATCTGTGCTGCTGGCTTCCAGTTTATTACAGTATTAGAAACTGTGTGCAGCTGTGTATTCCCAATGAAAATACAATATTTTCATATTTTCCAAATCTAATTATGAGTTAATGTTAATTAAATTGTTATCTTGAGGAAACAATTTATAAATCAAATCATAAATGTCTTAAATTATACTTTTTTTTTTCTTTTCATCCCTTAAAAAGGATAGAACAAAAATTAAATTTTTAAAAATAGACTAATTCATGCTTTCTTCCAAATATAAATAAAAGTGGTGTTATTTTTCATAATCAGTATCCCTGTCAAATACACAAATTACAGTGGAAATGTTTTAGAACAAAATGAATCAGAGTCATGAAATTAGATATGATCTTTAAAATATACATTGAGTACTTAAAAAAGCATGTTTTGTAAAACTAATATATAACTTTGTATAACTAAAACCTGTCTTTTCCTCTTTTTTTTCTCTGTCTTTAGAAGAAAAAATATTGGATTCGTGAAAATTTTCAAATTAGGGTTTTTGATGGATTTGACTTATTTTAGGGATCAAATATTGCAAAATAAATGTTTTTACATAATGTCTATATGTGACTCAAATTTTATGGGTGCTCTATCTCAAGAATGCACAGAATTTAATAAGAATTTTTTATTCAATTGGTCCACAATATAAATTGGTTCTGATTACTTTTTTTGTGTAAATTGTTCAAAAAGTGGTGCTGTTATGTTGCATTTTTCACAATTTCTTCCGTCGCTCTCTATCAAGAACTAATGCACATATTTTAATCAAACTTCAGATTTAGTTAAATCTTGATATAAATTTGTGCTGTTTACGTTTTAGTATAAATCACCCAACAGATGGCTCTGCTATTATGCATTTTTTTCATGATATCCACAAAAGCTTTATCTCAAGAACTAGTGCACGGCTTGATAAATATTGGTGCTGATTATGTTCGCCCAATAAGTGGTGCTCCCCAAAGCAAAATATGATTAAAAATGCGACATGTACGTTGCAGAACAGTGAACTTCTCTGCAGAACATTTCAAATAATCAGTTAAGAAATCCACCATTCAACCAAAGGAAAAGTAAAAAAAATTCGCAAGGATTCAGAAAATTGAAAAAAAAAAAAAAATCTGTCATAAATCCTAAAATTCGAACATAAAATATATTGTAATTTTCAACAAATGGTTACCGAAAAAAAATCTGTTTTGTCAATCTTGCGAAGAAAAATAATTTCGTCAGAAGATTGTGGAAAAAACAGAAATTTGCGAAGGAATGCAAATTTCATCAAAGCATCATAAAAAAAAAAAAAGGCAAACTTCGTCAAAGGATAATTAAAAAAGGAAAATTTCATGAAAGGATGATATAAAACAGCAAATTTCGTCTAAAAAGCAAGAAAAAAACGTCAAATTTCTTCCAAAAACTTCGAAAAAAACCGACAATTTTCACCAAAAGATCGTGCAAAAAAACCGCAATTGCATCAAAAAAGTACTTTAAAAAGGCACATTTCATCAAAAAAGCACTTAAAAAACAGCAAATTTCATCAAAAAGTGCAAAAAAAGGCACATTTCATCAAAGAGGTGCGAATAATAAAAAAAAAGTTTTGCGAGTAGATTTCCCACCCCATATCCCTCTTTTGTAATCTTTCAGAAAATTTGCCGTGAATTTCAAAATTCTTTTTTAAATGAATCCCCTTTGTAAATTCATCACTCAATAGCCAGGGGGAAAAAATCTCAAAATTCTTTAATCTTTCATTTAAAAAATGTGTGAAAATTATCAATTGGTCAAGAAAAAAAACTCGTGAAATTCTTCAGCCTTGTGAAAAAACGCACAAAATTCAATGCATAATGGTGAAAAAAAAACAGTCATTAATTTTGCCAATCAGTCGCAAGAAACAGCCACAAAATTTACATACAACATATTAAAAAATTCATGAAATTTGCAATTTGCTGTGTGATTTTTACCAATTATTTGAGAAAAAGCAATGAAATTAGTCAAACAATAGAAAAAAAAATATATGAGGAGCCCAAAAGCCAAGGGGTATAAGTGACAAAATAGAAAAAAATGAGTTAAGTGCACAGACTATCTGGAAATAAGTCTATTTATTTGTAGGTAAGAAGTTATGAGTGATTTTTTAATAATATACTGTGTTTTAGGGGTCAGTTACTTAACCTCTTTCCCAAAACTGTGAAACGCTTGGAGGCCAAAAGGTATAAGTGCAATTGTATTCGTTAACGTCTACAGCAGAAGCGCAACCAACAACATACAAGGCCATTTGCTTTTTTATACATTAAATAAACGCATTTTAACTGTTAACATGTAAAAAAATTATGCATTAAGTGTAGATTATGAAACAATTTCCAATACTCTCTGAAATCTTTAAAATTCTTTGCTAATTACAGTAATAGAGTGTTACTGTCTATAACCAAATATGTATTCTTATGATTTTGAACAGAACTATGTTCTATCTTTCGGTTGATATATACTGCATAATGGGGAAATTTAGTTTAGCAAGAAAACGCATAACAGTTTGAAATTTATCTTTTAGCAGTTTATACTAATAGATGAAAACACACTTCTATACTTTTATTTATCCTGTAGTTTACCTTGAAATTTTATTATACACTAGTATTTAGCTAAAATTTGGTTCAAACTAAAACACTCATAAGACTACTGAAATCACATTTCCAGAAATTATCATTCATAGATGACCACGAATAAAATTTTGTGCGTGACCCTATATGTTATTTTATCTATATTTTACAAGCATTTCTTAGTAAACTGAATGCAGTTCCGCATAGAAATACGACTTATTTTAAAGCAATCTATAAGTAAATTATGCTCATATTCAGTAACCTTTACGAAATCTTTTGTATAGCCCTGTATATGAACTATAGCATATATATTAATATGCATAAATCTAGTGAAACTTAGAAGCGCAAATAATAATTAAAAAGGCATTTCGTCCATCCATCAATCATCATCGATAATATACAGTACTTCGGATAGAATATAAAGGAGGATATTGAAATTTATCCTATTTGAAATCTTTTTTTTGTCCCTGTAAATAAAAAATATCTATTCTTTTCACCTCATATTTTACAGAATGTTTATTTTAATGAAATTCGTAAATGCATATAAACTTTAATATCTGACAAGGTGTAACATCTTTAAAATTCATTTGAAACGATTTTTCCCATAACCCGTAATGTAAAGGAAAACTTTTAATTGTCCCTGTAAATAAACTAATCATGTTAGAAACTTCATTTGAAATAGGTTCGTGTTGAGGTAAACGTGAATAATTCCTGAAAATTTCAGGGAAATCCGATTATATTTACGAGAGTTAGGGCGTGGACAGACGGAATGAAAAAGACTAAAATCATATTCACTTTTCAACTTTGTTGGAAAGTGTTAAAAAATATAAAATTTCAATATTTTAAAATTTAAAATAACATTTTAAAACTTATATTAGAACAAAAATTTTCCCTTTCAATCATTTATATCAACATCGTTCATATTTTTTTTTTTTTTTTTCGTAAATTCATTTTTTATTTCATAATTTTTCCTTTTTTTAGAATTTATATTAAAACAAAATTTTGTCCTTTCGTTTATTTGTATAAATATTGTTCTTAATTTTTTCATAAATACAATTTTTTATTTCATAATTTTTCATTTCTTGTGCTCATTCGGCACTTGTACCCTTTAGTTTCCAAGCACTTTTCATTACTGCTTGGAAGCCAAGGGGTACAAGTGCCAAATGACAATAAACATTGCTTAGTTATAAATAAAAAGAAAAATTGTATTCCACTGTTTTTAAAACAGTTATTGAAATAAGAGTTCAAAGATCACTAAGAAGTAAGCAAAAGTTTCATATCTCAATTCGTTGAATTACAATTGATGTTTGACTTTGAACTCAATTTACTCGAAATCTAAATTTTGTCACTTGTACCCCTTGGCTTCTGGGCTCCTCATATGAAATTCATCATTCATTTTGATGTTGATCATCCAATAGATGGTGCTGATAAGCTGAATTTTGTAGGATTTACAAGATTTTAGCAATACTCATATCTCAAGAACTAATGTACAGAATTTATTCTTTTTCCATAGTCCAGTAAATAGCAACATCTTTTTTAGTAATATCATGCAAGTTTATTTTCAAATATCCAAATATGTAATTGGTATTCTTAATTGCAAAAACAGTCATCAGTTTTACCAACCACATTAATTTGAGGACAACAGCATCACACTATCAAAGAGAAATTAACAGTATCTCGATTGTAGATGACTATCCTCGGTTGTTGTAACATTCACAATTAAGATATTGTTCATTTCCCTTTAACTGTGCAATATTTAAGCAAAGCTGTTTCACTCTGGTTGTAATATCTTATGGCTATTTCATGATTGATTAATTAAGATCAGTTACATATTTGAAAATTAATTGTATAATATCAGTTTTTTAATAAATATGCTTTGCTGTTTCCCAGATTGTCTTTTAGCAATGTGAGTGTTTTCATCTTTTGTTATATAAATCTGATCTGCTTGAATTTCTATAACTTATTCAACCTTTGAAAACCTTTTTTAAAAGTTCAGGGAAGTTGGAGACTGTAATTGCATCAGTAATACTTAAATAATATAATGGCAAATATGGAAGAAGATCTTCCTTTTTTTTCTGCGAAAAATCCTGACAAGAGTTTTTCGGTACTTACGCATTAATGCCACTGCATCTACAGATTTAGTGGTTTTAAGTACTGCCAATCTACATCTAAAATTTTTTTGACAAATCATAAAATAAAACACTTTATTTAAAAACAGAGCAGTCAATCAGATTTCAGTGGGAAATGGGCTGATCTAAAGTTCAACTTTTGTATCATCATCATCGTTCCAGTAAAAATAAAATCTCATCTTGTTCAGTTTTTTGGCACATCCAAAATATGCATTTTCGTAACACTAAAAAATGGCGTTAAAAATTGGCAAACAACAAGGAATCCAAACGATAACTGCGTGTGCATGCAACCAACAAGATTGCTCTTTATTGGTGCAACTTCTGCTACGGTGGCATTAATACGTAAGTATCAGTTTCTGAAACAGTTGAGATTGTTCAAGTTTAGCAAAAGGAAAACTTGTTCTGAAATGAATTTTCTATTTGTTGACATAAATAGTAAAAAAAAAGATTGCAGATGCTTCACAGTAATAAAACTGTCACTGTGTGTTATGATTTTAAAACCATGTCTTCACAACATGGCACAAAATTGTTACACTAACTGTGTGGGTGGATTTCAGTTACCTTTTTCAACTTAACGCACGTGTAACTCCAACTGTGGCTTACACATGACTAAGGTGTTGCATGCGACAATTAGACTAACTCAATACCTCCAGCTACTGAGAAAACCGGCAACATCACACGAGTAGTCACCGAGATTCAAGCAAAATAAAATGTGCTGAATCTTATAGACCCAATTCCCATGACGCCAGGTTAAAACAATGTTTGTTATTTTTAGAATTGTCAGGATCAGTTTTATTTTGTGAGTTGAAAATTAAAATTTATCTCATTAATCGCGAATATGAATTATGTTGCATAAATTATTTTTTTATATCTGTTAATACGTATTTTAAATATAGCTTGAAATATATAAGAAATTACTAATCATTTAGTAAATTAAGATTAAGTAAAATGCTACCTCAATTGTTTTTTTAAAGTAATCAGTTATGGTACAGTTAAATTGCTTAAAAATGAATAGTTTCATGACTAATAAAATGCAATTATGTTTGCATCATTTTTTTATATTAAAAAAAAAAAATGTTAAGATTTATTAAGCATTTACTTGTTTAAAAATATATGAATTATTCTGTAACTTTCTTTAAAAGTTTTTAATAAATATTTTAAGCACTGGGTTTTTATTTTTAGGTGTAAGAATTGGCGAGGTTCTTGATTCTAGATACACTGTCTATGGTTATACTGGACAAGGTGTATTTAGTAATGTCATTAGAGCAAGAGACATGGCCAGAGGAAATCAGGATGTAGCTATCAAAATCATTCGTAACAATGAAATAATGTAAGTAATTTCGAATTATTCCCTTCTCTTTTTATTGAATTTTCCTGCTTAAATGTATCAGAATTCTGTTTATATTACAGAGATGTTTCTTTTTAAAATTTTATGAGTCAGTTAGGTTCATTCATTATATAGGGGAATATAGGTGCTATGAAACAAAATTTAATAATTTTTAACACTTTTCAACGTAATTTAAAAGTGTTTGACTTCAATTTGTCTGTACTTGAATTCTCATAAATAAACTCTTGATTGACATGTAGTTGATATATGTTATTGGGGTTTCTAATGGCATATTTGGTATTGAAAATGAAGTATATAATATTCATAGTTAATTTGCAACAGCACTCAAAAGTATTTCATTACATTATATTCTATGGGGAAGAGTCATTTGTAGTGCATTTTAATAGTGTTACACAATTTTAAACATACCAAAATTCATACACATTATTGAGCGACACTAGAAGATGGTTACTGAAGAATGTGTTGCATTTGCAGTGCACTTATAGGAGAACTCAGCTGTTTTGTTATACTATAGTCTTTGAAGAAAATCTTATGCCTAATTTTATAAAATGCACATTAGGGATTATTTTTAAAATATTATATGAGCAGTCTTTAACATTATACGATAGCTCATACATTTTGCTCTTGCAATATATTGAGAAAACTGATTGGAATTCTGATAGGGAAATAGGTAAAGATATTTTACATTTAAAGTGATGCAGTAAAAGACCTTTTTCACCGTATTCTTATAATAATTAAATCTTTATATTACTTAAGCAGAATATACAATGCATGTCTAAATTCATCTTAAGCAAAAAGAAAATTTTTATCATTTTCGTTATTTAATTTATATATATGTATAGCATATAAGGGCAATTCCATGGTAACCCCCGTGGCAGAAACACGGCGACACGGCGACATAGTCGCGGACACAGAAAATCTCTTGCGGACAGTTTTTGTCTGTACTAATGAAATCAATTAAAAAAATTTGTCCGCAACTTTCGCACATTTTTGTCCGCAACTTTTGGACACTTTTTGTCTGCACTAACGAAAAATTAAAAAAAAAATTGTCCAAAAATTGCGGACAACTTTTTCCCCCGGCAGTACGCATGCGCGCCGCCTTACGCATCTGTTCTCCTGATCCGGACGCCAAATTCCCGCCTCTAAATTCATTCATCTGCGCTTTCCGAGAGCATACGAGCTCTGCGTTCTGCGGTGCGGCCGCAGATC
Organism: Maratus speculifer; assembly: GCA_964019185.1. Taxonomy (NCBI): domain Eukaryota; kingdom Metazoa; phylum Arthropoda; class Arachnida; order Araneae; family Salticidae; genus Maratus; species Maratus speculifer. Next base: position 111,401,042 of record OZ025300.1, read on the forward strand.
GAACAGAAGATCAACTGTCATTCCGTAGAACACGTGCTTAGAATGGCGAACAGTTTTTGTCTGTACTAATGAAATCAATTAAAAAAAATTTGTCCGCAACTGTCGGACAATTTTTGTCCGTAATTGTCGGACACTTTTAGCTGCACTAACGAAAATTTTTAAAAAATTGTCCAAAACTTGAAAACGCTCAAAAGAAATAAAACATGCAATTTGTTAAAGTATCCTATGAAAAGAAAGTATCGCGTCTTAAGACCGAGGGGAAAGTATTTCATCAATGGATCATAGATAAAAAAAAAAGCAAATTTCGTTAGAGGACCACAGAAAAAAAAATGAGAATTTCCTCAAAGGATCGTGGAAAAATTCGTATTTCGTCAAAAGATCGCGGGAAAAAAAAACGTGGAATTTCTACATAGAAATTTTCAATTTTGTTTACAGGATTTTTTTAAATTATTTATTTGGATACTTTTATTTTTGGAACCGGTTTCGAAAGTGAAAGTATCCCTGTCAAGGGAATCTAATAAGTAAAAAGCGGCCTTTGTAAAAACCGATCTCTGCTAGCTAATGCAAATATAAATAAAATGGACAAAATTGAAGTATAATATTGAAGTGCCAGCTAGATATATATATGTTTTTAATGTTTTCCATTATATTGCATGCGGATGTTCTCATATAAATAAATGATACCGATTGTATTTTCAATTGGAAAATCACCCGAGAATGACACGTGCTTATCTGAATTCCTCAGGATTTCATTGTTTAAAGTTATTCTTTCATTATAACGCAAACGAACATTAAAAGAAAATTTGAATGAAAATTTAATGAAAAATAAAGTATTATTGTGAAAAAAAAAGTTTGTTTTAAATAGTTTTCTATTTTGCTTCACGAAATATTTTCTTTTAAACTGTTTCTTTTTTTGCATAGCAAAACATTATCAATAGAAGGAAGCTTATCTGATTTTCACGGCGTCTCCGAGCACACGTGTATTTTGCTCAAGTTCAACTGAATTCCAGGAAATCCTTTCTTCTCTTTCCTTCTGCGATTTATTGACAATAAGATACGGGCGTATTACAATAGTTCAGAAGATAACTATCTCAACCTTACTTAAGAGAAAGGTACTTGTCTTACAGTGTGATTGAAGTTGAACTGGAAAAATCATTATACATTAAAGACGTCACCTGCGAGCGAATATAAAACACGCCGACTTCTAACCGTAAAAAGTAATCGTGTGTGCTTGCAGCCAGATTCGAGTTCTCGCAGCTAAATAAACAACCATGTTATGATAATGAGACTTTTTTATCTGGTGAATCTAAGAGTGGACTTTTTAATGGATATATATAATTTTCATAAAATTTATTATATTTTAATAAAAATTTGGTATACCGCCTAATTTATTATTATTGAGAATTGCTGAAAATTTTAATAAAATCGGTCAATTCATAACGAAAATAAAATATTTTTTTCGTTTTTTAAAGTAAGTAGAACAAAAATTAATTTTCAGTTCATTTTTTCTATTTGCTGCTCGATTTTTTTTTTTTTTTTTTTCCAACAACGCAAAACTTTTTGACTTATTGGGATCTTCTTTTACATTTAAAAGAATACAATTCGCACAAGTACGCAAATGATTTGGAATTAAAAAGGGTGTTATTTTTTTCAATAAATAATATCTTAAATTTAAATATTCGGGAGTCACAACAAAAAATTTTAAAATTGAAAAAAAAAAAAAATCCCGAAATTTTTTTTTCTTTTAAAGTGTCAAAATTCAAAAATCTCAGAACGAAATGTTAGGTTAAATTTAAATTGGATTCCTTTTACAAACATTAAAAATTACCACGAAACACGTCTAAAATCGCTGATGAATGTGAGAAACTTTTGAAAAAAGGACAAAATTTGCTATATTGGGATAAGATAATAATGTGGTTATAGTAATTTTTATAATTAATATTAACGCATTTCATAAATATAAAAAATCACTGCAAATTGTGAAATATTTTTTTTATTATTATTTGGTGGTGGGGGGAGGGAATTAAAACGTTATCAATAAAAAAGCTAAAATTAAATTAAAAAAAAAATCGAAAATTGCAGAGAACACAACTACTGTTCTAGATTTATTCTTTAAACAGGATTCGTGTTTCGAATTTCGGAAAATCTTCGTGAAATGGAAGAAAAACTATAAAAATCGTATTAAAAATTCACAAAAAATGGTTGCACGAATTCAAATTAAATTTTATCGTAAAAAATATACAAAATATACTATATTGTAAAAATAGTTTAAAATTGGATTCATTTCACAAATGTAAAAAAAAAAAACACGGAATATAATGCAATTTTTAATATTTTGATCTATTTTCGTAAGTGTGGCGCCGCATGCTTACGAAAATATGGCTTTAGAAATATTTAAGCATATGTGTACAATTCTCCCCCCCCCCCTACCCAATACTTTGATCTAATTATAGTTTTAAATCTGAGATATATTGCTATAAATTGTAGCAATTTACTTGATACTCAATTATCAAATGTCTAAACAAAATTTTGGGACAATTTATTTATTATATATTACAGTAAATATGCTAGACAATTTTTCCAATGCTGATTTATTAATTTTTGTTTTTGGACCTTTTTTTATATGCATCTATGAAGTAGTTAAGAAAATTATACATAAAATATGTAGAATAGCTGATCTGTGATATATTCATTTTACAGTGTCTTTTCTTTTTCCTTAACATATGATATGTAAATGTGTATACAGCTAGAAGAAAATATTGCGTTGCGGTTGCAGACAGAATTTGATATTAATGAGGCTTGTCGCAGACACAGTTAAAAAATTCTGCCACAGGGATGGTAACTGATGTTGCATTTTGAGATAGTTCCTTAATCTTATATGTTTTTTTCTATGGTTAAATAGTTTAATTTTTTTTTAAAAATGGTGTGGTTTACTTTTTAGTAGCCTAATGTTATGCAAACAGGAAAATAGGCATAAAAAATTATTTTGTTATTTACACAAAAAAATTAAAATATGATTGATGTTACATAAAAAAAAAACGTGAAGTAAAACATCCTTTTTTTTACTTTATTCTATCTCCAATAGAAGAAAGTATTGTAATCGAAATTTTTTTACTTTCGGTTTTCGACTTATTTACACGTTTTAGGGGTCAGAGATTCCAAAAAACATGTTTTTACAAAATGTCTGTCTGTCCGTGTGTCTGTATGTCGCCATTCTACCATAAAAAATTGTATGAAGTTATGCATAGAATTGAAACAAATTTTTTGTGAATGTTTTTAGCTGTGGCAAGCAGGTCCTCCTTCAGTTTTGAAATATTCCACCAGAAGGGGGTGCTGAAATCATGATTTTTGTGCCATTTTTAATATTGTACCGACCAAAAGTATATGAAGTTATGCATCGAATTTAACTAAATATTTTGTGTAAATGTATAACTATGGCTAGTTGGTCCTCCCAGAATTTGAAAATAATCCAGCGGAAGGGGGCGCTGCAATCGCGATTTTTGTGCTATTTTCAATATTATACCGACCAAGCGTATATGAAATTATTCATCGTATTGAACCAAATTTTTTGTGTATGTGTATTACTATGGCTAGTTGGTCCTCCCTGAATTTGAAAAACATCCGTCGGAAGGGGGCGCTGCAATCGCGATTTTTGTGCCATTTTCAATATTGTACCGATCAAAAGTACATGAAGTTATTCATCGAATTGAACGAAATTTTTTGTGTAAGTGTATGGCTATGGCTAGTTGGATCGCCTTAATCTGAAAAAAATCTGCCGGAAGGGGGTGCTGCAATAGTGAATTTTATGCCATTTTCAATATTGCACCACTTAAAAGTGTATGAAGTTAGTTCTAGAACTGAACTAAATTTTTTTGTATATGATTATTTTTTAGTAAGGCAAGTAAGTCCTCCCTGAATAAAAAAAAAAAAAAATCTGCCTGTCATTCTATTGTTCCTCGGCTCGTGCAGAGACGGAAATTCGTTTTTACTCCGATTAATTGATTGAAGCAGAAATTTAAGATGAAAATCAAAGTTGGTATGGTGTTGAATTAAAATTATTACAGCATTAAAATGAGTAACTATTTTTTTTTTTTAAATATTAAAATGTACGTATGAGATAGAAGAAAGTTTTGGGATTGGCACATCCAACTAGTTTTATTTTAAAATTTTCCTTCCTATATGGATACGATTGGGATTGTTTCTTTTTACTTAGTTGTAAAATACATCTAATTAATAGGAAACAAACAAATAATTAAAAAAAAAGCAAGAACTTATAAATAATGGCAAACAAACAACAACAACAACAAAAAAAATGACCTGGGACTTATGTGACTGATTTGTCTGTGTTGAAGTGATCAGTTTCAGTCAATGGATGCATCAGAAAATTGCCATCCTTCAGTTTTTCATAGACTACTTCAGAGAAATGATTGAGTTTTGTCCCTTTGACTGAAAAGATTTTCATACACTTTTACATTTGAAACTGTTCAGCATCTGTTACATCTGTCTCATAAAACTCTGTAATAAGATCTTTTGTTATTAAAGGCAAGCTTCTGGTTTTAGAATCAGGTGGACAACTGCTGATGCTACCTTCACTTATTTCTGTTTGAAGCAGTAGTTTTATGACAATGTTTCTTTGTGTAGGTGTAGATGCAGTGGCATATGTTCCATTGCCACGCATATGAACCCCCAAAGAATAATTAATAGTATAAAAAACCAAAAAACACGCTTTTGTAGCTGGTCGAACTAAAAAGTTTAGAATTAGTTTTAATTATTGAGATGTTATCCAACAGCGATATAAAGACCATGTAAAAATTAATACAAAAAGCTTGGGGTGCTTCATTATGTATTTTAAACTAAGTCAAGTTTTAGAAAAAGATACTAATGAAATATCGTTAACAACTTATATTGAGCACCCCACTTTTTTTTATTGTATTAATTTTTACATGGCCTTTTTATCACTGTTCAATAACATCTCAATAATTTAAAATTATTCTAAACTTTTTAATTAGACTTGCTATAAAAGCGTGTTTTTTGTTTTTTTAAATTATTATTTTCTAAATTTTTAATGTTGGATTTTCTAATTCAGTTTTATTTAGAATTTCAATTTTCAATTAAATGAAAAAAATGAGAGTCAATTGGACTATCAAAAAAACTTTATTGAATTTTAAATGTTATAGCCTTTTAAAGACTCAAATTTTTTGTACATCATACATGGCAATGGATAGTTATCAGGTTGTTTTATGAATTATCTCGTAACCTGATCGTTTCATCTAATGCATCACCGTTACATGGAACTCTCTCCCTGTTAACTTTGAGCAATCAAGTTCTTCGATTTGAATGACCTCCAGAGGCCTTCCACGACTGAGTGCTACATAAGCTTGTCTAGCAGCAAACAGCCGAGAACCCAGATAAATGAGTGTCTGATAAATCATATAGCCTTGCATTTTATTTACAGTCAATTCCCAACTCAGGATCAATGGCAACATTCTTTTTTCAGCAGTACCATAGCTGTATTTTGCTGGAAATTGTATCAATATTGATTTTATTATATGTATGCCATCTGAACCAAAATCGATACGGACTTACAGTATGTCTGTATCATATGCTTGATTCCGTCAAAAATGTGGCCAGATAATCTTTGTGATAAAACCCATATTCCAAACCTTTTACCACGTCAATATTCAATCTTAACATTGCTTTTGCTCCCACAAAAATTTCAATTCCTCGTATAAATGGCACTTTTATGGTTTTCATATACAGTAGAACCCCGTCCAATGTTTTTTTTTTTTTTTTTTCCCAAGTTTGAGAAGCGATTGGCTAATTTCCATAACATGAACTTGTTGCATCGTCATATTCTGAATTAAAAAAAAAAAACTTTCTTCCCAATCGCTTCTCAAACTTGAAAAAAAAAAATGAAAAAACCGATACGGATTATCGGGGTTCTGCTGTATGTTTCAGTGATCGTCATGTATCTAGGATCTCAGGTGACTGTAAATTTTTCAAATTGCTTTTGATCCGTTTATCTGACATTTTTTATTTTGATCCTTTTAAGCGACGACTTTTTTAATTGTTGAATTGTCATCAGTTCTCAATAAGTGTGCAAAATTTCAATTTAATCTGATGTCTTAAAGTGGGTGAAAATAACGTTCATAGATTCCATTACATACATGCAGGTAAAGCTAATAAAAGAGTGTTAAAAATGAAGAAATGTTTTAACAAATTAAATAAAGTAATTAAAAAAAAAAATCTTTATTTTTTTTCTAATTTTTATACTGGTATCATTCACTTATTCATGTCCATGAGAAATCCCTCCTCCCCCGTGAATGAGGAATTCCTCATTGAAATCTCCCCTCCCCCCCAAAATTCCCATGAAATCCATATTCTCCTCATCTGAACAGCCCAATTCAAAAAAAAAAAAAAAAAAAAAAAAAAAAAATATATATATATATATATATATATATATATATATATATATCAATTCAATACTGCACAAATGTATTTTAACTTATATGTTACAGTGGCTCACAAAAGTGTTCGTACACTATAAAAATTTATACTAAAAAGAAATTTCCCTGAAATTAAATTCGTATATGAAGTCGAGAATTTTTTTATATTATCTCCAAGTTATTCTAAATGACACACAATCTTTTTGTTTAACATTAAGGAATTTTTTTTAAATCTAAAAATGAAAACAGAAGATGCCAGAGAAAGAAGACGCCACAAAAGTCTTCGTACACAGAAACATTTTCTGATAATTTCATTATTAAAAACATTGTTTGTCGCTTTATTTTTATTTTTGCATTGTATTGACATTTAAAAAATCGCCTGGCTTTATATTTTGCAGAATTGGTCCGTAATATTCCATTTATTAATTAAAAATGGTTTGTAATCGTAATGTCACGACTAATAACGTTTGAAATTAGTTATTTTTCTTCATAATAGTAGTAAATCAATTCGAAATATTGCAAAATTAGTTAATTTATTCCATCCTATGGTGAAGTATGCGATAAAAGGCTTTGTAGCAAAAAAATGAATTGCAAACTAGGTATGAAAAGGTCGTCAATCTAAGTTAACGCAATGAGATCAACTACTTACAATTAGAAAAGTCTTAAAAAATCCGCATTTAAGTGCTATAAAAGTTGCTACAGAATTTAATGAAACAGTTTCTACTTCATTTTCATCTGAAACTGTTCGATGAGTGGTTAGCTCAGCTGCATTATATAGGTATTCTGCCTGTAGACAAATTTTGTTTGGGCGAAAAACAGAAAGCTTAGGCTTTCTTTAGCAAAATCAATGATAAATAAACCCGAATCGTATTAAAATAATGTTTTATTTACAGATGCCATTCTTAGTCCAATGAGTGTATAATAGTATGGAGAAAAAAAAAATAAAAATTTAATTCAAAGAACTTAGTTGGAACAGTTAAGCATGGCAGTGGAGTTGTCCTTGTGTGAGGGTGCATATCAGCATCAGGATTAGGTAATTTGGTATACATTGATAGCATAATAAATCACGATCTTTGTTCCAATATTTTAAAAGGCAATTTAAAATTATCAGGCCAATATATGGGTAACAGATACAACTTTGTTTTTTATCAGGATAATGATACAAGGCACATGGCTCTCACTGTTCGCCCCCGGCGTCTTTATAATTGTTCACAAGTCCTGAAAACATCACCTCAATTGCTGAATTTAAACCCAGTAAAACATATTTGGAGATAACTGGAAGTTGGAATACGAAAACACAGCACTGAAACAAAAAGTGGAGTAAAAACAGCAATGTTCGATAAAGGCATCAACTTTCATGCAGAAATTACAAAAACACTAATTAAATCTATTCCCAGGTGTTTAAAAAACTTATGTGGGTGCTAAATAATATCCTATTAAGTACAACTTTAGCGAAATATTACAATATTTACAAATATACAGCGCTTTTTTTTAAGTGTATGAAGACTTTTGTGAGTTAAATTTGTTGTTATTTTTTTATTAGTGATTTTTTCAAAATAAAGTTTTGCTATGTTTTTAAAATATTTTATGTAGTTTTGTTAATAATGAATCATAGATCTTACTCTTAAATACCCATTCTAAAATATTAATTTTAATTAATAGATAGAGAACTATTTCTTTGAAATTCCTAAGTGTACGAACACTTTTGTGAGCCACTGTATGTCCTACCTACAAATAATATTGATAAATACAGTTCATTAAAACAGGAACTTGTTAAAAATGTCTAGCCAGGGAGTTGAATGTGGTACTTATTTTAAATTCACAAAATTAAGATTAGATTTTTACATATTAATAAATCATTTATATTTCGACATGTTCAATAATTTTATCAAAAAATGTCATTGATGTCTGTGTCTGTCTTTAAACAAAGTTTTAACAGTTACTTTAAAACTTTCTTAATTTATGTAGGCATAAAACAGGTTTAAAAGAACTTGAAATGTTAAGAAGATTGAATGATGCTGATCCAGATGATAAATTTCATTGTTTACGTCTATATCGACATTTTTTTCACAAACAACATCTTTGCCTTGTGTTTGAGCCATTGTGGTAAGCATCCAATTATAATTTGTTATACTAAAATATTATTTATGTGTACTTATCACTGAAAAATAATTTTTGTTATTTACTTTCAGTATGAATCTCAGAGAAGTGCTAAAAAAATATGGTAAAGATGTAGGACTTCATATTAAGGCTGTACGATCATATAGCCAGCAATTGTTTTTAGCCTTGAAACTTTTGAAAAGATGTAATATTCTCCATGCAGATATCAAACCAGATAATATTCTTGTAAGTTTAGTTTTGCTTATTTACTTCTATGTTTTCATAAAATTGTTTTAAGTACCATATTTCTTCTATGCCCTGTTGTAACTATGTACCCTTACTTTTAATATCTAACTTAAGAAAAAAAAAAAAAAAAATCTGATAAAAAGTAACAGAAAAAATTGCAAAAAGATTTTATTCTTTAAAAATAGCAGTTGTTATTTCAACCATAGCGTACTAATAAAGTATTGTTTATATTTTTGTAAATTTAAGTACAAATTTTCGAAACTAATTTCTTGCAATGACCAGTCAATATACATAGGACAGTAAAAATGGTGTTGAATCTAAAATACTTATGTAACGTGAATACCTTTATTTTTTAAAGTAAATATTGAAACTATAAATACATTGCATAAATGTAAAATAAGGTAAGTTTGTCAAGGTTACTAAACCACCTGGAAAACCTGAAAAACCTGTAAAAATCATGTAATTGGAAAATTGGCCTAGTAAGTCAGCGAATTTCAATATTTTTTTCATAAATGTAAAAAAGTCAAGAAATTTAATAAATTTTTATTGTGATCTTCAAGAGAGAGTTATCTTTGGACTATCAGAGATGAGAATCTTCCATGTTTTAGCAAAATCCATATTATTAAAAAAAAAAAAAAAAAAAAAAAAAAAAAAAAAAAAAAAACTTTTTTCAGAAATTTTTTATTTTTACTTACCTTTTTACTATACACCATAGCAAATAGCCTACAATTTTAAAAGTCATTACTACAGATTTTAAAACTTTTCCAGCAATGTTTTTTTTTTTTTTTTTTTTTTTTTTCAAGTAACAGTAAATAATTACCAAAAGCCCCCATTTTTCCACCATCTATATCTGCTTCCTCTTCTTCCTTTGGTGAATATTATTGGGATGATGAGTCTCGATTATTAGATGTAGTCTGTTGCCAGATGGCCTGCCTGGCCCACCTGTCACTGTTCATTTTGATTTAGTCAGTCAGTGGGATGTGACCTGCTGGTTGATTACTTGACTTGTTACTGTGATAATTACATTGTTTTGTTTGTGAGTACAAATCATAGCTTTTAAAATAAAATGTGTTGTGTTATCATTAGCAGATAGACTAAACATCATAGAGCAATGGGATAAAGGAGTTATTGGTAAACAGTTGGCTAAGATGTAAGGTGTTGGACAACCAACAATTTCAGACATTGGATTAAAAGGAGCAAACTTAAAGTTTTAAACTTTGTGTCAGTGCATGAAAACAAAGATTTTTCTTTTTTAAAAAAAAAAATCTCTCCTATTTTCAACATACATGCAGCAATTAATTAAAATACTTTGGATTTTTTCAAAAAAAAAAAAAAAAAAAAAAATATTTGAATGGGGTCTAGTCTTAATTGATTTGTGAAAAGATTTGAAGATTTGTGAAAATTACTGAATTCCGTTTTTTAACAGATTTGCTCATTTTAGGGTCAGATTTGAAAAATATTTTTATAAAATGATTGTCTGCATTTGACATTTATTTTGTGGGTACTCTATATCAAGAACTAATGCATAAAATTTAATAAAATTTCATATTCAGGTAATCTCTGGTATAAATTGATACTGATTAGTTTTTGTTGTAAATTGCTCAATAGATGGCACTACTGTACTGCATTTTTTGTGATTTCTGCAACAGCTCTATCTCAGGAACTAATGCATGGATTTTGATCAAACTTCAAATTCAGTTAATCCTTGGTATGAATTAGTTCTGTTCACATTTTGGTGTCAATCGCCCAGCAGACGGTGCTATTATGGTGAATTTTCCCCCCATTCCCTCAATAGCTCTATCTCAAGAACTAATACCCAACTTTTTATCAAACTTCAGATTCAATTATACTTTGATAAATATTATTACAGATTATGTTTTGATGTAAATCCCCCAACAGGTGATGTTTTTATGTTGCATTTTTTCCTATATCCGCAATAGACCTATTTCAAGAACTGATATACAGAATTTTGTGTGTTTTAAAATCCTGACGATAAGCAAAGATTGCCATTTAATTTTGGCACTGTGATAGCAAATTCTGAAGTATTAATATGTATGAAATAGGAGAAAGTTTTGGGATTGCCACATCTGGGTAATATTTTATGATGCAGAAAATATAGTTGTAACTCATCATTTATGTTCAAGGGAAAAGTATATACATTAGTTTCTCTAAAAGTAATTTCTATTATGTGAGTGATGTCTTAAAAGTTAAGTTGGCTCAATCACAACCAAGTTATCAGCTGTCTTTTAGGTAACTGCAACCAGAAGTGCAGAATATGACCGATCCGGCGAGCTAGGTTTGGGAGAAATTTTGGCCATCTAGGGAAATTTTGCACAAAAATATTCAATTGATTTTGATTTTTAACAATGAATTACATAATTACTCAAAACAGAAAAATTCCCTCTAGAAAGATCTTTAAGATCTTTTAGAAAGATCCACATGGTGACTTTTACAAAATTGTTCTCAGAATAATATATACTCGTGCATATATTGAGAAAGTTTGGGAAAAAAAATATTTATACCTACGGCAATACAAAATTTATGTAAGCCTATAACATATCGTACAATTTTGGTGAATTTTTTGTACGGATTGGGGGAAATGTTGGGAGTAAAAACTTTTTCTACACACCTGACTGCAAAATGAGGAAATGTGGAGTTAGAGTGGAAAGTTTTTTTGAGAAAAGTGAATTTTCCCAATTGAATCATTTTTTAGAATTGCCAAAATCTATTGACTTTATAACATAATGTGTACTTTAGTCAAATTTTGATTCATTCTGGACATATGCCCTTTTTTTCCCCCCTTTTAAGTATTGCTATATATAATTAGAAAATCACAAGTTTCATCTTATTGGTAAGTTTTTGTTTTTTAATTTGGAGGGAAAAGCATATTATTTCTTTAATATTTTTTTTTCACTGCCTACAAAATATTTATATGTTGGGATAAAAGTATTTACTGTAACAAATATGGTTATTATATGCATTATATATAAAATTTGCAAATTGAAGTTTTTAATATCTTAATATTATGCTGTGTATGACTTGTATATGTTTTGTCAGAGTGTTTTGAAAACATATTAAAATTTTTAACTTTCGTCCATGCATCTAAGTTTTGTATTAACAAAATAAATGGTTTTATAGTTATATTTTATGGGTTATGTTTAGTTATATTTTAAGCATAAATATGGAAACTTAAGTAAAAAGATTTTCACAAATTGAGGTTATTCTAATGTAAGTTTGTGACTTTGAGATGTTACACTACATTTTATTATAATGGGAAAAAAAATAATGTATGCCTGTTGCTTCAGGTATATTTTTAAATAATTGAATAGTTATTTTTATGGACTTTGAATTGCCCCCACTCTTTAACATAGTCACAATATCGACATATATTTATCTGTGAATGCAAATCTTTATTATTTGTATGTAAATGTTATTTTAAAATTTCAGAGAACTAAGAATAACAATATTGTATCATTAATAATTAAAAATATGTACCAATGTTGCAATTAATTAAAGCTATGATGATCTTTTCATTTAAGCAAACTTTTCAATCTTATTCTTAAATTTAGTTTGTATATACATAATTTATATCTTTCTTTTTTAAACATTTATATCCACTTATAACATTACTTTATGGCACATAATATATGCATGTATTTTAATTTATAGGTAAATGATCGAAAACTTGTGTTAAAGTTGTGTGACTTTGGCTCTGCATCCCATGTAGCTGAAAATGATGTTACTCCATATCTTGTTAGTCGATTTTATAGAGCTCCAGAAATAAGTATGGTTGATTCCATTTTCTAATATTTTCTTTTTATACAAGTTACAACTAAGGTTTCAAATATATATTAAATACTGTGCCATTCTAATATGTTAAACAGGCTACACAGCTCTTTTGGGCATATAAAGATACAATTTTGAAAAATATGAAATTTTTTGAAAATAAAAATAAATGTAATATAGCGATATTAAAAAAACTTGAGGGGGGAGAGAATAAAGATTAACATAATAACTACAAATATGAAACAACAGCAGGAAGGAAATATAACTCCTAACTCTTTGGAAGGTGGGAGAAGCAAAAATATATTTTTTCAGCCAGCTTGTATACTCAGATACAAACTAGAAATGAAAAGTAAAAATCTTTAAAGAAATAAAATGCAAATTTTAGATAAAAAGTACCTTATTGGGGGGAGGGGGAATATTTTGTATTTTTAAGATACAGGATAAAAAGTTTAAAACTGTTAATGGGAAACTTGAAAAAAAAGAAAGAAATCAATTAGAATATTTATGTTAGAATATCTATATTTTCTGTTGGAATATCTATATTTTGAAGCAGCAAGTATCAATAATTCAACAAACATAGTGGTACAACCAGGAATGTGCAATGAATGAATTATTTTTTATAATTAATATTGAAATAATATTTGTATTTAATTTTGAAATAAATATTTTTTCTAGGATTTTATTTCCATCCAGGCTTTAAGACATTGACTAACTTTATTTGCTATTTAAATTTTATCTATAAGTATTATTTAACTTTTATGCATCACTCTTACTTTTCTGCTAAAATGTTATGAAAAATATAAGTAAATGCTCTTTAATATCGTATACACATTTGTCTAATGATATTCAATTGTTCCAGTTTTAGGTTTAAATTATGACTTTGGTATTGACACTTGGAGTGTCGGTTGTACTTTGTATGAACTGTATACTGGAAAGATTATGTTTCCTGGTAAATCAAACAACCAAATGTTAAAACATTTCATGGATTTAAAAGGAAAATTTCCAAATAAATTAATAAAGAAAGGAGCCTTTAGAGAGCAACATTTCAATAGCAGCTGCAATTTCCTGTCACATGAAGTTGATAAAGTGACTGAAAGGGTGAGTGTTTTTAAAATATTTTGATCTTAAAATGGGTATCTTTAAATTAAAAGTTTTAAACTTCTTACACATATTTGTAAATTTGCTGGCCATTAATAATTCAATTAAATAGCACACAGAAAAAAATATACTTACTAAGATTTCAAGACAAGATCAAAATTACTTTTCTGTTTACTGCAGAAGATTGATTTTCATTAGTATGCATAACTTTAATAAGTTTTTTTATTGTTTATTTTTTTTTGGGGGGGGGGGGGTGTGGGGAGCTAAAACCTGTTTATTGCACATTTTTTTCAAAAACAGGCTTTACTCTAGTTGAAAATAAATTTGCTGGTTAATACCTTTTTTAAAAATCTATATAGTAGTATTTACTTGCAATTTTATTATTTCTTTTTCAGTTTTACATAAGATGTATTTTTAATTACCTTTTCATATAAAGATTTTAGACACAAATTTAAACTATTGAAAACACAATTAAACTGTAATTGAATTCACCAATTAATTTTGAATAAAAGAAGAGTTTAAAGTGTGAGACAAATAAAAATTCAAAACTGTGACTTTACACAACTTTCCAATTCAATAATAGTTAGTCCCTAGTAATAGTAATTTGCACCATTTTTTGCCCCTTTTTTTCCTCCTCTGTATTGATTTGCAATACAACTTTCGAGTTTATTTAAGAATATTATTATGGGACCAGGCAACAACTGGCAGAACAACTAGTATCTGTATTATAAAGGACAAACATATCTGTGTGTAACGCATATGTCATTTTGTGAATAGCAATATTTTGAAATTGAAAAGGAATTTCAGTTTTGAAATTTTTGCTACTGCATATTTTTAAACTTCTAAATATTGCACATTCTCAATTTTTACACTGTGGTATTGGAAAAAAAAAAAAAAAAAAAAAAAAAAAAAAAAAAAAAAACTAGTTGGATGTGTCAATCTCAAAACTTTCTTTTATCTCATAATCTTAAAAAAAAAAAAATCGTGGTGACCCCAAGTTATCCACTATCAAATTTCCTCGAACATTTGACCTAGCCTAATGAGATTCTGGTATCCGAAAAGCCTAAAACGCAAAATTTAATTAATATTCTGAGAAAATGAGCTTAGTAGTGCCTCATGTTGGGTAATTTATACTAAAACCTAATAAGCATCTATTTATATCAAGACCTAACAGAATCTGAAATTTGATGGAATTTCGTTCATTAGTTCTTGAGATATAGTTATAACAAAAAGTTTGCAAAACGTAGCACAGCAACACCATAGCTTGGACAATTTATGCTAATATAGCTATCGGAAAAATCGTGCAAAATGCAGCATAGCTGCACCACCTGTTGCAAGGTTAATACCAAAATGTAACCAGCGTCTAATTATGTTATATATTCTAGTGTAGCAGAATCTAAAATTTGATGAAGTTCTCTGCATTTGTTCTTGAGATATAGCTATCGCAAAAATCGTGCAAAATGTAGCATAGCAGCACCACTTATTGGGCAGTTCACACCAAAACCTTATCAGCAGCTATGTATTTCAAGGTATCACGGAATCTGAAGTTTGGTGAAATTCTGTGCATTAATTCTTGAGATATAGCTATCATGAAAATCATGAAAAATGGGGCATAGCAGCGCCACCTGCTGGCCGATTTACACCAAAACTTAATCAGCGTCTATGTATATCAAGGGGTCACAGAATCTGAAATTTGGTGAAATTCTGTGCATTAGTTCTTGAGATATAGCAATCTTGAAAATCATGAAAAACGTAGTATAGCAGTGCCACCTGCAGGCCAATTTTCACCAAAAACCAATAGGCACTAATTCATATCAAGTCTAACATAATATAAAATTTTATTAAATTTCGAGCATTAGTTCTTGAGATAGAGCGCCCACAAATTTTTTATCACATACAGACAGGCTCACAGACAGACATTTTCTAAAAATAGTCAAAATGTGTTCAGGACCTTCTAAAATGTATAAATCCGTCGAAAACCGAAAGTAAAAAATTTTCATGAATCCAATACTTTCTTCTTGTAAAAATAAAAGAAAGTAAAAATGTTCTTTTAAATGCAAAGCTGCATCTCAGTTTATTTTTGAGATATTAATTTTTTGGTTGTTTTTAATACCAATTTTGCAACTGTGGCTGCAGAAGTATTCCATTTCTTTAAAAGTAAAGGGAAAAAATTGATTATTGTATCTTTGCTGCCAATTTCGCATAAAGGCTGAAATTAAAATACATGGTATTTCAAAAATGTCGTTTGTTCTAAAACCCAGTGAATTTTTGTTTGCCTTTTTTGTTTATCAACTGAATGATTTTTAATTTATTTTCTTTAAACACGATAAAACATTTTCTCTTTACAAAAATTTATTTAAGAAAAGTTTCGCAATTTATTTTTTCCGCTTTTACATAATTTGTATCAAATAGTTGAAGAAACGCAAATTTGTTAATCCATGTATAAAATCATGTTCCAAATTTTGAAAAAATATAAATGAATAATTTTCGTTAAAACATGGAGCTATTCTGAACAAACAAAAAGAAGGCTATGAATCATTTTATATCTGATTTTCTTTTTGAATGAAGATATTGCTTTTTGCTGGGTTTTTGTGTTATTCTGCGATAATGACATAATAAACATTTTTATAAAAATTACTTAAGAAAAAATCGTAAAACTGAAATGCTTTAGCGGATGCAAATGTCATTTTATTTTTTAAAAAGCATGTGTTTTAATTTTTAAAACTGAAATAGTAAAAAAATAAATAAATATAGCAATTTTTTTTTTTTTTTTTTTTTACAGAATTTGATTCTTGTCTGGATGAATTCACTTTGCTGAGTTAAACAAACAAACAAAGATCTTTGCAATAATTTTAGGCTTAAAATAATATTATTTTCTCTCAATCAATTCACAAAATTCATTTTCTTTTTTTTTTTTTTTTTTCGGTTTTCTTTAATGGCTGATTAACATGTTTTGCTAGGAAATTATCTAAATAAGTGCTTCGAAAAGAGCACATAAAATAGCCAAAAGGAGTTGCTGGGTGCTGTGCCCTGCTAAATAGATTTATTGTCAGCACTACCTTATCTTGACCTCTAATAAGGAATCAATGTGTATAGGTAGGTAATATAGAAGGCTAGTCATCTTATTGTTTTTATTATTAAAAACAATATTTATACAAAAATATACATAGTTTTACAAAATTTGCAAAATCATAGATTTATTTATGGTTTTTCTTTTTTAAATACTGGGATGAACTTTTTCATCATAACTTTAGGATGTAAATTCCATTATGTATTTTTTTATTTATTGAAAAAATGTTTAAACATAATTAAAAAAACAACAAATAATCTTTTCTTAAGTAAAAGTTTTGAATTTATTATACTTATTTGTTGTAATCATTTATTTATTTGTAGGAAAAAGTCGTCGTATTGACAAATATCAATCCTAGTCGTGATCTCCAAGCAGAATTAGTTGGCTCTCAGCGATTACCTGATGATCAATTTCGCAAAGTTTGCCAACTGAAAGATCTTCTGGAGAAAATTTTAATGCTTGATCCTGCTAAGAGAATATCTATAAATCAAGCCCTTACTCATCCATTCATACAAGAAAAAATATGAAGTAAAGTGACTTATTATTTAATAATTTTACACTAGTTAATGGAGAGTTTTTGTCAAGTATTTTAATTTTGTTTGTGTAATTAATGGCCAAAAATTGTAATCTGTGTCTTTTTTTTTTTTTTTTTTTTTTTTTTTTTTTTTTTTTTCCATTTAA
The DNA here is from genome assembly GCA_964019185.1 of Maratus speculifer. Lineage (NCBI taxonomy): Eukaryota > Metazoa > Arthropoda > Arachnida > Araneae > Salticidae > Maratus > Maratus speculifer. The sequence continues at coordinate 111,418,469 of OZ025300.1, forward strand.
CCCAAATTTATCTTGTGTTAAGTTATAATTACATTAATGAAACATTTAAGGATCTTTTATAATTTCTTCTTCTTCTAATTAGGAACATTTTCTATGTTCTGTTTTTTTCTAGGACTCTAACTATGCTTTTTTTTTCCTGTCATTAATGGGAGAAGGATTGTTGTTATAAATAATCTTCTGGTTTTTTTTTTTTACTACTTTTGATGGTTTACACTAGGGGTGCACAACCTTTTCGAGAAAAGGGCCACTTACAAATATGTCTGGGTGGTCGAGGGCCACATCAATAACACGGAGATAATTCGATTCCGAGGTGATCTGTGGCTTATAATTGGATAAAAAATATGGTTTCAGAGGGGAGGGGGGTATTCCTTTAAACTCACTTACCCAGTCAAAACTTGCATGTCAATCGGTAAGGCTATATCAGCAGTTTTTATGTTTGCATATATAACAGATATTAGTGAGGATTATATTCAAGATGTAATAATATTCCTCGATTTTAATCAGGAGAGTAAATTTTGTTTTATTAAAATTGCTAAAAAACAAGTGATTGGTGCAAAATAAAAGTAAACTTTATGAATGAAAGAGAGAGAAGCAGCTGATCAACAAGATTTTCAAATGCCTAATCAATCAAGTTCCTGATTTTTCTGCACCTGATCAACGAAATTTGCAATTTTCCCATGCTTGATTGACCAAATTTACATTTTTTATGAAGTCTATCGACATAATACGTAATTTTTACTAAACTTATTTACAAAATTCGCGATTTTTACAAACACAATCGACGAAAATCGCAATTTTTACAATGCTGATCGACGAAATTCGTGATTTTTACAAAGCTGCTCAATGAAATTTGAGAATTTTCCTCACATGCTCGATAAATTTTGTGATTTTTCCGCGACTGATCGACGAAATTTGAGATTTTTTCATGCCTGATAAACAAAATTCGCAATTTTTACAAAGCCAATCGACGAAATTCACGAATTTTACAAATCTGATTGACAAAATTCGCAATTTTTCCCAGGCTGTTCGACGAAATTCGTGATTTTTCTCAGCATTATCGAAAATATTCGCGATTTTTAAGAAGCCTTCGAAAGAATTCATGATTTTTATGAAGCCGATCGAGAAAATGTACAATTTCTCCGCGCCCGATCAAGAAAAATCACGATTTTTACGGAGTCTATCGCCGAAATTTGCGATTTTTCCTCACATGATTGATAAAATTCGCATTTTTCCGCAACAGATCGATGAAATTCGCTATTTTTTCTGCACCCGGTCGACGAAATTCGATATTTTTAAAAACCATATTGACTAAATTTGGGATTATTATGAATTCGATCGACAAAATTCGCAACTTTTACGAAACTTATCGATAAAATTCTTGATTTTTACGATATTTGGATGTCCGACCAACGACATTTGCAAGTTTTCGGGCCCGATCACTAAAATTTGTGATTTTTCCGTATCCAATCGTCGAAATTTGAGTTTTTTCCATCTCTAATTGACGAAATACGCATTTTTCTGCCTTTAATTGACGAAATAAGCATTTTCCCGCATCCAAACAACTGAATTCGCAATTTTTAACTAACTTTGACTAAACCTGGAATTTTTTTTTTTTTACGTGGCAAAATAAAATTCACGATTTTTTTCTCTTGATAAATTGACAAAACGCACGATTGCTTCGCAGCCGATATTCGAAATTTTCTATTTTTCTGCGCGTCATCGCAAAACTCGGAATTTAGCCGTGCCTTATGAATGGAATTTGCAATTTCTTTGTCCCTGATAAACAAAATTTGCGATTTTTTTCAAGCTGGATCAACGAAATTTGCGTATTTCTCACGCGATAAACCGAGAAAAAATGCGATTTTTTCCGCAGCCGATGAATTTAATTTGCAGATTTTTCGTACGTCACATATTTCATATAGCAGATTTTTCGTACATCGTACATCATCCATCACATTTCGTACTGCCGATTTTTTTTTTACCCGATCAACGAAATGGCCATTTTTTTTCGTATCCGATTGACAAAATTAGCGATTTTTCCGTTTCCGATTGACAAAACTCACGAATTTTTCGTGCCCGATCGGTGAAATTTGCCATTTTTTTCCGAGCCTCGTGGACAAAATTTGCTATTTTTTTGCTCTTCATCAATGAAATTTGCAATTTTTCCGAGCTCAATCTACAAAATTTGCGATTCTTAAGTGACTGACGAAATTATATATTTTCGAGCGATAATTTAACGAAATTTATAATTTTTTTTCTGCGATCTATGCACAAAAATTGCAACTTTTTCCAGTTTGTAAATTGACGAAGTTCGCGGGCCACAGGTTAACCCATCGAGGGCCACTTTTGGCCCGCGGGCCACAGGTTGTGCATCCCTAGTTTACACCAATATATATATTGTTATCTTTAAATTGTATATATATTTAAGATTTCAAAAAAAAAAAACTTCAAATGATTTTAGCTCTGAAAAAACAGCCATTTATGTTTTCGCTATATCTTTAACCTCTTTATAATCAATATGCTATCTAAAAAGTTGCTGTTCTGTTATCTATAGGCATGTTTTTCAGTGTTAGTTTAACATGAAAAATAAAGTGCTAAATGCATACTTGGGCTAACCCAGGTTAATCCTGAGCCGGTCTGCACTCTTTTCATACTAGGTCGATCCCAGGCCTTACGTTTTTCTGAAAGCTTGCACCAGGCTTGGCCTAGTCACTACTCTTTTCTGGCCGGGTTTGGCTCCTACTTTTCTCTTGGAGGATCGGGTTGAGCCTAACTAATTTTTTTCTATATGAAGCAAAAACTGGTTTCATTATTTCTTGTCTTCACAGGAAAAAAATTTCATTCCAAGATTTTGTCCCAGTCCCTCTGAAATTCATCGCCTCAGCATGGCCTGGTTCATTCAAAGATCAGTAAAATGGCCTGGACCAAAAACTTTTTACAAAAAGTGCATGCATTTTCAAATTGCCATTATCCTATAATTACAAATTAAAATTTATTCTTTTTAAAGAATAGTAGATTTCTAGGTTTATTAAAATATAAAAAATGTTTGAAAAAAAAACAAACATTATTATTGTTATTATTATCATTATTATTATTATTATTATAATTATTATTTTTGTTGTTGTTGTTGTTAATTTTTAACTCATTTCCTTCCCTTTCGATATCATGTTATCTTTTGAACCCCCTCGTCCTAATAATATCATTATCAAAGTGTAATTTTTTGTAGAATTTATTTCTTTTTATCGAATTAATATACAAAACTGGTTACATTTATTTTCGCATACTTTTATGATTCAAACGAAGAGAAGCCAAAAAAATATCACTTTGCATATAAAAAAACTATATCAAATAATACTTAAAAGAAATAGTTGCTATTTAAAAGTATTTTATAATAGCATTTTGTTACATAATGCATTCTACAGTAATAAAGTCCTGTTGCATTTGCTTTGAACGGAGGAGGAGTGTGGGATAGATGGAAATTTTTATCAACAGAACAAATGAACAGCATTCTTTTTCTATCTCTTTTATTTATTAGTAAACACAAGCTTCATTTCAAACATATTTCACATATGATTTCTTGAACTGTGATTATATATATGCGTACACATATGAAACAGATGAAGAAGAATAGGAATGTCAAATATTGGGAGTATTCTGTATTTTAGAATTAAATAATTTTATAATAATTTCGTGATTTTATTAATATTTTGTATTTTCATAAAAATAACAGGCTTAAAAAAATAACATGCTATTTTGTACAAAGACCATGTTTTAAATAAAAAGAGAAAAATTTGATTAGAACCTATCAAAAATTGCATTAAACCTTCATTGTTTCTTAAGTTATGAGCAAAAATTTGGGTTTGAATTGAAGCAAACACTGTATTTTTCATTGAATAAATGGATTGTGATTGTTTTCTTCAAAAATTGTTTGCTGTAGTGTGCTCTACCCATTCTTAAAATTTGTTAAATCTTTCCTTTTTCTTTTCATTTTTTCATTATCTTGTATAATATAGGCCTATAATTTATCATTAACTTTGAATGCTTCTTCATATTATTTTAGGCACTCTGTTTAAGTAATTAATTTTTTATTTATTATGTTCTGTAGTTTAATTTTGTGCTTCTCTATTTTAGGAAAGAATTTATTTTGTACCTGGCTGAAAGTTATGATACATATTCTCTGCACAAGTGGACACTAGTAAAGAGAATGCTTTATAAACATTTAGGCACTAAGTTTTCCTGTGCATTCTTTAAATATGAAATTATGAGAATGATGTGTACGTTTTGTTCCTTTTTACATATTAGTTTCCCTCATATTTTGCTCTAAATCATTTTAATAAATCTTTATCATAATTTGAAAGATTTTTTCTTCTACTGTATATATTGATTATGTCACATGTTTATTCATTATCAGCCATATCTGTTTCTTTGTAGTAATTATAAGAACAATAAATTTATGATTATTGAAAATCTGACTAATTTTTAACCTATGTATTTTTCTTTGCCTCATTATTTTCTATGTATTGATATCTATGATATTATTTTTTTGTTATTCAAAAATAAGTATTATGTTTTTATATTGGCTGTTAAAATAAGATATGCATTGTTTTTTCCTCTATAATAATTATTTTTTAAAATGTTTCTTTTTTTATATCATAGTTTTGTTTATTCTATGATAATATTAGTTTATAAAAATTCTAAATTTTTCTTATGTAGAGGGAAAAACTTGTTTCTGTATATTTATAGTGGAAGGGATATACACAAAGCAAAGATAAACATTTTAGATAGCCTTAATTCCATTAGAAACTGTTAAGAAAAGGAAGTATGAATCATAAAAAGGTTTTGAGTAAAAGTTTTTCTATAAATTCTTCTATAATTTCTATAAATGTCTGCAATTCATTTTTTCCTGCAAGTAATTATCATTATTGCAGCCTGAATTAATTTATATGGTGATCGGTTTTAATAACAATTTTATCAGCACATGTAAAAAATATGTACACATAAATACATTTAGTCCCACATTTATGGCATGCAGTTTTTGTCATATTATTTTTTTATTTGCAATTTGTGCAATGTACCTTTCATTTTGAGTTTTACACTGATTTGATTTATATCAGTTTGATTGAACATTTATTTAAATATCCCTTTTTTGTCATTATTTTGCAATAATATTAGTGCACAAATTGAAATGTATTCTCATATATCCATACTTTCTGCATTATCAGCAGCATACATTGTTTCCTACACTGAAATTTTTTTTACTTACTAAAAAATTCACTTTGAATTAATTCTGATTTTGATTGTTTTGCTAGCATGCATAACAGGCATAAAAGCAAAGTAGTTTTCTAAACTTTTGAAGGAGACTTTATCTGAAAATTCATAAATATAAATTTTGGAAGTTATGAATAAGAGTCACCATTTTTGTACTCTTGTGAGTGTAAATAAGATCCATCATTTTTGTACTCTTATAAACAATATTCCCTATAAAATAAATCAAATTGCAAGAGCAAGATTATTATTTGTACCTTATGTATTTTTTATGTATTCCATAGAATATATAAAAGATATATTTCATATTTTATAAAATAATAAAAATCTTTGAAATATTTCAATTCTGTTAAATTTTAATTCTGCCATTTATTAATTCTAAATTTGTATGTAAAGTTTATATATATTCTCTTTAACCAAATATCTGAAATCATGGTTTTTATTCTTGTGAGTTTATTTTTTAAATAACAAGGTTTTATAACTTAATGTTTTGCAGCTCAGCTTTGTAAGTATGTTAATAAATTATTGCTTAATGGATAAAAAAAAAATTCTTTTTAATGTGTATATAATGTTTTAAGAAAGCATATTAAATGTTTCTTGTAATATGCAGCATATATATAAGGACTGAGACCCAAATATTTTATATCACAATTGTAAATTATCTTTTCATGTTAATCTTTTTTGATATTTAATAGGTAATATCTTGTATGGTGGCATGCTGTTGACACATATTCTGACCACACAGAAAGCTGTTAAATGTTTGTGGTAATTGGTTTTCTGTCATTATTGGATTCCTTTTAAACAACGGATAAATTTGCTTAGTAGTTTTTTTAATAAGAATAATAATTAGCAATTTAAGGTAGAATGTGGGTTTAAGCTTCATTCAGCTAAATTTGCTTTAGGTTTGAGTTGTTTAAAATTTGTGACAAATTAGCATACAAAGTTATTATTCAGTATGTGATATTTTGAATTCTAAGAAATATTGTTCAAAAGCATTTAAAAAAATCTTCATGGCTTATTTAGATTTAGAATAAGTTTTTAATAATTATTTGATTTCTATTTTGATATTAAATAATAATTTAAAAAAAAGTAGTTAAGTTTTCAATTTAAAAAATAACTGAATATTATATCTTCAAAAATGGTATTTTACATGAATTGAAAAACATTTATATTAAGTTTTTATGTATGCATTTGAGCTCTACTATACAGCACTATCGTGCTGTATGACATGTTTATATATGAAGAAGGTAATTTAACAACTCACTTTATTCAAGAGATTAAATTTTGGAAAATTGCAAAATCCTTAATTTTTGTCATTAAACCAAGGTTTTGCAATGCCAGAAATTCAGATTAAAAGTAGTCTTTTTGTTAATTGTAAAGTTTTTTATTTTTGTACAGGTTTACTAACAGAATAGATTGATAGGGGAAACATAATTTTTGAAATTTAAACAGTATGAGTTTTGAAACTTGTGTCCTTGTATATCTATACAATTTAACTCTTTGAAAGTTAAAACGATTTTTTTTTTTTTTTTCATAAATACCTTTGATTAACCAGTTAAAGATGTGCTGGTATACCCATCTTTGAGTCATAAACTTTATGTAATTTAACAATTATAAATTAAGAGTCAAAATATTTTATTTTTTACAGTATGGCAAGTAATAACATTTTAATTTTGTTATTCACCACAGTGCTTAAACTAAAATTGTTTCTACAGGCACAATGCATACTATAATTATTAACTATAATTCATTCTTTTATGTAAATTAGTAATGTTAAAATACTTTTGTCCCTATTTAATTTGTTTTCCTTTCCTCCCTCCAACAGTTTGAGTCTTTTGTGGGGGGGGGGGGGGTATCTCTATACTTTTCTTATGCAAATATAATTTGCATATATTATTTAATTCATATGAAAGTTGATTCTTTTCAAATCTATTTAAGGACAAACATAAAAAATTTTGCAGGTTTGGGTCTACATAGAATCGTTTAGTAAATAAGTGGCTATGATGCTATATGATTGTTTATTGATAAACCAGACTAAATTATTGACAATGCATAAATAATGGAACATTACATTGCTAACATAATTTTCAAGTGATTCAGATTACTATTAAGTAATATACTCTCCATCTAGCTGTTTAACAATGGAGTGTTTTGATCTTGACGATCACTTCTAAGACATTAATTTAAAAATAATTTCTAACCTGCTTCAAGTGCATCAAACTGCCTTTAAAACTTTAATCTGTTTTGGAAACTTTCATTCGTTTTATGTGTACATTTTAATATTTAAATATTTTTGAGGTAAAAAAACTTTCTTTATGATAATGCTTTTTAATCGTCATTCAAATCACTGAAACATCATAAATTTGTTTATTTTCCAGTATTAGTTAATCATGTTAATGTAAGGGACTTTTGTCGTCCAGTGGGACTTTAGCAAATACTAACCTAAAATACTCAATATGTCAGCATGACTGTTTGCTACTTAAGCTTCAAACTAAAAAAAAAAATGTTTTTATTTATTTATTTACATTATTTATAAAAAGCTTAACCAACTTTTAAAAAAAAGTGTAAGTCTAAAACGTACTGTATTTACTTGCATAATGTACGCCTTTGCATATTTTTTATACCCTCTACTTTTGGCCAGAAATTTTTTGTGTAAAACAAAACAAAAATACATCTAATTTTTGCATGAACAATATCAGAAATGTGTTACTGAAATGTGGATATCCTATTAATCTAATTACATATGGGCGGAAAATATTCCTTTTATGATGTACCCAAATTTATGTTTGTTTAATTCTGTGGCATAAAGGGAGCGAATTCACAATTTAATTTCCCTTTTTTCTCTCTCTCTCTTTACACCTGCTTCTAAAGTACAGATTTTCTAACTCTAGATGGTAATTTGCTATACAATCAAAGTGTATTAGAATTTTCAATACAATATTAGAATTTTTTTGTGAAAATTAATCTCAATATTAAATAGCTACATGGATTTGCTTAAATTTATAATGCTCTCTCTTACATACACAAAAACAACATTATTGCAAATTTTAAATTTATCAAAATACTCTAAAATAGTAGTACAGCTTAGAATAAACAGATTTTTAGACAAATAATAAAGTGTATTTTGAAATTATTGCTGTTATATTGGCTGAAATGCCACAATTATAAGCATCTGTGATTGTTTTTTATCTGAAAAATTCATAATTAATATTAATTATTCATTGAAATAATATAATTAGTCTTAAGAACAAATCTTTCTGTAGCTACTGCAAGCTTTTCTTTTAGTCAGATTGGTAGCAATGAGCACATTAATAAACTTATACTTTTGGCATTGAAGAAATGCTACACAAGGTACAAAAAATATGCGAGTAAATGCAATATGTTTTTAATGGTTTTGAAACTTGTTATTTGTCACTTATCTGAAAATATTTACTTAATTATTCTCAGGCTGGAAGATTGTCTATAACAAGAAAAGGATACTATCAAGCTTGACTGGCTATTCCCTACCTGCCTATTCTGAAGGTAGAAATAACAGAAAGGGAGATTTAGAATGAGCTTAAAATTTATGTGGCTTTTTATTCTCTTTTTAAAAAAATTTATATATTCTTACTTATTATCTTTTTAATACATAATTTAGTGATGTTTTAAATATTTGAATAACATTTTCGTGGCCTTATATTGATTTTTATTCAGAAACAATGTCATAGAGGTAAAGTTTTTAGTTTTTACTTTAAACTGGAACAGGCTCTAGTCTTTTTAAATCATCTGCTTCTGAAGCAGCAAAAGTATGGGGGGGGAAATCCTGTTTCTTAAATCTTGTTTATTAAAAAATGCAGAAAATAGTTTGTATTGAGATTTAAAAACACTGATTTGAGTTTATTACAGGATTAAAATTTTACTGTTCCATTTATTGTCAGCATATTAATGACATCATGGAAGATAATTAGTAAGTTTTATCTGGTGTATGCATTCTGCTTAATGTTTTATAAATCTATTATAAAGAAATAAAAATTTATAATTTTTGTGATTAAAACATCTTCTAAATTAACTTCAAAGGTACTGTGGATATTTTTGCAATTTTTTTATGTTTTATTTACAGTTTGTTGACCAGAAATTAGAAACATATCTAGATTCACTTATGAGAGCATTATTTGTTTTTTAAAGAATGAACATGTTTGAACATTGAATGTGCCACTGAGGTTGCTTACATAAATGAAAACAAATTATTAAATTATTATTATTGTTGTTGTTGTTATATTGGAGAAAACCTAACATTTTTCTTCTGAAAAATGTACTGATTATAATTATTGATTTTATCTTTAAATCCCTTTTTCTCAATTATATTCAATTAATTGCAGAATTATAAAATAATAATGTAATGTCATCTAGAAAAGTTTTTCTATTCTCTTTTGATGTTCAGTTACACTTCATTTTAAGAACAGTGATTTAATAATAAGACCACAGATTTATCTGTAAAATACTGTATTATTCAACTTTTTCTTTCTCCTTGAATTAAAACAAAACTCATTAACCTTATTTTTTTTTTCTCCTTGAATAGAATCAAAACCCAAAAGATATTTTTTTTTTTTTTAAAGTAAATAAAATAAGAGCTCAATATATTTTTTAATTTACAGCAGCCACGAATGTGTTACATAAAGTTTTTTTTCTTTTAAGTTAAAAAAGATAAAAATTCTATTGAATAATTAATACTATTTTTGTAAGTTTATTTCTTGTACATAATTAATTTTTCTGGTATCTAAAAGCTTTTACTCATTATTCTCAGGAATCTTTCAAGATTACCGATAACAAGCTGAGCCATTAGGACATATGAAGTATGATGGTGACTGGCTTTACTCTGTTAAAGATAGAAACATTGATAGGTTCAATAAGAGTAAATTTCATTTTTATATTTTTTAATTTAAAATTATTGCTTTGGGTAACATTTAAAGACTTTTAATGATTTCAATTTTCACAAAAGTATGTTGCATAAAATCAATTTTACATTTGATTTCCCTTCTCTTTTTTCCCCCATTTTAATCTTAATACATTGAGCATGCCACATCAGTCATTGCGATTGGTGCTGAACTTTCCATTTAGATGACTGACAGTCGAAAATATGATATAAAACTAAAAAATATATCTAAAAATATATCTTGTTTTAAGTAATTACTGAAAATTTATTTAAAATTTACTTAACTTTTATTTAATTACAGGATCATACTTTCTTAATAAATACTTAAAACATTAATTTTTCAACTTCAATGTCAGTCACTGTGGCACACAATGTGTTAAGAACTATTTTATTAATCTTTAAAAACTGTTCATTTCTGTTACATCATTATAAACAATGCAACATTTATAGTTTAAATAATTTAAAATTTGTTCCCCCCCCCCCCCCCCCAAAAAAAAAAAAAAACCCTTTCTGAAATTAAATCATTTTTCTAATTAAATAAATCAATATCTTGAAGCTTTAATTGCTTAAAAAATAATCTTTAAAAATAACATGTATTTTAGAAAAGTATTTTTTTAAGCAATTAAAGCTTTAAGATATTGATTTATTTAATTTGAAAAATAATTTAATTTTAAAAAGATCCTTTTTTTTTTTTCTTATGAGACTAAAGTTGAAATTTAAATATGACTCAATTTTAAAATGAAATAAACAAACTTAATTATTTCATTTTAAAATTATTTAAATTATAAATGTTACATTATATATTATGATGTAACAATTTCTTTCCTTTTTTTTTTTTTTTTTTTTTTTTTTTTTTAATTATTGTAGTTTTTAGAATATATTGTACATAGGTGTAAATCTTCAATTAAAAATGTAAAACTTTCATTTGTAATTTTTTTTTTCTGCATCCAGTATTCATTTGTTAATGTTCATGTAAAGTGCTCATATGAGAGAAATATACTGTTATTTTGAAATAGCCTTGTGCATTTGCTGATACAAAGCGTATTCCAGAAAATAATAGTAATAGTGTTGCAGTTCTAGTTTCATTGCATGTACATATAAAATTATTGATTTACAAAATTTTATATCATGTAAAATTTATTAGTTTGATTGTATAAATAATAAGAAATGCCATTGTTTTTATCTAACGTTACATTCAGTATTGAATTGTGAACTCAACATCTGAACAATAAAAATTATTTCCATATATTTGTCTCTATTTGTTTATGCATCAAGTGTGTTATTCATTATTACTTTTCTCTCCCCAAAAGCGAAAAAAACTAATTTGTAGAATACTTCCCTATTATAGGCCTTTGCATGTTTCTTATAGTTTTGTGTTTGTTCATGTACTTAATTAATAAATTTATTCTACTTGTTTTCCTATATACATTAGATAAATTAATCTATTTGCATAGACTATGTAAATATTTTTTGTCAATATTGAGTTTAATTATGCAAATATTGTGAACTCCCATTTGAGCAAACTTATAAAAAAAGCCTTTTTTTTTTTTTTTTTTTTTTTTTTTTTCTTTGTCTGCTTTAAATATTGTAAAATATGAGTAGTTCAAAAATAATCTTTTGTATAGTTATTTGAAATTTAATTTTTAAAAAATAATTAGTTTAGAACCTTTTTATAAACGGAACAACATTTTATTAAATTTAATATTTTTAATAAAAATGTAAATTAATGACAATATTGTTAATACAAAAGAACTAATTACTGGGGACAAATAAAATATGCAGCAAATTTTTCTTACTTTACAATTTATTTGCATTATTATATCTTTTTTCCATGCATTAATGAAACAAATGAACTTTTAACTGCATTGTTTTCTAATTATGCAGCATATTTGAAAATTTAGATTTGTTGTATCAGATTATGGTTGGCAATATTGTTATGCAACTGTCAGCACTGTTTTGTATCTCTCATGTTATGGATTGTGCATTATTTTGTTTCTCTATTTATTTATTAGATCTATCTATAGATTATTTTATTCTCTTCATCAGTGTCACTGACAATTTCTTGATCTGTTAATTTAAAAAAATGTGGCACTAAAATTGCTTTAAAAATATATTAAGTAAATGTCTGAATTTCAAATAGTAATTGATTGGGAAAGTTAAACTGGGCATATTTGTTAAGCAGATACACATTAACAAAAGTCCACTATATCAAGCAAATTGCTTATGTGTGTAAAACAATGAATTATCAAAAATTGAATTACTGATTATAGTACAATTATTTAAAAAAAAAAAAAAAAAAAAAAAAAAAAAACTTATAAAAATGTTTTTTTTTTTTTTTTTTTTTTTTTTTTTTTTTTTTTTCTAAGACTTTTCTGATTACTAAGGTCCCTATGAAAATGAAATACCAGTTTTAATAATGACTACTCTAGGATTTTGTTTGTATCAGAATTTTCAAAACATCTTTTCATTATTCTTTATTTTGAAAAATACACATATTTTTGTCATGCTGGCGAGTACCAAATACAAAAGGCATTATTCAAAAGTTTTATCTTGTTATAATATAAAACGGAGTTATCGTAAAAAGTCAAGTTTTTGTACAAAAATAATGCATTGAAATGAATTCCTGATTCATCCATATCGACACTTCGCCATGATTAACTAGCTTTCTACCATGTTTATATTTTCCAGACCACCTAAAATATGAATTAACTCTCCCCTACCTCTTGTAGCTTTCATTGTTTAATATTAAATTCATTAATATTTATAATTAATATCCATATATATATTCATAACTCATTAATCTTCATAAATCGCTTGTTTGCAGTAGATGTCCATTTGTCAAAAGTCAAACTAATTTTTTTCCCGAAATTTTAAAAGTTTGTATTTCTCTTATAATGAACTCCTTTATTATGAAACTATAGTTCACTACACGATTTTGAACTGATACTGCAGATTTTGGCAAATCATTATAGTCTTTAACTATCAGTAAATTTCTTAAATCAGTTGAAGTGATGAAAACGTTAAATAAAAAAACATCTTTAGCAGTCATTCTTGATAAAATCAAATCAAGTAATTTGTTATCACTACTAAAATAGTCCTCTATTTTCCACTTTTTAGAAGGCAATTTATCTTCTGTGCAATCTTGATTTGTGGAAGGAAGAGAGGATGTAATAAATTCTTTCTGAACTTTAATACAGTGTTTCGTAAATAAATGTGTATGCAATCTCTTAGTCTATCCACCTAATGTTTTAAACACTGCGCTACACTTTTTACATTTGGCGCTTTTTCCATCTTTTGTCATAAATAGTAGTACTATACTGAAGATGTATCATTATCTTTACAATGAGCTACAAAATTCTTTTCATTCGACACCTTAGCAAAGTAAGTATGAATGCACAAAAAGTAAAGAAGTTAGCACATAATGACTATCATACACAAAGACAACACTTATCAGTAAGATCTAATTCAAAAATGACCAACGAAGTGAAGATAATTTCTACGCACGCAGTAAAATCAAAATAAACAGACAACTTCATTTTTTAATTGCTGTGTGTTACATCTGTTTGCAAGTGAAAAGATTTCCACTGTAAAAGATTTAATTGCTCAGAAATATATGTAAAAAATATTTGTGGTATATATTCTTTTTCAATCATATATAAACTTCATGAAAATTGATTTTTTCCTCCCAAAAGCGAAAGTTTATAAATATCTTTTTTAATTTCATCTGAATAATCCTTAAACTACTTTAATAATCTTTAAAAATACATGTATTAAAAGTAGTTATATATAATACATGTAATACAATGTGTAAATACATGATTCCACTAAAAAAACCAGACAATCCTGGGATTTTCGGGATTAAAAATACACCGGGATCCTGGGATTGTAATCCCTACATATACTGAAATGATGTTATTGACATTTCTTATGAGATTCAGTTTCTCAATTTAGTTTATGTTGTATTCATCACACTGAAGCCTCTTTCACATTTTACTGAATATAGTGGCAAGACTTTAGACACTTGTGTAGCATATTGCATGATATTGGATATATTTGCGGCAATGCATTTTTGTGAAACAAGTCTATGATTTATCAAAATCATGCTTTCAGAATGCATGGTTCATTCATTTATCATCATTAAAAATATTTTTTAAAAATTGTTATAGGATTTCAATTAGCTAACCACTATAAAAAAAATATCGGCCAATGACATTTTGGATGTAATTAATAAATAAAAATAAGTGTTGAATGGCTAATTCCAGAACCACATTCCTACAAATCTTTTCTCTATTTTTTGGGCTTTATGTGAGTAATTTTGTTTGAATTTCTGCCATCTTGATAGCAACATAGTGATTGACAATTAACAAATTTGTATTAAATTGGCATCTGATGATTTTCACTGTCCACATAACCCTTAATGTAGTATTAGGTGATGCTAAATTGAACTGTTGTTGGGTTAATATATCTATGTAAATGATACCGTACTAATGAATATGATAAGCGACATCAATTTTCAGTAATGCAAATGAGAGAGTCATCTGTATTGACCCATGCACACACAAAAACTAGTTGTTGAGGGCCACCATAATACTTACCCATCATGGATATGTATAATATAAAATATAAAAATAAAACGTGTAAGTTATTGATAAAATGAAAAATAAAATTTAAACATATGTTTAAATATTTTAATGCATAGTTATGCTCTATTAATGAATTGCTGATGAACCAATTTCGAAAAATTATATAAAACTCCAAACTTCTGAAGTAGTATCGAATTCCATAAAAGAAACATCCTTATAATTCCAAAAATCATTATAATATTAACAGTTTACTGTGTCGGATTAAGCATTTTATATATAATTAAAATATATCTTTGAATTGAAATTTGAATGAAATACAGGGTCGTGAAAAATCAAAGAGTGTGGAAAATAGGATTACAAATATCTCAGCAACTATTTATCTGATCGACATTGTTCTTTATTCAAAATTTGTTATTTTATTGTCTTTTACATCCATTCCTTAAAATAAAAAAATTCAAAAATTTTTATATACCTTTCACCAGAACGAATATTTTGAGTGTCTGAAAAAAACAGTTCTGGATAATCGAGATTACTGATATTAAATAGGCTTCTTTCCATTATCACATACTAAGTGCACACCAAATTTCAAGTCTATCTCAATTTCTTCGGGAAATAGGGCGTTTACACACAGACAGATGAATGGCAAAAGAATTTTTCTAAAAGTATGTTTTTCGGAATCTTTAATGTCTAAAATGTGTAAATCCATCAAAAAAATTTTTGATTTTCAAAACGATTGCAAGACTTACCCTGGGTAAATAAAAAGAGAAAAAAATGGACACTCGCAGTTTGGTGAGTTTAATCATATGTTTACCAGCCAAATAAAACATTCTGTCGCAGTTTGGCGTAATGGTGATCTGCCGCAAAAACCTTGGTAAAGGTACAATGAATATTAAAGTTTTTAAACAACTTCAATAAACAAAAATATTATAACAAATAATCAGATATGATTCAGCAAGAATAACACCTAGTATATCAATTATAGGATATGAGGATCCATAATCTTAATTCATTATTTAAACAATAGATCTATTCATTGCAGACTGTTATCATACTTAGAAAAATAGATAAAACATGTGAAGCCAAAAAGGTATTGATATAAACTGGCTTTTTTTTATAAATATAAATGTATGACAGCTATTATATTGCATTAAGAAAGAATTTAAAACTGTTCAAAATTTTTTATATCTTTCAACTTTTATATGCCATAACTCTACTTAAACTTTAATATATTTTAACAGCATAAACAGTGGTGGAATTCAACTAGTTTGGTAGAACTGATTGTTAATTTGTTCCAAGTTCAACAAACCAGTTGTTAAAAGGATATTCAAATGCAGAAATCGCTTTTACATTAAATTACTTCCTTTAAATATTTATCTGTACAACATTTTCTGATTGTAGCACTGTGACATATTCTGATTTGTTTTATTTAATAAAAGTGTTTCATATAATATATTTCTTTATTGTATAAGAAACAAATTTAACTTAATGAAATTTTGACGATTTGAAGAGATTTAAATTAGTGTTATCCAGTTTAATACTATAATAACTACTTATAATTGAATAGTAGGTAGTTTGCTTTGGGTGCATTCTGGATGTCTTCTCTTATCACTGATCAATAACTAATAGTCAAATCATTAGAATTAGTGATATACTTCAACTGCATTTAAAAAAAAAATATTCTTCATATCTTAAAAATAATTTAAAGAAGTTATTTTCATAAATGTAACAATCTTTAACTTCTATAAGATCCCTGAGCCCTATAAGGGTCATTCCACACAAAATGAGCAAATCAGGTGTGGCTGACGTGTCACAGATTTTATTTAAAATCATTTATATAAGTAGATAACAATCATTTATGAGGAAATGCAAAGTAATAGATTTCCGACTTGTTTATTTCAGTACAAAAATTAACATTAAAGTTGACACGAAATCGAGGTCTTGTGTACATGCTTGAAATTTCAATTTTGATTATTAGACTTAGGAATGGAAAGAATATATTAAAAATTATTTAACTTAAAAATGAACTGTAAGTAACAGATTAGCGTAATTTAGTAACTGTGTTTTCATTCCGTAATTTAAAAATAAATAAATAATAAAAAAATTTGTGGAAAAAATGAAATACTTCAGTTATTTGTTTAAAAATGGTCACTTTTTACAGTTTCAAAATGTTTTGGCATTATAGCTAATGGATTATATTTAATATATCTAAATTTTAATTCTTGCCTTTTTATTCCTTAATGAGAAAAAAAAAATAATGAAAACTGTTGATTAAAAATTCAACATTTATATCATTTGTTTGGTAACTAATAAAAGCTTTAAACTCTTTGATATTAATGATAAAAGTGCATATTTTAATTATACAAAGTTTTATTCTTGCTTTCAGTTTTTTATCTCAAGAATATTTTTAATTTGAGTAAAAGAAAAAAGATTATCTTGAATAAATAACTGTATTTTAATCTTAAAATCATGTAGCAAAAGTAGATGACAGCACATATCTTTTTTCAGCAAGAAACTTGCAAAAAGCGCGTGATTTCAAAGAAAGATTTTCCTTAGAATGTCTCGAATATTAGTTTTTTGAAACCATTTTGGTTATGTTAGGAATCAAAAAGGCAATATTGAAATTTTTTTAGTGTCTTGAACTTGTTGATTCTTATAGATATCTATATTGTTAATATCAGAGTTTTCCTTTATTTTTTTGCTGATACATAAGAGGAAAAATTATGATTTTACAGTTTTTTTTTTAAGTTTCTAAGTTTTTTTTGAAGATGAAGCAAAATAAATAACAACTTTGAAACTTGGGAAACAGATGTTTTTTAAATCCTTTGATTTTTATAACGTTTCAATTAAAAAAAAAAAATTACAAAATTTCAGTATTAAAAACCAATTTAAGATTAATCATTGTATTACTAGATTATTATTACTCAATAAATATAAAGATTGATTTTTAGAGATTTCAATATTATAAAAAAAAACTTCATTTTTGTTAAATAGTTTTCAAAATAGAGAATTTCAAACTTGCAACTTTCGAAGATTGTTCGCATGCCATTCTATATCACAAATTTTTTAAATGTCCAAAACATATAAAATAATTTATTTTTCGTCAAATATTGTGCAGAATTACATTTAAATATGAAATGAACAATTTTTTTTTAAAAATCTGCTTCTATGCAGCCACGACTTTTTTTACATTTTTGCTCATTTTACATGGAATAACCCATAACTTGCATTCATAAAAACATTTTCCATGCTCTAACATGACACTAGTTAGATGTTGCAATACCAAAACTTTCTTCTATCTCATACATGTTAATATTTCAAAATTTGCTACCACAGTGCCAAAATTAAATAAGAATCTAATTTTTATTGTGAGGATTCTGAAAGCATGAAATTCTGTCCATTAGTTTTTGAAGTAGGACTATTGTAGATACCGGAAAAATTGTAACATAAAAGAGCCACCTAATGAGCAATTTATACCAAAACATAAATAGCAATAACATTTATCAAACAATACCTGAATCTAAAGTTAGATAAAAATTTGTGAATTAATTCTTAAGATAAAGCTACTAAAGGAGAGTGGGAAATTTCACCATAGCAACGCTACCTGTTGGGCAATTGACACCAAAATATAAACTGAACTAGTTCATATCATGGATTTACTGAATCAAGTTTGATGAAAATCCGTGCATTAATTCTTGAGATAGAGCTATTGAGGAAATCGTGAGCAATGCAGCATAGCAACGTCACCTTTTGAGCGATTTACACCAAAATATAAACATCAATTCATGTCAGACAATCTGAAGTTTGGTGGAAATCTATGCATTAGTTATTGAGATAGAGCTGTTGTGTAAATCATGAAAAATGTAGCATAGCAGTGCTAGCTTTAGAGTGATTTACTCCAAAAATTAATCAGCATCAATATATATCAGGGACTACCTGAATATAAGCTTTTATTAAATTCCATGCATTAGTTGAGTAGAGCTACTGCAGTAATCGTGATACGAAAAATGCAGCACCATCTGTTGAGTTATTTACACTAAAATGGAAACAGCATCAATTGATGTCAAGGACTAACTGAATCTTAAGTTTGATTGAAATCTGTACATTAGTTATTGATATATAACTGTTGTGTTAATCATTAAAAAATGCAACATAGTAGCACTACCTGTTGAGCGATTTACACCATCAATTTATATCAGGGATTACCAGAATATAAATTTTTATTTAATTCTATACATTAGTTCTTTAGGCAGAGCGCCCACAAAATGTATGTCACATATAGAGACATCTTGTAGAAACATGTTTTTTGGAATATCTAACCCTTAAAATGTATAATTCTGTCGAAAACTAGAATTCAAGAATCCAATACTTTCCTCTTGTTAACCCCTTAACTGGTCAATTTTTTTACCAGAAATGTTCCTAAAAAAGTCGTATTTTTTTAAAATGGCATATAATCAAACATCATACTTGATAGAATACGAAAATGCAAGATTTATTTTTATTATTACTGTAATTAATGATATAATTTTTTTTTTTTTTTTAGAGTTTAGAAACACAAATATCATAAATGTTTGCTTTCTGCAACCACCTCTGTATGCAATGAAGACCGTTTTACAGATTTTACAAAAATTTAATTCAAACAAACTTACCATAAATTAAAACTTCTCAGTTTCGAATGATGTTTTTTATTCAGAATCCTATCAGAATTTTATCTCTTTTTGTGTGGTACAATTTGAAGCAAAATGTTGAAATTTGAGCGAGATATTTAAAAAGAATGCCCCCATGGACTTTATATTATCATCCAAGTATTTTGCAATCAGTTGTCTGGGCTCTTAACAAAGAAAAAAACCTGGATGGAAGATTTTATTCACACAGACAAGCTGTGTCATCTATTGAAAAATAATGATAATACAGTCTTTTAAAAAGAATGAAAAATATCACAGAGGGAAAAGAGAAAATATCGATTCCCGAACGCCGTATAGTCAAACCAGTTTGGGCCAACTTTTAGTTGCCCGAACAGCGTTCGGGCAAATCAGTTAAGGGGTAGAAGAAGGTAGAAACATTGTATGGTCTAAACTTGCTATGTTATATTACTTTCTATTTTATGAATTTTCAGCATTGCCTAGCTTGCTTTTTGTACCAAAAAATAATGATGTTTAAAATTCTAAGTATAAGAACTTTTGGTTATGTAATTTTTTTTCTCACTTGTTATAGTATAGGTAAAGCTTTTATAAATCAATATGTATAAAAGTCTGGATTGGGGGGGGGGGGTAATCAATGCACAGCCAAACTACTTAACATAAAATCTCTAAAGTTGGGGTAATTATTTGGATGTGCCAATCTCAAAACTTTCTTCTATCTGACATTTAATATTTCAAAAAGTATTAAGCATGTTAATATTTTAATATTATTAATTCAATACTATATATACCAACATTGATTTTTCTTTTAAATTTCTGCTTCAGTCAATTAATCGAAGTAAAAACGAGTTAATGTGGATCCTGATATTTATTAAAATTAATAGTTTTCTCTTATTTTGTTATCATCAGCTGTTTGCAAACAGCCATCTTAGAAGGACGCGAGTTCCCACCCCTGCACGATGTACAATAGAATGACAGAGAATCGAGAAAATGATACAAAAAGTGCTATGCTATCATAAGTTCTTTTCTCACAGAATACAGGGTGTCTACTCTCAACGGTGGCCAATGGCTAATTTCTAAACCGTTAGTCAAAGACATATAGTTCCAATTGCAAAAATGCTTTAAAAAAGATAAAGAAATGTTTTTCAAGCGATTTACAGTGGCGGTCTAAAGTTTCCGACCAGCAAAAATTTTTCAGTTAATTTGTAAATATACCCATATGAAGAGGAATCTCAAAGTGATAATTATACATTTTATTGACATAATAGTTAAGAACTTACTTATAGAAGAACGTGTAAATATCAATAAATTTAACTGACAAAATTAAGTGTAAAGGAAAACACATGTTCTCAAAAGTTTCCGGCCACCTTCACAAGTTTGTAAAAAAGTGGTATTGTAATAGAAAATTACAGTGTTCAACAACATTTACAATTAGTATTTTATTGTATTACTATTTTATTAGCTTTAGTAATAATAAGTTCTGTGGCGCAGCAACATGACATTCATAGAATCAACGGTTAAAGATCGTCTATGGTAAGTTTCTCCCAGATTTCTTGCAATTTTGGCGAAATTTCGGCTGAGTTGGAATATTTATAGTTCCGCAGACTTTTGTCAACTTCTTTTCAAAGATTTTCTATTGGATTCATGTTGGGCTCTTGGGCTGATCATTTCAAAAACGAAATTTTTTGTGCGAAAACCATTGCTTATCGAGGTTTGCATACATTATTTATGTCATTATCATGTTAAGAAAAATAGTTGCGATCAAACTTTTTTCTTTGATAAGGCAGAAAATAGTCTTGTAAGATATCCTTAGAGATTGTATCATTCACTTGGCTGTGGATTTCAAATAACGGACCGACACTTTTTGAAGAAAATACTCCCCACGGCATAATGTGTCCTCCGCCATGCTTCATTGTAGGAATAACATAGGTCGAATTATATATTTTGTTGTTAGGTCATCGGACGTTGTGTCTGCCATCACTTCCAAAACTGTTTCGAATTCGATTGATGTAAAAAAACTTTTTTTCAGTTTTCACTTGACCAGGCTTTGTGTTTTTTGGAAAACGCCAGTCGGGTACGTTTGTATTTTTTTTAACTCTGAAAAAATTTTAACACCGATTCTTCCATAAAGTTATGCATCACGTCAGCATGTTGATACGATATACAGACTTATTTGAGCAATGTTTTCATTCCGTAAACCGCAGTGTATTGCAGCGGAATCTCCTGATAATTCAGTCCACAGGAATAGTAATTTTCCGAGATCTCCCAGACCTCTGAAAGTCCTGAAGGCCACGGCCATCTTTATATAATTTTTAAATATCATTTACGGTCGATTTTACAGATTGATAACTTTGCCGCAATATCTCGAGAAGATTGGCCTTTTAGCGACAAACTAAACACTCATTTATGAACAATAATTGTTGAACTTTTAAATTTTGAATTCAGACTATGCTATACACGTTGATTTATTCATAAACACAACCAAAAAACAGTTTACCGATAGAAAAAACTAAAGAATGATAAGTGGCCAGAAATTTTTGCACACGCGAACTTCGAATTTTATCGCTTTGCATGAAGCATCTTCAGTATCCAATCAAAATGATCACGTGGTCAGATGTCATTCACATATTCCTAACTTTTAAAGCAATTATGCTTCTTCTTTGCTGAAACCTTTTAGTAAATAAATCGAAGAAACTAACTGGCCGGAAACTTTTGACCGCCACTGTAGGTCAAAAAAAGTTTTTATTAAAAAATTATGAAAATTAAATTTTTATATGGTCCCCTGGTCCTATAAGTGATATTTAGTAAATTTTTACCACCCCTCTAAGAAGTAATACAAAAAAAGTCCCATTCCTCTGAGATTAAAACTAAACGAGTAATAGCTGTTTAAATTTGAAGCATCTTTTTTGCTGCAAAATAGGGGTCAGTCACAAATTTACTGGAAATAAAAATAAACACAAGATATTAAATTTAACATTAAAGTATTGAGAGTAAAATAATTTTTACAATATTATTTTTAAATTTATGCTGATGATTACATATTAAAGCAAAGTTTGTACTAAAAATATAAGTAAAAAAATAACAGATAGTTTGTTAATTTAAATTATGAAAAGCAACAGTCACAATTCGTTACAAAATGACATATATTTAAAATTCTATTAGGTTACTTAACCTAACAGAATTTGGTGTAGTCCTATAAAATAAATAAATGGTCCGCACCTAAAATTGTATTAATATTACATCGTGACGTCGTAACTAAAATTACTATGACTCATTGTATAAATTCACAATTCATTTTAATAAAATAAACACTCAGATGCACAATGAATGCACTACATACAACAGCACTGCGCTATTTACACTATTTACAGTTAATTTACACTTATCCATTAGGAAATGCACTTGAAAATACACAGCCCCTTCCAGGCATGAGGTTTCGAACACCCTTTTTCGATGTTCTTTAAAATCTAAACCATACGCGGCTCACACCCGAGCCCGCCGAAAACAAAACGTTCTTTCTTTGCTGCGCACCAAGCAACAACTGACTCCTTTCGTTTCAGTTCCATTTCAAACCGAAAAGTTACTTTCAAAATGAAAAAATCACGGAGTGGACAGATTTCACAAACCTCATGGCACTAGGCATGGAACGTCATCACAGACTTACTGGCGTCGACATCACGGAGCCGGCCGATATTACAGCTCCTTCCCCCTAAAGAAATTTTCATAGGTTGCATACACCTATGAAAATTGAAGATTGGGAAGACGACATTAAGCCCCCCCTATCACTCCCAACACAACTTCTGATTAAATTTCACTAAACACAATGAGCTACTCATCTGAGATATCCATCTGAGCCGAAAGAATGGCACAGTACTATTCTCGAATATGCAACATAAAGTTCTATACTAAATAATACACAAAATTCATACAATTAAATAAAATTCAATATATATAAAATAAATATAAATGAGTGAATTCAATGATTGGATTTTAATATTTACATACACTATTATTCAGTTCTACTCAGTCCATCAGCATTCCCGTGAAGCCTTCCTGGTCTGTGCTTAACCTCAAAATTGTATGTCTGTAAATATAATGCCCACCTAGTCAATCTAGCATTTTTCCCCATCATTGTTTTAAGATAGGTCAAAAGGTTGTGGTCTGTTTGTATAACAAACCGCTGCCCATCCAGATAATGATTCAGCTTTTTAAGACCATATACAATCGCTGCTAATTCGCATTCAATAGTGCTGTAGTTCTGCTCTACGTTAGAAAATTTCTTACTTAAATATAAAATTGGATGCTCTTCCCCATCTCGAATCTGTGACAGAACTATACCAGCACCATATAAACTTGCATCGGTCTGCACAATAAACTCTTGGCTATAATCAGGGGCATATAAAACAGGACTCTGGGTCAACCTCCTTTTTAATTCCTGAAAAGCCTTTTCACAATCCTCATTCCACTCTATTTTTTTTTTTTTTTTTTACTTTCCCTTTCAATATATTAGTTAGAGGAACCGCAATAATTGCATAATCTTTCGTATAACGAGAATAGTAGCCCGTCATTCCCAGAAATGACTTTACTTGTGTTTTAGTTGAGGGTGTTGGGAAATCTAAAATTGCTTTGATTTTCACGTCACTGGGGGACCTCTTTCCCGAACCTACCTCATGATCTAAAAACTTTGCACTATCGTGTGCAAATCTGCATTTTGTGGGTTTCACTGTTAAACCGGCCTCTAATAAGCACTTTAGAACCTCGGCTATATGCTTCATGTAACTTTCCCAAGTAAGTGAAAACACTGCAATATCATCAATGTACGGCAAGGCAAACGATTCCAGACCACCCAGAACCATGGCAATTAATTTACAGAAGTAGAAAGGAGCGTTCACGAGACCAAACATCATGACCTTAGGCAAAAATACCCCAAAAGGTGACACAAATGCAGCGTACCTTTGGGCCCTTTTGGTCAGTGGTATTTGGAAATAACCTTTGGTTAAATCCATCACCGTAATAAAGGTCGCAGAACTCACCTTTTCTACTACCTCCTCTATATTCGGGAGTGAGAAAAATTCCATTCGAGTCTTTGAATTTAGTATCCTATAGTCCACACAAGGACGAGGATCTTTTCCCGGAACCTCTACCAAAATCATGGGGGATGTAAAATCAGACTGCCCTACCTCAATTACTCCCAAATCTAATAATCTTATCTCTTCCCTTAAAATTTCTGTCTGCCTTGGCGACATTCTATAAGATTTGGCTCTCACCGGTGTTTCATCAACTAATTCGATATCCATCTCCTCTAAATGAGTACGTCCTGGATCCGAAGAAAATACTTTCTTATTTCGCTCTATGACTTCTTTAAAATTATTAATTTGAATTTCTGTCGCCCTCTTCTCTAGTTCACTGTTGTTCACGACTTTTCAAAAATCAATTTGTGTGGGGTTTGGCATGGGGTACGGTATTTCGGCATCTTCTTCCACCTCTTCTGAATCGATATCAATTACCAGATTAACAAATTCGGGCCGCTTATAATAAGGTTTCAATAGATTAACGTGATAGATTGTCGCCTTATTTCGCTTTTCTGGTAAGTCAATGGTATAATTTGTTTCTGAAATTACTCCCGTGACCGTACCTGGCCCGATTCAATTTACAGCCATCTTATGAGATTTAGAGGTTGCCAAAACTAACACCTGGTCTCCAACCTTGAACTTTCTTATCACTGCATTCCGGTCATACCATAATTTTTGCTTGTCCTGACATTCCTCAATGCGCTTGACTGCCAACTCCTGACATCTTTTCAACCTATTTGTCAGGTTCAAAATATAATCTACCACATTTTGGTCCGTACTCTCGTCACCCATCCAATTTTCATACACCAAAGTGTGTGGCATACGCAAATTCTTCCTGTGAACAAGTTCAGCGGGACTAAACCCCGTGCTTTCATGAGTCATCGTAATAAAGGTCACACATACCTCATGGTTCTTAAAGCAAACAGTGCCATAGGAAAAATTCTTCCCAATCACAACCCGACTCGAGACATAAGGCTTTAATGACTTTCTTTAATGTAGAATGTAATCTTTCCACACAATTGGACTCCGAATGGCAGACTGAGCTATGAGACACTTTTATACCAAATTTATGAAAGAATTCGGTCATTAACTCGCTTGTAAATGACTTTCCTAAGTCAGATTGCACCTCTTTCGGAAACCCCGTTTTAGCAAAAATCTGCAACATAGCATCAATAACGGAAGTGGAAGTAATATCTACCACCGGTATGGCATCCGGATACTTAGAAGCAAGGCAAATGGATGTAATTAAGTATTTGTTATTTCTATTACTAGTTTGTAAGGGACCTACCGCATCCAGATTTATCTTAGAAAAACATTCGGAAATTATTGGTACCAGTTTTAAAGGGGCCTTACGCTTATCTTTATTACTACCCACCTTTCGGCATGGATCGCACGTTTTTACGTAATTTTCAATATCTTGATAACAATTTGGCCAAAAGTAATACCTAAGGACTCTATCCTTTGTCTTTGTCATACCTAAATGTCCTGATACCTGCTCATGACACAATGCTAAAATTTCTCTTCAATAAATTTCCGGTACGCATAATTGTATTTTCTCCTCACCTGTCCTTGATAGTGACACCCGTACAAGCCTATCTTCCCTAATGCAAAATTCTTTATCATTAGAGTTTTTAGCTTGCTCCCACAACTGCTTAAGTGAAGAGCAATTTTTCTGCTCTTCTTTATATTTCTCCACTGATACATTAACCAAACCTGTCTCTGTCTCTAACTTTTCCGGTATAACAATCCCTTCCTCCTCTTCTTTAAACTACACCTCATCTTTATCTCCATCCTCCAAATCCAATCCATTCTCAACTTCAACCACGGATATCTCTCTTTCATGTTCCCGCTTCTGACTGCGTGTCATTACAGCATTTACCAACACAGGATTACCTTTTGATTCCTCAATAAGTTCAGCTGTCTTGTTTCCCAACAAATAATAACCTTGCTCTAATTCTGTCGGTATCACAGCTGCCTTAGTAATTACCATTCCAGAATCCCCCTTAATTGTAACTCTCGCCAAGGGCAAACATTTACACACATTATCCAAGGGTTGCTTTATCCACGTTACTTCCCCAATTAAATCATCATTATCTATCCAACTACGGTCACAAAGATCAATTCCAGCCCCTGTATCTCTTAAATAATTTCGTTCTATCCCATTAATTTCTGCTTTTTTCAAATAAGGTGTAAAACAATCTCCTAAGCATACACCTACGTCAACGTGACTGACAAAATCTCCAGAACTTTTGCGTTTTAAATCCAGACAATCTGGCCTAATGTGCCCTGCACGATTACATTGAAAACAGATAATTGGCTTTTTTCTATCAAATTTATCTTTATTTCCAAAATCCCTACGCACATTATCTCTTTTATCAACCCCACCTGATTTAACTACCTGATCCCCTTTACTTCTAGCATTATCTTGCCCATTCCTATCCCTAAAGTATGGTTTATTATTCCACGTTTTGTTATCAAACTTCCTAACATTCCCTCTCACACTTTCAAATTTATCACATTTTTCTGCTAAATATGACGCTGTCTTAATCTCATCCCACTCATCGAGGAATTTATCCTTAATCGCAAAAGGAACTCTATGCTTAACCTGCTCTGTGAGCATTAATTCTTTGAGTGATTCAAAATCATTTACTTCAACAGTTTCTAACCAGTATTCTAAATACCCTCTTAATTCATAAACAAGCTCAGTCCATAACGCACCTGCCTTCCTTTGACGAGTCTCAAATTTTGTTTTCAGGGCCCCTGCTCCTAATCAGAATCTCTTTAACAAAACATTATTGATATGCTGGTAATCATCCCTTTTTTCTAAGGGTTCTTTTACAATAATTTCAGCTACCTCTACAGGTAACAAAGGTATAAGTTGGGAAATGTAATTTAATTCTCCTAAATTCTCTTTTGACGCCTGACTCTCAAAAATCATAAAAAACAAGGTAATATCAATTGATTTTGGGTCAAATTTTGGAACTAAATCCTTTAAACTCACTCTTTTATCTTTATTTTCAGCTATTACTGAATCAGGGGAAACTAATGAGCTACTATCTGCACTGCATTGTAATTGCAGCTTCTCTAATTCCAGTTGTCTATCTTTCTCTCTTTCTAAACTTTCCTGTTCTTCGTGCTTTAATCTATCTAACCTTTCCTGTTCTTCGTGCTTTAATCTATCTAACCTTTCCTGTTCTGCTAATTTATTTAATTTTTCCTGTTCTGCTAATTTTTCCCTTTCATCTAAAATTCCTTCTAACATATCTTTTGCAATTTGCTCATCATAATCAGAAGCTTTCAAAATTGCCTGAATTAAAGGCACTTTTTTAATGTCAGCAGATATTTCTGCATCAAATTCTGCTGCGAGCAAAAGCAATACATCTTTATTTTGCCTATTCAAGAATGAAGCCATAATCAAACTCAGAAAAATATCTCACTACAAAAAAGTAAATACAATTACAAAATATTTCTATAACTTTCCTGAGCACAATAGCATTAAAATACCAAAGAAAAACAAGATTTATTTATTTATTTATTATTCAACTGAGTAAAACTTTTCTCTACGCACAGTAAATAATTAAAACCATAACTAAGGTATTCCTAAAAAAAATGCACATTAAAAAAATGAATACTCAGTACAATACTTTACTAAATCACTTTGCTTTAATGCACTAAGAAAAAGTAAATAATAATTTCAGTAAATTCAACTTTCTAATTTAATAAACTTTACACTGCAACTTAAACAATTAAGTTCATTACCGCACTACTTGTGCAATGAAAATTACTTTACTCTTTATGCAAAAAATAAAAATATATTTAAAATACTTAATATATTCTATTTAAGCGTATGGTATTGAGACCTCCCCAAAATTCAGTGCGCAAGAGAAACAATAGGGACTCACCGTTCGATCCTTTAATATTCAGAGCTGAAATTCACAATCTTCGAACGCTGATTTTAATGACCGACACAGCTTTTCAGTCCACATTCAAAATAATACAGGAGAGATGATGAGTTTTCAGTCCACATCCAAAATAATACAGGAGAGATGATGAGTTTTCACTCCACATCCAAAATAATACAGGAGAGATGATGAGTTCGTGGAACTTTTGATTTCAGTTCCTGTATCCCACAGCAAGCCACCAATAATTTTATATCACTTAGCTGTGACGTCGTAACTAAAATTACTACGACTCGTTGTATAAATTTGCAATTCACTTTAATAAAATAAACACTCAGATGCACAATGAATGCACTACATACAACAGCACTGCGCTATTTACACTATTTACAGTTAATTTACACTTATCCATTAGGAAATGCACTTGAAAATACACAGCCCCTTCCGGGCATGAGGTTTCGAACACCCTTTTTCGATGTTCTTTAAAATCTAAACCATACGCGGCTCACACCCGAGCCTGCCGAAAACAAAACGTTCTTTCTTTGCTGCGCACCAGGCAACAACTGACTCCTTTCGTTTCAGTTCCATTTCAAACCGAAAAGTTACTTTCAAAAAGTATCTTTCAAAATGAAAAAATCACGGAGTGGACAGATTTCACAGACCTCATGGCACTAGGCATGGAACATCATCACAGACTTACTGGCATCGACATCACGGAGCTGGCCTATATTACAACATTGTCATTGGATATAAGTATGTATGTATATTGAACCTCGATCGGATATTTGGAAATGAGTTAAAATTTGAATAGAAATTTTGAACTAGGGAAACATACATAAGAAAGCTTTAAGTAAAATAAAAGCTTATCAAAATAACACACCTTTTTAAAATAAAATCACGATTTCCCAAAATTTGATTTTCTCGATAAAGAGAATTTTAAAACTCACATCTTCAACTATTTTAACCAATCTAGAAGTAAATTTAAAAAAAATAATTGCTACTGTAAAACTTATACGGTGGTAGCACCTTCAGTTAAATTGCTTTAAAAATATTTCTTTATCTCATTTAAAACATTTTTTGTAATTGAAACTATATGTCTGTGACAAATGATTTAGGAAGTAGCCATTGACTCGTTCTGGAAATAGGCGCCCTTTATAATACTTTAAGCACTTAATGTACATTCCCTCAAAGCTTAGTCCAACTGATCCGTTTTCAGCTACAGAAAAGTGGTTTAAGTCATGAAATTTAAAGTTTCATAACTCGGTCAATTTTAATGTTAGATGAATGGGGCCTTTTTTGTATTGCTTCATAGGGTGATGAAAAATTTGTACTCAATATCACTAATAGGACTGGGAGACCGTATAAAAAGTTAATTTTCATAATTTTTTAATAAAATTTTTTTTTGACCTAAATTGCTTGAAGAACAATTCTTTAACTATTTTAAAGCATTTTTGCAATTGGAACTATATGTCTATGACTAACGGTTTAGAAATTAGTCATTGGCCACCGTTGAGAGTGGACACCCTGTATATCCAAATTCAATGAAGATCTGCCGGCCATAGCCAAAAACATACACAAAAAATTTGGTTCAATTCTGTACATAATTTTATACACTTTCCAATGGTACAATAATAAAAATAGCATGGAAATTGCTTTTACAGAAGCCCTCTTCCTGAATATTTTTTTCAAATTCAGGGACTGCTTGCCATATCCAAAAATAATCAAACATAAAAAATTTAGTTCAGTTCTATGCATAACTTCATACACTTTTTGATGGTAAAATAATGAAAAGGGTACAGGCATCACGATTATAGTGCCCCCTTCAGGCAGTTTTTTCAAAATCAGGGAGGGTTTGTTGACCATAGCCAAACACTTATACAAAAAATTTTGTTCAATTCTATGCTAAACTTCATACACTTATGTAGTACAGTATTGAAAATGGCACAAAAATCGCTATTACAGTGCCTTCCGATAGATTTTCTTCAAATTCAGGGAGAACATGGCTACCCATAGCCAAACACTTACACAAAAAATTTGGTTCAATTCTATGCCTAACTTCATACACTTTTACTTGGTACAATATTGAAAATGGCACAAAAATCATTATTGCAGCATCCCCTTCTGGCAGACTTCTTTCAAATTCAGGGAGGACCAACTAGTCATAGCCAAACACTTGCATAAAAATTTGGTTAAATTCGATGCATAACTCCATGAATTTTCAGTTGATACAATATCGAAAATGGCACAAAAATCGCTATTATAGCACCCTCTTCTGGCAGAATATTTCAAAATTGAAGAAAGACCTACTTGCCATGGCAAAAAACATTCACAAAAAATTTGGTTCATTTCTATGCATATCTTCATACACTTTTTGATGATAGAATGGCAACATACGGACACACAGGCAGACAGACATTTTGTAAAAACACGTTTTTTGGAATCTCTGACCCCTAACATGCATAAATCTGTCGACAAAAAATTTTGAATACTTTTTCTATTGAAGATAGAAGAAAGTAAAAATACTTATGACAGAGACTTGCTAAAAAAGGATTTTCTAAAATTGCAGCCCTATAGCAGGTGAAAAAGAAAACAAAATTAAAAGAATTCCCTAAAAATCAGATACCTTATACTATAATGCGAGCAAAAATTGTGTGTGTGTAAATTTTATCTCAAAAACAGCTCTAACGATTTTCGCAAAATTTTGGATTTTACCATTTTCGGGCACGAGAAGACCATTGGGCTAGGTCACATGTTCGAGAAAATTCAATTATTGGGTCATAATGGGTCAGGATCAAGCTATTTATATCTAGAGAACGGCTGGATCGATTTTAAGAAAATTTTGTATCCAATCGTTTTTTGGCACGAGAAAACTACTGGGCTGGGTCACATGTTCGAAAAATTTCGATTAGTGGGTCATTATCGGTCAAGCCATTTTTATTAAAAAACGGCTCTAACAATTTTGACCAAATTTTATATTTTATCATTTTGGATTACAAGAAGACCATTGGGTTAGGTAACATGTTCAAGAAAATTCGGTTAGTGGCTCATTTTTGGGATCATTGTGGGTCATGCTATTTTTATCTAGAGATTTTCTTATGCAATTTTGACTAAAAATTGCATTCTGGTTTTTGGGCATGAGAAAAACATTAAGCTAGGTTACATGTTCGAGAAAATTTTTTAATGGGTCTTAAAGGGTCTGGGTCAAGCTATTTATATTTAAATGACGACTTGATTGATTTTAATGAAATTTTGTATATAACAGTTTTTTGACTTGAGAAAATTAATGGGTTAAGTCCAGGCCCGTAGCCAGGCTTTCCTTTCGGGAGGGGCTCAATTTTTTTCTGACCTGACAGCTATAATTCGCCTTATTTTAAGTGTAAAAAAATAGAAACAAATGTATCACTATAAATCTAAGGACCCTGAATAGGATATTTGATGTACATGTCAAAAATTCTTTCGTATTGTTTCGATTTCTCTTAAAATTTTTAGTTTTCAGGAGCACTTCCAGTTTTTAAACCAATTTGGAAACTTGGAGTGTTTTTAGGGGTGGGGACCAAAACAAAGATTATAAATCACATACTAACAATGTTTGGAATGAGCCTCGTATATCCTATGAGAAAAAATGGTAAACATATTGAAATGCAACAAACAATTTGAATAGATTAAAACAGGATTAGTATTAGCATGCGAGTGTTTCATATTACAAGGGCAGAGTCTTAAAATAGTTATTCCATAGCTGAAATTAATTACACTTTTTTCTGAAAGAAAAAATTAATTGCTCTCTCTCTCTCTCTCTCTATATATATATATATGTAATCATAACAGTATTTATATATCGTATTCTCTGATTACAATAATTATAAATGCTGATATAATAGAGCAATCTTTTTAACTTCTTCTCAGTTGTGAGGCTCACAACTTATCAGGATTTATTGAACAGAGTTTATTCCAGTGAACAGAAATTCTTTCAAGACTACTCAGTATTTCGCCGATCATAACGTTTTGAGACAAAGATTTGTATTTTCATTGTCGTTGGACCTTTCAGCACTGGCTTATTATCAGAATCAAGACTGTCAGAAAGTATTTGATCGTATTGTAATATGTTGCAATACAATATTCCAAAGTTTTATGACTTCTGTGTACATGGCAACACTGGTAATCCTCTCGTATCATAACTCATATTCAGCTTTCATTTGAAACATTGACAATTTACCGTGAAATATTGAGGGAGATTATACAATTTGCTTGCTTTTTCCAAAAATCAAATCTTGGAAGAAATGCTTGAAAATGTCTTCATTCGAAATTAACCTTTCATTCAAATTTTTAATAACACCATAATTCTATAATACTCTTCAGCTTATGCCATTCGAGGATTTGCACATGTTGCCTGCCTAAATATCAATCTTGGCATGTTTATTTCAGTTTTAATGAAGTCTTCCCTAAGTTTTGATGCAGAATTAAATAGCTCACAAAAGACTTCCATGATATTTTCTTTATGCTTCTGTAATATAATAATAACAATTTAATATGCGTTATAGCCAATATCATATCAAGAAACATTTCTGGAAGAACTGACAATGGCTTTGTCAGACTGCTTGTGAAAAGCTTGTCACAAATAATCAAGGTTATGAGAAAATCACTCGATAATTCCCCAAAAAGCTCTAGCTATTGGAGATATATTTCGAGTGTTTAAGCTAATACAAATACAGAAAAAACAGCTCAACAAAAGTTAATGCGTTTTCAGGCCTTCCAAAAAATCTTGTGTCACAAAAATAAAAAAAATCTAAGGGTGTTTTTTTCCCTGGGACTTATGATGCAATTGCTTTTTGAAGGAATGAATTTACTATTGGTTGATTTCACAAAAAAATTGTCTCTTTATTTATATTCCAAGACAGTTTCGGATGGCAGGAGTCAACATGCTGTTGAACAGTGCAAGGTTTAACCTGTGGCATGCATAATGGGTCTTTCTGATTTTCGGATACTTCTGACGAATTGTGGTCTAGACTTTACTAATATGACCAGAAATACAGGGTGCTGCGTCATACGTCTGTGTATGGAAAGCCTACATTGGGTATCGAAGCCTACAAATTGATAATTCTTCAAAAGACAAAAATCTGTTTTACTCAGACTGCTCTGTGACATGTTTTTTTTTTCTAATTAAGAATCATATGCAAACTATTTAAAGAAAAGCTCTTCAGTGAAAACGAAAGACACCAACTTGGATGCGTTTGATATTCAATATCCTATCGTTTTTCTTCGTACCAATCCTTTTCAGAATTTCCTGCTACTAGATTTTTTTTTAATAAAAAGCCTTTTACACAGACATCATTTTCAAAGATATATTTTAAATCATTAATTTTTATATGATTTTACATTACAGATGGCTATTAAAGCTTTTAGCTTCTTTCTTTACAGAACATTTTAATAGTGGGTAATTCTAAGTTTTTATTGCATGCATGATGTAATAAGGATAGAAAAAATTAAAAGATATCATAGGGTGCCAGAAATTGTTTTATATTTTACTCCTAAAGTTAACTTACGCACCATCATATGCGTATTCCACTTACTTTTCCTTAGTCAAATTATGAAATGGAATTACACTTATCAAATTTTACTGTGCATAAAGTTAGTTGAATTTGCACTTTAAGAAGAACTTATATTTTTCGTGGTAGATACGATTAAAAAACAATATACCTGAATGAACAATATAATGGGAGATTATAGCAACTGCAACTATAAATAACTTTATATACAGAGTGGTCATAAAAAACTTTGCCAAAATATGGAGCTCTAGCGGCCAATCCGTTTAACCAATCGAGGTGAGATTTCAGATATAACTATTCAAAGGTATGAGCTCGAGATTCTGTGAACGGCAACAAAATGATGCTCACGGTTACGGTTATAGTTACAGAAACTCGAAATTTCCAATGGCAACACCAATTTTTTTCATCGCAAAATGTTCAGCGCATGCGAAAGCCCTAAAGAGCGTTGGAACCGTATGTGTATCACAAGAAACGGACGCGTTATGCACGCACAAAAAATAGCTCTGCAAATCCCCTCCCCCTCCCATAAAAAATACGATTGGGGTGCACGGAAAAAATTGTATATGACACATAGTCAGTACATTGATTACAACACAGATCGGAGAAAAGCAAACTTTTATTTTGATTACACATTTTCCACATGGGTGCCATCACAGGCAATTACACATTGCATGTGAGCGACTGTTGCCAATGCAGCCGAACTTTACATCGCATGAGGAATTTTTGCAATCTCACCTTTGATAGAATATTTCAAATCCAGCAAAGTTTGTTGATTGCACATGTACACTCTAGATTTTAGATACCCCCAGAACCAGAAATCGATAGGAGTGAGATCGGGAGATCGCGGAGGCCACTGAAATAGAAAATGGCATGAGATGACACATTCACCAATATGCTGTTCCAGGACTCTGCGAACAGACTTCGCTCTATGTGGTGGTACACCATCTTGCAACCAAACGAAGTCATTCAATGCATTTCGCTGCAACAATTCTGGTTTGACGTAATTTTGCAGCATTGCCGCATAGCGGAAGCCTGTTACAGAGCAAATTACAAATTCCGTTGGTGTCACTTACTTCCTCAATGAAGTACGGTCCAAGATTAATTGTACCTGCAATGCCGCACCACACAGTAAATTTGACATCATGTAAAGATACTGGTGCCACATCGTTCGCATTCATGTCTGCTCAGTGCACACAATATTTGGTGTTGACGTTGACGTTAACAGTTAAGGTGAAATGTGCCTCTTCCGTCCACAATATGCGAAGAGGTCAGTCGTTATCTCCATTATATTGGATAAGAAATGCATTAATAAAGGCCATACGTTGTTGATGGTATCTCACTTCCAATATCTCGGCTGCGCTGGTACTGTTAAGGAAGCTTGAGGAATACAGAACGCAGTAATTTTAGGATCGTTGATTTCGGTATGTCAAATACAGGAGATGAACCTCTTGTAGTTTTCATGTGTCCTGTGTCACTATGTGATGCACTTCCATAACAGTATTCTCAGGAACAGTTGGTCGTCCGGGTCATGGTCTATCACAGGTGCAGCCAGTTTCTTCGAATTTCATTACTAAATGAGGAAGAGCTTGCAGGCTGCATGGGCCACGTATTTGGCGATGGTTTCGACGGTAAACACGCCAGGTGTTCGCAGCATTCGTCCCATTTTGATAATAGAATTTAAAAAATTTACCACGAACGAAGTCATTTTGTCGGCATCTACGAGCTCCCGACTGAAGAATAACATTCCCACCCCACTTTTTATCTATTTTCTACGCTGACTATCGCGCAAACGGTGTTCCATGATCGGTATTTTGTCTCAAATTTTCTTCGTGCACCCTTGTCGTGTTTTTTGGGAGCTGTTTTTCCGCGAGCATAACGAGTCCATTTATTGCGATACACATACGGTTCCAACGCTCTTTTTGGTTTTCGCATGCGCTGAGCATTTTGCGATGAAAAAAGTGGGTGTTGCCGTTTTAAAATTTCGAATTTCTGTAACTATAACCGTAACCGTGAGCACCATTTTGTTGGCGTTCACAGAATCTCGAGCTCATACCTCTCTGAATAGCTATAGCTGAAATCTCACCTTGATCGGTTAAACAGACCGGCCGCTAGAGTTCGCTATATCGGCAAAGTTTTTTTTATGACCACCCTGTATTTATAACAAAAAATGTATGTAGTTTAATGTAATGAAAGATAGGAACGAGAAAAACATTGTCAATTTTCATTATCATTAGCGATAACTTTGAAAATTATTTTTAAAGTTTCGGGAGGGGCTTCAGCCCCCTTAGCCCCCTCCCTGGCTACGTGCCTGGTTAAGTCACAAGTGTGAGAGATTTCGATTATAGGGGTAATTTGTGGGTCATGATGGATCGGGTCATGTCAAGCTATAACTAAAGAACAGGTGGATCGATTTTAACGAAATTTTGTATACAAAATTTTTTTGGCACGAGAAAATCATTGTACTAGGTCACATGTTCGAGAAATTTTAATTAATGGGTCATAAAGGGTCTGGGTCAAGCTATTTATACTTAAAGAACGGCAGGATCGATTTAACGAAATTTTATATGAACAATTTTTAGACAAGAGAAAACTAATGGGCTAAGTCACATGTTCGCGAGATTTTGATTTTAAGGGTCATTTGTGGGTCATGATGGGTCATGGTCAAAAATATCTAAAGAACGAGTGAATCGATTTTAACAAAATTTTGTGTACAACATGTTTTTGGCACGAGAAAATCATTGGGCTAAGTCGTATGTTTAAGAAATTTTGATTAGTGGGTCACTTTTAGGTCATTCTAATTTTATCTAGACAATGTCTCGCGCAATTTTGACTAATTTTGTATTCTATCATTTTCAGGCACAAGAAAATCATTGTATCAGATGTTTGCGAAAATTCGATTAATGGGTCATTTAGGGTCATAATGAGTCAGGATCAAACTAATTATATCTAAAAAACAGCTCTATCGATTTTATTTAAATTTTGTATTTAACATTTTTCAACACGCAAAAAAATGAGGTAGGTCATATGTTCGAGAGATTTCGATTATAAGGGTCATTGATGGGTCATGCTAATTTTATGTAGAAAATTGCTCTCGCCATTTTGACTATATTTTGTATTATGATATTTTCGGGCAAGAGAAAACCATTGGACCAGGACCCATGCTCGCGAAAATTCGATTAATTTTGGGTCATGATGGGTTAGGGTTATTCTAATTATATATAACAACGATTCAATCAATTTTACCTAAATTTTGTAATGAAACTTCTTTTGTCACAAGAAGACTATTGGGCTGAGTCGTATGTTAAACAAAATTATATTAGTGGGCCATTTCGCTTCATTGCTGAATGCTGTCAAGCTAATTTTATCTAAGAAATGGCTTAAACGGTTTTGATTCAATTTTATATTCTACTGTTTTTGATTACCTGAAGACCATTGAGCTAAGTCACATGTTTGATCAAATTTGATGGGTCATTTTAGGTAATACGGGTCAGGGACACGAGAAAATGGCAGCAACCAATAAGTTGGTGATATTTGACAAAATATTGCTGACATTTGGCTGAAAAATTGACTATTAAGATTACGAAAGTCACAACATGTATTTGGTGCCAAATGAAAGAATGTCTCCAAATTTGGCAATATCTGGCAAAAAATGTTGTCTTTCAGAATGTGAAGAATTTTTTTATACATTCTTAATAGGATTCGAGATGCATGGTTAAATTAACTAGAGTCAAGCTAAAAAAGTGATTTGGATCGATGTCCTTTCGTTGTAAATTTTAAAATAAAGTAAAATTTATGAACAAGTGCATACAAACATAGTTTTCTTATTGATTGTTTTTATAGTAACATGTTTTACAGTAATAATACAGAGTGAATGATACAGTGAAAATACTATATCGAGTTGAATGTAAAGTTAATTTTGACCGAGCTTAGCTCGGTCACCCCTGCTAGTTATAATTATGTATTAAATGATATCATATTTTTATATGCTGGATTAAATAATACCAAATAAATTCTTGAAAGTCCAATCAATATAAAAACCCTCAACGAGTTAAAAGCTTGTGACGCAGCACATTATCTTATGGCTAATGTGACCTAAAAATGCTGTCAAAATAACAATTTTTAATTACTTAAAAAAAAAAAAAAACGTAATCTTTGGAAGGTGCAAAGTGATCTACAGTCATGAATTTTCTCTAAAAGGTTAAAATTCATAATTTTAAAAAATATTGCACCATTGAAAAGAAATTATAAGCTTTAGGTATTTTTTAAAATCTGTATATCTAAAATTGAGCTCAAGGAAAGCATGGCAAAACAGAGAGAAAAGTCTACCATGAAAATTATCCCTTTTGAATAATTTTTTTTCAAAGGGTTAACAATTATATTTTTCAAATGATTGCGGTTTTTAAAGCATAAAAGTACAAAATTTAAGAATTTTTTTTCCCATATTCCGAAAAATTTGCCCATAATGTGTCAAGATAAATAGCCAAAAACAATTTGTAGCATTTTGTTCTTCCTTACTACATGCTAAAGAAAGAAGGAAATGAGCAAGTGCAAATGCACATCCCTCATTTAAAGTAATAATTATTGAAAAATGAAATATGAGCCTCAGGACCTGCCCTCTTACAAATTTTCAGACCGCTGTGTGCAGATTTTCCTAGCCATTGCCAACACACAAATTATCTTTTATTTTACTAGTATGAAAAATACAAAAATTAAGTTATTTTAAATTATAGCTATTAAAAAATATTTTGGTTCAGAAAAATAATTTACTGGTTTAGATCTGGTCAGAGAAATAATTTTCAGCAACATTAGATTTTATTACTTAAATAATTCTTAAACACATGCTGAAATGCTTACAAAATAATGCTTCTTTATGAAAACACTAGTATATAACCCCCTCAAAAACGATGGAATGTGATTGATAAATCTTCAAAATGTTTAAATCATGAAGATAGAATATAATAGGGGGAACGAAATGAAGATAGTTATGTCATCATTGACCTTAGATTCAAAATTAGTAATCATTTCATGGTGCTGCTGCTTCTAACTTAAGACTCACATGATCATTATAATTTCGATTTTTGATTGTAGATGGCAGCATCAACTGTCATTGGATATTTTATTATAATTATTGTTGTTATTTTGAAATTGTAAAAACCTAAATGATCAATAAATATGAATAAAAATAAGAAAAACTGCTGGTTGATAAAAATATTTTTTTTTTTTTTAGTTTACGGCAAAAGCCATAATCTTCTATCAGAAGATATACATTTTCTGTAAGCATTTATTCATAAAAAAATTAAATTAAAAAACTATTTTTCTGACTAAAAAAAAAAAAAAAAAAAAAAAAAAAAAAAAAAGCATTTTATGATTTTTGCATTTTGTTAATCAAAAAGTCATCTGATATTTTATGATTATAACAAATCTATTATATAAACCATAATTTAAAATCATATTTAAAATATTACATCATGAAACAGAAAAAGGTAAATGTTGCAATAAATATCTAACTACATATATGTATCTGTATTATATTGGAAATTATGTTTAATTCTACAAAACTTGTTATAAATTATTTTTACATATTTATGTCACTGAGTAGAAGACTTTATATACATGCAGGGTTCTTGCTGTCGCTCGCCAATGTGCCAAATTGCGACTAAATTCTTCATTTGGCGAGTAAACAAGCGATTAGATTCGCCAAATTGCTAGTGCACAATTTTTGCTTTTTATTTATTTTTTTTTTTTCATACTTATGCATATATACATATTTTCAATAAATATATATTTTTAATATATTTGTAGCGGATAGTTGAAATTAGATTAATAACAATCGTTGTCGCAGTGAAAAAAACTTAGGTTATTTTAGAACATATTAAAAAAATGGGGTACATTAAAGGATTAAAGATAAATTTTCTTTGTGCAATACGGCGAATCTGCTTTGCTAATACTTTTTTCATTTGGCGAATGTTTTTTATTTTTAATTAGCCAAATTACTAACGTTAGTTAAATGTCAGCGAGAACACTGTATACATGTATTATTCTTTACCTAATATTAATTTTGTCATTTATAAATTATTTTACTACTGAAAAATTAATTTTGAATTATACAGTAATAGCAAATTTTTAAAGATTTTAATCAGCATCATTTCTCAAAGTAAATTGCAACTATTAATTTTTTTTTTTTTGGGGGGGGGGGGCTGCAAATTTAGTATATTAAAATTCATAATTTATCAGTATGGATATAATTAAAATATATTATACCACAATATTATACATTCCTTATATTTTAATTACAATAAGAATCCAAAAGAAATATTCATTTTATATGAAAAAAAGTATAATTTCAACAATTTTTATTTAAACTAATTGTCAATAGATGGTGGCACCAAACAAATATTTATGAACAAAGAAAGCCAATGTATAAAAGATGCAGGTAACTTGTTATTCGTTGTTTATAATTTAGAACTTAAAATACTATAATTGGATAGTTTTTAATGAAAATGAATAAGAATAGAGATTATGGATATATTTGATTATGATATATTGATATTAAATTATGGATAGCAGATTATGGCTATATTTCCATAGATTATTAGTCAGAATATATACTTACACCTAACATGGCCATGTTAAGTTTGTTTCTCTGAAGGTTCAGGGCCGTAACCAGCGAGACATGCCAGGGGGGGCTAACATTTTTTAACAATCCATATTTTAAGAAAACTAAATATAACAAAAACTGATAAAATGGGTCTGCCTATAGTCTCTACAGTGTATAGAGTGTAAAACCTCTCTATAACGGATTCTTTCTATAAGGAAATTAATAAATGCAAAATACTTCATGATCATCGGAAAATAAATACTTTTTTTAACCAAAAATAAAACCTTTTTGAAAAACTACTGCAAGATTTAAAATATTATTTTTACACAATATATTTAATAAGAAATTAAATTAAGAGCATGCGTATTTACCATGCGTATTGTTATATTTATTTTTATGTACATTAATTTGACTTTTTGTTGTCTATGCAAGTCCAGCCAAGTTCAATATAAGTGTCCAATAGATACATATCCAATTATCTATGAATTTTTTTCTGATTTAATATTTAGTTTTAAAAAAAATTTAATCTTACCATTTTTGTAACATTTTATCTCACGTGTTTAAATGTATATTTCCAAGTAAGATAAATAAGTAACTCCAAGTAAGTAACTATAACTATGGTTAGTATAAAATAATGCGTTTATACTGGCCATTATTGGGGGGGGGGGGGGGGAGGGGCAACCAAACACACAGATTTTAAAATATGGGATTCTAAGTTAGAGTTGATTGATTTAAAATTAAATTTATTTTCGCAATGTTTTTGCTGAATTTTGTTATAATTTTTAAAGGATAATTATTTTTGATTTTGTTGAGATTGGCGCTGACTCCAAAAAATCAAATTAATGTACATAAATATCATATAATACGCATGGTAAATACAATGCTCTTAATTCAATGTCTTATTAATTATTATGAAAAAAAATACTTTGCAATAGTTTTTGAAATCTGTTTTCTTTTTGATAAAAAAAAGTTTATTTTTTAGTTGAAAATTAACAGTTTTTTTTGCATATGTTATGGTAGAAAATACATAATTAATGAAACTTAATTTATTATTCTTATTTTAATTTCCTACTTTTAATATCTTTAACTAGCAGCAAATCGTAATTTATTAAATTTTATTAATATTTCATTTTCTGCTGAATTATTAGATCATTTTAAAGTCACGGCTTTTCTAAGTATGATTTAATTTAATGATGATATGAGTTTCTCTTTTAATCTAATTTTGCCTGATCTTATTTTATTAAAAATAGGTTGTATAAAATAAACTAATAAATTCTTCACAATAATAATTAAATTTAAATTTCTGCATATAATTATGTAACTTCAAACATTAATCATTTTTTTAATGTATATTAATTTCATATTTTTGAAACGTATCTGGACTTAACCCCATCGGGACGGAAGCCTTTTATGAAATTTTTAATGTTTTATCATCGGTTTTTAAAAACAAAAATTTGTGTCTTATTAAATCGAGAAAATGCTCCATTTAAATAAGGCAAATTAAGCAATAAAATTTTACTGCTGAGGATAAACAAGGATTCTGAGCACTTTTTGCGGCACATACATGGTTCGCTTGTCCCCAAGGGATTAATAGTGTTTTTGTTTAAAAAAAAAAAAAAAAAAAAAAAAGGATTTTAATTTTGTGTTTTTCAATACTGCTTTTCTTTCGCATATGTTGTACACGTGTTTCTTAAAATTTGTCCAATGTCATAAAAAAAAAAGAGCACAAGGACACGAACACCCATTTTCAAAATATGTGAATAATTTTCATTAAATGTATAAGGCGACTGTTTATTATTAGGCGTTTTCCCGTTTTAATTAATCTTAAAAAAAAAAAAAAAAAAAAAAAAAAATATTTCACTCAATAACAAGAAATTTTCATGATGCATTCAAGAAGTGATTTACTTTCCATTTGTTTAAAAATGTCATCTTCTCTCTTCAGACAAATAAGAATTGAATACTGTTTGCCGTTTTTTTTTTTTTTTTTTTTTTTTTTTTTTTTTTTTTTAAATAAATGCCATGTATCAAGAGTTATAATAATTTGCTACTCGACGACTAGTATTTTGTTCTTAAATACTATGAAAATCAACCAATAACGTTAAATCTGCCATCATTTTTTGTCAGATTATTTTTCTGGTACAGGAAAACGTAAAATGCTGTTTGATTTCTTATAGTCCATATACCTGCAAATATTTTTATAAATAAAATTATTTCGCGAATATGTCAAAAAGCAGCTTTTTTAAATTGAAAAATAACATTATAAAACACAATTACACAGTTTTATTCTTTGAGACTGAATAACCATGTCTACAAATTTTATGTTTTTCTTTATAAAAATTATTCTGCAAATATGTTAGAATGTAGCGCTTGAAAATAAATTTAATGCACCATACATCAAATAATTGCAGATATTTTTGCCGTAATCTTATAAT
Organism: Maratus speculifer; assembly: GCA_964019185.1. Taxonomy (NCBI): domain Eukaryota; kingdom Metazoa; phylum Arthropoda; class Arachnida; order Araneae; family Salticidae; genus Maratus; species Maratus speculifer. The sequence continues at coordinate 111,461,410 of OZ025300.1, forward strand.
AAACTTAACCTTAATCATTTTTTTTTTGCTTAATTTTTTATTGTTATATGACAAATTGAAAAAAAAATGTTTTCATTTAACACACAAACAAAATAATAATAATAATAAATAAATAAAATAAATAAATAAAAATAAAATAAAATAAACTTTTTTTTCTTTTTTTTTTAATACAGTAGACTCCCTCAAATCCGCACTCCTAAAATCAGCAACTCTCTAAAATCCGCGCATATTTTACGGATGTAAACAATGAAATTTTCAGTTCAGATGTAGGTGCAAAATTTGACTTTTTTAGTTTTACATCTATTCCATATATTTTTTAATTTGTAATTTTTGTTAAGGTTATTGAATTCATGTTTTTTCATGAAGAAAGAATAATTTATTTCTGAAAAAAATAAAGATATTGCTGATATCATTCGTAATCACAATCTTACCAAATATATTTATATATTAATCAAGCTTTTTTAGTTATTAAGTCTGGCTAAACCTGAAATAAAGCTTCATTATTTTATGATCTTGATGTGAATTAGTAATGTGCCTTTATGAGGCAAGTTTCATTGAATAATTTAGGAAAAACACATTTCATCTTTATAATGAATATTTAATTGTACATTAATGGTTATTAATTTGACGTTTGCTTTTAGTATCATTTTAAAAACTATCTAATTTTTTATTATTTTAGTTTATCACTTATTTTAATATTTTAACATATTGTAAGCACTCATTATACTTATGATTTCATTATTAATTACATTCTAATTATTTTTTATAAATGTAAACAAAGCAATGACCAAAAATCCGCAAAATTCTAAAATCCGCAAAACCTCTGGTCCCAAGCTGTGCGGATTTGAGGGAGTCTACTGTATACACTCATGTAACCCATAACATGAAACAATTACTAGCTTTTTTTTATTCCACGTGTATAAATTGACATTTTTTATCTTTTTAATTTTCAAACATTCTAGTTTCCAAGTGATATTTCATCGTTAACTAAATCTACTGATAAGTACGTATTGTCAGCAGGCAAACCATTAAAATTTAGAAACATGGGTTTTTAATGACCGTCTTAGTCAAGATTTTGACCATTGCTTGACTAATTATTGGTCAACTTGAACACCATGTGACCATTTCCATTCATCCTGCGTAAGATCGTTACTTTGAAAATATAATGATGTACTAACACATGTGGTGACCAGTTAGTGCATCTGGACTTAATTTTTTTCAGGAGAAAGAAATGTTCCTTTAAAATGTGTTTCGAGAAATGCATCTCGAAAACGCTAGCAAGATAACTGAAAACAACTAATCCAATAGGGTTCCGAATACAAAATTTTTGGCGTATGTCCATTTTATTCAAAGCAATTAAGAGATCTAAAAAATTTTCTCACTTTTTTTTTGAGAAAAGTTAAAATATGGATTTTGTTAAAAAATTAGAAATTAAAGAAATCGTTAGAGGGGGCTCTAAAGGACGCTAGAGGGGGCTCAGCCCCACCTGCCCCCCGTCTGGTTACGGGTCTGGGAGTAGCCCAGAATTGTCACATTAGCATATTATATAAATAGATGCTTATGTACACATGCTTCTCTCTTCAAAGAAAAAAAGTCCTTTTATTTAAAGGATTAATTGACTATGTATACAAGTCTGGAACTCCGAAGTACTTGCTTGACATCTTTATTGTATTTAATTATAATGCAATTTAAGGTACTTATGTATTAACGCCACCGCAGCAGAAGTGACTATATCGGCCCATTTTTCACTGAAATCCTATTCACTACTTTGTTTTTAATTAAAATGTTTTGATTTTAAATATTGGGAGTACAAATTAATTCGGTCCGTTTTCAATAGATGGCTCTGGCTGATTTGTTTACTGAATAATGATAGATGTTTTGGCATTGTTAGAAAGGTTTGACCTTTGTCAACCATATTCAGTCAACGAAGCTTCGAGTTTTATACAACAACATTGGTTTTCTGAGCATTCAATATGTCGAGTTTTGTGCTAAATAAACAACATTTGCGGGAAGTTTTGATTTTCTTTTTTTAATTCGAAGAAAAGTGCCGCTGAAGCACATCGATCGCTTGTGGAAGTATATGGTGAATCTGCGCCATCTGATAAATCATGTAGAGTGTGGTTTCGACGCTTCAAAAATGGTGATTTTAGTGTCGAAGACAAGGAGCGCCCGGGCCAGCCAAAAAAGTTCGAAGACGCCGAATTGGAGGAACTGCTCGATCAAGATCCGTGCCAAACGCAACAAGAGCTTGCAGGATCGTTGGGAGTCACTCAGCAAGCAATTTCCGTGCGCTTAAAAAACATGGGAATGGTTCAAAAGCAAGGAAATTGGGTCCCATACGAGTTGAAACCGCGCGACATTGAAAAGCGATTTTTCATCTGTGGACTGCTGCTCGAACGACAACAAAGGAAAGGTTTTTTGCATCGAGTTGTTACTGGAGACGAAAAGTGGATACACTACGATAACCCCACGAAGAGAAAATACTATGCTCGGCCTGGTGAATCATTGCCATCGACGTCAACATCAACGCCAAAGTCGAATATTCATGGTCTGAAGGTAATGCTGTGCATTTGGTGGGATCAGACTGGGATAGTGTACTATGAGCTGCTAAAACCTGGCGAAACAGTTACTGGCCAACGCTACCCACTGCAATTAATGCGTTTGAGCCGAGCATTGCGTGAAAAACGGCCAGAAACCATCGAAAGGCACGACAAGATAATTTTATTACATGACAATGCCCGGCCCCATATGGCAATTGTCGTTAAAAATTACTTGGAAACGTTGAAATGGGAGGTCCTACCCCACCCGCCGTATTCGCCAGACATTGCTCCTTCTGATTATTGGTTGTTCTGACGGATGCATCACGATTTGGCTGGACACCGCTTCACTTCTTCCGAAGAAATTCAAGAATGGCTCGATTCATGGTTTGCGTCCAGAGAGGACTCATTTTTCAGAGATGGAATCCGAAAATTGCCAGAAATGTGGACAAAGGTTGTGGCTAACGATGGACAATACTTTGAATAACATGTTTTTTCATTTTGATAATAAATAAAAAAATTTTTAACGAAAAAAAAAAAACGGACTGAATTAATTTGTACTCCCAATATAAGTGTTTTATTTTATGTTTTGTTGCAAAAATTTTAGGTGTAGATTGGTGATACTTGAAAACTGTCAAATCTGTAGCTGCGGTGGCATTAATACATAAGTACCCAATTTAACTCTTTAAAAAATGTAAATTTGTGCCTAAAAGAAACAAAACAGTGATACATTTTTTATAAAATTTATTTTTAAAAGATTTTGATAATAGAATTATTATTTACAACATGTTTTAAAACTTACACATTCATTACTTTGCTGACACTTTAGCAGCATATAACATGTCTTTACTAAGAACAAATATACATTTCTTACTAACTTGCATGCCAAGGATTTTATCACAATCCTCCAAACTTATTACATATTGTTTGGCTATGTGAGCAACTGATTCTCCAGTTTTTCTATTACGAAGTTCACAATTTGAATGTAAATTTTCAGGCTGGCAGTACAAATAGACATGACGTGTACAGTCAGATATGACAGAAAAGGCAAAATTGGGTGAACAGGAAGTAAACTTTTTATCTTGTTTTGATGCTTGTACATAACCTAAGGCAGAAAATGTTGCTACATGTTCTACTTTGAAATGCTCTAATTCATCTTCATGGAAAACATTCTTTGGCTGCCACAAGATACCATCAACATCATGACGTAGACAAATAGCTGGAAGATTTTCAGGTTTTATTTGCTTTGTAAAAAGCCACTGGTGTCCACCCATATTTATCTAAAGATTGAAAAGAAATATATAATAAATATGCTAAAAATAGATTAACTGGAAAAAGTAGAAAAAAAAATATTATTAAAACATTTTGAGCTTTTTGGATCAAATTGACAATTAACTACAGAATTTTAATGTTAAAAAGGTTTTTTCTTTTATTGTAACTATGTCAATATGAATTTTTTCATTCCTGAGAGGCTTTTTGTAAATATATCTAGTTTATTTTTTCATAAAAGGTTCTACCAGCACACAGTGCCACTATTTGGCCCAAAAATGCAAAAATTAAAATTTCGTCAACAATTGTAAAAGTTTTAAAGTAATTTTTAAATTTAATTTTAACTAATTGGTGCTTTGATCTATGCCTGTTTCAGAAACCTGACATCTATCCGGCGATTACTGGCCAGAGTTGAAGCTTCTTTGTGAGAAAAATTTATTTTTTGTTGATTTTCGGCGTCATTGTTATGCTTAAATATAATTTTTTTGTGGTTGAATGAATTATTACAGGGTGGCTACAGATTCTGGAAATCAGGGAAGTATATCAATCTGGAAATATCAGGGAACTTTATAAAAAATACTCAAAAATCAGGGAAATTTTTCTCTCTGCGAAAATATTTCTGTTTTTAACATACTAACAATGTTGATTCATTGCCAAACAGTCTACATTTAAACCGATAATAAAATGAGATAAAGAAACATAAAGCCGTACTGCTGCCAAGCGATATCTGTCTGTATGAAAGCAAAATTGTCTCGTAAACCTAAATTTTCAAAAGTTAGTTCATTCGTGATCTTTTGATGAAATTAGTCTATTTTAGAAACCTTTTGACAAGGTTTGCATGGTTTTCGCTATTTCTTCATGATACGTACACTTTTTTGCGAGTTCTTGACAAAATTTGCATGTTTTTCATGATTTTTTTGATGAAATCTGCACTTTAGTGATTTTATTTTCATGAAATTTGTGCATTTTTTGCAATTTGTTGACAAAACTCAAACATTTTTCACGATTTTTTGATGAAATTTGCACATTTTTCGCGAGTCTTTTAAGGCATTTTGTGCATTTTTTTAAATCTTTAGACAATATTTGCACGTTTCTCATGATATTAAGATGAAATTTGTATATTTTTTTCACAATCTTTTGACTAAATTCTTTTTTTATGCAAACCTTTCACGAAATTTGCATTTTTTTTACGCAAGCTTTAAATTAAATTTGCATTTTTTATGCGATCTTTAGGACTAATTTCACAGTTTTCCATGATCTTTTGGTTAATTTGTGCTTGTTTTGCAAAACTTTGAAGAAATGGATGTTTTTTATACGATTTTTTGACAAAATTTCATGTTTTTCCATGATCCTAAGTCAAAATTAGTGTTATTTCAAGTGATACTTTGGCGAAATCAGCAATTTTTTTATCTGATGTCTGTGATGCCATAACTTTTGTTGTGTATCCAAATAATTACAGATAATTCGTAATACTTGGCACCTTTTGATTATTAAATACTGTGCAATTTTTCTTTTTCCCCTCCTAAAAGAGGTATTTGCAAGCTGGATAAGTGTGTTATACAAGAAAGCAGCATGCGTTAAAAAAATCCCATATATGTTCTTTAATACTAAAAATCAGGAAAATCTGATACAGATAATCAGGCAAAAATCAGGGAACTTTTTTTCATCATTTCTGTAGCCATCCTGTATTAAACTAAATAAGACCTATGTATTTAAGAAAGGTCAAAGCTTAGACAGATTAAACAAAGATTAAACAGTGTGTTAATTTAAATAGTTCAGTTTTTAATATAAGAAAACATTAAATTTCTAAAATGGTTAATTTTAAAGTGTTTTGGGCTCAGTAATTTAAATATACTGAAAGTCTTTCAAAGATGCGCCAAATTTTGCCCGACCATTTTTGAATTATAATCACATAGTTTAGGGAAGAGTGGTGATGATTTATATATGTTCCACAAACATAAATAATTTGATAATTTGCCTGATAGATGGTAGTACTAAGGTCATTCAATAGACATAGTTTCAAAGCAATATCCATAACAGAAGATTAGCTATTGTACAAAGTGTATTTTTCAAGAACCAAAGTAAATTTATCTGTTTAATCTTTTTAGTATTTAATTGAGAGTTAACTTTCTCAGAACCTTATAATTTTTTTTAATGTTAAAATGATATAATCTCTTGTTATACTTCTGATGCAAATGAACAATATTGACAATGCCTGCTAAGCATAATCACTATTTTATATAACCATGTAGCTATGGGGATGAATGGGACTGTCACATTCATCCCCAGAGCTATTCCATAATAGATAAAATTGCATTTTGTCATTATCTAGAAACTAGATGTTAAGAGGAGAAAACGAGGCCATTGTCATGTTCTAACCGATGCACCAGAAAAACAATATTTGGAAAAGGAAATTGTAAAAAAAAAAAACAGAAAATAATAAGAAAAACAAATGCCTGCCTTCAAGAAATATTTTTAGTAAAGGTATGGACAGTAGTGATGAATCTGACAATTTATCACTTCATGATAAAGATGAAAGTGATTTGAACATGATTTCATGTGATATGGACCACGAAGTTTGCAGCTTGGATAATATAAGGCTATTTCCATGCGAACATGTCATGTCTGTCACACATAACATATCGCTATATTTGTTGACCACCGTTATTTTCAAAAAGTTTTCATCACTTTTTTTAACTGATAAGATATCTCGTATAAAATAAGTTACACTTTCCCGTTCTAAAATAGAGGTAACATAAAATCGAAGAATGTGACAGACATGACAAGTTCTCATGGAAATATCCATAATAGAAGATGACTTTCTCCTAACAAAGATATGTGGAAAAAATATTTATCATTACGTTGCTAGGGTTTTAAAGAACAATAATGATAACCTTCAAGAATAATTCTTGAGAAAAAAAGGATAATAATTCCTTATTTTAATATACCAATCCACCAGAAATTTATTTTGTTAACCTGGATTCTTTGTTATGAAACTACCAAAGACTAGACCTCTGGGGACTGCCAGAGTCAAAGGACTGTTGTCATTTGATATTAGCTTCAGTCAATATGTAATAAAATAAAATGTATCACTAGTTTTCAAATAAAATATGTTTGGAATATTTTTTTTTTTTTACCTGTCCCATTCATCCCCACCATGGGCATGAATGGGACAGTATGCATGCATGGTTAAAAAAAATTATTAAAAATTTAAAAAACAATTGTTTATTGAAATTAGCATGTCAATAAGTTGCTAAATACTGAAGTATTTTTTAAGTAATGTTTTTTAAATTAACAACTGTATACAACTTAAATTATTAGTAAAAATTTTCCCATTCATTGCCACTCCCCTATAGTGTTGAGTGCCAATTAAAAAAAAAAAAAAATCTACATATTGTTGCCATTTTTTTCTATAATTTTTTCCGGGAAGACTATTTAAATGCTCTTTTTTTGTAACCACTCTATTGAAGAGATAAAAACTATATTTTACTAATGTATTGCAGATTTTTAGCTCACAGGACATTACATGAGAACTTTTCCACCCACAGATTCTGTGTATATGTACGTGTAAGTATGATCATACATACTCAACTCTATATCTATTAATAGAAATATCTGATCAGCTTCATGACATGGAAATCTGAGAATATTTACAGGAGTTAAAGCACAGACAGATAGACCAACAAGGAGACAGATGGATAGGCAATCCCAATTCATTAACACTTTTAAACTATGATAAAAAGTGTTAAAAAAGAAAAGCTGAAAGATAACTGGTCAGAAAAAAGTGGTGTTTTTATTTAAAGTTTGCACAAAAATCTACTTAAAGAATGCATATCTGAATTTTGAAATCAAATAAAAGATTCAATTATAATCAGCAGTATGAACGTTAATTTTATGAAAGCTAGTAAAATTCTTATTCATCTGGGAATCAGAGACATCTGTTGCTTAACAATTTTATATAAGTTGATCTTTAAATATTTAATTAATTTTACTTAATAATTTATGAAAACAGCTGTGAGCTGTCATTACACTGGTGGATGCAATTGCAGGTCTCACACTACTCTCATGTCAAAAGGAAATAAATTGCAAATCGATTATGGAAGATGAGCATATTAGTGGAACCTCTTGTGATCTTCTGTAACAAGTTCTGTAACTTTGCTTGGTTGTGCCAAAGGCAGCATACCCTACTATTGTATCGCATAGTCTCATGTTTTAAAATTTCTATCAGGTAGGGTCAATCCATTTCAAGTGGTCCAGAAAATATAAAAATGGTCGCTCGATCATTTTTAAAAAATCTGAATTTTTTTGTACAACAACCCTAACATGACAGAAGTTCAAAATGGCTATTATTTTATTTTTACTATTTTTTGTTTGTACATGGGAGCCATCTTTGTTTCATAGTGTGCAGCAATTTTCTCACATTGAAGGGTTTACGGAATTGTCAATATCTCACCTTTTATTTGTTCAATTCAAATGGGGTTTGCGGCAATTTAATCAGAATAAAATGAGCTAAAACGTCAGCAATAGGATAGTTTCTTAAAATAAATTCTTACTACAAAATTGTAGTATAAAATTTAAGGTTTTTTTCCAAAATCTGTCCGTTTAAAGGGGGAAATTTTTCATACAAGAAAAACTGGCAACATGACAATTTTTTTTTTTTTTTTTTTTACAAATAGATCAAAAGTGCATGTACACTTACACTAAGTTCTAGATCTGAGATATAATTTGTCTTTGTGTAAAAAATTCCTAAATTTGTCAACAATGTCAAAAATCACACTTTTTAGGCTTTGATATCTCTAGTGAGGCACCAGATAAAAATCTGAAATTTTGGCCTTTGACAGTATTGTATCGTAGTATTATGCACAAAAAATTTCTAGAAGGAGATTTGATTGCAAGCAGAGATACGGTGAGGACAAGATGTTAAGAAATGCTATTATAAGTACCTTAGGAGAAAGGAGAATTATCTAAATTATTACAATATTTACACAAAAATATAGTTTGTTGAAAACAGTTTAATAACAAATGTTTCATTTACTAAGATAATATGTATACTAAGAAAGAACTGAGAAATATTTTCACACAATTTACAAAAGATGTTATGATTTCGACCAGTTATTTTTTGTCAGTTCCATAGAAGAGATCTTTCTCAAAATTTAGATTTGAATCCACCCAAGTCTTTTCATCTCTTGATAATTTAAATGAAGTTTTTAGCCATTTTGGCTCATAGACATTAACTTTGAAATCAATATGTTCAAGGGTCGCTTCATTAATAATTCCAAGATACCACTTTCTTAGACGTGCAACAATGTCACCTTTCACCAGTATAAACTTTTAAAGACCTTTCCATATCTTTATTTCCGTAAAATTACTTGAGTTCGAAGTATGGTAACATCGTATAAATGATTCATTTACGGGAACATATTTATGGAAGGAACGAGTTTCAGGGACTGACAAGCAGCATTGATATCTGTTATGTAATTCATTTGCATGGGTGGTCACTTCTACGCTTGAAACATACATGAACTTAATGTCGGGAAGGTTTTTGTCGCAGAAATTAAACATTTCTTCAGGAGAGAGGATCTGATTTTCAGCTGTCATCTGTAGGCTTCTTTTGGTTACTTCTCTCTTTGTAGTTCCTCCTATCCCATCACAAGCATTTTTGCCGTGACTAGTCGCAAAAAAGTGCCATTCTGCTTGAAAGCCAAAGTCTACCTCATGATGACAAAGGTTTATAAAATTCTTTTTATTTTTGTACTGGCTAGGAGCTCTGTCACTAAAATAGAAGACCTTTGATACAGATGGGATAGTATTTTTTATATCATTAATCGCATGTTTTTGGAATGAATGGACTGCGGTTGCATCATGTGTAAGATGATCACTGATAACACAAAAACTTCTATTCTTACATTTACCAAGATTATTGTCTTTATAATAGTATACAAAGGGATGGACAGTGGCCTGCTTCTCCCCCCAATGGAAATTTTGTATTTCTTCTTGAATTACAAATGTAAAATTTTCCGAAAAGTCACCCACTACAATGCATTCTGAATCCAGTAAATTTTCTTTCTTGTGTTTAAGAAATCTTGATTGTTCTTTATACACATAGTGATGTTTCTTCAAAGCACATAGTTTTTCAACTAAAATTTCACAAAATTCTTCTTTAGTATTAATAATTGAAACCATCTCAGCACGATCAGTCGTAACCCACTGTCTGTAATTTATATTTTCTGAAATTTCTTCAGAGTCAAATTGTTCTAATAACATTTCTAGTAGGTTTTGTTCACCTGGACAATTAGTGCATTGTCCTAGCATACATTCGGAACTATTTAAGTCACACACAAGCATTTGAAGAAGATCTTTGTAATTTACATTCAACTTTGCACCATCAATCATTAATTTAACGTTATAACGTTGGTATAAACAAACACAAACTGTATGTGTTCCTGATGCACCAGCAATTACACACCACTTAGGTCTCAGTTCACAAAATTTTGAACGGCCTATTTTACATTCTGGATGATCATTCTTAAATTTTTCATAAAGCTCATTCAAGTTACAAAGTAATAATTGTTTTTGTTTGTGCTGCTTAAGGCCATCAATTCGGACAGAAACACAATCCTTGTTACCTGGGAGAAATCTTGAATTTTCTGTACTTGTATAAAAGTCTAAAACCTTCATACTTGTTTCTTGATCAACTTCTTTTCCACTATTACTTTTCAATAAATCTGGTAGTATCCCATATGTCTTAGTAAGTTCCCTTGTCATTTTTATTAAACGTTCCGAGACTTGAAATTCAGCACTAATTTTTTTCCTGGACCACGAATCTGGAAGTAAACTTATAATTTTTATCTTTTGTTCTTTATCTGCTGTTTTGCATTTTTCTTTCAGCTTTTCAATAAGAATTTTGTATTCTGCCAAATCCATACAAAGGTCATTTTCTGAAAAAGATTCACCAGAAAAATCATTTACATCTTCTTTAAAAGAAGCATCAAATTTTCTTTTAATGCTTTCAGATAGTTCTCCAAACTTTGTCTGTACAGCCTTTTTTCTTTTTTTCGAATTTAGTTTTTTTATCTTGGAAACTGGGGATAAACCTAAATTTGAGCATGTTGCATCTAAAATGTTTACATGTTCAGGTGTAGGAACATACATATCATCACACTCTATTACATTTGTATTTTTAAATGGTGATTCTAAACTATAGTTAATACACTCTTCGGTTTTAACAAAAAGTTTTTTACAACATGTCTTGCATAAAGATTTTCCAGAAATAAGATCTACCAGATATCTTTTCTTTTTTAATAAATATTCCATTTTTATTTCGTTCAGTCCTTTAGTAATAATCTTTTTATGTATTTTTAAAGGATCAGAGCAAGATTTACCAAATAGATGATGATATTTTAATAGGTACTTTATCTCATGGTATTTGCATATGTTTTTAACATTTCTATTGGTCCTTAAAAGAATTAAATTTTGATCTGTGTCATTTAATTCACTTAGTAATTTTAAATCATTCGAAACTGGACCATAACAACACTTATGACAGAGTTCACCAGTCAATTCCCTCACATTACATTCCATTTTTATACATAAATTTGTAAATCTAATCAAAACTATCCGATATCTAACTAAACTAAATATTACATCATTAATTAAAGAAATAATTAGCTCACTAAAATAGCATCCTACTTGAATGACAGGCAATAAAGACGAAGTAATAGAGATTGAACAGAAGCTTGTGATTTTTAAACTAACAAGCCGTAATATGTTTACAAGCTAGACAGGTATACATAACTACATCTGCTGAATTTATATTTATACTGACAAAAACGTTACGGTTAATTAAAAAAAAATAGCATAGTTTGGGAAAAAGTATTATTAAATAATTCAACAACTTAACAAAAAAGTTTAACAAGCTAACATTAACTCTAGTATACGGTTACCAACCAACCTACCATTACCGAAATCCTTTTGACATGGCATTTTAAGGAACAAACTTGTTACGTGAAGTTGCATCCTTTACAAATCAAACAACTGTGCAAATATCTTTTACTTTAATTAAAAGTAAAAATGTCCTGTAAATATAAAAAAGGGTGCATAATTAAATACTTAAACTTTACGTATGGTTTGTACGAGTAACTGCTTTTGTATATTTTGTACTAGTCAGCCAAAGTTTAACTTTTTAGCCAATTTTTTAAACTCAAGTTAAACTTTAAAAAGGAACAAATAAACTAAACTTTGTGGAAATAAGTAGCATTGCAAAGGTTAGCAAAAAACCGGTTTAAACCCAGGAATAAACCGGGATTTTTTAGGAATAAACTGGTTTTTGGGAATAAACCTGGTCTATTGGAAATAAACCTGGGAATTAACCGACTTTTTGCAACTCTAGAAATAAGTGAAAAACATGGAGGGTAGAACGTATGGGAGTTTAATTAAAATTAAAACAAGGTTTTATTGAAAATGTCAACATAAAACTTAACATAATTTTCTCAGTTAATAGTGCATTATTAATTATTGTATGGTTATACGTAGAAAACCATTTTAGAAACCCTATTGACACATTTCTCAGCTTGTATATTAACATTAACATATTTTCCTTTTCCTTATTCTTTTTTTTTCTCTTTTTCTCATGTCTGATATAAAAATATTTTTTATGTAAAATTATTGATTATAGAATTAGGTTACTAGAATTGGTTATTAGAATTATTTAAAACAGAAATTACGGAAACCATACCAAATGTAGGCCTTAGGCACATTTTTTTTAATTAATTGCTAAGCCCTGAAAAAAGCTTTATTTTGAGTTACTATTACTTAAAGGTAAAATAATCATACAAAAAAGGAATGACATTCTGCGATAAATACTTACCAGTGACTACAGTAAAGCAATAGTTTGGCAGTATTGCTTTCACATATTGTCTATGCCATATCTCAGCTTGCAATCAAATCTCCTTCTAGAAATTTTTTGTGCATAATACTACGATACAATACTGTCAAAGGCCAAAATTTCAGATTTTTATCTGGTGCTCCACCAGAGATATCAAATCCTAGAAAGTGCGATTTTTGACATTTTTGACAAATTTAGGAATTTTTTACACAAAGACAAATTATATCTCAGATCTAGAACTTGGCGCGTGTGTACATACACTTTCGATCTATTTGTAAAAAAAAATTGTCATGTTGCCAGTTTTCCTTGTATGAAAAATTTCCCCCTTTAAACAGACAGATTTTGGAAAAAAAACCTTAAACTTTATGCTACAATTTTGTCAGTAAGAATTTATTTTAAGAAACTTTTTTTTGCTGAAGTTTTAGCTCATTTTATTCTGAATAAATTGCAGCAAACCCCATTTGAATTGGACCAATAAAAGGTGAGATATTGACAATTCCGTAAACCCTTCGATGTGAGAAAATTGCAGCACACTCTGACACAAAGATGGCTCCCATGTACAAACAAAAAATAGTAAAATTAAAATAACAGTCATTTTGAACTTCCATCATATTAGGGTTGATGTACAAAAAATTTCAGATTTTTTAAAAATGGTCGAGCGACCAGTGCTGGACCACTTGAAATGGATTGACGACCCGGTAGAAATCCATTAAAGCTGTTAGTATGTAAACTTTGGAATTCTCCTAGTTAATGTTACATCTAGGATGTAGAAATTAAAACTATCTTCTCAGAAAATAAATATTTTTAACTTCTTTTTTTCTGTGCATACATTTTTTTTAAAATTTTCATTTTATCTTAGTTCTCAAGATATTTCTAAAATGTATGATTAATCTAATATTTAAAAGCTAAAGAACTGTAAATAAGATATTAATGCTTCACATAAAATTAAGACTATATTTTAGAAATATTTTGACAACTTAGTCTGATGTGTCAATTTCAAAAATTTTTAAGTTCTAAAAAGTATAGATACATCAGAAGGCGAAGTTTTTCACAAATCCAATATATTAGCCTTGAAAAAAATTGAAAAATGTAAAAGACACATGCTTTAAGAAGAATACACTTTTCTTCTTGTAAAAATAAAAGAAAATAAAAACACAGACATGCTTTAGTATTAAAAAAAGAAAGTTTAAAAAAATTAATTTATCCTAGAGATATTTTTAATTTATGAATGCAGAATATGCCCATAGTCTTAACATTTCTGATGGGAGTTTTGTAATTCAGTGACTAGGAGTCTTAAGTAAACTTTGACTTAGTATAATATAGCTTTTAATGTATACATACATTTATGTGAATGTAATATTAATTAAGTATATTTACTAATAGTAAATCGAAGCAATGGTTTTAACTTTATAAAACTTAAAAAATAATTTTGGCCAGGATTTTGAGTCGAATACTCCACTGTGCGGCAGTTGTTTGAATTTTGGCAACCGAAATATCAGAATGACTGAAGATATACGATCAGATTGCTTCTCTTCTGCTCACATTACCATTTTTCGAGTGCCTGCTGATTAAAGTGACCTCATCTTGTTTTTTGTTTTTTTCCTCAATTGAGCAGAACATATTTACCAATGAGGTGTTAATGTGTCTTGATGACATTGCAGATGCATGTTATAGAGCCAGATGATAATATTCTTTTGCCAGAAGCAATGAAAGAAAGTTAGAAGAACAATGTTTTCTGAGGTAGCCGAGGTATATCTGGGTGAAACTGTTCTGAATAGGTTGAAACTTTTACAATGATACCCTTTCTGCTAAAAATAATATCTTATCCTGTAAATAATTAGCTTGTACATAAATCCTTGATACATATAAGTGTAAATGAGTTCAAAAGTATTAGATTTTGTGCATGTTGTGACTTCAATCTCTTCAATAGGATGTGTAAGAATTATCAGCCTGTGAGTTAAAGCAGGTACAAAAATCTAAAAATATTCTCTTTACAAAATTTCTGTTTCCATGTTTTGTTTTGTTTTTTTTATTAATTTTTGAAATATTTTTTTAACACTTGGACTTAGGAGGGAATAGAGAAGGAAAAAATAAATGTTTACTCTTTTTGTTTTAAAAATCATGATCTTGAAATTTTTCTTGTTTTTATTTCTGACAGAAGTAAATATAAATGCGTATGCAGAAACTTTTGCTGATTAAAGATATCTTAACTCTTTATAGCACAACTCTGATATGGAAAATACTTATTCAGATATTACATCATTCCAGAAAACATAAAAGTGTTTAGACAAAAATATGTTTGTTTGATATCTACAATAAAAATAAAGAAAATACATATTTGCAAATTTTCTAATTCATAATTGCAAAGTACTTAGTTTAACTTTAAGAAAAATCTATTTGTGGACATCTCCAACCTTTCTAATTTCAATAAATTCATAAAGTTTATTTTAGCAATAACCATGTTAAACAGCTTAAGTCATAAATTAAATTTTGGATAAAAAATAAATTAACTTAGTATCATCATTTGGTGGGAAAATTTAACAAATAATTCACTAACTGCAGTTTTGGAAGATAGTAGCTTTCACATTCATTTTGGAAGTAACATTGATTTTGAGGTATGTTGCAGACATGCAACATGACGGCACAATAGATTAAAAGTCACTTCAATATAGATATATATATATATATATATATTTACCCTATGGAGATTTGCCCTGTACAAGCTAAACTCCCCGACCCCTGTCCAGGCACCCACAGGTACTAAAAACATGCTAAATTGAATTCTTTTAAAAAGCAGAAGATAGAATGATAATTATCACAGCCAATGGAGATCTTCTGTAATCAGGTTGTCATTTATTTAACTTTGAGTGGGAAATTTTTCAGTTGATAATGTTGCATCCACTGCTGTCATTCTTTCTGTGATTAAGTAAGATTAATTTCATATCAAATGATCAACTTGTATAAAAAGGTTAGTAAAACATATTACTTACACACTCCTGAACTCATAGTATCTAAAAAGAGCATTCTTTTAGATGCTATAAAAAAATTATTTTAAATATTATGTAATTTTCATGCAAAATAACTATTATAAAATTTTCTAAATATATATATATATATATTCATAAATATATTTTTTAATTGAAAAGCCTCAAAGCAGAACATTCTTAAAGTCTCAAATTTGCCTTTGGTAGAAGGAAAAAATTCCAAAATTCATCAATGGATCATCGAAAGAAACTGCAAAATTCATTGACCAATAGCAGAAAAAACTCACAATTTTCTCAAATCGGTCTCAAGAAAAAGCCAAAAATTTGCCCATTATTAACAAAAATACCATGAAATTTCATAATAAATCACAAGTTAAAAAAAAAATATCATTGATCATCAGAATTAGAAATGCATCAATAAATCATGGAAATAAAAGCTCAGATTTGACTAATTGAATGCAAAAAAAAAAAAAAAAAAAAAAAAAAAAAAAAAGTGAGAAAGTTTTCCAATCAATAGAGAAAAAATTGTGAAATTCACCAATCTGTTGCATGTAAAATTCGAAATTGGTTGATCAGATGCAGAAAAACAAACATGCTTTTTATTAATGATTTGCAAGAAAAAGGTGAAAAAAAATTGCCAATCAGTAGAAACAAAGTATTGCAGAATTTGCCAATTAGTTGCTAGTAAGAATATGTGAAATTTGTCGATCAATAGCAAAAAAAAATCCATAATTTTTGCCAATAGGTAGAAAAAAAAAAAAAAAAAAAGGGACAAAATTTACCAATCTGTAGAGCGTAAATGTTGTGAAATTCACCCATTAGTTGCAGCTAAAATATTGAGAAATCTTTTAGTGGATTGTTGGGAAAAAATTGGAAATTTGTAGATCCAATTAGTGAAAAGAAAGAGAAATTTTTTTCCAAATTTGTCAATGTAATCATTTGCAAGAAAAAGAAAAAAAATTTCCAATCGGTTAAAAGAAAGTATAATGAAATTCACATAGTGGTGTGTAAAAACTCTAAAATCGTCAGAAGATAGTCAGATAAATTACAAAATTCTTCAATCAATTGTGGAAAAACTCTTTTTTTCCCAGTCTATTGTAAGAAAAAAAAAAAAAAATGGAATATTTGCCAATGCAATCAGTCATTTGTAAAAAATGTGAAATACATGGATCAATTACATGAAAATAAATATATAAATAAAATAAGATTTTTGCCGATTGGTTGAAGAAACACATTACAAAATTTGCATAAGAAATTCATTAATGAATTGTGGAAAATGTCTGTCCATTCTCAACAGTGTCCAATGGCTAATTCCTAAATCAATAGTCATATAATTCCAATTACAAAAATGTTCTAAATAATGTAAAGAAATATTTCAAATGCAATTTTGGCCAATAAAAACATTTCTTAATAAATTACGAATTTTAAATTTTTATATGGTGTGTCCCCCCCCCCCCCCTGGTCCTATAAATCATATTTAGTAAAAATTTCCTATTACACTGACACATAAGACAAAAAAAAAAAAAAAAGTCATGTAGTCTCATTTATTTTTATATAACACTAAAATTGATGAAATTATGAAACTTTTAAAAATGCATAACTTATACTACTTCTTTATTTCTGAATACAAATTAATTTGGCTATGCTTTGAGATACCAAGT
The DNA here is from genome assembly GCA_964019185.1 of Maratus speculifer. NCBI lineage: Eukaryota > Metazoa > Arthropoda > Arachnida > Araneae > Salticidae > Maratus > Maratus speculifer. The sequence goes on from OZ025300.1 coordinate 111,478,745, forward strand.
GCTTAAAGTATTTGAAGAACTTATTTGATGTGTATCTGCTCTTTGAAAATTTTTTCTACAAACTTTATGATTGAGTTAAGTAGTATTAAGTTGCTTTTAAAAATTTTTATTTGTATGTTTGATTCGTATGTATGTTTTTCCAGTTTATAATTTGTACTCAATCTAACTCATTTTTATAAATTATACATACTAACATAAATACAGTGAATTTCTAATATTATAATTTTTGGTGCTTACCATTTATACTTATTTTGTAAGATAATACAAAAAATTTCAGATAGATTACCACCAAGAAGTTTAAGATAATGTTTTCAATTAGGTAACACAAAAATGAGATGATAGTGTTTTTAAACTTTTATGTGTTTTTTAGCACTGAATCCGAAAATTACCTTAATTTTCAATGAGTATGTCAAGATTTTTCGCAAATCATAAATTGTCAAAGTTAAAAAATAGCAAAATTAGACATTATAAAATTGAGGAGATGGATGTGTTTTTTAACTTTTGTTAATTGGTTTTTATATATTTTTAGCACTGAATCTGGAAAATGACTTTAATTTTTAATCATCACATTAAAGTTTTTTTTTTTTCTTTTGGGTAAAAATTGTAAATATCAAAGTTAAAATACAGCAAAAATCTGATGGTATAAAACAGATTTAAAACTTTTTAAATTTAATCTTATTTAATTCAATGATTTATTTAATTTATTGACATATAATGGGATTCTGAGAGCTAAACAGCTGAGGGATCTGATGAGATGTGGGAGGAGATGCAATTTTGACTCTGAAATTCACAATTTGCAAAAAATCCCGACGTGGTGGTTAAAAATGGAGGTCATTTTTAGACTCAGCAGTAAAAAATACATTAAAATCAACTATTAAAAGTTAAATACACAACATTTACTTCTATTTTATAGTGTCAAATTTTCGCTATTTTTCTTTTTTAAGCTTTAATATTTACTAGCAAAAAATCTTTATGTGATAGAAAAAAATTGAAGGTCAATTTCAGATTCAGCAGTGCAAAATAGATAAGAATAATAATAATAATAATAAAAAACATGGCATAACTCAACTTTTGCAGGCTAGTGTAATTTAACATTTTAAAATACGTATCATTTTGTAAAGAATTGAGGTTGTTAGCAGGCTTGCCACTCTAATCATGAAAAAAAATTACCTGTGTTTTCCTTGTTCTGCAGCGCGTTATTCTATGTTGAGTGTGCAAAAATATATGCGTGTATGTAGGCTAATTAGACATCTTATAATTTACCATTATCCAATTAATTGAACAAATATAATACATTATATGATATGAGCAAATGAAAAAACCCTTTAAAGTTGTTACATTTATTATTGAATCCCACATTTTACATTAATAATAATTTAAAAACAGTAAAGCAATACTCAAACATTCTGCTAAAAAATACTTCGAAATATTTGTAAATGAATGTTAAACTATCTAAAAACTTAATTTAAAGAATATAAAATTTTAAAGAATCTTGCCTAAAAATCAATTATCTTGAAAAAAATTGCAGAAATAAAAAAGAAAAGAAGAGAGGAAAAGCTACTTACTTTATGCATTCAAATTAATATCTATATTAAAATACAGGACAATAACTTTGATACACAACACTGGTTTATTTTTTGTCTTAAAAATATCATAAGATAATATTCGGCTTTCCAAATGAAAGCAAAAAATATATATATATATATATGTGTGTGTGTGTGTGTGTGTGTGTGTGTGTGTGTTTGGATATAGTACGAAAAAAATTTCCCTGTGTTTCCCAAATTTTTTAGGATTTTTTTTTTAATTCCCTGGATTTTCCCTGTTTTGGGTAGGGAATTTAAAATTCCCTGTGTTTTCCCAATTTTCCAGGTTCTCCAGGTGGCATGGCAACCCTGGTTAATTTTCATCATTTTATTTAACTTTTTTTTTTACTTGTAAATGTTTATTGCAAATTGTATATTTTGCATGAATATGTCAAATGGATTAAAGTTTATATTGCAATGTAAATTTTTTTCTCAGTCATTTTTTTTAAATATATCTGATGAAATTAAATTTCTAGAAATTTGTGAATGATCCGTAATTTACAGCAAAAAATATTCTCCTATTCTCAAACTTTTAAAAGCTATTACTTAGTCAATTTTTATTGTAAAATAACAGAAAAATATTACATTTAACTTACAAAACTGAAAGACTATAAAAATTAAAATTTTTTAATTTTAAAAATATTTTTATTGATCCAAATCCCTTTTAAAATATTTCTTTACTATATTTAATTTTTTTTTTTTTTTTTTTTTTTTTTTTTTTTTGCATTTGGAATTATACGGCTATGAGGTTTAGGAATTAGCCATTAGACACCATTGAGATTGTATTTCTCTCACTCTGTTTCTGTATAAGAATGCTAAATATTCTGCTTTGGGGTTGAAAAGTGCTTGATACTATAATTTTTGTACTAAAATTTGACAACTGTAGGTAAAAAATGGTTGTTTCAAAAAAATAAATTAAATCTTTATTCAGATACAGAAGATTCTCGATTAACCAGAATGGTAGAAATCTCAATTTTTCATGCAGTATTATGATACTTTACAATATAAATTGAAAGCTTTATTTAATTATTTTTCTGCATGCTCAAAATCACACACAAATTTCTTTAATTTTTCTGGACAACCCATTCAATATATTACAGAATTACTTACTCTATGTGTTTCCTGGTGATTATTGCCATCAATTCTTTGAAATGTGAGGGGTTCATTAGATGAATCACATTCCTCTAATTGTCCTAAATTGAATGGAATTCTGTCACTAGGAGTAACCTATAAAAACAATTTTAAATGATAAACATATGAGATTGGTATAAAATACTATTTTCTAAATTACAATACAAGTACCATATTTAATGTATAAGTCTTTAGGTACTTGTATGTAAAATTCTACATAAAAAGCTTTATAAAACAGAAAACACTGTTATTTTGAAATCTGACCCATACTTTTTGATACTATCTCATCTTCTTGTTTGATGAGACATTCTATTTTGCAGCTATTTTAATTAGGTATAGTTTACCACCTCTCAAAAATTTACATAACGGTATTGCAAATATTACAAAAAGTCATTTGAGTAACAATCAGAAAAATTGTATGAAAGTCCCAAATATATAAATTTAAAATAACATAACATTTTAATTAAACTTATAAAACGTCTTTTCCAACTTTAGTTTTTTTTTTTTTTTTTTTTTTTCTGGATGAAAGGGCTTAGTATTATAATGTTACTCTTTATTTTTATGGCAATAAAAAAAACTAATTTAAACATTAAATTAGATATAGAGTCATTTAATTCTAAATGTTACGACAGATAGTAAAGTAAAAATCTGTAGAATTGAGTTTTATTAGAACCTATATAAGACATATTGCATCATAAAAGTATAATGCAACATTTCTTATTAAAATAATCTAAACATTACAAATTATTTATCTTCTGAAACTTAAATTAACATATGTAATCATTTAAAATTTATCATCTGTTGATATGAGCAAAGGCTGTCACTGTCATTTTGAGATCATTATTTTTTAAATCAGTTTGATATTTTCTTTATGATTGCTTCAAAATCCCCATATGAAACTATTCTTTTAAATGCTTTTTGCACATTTTCACACTTTTAAAATTTTGAACCTTTTAAGAAATGTTCTTAGAGATCATTTGAATCTTATAAATAATAAATATGCCAAATCTTATGTTTTTAGGCCCTTCAGTAACACAAAAGTCAGATTTCTAGAATGATTTTTGCTCCTGCACTCCCTTTGGAGTAGTGACACCAACATAAGATAAAGCCTATATTAGAGCAAGGAGTGTCACCTTCATTATGACATCATTACTTTTTTAATTGATTCGTTACTTTCCAAGATTTTTATAAATCCCCATATAGATCATTTTTAGAACACTTTTCGTGCATTTACCCCCCTTTTAAATTTTATATTTTTTCGGTCCTACAGTAACACAAAAGTAGCATTTTTAGAAAGGTTTTTATTCCTGCATACTCTATGGGGTATAAGATATAGCCTATGTTGGAACAAGGAATGTCAGCTTTATTTTGACATAATTTTTTAAAATTCGTTTCGTATTTCCTGAGATTGTTTAAAAATCACTATTTAGAACATTTTTAGAATGCTTTTTGCACATTTTCATACTTTTAAAATTTTGTATTTATTGGGAAATATTTTAGAAATCATTTATAACTTACAAGTAATTAACATGCCAAATTTTGTGTTTCTAGGTCCTTCAGTAACACAAAAGTTGCATTTTTAGAATGTGTTTTGCTCCTGCGCCCTTCTTTGGGGTAGTGACACTGACATAAGATATAGACTATGATGAAGCATGGACTGTCACCATCATTTTGACATTATTATTTTTAAATTGGTTCATTATTCCCCAAGATTGTTTAAACATTGCTATTTAGAATGTTACGTTTTTGTGCATTTTCACCCCTTTTAAATTTTGTATTTTTTAGCAAATATTTTTAATGATCATTTATATCTTATAAGTAATTAATACACCAAATTTTATGTTTCTAGGCCAGGGTTGCCACTCTAATCTTAAAAAAAAATTCCCTGTATTTTCCCTGTACTGCAATGCATTTATTCCATGTTGAGTGCGAAAAAATACATGTGTGTATGAAGGCTAATTAGAAATGTTATAATTTGCCATTACCAAATTCCCTGTGTTTTCCAGATTTTTTAGGATTTTTAAAGAAATTCCCTGGAATTTCCCTGTTTTGGGAGGAGATTTAAAATTCCCTGTGTTTTCCCGGTTTCCAGGTTCTCCAGGTGGTGCACAGTAGGGCAAAATCCCGAAAAGCTGGCCAAAATATGAAAATGTTAATCAAATTGTACGAAAATTCGTATACAGGTATTTTTGAAGATGGTAAGTAAAAATACAAAATCAAAATTGAAAAAAAAATGGCGGATACAATATGGCGGAATAAAAATTTAAATGTCACGAAAGTTATTCAATTTATATGCAATTTCGTAAACTTTTCAGGATGCTAATTAGGATTCAAAAGTTAAATTTTAAAAATAAATAAATAAATAAAATAAAAGATTAAGAGTAAAACAATAAGATTTAAATAAAATTTAAAATTTCGAGGTAAACTTAAAAGGGAATTTTCAAAAAACCAAGACATATTTAAACGAAATTTAAGTACGTTAATGGAAAGTAAAACATTAGACTATTTAATTTTTATATTATTAAAATAAAAACGAAAATATATTCCAGAAATTAACCTTTAGAATCAACTATAGAATAATAAAAAGATTCTTCAGAGGTCAAGGTGTCGAAATAGTTAGCAGAACTTGTTGGCGGTATTGGAAGATCCTGTGACTCTTAGGATCAATGATTTTAATTTCTTCTACGATAATTTACCTAAACTGGAAAGGAAAAAATCTGATGACATTAAAAGACGTAAAACTAGCTTTTTTTCTCGCTATTGCATCTTTGCGATAAATCTTCTCGATGCCTTTTAATCAGTTTGTTGCATGATTCTTGAGTATCCTATGGCATTTGACAAATTGGCAGTAATGAAGATAATGTTATTTCTTTGTCATTAATAAGTAGTTTGTGTACTGAAGTAAGCATATAGAACCAGGGGTGCTGCTCAAATCTACGAGCTATTTGTAAGGGAAATTTTTCGAAGTTTATCAAATAAATAACATGGCTACAATAAATTACTTATGGCATAGAACCGTTTAATAAATCTTCGTATATGCTCGTTTAGAAACAAATAGTTGCGTTTTCAAAGAATCTTTGAATTGTATTTCCATTATTTGTGCTTCCAAATCTGGAATTTCGTTTCTCGACGAGAAGCCTTGATTGTAAACAAAATATTTTTTGCATATTTTATTTTGCAATTTCAGTGTTCTTCTTTTCATGCAGAGTACGAGCTTTTCATTTTTTCTATCCAGTTGTCTGCCAGGTGTAAGGCCTCTCTAAACATCTTTGCATGTAACTTAGATATTCTGAATTCTAAATTATCTCAATCCACTTTTAATAAAAAATGTCAGATCGGTAAGATGCTGTTTTGATGCTGTCTGACATAGGTAGCAGTGTTGAGTATTACACTAATTCGTTTTTAATGACTTTTTCTTCTGTATCAATGATTGTTTTAAACAAAATAAGTTGATTCTGCTAGTATTTAATGCAATCCCATTCTTTGACAGCTGCTTCCGTATTTCTTGAAAAAGAAAAATGGATCTTGATTGGCCCGATAAAATCAGTAAAATGAAGATCTCGATATTTTCAAATTGACGATTCATGAATTATTCGCAATATTTATGTATTCTAGTAGCATGGAAGAAAAGAAAAATATATTAGACTTCCTGCCATCTTCATAGGTAAATATTTGTTTAAATGTACTCAGAATAGATGTGCCATCACATCCTCACTTGCAAATCAAATCCAAATTACTAATATAAGCGAAAGTGATATTCATAATGATTTTTACTTGCATTAATGAAATACGCTCAGTAGTTTGATCTAGCAAATATAGCCATTGACAAAATAATTCTTCTAATTATAATAGAACAAACAAAATTACTACCTATAAAGATAAGAAAATGTTATTCTACCGGATCAGTAATAGAGAATTATTTTCATTTTTTCATTACTAAGCTTACTTATCAAATTAATGTAATCTTATGATTATAGTACTTATTTACAATATAATAGGAAATAAACTATTATAAAATTCAATAATTCAAAATTTTGAAAAATATTTATCAGCTAAATTATGTAAAAAGTAGTCAATTTCAAAATTTTTGAGGCGGCCGAAAAAGTGGCACTTTTACTTGTGGTTACTAAAATATGCGTGAAATACAGAAAGGCAGTTTTAGGCAGCTGGTTTTTTATGAATCACTAGACAATAGCCCAAGTTATTATTTCCACTAAATTTCGTTGCGGAACACTGTGGAACATTTTAACTTTTTGATGTTTAAAAGCAAAAAAAAAAAAAAAAAAAATTCTAAATTTTTTTATTAAAAATGACAATGAATTTATTAAATTTTATGTGCTTAATATAAATTTTGTAATACATGCTATCATAATGTGAATCCACTTTAAATCATTAAAATCGGATAATATTATAAAATATAGCACGCGTCTAGAGGAACTGTTGCTTTGCTGTTTTTGTTCGCTCTAAATGATACTCCTTCAAGCATCATTTTTGAAATGATGCTGCTTGTAAGGGCAAAGCAAAAATCTTTTTTTAAATACAGATTCTGACTCTCCAAATATTATTCTAGCCAACTATACAATCGAAATTCCCTAAATCGTAACTTCATTTTTCGACTTTTGGCCAGCTTTTTGGGTTTTTGCCCCACTGTGTGGCGTGGCAACCCTGTAGGCCCTTCAGTAACAAAAAATTCGCATTTTTAGAACGTGTTTTGCTACTGCACTCCCCTTTGTGCGAGTGGCATTGACACAAGATATAGGCTATGTTTGATTTGGGGATGTACACCATTATTTTTGAAATCAGTTTCAGAGTTCCAGAGATTAGAACATACAAATAAACTTTACTTCTTTATAATATAGGTATAGATTATTAAAAACAAATATAATAAATCGTGATATTTAGATTCAACTGGTGTAAAATAAAATTAATTTACTTTTTGTTGCAATATTTTTGTGATTTTACTGTATGATTCAGCAGTAATGTGTAGTTGGTTAAAGAGATTTAAAAATTTGATAATTAACATTGGAAAATTTATTTAATTATAATTAATAATATTTATTTTTTTAATTAGAATATTTTAATTATTTCTTGAATCTTTTTTATCCAAATACACGGCAGTTAAAATCTTTTCACAATAATAAAAGTTTATGTAAGTTTAGCTTTATTTTTTTATTTATTTATAACTCTGTGAATTGGTTAAATTATAAATCACTTCTCACTTAATGACAGGCCCATTTCAGGAATTAATATAACAAAATAATAATGTTATTAATTTCCAGATTGAAAATTAAATGAATACTTCAGTTTCAGAGGTTAGATGAGCCAACTTTGCATGTATTTCTTCTATTAGTGCAGGATCCATAAGTTCTTCTCCTTGTTTGTCCCCTTTAATTAGTTCTTGCCACATTAAGCCAACTTCAGCTTTTGACAAAATCACCTCCAATCTGTGAAAAAAAAAAAAAAAAAAAAAAAAAAAAAAAAAACGACAAATGAAATATATTTACTGTTTTAATGTTTGATAAAATCTGGTATTTTTATTTTATTTGTTTGCTATAAAAAGCAAACAGTTTTTTGAAGGCTAGTTTAAAAAGCAATAAAACAGTGAAAGATGACTTTTTACGAATAATAAGATTCCTAACAAACAAAACAATCATAACTAAATTTCAGATGAGTGATTATTTATTATCACTTGATAGCAACCAATGTAGTACATTTATTTTTACAAAGAGTTTTAAAGATTTTAAACTTTGTAAGGTAGGGGATTGGGAATAAATGATAAGCAGACATTTCAGGAGTAGAAAAATAGATAGCAGACTATTAATTTTTTTTAACTACATATAGAAAGCAATAAATGAGATTTTTTTTCTTTGTATGAAATTAGGATGAAAAGGAAAAAAAATGTTACTAGAGAGCAATAAATAGTACATAAGATTTTTACTTTCTTCCTCTGTCTCTGTGTTGCACAAATTTAATAAATAAAACTTTATATTCAGTTAGTTCCTGATATAAACTGATGTAAATTACTTTTCAGTATAAATTCCCAACAGGTGGCACAGATATACTACATTATTCATGATTTCTGCAATACAGTGGAACCTGCTACAGTGACCACCATGGTAAAGTGGCTATCTGGCTAAAGTGACCACTTTTGCAAAATTTTATTTTTGCTCATGTAAAATAATATGTGAATTTTTTGGTAATGTGACCACCTGTCTATAGTGTAAAGTGACCAGATTGTCTGTCATTGTCAAAATTATTTGAACCTGTAAATGTGACCATTTATTTTTTGCATATGGAAACTTTTTTAATTAAAAAACTAAATTGACTATTTTCCAAAATTTCTATTTTCATTCATAAAAAGTACATAAATTTATCTCAAATATTGACCACCTGTTTAATGCATTAAATGACCAGTTTGTATTTTATTGTATAATGATATTTGCAACTGTCTAAGGTGAACTTTCTTCAGAAATGAGTAATGTTTCTCGCAGGTATATTGACATAGGTTAGGAATAGTTGTGTCTGCTATACATTAGATAACTTAATTATAAATTAATGCAATGTTTATCTATGAGACTAGCTGAGCCAACCGGCGTTGCCCAGGCCCGTAATTATATTCTAAAACAAACCTGAAATTTGTATTGCAAAATGTCATAAAAAGACCCAATCTCGTACCGAATCCCTGCTGCCTACGGTACCGTTTAGCAGAAGTGATGTGCACGCACAGCAAGAAAAAAAGGGGTGCCGGGTTCTGGAATTTTTTAGTTTCACATTTCACCAGCAGTGGGCAAACTCAACAAAACTGTATCTGGACTTAAGAAAGATATTTAATGAAGTTATTACTTGAAAATAGGTGTAAGTACTTTTAAAATTTCATATTAAATAAGTATTTGTCTCTGAGCTCTGAAAAATCTGCATCTAAAACGGTATGGTTTTAAATATTTGATCACGTTCTTCCAAAAATAATTATTGCCTCCCCTACCCATAATTGGATGTCCCATACTCTTTAAAATCTATATTAGTGTTATAATCTATCTGAAAGTTTTATATTATATGAGTAATATTTATCCCTGGGCTTAGTGAAAAGTCCATATTTGAAATGGTAGAAAAGTTACAATTTTAAATATTTCACTGCTCTCCCTAAAAAAAATCCCCCCGTGTTATATTTGATGCTCACTACTCTTTAAAATATTTACTATATGTTACACTTTTTTGAAAACGCCAAAACAATCGTTTTGTAATTTTTTTTAATTTTAATTAATTTGTGTTTCAGCATTTCTTTTCCTTTTTTAATAATTGCTAAATAGTTTTTTTAATTAAAACACGCTTTTATATCAGATCGGACTAAAAAGTTAAATTTTTTTTTTTTTTTTTTTGGGTGCATAGTCACGATTTTTATATGTATTTCAGTGATTGTCATGTGTCTAGGGTGTCAGGTAACTTTTAATTTCTCAAATTGCTTCTGATCCGTTTATCCGGCAGTTTATTTTGATCCTTTTAAGCGGCGACTATAGCGTATGTTCACCAGAAATAGTGTAGCTTTCCAACGGTGAAAGAATTTTTCAAAACCGTCAAGTAGTTTCGGAGCCTATTCAATTCAAACAAACAAACAATCAAATCTTTCCTCTTTATAATATTAGTATAAATGACGCGATTCTTCAAATTTGTTTAAAAAGGGATCCTTTGCCATATGTTCGCAGAAATTCTTAGAATATAACTGCACTGTTCTTTCATTATTCTGCTTGGAATATTTGTAAAATTTAACATTACGTTTTAGTTGTATGAACTAGCTTTTTCAAGCTTTTATTTTTAATGCAGTTATCATTCTTCTTAAAATATGAGAAATAAAGAATTGAAATCTTAAAAATCTAAACAGCAGAAAAAAGTTTTGTTTAAAAGATAAAATAAATTATTAATTTTATAAAAAATAATAGTCAAAAATCAGCAGCCCAAAAAAAAAAAAAAAAAAAAAATTAAATTTGTAAAATTTATGTAAACAATATTAAAAAAAAAAAGAAAATCTGAATACCTGCAAAGATTTGAAAATGAGTCTAAGAGTCAGAAAAATCGAAAAATGCTTTAAAAAATCTCGCTTTTTTGTAACAAATTTTTGAAGATTTGGGTAATTCACAATCTGAAAATTATGACAGTAGCCTTTCAAATATTTAAAATCTTATAATCAGTTGCCTTTGAAAATGAAAAAGTGAATACTGAATTATTTATGAATTTAGACTGTGATACCTCAACATGCAATTCTTCCATTGAACATTTAAGTTTGAAACAAGGAATTTGCGATACGTTTACAAATAAAAAAGAAAAGATAAAAGCTGAAATCGAAGAAAATGGTAAAATTTCTGACGCAGAAATGTTAAAAAATGAAAATGTAACTAAAAAAGTAAATAACTGTCTATCAATGCTGGATTTATTTTGGAAACTTCTGAGGCATGACAGAAATCTAATTAATGAAAAAAGTATTTTAAGCATAAAAAAAAAAAAAATCTGACTTTTTTGCAGCAAATGAAATTTTATAAAATTTTGTATATATTTTTAATGAATAGCTTGTTATTGCTAGTTATAGAAATTCTATCAATTACAATCAAAATAAAACTGGGATTTAAATATATTTTCTTTGCATTTTGAGTTATTTAAATCAATCACTTCAGAAGTTCTTCAAAAGAATTTTAAAAATAATAATAAGGTGACTGTTAACTATCTTTTTTGTAGTATATTTTAAATCAGTAATTCAGTTATTATAATTGTTAATTAATTAATTCATTACTAAATGTAATGTCTTTTTCCGTATGTATAGTTTGTTTTATTTTTTGAAATCATATGAAATTTTAATGTGCCACGTTTAAAAACACTTCATAAAGTGACCACCTCTATATAGTGACCATTTTAGCCAGTCCCGAGGGTGGTCACTTTAGGCAGGTTCCACTGTAGCTGCATTTTAAGAACTGATGCATATGTTTTCATCAAATTGCAGACTCAGTTATAACCTTGATTGCTTTTTGGTGTAAATCATTCAACAGGTGGCATGGCTATGCAGAAATTTTCACAATTTTAAAAATAGCTCTATCTCAAAACGTGTACAAACTTTCATGAAACTTTAGATTCAGTCAGACATTGACATAAGTTACTGCTAATTAGGTTTTGGTGTAAATCTCCCAACAGGTGGTGCTGTTATGCTGCACTTTTCAGAATTTACATGATTTTAATGATAGTCATATCTCAAAAACTAATGCACAGAATCCTCATGATGGTCAGATTGTCATTTAATTTTGGTACTGTTATAGCGAAATCTGAAGTATAATATGTATGAGACAATATATATGAGTTAACATATATGAAATAAAAGAAACTTTTGGAATTCGCGCATCCAATTAATTTTTAAATAGTTAAAAAAAAAAAAAAAAAAAAAAAAAAAAAAAACTATGTGAGAAAAGGAAAGGGTGGGGGTGGGGGCAAGAAGGGAAGCAGATATTTCAGGGACAGAATATGTAATGTAATTGTTCATAAGCATTAAGTAAGCAGAGTGAAAAAACATCCAGGACAGAATTCAAACTTGAATCATTAGCATTATGTGCCAATGCTCAACCAACTGAGCTATCTGGACAATTATCGTGTCTGGAACTTATTACATTTATATGTAATAAAAATTCAAGCAATTAAAAAGTCAATTACTATTTTCAAGAATTATATATCTACAGTTATATAAAGTTTTAAACTGTGTGCTAGGAGAGAAAGATATTTTGGGGATAGAGAAATAATTTAAATTTAGAATGTCTATTTACTGTTACCAAAGAGTTCCCAATTCTAAAAATTACAAAAATTAATGCAAACAGAAATTTTGAAACAAGACAGTTATAATAAAAAATAAAAGAATAAAATATACTTTTCACCATCCAAAATCCATGTGCTACTACTCATATCAATGCAATTCCAAAGATTACCAGAGATTACACATTTTCCTTGCAGGAGGACTTCCATTTGCATTGCACAAAAATTCACTTGAATGTCAGTTTTTTTTGTACCTGCAGGAACTTTAAAGAACACTGTTATATCTTCTGGAGTTTGAATGTAAGTATACAGTGGTGGCTGAGGAGCTATAGAATATATGTAAACAACAAGATATTAGGACAAGAGCAAAAATAGATCAAAGGAAATTCTATGACTAATCAATTAAGGTTCTAACACATTATAACATAGTAAAATCATAAGTTCATATGCATGCATGCACTACCTCAAACATTCTATAAATTAAATCATTGATCACTTTGGTATTTATTTATTTTCTTGTAGACTACTTATCATTAAAATAATCTCTCAACAAACAGTATGACATATTGTCATTAATGGATAAGTGTGGCATGAAAATATATTTAAAATATTAATTTGGTTTTAGGTAACCCAGATTTCTTTTCAACCAGCTATTTTTTATTTTTTAAGATTTAAGAGAGATCTGCAGTTAGTAAAGAAAATCTATCACTAAATGGAATTCAAATAATGATGGAAGTTTGAAGAACAAATTGCTTTTGTTTAAGCCAGAAAAAGAACAAATACAAAACATAAGATACAACATAACATTCATTTTCTCATTCAATCAGTTTTAATACACTTTTTTTTTTAAAAAATGATAAAATCCTATGAACAAGAAAATACTACACTGCATGCTGTTCTGTAGATGTAATATTTTAAATCTTTTGTCATATTTTTCAAAATGTGAAAAAAAAAAAAAAAAAAAAGGAGAGAGAGAGAGAGAGAGAGAGAGAGAGAGAGAGAGAGAGAAACAGCAATTAGTTTTTATTACAAAAACCAAATGGCTTATCAATAGGGCTGGACGATATCAAAAATTTAATATTGTAATATATCAATGATTTAATATTGATATTTGTGATACATTGCAATAATTAAGGATCTATCAAAACAGGTTTTTAAGGCAAAAGCCAAAACTGAAACCTAATTTCGTGATTTTCCTATTTTCGGCCAAAAAATATACACAATTATTAATTAATTATATTTATTTATTAAATATGCATAGCATGGATGCAAGAAGTCCATCCAAGTCAAGACTGAAATCTTTTCTGAGTATTAGAAATAACTAAATGATAAAGGGTTAGATTAGGGGTGCACAACCTTTTCAAATGAAGGGTCACTTACACATATGTCTGGGTGGTCGAGGGCCACATCAATAACAAGGAGATAATTCGATTTAAAGGAGGTGATCCGTGGCCTGCTATAATCGGATAAAAAAATGATTTCAGAGCAGGGTGGCGGGGGTGTTACCCCTTTAAGTTTGCTTACCCTGTCAAAATATCCAATTCACATGGTAAGGATATACAGTACAGAACCATTTATCCGGAATGGTTGGGGTCAGATGTATTCTGGATAACTGGTTTTTCCAATTAACTGGTTGGGATTAAAGCAGCATCCATTTGATAAGTTTTATGGAATATATGTGGTTGTGGCATTATATATCTGACTTTAAATTATTAGATTACTTGAACTAAGAATCAGATGCAATTAAGATTAAATATTAGAATTTGAATGTAGGTAATTTATGGGAATTTCTTGGGAGCAAAAATTCTTCTGCTTTCTTTGCATAAAAATGGAAACATCCAGTGCTTAATTTGCGCCGGAGCTCACCGGAGCTCAGCTCCGGTACTTTTTTGTTTTTGGTGGATATTTAAATATTTCCAGAATTCACCGGAGCTCATAAATATTTCGCTCCGGAGCCCTCGGAACAACGCTTCCGAAAAGCCGAAGCCTAAATTATGTTTTCCTTTTCCTCCCATTTCTTAAAACGTCGCGTTATTGCCTCCCAAAACGACATTTGTGACGTAATAGAGTAGTAAAGTATCGCATATCTAGGAGCATCTAGTGTCCTTCCCCATGTATTGACTCAATGGTTTCTGAACAGCAGTGACAAAAAACTGAATACCGCCACCGCCAGAATAAACTATAACCATATCTACTTCTCACGTTTTTATTTACGCGCGGATTTATCGATGTGTGCAAGTTATTTTTCTGATTGATTTTGTAGTTTTCTGAATTATTGTTAATTTTGCTTATTTAATGTTAAGTTTTGTTTTATTTATTGTTAAGTTTTAAATTGAAATATGAACAAACGGAAAAAAATCATTGATTTTTTTAAAGTTTCTCCCCTTTCTAACAATTCATCCTTAGCTCAACTTGAGCCATCTAGTAGCTCTCAAAATGATCCAATGACAAGTATCGAAAAACCATTGTTACAGTCTGTGGATAAATTTTCGCTTTTTCCAACTAATCCCGATCCATCTCCATCAAGTGAAAATGTAGAAACTATAAATGAAAATAGTTGGTCAGAAAATTTGCCAGTGTGCTGGTCGAAAGGGCAAGCGCTGGATTTCCAAAAAAGGTACCCTTGGCTAATTGTGAAAGATAAAAAACTAGGATGCCGCACTTGTGTAGATGTTTCTCACTTGGGTGCATATCGATCACAAGGATTAACTGCACCAAGTGAAAACTGGGCAAATATCAATATTACCCCAAATGGAAAAGAAAAAGCTCACCAACAGAAATCTCTTCGAAAAAAAATTTGTGAACATAAGCTATCCAAGTCTCATATTGCTGCAGAAAAAATTCACCAAAACAAAAATAAGGAGCAAATTAAAACTGCTATTTCTTCTCAAAGGAAAGAGGAGCAAGTTGTTACAGAACGTATTTTTAGAACGGCCTACTATACAGGGTGTCCCCTCTCAACGGTGGCCAATGGCTAATTTCTAAACCGTTGGTTATAGACATATAGTTCCAATTGCAAAAATGCTTTAAAAAAGGCAAAGAATTATTTTTTAAGCGATTTAGGTCAAAAAAAATTTTTTACTAAAAAATTATGAAAATTAAATTTTTATACGGTCCCCCGGTCCTATAAGTGATATTTAGAAAATTTTTACCACTACTCTAACAAGTAAGACAAAAAAAAGTCCCATTCTTCTGGGATCAAAATTGACCGAGTTATAGCTGTTCAAAGTTGAAGCATATTTTTTGCTGCAAAATAGGGGTCAGTCACAAATTTACTGGAAATAAAAATAAACATCAGATAGAAAATTTAACTTTAAACATTGAGAGTAAAAAACTTTTTACAATGTTGTTTCTGAATTTATGTTGACATTTACATGTTAAAGTAAAATATGCAATTTGTGCTAAAAATATAAGTAAAAAAAATAACAGAAATTTTGTTAAATTAAACTATGAAAAGCAACAGTCACAAATCGTTACAAAAATGATACATATTTAAAGCTCTATTAGACTACTCAACCCAATAGAATTTGATGTAGTCCTATAAAATAAATAAGTGGAACGCACCTAAAATCGTATTAATATTACATTGTCATCGGGTTTAAATAAGTATGGGAATTGAACCTCAATCAGATATTTGGAAGTGAGTTAAAATTTGAATATAAGTTTTGAACTAGGAAAATTTACATACGAAAACTATGAATAAAATAAAAGATTATCAAAATAACATACTTTTTAAAATAAAATCGCGAAAAGAATCAGCTTTATTTGCTTACAAAATAAAACATACGTAAAAATTCAATTGAGGATATGAATTTCAAAATTCGCCTTATCGCTGTTTGATTTCTTTATCACTCTATACAAACCTGCACTATTGTTACAATGCAATCTCAACATTTTATAATGAAAACCAATAGATGCATTTAAAGTTTTTTCGCTATTTCCCAAAATTTGATTTTTTCGATAAAGAGAATTTTGAAATTCATGTCTTCAGTTATTTTAATAACCAATCTAGAAGTTAATTAATTATAATTAACACTACCGTAAAACTTATACGGTGATAGCGCCTTCAGTTAAATCGCTCATTTAAAACATTTTGTAATTAGAACTATATGTCTGTGATAAATAGTTTAGGAAGTAGCCTTTGAACAGCGTTGGAAATCGACTCCCTTTATAATACTTTATGCACTTAGTGTACGTTCCCTTAAAGCTCAATCGAACTCATCCGTTTTCAGCTATAGAAAAGTGGTTTACGTCATGAAATTTAAAGTTTCATAACTCGGTCAATTTTAATGTTACATGAATGGGACCTTTTCTGTATTACTTGCTAAAGTGTTGAGAAAATTTTACTAAATATCACTTATAGGACCGGGGGACCGTATAAAAATTTAATTTTCGTAATTTTTTAGTAAAACATTTTTTTGACCAAAATCGTTTAAAAAACAATACTTTGCCTTTTTAAAAGCATTTTTGCAATTGGAATTATAAGTCTATGTCTAACGGTTAAGAAATTAGCCATTGGCCACCGTTGAGAGGGGACACCCTGTATAGCAAAAACAAATAAGGCATTCTATGAATTTGAAAAGCAAATAGACTTGCAAATACTGAATGGGCAAGACATGGGGAAAATTCTACACTCTAATGTTGCTGCAATGAATATTGTACACCATATATCTGAAAGTATGCAAGAATCTCTTTCAAAAAAAATTGTGGATGAGAAACTGAAATTTTCACTGATCTTAGATGAGTCCACACCATTAAGCAATAAATCTTGTTTAATTTTATATTTGAGGACTCAATTTTCTGACATGGAAAATCCCATAAATGTATTTTTAAGTTTAAAAGAACTGCAAGAAACAAATGCTAATGGACTTTTAAACTCTTTACTATCTGAACTTAAAATTTTCAAGATAGATGAACATATTCTTAGGGAATATTTAATTGCTGTAACTTGTGATGGAGCTTCAGTAATGCTTGGCAAAAAGTCTGGATTGTGTAAAATGCTGTTAGATATGTTTCCAGATATAATTGTGTGGCATTGTTTGAACCATCGCTTGGAACTCAGTGTTGCTGATACTATAAAGTTAGTAGCAGGTGTTAATAACTTTAAAATTTTCATGGACAAATTAAGAAATTTGTACCACAACTCTCCCAAGAATCAGCGAGAACTAAATGCGTGTGCTGCAAATACAGGACAAGAATTGTTAAAAATTGGACGAATTTTAGATATTCGCTGGGCAGCATCTAGTCTTCGTTCAGTAAAAGCAGTCTGGAATGACTATTTCAGTCTATATGAACATTTTACACAATGTTCTACTGACGATAAAAGAGACGCCAAAGAAAAGGCCACTTTTTCTGGTTTGGCAAGAAACTTGGCCACAAGCACATTTGTACTAAATCTTGGAATGATGTACGATGCTTTGGAGGAATTATCTAGTTTATCTCAGGAATTACAAAATCGACAGACAACTTTAGTTGATGCTCATCGCTTAATAAGATTACAACTACAGGTTTTCGAATCTAGGATGACGAAGCCTGGTAAACATGCGTCTGAGGCACTTGAAGGTATAAAGGTCTTCAAATTTAAAAATGTTTCTCTGCAAGAAGGTGGAAAAGCAATGCCTAAAATTGATCCTGGTCAATTTTACAGATGTTTAGCCGACTCAATTGAAAGCAGGATGCTTTCTGTTCGACCAAGAAATATAGGAACTGATTACAAAGATTTCATTAATGAAGTTAAAGTCCTAAATCCAAAGTTTTGGCCCAGTTTTGAAGGAATCGACATAACATATGGGGAAGATGAAATGAATGAACTGTCAAGAAGATTCCATTTAGATGAAAGAAAAGTTTTAGTGGACTTTAGAATCTTTAAAAATTCTTCTGGGAAAGAAGTACGGAGTGAACTGAAAAAGTTGATTTCGATAGTAAATTGTATTCCAGTTTCAAGTGCAGAGTGTGAACGAGGATTTTCAACAATGAATCTTATTTGTACACCACAGCGTGCTTCCCTGAACACAAAAACATTGTCAAATTTAATGTTTATTCGACTCGTTGGCCCTTCCCTTGAAAAATTTCAGCCAGAATCATATGTCCGTTCATGGTTAGCAAGTGGCCATCACAGTGCCATCGACACACAATCGAAAAAACGGAAAGAAAAGGATGAAAATCCTGATATGATAGTTCTGTGGAATATTTTTCATTAAACAAGTAATTTACGTATTAATACTCTTATTATCATTCAAGCATATTTATTGCATATTAAGTAGGTTCTATTTTAGTTAAATGTATTTTTATTAGGTTTTAAAACTGATTTTAAAAATATAATTTCTTTTTAACAATGGGAAAAAAATGTTTATAGTAAAAACAGAATCTTTTTATGTATATTATTTTAAATTCTGTATGTACTATATTTTATTTGGATTTCAGATTTAATTTTGAATAATTAGATTAATTACTGACTGTGAAGCAATAACAAATTTTAAAATTACTATTTTCTATATATATTTTTTTATTAGATATTAATTATTTAAATCAGATATAATTTTGGGGAAATTAAAATGAGCCAGCATTTATATACTATTTGACAAAAAAATTCTTTATATAATTATGTTATTCAGTAATGCTTAAATTATATAATTTACATAAGTTAAATTTATCTGTAATAATAAATTTTACCTTTTGTTCATCTCATTAAAATTTCCATATTTTGTATATTAATAAGTGAAAAAAAAATTTTGTAAATTTTAATAAATGCCATATGCCAAATATAGTCATTTTATGTTCTATAAAAACAGTTACAAAAATGTATTATTAAAATTTTATCATTTTAATGATAAATTCTACATTTACTGTGGACAATTGTGAGATTGATTACATTTAATATTTCATTATTTTTAATATATTTACATTACTCATTAATTTTTTATTTGATTATGTAAGAGCACTGCATATGAGCAGCAAATAAATCTATAGTCAACCTATTAAAAAATGAGGAGGGTAGGCTGTTCAATATCACCTCTGGTCATTTTTTCTCTTTATGATGCAATTGATTTTTACTTTAAAAAATCTATGTTCAGGGGTTGTCTGTCTGTCCGGGTAAGAATTGGGGCTGTTTATAAGCCCCTGTTCAAGTTTTTTAGTATATCAGATTGCTGGATTTAATTTAATTCAATGCAACATTTCTATCACTGAATATAAAATATACTGACTTTTGTTAATCTGATAGTTCTATACATGATATTCATGAAAATGGGTACCAAAAAATAAAACCTGGATTGACAGCTGATAATTATAGTAAAATGGGTTAATATATATAAATATAATTAAAATTTAAGCATAAGTGCACACAAACATTAATTTTAAAGAAAGGAAATAGCTTGTTCAAATGTGTCCCCCCCCCCCCCCCCCATCTATACATATTTACACCTTGTTTTTGCAAATAATGAGGACTGCCAGATTTTAGTCAGGCCAAAGAAGGGACTGTATTCTTTTGACTTATTTTAAAAATCAGTATTTTTAAAAAAATCTGTTTTTTTTTTTTTTTAATCATGTTTCTCTTAATTACAATTTTATTTGTGTATGTACACAATGAATGTTAACATTTTAACATTAAAAATTATATAATTGTTTTATGAAAAGTGAATGCTTTTATTTTGATTAATGAAGAAATCAGTTTAAAAGAAATATTTTACTTCGACTAATTTACAATATATTTACACTTTAAAATTATATTTTTTCCCCTTATAATTTTAAAAGATATTTCTTTTTCCTTAAACTATGACACATTATTTTTCAGTTGATTATTTATTAATAAATTTGCTGGTATATGTAAATGGATTTTTTCTTTGAATTCACCCCTTTCCCTCGGCAACAAAAAATGAGTGAAATATATACAATTTTAAAATCTGAATCAAATGATTCTTAATGAGAATTATCATCCAAACCCCAACAATGTCTAGATTGAGTGTGAATTTGCAATTTTTTAAATTATTTTACAAATTTCTTTGAACTATGTCGCATTATGTTTCCTTTGATATTTATTAAGGAATTTCTTGCAAGTATAATAATTTATAAATAGCTTGGCAGTATAATGGGGTTTTTTTTCTATAAAAAAAAGTCCAATAAAGGCCGTTTTTTGTTTTAAATGGTCAAAAATATGTAATAACTTTAAATCTGATCTTTCAGAAAGATTTTTATGATTGGTAACAAAGATTATTATACATACTAACAATCTGTGAATTAGGTCTAAATTTGTAATTTTTGAAATATTTAATTTTTTTAAATCCAATTAGAGCCTTTTTTTTCTACAGCTCTGCAAATAAAGTGTGAATTGCAAAAGGTCTACGGGACGGGAAAAAGATGGAGAAATATGCTTCGGTAGTTACTATGCTACAAAATATTAGAGCTCCTGTACTTTTTTTGTTAGAAATTAAGCCCTGGAAACATCTATAATATAACCATATATGCTTCTATGTCAAAAACTAGATGCTGTTATCAAAGTATACAATTGTTTCAAGAAGGTATATCTCAAACTGGCAGTGTATGACACTTTTTTCTACAAAGATTCTAACACCAGTTTATTAGAAATGTCATTCCGGATAACTGGTTTTCCAGTTAACTGGTTTCCGGATAAATGGTTCTATACTGTATCAGCATTCAGCAGATTTTAGTTTATACATAACAGATGTAGCAAGGATTATTTTCAAGATGTAAAAATATTCCTTGACTTTTTTCAGGAGAGTAAGTTTTGTTTTATTAAAAGTGCTTTGAAAAAGCATAAATTGCTGGTACCGAAAAAAATGTGAACTTTATGAACAAAAGAGAGAGAAGGAGCTGATCAACAAGAATTTTCGTGCCTGATCAACAAAATTCCCAATTTTCTGTGCCCGATCAATGAAATTAGTAAATCTTCCACGCCTGGTTGACCAAATTTGCACATTTTACAAAACCAATAGACAAAATTTGCAATTTCTATGAAGCTGATTGAGAAAATTTACATCATTTCCTCGCCTGATCAACAAAATTCGCAATTCTTATGAAATCGAACGAGAAAATGCAGGATTTTTCTGCATCTGTTAAAAAAAATTCACTATTTTTACAAAGCTGATTGACGAAATTAGTGATTTTTCCATACATGATTAACGAAATTCGCAATTTTTTTTCCGCACATGATCGACGAGATTAGCGATTTTTCTGCACCTGAACAAGGAAATTCGCCATTTTTATGAGCTTGATCAACAAAATTTATGATTATTACTAAGCAAATCTGTGAAATTTGCAATTTTTCCGAACCTGATCGGCGAAATTCGCCATTTTTCTGCACATGATCGACAAAATTCACGATTTTCCGAACCTCGTTGACAAAATTCACGCTGTTTCTGAAGCCGATCGACGAAATTAGCTATTTTTCTCTGCCTTATCGATGAAATTAGCTATTTTTCAGAAACTGGTCGAAAAAATTAGCGATTTTTACGAAGCCAATCGACAGAATTTTCGATTTTTACGAAAACGATCGATGAAATTCACGATTTTTCTTCGCATGATCGACAAAATTCGCAATTTTTTTTTTGCAGGATCGGCGAAATAGGCGACTTTTCTTCGCATGATCGGCAAAAGTTGCAATTTTTCCGAGCCTGATTGACGAAATTCCCAATTTTTACGAGGCCGATCAAAAAAGTTCAGGATTTTTCCACTCCTGATCAACAAAATTCGAAAATTTTACGAAGCTGATCGAGAAAATTTATGATTTTTCCTCGCCTGATCAACAAAATTCGTTCTTTACAAAGCTGATCAACGATATTCGTGATTTTTCAAAGCTGATTGACGAAATTAGCAATTTTTTTCTTGCATGAGCAATGAAATTCACATTTTTTCCCGAGTCTAATCAATGAAATTCGTGAATATCCCGCGCCTGTGCCTAACCGACAAAATTCACAATTTTTTCGTTCCAGATCAGCAAAATTCCTGATTTTTCCGAACTTGAATGACAAAATTGATGATTTTTACAAAGCCATTCGACGAAATTAGCGATTTTTCTTGCTTGACCGACAAATTTCGCAATTTTCCACAATGATCCAGAAAATTCCCGATTTTATTAGTTGCCTGATCGACGTAATTAGCGATTTTTCCTCTCCCAATCGAGGAAATTTGAGATTTTATTAGAACCTAATCAATGTAATTAGCAATTTTTAAGCATGTGATCAACAAAATTCGCAGTATTCCCATCTCTGATCAACAAAATTTGCAATTTTTTGGAATCTGATCTATAACACTTGTGATTTTTTAGTGTCTGATCTATGAAATGTGCCCTTTTTCACCCTTAATTCACGAAATAAGCATTTTCCTCACCAGATCAATGAAATTCGGGATTTTTGTGCCTAACTGACGAAATTTGCATTTTTTTATGCGGTAAAATGAAATGCGTGATTTTTTTTTTTTTTTTTGATAAATTGATGAAATTCACGATTGTTTCGCAGCCGACTAACGAAATTTTCATTTTTTCCTCGCATCATCGATAAATTCATGATTTTTCTGCTCCTTATCAATGAAATTTGCAATTTTTTCGTCCGTGCCTGATCAACGAAAATTGCACTTTTTTTTCTTGCGATAAACCAAGAAAACATGAATTTTTTTTTTTTTTTTTTTTTTTTTTTTTGCAACCGATGAATTTAATTCGCAATTTTTCTGAACATAATCTACAGAATTGACGATTTTTTTATTTATTTATTTTTTTTTTTTTTGCGCCTGATAAACGAAATATGCGATTTTTCGCGTAAGACCGACAAATTTCACGATTTTTCTATGCTTGATCGACAAAACTCATGATTTTTTTGTGCCCGATAAGGGAAATTTGCTATTTTTCCCTAACTTCATGGACAAAATTCGCGATTTTTCAGTATCTGATGAGGGAAACTTGCAATTTTTGCAAGCCTCATCGACAAAATTTGCTTTTTTCCGCACTTTATCAATGAAATTCGAGATTTTTTGGAGCCGATTAATGAAATTTGCGATTCTTAAGTGGCAAAATTTTAAAATTTCCCGCAGAAAATTGATGAAATTTACAATTTTTTCCTGTCATATATGCACAAAAATTGCAATTTTTTACAGTTGTAAATTGACAGAACTCGCGAGCCACACGTTAACCCATTGCGGGCCACAGGTTGTGCATCCCTAGGTTAGATGGTTTCTAAGCCTTACATTATGGATACAAATTGATCTCTTACAATAAAAGAAAGTGATTAGATGTTCTTGATGTTAAAACTGCTATTATTTAAGTATATAAAATAGAATCTAAAGTTAGTCAAAAATCTTTTCAAGACTGAAATCAGTCCTGAGACTGAAGGTCTTGCACCCATGATGCATAGTTATTAATTGATTATACATATTTATTAAATATACATAATTATTAATAAATTATACGTGTGGCCCATTTTGGCTCTGTTCCTTAGACCCAAAATTTTTTATTTTCAGATAAAACAAAATTTAATTAATTGTTCAATGACACAGAAAGATGTTCGAATTGTATGAATTTCCTTTAATTAAAAAGTGTTTTAGTTTTACATATACATACCTTGATTTATCTTTTATAATAATTTTTGTAAATGATCATTTGTTATATTAGAACTTTCTCAAAGAGTATTAAAACACTTCTGCGGTTTCAAACAAACAACTTTTTTAGCCCATTAAATCTGCATTTTTTAATGAGCATATGAAAAAGTTTAGTCATATATGCATTACTTGCTTTGCAATTTGTACTCATGTCTTGAATCGGTTATGATTGATAATTATAAACAATGAAGAACATGGCAATAAATACTCTCATTTGAGCTGAAGCACCTTAAATCGATGAGTAATTTGAAAATTTCTAAAGAAAGAAACTAGATTTTTGGAAAACAGATAGTTTTGGTTGAGTTTCGATTCGGCCGCATTTTTGTTGAAAACAAATTTTCTGCAAAACTCAGAATTTGGGTCACAAAAAAAAAAAAAAAAAAAGAAAAAAAGAAATTCTGGATGATCTTTAGCGATAACTACCTTAAATTGTGCCAGAATAGAAATTTTGCTAATTTCGAAACATAAACAATATAGTAGCAGCAATTTAAGTAAAAGCATATGTCAAGACCAACACATCAATGTCATATGTTCATACATCATCATTCAATAAAATACGTATATTTATACAAAAAATATTTTAGAAATAAACCAATGCTTGATATTTGATTGCATTTATGTTATTTGCAATTGTTTCACACATAGAAAACTTTATCAACTCTTTTAATTTTTCCCATCTTTTTAGAACATAATTAAAGAAGATAGAAGGAGGAGGAGGAGAAAATATATTATGATAACATACCTAAGGTATGAAAACAGTCCTTGTGTTTTTCCAAAAGTAAGACCTAGCAGGATTTTTAAGAACCCTCAAAATAAGTATTTCTCACTTTGTTAAAACATTCTTCCTTTTTGGGGAATCAATAAATTAAAAACAAAGTTCAAGACAAAATATCATTTTGCGTAATTTTAATAAATCTATTTAAATTAAAAATGCATAATTTAAAATAATGATTAAATATCTCAATTTTTTCCATTCAGGAAGCAATTTTTTATTTTTTAATCAAAAGCAGATCTGTGTAAACAACTGTATATGTACAACATTGATGAAAATGATAAAATAAATTTATACAAAAATATTCTTAATGTAAAATAGTGTTCATACTAGAAAGAGAAAGGCAATGTGCAGGTCATTAAAAAGAACACTAATTCAGTATAAAGAGCCTTATTAAAAAACACATTATTTTGTTTAATGACAACATAAAAAGATATATAATTTTAAGACAATAAATAACAATATTTCCTTTCTACCAACAAAAGCATTTTCAAGTGAATATTAAAAAAAGAAAAGAAAACTTTTGGTGAAAATTATAGCAGATTTAAAAGGATTCTTATGGTGTTAAAAAATACTGGGAGACAAATACTCTGTTTATTTACTTAATTTCATATTATTTTTCTTAAATGTTTAACTGGTCTTATTTAATCAAACATGAAAACAGATATTACAGTAGTTTTAACAGCAACTGATTCTGCCTTAGAATTCCCAATCACAAAGAAACAAATAGAAACTCCTTTACAGGGAGATTGCCACTTTTTTTAAAATTATAATCCAATCTTCCATATTTTTTTTTAATTGACCAAATTAGCATGTTTTTAGAGTCTGTGGTGTCTGAACAAAGGTCAGCAAGCGCAGCTAATGGGCTGCAGAACCCCTTAGTTATATACATAAAAAATTAATTATATACACAAGAAAAAAATTTTATTACAAACATAGGAAAATGTTTAATTATATATAAAAAAAAAATACCTTTTTCTTCCATGTCATTTGGAGTTTGAATCATCCCATCAGAGTCAAAGAAGAATTTGAATCCATTTTGTGATACAATGCATACTGCATCTCCACTACGATCAATTGCTGCATATTCTGGATATGAAGAGCTGCCTAATTTGCGTATTCGCTTAGTGCTCCAACTTTGTATATTTTGGCCTGACAAAAACACAATTTTAATAAATTTTATACATCTGGAAATTTTAAACACTTTAAAAACTACATAATTGTTTTATGAATACCACAGAAATATTTTTAAAAACAAAATATTCAGAATCTTAAGTTAATCAAATCCATCTCGTCATTCAACCAAACTTGTGACAAACTCTTTGCTTGATAAACAATAACTTGTTTAGTGCTGAACAAAATAAATCTTATGTTGAAAATGTTAGCCAGGTCGGAAAAAACTACTCTTTATTGTAATTAATTATAACTACTTGTTTTAAAAAGAAGCAATTACAAGCTACTTTTCAAAAGTAGTTACTACTTTAATTTTCTAATTTCAGGTTTTTCAAAATTCAATTTTACTCAAAACTGAACACATATAAAGTAAATAACAAAATGACTCCTCATTGCATCAATCACATCTACCAGGCAGGGCCATAGCTAGATGTGAACAATAGGAGGGGCTCAAGAGAATGTAGGGGGGCTCATATTTTTTTTTTTTTTTTTTTTTTATCTCTCTGATGCAGAAATATAAATGTGTGCCTATTCTCATTGTAACCACTATGTTTCTTATTAAACTGTTGTAATAACTTCATTTTATGCTAAGAAAAGTATAAGATGATGAAAAATTTGAGTGTATAACTGATGCAAAATTAAACATCCTGTTAGTTTCATATGTGGAAATAGGATGAGGGAGTGTTGAAACACTTATTTTAGATGCAATATAGTAATTCTGCAAAACTGTGAAATCGTCTCAACACTAAATTAGATTTTGAACAGAATTTCATTTGAATTTTCAGAACATAAGTTCATTGAGTGACCTTAAAATACATTTTCCAGGGAGGCTCAAAATATTTTAGGGGGGCTGAGCTGCCCATAGCACCCCCTTAGCTACGGCCTTGCTACCAGGATGCAATTAAATAACAGCAATATATCCAGTGGCATTAAAAAAGATAACATAGAAGAAAATGTTAAGTGTTTGTCTCCAAAATGTTAGTTTACATTCATATTACAAATTTATTAGTAGAATTAAAAGGAATACATAATGCACTTAATATTTAAATGCAATAAAGAAAAGTTTATGATGACCCCGCTCAACTTTTTTTAATTTTGATCTACTGATAATTTTGAAAACTTTGATCCTAATTTCATAAAGGTGAACTCTGAGTATATTTTCACGAATATGCATGTATGTATTCACACATAGACAGTGGTGGCCCAAATTGTGGACATTTTTTGATACTTTCATGTTTTAAATTGTTAACAGCCGTTAGATAATGGCTAAAGTACTACAGTGTTGTGTTGAAAATAAATAAGATATTTACATTCAACAAATTTTAAACTTTTGCCTTTAATAAAGTATTATTTAATCATTAAACAGATTTTATTTAGAAATGTTATAACAATATGACAGGCATAAAATTAAATTATTAATATTTAATTATGGCCAGACATTATTTAAATCACATACTTATTAGGGATGCACCGAATAGCGATTTTGACCGAATGCCAAATATTCGGCAGACAGGTGAACCGAATACTGAATATTCGGCTAGCCGAATAGTAATTGTTGGACCGAATACTGAATATTCGACTTTCCGAATACTGAATATTCGACTTTCCAAATACTTTTTATACTTCAAAGTTTAAAGGTATTAAAATGTTACTTTTAAAAACAATTTTACATAACATTTAATAAAAGAAACTTACATTTTGATTAACAAAAGTTTTTTATAAGAACATTTAGTATTGAAAAAAATCAGCCTTGAGTTATTTAAGAAGCACAATTATGAGACTTTTTTAATTAATAAAAATTTTAATTTCATGGTTTCTTCTACAAATTAAAACGTACATTTTAAAATCAAAGGGGAATATTGAAAAGATGGTTGAAGAAAAACTTTACAGCCTCTTAAATTGTCCTTTTTCAATAACATAAGGCAGATTTTTTTCAATATAAAGTACAAATAATATTTGAACTTAATTCTTAATACAGGAATATCTAGCTCATAGTTATTTTCTTATGAATGATGGCATTTTCCATCCTTCCGATCATATCGTATTTTACAGAAATAAAAGCATGTGAGTTGAAAATATAGTTATGGTATCTTATTTATTGTTAAAGCAACAAACAAAAACACAGCCGAAACCTAGAGTGAAATGAAATACAACGTATTTATGACTCAATAAGTTGATTATGATTATGGTTTCTTGAACAAAAATTGCCTCGATAGCTATTACTATTCTTCTCTCTTTCTTTCTTGTTTAAGGACTTTTATTTGGGAAAACCAAGAAACAGATTATTTACTAGACAAAATATAGAAACTTTCATTTGCACATCATTTATTCCTAAGCAGATTCCTAATAAATCACCATTTTTATATTTCTCAAGGTTAATTTTCTTAAGTTATACGTTAGAAACAACAAATAAATAATGTAAAAACATTCTATTTTATTTAAATATGATTTTCTTTCTAATTTTTTTAAATATCTTTATAAATTGACAGTTAAAAGTAGAAATTGTGAAAAGTTTTTAAAAGGTTTTATTAAGTATTGGATTCGGCCGAATACTTTGATATTCGGCAGGCCGAATAGTTTCATACTCGGCTTAACCGAATAGTTTTATATTCGGTCTAACTAAATATTCGGTAACATGGCCGAATACCGAATAGGTACCCAATATTCGGTGCATCCCTAATACTTATAGAAATAAAATTATAAGTAAAACTTAAATACTCACCCCAGATCATGTTGTATGTAGAGATGCACATGACAAATCATATAATATAATCAAACCAACATTCTTTACTGATATATAAAAATTAACCTCCTAACCGCTGAGCAAAAGGGCGAAAATGAAATGTTGGTTTCTCCTTAATTTATTTTAAATGTTAATAAAAGAGAGATTTTCTAACATTATATACATTTTTTGTAACGTATATGCTTATAAGCCTTAAAGTATCAATCATAACTTAATTTCTTAAAACTGGATTATATTTGTAGAATTATATTAATTTAAATAAAGCTTTAATTGCAGTGAAACCTGCAGCCTAGTGAACGGATATATCTGGTCGAGGCAGTGGGAAGGTTAAGCATATGTTGTGCAGTGTCCTGGCACTATATGAAATATTAACTGATACTAAATACAAACAAATTATTTGCTTTGTTTTTACGGAAAATTATTTAACACACTTTACATTTTTAAGTTTTGGAATTATCCATATGATCTTGTCATAATTAAATATAATCAAGTTCTTTTATCAGTATCAAATATCAATTTTTTTTTTTTTTTTTTTTTTCGAAATGTTATTGAACAGGCAAATTATCTTTAAAGCAATTATATAGTTTATAGGGATGATAAAAGATGGAAATGAAGTTGATGTTTGATACTTTATAAGTTAGTTAATTGTTTTTATGGAATGCTATTGAATAAAAAAATTTCTCTGAAAACGAACCATCAATATGTTTTTCATGGATGATAGAGGACGGAATCAAGCCAAAGGCTAAGATTCAACCTGGCAGTCAAAGGAAACAGGAGAGACTACATGCAACACATCAGACAACCTAAAATGTATCATTATAAAATATTAATTATGTTATCATTGATACCCGACGCACATTTAATCTCGGATGTAGCTAGGAACCATTGCTATCAAAACTTCTGCTATCTTCATCTGAGTAATCCCATCTCTGTGAGAAATATGGATAAACTAGCCAGAGAGCAAGTTGATCATTTGTTCAGGATTGAAATCAACTTAAAATTTCATTATTTTAATTCTACAATCTTGCAACCAAATTGTTTCAAAGAAACAAATTAAATCTAAATGGGAAATGCTTGTTGGACCTCACGGCCTAACAGTAACAAAATTCCCCAATTGAATTTTTGATGTGCTGTCTCCAGACAAAATCACTAACTGAACTCTAATTGAAAACATCACTGTCGACAGTGATTACATGCTTGGCGAGGAGAGAAAATGTGAAAAAAGGCTTGTCATGGGATGCATAGCAGAATAAAAGGGATTTTGAGCTAGCATTATGACAAAAAGTATTAACAAATGGCCAAGTGGCAGAAAGTTTTGTAGCTGTCCTCCACAAACTTTTAAATTTCATAATCTGTCTGCAAATTTTGCATGCAATGAATAAATAATACATTAAACCATGATATTTTTAAAATCATTTTATTAAAAACATGCTTAGGCATGATGCAGTCTCATTATTCTATTTATAACTTTTCATCATCTAATTTATTGTACAGTTTCTAAATAGGAAGGCCAAGCAGAACTATACAAAGACAATAAAGATGTTTTAAAAATGTTTGGAAGCATCAGAGCTGATTTGTACTTTTTTAGAGTAAAGAATGTTGTAATTTTCTAAAAATGTTTTTTTAAATTTTTAGCCTAAGGTAGTTTTTAATGAATATTTTGAACAGAATGGTGTCCTTGAAATTGTGTACTCAAGTTTGTTCTTTTTCTTTCCCTTTTACAGTCACACACACTACATATAGTAGTCACAATCACTTACAAAAATCTGGGGCAGTGAAAAACGGATTTTGGAGCAGCAAAATAAGATTTTTGTAGCAGCAGTATCAGTTTTTGGAACAGAAGAGTCCACTCCGGGCAATAACTTTTTATTTATTAATTTTTTTTCACAAGATTGACAAACTTTGCATTTTTTTGTGATTTTTTCGTGAAATTTGCCTTTTATCACAATTTTTTTTCACAAAATATGCTGTTTAATGGGATCTTATGACCAAATCTGCCAATTTTTGCGATCTTTTATGAAACTTGTCATTTTTTCACGATTATTTTGGTGAAAATTGTCTTTTTCTTTCGATTTTTAAAAAATGAAATTTGTCATTTTTCTTGTGAAGTTTTGACGAAATTTGCCATTTTTTCGCAATTTTTTGTCAAAATATGTTGTTTATTTGCGATCTTTTGACGAAATTGCCATTTTTTGCACTCTTTTGGAAAAAAATTGCATTCATTTCACGATCAGCTGTCGAAATTGGCGTTTATTTTGCGACCATTTGACAAAAATTGCTTTTTTTATGCGATCTTTTACCGACATCTACACTCTTTCCAAAGAAAAAAATGTCTGAAAGTTGTGGACATTTTTAAAAATTCATTTTATTGGTGCATACAAAAATTCCATCTTTAGCATGTGGTGGTTTCGAAGTTAATTTTCTATTATTTTTAAGATAATCTTTTTCTGATTTGTTGTTTCTAGTGATGTAATTCGGGCACAGCAATGTCCTTTTGTTCCAGTGGGTGTGTCCTACTTATTTAAATTCTTGTGTTTACTTATTTATAAATGCATATTATAAATGTGGCAACATTTATAATATGCAAATTTACTACTGTGTTTGCAACATATATTTGGCAAGTTGTACTTTTTCAAATCAGTTCAACATGTGTGTAGTTTCAGAATTAAGCTGCCTTTTTGGGGATGTTTTAGTTTAGAAGCTAGTCTGTACTTGTTTTTTGTGTTGTTATGTGCAGTATAAATTTAATATTTATATTTTGCAGAGGTGGGGAAATATATCATTTTGCTCGCCAGTGGCGAGTGGATTTTCTCACAAGGCAAGTGCATTTTTAGTTTTTGAAAATCTGTAGGCAATAGGCACATTATCAGAAACACTTTTTTAATCTAGATATTTTAACTTTCGAAATTATTACAGTGTAAATATGGTACTAAGTTCTATTTAATATTAATCTTACCTCTGTTATGTATATTTCTTAATATTATGGGAAAAAGAATTATGAAAATGCATTGTAGTAATAGTAATTTCGTCTGTAATCACATGCGATTTTGTCACAACTATTTTCAACTGTGTGTGTTGCATCTTGCGGGCTGGTGAAATAAATCCTTGGCTGGTAAGAATTTGGAAAAATTCCCCACCCCTGATATTTTGTGGACTTTATGAAATCCCTGCAATTCTGATTTATAATGTGCCTATGATGATGTTCTTTCTAATATATACTACAGTTTTAATTAAACTTTTTGTTTTCTCCAAAAGATGTTTTAAATCACTTAAGCCTTCATCATGCAGATATATTTATTTAATTAGAAGATAAGCAGTGTGACTAGAGATATTGTGGGGGAAGTGTTAAGTGAACCCTATAATAAACAACTGATATTAGAAAATATTGATGCTAAGAGCTGAAAAAGAAACAAAAGTACATAAAATTGAAATACTGTGAGATTTTATCTCACTATTTGGAAAACAGTTATTTGAAAAATTCCTATTTTTACGGATTTATATAGATAATTATAGTGTTACAAAAGATTTATTATAATTCTGGGGGATAAAAATTGATATAATAGCATACCACAAGAAAATGAGATCCAATGTAGAACAGCCATAAAAGAAGATGAAGTCATATTTGAGAATTCTTCAGGTAGATTGGACTTATGAACAATACTACTTAATATACAATCAATCTGCTGCCCTCCAGGGATTGTTCGATGAACAGCATGTAAAAGGTAGTGCATATTCTTTTTATCAAAATTATGTGTATGGTAACACTGTAAAGATAAACAAAAAAATTTTGCTCATTGAAAATTATGCATGTTATAACACAGCAAAAAATAAATTAATCTTGCTCATTAATATAGTACATATGTTAATTATATTTATTAATACAAAAAAAACTTAGTTTGGAGTACACGTCATCAACCACACTCTCAAGCTGATGAAGAGAGAAGGCTCTATACATCATAGAGTAGAAATTTAGGACATTATTAAATGTTCTAAATTAAAAGGAAATTTATAGTTCTAAATAAACATATGAGGAGATAATGTGAGTTTCAAAACTTACCTTATCCAAAAATTTTTTTAAAAAGCAAGTATTTTCTATACATTTATTTTACTGATGAACCTGCATCAAAAAACACTTCAAAGTGAAAAATCTAGTTTTATCCCATATTTTTGGCACTGGGAAATCTTGGTTTGCAATAAAAACAAATGGTTTTCATTGCAAACAAGAGGTTTGTTGCAATTTCCCCAAATTTGATTTTCTGGATAAGACGAGTTTTGAGGCTCATGTCTTCATATATGAATGTAGAAAAGCATGGCAAAATATTTACTTTAAAAACTTTTACTGAAAATAACATTAAAAAAGTCTTTCAAACACGTACCCAAAACAAAATGTAGTTTCCTTATTCCTTGCTTTAAAAACTTTAAGCACATAAAGCTTAAAATGTGTAAAACCTGATTATAGAGGATTTAATCCCAGTTTTGTCAATACTGAATTTGAATAAGAATTTTTTAAAATTAGTCATACATAGTCAAGCTGACTTCATAATGGCAATTTTTTTAGGTCATCAAATTTGGCAATATTTCACCAAGTATCGACAATCTTGATTAGAATTTGATGCTGACAAATAGGACTTTGTTGATTTATGCACCTGAGAGTAGCAACAAAGATTGCAACAATTATATTAAATTTTCAAAAAATACTTTCTAAAGCATATTATAAGTTTACATAGTTATAAATTACACAGTTTGTAAGTAAACTTTATATTGAAAAAAATCTGCCTTAATGGTTTTCATTGCAAACAAGGTTGCAATTTCCCAAAATTTGATTTTCTGGATAAGGTGAGTTTTAAAGCTCATGTCTTCATATATGAATGTAGAAAAGCATGGCAAAATATTTACTTTAAAAACTTTTACTGAAAATAACATTAAAAAAGTCTTTCAAACACGTACCTAAAACAAAATGTAGTTTCCTTATTCCTTGCTTTAAAAACTTTAAGCACATAAAGCTTAAAATGTGTAAAACCTGATTATAGAGGATTTAATCCCAGTTTTGTCAATACTGAATTTGAATAAGAATTTTTTTTAATTAGTCATACATAGTCAAGCTGACTTCATAATGGCAATTTTTTTAGGTCATCAAATTTGGCAATATTTCACCAAGTATCGACAATCTTGATTAGAATTTGATGTTGACAAATAGGACTTTGTTGATTTATGTACCTGAGAGTAGTAACAAAGATTGCAACAAATAAATTAAATTTTCAAAAAATACTTTCTAAAGCATATTATAAGTTTACATAGTTATAAGTTACATAGTTTGTAAGTAAACTTTATATTGAAAAAAAAAAAACTGCCTTGAGTTATTTAAAAAGAACAATTATGAGACTGTAAAGTTTTTCTTCCCATTTTTTTTTTATTTTTCTTTTCAATTTTAAAATGTTTGTGTTAATTTGTAGAATAGACAGGGTTGTTATGATTTTGCCCAGCCCAAAAAACCCGGGTGGGTTTTTTCTGAAAAAACCCAGGAAAAAACCCAAGTGGGTTTTTTCAAAATTTCAACTTTAAATTACATATATAATGTATTTATATTACATATATAATGTACTGTAATATATTTCTTAATATCAGTACATAACTCATAAAGTTTATAACCATCATCCCCCCACCCCAAAGAAAAGAAATATCCTAATTATACATCACAATTTTTAAAAGAAATAATTGTTAGTTATTCTCTGTAGCATGTTTAAGTAACACAAACAATTTTTTCCCCATTAAAAAAATACTTTGATGTGTAATACATTCTATGTTATACAGTAGAAACTCATAACAAAATACCATATATGCTTAGAATTCTAATTGAATTATGTAGACATGTAGAATTACTTGGCTTATTCTATTATTTATTAATAATAAAAAATACTTTATAAATTATTACTAATAATCAATTTATGTAAAAGCAAAGAATAATTTTGATTACTGTCATTGATTTATATATATTTGCAATCAATTAGCTACTTTAAATTTAATAATAAGTACATTTTTTTTTCAAGCATTCTGAACCACCTCCCATAACCCCCAAAAATCTGAAAAAACCCGAAAAACCCTGAAAACCCCCGAAAAACCTAGATAAAACCCCCAAAACCCTGAAAAAACCCCAAAAACCCTGAAAAAACCCAGTGGGTTGGGTTTTTTCTGAAAAAACCCGGGTATTTAACAACCCTGAGAATAGACCATGAAATTTAATATTTTATTAATTAAAAAAGTCTCATAATTGTCCCTTTTAAATAACTCAAGTCAATTTTTTTCAATATTAAGTGTACTTATAAAAAACTCTTGTTTATCAAAATGTAACTTTCTTTTATTAAATATTATGTAAAATTGTTTTAAAAAGTAATATTTTAATATCTTTAGACTTTGAAATATAAAAAGCATTTAGACAGCCGAATATACAGTTATTCGGACAAATAGTAATTATTCAGCTGGCTGAATATTCGGTATTCAGTATAACAATTACTATTTGGCTAGCCGAATATTTGGCATTCAGTTTACCTGGTGGCCAAATATTTGGTTTTCAGTATTCGGCCAAAATAAATATTCGGTGCATCCCTAATTTTTAATCAATGAATAGTGGTCACTTTAGCTTTATATAAGCTTTTTTTTTTAAGTTTAAATTAGATTGTTAACTTTTTTAATATCAATTGAACATACAGTGAAACCTCCTCCAATGGTCACTCCGAACAACGATAACCTCCGAATACCGGTTATGTTTTAGTGTTACCGAATCTCTTCCATAGAAATAACATTACACTAAACCTCCAAACAACAGTTTCTGAATAACAGCCACCCCACAGCATTTTTTATTTATTTATTTGAACGCTATGTTTTAACTATAACTGAAATTGTGAAGAATGTGCAGGTGGATTTTCTAATTTAACATTCTTACAAATTCTCACCGTAAATAGGTGTGGTGAAAGGGGTGTGGGGATGACGAAATTTAACTGTGAGCAGGCAGTAGTCATTTGTAATGCTTGTGGACCATACGATGAATTTTCTTGTCTATGCATAACATGTGATTTTCAAACAATGAGTCCAAAAAGAAAATTTTTAACTGTAAGTGATAAATTGAAAGTTGTCCAGGACAGCAAATAAGGAACACATGTATAAAAATTAGCTGAAATGTACAATTGCAGAAGGACCCAAAAAGCGAATTCCATTCTGAAAAAAGTAAAAGTCTGATAAAAGATATTTCAAGGTGTAAACTTGGAATATTAAAGTAAACTTCAAAGAACTGATTATGATCTGATTGATAAGTTGCTTTTAGAAGGACTTTCAAAATGTCAAGAGAAAAATCTGAATTTCTGGGCCAGTGTTGCAGGAAAGTACTCCAAAAATTGCACAAAAACTTGGAAATTAAAATTTTTTGCTCACTCTAAATGATAACGGAGTAAAATAAATCTGTGTAAATGATTACGATGCAGAAAGGGTTAAATGCATGATGTTTCTTTCTAAATTATTATGGTCATTTAAAGGGATAAAATAAACCATTTTGCTATATTATCAAAAACAGTTTTTGAGTGATATTTCATTGTTTTTTAATTATTTTCAAATGGACTTTATTATTTCTTGCATTAAAAATACATGCTTGAAAGTATTTAGAGAAATCTATACTAATAAAAGAACAAACCGATCTGTCTGTGTGTGTGTGTCTGCGATGGCTAGCGAAATCTAAAGCATGTACGAGGCTCAAAATTTCTTTTAGAGTAGCCCCAAACCTCTCCTGATGCACCTGAGCTTCAGAATTTTGAAATTCCAATTATTAACTGAGTAATTATTTAAATTCCAAAAATCACTCATTAAAAAAATCGCCTTTTTTCCACTTTTATCCGTTCATTTGCTTATGGTTGGTTAGTTGCATTAAATTTTCGCAGAAATAATTAAAAAAGCTGGGACAGAATTAAAAAAACATATTTGAGTGTTTAACATTTCCAAAGTGAGAGTTTTTTCAAAAGATCTTTAAAATTCATAGACTGGCAAACTGTCAGTTTAACTGAGGATTTTTTATCACAGCTGTTGTACACCATGGAGGAAAAAGTTAGGTGGAGTAGAAGTAAGCCGCAAAAAAGATTTACAATATGAAACCATTTATCGCTCAAATTTTAATGACCCAATAAAAGGTACGATGAAGGGATTTTGTATTAATAAGATGAACTGAAAGAAATGAACTACAGCTGAAGTATTTTTTATGCATTCAAATTGTGTATTACAGCCAATAATGGCACAAATCATCATTTTTTAAACGAAATTTTAGTCATCTGTTCAATAACAGTTTAAACGATAAAAAACAAAAATAAAGATATACAGGTTTAAACCAGTTTGAATTGATCAGCGTGTTAAAGCACATGGTTTTGTTGGTGCTTAATTAGACTTAATGTAGCGGGTTTTAGGGATACGTTTTTGACATCACCCCAAGACATTATACTTCCACTCTATGAATTTCTCTTTACTCAATGGTTGTACCAGATTTTTGCACTTCAAACATTAGAATGTATGAGTGATTAGCTATGTTGCAGTAAAAAAAAAGTATACAACACTTTTCTAGGAGGTTTTTTTTTAAAGTTATTGATTAAATTTAAATGTATTCCATTCAATTTAAAATTTTATTATGGCTTTCATTTGCTTTTAAAATGAAAATTAAATGGCTGTTTGGTGTACAATTGTCTGAATCCGCAAACGGTTCATACACCATAATAAACTATCAAATAGCAAAGTAAATTATTTATCAGAAATTCCCATAAAAAGAATAGGTGCAAAACTGATTATAATCTTAATGTTTAGACTAATTAAAACATAACCCGATCCCCCCCACAAAAATAGACTACATTTTGATTCATGATAGACAAAATTTCCATGAGTATAAACTCGACCTGAACCTAAAAATTCTATTTGAAAAAAACTATGGATTTGATAACTGACCCGAACCAAATCTGAATCCTACAAAGATGTTCAAAGTTCAAATGAAGCATAACCCGATCTGAACAAGGAAAAATAATTTTCGTGGCCATGAAACCTGACTCGAACCTAAAAATTTTCTTACCCCCCCCCCCCAAAAAAAATGACCCGAACGAAATCTGAAACCAATAAAAATATTTCAGAGAACTATAACCCGATCCCAGCAAGACAAAAATAATTTCCGTGGTCATAAATCCGACTCGAACCAAAAAAATTCCATTTGAAAAATCCTGAAATTTGACCCAAACCACATCTGAATTCGACCAAAATATTCGAAAGAACCATAACCGGATATGAGTATGACAAAATAATTTCCGTTGATCCCAAATATGATACTGATACTCGATACAAATATAAAACTTACATTTGAAAAAATACCTGAAATTTGAATCGAACCAAACCTGAACATGACAAAAAAATTCCAAAGAACCGTAACCGGATCCGAATAAGGCAAAAAATTTCCATGGACATGAATGGAATCTTTTTTTTTTTTTTTTTTTAATCTCAAACTCCGAACTGAACCAAATCTGAACTTGACAAAAATATTTCAGTGAAGCATGTTCTTATTCGAACAAGGCAGAATAATTTCCGTAGACACGCAAGAAGACCCGAACCCTAAAATTCCATTTGAAGAAAAAGCCGAAATCTGAATTGAACCAAATCTGAACTTGACAAAAATATTCCAAAGAACCATAACTGGATCCGAGCAAGGCAAAATAATTTCCATGGACATGAATTTGACTCAAACATTAAAATCTAATTTCAAAAAATAACTGAAATCTGAATCAAACCAAATTTGAACCCAACAAAAATATTCTAAAGAACCATAACAAGATCTGAACAAGGCAAAATATTTTCCATGGACATGAACCCAATATATGGTTAGGTAACTAATATTTAGGTTGCGATTAGGTTGCAATTACATTACGGTACGGTTGTTATGGTTAGATTAAGGATAGGTTACAATAAGGTGATGGCTAGGTTACAGTTATGTTATATTCAGAGTTTCCCCCCAGGTTTAAAAAAGGGCAGGGCGCTACTGTTCTGAAAAGGGCACTTTTTCATTTTTAAGGGCACTTTTGTAGAGTTGAATCTAGAATCAAGCGGTACAAAAAGTCGTGAAAAAACAGAAATTTCATCAAAAAATTGAAAAAAAGGTAAATTTTGTTAAAAGATTGCGAAAAAACGGCAAATTTCATCAAAAAATCGTGAAAAAATGGCAAATTTTATTAAAAGATTGCAAAAACAACAATTTTAGTTAAAAGATCGCAAAAACGGCATATTTTGCTAAAAAATCGCGAAAAAACGACAAATCTCATGAAAATATCGCGGAAAAACGGAACTTTTCACAGAATTTTCCGTTTTATTGCGATTTTTGGACGAAATTTGCTTTTTTTTTTCGCAAATCTTTCGACGAAATCTGACGTTTTATCGCTATTTTTTCACGAAAGCTGCCGTTTTTTGCGAATCATTTGGCAAAATTTTCTGTTTTATCGCAGTTTTGGGAAGAAATTTGTTGTTTTTCCACGATCTTTTGAGGAAATCTGCCGTTTTGTGACAAAATTAACCATTTTTTTTTTTTTTTTTTTTTTTTTTGCGAATCTTGCCAGAAATTAGTCGTTATTTCGCGATTTTTAACAAAACTTGCCAGATCTTTTTTTAAAAGATTTTTTGACGAAATTACCCGTCCCACGAGACGCGTATGAAGCTATTTTTTTTCGTTCCGTCGCCGATTTTTTGCGTAATTTACGCGCTATAGCGCGTTCGGATCATTGCTGGAGGGCTGCGTTTTTTCAATTGTGGGGCAAGAAGGGCGCTTAGTTTTTGGATGAGGGGCAAGAGGGGTGCTATTTTTTAAATTAAAGGGCAGAAGGGGCGGATTGCCCCCCTGAAGCCCTCTGGGGGAAACTCTGTTATATTTAAGTTACGGTAGGGTACTGTTAAGTCACAGTTAGGTTACAGACAGGCTATGGTACAAAAGTTTACAGTTAGGAATTTGTCCACAGAGTGATGATTACGCATGCTTTGATTAAAATTATACACTTGTTAAATGGCTCTGAAATTATAGTATCATATACAAACCTTTTAGTTAACATCGAGTGTCGATTTCATTCACGGTATAGTCGGATTTAAGAGTGATATAATTAGCTTGAAATTCAAAATATTTCACGGGATTTCTATGTGAAAAAAAATAATTAGTTATGTGACTTAACAGTGATTTTTACAGATAAATACCAACACTTTCACACAAAAATCACGCAATTGTTGGACACATATACTCTTCCACGTTTCCCATTATTCATTTTGAGTATTTTTAGAGCTTAATATTAGTTGTTTTTTAGACCGATTTTTTACACAGTCAGCGGCCACGTATTTCAAACAATGCATTTCTGCACGTTTCGAATTAATGATAAAATCATACAAATTTCACATTAGTGTAATATTGTTAATACAGACCTGGGAATCTCAACCAGTCTATAATAAACTGGGCGGGTTAACTAGTCTATAATAATAAAGAGAGAAGTTTGTGAGTGTGTCAGTGCTATTCTGAAGTGACCGCTGCACATAGAGTAGCAAAATTTGGAGGGAAGGTACCTCTGTATATAAAGTTTTGCACTCCAAAGCCTGATTTTTGATTAGATTTCTTGAATTTAATTTTTTAGTCCATTTTTAGCCTTCTTTTTATGTTTCAAAGCGATTTCTCCCCATAAGTGAAAAGAATACAGCTTCATTCTTTTTACCCAACATAGTAAATTTAGTTTTCTTTCCAATAAAGTTTATTTGGAATTTGTGCAGCAATTTTTGAATTCTTTAAGAATTTTTTAATGTGATGTTTAGTATTTTTTCGCACTTTGCGGCTATTTTTTTACAGTGATAAAAAGAAAATTGTTTAAAATTTTTAACCCAATTTACTAAAGTTCGATTGCTACGATTTTTGAATTTCATTGATTTTTAGTGTGATTTTCGAAGTAATTTTTAATGATTTTTCGAGGTTTTGTGCCTTTAGAATCGATTTTTTTAATCTTTGTCAATATTATAGGTTTTTTTATGCATCACGGTTACCACGGAGCTGGGCAGCGCCGGGCAGGTCAGCTAGTAAATAAATAAGTAAATACATTAAGTGATCGGTGAGCATAATTCTTCTAAGGAATGAAAATTAAGTATTTCAGTGTACAGGTGTCCAAAGACACTGTACATAGACATATTAAAGATTGTGATTACATCATACTGAAGAAAATGGCTTGCAAACTGTCTCTCAAATTACATCACAAACAAGCAAGAATGAACTGGGCTAAAATACACATGTCCTACGATTTACGAAAGGAACCAAGGGCATTTTTCAGCAGGCAGCAAATCTGTTATGGTTTGGGGAGCATTTGGATTCAATGGCCAGACCTTTCTGGCTTTTCTAAAACGGATACAAGATTAAAAAAAGTATCAAGATATGCTAAACCAACATTTCCTTCTATTTGGTGACTTTTTTTTGGGGGGAGGGGGGGGGGGCAGGGGAGGAAGGTTCTGAATGGACTTTTTAACAAGACAATGCCTCAATCTACGTATCACATTCTACAACACTTTGGCTTTCTCAGAAAAAATAAATATAGTTTAAAAAAAACTAAAAACCACACTTTTTAAGTAAATCAAACTATAAAAGGTAAAAAATAATTTGTACTATAAGTTGAAAATGAAAATAGATGAAAAATACTATATTACTATAAAATCACTGTTATTATAGAAATCAATTAATAAGCAATAAATAAAATTATCGTGTAAAAAAAGCGTGGGGTGCTCCATTTACCATGCTCCACCTATCAGTTCTTAAGAAGCACCCCACGCTTTTTTTACACGATAATTTTATTTATTGCTTATTAATTGATTTCTATAATAACAATGATTTTATAGTAATATAGTATTTTTCATCTATTTTCATTTTCAGCTTATAGTACGAATTATTTTTCACTTTTTATAGTTTGATATACTTAAAAAGCGTGGTTTTTAGTTTTTTTAAACTATATTTAATTTTCACTTTTTAGTTTGATTATTTTTAAAGCGTGGTTTTTAGTTTTTTTAAACTATATTTATATTTAATGCAAAAACCAAATTACTCGGTTGGATAGTTTCAGAGTAATTGGTGAACATACATAGAAAAAAAATACATACGCGTCGAATTGATAACTTCCTCTTCCTTTTCTGAAGCCGGTTAAAAATAAAACTTGTAATACGGATTTTTTTTTTTACATTTTACATAGATGTAAATAATGTCAGGAGTGGGGTTCGAACCCACAATCTCTTTCGAAAAACAGAGCTTCAATCCGACGCCTTAGACCGCTCGGCCATGCTGTCTACAATCCATTCAGTGAACGTATTCAACACTTTTAATTAGCGAAAAATCACTAATTTTATTAGTTTTTGCCTAATTACTAAAAAAGTACTGAACCAATTTCGATGAAACTGAAGTGGTACCAATTCGAGAGCATCGTCTTTCATTTAACACCAAAACCAAGTTAATCGGTTGCATGGTTTCGGAGTAATCGGTGAACATAC
The DNA here is from genome assembly GCA_964019185.1 of Maratus speculifer. Lineage (NCBI taxonomy): Eukaryota > Metazoa > Arthropoda > Arachnida > Araneae > Salticidae > Maratus > Maratus speculifer. The sequence goes on from OZ025300.1 coordinate 111,521,082, forward strand.
ATAAAATAAGGAGAGTTACAAACTCACAAGCTCACAAACATACAGGTGAAAACCTGGTTGAGAATATCTGGGGTATTTTAACCCACCAGGTTTATGGCCAATGGAAAACTGTACGATTCTATTAAAGAATTCCAAGAGGCCATTGAGAAAGCATGGTACTCTTTGCTGCCAGAAACCCTACAAAAACTAATAATTTTGATGGATACACATTTATTTAAACTAATCCAAAATCACGGAAAAATAATTTGCAAGTAAAAGTTTTGTAAAAATTATAAATCTAGTTGCTTTTGACATTGTACATAAACTTTTGAGGCAGCATTTTTTATTATATTTTTTACAATTATGTAATTTATTTTTTTTTAAACTTTTGACATAGTTTATTTAAACAATTTGTGAAAGCGGCAAATGAAAAAATGTTATTCATTCTAACTTATAATTCTTTGAAAATTGAAATTTTATGATTGTGCATAAACTTTTGAGACAGACCTTAGCAATATTTGTTTAGTTTAAAATGTAAAACAATGATTCTAACTGTATAATTGCTAAATCTAGAAAATTAATGTAGCTGAGAAATCTCCCACTCAATAAATAACAAATAAAAAAATACAATAGAAAATAAAAAATATATAATATGAAACAAAGTATATAAATAAACATACTGTCCATGGTTCTCCTGCTGCACGACTTGGTGTGTACAAAATGTCTAGTGCTCTTCCATTACAAAGAACTGTCCAATCAGGTCCAGGAAAATTTACAGTGACATTAACTTGCTCAAAAGCAGCATCTACATTTACTTCCCATACAGAACGAGATGGAGTCAAGCGTCCATCCTGAAAAAATTTAAATACAAAATGCTCACTCAAAATTTTTTTACATGGAAGACTACAATAAAACCCTCATTAAGCTGGATCCCATTAAACCTTTGGAATTTGACTTTTATTTTTGAATATCACTATTTCTATGTAGTAGTCATTTAGAGAAATTCTCAGATTACATATGACAAAGCTATTTGGAAATAAAGAGATTAAAAACAAGGACTGTACTTTTATGGCTTTATATGAATATGTGATGCTTATACTGAAGGAGTTGAACTAAACTTGTGGAGCCTTAAGGGTGCTAGTCACTCAATGGGCAAATTTCCCTCGGTAATGTTAAGTCCATGGGCGTGATGCATTCTTACATTCAAAATATCTTTCGAATGAATTAATTTTTTTAACTTCTTTTTTTCCGTGTTTCCTTTTTAAAGGATGTCACTTTTTTCTTAGTTGTTGAAATAAACACAATTTTTAAGAAGAGAACAATGAAAAAAGAAGTTAAAAATATTAGTTTTCGGAGGAGATATTTCTAATAAAAAAATGCATCAAACAACCTTAGACTTAACATTACTGAGTGGAATTTGGCCGCTGAGTGACTAGCAACCTTAAGGCTACTAGTCACTCAGTTTTCGAATTCCCCTCTATAATGTAAAATAACATTTTTATAATCAAAATGTCTCCTCAGGAAATTAATATTTAAACTTCTTTTTCTTGTAATGAGTAATAGGTTGTTGCCTGGTGCAATATGATAAAGTTAAAATTATTTTCAACGTTAGAACACCAGAATATTCGTATTCCAAGCATACCGGTTTCGGTAGCTTGGAAACTTTTAACTTCTTTTTCTTGTGTTCTCTTCTTAAAGGACATGATTTTTTCTTAATTCTCAAAATATTTCAAAAATCTACACTTTATTTTATGTTATGTATTAAAATTTTACTCTAATTAGTCAGTTTTTAAAACATGAAATATTAAATTGAGCATGGATTTTAGAAATATTTTAACAGCTATGAAAAAAGATGACTCCTATAAGAAGAGTACACTGAAGAAAGAAGTTAAAATATTAGTTCTCTGGGGAGATATTTTAAATATAAAAATGTATCAAACACTCACAAACTTAACATTAGCAAGGAAAATTCCAAAGCTGGGTGACTAACAGTCTTAATTAGGCCAGCCCACTTTTACCAGTAGCTAGATTATAGTGATGTCAAACAATAACAAAAAAAAAAAAAAAAAAAAAAAAAAAAAAAAAAAAATACTTATGAGCGAACCACTTTTGCTGAAGTTTGCACCTAGCATCAAAATTTGGTACATTTTACAGCCTTTTATCAGTTTTGTAATCTTAATACATACTAAGATTACAAAACTAATAAAATTTGTTTGCAATGCTATTTTTGAGACTTGTTATTAGACTATTAACATAAAGTTTTTTTTTTATTTTTTACTTTAAATACATTAGTTATTAATAAGAATAAAATATAAAACTCCTTTATGGGTCATTCCATGTAAAATGAGCAAAAATGTAAAAAAGCCGTGGCTGCATAGAATCCAATTTTTATAAAATTTGAGATACGTGTTCATTTCATATTCAGATGTATATCTGCACAATATTTTGACGAAAAATAAATTATTTTATCTGTTTTGGACATTTAAAAAACTTGTGATATAGAATGGCTTGCGAATAATCGTCGAAAATTGCAAGTTTCAAGTTCTATATTTTGAAAACTATTTAACAAAAATGGAGTTTTTTTTATAATATTGAAATCTCTGGATATCAATCTTTATATTTATTGAGTAACAATAATCTGGTAATATCATAATTAATCATAAATTGGTTGTAAATATTGAAATTTTTTAAAAATTTTGAAATGTTATAAAAATAAAAGGATTTAAAAAACATTTGTGAAATTGATGCAAGATGTAGTACTATGTATGAAGATCGAATTCTCAAAGTTTCAAAGTTATTATTTATTTCCTTCATCTTAAAAAAAACTTAGAAACTTTAAAAAAAATGACAAAATCATAATTATTTCTCTTATGTTACCTCAAAAAAATAATTAAAGGAAAGCTCCTACATCAACAATATTACACATACATAAGAATGAATAAGTCCATGACACACTAAAAAAATTTCAATACTGCCTTTTTAATTTCTAACATAACAAAAATGGGTTCAAAAAACTAATATTCGAGACATTCTAAAGACAATCTTTCTTTGAAAACATGCGCTTTTTTGCAAGTTTCTTGTTAAAGAAAGATATGTGCTGCCATCTATGTTTGCTACTTGATTTTAAGATTAAAATATAGTTATTTTATCAATATAATCGTTTTTCTTCTATACAAATAAAAAATATTCTTGAGGCAAAAATAAACTGAAAGCAAGTATAAAACTCTGTATACTTAAAATATACACTTTTATCTGTAATATCAAAGAATTTAAAACTTTTGAAAGCTTTTATTCGTCTCCAAAAAAATGATAAAAATGTTTAATTTTTAATCAGCAGTTTTCACTATTTTTTTTTTTTTTTTTCCTCATAAAGGAATGAAAAAGGCAAGACTTAAATTATAGATGTATTAAATATATTCAATTAGCTATAATGGCAAAAAAATTTGAATTTGGAAAAAGTGTTCTTCATTTGAAAACATATAACTGAAATATTTCATTTTTTCCACGATTTTTTTATTATATATTTATTTTTAAATTATGAAATAAAAATACAATTACTAAATTATGCTAATCTGTTACTTATAGTTCATTCTTAAGTGTAAATAATTTTTATTACAATCTTTCCATTCCTAAGGCTAATAATCAAACTTAAAATTTCAAACATGTACACAAGACTTCGATTTCGTATCAACTTTAATGTAAATTTTTATACTGAAATAAACTAGTCTGAACTCTACTACTTTGCGTTTCCTCGTAAATGATTGTGATCTACTTATATGATGATTTTCAATAAAATCTGTGACATGTGAGCCATGCTTGATTTGCTCATTTGGTATGGAATGACCCTTATTGAATCTACAAATTTGCTTCTTACACATTATTATAATTGCATTTTTGCCAACATGAAATCAGCTTTATTTCTTATCATAGAATTTTTACCAAGAACCCTGACTAGAAGTCATAATCATCTATTGTATTTGAATAGCGATTTGAATTCAAATAGTACCATATTAACTCATTTTCGAAGTAAAATTAATATTTAAAATTCATTATTTTAAAATTAAATGTAGACAAAAACAAAAATATATATTATACAAATTTTGCAGACAAATCTTATTGATTTGCTAACTTTGGCCTATGGGCTATAAAATATATCAGATCTCAATGCTAGGTGTGAGCTTCATCAAAAATAGTTCCCTTGTTAGAAGCAGTTATCTAGATATTGTGAATATTTAAGATATTCCTAAAGAAATGATTGTTCAAAAAAATTAATTTTAAAAATAGGCAACAAGAGAGCAGCAGTTTCTTTAAACCAGAGAGCATGTCCAAGTGAGTGTGGACAAACTTGATGTTCTAAATATACAGATGGGGGACAAAATAACATGAACACCTATAAAAAAAAGTATGACATATATCACACATCAATACAGCCATGCTACCTAGTGAGCGTGAAGAGGAAGGTATCAGTCTCTCAATAGCAGTTACCTGCGTTGCATGTGTCTATCGAACTGTCTGATAAGCTGAAATGTCAGACCTGTCAGAGTTCCAAAAAGAATGATTGTCGGATCACGTTTAAGTGGAGCATCGGTTATGGAAACAGCAAATCTTTTGGGGTTAGGAAGGAGTACTATATCAGTTGTTATAACAGCATAGACGAAAAAAAGGTAAGGCGACATCTTCAAAGCATGTCACAGCAATGAGCTCTATATATAATATGGAGGGCCTACTCGCCAAACCACTTTCTGCCGGGACAGCATCACACTTTTCAATGCGCGCAAGTAATGAGTCCTCCATTTTTCTTAATATTACAAGTATTTTTTGAAGCTTTTTCGCAAACTTTTTATTATTTTTGTTTATTTCTATATGTTTTTGATATTTTTATGAGCAATATTTAACAAATGTTTCTTTATTTTTTGTTGAGTTAAACTAAAATATCCTTTTTAACTAATATCAAATTGAAAATTTGCTATGAATTTAAGAAAATCAATAATTTTTTAATAAAAGAATATTTATCAGTGAAAATTATAGCAATTTCGTCTTAATTTTAAAAGAAAATTCAATTTGAAAATATCTACCCCATACTATCCTATGGGAGGAAATCTATGTTTTGCCAAAGATTTTCCTCAGGAAATCTTTGGCATTGTATTCATGGACGAACCGCTGGATTCAATGTATCAAAATAGGAAGTTAGCTCTCTGTGTTATTGTTGAGCTCAGTGTGTCACAGTGGCCAAAAGTCCAAGCTTGCTGATAGGAATAGACAAGTCTTGAAGCGCATAGTAGCCCGAAAACATAAGCAATGGTTATCTGAGATAACATCCGGAGTGAACAGCCATCTCCAGGACCTCGTTTCAACAAAAACTGTCAAAAGAGAACTTCATGCTGTGAGCATTTATGGCAGAGTAGCAATTCAAAAACCCTTGGTGTCAGCAACTAATGTTATCAAGCGACACCAATGGTGCAGAGATCACAAATGGTGGTCACCACAGCAGTGGCAACAGGTAATATGGTCAGATGAATCATCATTCACCCTATTTCAGACGACCAGACACATTTATGTCTAGAGAATGCCCAAAGGAGTGTTTAATTCTGAATATCTCATGCCAACTTTGAAGCATGGGGGCGGCTCCATTATGGTATGGGGTTCGATATCTTGGTGTGGTCTTGGGCCTCTTGTTATTACACATGGGAGAATCAAATCCAATCACCATCTAAGCATTCAAGAAGATCATGTCCACCCTTTTGTCCAGTCTGTATTCCCTGGAGAGTGACCGCTTTTTCAAGATAACAACGCCCCTATCCACACTGCTACGTGTGTTTAAATTTGGTTCGAAGAACATGAAAATGAAGTCGCACATCTTTCCTGGCCCCCCTCAGTCCCCAGATTTGAATATTATTGAATATTTATGAGAATATTTGGAGTCCAAACTTCGTTCCCGATTTCCTCCTCCATACAGCCTTTCGAAATTAGAGACCATTCTGCAGGAGGAATGGCTTAATATACCTTTAAATATTGTCCATGATCTTTATGTATGTATCCCACGTCTCATTAAATCTGTACTTCAGTCAAAAGGTGATCCAACCTCCAATTATTAATGATTTTCCATCATTTCACAGGTGTTCATATTATTTTGTCCTCCATCTGTACAACTTAATCCTTTTGCTCAAAAATTAATTTTTTTAACTGTTACAATTAAAATGGTATCTTGTAACACTGTTTACAAAAAACCTATTTAATACTGCATATGAAGCCTTAATATTTAATCAATGCCAGTTGAAATATTTTTAATAGAAATCTGAACAATGTATTTTACAATTTAAGAATCTCATATAAGGTCCAGATAACTAAGGGAATTTAAAGGACTTTAGTTTCTGATTTCTGCTAAAGTAATTCACAATGATTTAATACATAAAAATGATATTGATTTTCCTATTTGAGATAAATGTTTCATATAGAATTTCACGACATTGGGACTTTTCTCCTCAGGAGCCAAACTCGTACCTATCATTATGATATTCATCCAGTTTTTGATACAACATGTTACATATATATACCATCACTTTGGAACATTGAATACATATGTAAATTGCATTCGATATCTCTCCATTTTGGTATAATTTAAGGATAGGTGTTAATTAAAAATATAAATAAAACATCACATAAAATAAGCTTTCTGTAATTTTATTAATGACTGTATGGAATAACGAAAAAAACTGTCTAAGCAAAAAAGAGCTCATTTGATTATTTCCAAAATTTGAGAAACATTTTAACAGTTAACTCTAACAGTTTTCAACAAAGCTAACCATTGAACTTTGGGCAATTCTTTGAGAAACAGGACATGGGTAGCAAAAACTTAAGTAACTCAGAATTTTATCAAATCTTGGAATTTTGTAGCAAAAAGTATGCACTTTTCATTTATTAGTAAATTTTTTAAATTCATGATTAAAAAAAAAAAAAATCCAGAAGGAGAAGTTTTACAGGTATCCAGAATAACACAGTTTAGATAAATTCCCATACTAAAAGTTTAAGATCACAAATACTACATAAAGCATGTTTAATTTCTATTTGTTTTTGGTCTGCTCATTTTTAAAGAGAATATTTTAAGAAAAAATATTGTTAAAATAAAAATATATGAGATTCTAATTACTTTAATTAATAAATTTTAATGAAGTCATTATAGGATGTAATTCCGTTACTACAATGAAGTTAAAGTTTTATTTATTTTAGGGATGCAACGGATATCCGGCCAATATCCGATATCCGGCATATCCGGCTGATTTTTCAATATCCGAAATATCATCGGATATCCGAATCACAGTCACCGGATATCCGACTTCTCTATCGGATATCCGGCAGAATGCAACAAACCAAATATATATTAATAACAGTAATCGTTTGATCCCAAACGATGCGAAAAACTTTTGTTTATAATGCAAAAGGTGACATATTATTATAAGTTCCCTATCGATGAACAAAAGGTAATTCTCAAAAGTTTAAAGAATTGCCAGCTTTCCAACTGTTTATATTTAAACTCTGTAACAAATTTAAAAATTTACCTTTACATCTTTTAGAAAATTGTATCTACTTTCAGATTGTAAAACAAAATTTGAAGTTAAAATAGCAAATAAAGCTTTTGTGCAAAAATGTATAAATATAAAAAACCAACATTGAGAAATGCACAAATAATGCATGAAAAGAATAGCAAACAGCCGTTTTGAATCTACTATCGAGATTCTTCATCAGTATAAGACTCAGCGTGCTAGAAAAAGCTAAGCTGAGCAAAGCGACAGGGAAGCACAGTCTTACATACCTATTACGGGAGCGAATGGTAATAGATTTGAAACAGCTGTTTGCTACCTTACATGCATTTCTAATCGTTGGTTTTCTATCTTCATAAAATTTGAAGTTGTTTATTAAACTGATTTTACTAATTTTCTTTCTTTCTTTTAATTTAAACAATGGATCAATTGGTTTTTAAGTTACACAACTAAACAAACCTATTTTTAATTTCTTCTATCTTTCAAAGAAGTAATTATTGTAATCATTTTTTTTTTTTTTGATGAATTTGCATGTTTTAGGGATCAAATATCCCCAAAAACATGTTTATTCAAAACATCTGTCTGTCCCAGTGTCGCCATCATACTATAAAAAAGTGTATGAAGTTATGCATAGAATGATCCAAATATTTTGTGCATATTTTTGACTGTAACCAGCAGGTTCTTCTTCAATATGGAAACATTTCGCTGTAAGGCGGTGCTGTAATCGCAATTTTTGTGCCATTTTCATTATTCTGCCATCACGTACTGTATGAAGTTATGCATAGAATTGAACTAAATTTCTTTGGATACATTTCTGGGAATGACTGCCTGGTCTTCCTTCAATTTGAAAATAGTTTGCCTAAAGATGGCACTGTAATAATGATTTTTGTAAAATTATTTTGATTTTTTCATAATCCTTACAGAGACTTGATGGTTTGTGCAGCGATGCGAACTTCGTATCTTTCTAAAACTGGCTATTCGCAAACAACTGATGTATAGCAGAACAGAAAAGAATATTGATTTTAATAAATATCATGATCGAGATTAACTCATTCTTAATCTAATTAACTGACTGCAGCAAAAATTCTAGATGAAAATAAAAGTTGGCATAGTACTGAACTAACAATATTGAAGTAGTATTAATACAGTTGACTCTCTCTACAATGAAACTCTATCCAGCCAATTTCTCTATTTAACGAATTTTTTGTAGGAACGGTCAATTTTTTCATGATTACATTAAAAATAATCTACATATAGGAAAATATATATCTCCATTTAACGAATTTTTTCAAAAATGTTCTTTTATATGTTCTGAAAACGCTTCAAATTATTTGTAGAGTAAATTTTTTTTCATTGATTTCTCGTTTATAAGTCATAGCTACATAGCATCCTCTACCTTATTTCTTATGTCCAAAAAAAGGTCCCCTCTTCCCCCCCCCCCAAAAAAAAAAATTTTTTTTGCATGGTTATACTTTATTTTGTTTTAGCCAAGGTGAGCTTGCGTTCTTGGAAAAGAGTGAAACATTTGCTTGCTATTGGAATGATTTGCAATAATCACAAAGCATCATAAAAGATAAAACTATTCCATTGTCGTCTTGAAAATGGTGTTTATTTCTTGGTTTGGATAGTAAGTCAGCAATAAGGAAGGGGTGAGGGGGAAATTGCAGAAGAGGTTGTTTTTTTTCAGCAAGTTTTCATCTGCCTAAACTAACTCTCATTAATTTTAGAGTTTATGTTTGTTGTTTGTGGTGACTTGGAATAGTTTTTGTTGTGAGAGATCATTTGAATGAAGAATTGTTACTAAACGTCATCTATGCTGGTGTTATCTTCTACTGCATCTGCATAAAAACTCCTTTGGGATAAGTATAACGCTTTCTTATAAAGTACAAAATTTTTTGCCGTTTTCTATTCAACGAATTTTTTGACTGAACGATGGATTTCGTTTATAGAGACTCGACTGTATTTGTAAATATTTTTTGAAACATTCAGATATATGGAATAGAAGAGTTTTGGGATTGGTGCATCCAACTAGTTATTTTCATGATTTCATTATAAATATTTAAAATTAAAAGTTTTTTTTTTTTTTTTTTTTTTTTTTTTGCTTATAAATTTGAAAGTGATTTAACTTAAAGTAAAATTAAATGTAGCTTAAGGTAAAACAGTATTAAATAATTAAAACATGAAAAAAATCATTAAATAAACCTATGTTTGGAAATAACTCTTCAACCATTGGTATACTCGTAAGCTTTTTTATGTTTACATTATAAATGGAAGCTATGTATTTCTTTGTGAAATTACTTTACAATTATAAAATAAACATATTGATAAATGTGTAAAATTTGTTCTATAAATTATCTGCATTTCATTGTACAAATTATTAGCAATTATCAGCATTTCATTGTAATTATTAGCTATTATCAGCATTTCATTGTAATTATTAGCCATTATCAGCATTTCATTGACAAATAAGCAGAATATTTAAATGTTTGAAGTATATTTTTTATTCAATATTATTAATATACACATACAGGGCTTGAACTTTGCATGGGATGGCTGGATTCATGCCTTAAAATATCTTATGGCCAAGACATTCCTGTTTCAAAAAAAAAAACAAAAAAAAATCCCTTTTTGAATTTTTTTCTTCTTTTGTTATATGGCGATCAAATCTCAGGACTGACTGACTATCAATTGGCAAATCTCACAGTTTTCTCTTACGGCAATTATACAAAATTCATGATTCATTTTTTTGCATTTGATTGAAAAACTTTGTAATTTTTCTCACAATTTTCTCGCTTGCTCGCCTCACAAACTTTTGCAACTTTTTTCTTGAGACCGATTGGCAAATTTCACAATTTTTTTCTCTCAACTGAATGACAAATTTAGCTATTTTATTCTGCGACTGATTGGAAAATTTCCCTTTTTGTTTTAGGGACAATCTGCTGAAATTAATAATTATTTTCCTGTGTCCAGCTGAAAAATTTGTGTTTTTTCTCTGTTACCTGCTGATGATTTTCATGATATTTGCTTGTGACAGGCTAACAAATTTCACAATATTTTACTGTAAATGACTGATGAATTTCGCTATATTTTCCCACTGCCCAAGTTCCCTCAAACTTCAAATTTTTTTAGACCGACTGACTATTTTTAAAAATTTATTTTTGCCATGGTGGACAAAATCAGTGATATTTTTTCTATGGCCGATTTCCGTATTGTGTGAATTTCTTTTTCTAATTTATTTTGTCTCTTTTGCCGAAACAAGAAATTTCTAAAAGGGCAGTAATTGTCACTAGAGTCTGAGCTCTATCTAATTAGCCTGGAATCAGCATTAAACAAAATGAGATTAGATCTTGTGTTGCACATTGGAAAAAAAAAAAAAAAAAAAAAAAAAAATGTTTTTTTTACAATTAATGGTTCAGCATTAGAATTTTTTTTTTCATTTTTCGAAATCATCGCTCATTTTGTAATCAATGGACTTGATAATCATTCTTCTTTTTTCATTTAAAAGATAATCTTTCATATGATGTTTCTGTTGGGATTCGTTTTTTTCCCATATCTGATAATTTGCATCTGCCCATTTTTTAACTTTTTATTTTCTTCTTTATTAAAAATGACATTTTGATTTCCTATTCAAATAAAAATTCTTCTAAATTTAAAGAATTTTGTAAAAAAATAATAATGAATAAATGAATAAAATGAGGACATCCATTGTCCAAAGCAAGATGTTTAAATGTTTCCCATTGAGTTAATGAAAAGCAGTAAAAACATTATATTTTTATGATGATCAAGACATGACTCATGTAATAAGAGTCACATACTACATATGTCATGGATTTCCTGGACCAATAATAAACAAAATAAAATGCAGACACCACAAGGTCCATTCTCAACCGATAACATCAACTGCTTTCCAAATGATTGAAAAAAATGGCAAACTTTAAGGAAACACATTTAGAAACAATAAATAGTTTATGTGCATAGTTCACAGAAATTAGGACATGACATTTTTTAATAAACCATTTCTCATGGAATAGAGGAAACCTACTGATTATGTCCTTTTCAGAATTTCATATGGGTTTAAAATTCCATTGCATAGAAGAACATAATTCAATTAGCTAAAATGTCAGAAATTACAGTATTGACGATAATTCCACTAAGTGGTATACAATCACTGAAGGATATTGTCAATACAATCATCTAAATGCATTATTCTTGCAAGTAAATTAAAAATGAATGCCCATCAGATTTTACAAAATTAAAAAACAAAAATAAAATAAAATAAAAAAGTGTAACTTACAAAAGATTCTAAACCACACAAAACCGAATAAAATCTAAATTAAAATATTCATTTAGCAACTCAATTATTAATTGTCATAACATTGAGTGAAAATTGAAAAATAGATATGATATGTATGAGGCTTGATTATCTTCGTTTGTTTTAATTAAAGTAGACATTTTGGATAATTATCTTGAGTTGTTGATTTAAATTATTTCAATGGAATTTTGTCATGCTGGTATAAATTAAATATTTAAATGGCATGTAAAAAATAATAGGTTTTTTTTTAATTTCTTCCTTCTCATATAGTTTAACTCCCCTGCATTTACAAATGTTATGAGGAAAACTCTCTCTGCCTGGGAAAACCTGAATTTCAAGCCCTGATAGTCAAAGATATATAGTTTCTGTAAATTATAGTCCAATACGTTTAAAAGTTGTAATGGTGTGAAACACGTTTGCAATTTATTATTTGAGATGGCATTGCATAAAGAAATAAACAAACATTCACCATAACTAAAAACATATTTAGTACCGGATATCCGAATCCGGCAAGCAAATCGGATACCGGATATCCGGTATCCGATATCCGGCAAAATCAATATCCGTTGCATCCCTAATTTATTTTAAGAATAATATTACTAAGAATTAAATATTCTGTTTTTTCTTAATGAGTCTTTGAAAGAATAAATTAATACAAAAAAATTTGTAATATGTTTTTTAATTAGTGGTATAATTACTGGTAACAGAATTACATAATGAGTAACGGAATTACATTGTACTTTTTTTATAATGTTATTAAATTCTAGGTAGTGTGAAAAGCATATTTAAACAGATGAACATAATATTTTGTCATATTTAAGTATTTTTAATTTAAAATAATAAATCAATTTCATTTAATTTCACCTCAGTTTATCTAAAAAGAAAAAAAAGTAGCTGCACTGTGATTATTCTAATGTAAACATTAGGTTTAGTTGTGTACAGTTTTTGTGAAATAAAACAAACAACTAAACTTTAGCAGTTCATGCTTACAACATTAAAAGAAGCACATAGTATGTTTTTGCAGCAAAATAATGATGATAAAATAAGCTTTTCAAAATGTGCAACACTACGCCCTAAGCAAGTTTTGCTACAACAATATGTACCCCACACTACTTGCTTATGCAAGTACCATGAAAATGTAAGGCTACTGTTAATTTCTTTAGAAAAAGTTTTACCACAAATTCTAATATCTTTCAGGGAATTTTGTTCTGTTCTTACTTGTAATCAGGATGATGAAAGATGTATGTTCTCTGAATGCAACAACTGCCCTCAACTTTATTCTATTAAAGCTAGTGATGATTTTAGGTGAGTCAAAGATTTGGCAATAGAATGGTACCAATGGAAAACAGATAATACCAAAGTTCTTAAAATTGTTGAAAATGGGACTGTAAAGAGGTACTTTGCTGAATTAGAAGAACAAATTCCAAATTTTCTGCGTCACACGTACATAAAGAGGAAACAGGCTGAATCTTTCCAATTTCAAAAATTAGATGTCCGACAGAATAGTTCAAAAGTAGTAATCCAAGTTGATTTTGCAGAGAATTAATTATACAACAATGAACCAAAATGGAATTTAATCATCTTATTGGTCATACAACCAAGTTACTCTGTTTACTGTTTGCGCTTGGGAAGGTAAAAAGATACGTTCTATGGTTATTGTGCTTGATTATATGTCACATGATAAATACGCAGTAATAACATTTTTGAAATTAATAATTCAGGAACTAGAAAACAAATATAAACAATATGATGAGGTAGTATTTTTTTCTAATGGAGCATCTAGCCAATTTAAACAAAAATATTTGTTGTGTGCTCTCACTCATCTGAAAAAAAAAAAAAAAAAAAAAAAAAAAAAAAACACTTGGGAATTTTTTGCCACAAGCCATGGTAAGGGTGTCGTAGATGGGATTGATGGGGTGGTGAAAAGAATTGTGTCTGCAGCAATATTGTCCAGGAAAGAGCAAGTACAAAATGTTGCAGATTTTTTTTGTGTGGCTAAATCAAGATGTGAAAATATTGAGGTATTATACTGTAGAACAAAATAAATTAAAAATAATATGCAAGAGTATAATAAAATTTGGGAAAACATTGTGCCCATTCCTAATGTTCGTAGTTTACATTTTACTAAAGTTGTCAGTGAATATGTGCTGGAAATAAAAAAAATGTCATTTTCAAGTATTTCTTCATGTCACAACTTTAATCCCAGACCTTTATGTAAGCCTAAGAATGAACTTAACCTGCCAGTTTGTTGTGGACAGTGGGTTTTGGTAAAATATATACCTGCTACTTCAAGCAAGAAAATACAAATTGCACACCATTACATAGGGCAAGTACTTTAAAAACAGTCCTCTTGCTTACATGTAAAGTTTTTAAAACAGAATTGGGAGGCTTTTATCTGGCCTTCCCAGGATGACTTTGATTATGTTGAATAGGAAGATGTTTTAATGACCCTTTCTGAACCACAAATGGATCGTAGGGGTCATTTAGTCTTTAAAGATGATCAGTTTGTAAAAAAGTATAACGTGAAGTAAAATCGTATCAACATTTGCATTGTATCTTGTACTAGAAATAAAATTTTGAATTTAAAAATCTTGATTTTCAGAAGATGCAATTCCGTTACCACTGATGTAATTCCGTTACTTCTATTTAAACTGCAATTAAAAATATTCACTAATGAGTATATTCTGAACAACACATGTTTCTTAGAATATAACATGTAGTTAATTTAACCACATAAAACAAACAATGATAGCATGGTTAGATTCACAGGAAATTAAGTTTGACCAAACAACACTTTTATCTTTGTCTTTTTTCTGTAATTCCGTTACCAAGCATTTAAAAATTTCTAAAAAAATCTTATATTATTTGAGAACTTTTTCAAATGCACACTTTGTTTTCTGTATCTGTGTAGTTATTATTCCTGCAAAAAATGAGAACTTTAAAAAATAATAAACTGTCTTAATTCTAATAAAAACTTATAAATTTCTTCTGATCTGTAATTCCATTACCAAAGAATTGGCCCTTTATGATTTTTCCAATGCAACTGTTTAAGAAAAACCCATTTAAAAAAAAAAATACAAGTAGACTAAAAAAATAAATTGATCTATTATAGAATTAAATTATATATTTTGCTAATTAACATTTAAAAAAAATAGAGAAAACTGCTAACAATTTTATTTAATCTGAAAAATATCAATGTTGGTTAGAGAAGAAAATAATTGAAGATAGCTCATACAATTTTTATAAATCTTATTTATTTGACAATTGGTACTTAATGTACCATTTTTAAAAAATGATTTATTAATTTTTTTTACTAAAGAATTATTATTTTTATTCTTCAATTAACTGTATCAAAAACAACAAATTTGTTTTATTGTTACATTAATTGAATAAAAAATGTTTTTCAGAAACACAAAAATCTTGATTTCATGATAAATGTTTATTGCTTATAACAGTTAAATGCATCCATACATTTTAAGGCAAGTTGAAAGGTATTTACTTTTATCTATGAATATGGTTTTTCACCCTCTTTTGAGCAGATTGTTTACATATCAGAAACAGCGGGCTTGCTCAAGAAAAATATTTTTCAATTTCTAATTTTTTTGTACTTAATTTTGAATTTAAATTTTTTTTTTGAAAAATTTAAATGGTTGCCATTTTGAAACAAAATGATGGATGATGCTGGGCAACGAATCTAGTCTAGACGTTAGTATTGCTATACACACACCAAGTTTCACTCAAATCAGTTCATAAATATGACAAAGATCAAGTATATATATCTATATGTATTTTGGTGTCTGGGGGTCATGATCAGTGAAAATATACCAAAAGTTCTTTCCTTCGGACGGCTGCAATAGGTAGCTTTTTACTTTTTTTAATGAAAGTTACCTAAAAAACTATGCACAGAAAAATAAAAAATGGAATTACTTGTCCCAATGAAGTCCAGATGACATTCTGCCTTTCATTAACATAATAAACAGTATCAGGAGACCATGGATCTTGAAAAAGGTAATTCAAAAAAAGGTACATCTTTGTATGAATATAACTATAATCTTCACTTCCTGGCTCAATGCATTTCACTCCTGAAATATGAAATATTTTATAAATATTAAGAAATTAAAACAAAAAACAAATTATTCAAAAAATGATTTTAAATATAATAGGTATTTAAGCTCACCAGATTTTTGAGGTTGTGGCCTCAAAGCTGGTAAATAGAATCTAGTTTTAATTAATAATGCAGTACTTAATAATGCAATACTAAATATCAGAATAATAGCAAGAAAGCCAGCTAATATTAAAATAAAAGCCACTCTGACGGCTTTTATTGGCCATAATTGGCTTTTGTACATTGAATCATTTTAATTATTAAACTATCTACTTTTACATGTTTTTTAATTAGATTTAGAGACACTAGATTCAGTTAGAATGTAATAAATAAGTTAATTTCTCAATACTGAAAATATTAATATTTCAATAACAGACAGATGAAGCTGCTAATGATTTGTAGTCAGAATTGCAAATGTGTCAGCTAAATTTTTTAAAAACATACCAACTGGTTTATCTGTTTTACACTGACTTTTATTTTATTATAACTAGGGGGGCTCCCCCCCCCCCCCCCCCGCATAAGTGCTTTGCGATTCCAAGTTGCACGCTGCCCCTGCTTGCTGCGCTCGCCAATACCCCATGGAATCGCTTCGCGATGCATAGACGGAACCCTTTCATGATTGGTCTATTCGACTCATGAAAAGTGTGGTCCACCCAGACACGTTATTTCCAGAAACCTTATACATCAGCATCATTCCAGGAGTCATTCCTGGAGATTTGTTTAAGGCTAGTTTTTTTACTATAGAAGGATTTTTTTTTTTTTTTTTTTTTTTTTACTTTTTTATATAATTAAAGAAAACAATGGTTGCTAAGTTACATTACATGTTTTAAACTAATTTTCAGGACTATTAACATACAACTCTTATTTTATTTATCATAAACATTTTACATCATACATAAAACTGTTTAATGAAAACAGTATTATGAATAACATATACATGAACAATCATTGTTTAAGTAGAAACAAGCTTTTCAAAATTTTGACTCAACAAACTTTATTTTTGATTTTTGTAATTTTTTTTTATACACTTAGATACATGCACCAAAATCCCCTCAAATATTATATTCTTCTTGATTTCTTTTTCAATGTTGTTCATCTTATGATTTAATCTCTCTACATGGAAAACACACCTGAAATAAGTTACAAATTGCTTAGTTCTGGAAAACTTTTTACATCATTTCATTTTTATAAGTCATCAGAATATTGATTACTAACTAAATATGATGGAATTTTTCAAGTACTATCACATAATTTCATTTATTAAACACATGAGCTATTTAGTTTTAATTATTTAAAAAATAAATAACAATATAAATGGCATGTTTCTATTTTGCCGATGTTTTATTAAATATAACCTTTAAAATGTATAATATATGTGGTGCTTATGTAATATAGAATTTCAAAACATTACATTATTTTTAACAAGACCTGCCATTTTATCGTGATGATTTAACAAAATCTGTCATTTTTCACAATTTTTTTAAAACAACATTTGCTTTTTTTCACGATTTTCTAAAAAGAAATTTGTCGTTTTTTTAATGATCTTTTGAAGAAATTTGCATTTTTTCCTACGATCCTTTGGTGAAATTATGCATCCTACGAGCCGCTTAAGAACTATTTTTTTACATAATTTACGTGTTATAACCAGTGTTGTAGTCATAAAAATAGCAGAGTATATGATATAAATAGAAGGTATACGCTGACGTCATGAATGTTTATAAATATGGTATACGCTAATGCTTTATTTCAGAAACAGAGAGTATAAGGGGCTTCTTAAAAAAATCCAGAGGGTCACAGCATATACCCTCCACTACATACCTGGTTATAACATGTCCACGGCATCGTTGGCTACTTGTTCCCAGCTGAGAACCTGAGTGAAAAAACATACGTTCCCAGAAACGATTTCTGGGTTCCCAAGACACTATTTTTCAAGTCCTGTATAATACAAGTTATAATGTGAACACACCTCATTTACCGTGCAATTTCTAACTTGTTTAGGATGTGTAGTAGGCAACATATATGATACAAATAAACAAAAATTCAGAGACTTTCACTGAAACGGTTAGTATACAATTCCTGAAAAATTCTCTGAATTTTTGTAATGTTTCTAAAACTTATTAAACTGAAAAGTGGAATTTTTCCTTTACATAGAATGTAGTCTTCAATGGTATTGATTAACAGTAAAAAAAAAAAAAAAAAAATTAGGATTGGCATTTTTGAGAAAAAAAACTAATTATTAAAAAAAAAAGCTTTTTTAGGCAGCTGCAGGAAAAAAAAAAAAAAAAAAACACATATTTCAAAATGGAGTATATTTTTTTAAACAGAAAAAATTATCTTAAAAAAAAAAAAAAAAAAAAAAAAATGCAAGAAAATATTTTGCATACTTCAGAGATAGAACATAGGACATGGTGCCTGGGGTGGGGTGTCTTGTTTGACGTCCTGTACCTCAGGCCCAGGGGCGCGCCAGCAGTATTCGGCGCCTGTGTGCAGAATTTCAGTTGGCGCCCTACATTCCTATCACGCACCCAGTTCCCGAAATTAAAAAAAAAAAAAAAAAAAAAAAAAAAAAAAACAGTGAGTTTCTACAAATTTGCAGCTGAAAACCTTCCAAATTTTTTCATAAGTAAAAAAAAAAAAAAAAAAAAAAAAAAGAATTTTAAAGATTTAATAAAATGTTTTTTTTTTTTTGGGGAGGGGGGGGGGGGGTTAATATATTTTTCTTTTATTAAATAAAATTTCTGGTTCCAAATATGTTTAATTCACTTGAGAAATGACGAATTTTGGTAGCTATATAAATAAAAATCCAAAACACAGAAAAGCCTGAAAAAATACAATCTGTCTGTATCAGAATTCTGCACTAGGGGGATCCAAACCGTTAAAATCTTCAAATTTCATAAAAGAATTTTTTATTTTATTAAAATTTCTCTGTTTTTTATGCTTAAAATGATGTTTAAATCATGTTTGTATTATTAAAAGAGGAAAGGTTATTTTTTTCCCTTTTGGTTTCTTTTTCAAAATCTAGCTTTTAAGCAATCATTGTCATGGAAATGGCATCTTGTGATCTTGTTGAAATGCGTTTTTCTTCATGATGAATTTTTTTAACTATGTCTTTCATTTTAATTGTTATAACTCAAGAACCGTTAAAGCTAAATGCTTGAAACTTAGAACATGTCTTTTTTGACAAGTTTACTTTAATTTTGATTCAGCAAATTAAAAAAAAAAAATGTTTATTTTTGGAAATATGAATTTTTTAAATAAAAGTTACATCTTTTTTTTAATATTTTATTTAATCTTTTTAAAAATTTTTGATTAATATTTTTAAAAATGCCTTATCAAAGTTAAAATTTAGATATTTCTGTTTATATAAGTATTAAAAAAAAGTCTACAAATAATATTTTCCGTTATAACGATTTTAAATTACCTCCCCTTTAACAAATTTTTAATTTAAAAAAAAAGTTTTATCATGAGATTATCTTAAAAATTGTTTTAAATTGGGTACCGGACTCCCTTAAATGAGTAATTTCACTATCCAGGATAAAATAATACAAAATGCAATAACAATAGAATGCATCTATACTAATAAAATATACTAATTATTTATCTATTTAAGTGTGCATATGTGCAATAGCCTGCGAAATCTACCGCACCTAAAATTCTGAAAATTTCTATAAGAATAGTCAAGATAAGTCCCGACGCACCTCAGGATTAGATTTTATTTTATTTTTTTATAATTATTTTATTTAATTTTATATAATTAGAATTGTATATACATTTTTATAATTATTCTATTAATCAAAAACTTATCAAAAATCGATCGTTTTTGCAAACATCGGCTCCATGCCCAATCCTTGCTGTCTGCAGAGCGTTGATCAGTGGAACCAAATCGTCACCTGAGAATAATAAGGTTCCTACAATCCTTTTTTTTTCTAAAAATTACGTTTTCACATAATAAAGTTTTCACATAATGACATTATAACAGTTTTACTTCTATTTGCAATAGAGAATAATTTAGTTTTATCAAGAATTGTCGAATGCAGTCAGAAACATATGTCAAAAAGTCATGTTCTTTATATTGTTCTTAGAACCTTATTATTCTTAGGTAAAGAAACGAAGTACTGATTTATTTTATTTTTTGTAGAGGGGGAAGAATTTAACATCCATCGGCTGAACAAATTAAAAAATGGTAAAACAGACGATATTTTCTTAAAACCCGTGTTTTTTCGTCTTAAAGGCAGCAATCACTTTGAAAATATATCGTTATTGATCTTTCGAATGTTTTTCCCTAAAAGGTTCATTTCCGTGAACAATTTTTTCCTTCCAGCCCCGCTCCTTCAGAATTTGATTTCAGAGACACTACAATGAAAATGCTTTTAAAGCTTGAGACCATTTCTTCAACTATGCAATCATTTTTCAAAAATTCGAACCTTAACTCTTTCAAAAATTAGCAACTGCGGGTCTCCCACGGCTCCCGGAGACGATCTATTTTCTACACTAAAAATAACTAAACGTCGATATATCAAACGTTGTTAAAATGTGGGGTGTTTTGGCGCAACTTTGGCTCATATTTCCACTACTAAATATGCATATTTTTGTCACGAAATTTTAAAGAGGATTGGATACCGTTATTTTTATTAAAATATCAGATGTTTTTCAAACGATAAATGCTTTTTTAGCTCACAGGCTATCATAGCCTGAGAGCTTATGTGCCCGCCCGTTCTGTATGTACCGGGTGTCTCAAAAATGACTGATGGATTTTAAAATTCAATAACTTTGAAACGGTGACAGCTATTTAAAAAATTTTTGCAGGAGTGTTATGTATGTCAGGAGTTTTTTTACCGTAATTTTTTATTTTAGCTCGAATTTCAAACAATAAGTGGTGCTGATGGCGATTGAAGGACAGGTCGGCGCTTCACTCAGCATTGATCACCTGGCCTTCAATCACCGTCAGCACCACCTATTGTTTGAAATTCGAACTAAAATAAAAAATTACGGTAAAAAAACTCCTGACTTATACATAACCCTCCTGCAAAATTTTTTAAAATAGCTGTCACTGTTTGCAAGTTATTGAATTTTAAAATCCATCAGTTATTTTTGGGACAAGCGGTATGTGCATACGTTCGTAACGTGATAACTCATGATAAAAATATCCCATCCACTTGAAATTTTGTATATAGATATATCCTGATAAGGCGCTTCCCTGATTAGTTTTTGGAGTTCATTAGATATGTATAAGAGGGGGAACGGGGGGCTCATGCCCCTCCCCTTAATTTATATAAATGGGTTTTTCACGCAGAATTGTCAGATTTCGTTCAAATCTCAGAATAGTTTTGGAAGTTTAATGGTTAAGTATATAAAAGAGAAGGATAACTCTTCTTAAAATTATATAAATGGGTTTTTATTATAGAGAATTTTCCGATTTGCTCTAAATTTTGGATATGGATTTTTTATATGATAAAGCATGTCCTTGATCAGTTTAAAAGGTTCAATGATTAAGTATAAAAAGGGGAAAAGAGGAAGCTAATCCCCCCTCCTTAATATTTTTTTTCAAATGGAATTAACCCTTGAAAATATAAGGCTGTAATGTACAATTAGTATGCGTAGCCTGTGAACTCAATGCCATCAGTTTAACTGGACAATATTAAGCCTTGTTTTGTTATGTTAAAAGATTTAACAAAAAAAAAAAACTATTTGGGATATTTTTCTTTTTTGAAAGCCGCGCTTTAGAAAATTTAAAATTAGTATTTACCACTTAAAAAATAATAATCAAATAAACTTGTAAAGTTCTATTTGTATTTTCTGATTTTTGTTTTTTTTTTTACATGCTAAAATTCTTGAATTCATTTTTCAAGCAAAAAAACACATACAGGCACATGTACTATATATAAAACTAAAATGAAATCACTATATGTATATATGTTTCCGGTTCTAACAATGTCTCTGGTAAAAAAAAAAAAAAAATGATATTTATTAATTAGTCTAAAATTAAAAAATCTTGAAGACATTTCAAGGATTCTCTGAGATATCTAGACACATGGCAGCCGGGCTTGGGACGAAAAGTCTTATAACGGTCTGGGCCAATCATTTTTATTTTTTCGAACGGGCCTGGCCGAACATATTTTCTATGGGTCGGGCCAGGCCCGGACGTGGAAAATTCGGCCTGTGCAGATCTTTAGAAAGAAGTTCTGCAATAAGGGTATGATTGGCATTTAAAAATTAAAAAACAGGTGGAGTTTAGCGCCAATGGAAATAAAGCAATTGTACATTTTACCACTAGTACTTTGAGATACCAGAGGTGCATCGTTGCATGTTTTCAGTCATGTGAATTATGGCGCTATTCATTACCGTAAAATACCGTTAATCCGCCCTTCCCGATCAAACGCCCCCTCCCCACTTTATAAAGAATTTGAAATTTTCAAAAAATCCCGAGAAAGCGCCCTCCCTCCCGATTCTCAAAGGCGATTGAGAGCGAGATCAATCATTTTGAAATGAACGAATCATGAATCTTTGAATAAATGCGCGTTTTTCAAGATTTTTTAATTGATTTCATGCTTGTTTTGGCTTTTTTTACTAATTTCACCTTTTTTCTGTGTTTTTTCGACAGAATTTACATTTAAAAAAAGAAAAAAACCCAAATTTTTTCAAGTATAAATATTTATGATTCATTCAACGATTCATTCATTTTATGATGATTCATACCTGTAAATTTTGTTGAACGATCGCGAAAAAATCCCGTGTAAGCGCCCTCCCCTAACTATTGTACGATTTTTCTTTTCGTTTGGGGGGGCGGATTAACGGTATTTTATGGTATTTCCAAGCGCATGCAGAGCACGCCAGTTTGCGGAAAGATTGGATAGACCTACGTCTAAACCGCTCATTAGGAAACTTAGAAATACAACAAAACTAAATAAATAAACAAATAAAAGGATTGATTATTTATAAGCAAATTTGTTTCACGTAAATCTTGCAAAATAAAACTGTAACGTCCAGAAAATGAAACATATGTCAACATAATTCAATTAAAATTTTTTCTTTTAAAAATATTTTTCCCTTAATTGAATTTTTTGGCGCCTTTACTACTTCGGCGCCTGTGTGCTCCGCACACTTTGCACACTGGGTCGGCACGCCCCTGCTCAGGCCAAAACTTTTTGGGGGTAAAACAAAAATATAATGGTATTTCATTTTTCCTGCATTTTAACATATGTTCAATTCAAAACCTTCTGAGACTATGAAGGTAAAATTTTTTCTTTGGCTGCCTGAATTGACATGGACTATACCGTATGTGAACATAGTATGAGAATAAAATTAAAATCCAGGGAAACAAAGTTACATGATTAAGAATTCCTGAATAATATGAAGAAACAATGGAATACAATTACAATACTAATATAATAATAAAATATCATACCATCTGTTACTGGGAGCCTGAGAATCGGTATCGGGTCCAGACTCAATTTATAGCCTTCAAACTTAATGTCCAAAAGATTTTTATTTACGTTTAAATCAATCACAGCCATAATACTTAAAATCTATGACGGATGTATAAAACAAGACGAAAAAAAAATCACATCTACCCAAAGAAAAATATAATATGACAACACACAGATTTCAACCTCAAAATTATTTTGAAAACTTCCAAAACATACATTAAACTACTAATTGGTTGGTTGACTGAAAAGGGAAATTAAGACATATGCTACATTACACTCATATGCTGTAGTATTTGATATTTTTATATCAACATTCATTTTTTTCATCATAATATCTGCTTAGAGTCACTGAACTTAAATATAAATGTTATATGTAGCCGGTTTAATGCAGACTGCATAATGGCATAATGGAAAATGGCTTCAACGTTCAATCAACCAACCGACGACTCTCAACCAAAACAAACAACACAAGCCGCGTGTTTTTCCTGTAATATAGAATTGCAGCAGATACGAATCAATTTTTTTTTTATTTGTAAAATATAATTTGTTACTTCAATGCAGAATTTTGATTTTTAATTCAAATTCTTTCAGAAAAACATTTTAATTAGATGTGCTTCTGAAGAATATGATTTTAAGAAAGCTTTTATTCCATTTCAACTTGAGAAGCATAAAGCTTTCTCCTTGTTTAAAATATTCGAAATATGAAGCATCCGGGAACAATTTAAAGTCATTGTTAGATAATGCTGCTTCTTTTGATGAAAAAGATCCCCCTTCAGATCAGTGGTTAACGTCTCCTTATCCTTTTAACAAAAGAAGTCAACAGAGTCCGAGGATTAATGTTGATCCAAGTACTACATCAGTCATTTTATTTCCTGGGCAGGTAATTTTGCAGATTGCATAGCTTAATTTTAAATTATAGCGTTCTTCACTTTTGTGTTAACTCTTTAATACAGACATTCATTTATCCATTATATTTAAATACGGTGGCCACTGTGGTGGTTTAGTTTTTGGTGTTTTAAACATAAAACTTTTCACATTTACAAAATATTATTACTTGAGATATAATAGTTAATTTTCATCTACATGTCGAGCTAATTATTATGTTTTTCATTTAATCGTAATCACATTAGGATTATAAATAAAAAATGGGGAATTGAGTTAATAGCCAGTGGCCGGTAAACTCAGTTTTATTAGTGGCCACTATAATGTTTGAAACTTTCTATAAACTCTAGATCTATATGTATTTTTGGCTTAGATGCCATATCTATCTTAAAAAACCACATATTTCATCAAGCAATCGTGAAAAAACTCAAATTCCGTTGTTCAAAAGGCCCCACCAGTGGCCGAGAGGTACAGACCTCTCAACTGGTAGACGGCAGGTGCTGGGTTCGAACCCAATCACGGCTGTTGGCCTAACCGTTCGGAGTTTTCGTGGTTTTCTTCGAACCTTGTGTAAATACGGGTTAGGTTCCCTTAGAAAGACCCCCACGAAGGGCACTCCCCCTGGTCCTATATCCCTAGTGTAGATAATCAGACGACAAAAAATACACCAAATACACACACCGTTGTTCAAAAAAAAAAAAAAGTGGGAGTGGATGTATCTATTCTAAAATTGATTTTGCTGCTAAAAAATTCTTTTCTTGCTGCATCAAAAAGTGATTTTGTTGCTACAAAAATGTTTTTTTTTTTTTTCTGTTGTTCCAAAAGCAGATTTTTCTGCACCAAATCCTTCTGAATGAATGTGACCCCTGTATACTTTTCAGAATAATTTTTATAGAGCAATTTAATATATTTAATATACAGTGATGCCGCTGGACTTGAAAAATCCTGGGTCCCGGGGACCCAGGACTTCTAAAATTCTGGGTCCCTTTTTAACAAAAGCGGGTCTCCACTAATAATAAGTCAATTTTTAGACGCAAAAATTGAACTTGTTCATTTGCAAAAGAAAAATTAAATGCAATAATTATTGTTTTAATAATCTATATTCAGGGTGTCCGAAAAGTCTGGAAACGGCCGAATAATTCGAGAAATACATATGAGATTGAAAAACGTAAATATATGTGTTAAATATTTTTAAAAAAGCTACTCAGTGATACCAAATTTGACCTTCGCAACCGACCCCCTGGAGTATAGGTGAAAACTGGGAAATTTGATTAGTAGCCAGTGGCCGGTAGACCCAGTTTCATTAGTGGCCACTTTTTAAAAGTTAGTAGCCACTTTTTAAAAATAGGTCAAAATGGCTTTTTTTTATTATTATTTATTTAGCGGCTAGTTACACATATTTGGTTAAAAATAAAACCGTCATTCCACTGAATGGAAAAATATGAATTGGTGATTAATACTGCAGATAAAATTATATGTGATAAACTATATTTAAATATATATTAATGCATTGTATAAAACAAACAAGGATATTGTATTTTTAAATTTTAAATTAAAAAATAATTTCACATATTTCTTGGATATTTTATTCTTACTTAAAATTGGTGGTAATTATTAAGTTTGGCGAGTGTACTTTGGCTGAGATTTCAAAACTCTGGATGTCTTATTAAGGCAAAATCAGAGAGTGTCAATGTGTTGGTGAGGTGGAGGAAGTCTGCTTGGTAGCAGGAATGTCAGATGCTAAATCTGCAGTATTACTCGCCTAAGTGGCGAGTGCTAATTTTGTCCTATATTTTAAAAGTAATTGGCTATAATGTTTCAATCTTTCTTGACACCTACATAAACTTTAATCATAAATTTAAAAAAAAATTGTACCAGCCAACTATTACTGGTACAATTAGTGAGCATATGACAAAAGTGAAAGATTTAAGATACAGCAATGTCCTTAAAATCTCCTTGCATCCAGAGGTAAAAATGGTATAATTTATTTGAAATGCATGTGGAATTAAAATTGATGACTATATTTTGTAGGAAAAAAACTATTCCTTGAAAACATATTAATCCAAATAAAGAGTTCATGGTAAAAAGCCAAAATATAGAAAATACAAAAAAGTTGCTAAATATGCTTGCATTCGATAGAAAGAAAGTATTAACCAATTCACTAATTAGATGCAAACAAAGTAGAGATGCATATATTCATGAAAAAAGCTGTATTTCACAAAGCAAATTAATAAGATTTTTTAATCGCCGAGTGGCGACTAGGGTGGCGATCGATGGCCGATTTTGAATTTAAAGAATTAACAAATTCACTAATTAGATGCATACAAAGTAGACATGCATATATCCATGAAAAAAGTTGTATTTCACAAAGCAAATTAATAAGATTTTTTAATCGCCAAGTGGCGACTAGAGTGGCGATCGATGGCCGATTTTTAATCGCCACTTTTACAACTTTAATCGCCATGTGGCGAGTGGCGACCGTTAATTTACACCTATAACCTGGAGGTCAGAGGGGGTCCAACTTTGAAATCTTAAATTATAACCCCCATTTTTTATTGCAGATTCAGATTTCTACGGACAAAAATACGTAACTTTTGTATTTGATGTTTATTTCAAATCCTCGTTTATCACGGTGTATTCGAGCATATTAAATCGATACATATTTCGGCTTTTCCAACGGGATTTTCCCTAATCGAAACTGATTGGGCAGAATTTTTGACGTCAAATTCCCCGTCTTTTGCAGAAATAGCGTTTCCTGAACATCACCCGTGGCGATTATTTCAATAGTGCTACACTGTTAAAAATCTGACCCATTTGCTGCAGCGTCACTCCACAGCTATTATAAAATATCTCTTTTGTGACCAATGAGAGTGCTCCATAACACAGTAAAATAATCGTTTTCTATAAAAGTGGTGGAGTGACGATGCAGCAAAAGTGTCAATTTTTTACAGTGTACTTTACTGTGTTATGGAACATTCTCATTGGTCATGAAACAGATATTCTATAAAAGCTGTGGAGTGACGCTACAGCAAATGGGTCAAATTTTTAACTGTGTGTAGTACTATCGAAATAATCGGCATGGGTGATTTTCAGGAAACGCTATTCTTGCAAAAGACGAGGAATTTGATGTCATAAATTCTCCCCAATTAGTTTCTATTAGGGAAAGTCCCATTGGAAAAGCCGAAAAATGTATCGATTTAATATGCTCGAATACACCGTGATAAACGAGGATTCGAAATAAACATCAAATACAAAAGTTGCGTATTTTTGTCCGTAGAATCTGAATCTGCAATAAAAAATGGGGGTTATAATTTAAGATTTCAAAGTTGGACCCCCTCTGACCCCCAGGGGGTCGGTTACGAAGGTCTAATTTGGTATCACTGAGTAGCTTATTTAAAAATATTTAACATGTATATTTATGTTTTTCAATCTCATATGTAATTCTCGAATTATTCGACCGTTTCCAGACTTTTCGGACACCCTGTATATAAAAGAAAGTCTGGATTTCGTATTAATCACAGCACAAAAAAATCTACCGAACCAACAATCTTGAAAATTGGGGTAAAAATACTTCTTATAACGTCGAGTGCCGCTAAGAAGGGATTTTTGAAAATTCCACCCCTAAGGGGGTTAAAAAAAAAGAACGAAGTATTAGAAAATTCCTTAAAAATCAGATTTTGTAGTTATTTTTCAACTAATAACATATTTTAGTGTAATTTTTCATGCTGAATCGAATGGTACTAAGCAAATTATTTTAAACCCAGTAGTTCGTGAGATACTTCAAATTTTCCCAATTTGGCGATGTCTTCGGCACAAAAACCTGAAATTTTCAATCCTTATCTATATATATATAAAAGAAAGTCTGGATTTCGTATTAATCATAGCACAAAAAAATCTACCGAACCAACAATCTTGAAAATTGGAGTAAAAATACTTCTTATAACGTCGAGTGCCGCTAAGAAGGGATTTTCGAAAATTCCACCCCTAAGGGGGTTAAAAAAAGAACGAACTTTTAAAAAATTTCTTAAAAATCAGATATTTTAGTTATTTTCCAACTCATAACATATTTTAGTTATGGGGATGTTTGAAATCAGATGTACCCAATCACAAAAGGTGGCTTTATTTTAAAGGTTCCGCTGAATGAATTTTTATGTGATTAAAAATGTTAACATGTTGACTGTTACTTCATTCATCAGTGACTAACATTGAACTTTCCGTTTAGATGACTGACTTTTCACCGATGACAGACAGTCTAAAATATGATATAAAACTAAAAATTAATATGATATGAAAATTTCGTTTGATTCAATGTTTCGTTAGAAAAACTGACCAGCGTAGCGGGCGAAGTCTGCTAGTAATGTATAAATAATTAAAGCCAATATTAATTGTTTTAAAAAACTGTTTGGAGAAATTTTCTTTACTTAAAAAAAAAAATAATTAAATGTGCAAGATACAAATTGAATTATAAAATAATAATGCTTATTTGATTGTAGAAGATAACAAATATCACTATTGTTTGCATTTCTTTTAAAAAGGAGCAAAACTGATTTATTGAAAAATACATTCTTCCTGAAAAAAGAATACTTTTGTTGTGTAAAGGGGTACTTTTTCTTTAATGAATGGATGCTTTCAGAAGTTACATTCACTCAGAAAGATTTGGAACAATCAAAAACAGATTGTGAATCAGAAAAACCTGTTTCTGAGCCCCCCCTCCCCCCCCCAAAAAAAAAATAAAATTGGAATTAGGGAAGTTAGCTTTTGGAACAGAAAAATTCTATCCTGGCATTAACTTTTTTTTGCCCTTTTGATGGAAATTGCGTTTTAAAGTGATCTTTTGATGAAATTTGTCTTTTTTTCCGCTATTTTTTTTTTTTTACAAAATTTGCCGTTTTTTCGCGATTTTTTGACAAAATTTGCCATTTTTTCACGAATTTTTGGCGAAAGTTACCGTTTTATCATGATTTTTTGATGAAAATTGCCATTTTTCGCAATTTTTTGAGAAAATCTCTGTTTTGTCGGGATTTTATAACAAAATTAGCCATTTTTTCTCAAATCTTATGACGAAATTTGCCAGAAATTATTCGTTATTTCGCGATCTTTTGACAAAATGTATCGATTTTTGGACGAAATTTGTCGTTTTTTCACGATATTTTGAGGAAATCAGTCTTTTTTTCAGGAATCTTTTGACAGAAATTATTCGTTATTTCTCGATTTTTTGACGAAAGTTACCGTTTTATCACAAATTTCTGATAAAAATTGCCGTTTTCCGTGAATCGTTTGACAAATTTTAACATTTTATCGCGATTTTTGGACGAAATTTGTCGTTTTTTCGCAATTATTTGAGAAAAATCGGCCTTTTTTCGGGATTTTGTAACAAATTTAGTCATTTTTTTCGCGAATTTTTTTGACGGAATTTGCCGAAAATTATTCATTATTTCACGATTTTTTAACAAAATTTGCCTTTTTTTGCGATCCTTTGACGAAAATTACGCGTCCTGCAGGACGCGTAAGCTCTATTTTTTTGCGTCCCGTCGCCGATTTGTTGCGTATTTTACGCGCTATAGCGCGTCCGCGGCATCCCTGATATAGCTAGTCTGTCTCAAAAGTTTAAGCACTCTGCAAATCTGGTTTTAAAATAAGTAATTGAAGAAGAAAATATTTTATGCTAATTTAAAATAAATACTTGATATTTAATCAAAATAAAATAAGGCATTTTGGGTGGTTAAAATAAAAACTATATTTAAATTTATTTAATTTTTCTTTTTTCTTAAAGAAACTCTGTCTCAAAAGTTTAAGCACTTTATGCAAATTGTTTTAGAAACACGGGATTGGCTGTATGTAATGATGTTGTATGACATCATATTGCACTTTTATAAAAGTATAAAAGATTGAGAAATTATTTCATCTCATTTTAAAAATGCTGAAGGGTAAAAAATTCACAAAACGTTAGATTTTGAAAGTTTTTAAACTGAAATTACAATTTTTACTAAATTTTTACAATTTAACAATTAGTTTTTGATTTATATCTGTAAATTTCTTATGACAAGAAAAATGACAATGTTCAGATATTCACCAAAATGAGCTGTTTATCTATCTGGGGATCCTTTTTAAAAAAAAATTTTTAGACCCTAAAAACTGTGGTGTTTATTTTAATAATTTTTAAGATGTCTTAACAAAATTTATATTGTGCTTTAGTGCTGCACCGAGTAGCACTTTGGCCGAGTACCGAGTTACCGAGGCCGAGTAGTTGTCTATAAGAAAGAACTATCAATGCACATGAAGTGAGCTTTAAGAGTACCATGTCTGTGTAAATATAATAAACATATTTCTTTAATATATAATCCTATATTTTTTAATTAACTTTTAAATATTTTCTAATTAACTAATTTGAAATTTAATTATACACTCTTTAAAGATCATTTTTAAAATTTCTAACAGTTTAAAACAGTAGCATTATTTTTTTTTAAATGGTAAAGAAAAGTGATATATAAAAATTAAATTCAACCAATGTAATGTTCTTCAGTTTACAAATTCATTTTGATACTTGAAATCTGTGTCAAGAATGATTATTGGTTGCTGTAATTTTGAATAATTCAAAGAACTGATGTTAAAAATAATGATGTAATCTTGCATTATTCACAATATGTAACTTGCAATAAAATCATGTTTATCAATTAACAGGCTATTTTAGATATGTTAGCTATAGCTAAAACCATTATAGGAGGATTCTGACCATTCCATATAGTTGCATGCTCAAATTTCAAAAAGGTTCAGTTTCCTTGCCTGGATCCAAAAAGATTAATTATTAGAGTAATTAAATGTAATAAACCATATAATGGAGCTCAAAATATAATATATTGAAAATGTTGCATGATTTAAAACAGCCTCTTTGCCTTTATGCTGCTGAAAATAAGATAAATTTAACCACAGTTCAGTAGCAATTACTGTGAAGTGTAATGAAATTGTTATTTTCATTCAAAGTAATCATAACATCGATGAGCTCGAATGAATAAATCCCCATATTAAGAGTAATATTATCAATTAAAACATTCCTAAATTATTTGGAAAAAGAAAGTTTTGGTCATTTTAATTGTGGTACACTGAAAGGCGGGTTAAAAAGTGAACTGGGAGGAAGAATTTGCATTTGTGTCTTTTTTTTTAAACTTTTCCATATTTTGTAGACACATTTTTATATATTAAATAAAATATTTTTTGAATAATTCCAAATATTATACATTTATATTCAAATAACTTTTACAGATCAGTTATAAATTCTTTTGTCTTCAGTAATGTTATAAAGAAATCAAAAAAATTTAAAGCACCAAAATATTTATTTTTGTAAATTAGTTTCAGTGCTATAGCATACCATCATCAGTGCAAAATATGATGATGATGGTATGCTATGGCAAGCAGAACAAGCTTGCAAGAAGAAATTAACTATTTTAGTGCTTTAAACTTTCATTTATAATGTATTGTGATAATTTCTGATTGTAATGATAATAAATGCTTAGAAATAAAATCATCACAACTACTCGGTAATGTACTTGGTACTCGGCCCCAAATTTGGCCGAATACCGAGTACTCAGCAAATTGGCCGAGTAAGCCAAATACCGAGCACTCGGTACGGCCCTATTGTGCTTATGCAGAGTTATAACTCAACTGTTTACTCAATTGCATGCAGAAGAAGAAAGCATTGTTGTTGACCATGGACAATGTAAGAGTTTCTAGTCCCCGATAGAACGATAAATTGGCGATTCAAGCACTCGAATATGCCATCTGCTGGAGAAAAGATGTAACTTCTCCATTCAGGATAACGCCATGTCAGCTAATTGCATTACATGCGTTTTAAATTTGTTCAGAATAATTATTCTTTTGCACAATTTCAGATTTCCTGTGACATTTGTTTTCTGTCTTATATGACGAAGTAAATATTATATGAATTTGAATATCTAAAACTTTTAAGTGCATTTATAATAAAGAATTGTTTCAATGGGATTTTAACATTAGTTAAAGGGAAATTAAAGGGACAGTTATCCTGTATCGAAGGTTGCGAGCAGCGCCTCTATAGGCCGTTTTAGTTCCCAATAAATGGAAGAGTTTTTGTAACTGTGGCACCAAAAATATTTGTCTTCATTTCTCAAGTGATATGAGATATAGTTATACAATCAATTTTAACCAATGTTTCTGAAATAATAATTTTTTTTTTAAATACTCATAAATGATTGTTTGTAACAAAATGACTGCCTTCTTTAAATTATAGAATCTATAGGTGACACTATTGCCACTTTCGGCAAAATATCTTGAGATATTTTGCCTTCTTTTTAAAAACATGAAGTGAAGAAATTTGGCGTTGAGAGTAGATTTGTAATAAGTGTCGGAATGTTGTCTCAACCGAGACGATTTTGTGGTATAATAAGATTTATGAATCTGTTACACATTTTACCGAATATGTATATAGTGTTGTAAATAATAGATGTTGTGATGTCTTCATTAAAATGTGATTGTTTAAGAAGTGTTTAGTATTTATCCAACGAACACCTCCCACATGTTCTATTAAACAATATTTATTAGAATTGAATAAGATAATTGAATTGAAACTTTACACTTAGCCAAATGTATAAAATGTTAATAAATAAATGACAAAAAAAAAAAAAAAAAAAAAAAAAGAATTCTATATGAAAATGTATTGCTCTGATTATTGAAAAAAATTAATTCTATCATAAAATTCTTATGTATTTTTTTTTTAATCTTTACTTATATAAATTGTTACCTGTTAATAAAATAATTTGTTTTATTTTTTATCCTAATTATGTTTATTTTTACTAGGGTTCTCAATTTGTTGGCATGGCTAAATCACTCATCAACTATCCAAATGTGATTGATATGTTTGAATCTGCCAGTGAAATTCTTAGATATAATTTACTTGATTTGTGCTTAAATGGACCAAAAGATATGCTAGATATGACTGTCCATTCTCAAGTAGCTGTTATGGTGACTTCGCTTGCTGCTATTGAAAAACTACGAGTAGAATGTATAAAAGTAGGCAGTACTTCTATCTTTTGTAATTTAATTAGATACAGGATGATACACTACCCCTACAACTAGCAAAAGCCGTGCTTTGTTTGGATTCGCGAAGCATTATTTCATAAGATAAATATTTGAAAATAACGTTATTATTTTATATTATTTTTGCATTTTTATTAAGCAAAAACTTTATCTTATGTTTTGGCGTATTTAAATTTTAGAAATGTAAATTCAGCCAAATAATTAAGAATTTCCTCGGAATTTTTTATCTATGATATAAGACTGGTAAAAATACAATATTTTCGAAGCAAAATTTTACTAAATATTTTTTTAATTTTTAACTAAAAGTTTTAAAGATGTTTTTATATTTTCCAATAGTCTCTATTGTTATCTCAAATGATTTGAAATAGGTACGTTTTCAATCTTTGTAATTCACATCAAATAATCGTTGATAGCAATCTTAGAATAATACATTCAAAAAAGGTTATTTCTCCAAAATTTTTTTTTTTTTTTTTTTTTTTTTAACATTTGAAATCTGCTCTCGTTGATACTAAGAACTATTAAATGTAATTTTTTTCATTCTAATTTCTTCTTTTTTTCTGCATACCAGCATATGAAAATTTTTTATATTGTAGAATCTCTCGTAAGGAAATTTTCTATTACCGTATTTTCGGGCGTATGCACCGCACCTCCGAAAATACATTAAAATGAAATAAGTATTCGTCAGAAGCGCCGCACCACCATAAGCACCGTACTTACGAAAATACATTAAAATGTTAAAAATTGCGTTAAATTTCGTGTTTTTTCTCATTTTGCAGCGATTTTCTTTACATTTGTGAAATGAATCCAATTTCAAACTGTAAGTACATTATACTATATTTTGTATATTTTTAAAAATAAAATTTACTTTGATTTCATGCAACCTTTTTTTTTTAAGAATTTTTTACACGACTTAAAAGGTTCAACTCTGGCAGTAGAACTAAAGGAACGATTCCAGTCTGTAAAAAAGAATCCGTCCTTTTCGGAACGATTCCGAAAAAGACCGATTTCGTTGAATCGTTCCTTTTTGGAATGGTTTCCAAAAAGCCTCCGGATACAATAAAATTAATAATATCGCAGGAACAAGTCCTCGGAATCGATCTGAAATGCACCAATTCCAAAAAGGATTGACTCCTCAGACTTGTTCCGAAATGAAACGACTCCGAAAAGATATCGATACCTGGGACTCGTACCGAAATGAAACGACTCCAAAAAGGAGCAATTCTGAAAAGGAACGACTCCTCTGAATCTTTCTGAAATGACATAAATCACACCCTTTTTTATTTGTTCTCTGCAACAGGGTAAGACAGATTATTGTTTTGAAAGATAAACTAAACATGATCTTAAATTCAGAATCGTTAGGTTGGAAGGGTTCTGGATTTTGGATTTTGTGCTCTACAAACACAATGGGGTGCTGCAGCACTGATTTGGTAGCAAACTGTTTTCTGATATTTTATTTATAGATTTTTTTAGGTCTCGCGTATAACTGGACCCTATTTGCGTCGGTATTTACGATCATTTGGCCAAATTTGCGATATTTTTTAATACTCCGAATTTTTTGTACTGATGACGACTTTACAGAAATTTTGGAAAAATTCTGAACAAGAGAAAAGTAAACACCATATCCGCCACCCTGGCAGAAGCACCGCACAAAGCATATTTCTAACTTTTAAACTCGTATGCGCTGCGGCTCATACACCTGAAAATACGGTAAATGCTAAACCTTGAAGGGTTTTCACTCTCGACAACGCTATGTGCGTTAAGCAAACTGGTGTCTCTTTATCCCCAATATCTACTACTGCTTTATCTAATGTCAAACCTTGGGATTTATGAATTATAACTGAAAAAACTGATTGCAAAGGAAATTGTTTTCTTGAGCAATTTATGCTTCCATTTTTCCAGAATTTAATTATTGGGGGAATTGGTACGCACCAATTCTTATAAGTTAAATTACTGTAGTATTCAAATTTATCCATGATTATTCGCGATATCTGGTCTGGTGGCTTGTGATTTTCTTTAATACGCGCAACAAAGTCTAAAGTCCCATTCACTAAACCTTTTTCGGTCCACAAATAAGAATGTAACATTACTTTAAATCCAAATGATAAAGTAAGAAATGATTAAAGTCCATTTGTCGTTTCTGAATCGGCCAACTTTGCTTTAGTACATTTATAAAGAGCTTGAATCGAGGCAACAACTTTAAGCAGTTCTTTTAATTTTTCATTTATATAACAAATTTAAAAATTAATTTTATTTGTTTACAATTCTTTTGTTGCCAATTTACAAAAAAAAAAAAAAAAAAAAAAAATCCATAATACAATTCTTTTAAAATGTTTAAGTGTCATCTGTGCAAACGATTTTGCTGAATGATGAAAACATATTTTATTTATTAAATTAATCATGATTCTATCTATAATTACTTACTCCATGATTTATAGTTTTTTTCTGAAAATATACGCGTTTCATTTTTTATTTATTTGCTAAAATGCATCCGCATTGGAAATGCATGTAAAATAAATTAATTAAAATAATTTTTTTTTAACGTTTTACTGTAAAAAAAATTATATTATGCAAATCTACAGATCATAATTTATTTTTGTGTTTAATTTGAAGTCAAAATATTGAATAGTTTTTTTTGTAAAGTGTACGACAAAATGTAATTTGAGTGGCCTAGTAGAGGATTCGCTTCGCTTATCCTAATAAACTTTAACAGGTGATAAAAACTACTGCAGCAAATATATTTTGCATGCAAAAGGAGGTCACATTGCACATATTCAGTCAAAAATATAGAATGTTTCATTTTAAGTTAACACACAGATTTTGATTCATAACTTTGACAATAATAAAATGGTTTCAACCGATATATTTTCCTTTCTATGAAATAAAAATTTCTGGAACTGGTTTTGATCTACTTGCAAACAACATCTGATAAAGAAAGACTCACTTAGATACTTAACTGTAATCCAGAATTTAGTTCTCAGTACGTAGGAATCATTGATCTTATTACAATGATTTTATATACAATAAATTCTTGATTATTAATGGAATTGAGTGGCATGACTATCGCGGATAAGCCGATTTTGCAGATAATCCGCAAAAATATGAAAAAAAGGAACAAATCAACATAAATATGCACTTACACTGTTTATATACACACAATAGGTAACATAACATACATTTGAACAATTTACATGCATAATAGGAAATATAAACATATTTAGGTACTTTTTTGTTATCCTGTTGACCAAATTACTGTCATCAAATTCTAAGATTAAATGTCAATAATGGTGATCGCAAATACCACATTCACTTGACATTAAATATGATACATGTGTTTATTATGTCATCAAATGATTTTTAATTTGAATTTTTATAACTAATTCCTTTTTCATTTTCAGCTATTCAAAAGCAACTTACAATATCCATTAGTATCATTGTGGATCTTTAAATTTTTCGAATGTGGTAACTTGTTTGGATAAGATTTTGTTCTTCGAAGAGTTACCGCATTCATCAAATTTTAAGGTTTTAATCAATTTTTGTGGATCTCAAAAATGGATAACGACAGATACGGTTTTCCAAACTACATAAAATGTAGGAATTTTCTATTCCAAAACTTGGCAGTAATTGCCTGAACGAGTACGATTATACGACTGCAAGAACATTACACACACATACATCTGATTTTTGTGCTTGACAGGAAAGCCTGCCTATACTTTATCGTCAATATACAGGTACGAAATAGAGCAAGGAAATTTTTATAACACGAAGGAAATGCCACCGGGAGTTCAATGCGAAGAGTGTGTGCAATGGAACCAGCAGCATTTGAACCCACAACCTCCTACACTCGCAAGCGATAAGAGGCATTGTGTCTTGACCACTCAGTGACGGAGGCCCCGAGTGAAGAAGTTACAGTGTAAAAAATTTTACCCCTTTGCTGCATCGTCATTCTCCCGCTTTTATAGAATATGTCTCTTTTGACGCATGAGAATGCTCCATGATAGGGTGAAGTAATCATTTTCTATAAAAGCAGTGGAGTGATGATGCAGCAAAAGGGTCAAATTTTTAACAGTATAACTAGCTTCACTTTAATGGCAGGCTCATCAAAATGTTTCCCCATTTCCTTTTGTCTAGATTCGTCTCAACTTTTCAAATATCTCGTATATTATCACTTTGATATCGAGGAATTCTTTCAGAAGAAAATCTGAAAGCATTCCGATATTTAACTCTATAACTGAATCTGAATCTCAAGACAGTATCGATACACATAGCAATGTATTTAAATTTCTTATACAGACACTTATGCTCTGACATAAAAGATACTGTAAATGTGGATTTTCAGCTTTTTGACATCAATTTTTAATGTCAGTAAGCATTTATGCAAACCTCCCATTTCGGTGTATGCGAAAATTGATCCAG
The DNA here is from genome assembly GCA_964019185.1 of Maratus speculifer. Classification (NCBI taxonomy): domain Eukaryota; kingdom Metazoa; phylum Arthropoda; class Arachnida; order Araneae; family Salticidae; genus Maratus; species Maratus speculifer. Next base: position 111,558,804 of record OZ025300.1, read on the forward strand.
TTAGGATTTCACACTTTGGAAAGAACTCGCATCTCTGCAACAGTGACTATGAACCATAAGGTAAGGGCATGTTTACAAACAAATGCTTTCTTCAACCAATCTACCAATTATATTTTTGCCCTAGCGATCATTACAGGAATCATCATGGAAACGTTGGCCAATCATACAACAAAGCTTTTAATTGCAGACCAATCGTTGAGCAATCAGATCGCTTTGACTTCTTGTGTACCATAGGGGTCTTAAAGATGACAGGAAATTACTGTGGATCCACAGTAATTTTGCCCACAGTGATGTCAGCTGCCCTTTCCTTACATATAGATATTTTCCACTATTTAGCGAAATGAGATTGACCAATCAGAAACCTGCATTTTTGCAAATTTTCCACTATTTGAAGTAAACAGTGAAAAGTTTGAAAAAATGCAGGCTTCTAATTGGCCAATCTGATTTTGTTAACAGCAAAAGAGAACTTGGCCGCAATCTGGTGGATTTTGCACGATGCATTTTTTTGCGAAATTGTCACTGCTTGAAGTAAGTAAATTTTCTTATTAGTCAATCTCAATTCGCAATAGCGCAAAATCTATCTAAATCCGGACTATTCAAAATTTCGCAATATCATGTATCTGTGTAAGAGTAACAGCATGAAAAGTGAATGCTTCTAATTGGACAACAGCTTCAAGAAGGATTTGAATTTTTAATGTTTATATTTTTAAAAAGTTCTAATCACTATAATTTGATGAAATTGAAATGGGACCACACAATCATCTTACATGTTCAAAAAAAAAAAAAAAAAGAATTATCAAAATCGGTTTACATTTATGGAAGTTATGGGTAAACAACAAATACATACAGGTTGAAATCATAACCTCCTCTTTGAAGTCGGTTAATAAAAATTGCATCAATTTGGCTAATAGTTTGGCAATTTGAATAATTTGGTGAAATTAGCTGTGGCGACCTATTTCAAATAAGTAATAAGGGATTTAAGTAGTACCCATACTTATTTTATAAGAAATATCATGAAATTATCTCTTATAAATTTATAAGTTTGCTTCTTTGAGAAATCAATCCAAAATTTCTATTTTTTGTCCTTTTTATTTCTTTTTCTTCTTTTTGTACTGAAACATTTCTTTATTTGGGATTGAAGTCTTATAAAACTATTTTGTCACAAAGTGACACATCATCTTCTTCCTCCAAATACTGTTTAAGGCCTTCAACATGAGCTAAAACTGTGTTGTGATTAACTTTCATTTGTTTTTTTAAATCTTCACCACTTTCTTCTGAAATTATACCTGACACTTCTCTACAATTCTTCATCAATTACATGCTTGAACCTCAGATCTAATCCTGGATAAATCATTTTTAATTTTTCTTCAATTGTTAATATAACTCTTTTCTAAAGGTTAAAATTTGCAGTCGCCACCAGCCACAGGGCGACTAAATGTAAAAAAATGGCGACTATACAGGGTGTATCTAAATTCTTGGGCAAAACTTTAAGGGGTGGTAGTACACATCAAGACAAACAACATTAAATAGGAAACTGAGGGTCCCAAACGTCTTCCAAAGGAGATATGCATTATTAAAGTTTAGAGTACAAAATTTCAAATAAACATAAAAAATGGAAAAATTGGTTGATTGATTTGCGGTTTTCACTAAAACTATTCTTTATGTCAGTATTTTCTTGAAAACAAATAATAAAGATAAATTTAAAAAAAATGCCGATAGAGGGTGCTTTAGACTTTGGAGTAACAATCAACTATTTTTTGCATCTCATTAAAAGTCTTCGGAAGCTTAGACTTAAACTTAAATTTTGAGCTCAAAATCTGAATAGTTGGGAGTGGTTAAGTAGTGCAAACTGAACTATGTTCAGACATTCAAATAGTTTTAGCAAAAACCACAAACGAATTGACTAATTTTTCCGTTCTTTATAATCATTTGAAATTTGATTTCCCCCCCCCCCTCCCCTGAACGCAGTTCAGTTTGCGCTACTTAATCACTCCCAACGATTCAGATTTTGAGCTCAAAATTTAAGTTTATGTCTAAGCTTCTAAAAAAATCTAATGAGTTGCAAAAAAAAAAAAAAAAAAAAAAAGAAACCATAAAAAATAGTTGTTTGTTACACCAAATTCTAAAGCACCCTCTATCAGCATTTTTTGAAATTTATCTTTAAAATATATTTTCATGAAAATACTGATTTAAAGAGTAGTTTTAGTGGAAACCGCAAACGAATCTACTATTTTTTCCGTTTTTTATAATCATTTCAAATTTGAACCTCTGAACACAGTTTAGTTTGCGCTGCTTAGCCTTTCTCAACTTTTCAGATTCTGAGCTCAAAATTTAAGTTTAAGTCTAAGCTTCCGAAAACTTTTAATGAGATACAAAAAATAACGACAAAAAATAACTGTTCGTTACTCCAAAGTCTAAAGCGCTCTCTATCGGCATTTTTTGAAATTTATCTTTATAATATATTTTCACGAAAATACTGATTTAAAGAGTAGTTTTAGCGAAAACCGCAAACAAATCGACTATTTTTTCCGTTTTATATAATCATTTGAAATTTGAACTTCTGAGCACAGTTCAGTTTGCGCTGCTTCACCACCCCCAATGTTTCAGATTTTGAGCTCAAAATTTAAGTTTAAGTCTAAGCTTCCAAAACTTTTAATGAGATAGTAAAAATAACGGCAAAAAATAGTTGTTCGTTACTCCAAAGTCTAAAGCACTCTTTTTTCGGCATTTTTTGAAATTTATCTTCATAATTCATTTTCAAGAAAATACTGACATAAAGAATAGTTTTAGTGAAAACCGCATATCAATCGACCAACTTTTCTGTTTTTTATATTTATTTGAAATTTTGGACCTTAAACTTTAATGGCACCTGTCTCCTTCGGAAGACGTTTGGGACCCTTAGTTTCCTATTTATTATTGTTTGTCTTGATGTGTACTATCACACCTTAAAGTTTTGCCCAAGAGTTTAGATGCATCCTGTATGTTATGCATCTGATCGCTATTTTGGCGATCAATCATTTCCGAGGAAAAAAAATTCTGTCATAAATCTGAAAATGAGCATAAAATACATTGTGAATTTTGACAAATGGTCGCCGAAAATAACCAATTTTGCCAATCGTTTGAAGAACAATCACGAATTTCATCAAAGGATCGTGGGAAAACCCGAATTTAATCAAAGGATTTAGACAAATTTCGGCAAATAATAATGAAAATACGGCAAATTTCATCAAAATATAGCGAAAAAAATGCAAACTTCTCCAAAAGATCGCGAAAAAACGGCAAACTTCTCCAAAAGATCATGAAAAAATGGTAAAATTCTCCAAAAGATCGCTAAAACTGCAAACTTCTCCAAAAAATCTAAAAAAAAAAACAAAAGATTGTGAAAAACGGCAGATTTCATCAAAATATCGCGAAAAAATTGGCAGATTTCGTCAAAAAATTTCGAATAAACAGCAAATTTTGTTCAAAAATCCTGAAAAAAGGATAAATTTTTTCCAAAAATTGTGAAAATACGATAATTTTCGTCAAAGAATAGTGAAAAAACAGCTAATTTCTTCAAAAGATCATAAATTCCATCAGGGTTGTTTATTTAAATCAGATGATTTTTTTTTTAAATCCTTGGTTTAAATCAGATTTTTGAAACATTGACATGCTGAATAAGGATCAAATTAATCATTCACATTAAAATGAAAGTTAAAATTATTCCTTTGAGATTAAAAATTACATTTTAGTAACATTAAATGAAACTTTTATAAACTGAATATTGTATTTTATTATGAAAGTAAATGCAACACTGCATTAAAAATATTATCTATTGGTAGTATATTTTCCAACTACTGATAAATGATCACAATTTTTTTAAGTTTTTTCTTTCCTAGATAATTTTTTTCCATTTTTTGCAAACAAGATGCTGAAGCTAAATCTATTTAATATAATAGTATTTTCAGTAGAGAGTTACTTTCTCTGAATCAGTTATACATAATTTATACTTTTGTTTAATGCTTACTTTCGAATTACAATATTCCTTATGTTGTATTGATCATATAATGTGATGGATACATGAATTAATTATGACATAATAAATACTATTTGGTTTGTTTGTCTGAGACAGAATGAATTCCAGTTTCATGTTCCTTCTATCAATACTTTAATTTCTGTAATCAATGCTATAGTCATTCTTTGTTAATTAAGCAAGATTGTTTACTGAAATTGTCAAAGGCAGGGGGAAAGGGGGGGGGGAATAACCCTGACAACTAATGGCTTCACACTTTTAATTATGTGATTATCTTGCATTTGATAATTTGTGAATCATTAGAATATTTGGGATTAGAACTCCTCTAAAGCAAATTATACTAGATATAGAGTGCAAAAGACACATGGACAAGTTATTCAGAAACACTTTTTAAAATATTTCTTTCCATGTTCCTTTTGTTTTTTTCTATGGAGGAGGGCAATGTTCAGAAAATACTGTTATTTTATAGATTTTCTCTTTCAAAAAGAAAAGGAGGATAAATTGAAAAATTAATAAACCTATTTACTATAACTCCAGTTTGCATTTCCTTTCTGTAATACTAAAATTTCAAAGAAAGTGCAATTGTTTTTGAAATTTTTATTTAAAGAAAGCAATGTAACAAATACTTCTTTGTTAAATGGTGGAAAACACATTTTTACTTAGGAGCTCGAGCCTATTCGGGCCAGTCGGCCTAACCGTTTGGAGTTTTCCTTCGTTTTCTTCGAACCTTGGATTTCCTTCTGTAAATATGGGATAGGTTTCCTTAGAAAGACCCCCCCCCCCATGGAGGGCCCTACCCCTTAGTGCCTTTATTCCTCGTGTTGATAATTGGCCATCATAAGCACAAACACCCATTTTGAGTCAGATATTTGTTTCAAATGGGGAGGGGACTGTAAAAAAAAGCGATAGAACAGCTCTTTACAGCAACAGCTACTTTTTCCTCTGTGAAATAGATTTTTTCAACGTATGGTTTAACCCAATCTAAACTTAGAAATAAGTTAGGAAATGGTAAAGTTTTGAAATTAGTGTTCCTATATAAAATCTTAAATGCATGATTAACTAAATATGTATACAAGTAGTAAGTACAAAATCATAAGATTTTGTAAAATGTTGAATTGTTTGTAATCTAATATTAAGCTATAATATTATACTGATGATTTATATTATCTATTTATAAATATTCACCAATGTTCAACTATTTATATTAAATATTTTGCCATAACTTCAAAATTATACAGTTTTTCTTGCATGATGCATATAAATATGTATGCATATACATTCAGCATTTTTTGTTACATTTATTATGTTATTATATATTTATATGTGTTATTTGGAGTAATACATGAAGTAAAAATTTAATAAATTTCAAATTAAACAGAAATTTATACACATAACCTGCATAGGTATGTCTAACAATTTAATATTAGAATATGCTTTAAATTTTAAATGATTCATCTGAATTTTTTCTTGCAACAAACTTAAATTTTAATTAATTTGAACTTTTATCTAGAAATTGAAATGAAATTAATAGAAATATGTAAATTTATACAGAACAAATGAATAAGTACATGCACAATACAGAAATAATATTATACTATAATAATATTTAAAAATAATAATAATAATAATACGATTTAAATAAAAAAAATCTGATTTAAATAAAAAAAATCCAATTTTTTTTGATTTTCTTAAAAAAATCTTATTTCTTAAGAACCCTGAAATCCATTGACCAATAGTGGAAAATATTACTAAATTCATCAAGTGATTAAAAAAAAAATCACCATTTTCATAATTGGTGATGGGGGAAATATCATAAGTTTGAACGAAGTTATGGTTTTTTTGTACATATAAAATAATTGTTAACTATTTAATATTCTGATTAGCAGGGGTGGGGAATTTTTCCATATTCTTACCAGCCAAGGAATTATTTCACCAGCCTGCAAGATGCAACACACACGCAGTTGAAAATAGTTATGACAAAATCACACGCGATTACAGACAAAATTACTATTAATACAATGCACTTTCATAATTCTTTTTTCTATAATATTAGGAATTATATATAACAGAGGTAAGATTAATATTAGATATAACTTAATACCATATTTACACTGTAATAATTTGGAAAGTTGAAATATCTAGATTAAAAAAGTGTTTCTGATAATGTGCCTATTGCCTACAGTTTTTCAAAAACTAAAAATGCACTCGCCGTGTGAGAAAATCCACTCGCCAATGGTGAGCAAAATTATGTATTTCCCCACCCCTGCTGATTAGAATTCGAAGAATCCAAATTCTATATTTGGGCAAAATAATGTTAGAGTAGTATGAAATTGTGCATATTGACGGGTAGCGAGGTAGCTGTTCGTTTACACATATCCAACTATAAAAATAGTGTATTTATTATAGAAAATGCTATAAACCATTTTAAGGGGACACCAGTACCTTTGAAACCATCTCTTCAATTTTGAATAATACTGTAATATATATTTATATGTAATGTACTGTAATATAATTTTATACTTGTGTATATAAAAAAATGAAGGAAATTCATCATACTCTCAATTTAAATATTTTTTTTTAAAAAATAGCTATAAACTTGAATGTTAAATCCATATGCAAAAATATTAAATACACCATAAAAAACAAGTAAAAAAAAAAAAAAAAAAAAAAAAAAAAAAAATTAAACCTCTATCTCAACTAGCAAAAAAAGCCTTAGTATTTTTCAAACAAGCAAAATATAAAAATATAAACAGGGAAAAAAATCAGTGTTTCAAGCTTTTATTTATATGGGTCATTGTGTTAGATTTATTAACATAATTAACAATATCCCACAATGACAATATAATTGTCGTGTAGGTAAAAATGAGATGTCAAAACATTCACAATTAGAGAAGTTTTCTGTTAATATTTAAAAAAAAAGAAAATCTATATTTTGACCAATTTCAAGGCACTGTGACCCCTTAACATAAAAATATGTCAATGCAATATCCAATACAATGTAATTCACAAAATCTAAGCATAAATGTGAAAAATGACGTAAATTTTTCCTTTATATGATATTTTCTTCTCAGTGGCATCCCTGATAGTAATTAGTGTCCACTAACTTGACAATAGTGGCTACTAAACATTCAGCCTCATTGATTCGGCCACTGGCTACTAATACAAATCTTGAATTTTAACCTTTACTCTTTTCCCTTTTTTTTTTGGCAACATTTTTCAAAAATTGAAATTTAAAGGCACAGATAATCCACAAAAGGGGTGATCAGCTCGCGGATAATCGGGAGTATATTGTACTATCATCACATTTCAAACAAAGTAAAGTAAGTCTGGTGAAAGAATTGATAGGATATCTGCACATTACTATTATTGTTGTTGAAACAAAAGCTTAGATTTGACTTTGAGTGAGATAACCTGTATTTATGACTGAAAGAAAACAAGGATTGTGATCCAACTTATATATAAGAAAAATGCTTGTTGACTGTTCCCTATTACTTCTTAAAGTTTATAGTGATTCACTTTGTGTAATTTATTTGTAATGAAATTTTTTGTATCCCATGTTCCCTTTGAAATATCATAGAATGCCTAAAATATTCACCATCTGAAATGCCCACAGCTTTTCTAGATGTAAATAGTAAATGTACCTTGGCTTAAGGAGCTGCATTTATCTGTTAACTGGTTTGAAAATTAAATTTTGCAATCAATTTTAATTATTGTACTTAATAAATTATGGTATAACTCAATCTTTTGAAATATTTTAAATGACTTAGAAATCCTGAATTTATAAATTCAATAATTTATTTCGCATTGATGTTTGGTTATAATGTTTATCTGAAAAAAAAAAAAAAAATCTTACTGAAATTAAATAAAAAGTGGAAACTCATCAAATATGATGAATGAGAATGTATAAAAAACTGTTAGGAGGAATTTATAAAAACTTGCAAAATAATTACAATAAAAATCACTATTACATTCATTTGGCTAAGTCTTAAAACAAATATTATTTTAAACCAAACTGCATGTTTCCAGTAACTTAAACTTTTTAAAATATTTTATTTGTATAAGTAATCAGTAACATGGAAAACAAAATAAATAGTTAAGAATTTATAAATTGAGGCATCAATCTTTGGAATTAAAGAATAAAAAATCCCTTTTCCTAGAAGTAATAATAATTTTAAACTGATTCAATATTATCATAGTTAAGAAGCTATGGAATTTTTTTTTTCTTTTCTGCTTTCACAAAAAAAAAAAAAAAAAAAAAAAAAAAAAAAAAACCTTGGTTTAACTTTGACCAAGATTTTCTGTATAGTTTAAAAGAAATTTGTGCAGAATTATGAAAGTTATTGTGTCCAAAAAAGTGATATATACATATAGATATATAGTTTTGAACTGTGGGATAGTTTTGGGTTGAAAGGATTATAATCAGCATTGATCTACAAACAATTTTCAAAAATTTAATGGGAAGTATTTCTTACGAAATCTACCTAGAATGTTTCAAATTTTGTTATTCATTGTACAAAAATATACAGTAGAAACCTGAAATAATGTGGTCCGATATGCTGCAAATTCAGATTTAACGCGGGGAAAAATATGTCCCCCCCCCCCCTAAAAAATGATTAATTTTAGGGTAAATTTTGCATTTAAAATCACCTAAATGATATTCACATTCGATAGTCAATCTGTGCAATCATTGTAATATTCTCTAACTTAGTAGTGTAAGATCAGAGAACATTTTAATTCCTGTTGTCATAACAGTCTCATTTCCTTGCCAAAACTGCACTATTAATTGCCAACTAAAAGAGTTTCATTATATAAGCTAAATTTTGTTTAACGCTTAGGATAATTTAATATCGCAATAGTGTTAACATCATTTTCAACAATAAGCAAGTTCCGGCTGAAGGTCCATATTGTTTAAAATATGAGTTAAAATTCACCATTTTCTTTCACCCAAAGTTTATTTGGAAAAATTGACCAGTACAGCGAGCATAGCCTGCTAATATTTATAAAAATTAAGATCAGTTTTGAAAATTTAAATTTAGCAGCTATTGATAATTCTATTAGTTGTTATTCATTTGAAAAACAGATATTTTTTATATTTAAATAAAAAAAAAGACAAATTAAAAATTCACAAATGTTTAAGATATTTTGTGAAGAAATATTTTCCCTCTGTATAGTAAATTTCTTTACATAGTGAAATATGATGGCTATCAATGTCAAAATCAATAATCCAACTGTTTACCCTGCATGAAAAGCTCGAATTCATTTTTTTCAGCTGCAAAATAATCTAAAACTTTTAGAAAAGGGAAGAGAAGTGACATTTCATGGGGAAAGTTGCAGGAGAATTTCTTTAAGATTGTGTAAAGATATAAGGAAATCACCAAAAAAGTCAAAAGATCCTAAATTATTTACCTTAGATTTTAATTCAATTTTTCTACCAAAAAAAAAAAAAAAAAAAAGTTTGTGAAGGTGAGGGTAGTTTGGAAATGGAAAAGAAAATAATTGAAGCTGCTTAAAAGTAGGTAACTAGGTTATAGTTTCAGGATGGATGAGCAATGTTAACCACCATAGTGTTTTTTCTTTTGAATAGCATCCATTTTTTACTTAAAACTTTGTTCAAATTTTTGAAACGTGATACTTCAGTACAAATTAAAATTTTCTTCTTCCCTTTTTTTTTTTTTTTTTTTTTTTGATAATTAATTATTTGTGAGGTTTTCCAAGAATTTTTCTCATAATATTTTTCAATATTTAAAAATCATAATATTATTAAATATTAAAAAAGTACCGATTGTTTGATTCTGTTTTCATACTAAGCACAGCCCATCTTAAAAATGTTTATAACTATAAAATTTCATATCCTTTTTTCTTCTATTCAAACAGGATTTTATTCAAATCAGATTCTATTTTAATAGTTTTGTTTTACTATATTGTTTTAGAAAAAAATCTTAAATATTAAAAATAAGAAGAATAACAAAGTTACATTAATACATACCTTTAAAACAGTTGCTCTCATGTACTTTTGTTTTAAATCATTTAAAATTATGTTACAGTAATATGTTTTTTTAAACTTTATATGCATTTTTAAATTTACTCATGTTTATTAAAGATTATTTAATTTAGATGGTTGAGAATTGTGTAGGAACTGTTGGCTTCAGTGTGGGAGAGTATGCATCTTTAGTTTTTGCTGGAGCTATTGAATTTGAAGATGGTAACTATTTTAATATAATTAAAATGCTATTTTTGTTTTACTTTTTGCCATTTCTATGTAATGTATTTATTCAAACTATGTAATGTAATTATATTAAACAACTTTCTTATAAAACCCACTCTTGTTGAGAGATTTTGACTAAATTCAATATACAGACATGTAAAAGTTTTTATCCATGGCCCAATCATTTTCACTGTGACTTGTGTAAAGAGAGTATCAGTGTCCATTCTTATTTTTATCCAGTAGTTAATTTCTAAAATGTTAATTTTAATCTAGATATTTATAATTATTATTAAGTAAAATTCAATATCTAACAATATTTTATACAATTATTAATTTTACATTTAAAAGATTTTACATGTAATTTTTATTTACACAAATTGAAATAAATCTACAATTTTTTCCATGTATTATATGAAATTTATCAAGGACATATATATATATATATATATACACTATCTACCAAAAAGTATTTGTACACTTTCAGTTTTTGACATTTTGTCAAATATTGAAAAATATACTGGTCGGATTCTTCTGGAACTTCAGAAATATAAAGATTATGTTTCACTTTATATTTATTTACATTCATTTGTTAAGCGGGTAATTAGGGGGCCGGCAAAAAAACAAAGAACAATAGAAATATTTGGGATCGCCCTGTACATGAAAATGCACAAAACGACTTATCGTTTTAGAATACAAATATATGAATACAGTAAAATATGTACACTAATTTTTGTGAGAATAGCATGTATATTTATGGCGATAGAGCGATTATTTTGAAAAATTCAAAAAATTCTGTTTTGTTTTTTGTTTATATCATGCTGGGTTTTTGACCAAATTTAACGCAAATTTCAGAAAAATTGGCAAAATGCAGTAGAAAAAATGTAGCGCAATTGGAATATAAATATATTAAATATTTTATGAAATATGAGTAGTTGTATAAAATAATTTTTATCTGCGCATGCGCGAACTAGAAAAAATTTTTTTTTACATCATTTAATAGTCAATTCTATGGAGTGACTTATAAAAAAAATCCAATCAAATATCGTGAAAATTCAAAAAGATATCATTATTTTAGTGAGATGTTTTTACTCTGCTCTCTAAAAACGGCTGAATCTTAAGGGATTCTCCACAAATTGACATTTTTTAATAACTGACTTAAAAAAAAAACTAGTATTGAATTAATACAATATCTAATACAATATTGCTGCTAATAAGTACTTGACAATTGTGATAGAAAAGAAAAAGAGCTTTATTCACATTCAGGGCCAAAACTAAGAGAGGGTTGGGGGAAAAGGGCATGTGCCCTGGCGCTAGGATGAAAGTGTCCCAAATGTACATTTTGTTTGGCGATTTTTTCCATGTCTATGTTTAGCATGATATTGTCAAAATCGTCCCATTCAAAGCATTTCTCCTATACCAAAGCATAGAAGAATCTAATGATGATGGCATAAAGATCCCGCATAAAGCAGATTTTTTTTTTTCGTTTTGATTCGGTTTCACGATTTTAAGGTATCATTTTTTTAAAACAAAGCAGACTACTTTAATCAATATTACATATTTTAAGTTTTAAAATAAGTCAGCTATTAATAAATTAGAAAATTTTTCTTTGCAAATACTTTTGCAGATGCTTTGCAAAGAAGAAAAGGGTGGGGGGGGGGGGAGTTCACCAAAATTCATTGAAATATAAATATATTAAATATTTTCTAAAATGTTCTATGTCATGCAATATTTTCAACCAAATATAAAGCCACATTCAGAAAAATTCACAAAATGTAGTAGAAAGAATAAGGTGCTATTGAAATATAAATATATTAAAAGTTTTCTAAAATATGAGTATTTGTATGAAATATTTTTTAATCAGCGTATGCGTGAACAATAAAATTTATCATTTTACATAATTTAATATTCAACTCTATGGAGCTACCCATAAAAAAATCCGATCGAATTTCGTGTAAATTCAGAAAGTTATTGTGGATAGGAGTGAACTGATTTTCAATTGGTCTCTGAAAGCAGTTGAATGACGTCAGATTTTACGCAAATTGCCAAATCTCCATTTACGTTTTTTACTGGTGATTTACTTCTTTTCTTAGATAATTACCAGAACAAACCTATTTGAGGATAAAAATAATTATAAAAAATCGAAGCATTTGTGTCAAATCTACCCATTGATACATAATTGATAATGGCTCTTATGCAAATGCCGATATCTGCGATCCTGAAATACGTCAAGTTCTCCACTGTTAAATGTGGTGTCGAAAACAACACTGACATCAATCGCATGCATGATGCCAAGAAGAACAGAGCTGTCTGATTTTGAGAAAGGTGTGATCATCGGGTACCACCGAAATGGCCGATCTTTAATCGACATATCTAGCGAACTTAATTACCCCAAAACGACTGTGGCTTATGTGATTAGAAAATGGAAGCTGAATGGTGATTGTCAGAATGTGGCCAGAGTAGGCAGACCGACGAAACTGGGAGATAGAGATCAACGGGTTCTGTCTAGAGAAATTCGGAAGAACCGCAACCAACCAATGTTACACATACGCCAAGAATTTCAACAAGCTTCAGGATGTGTTGTTTCCATGAATACCATCCGTAAGGAAGCTCATCTGCTTAATTTTTATGGCCGTGCTGCCGCCCGTAAGCCTTTAATCACCAAGTCCAACCGCGCAGCTCGGTTAAGTTGGTGCAAAACACGCCAGCAATGGACTGTACAGCAATGGAAACAGGTTCTCTAGAGTGATGAATCAAGGTTCACCCTCTACCGTTCTGATGGTAGGGTCTGGGTCTGGCGTCTGCCTGGAGAACGCCTTCTACCAGAATGTATTGTGCCCACAGTTAAATTTGGCGGAGGGGGAATTGTGTTCTGGGGTTGTTTTTCCTGGTTCGGACTAGGACCCTTGGTCCCAATTCATGGTAAGCTCAATGCCGATGCCTACTGTAATATACTGGACAACAGTGTACTTCCTACGTTGTGGCAATACTATGGATTGGACCCATGTTATTTCCAGGATGACAACGCAAGCTGCCATGTAGCGAGGTCCAGCATGGATTGGTATGCTGATAATGGAGTGCATCGACTCGAGTGGCCTGCCCAGAGCCCAGACCTGAACCGAATAGAGAACCTCTGGGACGAGTTGGATCGTCGAATTAAGGCGGGTGACACACGCTCAAAATCAGTAAAAGAGCTTACCTGCCTTGTGCAAACAGAGTGGAATAAAATACCATTAAATGTAATACAAGGACTAGTTGAGAGCATGCCCAGGAGAGTCGCAGCTGTAATTGCCTCTCGAGGAGGATCTACAAATTATTAAATGTGAACAGGGCCAAAACCAGTCTTTTTTTCCCGAGGCAAACGTGGATTTTGAAGGTACCCCTTTCCCCCTCCTTCGCAAAGCATATTTACAAAGAAAATTTCTCCAATTTATTAATAGCCGACTTATTTTAAAATTTAAAATATGTAATATAAAATAACGTATTCTGCTTTATTAAAATACTCCAATTTGATACTTTAAACCGAATCAAAAACATTCTACTTTCAACAGGATCTTTAAGGCCCTTGTCCCTGCCCGCGAAGACACTGCTGAGCTAATGCTATTCCTGTGGGGAGGCATTTTTCTAATAACTCTTTCGCATTTTGAAATTTTCATTTTTTTTTTTTTTTTTTTTTTTTTTGGCATTGGATAGCGGAAGTCCCTCTCAAAATCGCTCCTTGACTACTTTTTCGATTTGAGTCATAGATATTTTTTATAAAGTTAGTTTCACTTTCAGAACCGCTTTTGGAAGTGAAAGAAACATTATAAAAATATCTACGCCAAAATTGAAAAAGTAATCACGGAGCGATCTTGAAAAGGACTTCCGCTATCCAATGCAAAACATTTTATTTAAAAATGTCCAAATGCAAAAGAGTTAGAAAAATGCATCCCCATAGGAATAGCATTAGCTCGTGAGCATCTTCGCGGGTAGGGGCAGGGACCTTAAGCCATCATCATTAGATTTTTTTATGCTTTAGCATAGCCCAGATATAATAATTTTAACAATATTATGCTAAACATAGCCATGAAAAAAATCGCCAAACGAAAGATACATTTGGAACACTTTCATCCTAGCGCCCGGAGCACATGCCCTTCTCTCCCCCCCCCCCCCTCTCTTAGTTTTGGCCCTGAATGCGAATAAAGCTCTTTTTCTTTTCTATCACAATTATCAAGTACTTATTAGCAGCAATATTGTATTAGATATTGTATTAATTCAATACTAGTTTTTTTTTAAAGTCAGTTATTAAAAAATGTCAATTTGTGGAGAATCCCTTAAGATTCAGCCGTTTTTAGAGAGCAGAGTAAAAACATCTCACTAAAATAATGATATCTTTTTGAATTTTCACGATATTTGATTGGATTTTTTTTATAAGTCACTCCATAGAATTGACTATTAAATGATGTAAAAAAAAAAATTTTCTAGTTCGCGCATGCGCAGATAAAAATTATTTTATACAACTACTCATATTTCATAAAATATTTAATATATTTATATTCCAATTGCGCTACATTTTTTCTACTGCATTTTGCCAATTTTTCTGAAATTTGCGTTAAATTTGGTCAAAACCCCAGCATGATATAAACAAAAAACATACCAGAATTTTTTGAATTTTTCAAAAAAATCGCTCTATCGCCATAAATATACATGCTATTCTCACAAAAATTAGTGTACATATTCTACTTTATTCATATATTTGTATTCTAAAGCGATAAGTCGTTTCGTGCATTTTCATGTACAGGGCGATCCCAAATATTTCTATTATTCTTTGTTTTTTTGCCGGCCCCCTAATTACCCGCTTAACAAATGAATGTAAATAAATATAAAGTGAAACATAATCTTTATATTTCTGAAGTTCCAGAAGAATCCGACCAGTATATTTTTAAATATTTGACAAAATGTCAAAAACTGAAAGTGTACAAATACTTTTTGGTAGATAGTGTATATATATATATATATATTCTATTAATATAATTTAATTAATTTCCATGATTAAATTGTACATAACTTTTAATAAATTGGAGACATATCATACAATTTCTAGATGTATAGGGTAAATATATTAATTATCTATTTTTAAATCTTAAATCATCTTATATTAAGATATTGAGTTTAGCTTAGCATAGTCAAATTAACAGATTTTGTTTTAAATCTTAATAGGGTAAACTATGGTCTATGGTTTATTTTTTCTGATATCACATTATTCTGTTTTTAATTAATTTATTTACTATTATCATGTGACAATAATTATTTTTATTTTTCCCTTTTCATTTTGCTATCCAATTAATGTGCCTTGTTTTTCCTGTTTTTTCTTCATTTGGTTTTGGTTTTGTGTGTGTTGGTAGTCCAATCGTATTGTTTTGCTTTTTCATGGCAAATACAAAGATGAAACCACACTCTTCATTTGTAGTTCCAAAGTATTTGGGACCTGAAGATTCTGCTTTGGCTCTACAAATTCCATTTGTTTTCATTTTAATTATTTATTTTTTCCTCCATGTTCAAAGTGCTATAAGTTATTAAATTCAATGGTTCATATATTGTAATACGATTAATGGTTATATATATATATGGAAAATATTCATACAAAAACTATAAAATAAATTGCCTTGTTATTTATTGTAGGATGTAGGATAATTAAATAATATATGAATATTTAAAGTAATTAAAATAACTATCACAAATTATTAGCTGTAAACAAAAAAATTTTAATTCAGCATTTTATAGCTGACTGATAAAAAATATTTATGAAGAATGTTAAAAGTCACATGATAATTTTTTAGAAAGAAAAAAAATAAAATACTGTTATTTTTTTTTTCAAAAAAAAAAAAAAAAGAAACTGTGGTAAGTAAAAATAAATATTTTAACCATTCAATTATATATTTATTTAAACCCCTATTTAAAAAATGCATGATTAAAATTCTTTCATTTCATTAATTGAGAAAGATGGACTGATTGCTTCATCTATCACCTTAGATACCTAAGAATTGCTTATAAGCAATGCAATATAGCAATTCCTCAAGGTTATAATTTTTTAAAAATTAAAAAGTAACTAATTAAAAATTCTAACCCATTTTTAATATATTTTTTTCTGTCAAATCTTGACTATTACTATTGAATGAAATATAATACTTTGAATATTATGAATTTTCATTATTTTCTTGCATTAAAAATAATAGGTTTGTATTTATTTGTGGATTACAAAAACTAAATAAAAAATATCAGAATTTAAAGAAAATGCTTTTTAAAGTAGTGAAAATATGACACAGAATGTTTTGCTTATCTCGCTATTTTTTGCTGCTTTTTGATTTTGTCTTTTTTATTCTATATTTTTCAGATTTAGTCTCTCTTTACTTTTCTCTCTCTCTCTCTTTTTTTTTTTTTTTTTTGTTGTTGTTGTTTTTCAAATGATAAAAATAAATATATGAAGTTGTGTTAAAACATCTCAACAAATTAAAAAAGAAAATCTTTCTCACTGTTGCCAGTTATGTGGTATTACGATATAAGGCTGCTAACAGATAAACCTTCTAATTTATCAACTTCTTTTATTGTGGCGACGCAGTGTTTTTGATCTTTAATGACCTTTAGCAAAAGAGGACTGATGTCTTACAAAATAGGAACCTTTCCCATAACTATTGTTGAGTTCCTTTTCTCCTGACCCATAGTAGATTTTCCTCATTCTGTTGTGAATAAATCGCAGAAGGATCCTTCTGCAGTTTAATAGCCTTGATAATAAGAAGCTCTGTCAATCAAGATTCTACTGTACTTATAAGGATGTTTTAAAATTTGTTTTGATTATTTTAATGCTTCCATCTTCAAGCTTGTTTGTAAGAAGAAATCTCTCGTCTTAAAAGACTAAGAACATTTTGCAATGTCACAGGAAGATTTTCCTTGGCAAATATTTCGAACAAGAAAGGTCTTAAATTATTGTTAACTAGCTGACCCGCCCGGCGTTGCCCGGGTCCGTAATAATAATGTTAAACGAACTTGAAATTTTTATGATTTTATCTTTAACTCGAAATATGTGTAAATACATTGTTTTAAATTTGACCCTTTTGCTGCATCGTCACTCCACCGCTTTTATAGAAAATGATTACTTCAGCCTATTATGGAGCATTCTCATAGGTCAAAAGAGATATATTCTATAAAAGCGGGGGAGTGACGATGCAGCAACAGGGTCAATTTTTTTAGAGTGTACATATTATATTAAATACGTGCCCCCTGACTGTGTCAAAAATTAGTTAAGAAAAAAACTAATATTTAGCTGCAAAAATACCCAAAATGACTGCAATGGGAAACGCAGGAGGGAATATGTGTCCAACGATTGCGTGATTTTCGTGCTAAAGTGTTGATATTTATCCTTAACATTACTGTTAATTGACTTAACTAAATACTTTTTTCACATAGATATTCCAAGTGAAATATTTTGAATTTCAAACTAATTATATATCACTCTTAAATCCGACTATACCGTGAATGAAATCGATTCTCGATGATTAGCTAAAAGGTTAGTATATAGTATTATAATTTCAGAGCCATTTTACAAAAATAGGTGTATATTTTTTATCAAAAATGCGTAATGTTCATTCTGTTAACAAAATCTTAACCGTAACCTAATTGTATCAGAATCATAACTTTACTGTAACCTAGCTGTATCTTAACAGTAACCTAACTGTAACTTAAATATACCATAAATGTAACCTGGCCGTCACCTAATCATAACCTACTCATAATCTAACCACAACCTAACCGCAACTTAACTTTAACCTAACTGTAACTTAACCATGACCTAACTGTAACCTAACCGGAAAATAAATATAACAAAGGGGTCACCGGAACGTAATTTCAACCTAACTGTTACCTAACCGTAACCAAGTTTTAATTTAACACTAACTATAAACGAAATATCTCAACCATCTCGCGCTAAGTACTTAGTTTCACTTTCCACCGCTACGAAGCGCATTATGTTTTGTAGAACATCCGAATTTTAGGTTCGGATTGGATTCATGTTCATGGAAATTATTTTGTCTTCTTCGGATATGGTTATGGTTGTTTAGAATATTTTTGTTCAGTTTAGATTCGGTTCAATTCAGATTTCGTGGGGGTTTTTTTTCCTTCAAATGGGATTTTTAAGTTCGGGTCGGGTTGTACTTATATGGAAATTATTTTACCTAGTTCCAATGAGGTTATACTTCACTGAAATATTTTTGTTAGGTTCAAATTTCCGGATTTTTTTTTTTTTTTTTTTTTTTGGTTTGGATTGGGTTTATGTCCATGGAAATTATATTGTCTTGTTCGTATCTGGTTATAGTTATTTGGAATATTTTCGTCGGATTCAGATTTGGTTCGATTCAGATTTTAGGTATTTTTTTAAATTGATTTTTAAGGTTCTGGTCGGATTCATGTCCAGGGAAATTATTTTGTCTTGCTCGGATCCGGTTTTGGGTCTTTGGAATATTTTTTTCGGGTTCAGATGTCGTTCAATTCAGATTTCTGATTTTTTATTGGAATATTTAGGTTCAGGTTGGGTTGCCATCAGCGGAAATTATTCTGCATTGTTCGAATAAGGATATGCTTCGCTGGAATATTTTTGTCAGATTCAGTTTTAGTTCATTTTTTTAGGTTCGGATTGGGTTCATGTTCATGGAAATTTTTTTGTCTTGTTCAGATCCGGGTATGGTTCTGTGGAATATTTTTGTCAGGTTCATATTTGGTTCGATTCAAATTTCAGGTTTTTTTTTTTTTTCAAATGGAATTTTAGGTTCGGATCGGTTTCATGTCCACGGAAATTATTTTCTCTTATTCGAATCCGGTTATGGTTCTTTCGAATATTTTGATCGGATTCCGATGTAGTTTGCATAAAATTTCAGGGTTTTTTTTCCAAATGGAATTTTTTAGATTCGAGTCAGTTTTATGTTCACGGAAATTATTTTGTCTTGCTCTTATCGGGTTATAGTTATTTGGAATATTTTTATCGATTTCAGGTTTCGTTTTGGTCATTTTTCGGGTTTTTCCAGAGAAACATTTTAGGTTCGGGTCGGGTTGCATATACACGAACATTATTTTTCCTTGATCGGATTGGGGTATGCTTCATTTGAATATTTTTGTGGGGTCAGATTACAAATCCATAGTTTTTTTTCCAAATGGAATTTTTAGGTTCGGGTCGGGTTTATGCTCATGGAATTTTTGTCTTGCTTGGATCAGAGTATGGTCTGTTTTTTTCTGGTTGGGATCGGGTTATGTGTTAATACGCCTAAACATTATGTTTTGCTACTATTCTTTTAGTGACTATTTTTGATATATAATTTATTTTGCTATTTGATAATTTATCACTGTGTATGAATCGTCTGCCTATTCGAACAATTGTACGTCAAATAGCCATTTCATTTTTGTTTTAAAAACAAATTAAAGTCTTAATAAAATTTTAACTTAAATAAATGCATTCAAATTTAATCGATGATTTAAGAGAAACTGCTAAAGAAGCCTCATATATACATATACATAATATTAACTGCAACATAGCCAACCACAAATACATTCTAATGTACGAAGTACACACGGTCTGACGTAACAGCTATGTTAAAAAATCCTAAGTTAAACTGACATTTTGCCAGTCTATGAATTTTAAAGGTCTTTGGGAAAAAAACAGTCACTTTTGAAATGTCAAAATCTCAAATTGGTTTCTTTTATAGAGTAAAAAGTAATTAATAGAATGGAAATATTATCTCTGGAGATGATGCTTAAAATATAATCCTACATTAAGTCAATTAAGTAACAACAAAAGCACGTGCTTTGACACGCCTATCAATTGAAACAGGTTTAAAACCGTATTTTTTTTCTCTCGTTTTTTAAAAAAGAATTAATTTATCGCTTCACCGGTAAAAATGTATTAATTATTTTATCATATGTGTTTTAAATATCAATATAGAAAATTATTTTAACGTTTTGCTTGAAAATATAACATCATTTTGTTAGTACATTAAAATCGTCTGCAGTCAGAAATTTATATTTTAGATTAATATTTATTACTTATGTTTTCATACATGATTTTAAAAGAATGTTTTCGTCATTATATTTTAAATATTTATTTACATGCAATTATTAAGTCATGAACATTTTTAATCTACGTTATAAAGTATTTAAAATTACATTAATGAAGGAAACTTTTAGTTATATAATTTTTAGTTCGTATCAAATGTTTTTAATATCTTATTTAATTTTAATTTGATATTTAATTATTGCTAATTTTCCAATTTCCTTCATTTTAAAAAGCGAATATTTATTCTAATAAATAATAATAGAACAAAGACCAGTTTGAAAATTTTCTATTTCCTCTTGAAATATGCTTCAATTGTAATTCATTTCTTTCAATTTGTCTTATAATACAAAATCCCTTCCACGTCCTTTTGTTCGCCACATTAAATTTGAGCGATAAATGGTTTCATATTGCAAAACTTTTTTGAGGCTTACTTCACCTCTACTTATCTTATTCCTCCATGGGTTTCCTTAATTCTGTCTCAGCTTTCTTATTACTTCTGCGAAATTTTTTACACAACCAACCAACCGTAAAGAAACGAAAGAGAAAGAAATTGGGAAAAAGATGATCTTTTATTAGAGTGACCTCTTGATTTTAATTAATTACTCAGTTAATAATTGGAATTTTGAAATTCTGAAGCTCAGGTGCATCAGGAGAGATATTGGGCTACTCTCAAAAAAAGTTTGAGCTTTGTACGTGCTGTAGATTTTGCTAGCCATCGCAGACACACAGACACACACACACAGACAGACAGAGCGTTTTGTTCTTTTATTAGTATAGATTGAGGAAAAAAAAAGAAAAATTATGACATTATAGTATGCATTTTTTGGTACAAAGTGGAAGATTTGATGACTTTTTTTAAAATATATATATATATACAGACTTCTTCATTAATATTGTTTTATAATAGCCTACACATTTGTAAACATTTATTTGCTTTTATTTTGTTTACACATTTTGAAATGTAATTACTGTAATATTAGTATAAGAATAAATCTTAAATATAGAAATATTTCACATGAAAATTTGTATAGAGTACTTAGGATTATTATTTAGAGACAGATTTTAATTCTAAAGAGCTTTTTTTATTAGTACTGTTCTTCATTTGTTTTCCAATGATTGGCTGCTACTGATGTGAATACTATTTTAAAATTTTAATTTATTATTATTATTATTTTATTTATTTATTTTTGTCAAATATTATTTAATCAAGTACAGCATTTGGCTATGGATTTCATTACATACTTCACTTCTGCACTAAAAAGAAATCTCACAAGAAAAGACAGATTTTATTTTTATATTGAACTTAAAATTAAAATCAAATAAAGTTAAACTGGTTAAAAATATGTCACATTAGAATATGCTCAGAATTTTATTTTATGTTATCCTTTCACCTCACCATTTCCATGTTTTATTATTTGCATTATTTTAATGTGAAAAATACAGTTTATATTTAGTATTTGAACATGCATGCGTCTAAAATTTTTATACTTAGTTTTTTTTTTTTTTTTTTTTTTTTTTAACTAAAAGTGATTAATATATTCAATTATCTTATATGCAAAATGCATGTTTTATGATTTTGCTGTTATAAAATTAACTATTTAATGGTTGTAATACAGTAGACTCCCTCAAATTCACACAGCTTACACCAGAGGTTGTGCGGGTTTTAGGATTTTGTGGATTTCTGGTCATTGCTTTATTTACATTTTCTTAAACAGTAATTTGAATGTAACTAATAATACAATCGAAACTATAATGGATGCTTATAATCTAATAAAATATTAAAACAAGTATTAAACAAAAATAATAAAAATTAGATAATTTTTAAAATGATTAAATTTTTAAAAGCAAAGGTCAAGTTAATAATGAATAATGTATGATTAAATATTCATTACCAGTATGAAATGTATTTTTCCTAAATTATTCAATAAAACTTGCCTCATAAAGGACATTACTAATTCATATCAAATTCATAAAATAAGAAAATTTTATATCAGATTTGTCCAGACTGAAAACGAAAAAAGCTTGAATAATACATAAATATATTTAGTAAGACGATTGTATTATCAGTGATATCAGCAATATCTTGAATTTTTTCAGAAAAATATCTATTTTTCCTTCATGAAAAAACATTAATTCCATACTATTAACAGAAATTATAAATTAAAATATATATAGAATTGATATAAAACTAAAAAAGTCAAATTTTGTCCCTATTTCTGAACTAAATGTTTCATTGTTTACATCTGTAAATTATGTGCAGATTTTAGAATTGCGTATTTGTGAAAATGTGAGAATGTATTGTAATATCTATTGAAAATGTTTTTATAACTTTAATTTTATTTCTCTGCATTTTTATTTGTAATTTATGTTTCATTTTAAATTTTTCTTAGCTATTCAATTACTTAAAATTCGAGGAGAAGCCATGCAGGCAGCATCAGATCTCCAGCCAAGTGGTATGATGACTGTCTTCCTCACTACTCAAGCAAAAATAAAGTATGCCTGTAAATGTGCTAGAGAATGGTGTGAAAAGCAAGGAATAGAAAACGGAGAGTGCACAGTTGCTACATACCTATTTCCTCATTGCAGAGTTATATCTGGTCACATAGAAGTAAAGTTGTTTAATTAATCTATTTTTTTTTTATTTTATTTTTTTTTAATCTTGCAAGAGGCAATATGTTATTATACAATATATCATATTTATCAAATGCAAACAATTTTGGGTTTCCCATGAAACAATTCAACTTCAATTGTCAAGCTCAGTTTAATAAATTTTCCTCTCTTTCCAATAAAGTTTATTCAGGATTTGTGCAGTGATTTTTTTTTTTTTTTTTCATGATTTGTGCATTTTGTTCTATTTCTTTATGGATCTGGGCAACACGAAAATGGCTCAGCTATTTATAAATATATATTAACTATATATTTTCAAAACACATCTGAATTTAATGTTTATTTAAAAAACTATTATAAATCTAATTTTTGTATTATTTAGTACTTTTATTAGAGAAAACAATTTAAATTTTAAATTAGAAACTAAGAAATATGTAAAAAGGAAATGAAACTGTTTAATAATGCTTAAGGGAGACCCGTACCCCATTTTCGGCCAAAAATCATCAGAAGTTCAAAAAAAAAATTTTCTCAGAAAACGATAAAATACATATTTGCGAATATCCATGCAAAATTTCAAAACTCGGGGACACTTGTAACACATAGAAATTGAGCTTTTTAAATTGTACTCACTATAGAGTTTAAAAGACTAGCGGCCATTTAAAACATGTTTTCCTGAAAATGATTTTTTTCATATTTTGCCTAAGTTCAAAGTACTAAGGCTCAGCTTCAAAAAGATTTAGAAACAAAGTGTTTATGTTTTTGGAATCTTAAAAAAATTTGCAACAAACGTAAGGAGAGATTTTTTTAAAAACTATTTCTGAAAATTTTACATAAATTGGTAAACATGAAAATTATAACGAATTTAAGGAAATTTACCATGCATATTTTTATTTATTTTTTTTAGCTGATTAAAATAGAAAATTAAAAATATCTCTCCTTAGTTCTTTTCTATATACTATAACACTATTTAAGAAATTTTAGTAATACCAAAATATTGAAAACTGAATGAGGAGTAGTAATTTTAAAAAGTGTATTTTTCGACAAAAAAAAAGTCATAAAAATCCCCATAAAAAATATACTTTTTAATAAAAAGTGAATTTTTTTGCTAATTATTCCTTACAAGAAGATTCTTAAATAGTACACCAAAATTCATTACTTTAAAATCAATAATAAAAATTTTGGGTTTTTTCTTATGGGTCTCCCTTAAGTCTGTTTTCTGAAATTCTGTGGTCTAAACTCATTTCAAAAAAGGAACACTATAATAATGTTTGACAATGTGAATGCCACCCTTCATTAAAACTAGTGAACACTTTTTATTAAATACTAGCGAGCTACGCCCGCTAGCTGGGCCACTTTTTCCAAACGAACCTCGATATTAAGCAGTATAAAATAAGCAAAAAAAAAAAAAAAACATTTAATAAGCAAGTCTTGGTGTTCGAATCCTCAAGCACAAAAAAAAGTAAATTAAAGAGCTATGGTTTTATGCGCCCATTATCCCGTTAAAAATATGTGATTTCACACGGTGGGCGCTACGCGCACTTGAAAAAAAGATTGTGGATCGTGACAGGAAATATGAGTATATTTCCCTCCTATTCTTGTTCCTCCATTCAACCACTCATGTATTCATCCTATTTCAATCTCTAATATTTATCATTAAAGTTTAAAACCATTTCTAAAATAAATTCTATTTTATTTTTCCATTTATTAAATATCCAAGTTTAAATAAATTAAAGTTTCAGTTTAAACATTCTTTTTATTTATTTCAATGTTTAAACATCAACTTAAAATAAAATAAATCTTTTTCATTACTTACTTATTTATTACATGCTGTCAACTTCATAA
Organism: Maratus speculifer; assembly: GCA_964019185.1. Taxonomy (NCBI): domain Eukaryota; kingdom Metazoa; phylum Arthropoda; class Arachnida; order Araneae; family Salticidae; genus Maratus; species Maratus speculifer. The sequence goes on from OZ025300.1 coordinate 111,583,542, forward strand.
CAACTAGCGGTATTCGAGCTCAGCGTATTCCCTCAAACCTGCATTGTCAACATACGCCGATATTATCAAAGTTCAGACTGACAGATTACCGGGAGCATCGATAGATGGCGTAGCGTGTCTGCTACCTCCGACGCGTGCCTCTCCTTCACAGCAGCATACCATTGGTCCGTTTTCCCCGATCCTTCTAGAGATCGGATGTGACATATGACCAGAAGGAGGAAGTTACGTGAGGGGGAGTTGCCCAGGACAGGAGTCCGAACTATTTATATTCCCGGCGGAACATTCGCTTTTCGACTTTGACGGCAGCTAGTGTTGACAGGTTGGAAGTTTGTCTTTTTAATTGAAATGTCCCTTTAAGAGTGTTGATAAGAAAAACGTGAAGCGATGAATATCTTTAAGGAAAGTAGATTATATTTTAAATGTTTTTATTAAAAGTTAAACTGGTTTTTAATTGGAATTTAAGTCTTTTATTATGACCACTACTATTCTGCCGTGAACCTGGACTTAGTCTTGAAGCTCGTATTAGAAGATGGAATCTTTGGAGCGGGATGTTTGGCCGTGGAAATGAAGACCATGTGAGAACGTAAACATGAGAGGTCAGCCACCGGCAGTTAAGGTTCAGAAAGGCCCTTTTATATTTTTTTCAGATTTTTTAAAATAGTTTTTCAAAATGTTTTTAATCTCTCTTCTTTAAAGCCTTTTTCAATCTAGTTTTAATCAGATGTCTTTTTGAATTAATCTGGCCAACTCAGCCAGTTATTAAGTGAATCTTTTTCTGTGAATGTTGCTAGACGGTTCCAAAGGAACCGGGAAATATTTCTTTCCGTCTCCGTGTCACAATATCGATATGGGCAATAGTGGTCCGGGATCTAGGATATGGATGACCATGCCAGATGCCTGGAGTTGTTTATTGGCGGTGACACGTGAGATTCTTTTCAAATATTTTTCTATCTTTTCCTGAACCCGAAAGTCGGTAACCGCTGCGAGGTTCATTTGGAAATTAACTTTATAGATGGGAGATTCACTTAGCTTTTCTTTTTCTCCTTCCTCCAAACAGGTGTTGTGGCAGAACACTAGTTTAGGAATACACACTTAGTGAGAGGAAGTGTTGTATTAGGGAAATGCTAAAGTGGCAGTTTAGTGTTTCTAGGAGTCCAGTAAATAATAGAGTTGGCTTGACTAAGGTGTTTTTGATAAGTCTTTGGGAGAGGGATTTGACATGTAAAAATTTAAATAAAATATTTAAATTTCTTTTGGTCTTTAAAGTGGTGTCAGTGTGTTTTAAATATGTTTGGTCAACATGATGAATAGGGATGGATTGGATAAGGTATTTAAATAGTTTTTCAATTTAAATAGATATTATCTTTTGACAATTTAAATTATCATTTCATATATTTAAAATAAATTAAACATTAAGTTGAATTTGATTTAAAGTTAATTAAGTTAAAAATACATTTATATACATTTTTATATAATTTGAAATAGCCTTTTCTTTTGGTGCTCTAGATCATTAAACATTGATATAGAGTAAACGATGGAGAACTTATGTCATGTTTAAGAAATAGATTTTAATTGTTATTTTTTTGTTTTATTTTTAATGTTGCTCAATAAAGTTGTTATGTTTTTAAACTTGCTTTGTTATTGTAGTTATACACCTTTTACATAAAATTCTTTTTCACAGTTGGAATAAATTTGGTAGGGCTTTCTAATTCAGCTTTCGCTCCACTAGCGTGGAAACTCTGAAAAACACTTTTTAACACGATAGTGACACCTATCTTTGGTGTTCACTATCAGATCGGAGCCATACTCGCTTCGCGCCCATCGTCCCGTTAAAAATATTTGGTTTTGCACGGTTGGCGCTACGCGCCCATAAGACATTTTTTCGTAATTTTTGGTTCATCATCAGAATCAGATTTTTATGCAGATTCTGAATATGTAATCAGTATTTTTCTACTTTAAAAACTGTCTGCATGATGGTTTAAGAAAAAACGCGCAAAAAAAGTTTCGGTATATTTCGGCCTGTTTTATTTCTAAATTCAATATTTTAGAGAAAACTAAGGTAAATAATCGACGGCAAGTCAAAAAAATTGATGCGGAACAAAGCGCACCTTGTGCGGGGAGAAAAAGAGGTTTTCGGCTGGTTCTTCTTTTTTCAAAGGGGAAAAGTTCTAGTCATTCACCGCAAGGTGGCGCAGTGTAAGGCGAGAGAGCTCCTTTTGGAAAATGAGACCTTTTGCGTTCCATTTCCCGGACGGTTTTTTATTCATAACTTTTTTTAATTTGGTCCCACGGTCTCAAAAATGCCCGAAATGACTTTCCCGGAATTTTTCGAATCGAAAGACACCTCTCGCGACTTCCAACTCGCCCGCGTTGCGAACTGTAATCGGCTTCAAGCAGACAGAGGTGCACGGATTTTATTAGTATAGACTAGCGAGCTACGCCCGCTAGCTGGGCCAGTTTTTCCAAACGAACCTCGATATTAAGCAATATATAATAAACAAAAAAATTCATTTAATAAGCAAGTCTTGGTGTTTGAATCCTCAAGCACAAAAAAAGTAAATTAAAGAGCTATGGTTGTTATGCGCCCATCATCCCGTTAAAAATATGTGATTTCGCACAGTGGGCTCTACGCTCCATGGTCGCCATCGTCCCATTAAAAATATTTGGTTTTGTACGGTTGGCTCTACGCGCCCATAAGACATTTTCTAGTATTTTTTGATTCATCAGAAGCAGACTTTTACGCAGATTCTGAATATGTAATCAGTTTTTTTCTACTTTAAAAACTGTCTGCATGATGGTTTAAGAAAAAACGCGAAAAAAAGGGAGAAAAAGAGGTTTTCGACTGCTTCTTTTAGCCAAAGGGGAAAAGTTCAGGTTCTTCACCGCAAGGTGGCGCAGTGTTCTGCCTCAGAGCTCTGTTTGAGCACCGTTTGGGATTTGAGACATTTTTTGTTCCGATTCCCAAGGGGTTTTTAATTCATAACTTTTTTAATTTTGGTCCCATGGTCTCGAAAATGCCCGAAATGACTTCCCCGGAATTTTTCCAATCGAAAGACACCTCTCGCGACTTCCAACTCGCCCGTGTTGCGAACTGTAATCGGCTTCAAGCAGACAGAGGCGCACGGATTTTATTAGTATAGATGGGTGACTGTTACACATGTTTTCTTTATTCGTAAAGGTCTCAAAAATATTTTTTATCTCAATTAACAATATGAATTTTCCTGACACATTCAAGAATTAACTTTTTCCCTATTTATCTAAAGATTAACAAGTTCTCACATTAATGTTCCTAAATTGAATAGCACTCTTTTTTTCCCTAGGAATTGCATACAACTTATGTTACAGCTAATTGCTCTTGTATGACTACCATTTCATTGTTGTCATATCATGAAAATTAGCCAAAAGCATCAACTATATTATCATTTTCTAATAGATTAACCATAAAATACTATTTGATTCTTTAGGGATAATTACCTACAAATTTTATACTTTTATTAATAAATGTTTTATGTTAATATGCCAAAAAATAATTGATTTAGATTTGAAAACAGCTTTATAAAACATTAAATGCAATTAAATTTTTAAAGCCTAAATAATCATATCCAGGGGTGAGGAAATACATCATTTTGCTCGCCAGCAAGTGAATTGGCAAGTGAATTTTCTAGTAAGACAAGTGCATTTTTAGTTTTTGAAAAACTGTAGGCAATAGAGACATTATCAGACACGCTTTTTCAGTCTAGATATTTTAACTTTCCAAATTATTACAGTGTAAATATGGTACTAAGTTCTATCTTATACTAAACTTACCTTTGTTGTCTATATTTCTTAATATTATAGAAAAAAAAGAACCATCAATTTTATTAAGAAAAATTTTATAAGCACGTTAACTGGCATTCTAGATACAAAAGTAAAATGTTTATTTATAGGTTTATTATTTTCTTTTAAATTTTTAATATCTTTATTCATATTGTGTGTTTTTCTTTCCTCCTGACATGTGTAATGCAGTGAAGGAGTACTATATTATTACTTTTTTTTCTTCTTTGTATGCATTTTGTATTCTTATAATAGGATTAAATATTGTGTTTCATGCTGACAGTAAAATAAATCTACATTTTATTAATAATAAAAATGCAGTAGAAATTTTTTATAAAGCACAACTTCTTAGACATAAATAGGGAATTTTGCAACTAAGAAAAACCTGCATTCCCACATTGTAAAAAATTGCTATTCTCTAGGGACTAAATTTGATAAATTAATTCAATTTTATCTTCTTAATTCAGAACTTTTTAATGAACAAACTGTTATTATTATAGTAAGATTTTTGAAAATGAGTAATATAGTAATGAATGATTTGGTTCAGCCTTTTTTAGGCCATATTTATGAAGTAAATTTAACAGTGATTTATCCATACTAAAATTATAAATGGGAAAGTGTATGTGTCTGTTTGTTTGTCCGTCTTTCACAGCAAAACAGAACGACGAATTGACATGATTTTTTAAATGGAGATATTTGAAGGGATGGAGAGTGACATAGGCTACTTTTTGTCTCTTTCTAAACTCTCACTTTTCTAAAATGGGGGTGGGTGGGTGGAAGTTTGTATGGAGCATTTCACAACTTCAAGGTAGAAAGCTAAAGTGTTACTCATGGATTCCGATAGATGGTGCTGATATGTTTCTGAAACAAGATAACATTGTGTGTTCTCTATCTGTACTTAAGTGTGGGCATCGGCCCGCCCTTCACACTATAGTGCATACCAGGGTTGCAGAAAAGCCGGCTAAAATAAAAAAAAAGCCAGGCCAGTTGGCTTTTTTTTGGCTAAAATTGGGCTTTTTTGGCCATAATTGGCTTTTATACAGTGAAGCATTTTAATTATAAGCTACACACTTTTAAGTGTCTTTTAAGTGTCTTTAATTTTAATGATGTTTAATTTTCTTTGAGTTTAATAAATTTATTTATTAAAATGAAAAATTGGGATTTTAACTATGATTCATCATGAGAAATTCGGTTACAACCCAATTTTTCAATAATGAAGGCATTAATACTAGAGTAACACATTGATGGAGTTCCTAGTGGTTTATAGTCAGAATTGCAAATATGTCAGCTAAATTATAAAATGGTCATACCAAGTGGTTCAGATTCACATTGACCTTTAATCCTACTCCTGTTTTTCCATTTTTACTGCTTTATAAAATTAAAGAGGACTATGGTTATTTAGTTACATGTTTTATTACTTAACTAAATTTAAGAATTATTAAAATGTCATGTTTTCTTCCCTATAAACATTTAAAATCATACATTTAAAAAAAAAATTATTTTTGAAAATAGTATTTTGAATTATGTATATTTCATAATATATTATATTTCACAATTTATTCCAGTATTTTCAGTTAGCATAAGCATGACTATATTCATTCGTGCAAGTGGGCATATATGCACTTTTAAATAACCAAGAGCTATTCAAAATTTTAATTCAACAAATTTTATTAGAACATTTTTTGTTGTTGTTTAATTTTATATAATTATGTATTAAACTCTCCTCAAATACCGAATCCTTCCTAATTTCTCTTTCAACATTGTTCATTTTATGACTTAATCTTTACATATTGACCTGTAAGAATAGAATGTTTCCATGAATGCTTTCATGTGTTACATTTTGTCATAATTCAATTAAATATAATTCTTAAGAATGTGTAATATAAGTAGAACTATAAAATATAAAAGTTTAAAACACATTTTTCTGATTATATTTTCTTTTTTCCAAGATTTATATTTTTCAGACATAATGCCTTCACAGTTGACTTCTAGCGATTATAAAGACTTATTTATTTGAAATATTAAATAGAAATTTATAACTTTTATAGTAGTTACTTAAAAATGTATTAAAAATAAATCAATCCAAATTTAATATGGATTCGACACAAATTAACACTTTAAAAATAAAAGCCAGCTTTCTTAAAGTGATTAAACCAAAAAAAGCCGGCCAGCTTTTTTTGGCCCGGCTAAAAGTCGGCAACTCTGGTGCATGCTCTGTTATTTGACGATTGATTCACATTGATTTAACTGCTTTTGATGTTTGGCTATTTGTGTTTAGCTTTGCAATTTGATATTGTTGTCTTGGTTTGGTTTTCCGATTTCTGAAAACAAACTCTGTTTCGGATTCAGTTTTACTGTTGTTGTTTTTCGGATTGGATTAATTTCTTTAGTTTAGATTTATAATATTCCTGGACTTTTAAGGAATAAGACAATCGCTTTGGTTTTGGATTTAGTTTTGCTTCATGAATTGGTTTTGTTGTTTTTGGTTTAAAGTAAATATATATAAAAATAATAAGCAAAATTTATTTTCCACTTATCCCTCGAAAATTCTACGAGTTTTCAAAAGGTCGATTATATAGTTTGTCGTGTTTAACATCAGCAAAGCTGCATGCAAAAGCTAGTATTATATAAAAATTTCTAATCTGCACAATTCCAATGCAATTTAAGATACTCTATTGTATTTTGGGATGTTTCAGACACATTTGGCCTTGTTTATAATGCAAGTTTAATGATATATTGAATGTGATTTATGTAACATACAACTTCATGATTTTAAATTTGTTTTAAAAAGATCTTCTACTGTGAATACTTTTTCATTTTAGTTAATGTAATAAAACTTTTTTTTTTTTTAAATTAAGGCTTGATTTTTTTATATAAATAATAATAATTTTTTGGCCTGAAATTTTCATATATATATATATATATAGACGTGTAAATTAATTAATAATTAGATTAACTCAATTATTTCAGTAATATATGAAAGTGTCTTAACAACCTGATTACACTATCCAATATTTTGTTTGTACTTAAATGCACTTAATTTACATAGTTTTTGTTATAAAACGTTAAATAAAGAAGATTCACTATTGTACTCTGATGTATGTGCTATACTTATTACGAGTTCCTAAAAAATGATACTCTATTTATTTACATTTTTTATTATATTTAAGGGGGAAAAATTGTGATTGAAAACTAATACTAATTCAGTGTTGTTAAATGATTTATATATATTTGTTGTTGAATCACATAATTTTCATATTAATGTTTCTTTTACAGAAAAATGGGTGTGTATTTATTATCTGTTTGATATTTGTTGTATTAAGTAATTTTTTTTTACTAATTTTTTTTAGGCCTTAAATTTCTTAGAACTAAATGGTGCAGAATTTGGCATCAAGAAAGTCAAATATTTGCCTGTAAGTGGAGCATTTCATTCCAAACTAATGTTACCAGCAAAACATGTGCTACAGAAAGCTCTAAAAACTACACCAATAAAAACTCCTTTGATTCCTGTTTGGTCTAATGTAGATGCTAAGCGATATCATACACCAGATCATATTAAAACCAAGTTAGCAGAGCAAATTTGTGAACCAGTTAAATGGGAACAAATTATGCATGCAGTATTTGAAAGAGAAAAAGGAACTGAATTTCCCAGTACTTATGAGTGTGGTCCAGGAACAACATTAAAGACAGTCTTGCGTATGAATAATGCAGAAGCATATAAAAAATGTACAAATATATTAGCATAATCCAAGGTAAATAAATTTTATTACAATGTTATTCAGTTTCTTGAGTACTTCTGTAATATGATTAATATTGAACTTATAAAACTAAGTGTTGTATGTTCTATTTTATAACCTGAGCTTTTGGTATTAAAATGGGGAGAGAAATGAAACTGGGCTGAGAAAATTACCCATTGGCAGTAAAATCCAGGACAAAATCTAGTTGAGACAACAGCAAGCCCCACCATCGAATGGAAAGCATGATGCTAAAAGAGCAGAAAAGGAACCAGCCATCATCCCTTTATGTGGCTTTAGATACAAGAAAATCAATCAAAATTTACAGACAATCATTTTATGCTGGTTATAAAAAGGAAAGATTAAAATTTAAGAAAAAAAGATGATCATAAAAGCAAATAATAATACATTTTAACTATAATTAAAATATAATAATTATAGTTAAAATGTAATGTAAATTTTAATAAATGTTCTATTTATTTACAAAAAAAAAAAAAAAAAAAAAAAAAAAAAAAAAAAAATTCATTATTAGAAAAATAATACAGACTTCAATCCTTTTTGTTCACTATAACCAAAGTTTTAATTAAACAATGTAAACATTTGAATGGTAAAAACAATCCTTTCGTTAAACAAATTTTGACAGAAATTAAATAGGATGGCAACGTAATATTAAAATATAGATTCTATTTTTTTAGTAAGTTTAGTTAAAAAGCAAATAAGTGACAATTTTCTGAACAAAAAGAAAATATTATTGAGGAATAAAATATGCAGAGAAATCACCATACTTACATATTTTAACTTTATTTAACTTCACTATTTCTCACTCGTCTTTGCGATATTCAAACAAATGATCTTTTAAACAGAATCTTTTCCAGTTTTAGGCAGAGTTGTTATGATTTTGCCCAGCCCAAAAAACCCGGGTGGGTTTTTCCAGAAAAAACCCACTTTAAAAAAACCAGGAAAAAACCCAAGTTGGTTTTTTCAAAATTTCAACTTTAAATTACATATATAATGTATTTATATTACATATATAATATATTGTAATATATTTCTGAATATCAGTACACCACTCATAAAGTTTATAAACATCACCCCCACCCTAAAGAAAAGAAATGTCCTAATTATACCATCACAATTTTTAAAAGAAATAATTGTTAGTTAATCTCTGTAGCATGTATAAGTAACAAACAATTTTTTACCCATTAAAAAAAAATACTTTGATGTGTAATCCGTTCTATGTTATACAATAGAAACTCATAACAAAATACCATATATGCTTAGAATCCTAATTTAATTATGTAGCCATGTAGAATTACTTGGCTTATTCTATTATTTAGTAATAATAAAAAATACTTTATAAATTATTACTAATAATCAATTTATTACAATTTTGATTACTGTCATTGATATATGTCATATAATTGTAATAATCAATTAGCTACTTTAAATTTAGTAATAAGAAATTTTTTTTTTCAAGCATTCTCAACCACCTCCAATAAACCCCCAAAACCTGAAAAAACCCTGATAAAAACCCCAAAAACCCTGATAAAACCCCTGAAAAAACACAGTGGATTGGTTTTTTCCTGAAAAAACCCAGGTATTTAACAACCCTGGATAACAAAGGGGGAAAAATTAGTTTGTTATTGTTAAAATACTATAACTAGCACCCAATTTTTGAATACTCTCTTATACAACTTCATATTTTGATTTTTAAAGATTATCTCCCCAAGAAAAAAAAATTTCTTTTTATAATTTTATGAAATAAAATAATTTTATATAATTTCTTTTTATAATTTCTTTTTATAATTTTATAAAATGATGAGAAAAATGATCTCATTCACCTGTGATACATCATGAGCAGAAACACATTAAATAAAATCCATTGTAGTTTATTGTACTTTAGGATTTTTTTTTTTTTTTTGTATGTTTCATAAATATTTCTTAGAAAAAAAGATGGAATCCAAATCAAATTTATTTCATTACACCACAACTAGTATTAAAAAATGCTCTGATCACTTTTATATAGCGAACTATAAAAAATTTCTAATATTCGAGTGTTTTATACTAATGGTCTTCTTATGTATTTCTTTCATCTTTCAACAGGGTTCATATTCATCAGGGGATTATGGGATTCCTCGGAAAATCAGGGGATAGATTTTTGGTTCTAAAAATCAAGGGAATTTCAGGCAATCTATATTAATAAAATAACAAATCGCTCTGTATGTGTGTGTGTGTGTGTGTCTCCAATTAGTTAGCGAAAACTACGGTACGTACGAAGCTCAAAATTTTTCTGAGAGTAGCCCAATATCTCTCCTGATGCACCTGACGCTCAGAATTTCAAAATTCTATTTATTAACTGAGTAATTAATTAAATTCCAAACCTCACTCTCATAAAAAATCGCTTTTTTTTTTTTTTTTTTTTTTTTTTAAGCTTTTTTTCCTTTTATTCTCTTATGGTTGGTTGGTTGCATAAAATTTTCGCAGAAATAATTTAAAAAACTGGGACTGACCTTTAAAATTCATAGACTGGCAAACTGTCAGTTTAAATGAGGATTTTTTTTTTTTTATTACAGCTGCTGTACGCCATGGAGGAAAAAGATAGGTGGTGGCGAAGTAAACCGAAAAAAAAAAGGGTTTGCAACATGAAACCATTTATCGCTGAAATTTTAATGTCTCAAAATAAAGTACGAGGAAGAAATTTTGTATTAATAAGACGGATTGGAAGAAATGAATTACAGCCAGGGTTCGCACAGACTCCTTGGACTCCTTAGAAACTACTTAGAAATGAAAACGTTCCCAAGTAGTACTTAGAACTACTTAGATAAACAAAATACTTTTTAGAAACTCCTTAAATTGTATTGTGGTTTTGCCCGCAAGCGATATTGCTCCCGAAAAAGAAAAAAAAAAATGCGATTATAAAACGCACGGTAAACCTTTTATGCACGTCATTCATCAGAAGCAAAGCAGTGATTGCAAGGATGCCGCGGACGCGCTATAGCACGTAAAATACACAAAAAATAGGCGATGGGGCGCAGTAAAATAGCTCTTACGCGTCCCGTGGGACGCGTAATTTCGTTAAAAAAAACTCATAAAAATGGTGACTTTTGTTAAAAAATTGCGAAATAAGGACTATTTTTCGGCAAATTTCGTCAAATTCACGAAAAAATGGCTAATTTTCTCAAAAAATTTCGAAAAAAATGCAGAGATTTCCTCAAAAAATCGCGAAAAAACGGCAAATTTCGTCTAAAAATCGCGATAAAACGGCAAGTTTTGTCAAAGAATACGCGAAAAACGACGGATTTCGTCAAAAAATCGTGATAAACCGGCAAGTTTTGTCAAAAAATTTAGGAAAAGCAGCAAATTTTGTCAAAATTTTTCGATAAAACGACAGATTTCGTCAAGATACGCGAAAAATGGCCAATTTTGTCACAAATTGCGAAAAAAGGCAAATTTCTTCAAAAGATTCGCGAAAAAGCGGCTAAGTGTGTCACAAATCTCGGGAAAAAAAAACGGCAAATTTCCTCAAAAAAGTGCGAAAAAACAACAAATTTTGTCAAAAATTCGCGATAAAAGGAGATTTCGTCAAAAAATCGCGAAAAAAACGACAGATTTATTCAAAAGATTTGCAAAAAATTGCTATTATCGTCACAAAATCCCGAAAAATGGTTAATTTCCTCAAAAAATCGCGAAAAAACGACAAATTTCGTCTAAAAATCGCGAAAAAACGGCAAAATTCGTCTAAAAATCGCGAAAAAACGGCAAATTTCGTCATAATATTTGTGAAAAATCGGCAAATTTCGTTAAACAATTCTCGAAAAACGTAAATTTCGTGAAAAAAATCCCGAATAAACGGCAGATTTCGTCAAAAGATCGTGAAAAGACTCAAATTTTGTCAAAAGAGCATGGAAAAAAAAGTTAGTGCCTGAAGTGAATTTTCCTGTTCCAAAAGCTAATTTTCTTGCTTCAAAATTTTTTTTTTTTTTTTTTTGCAGCTATAAAAACGGATTTTTGCGATTCACTATCCATTTTTGACTGCTCCAAGTCTTTCTCAGGAAAACACCCATTCATTAAACAAAAAGTCTCATCACTTTACCCAACAAAAGTATTCTTTTTTTTTTTTTCTACAAAAATGTCTTTTTCTATAAATCAGTCTTGCCCCCTTTTTTTAAAAGAAATGCAAACAATAGTGATACTTGTTATCTTCTGCTTTCAAATGTTCAATACTTTATAGTTGTCTGAGCGAAGCGAAGTCTTTATACTCAGAGATACGTAACGATATTAAAATTCAAAAAAATTCTTTCGTCAAGCAAATCTCAAAAAGTACTTGTCGGATTTTGATTCTGTTTGTACCAATAGGTACCTATGAAGGTAATCTGGTGAATGCACCTACTTTTAAAAATTAATTCCAAATAGTTTAAAAGTTATATTAAAAAAACTGATAAAAAAGCACAATTTATGTGCATACGTCATAGAAATTTGGTGAGCGTGATTTTCACCGGCTGGACATTTTCGTAGATAACCGAATCAGTACATGGAGTAAATAGTAATCATTTTCGCACTCAGAAATATTGAATGCAATAAAACATTTTAAAATTTAATCATGCAGGAAAATAAAACTGTTATTTTTTTATATTAAAAAATGTCATAAAATCTTTGATTTTGAGATTTTGTGATAATCTCTTAACAGCACTTTTTGATCGCTAAAAGAATGTTTTACATATTTCGCGTGTGAAAATTAGAAACAATTACGTTTTTAAATAAAAAGTTTCTTTTATGACATCATTTTACCTTTATATTTGTTTTCATTGCATGTTTTCTTTTTACTTATATTTTGTTTGTGTATGGAAGTTAATTCTGGTCACTAATTTTTCGGCACGGATACCACAAGCGCATCAGATTTGGCGCAATTTTTTTCAAAGCCCATTTGGCGAAAACTATTTTCAAATAACGCTTACATACACATTTTAAAATTATTTTCTATTTTCAAAAAGAAGTTACAGTAAATAAAATAATAATAATAATTAATAACTATAAAAATAAATATTTTATATAATTAAAAGAAGGAAGTGAAAGTAAATAAACATTTTATGAGTAAATAAACAAATAATAAATAAAGCCGGGTTACCATCTCAGGTAAAATAATGCCATTTTGACGCCAATTATGTACCCTGGTGCATATGTTACATCTTTTCCCATCCTTTTTTTTATAAATTTCCTGTTGGCATACAACTTTGATATATGGAGTATGTATGCATACCTGGGAACAATACTGGAATTAGACATTGATTTTTTTTTAATTGGATCCAAAAAGGGGCAACGGGGCTATTTTTTAAAGTTTTATACAACTTATACTGCATAAAGGAGCCACTTACCTATTTCTATATACCAGAAGAAGTAAGTGGTATGTAAAAACAATTATAGTACACATAAATAAAATACTTGAGATAATGTACTAGAGATATAAGCACCGGGTTTGGCGAGATTTTTAATGGCAATACATATATACAACTTATACTGCATAAAGGAGCCACTTACCTGTTTCTATATACCAGAAGAAGTAAGTGGTATGTAAAAACAATTATAGTACACATAAATAAAATACTTGAGATAATATACTAGAGATATAAGCACCGGGTTTGGCGAGATTTTTTATGCCAATATATATATACAACTTATACTGCATAAAGGAGCCACTTACCTATTTCTATATACCAGAAGAAGTAAGTGGTATGTAAAAACAATTATAGTACACATAAATAAAATACTTGAGATAATATACTAGAGATATAAGCACCGGGTTTGGCGAGATTTTTTATGCCAATATATATATACAACTTATACTGCATAAAGGAGCCACTTACCTATTTCTATATACCAGAAGAAGTAAGTGGTATGTAAAAACAATTATAGTACACATAAATAAAATACTTGAGATAATATACAGGGGTTGGACAAAAATATGGAAACACCTTTTAAAATGCATGTTTGAAAAGAAAGATTGATTTTAATGAACTATGCAGATGGCGCTGGCGTTTTCGCCTACTGACGCCACCTATACAACTTCGTAAAATCGCTGCACCGTTCAGTCGTTGTTGGGGCACTGTTATGTGAGGTTGTCATTGCATTATGCCAGAGTTAACAGACTTCGAAAATGGCCAAATTGTTGGCGCGCGTATGATGGGTGCTTCCGTAAGCAAGGCAGCCGAGGTTTTAGTGTTTCCAGAGGTACTGTGTCGAAGATTTATTCCGCATATTTGAAATGCAGAAAAACATTATCCGCTAAATCACAGTGCGGACGAAATTGTGTGCTGAGTTATCGTGACAGACAATCATTAAGGAGGGTTATCGCGAAAAATAAAAAGATCACGGCTGCAAAAGTTACTGCTGAAACGAATGTCGTGTTACCAAACCCTGTGAGTACCAAAACAATTAGAAGGGAGCTTCATAAACAGGGAATTGCTGGCCGTGCTGCAATTGAAAAGCCTTTCATCAGTGATGGTAATGCATGTAACAGGAAAAAGTGGTGTTTAAGTCATAAAGCCTGGACTATAGAGCAGTGGAAGAGAGTAATATGGTCTGATGAGTCTTCTTTCACATTGTTTCCCACATCTGGCCGAGTTTACATCTGGAGAACGCCATCTCAAGCCTATAATACAGACTGCTTGTTGCCAAGAGTGAAGCATGGCGGGGGTTCAGTGGTGGTTTGGGCAGCCATATCGTGGTTCTCTTCTGGCCCCGTGATAACTATGTCAGGGCGTATTACTGCTCAGACTTATGTGAACATTTTGGCTGATCAAGTCCATCCAGTGGTACAAACTTTGTTCCCCAATGATGATGGTCTCTTCCAAGACGACAACGCCCCCGTTCACACAGATCACATTGTCCAGGACTAGTTTTCTGAGCACGAGGATGAATTGTCGCATCTTCCCTGGCCACCACAGTCACCAGACCCGAATATTATCGAACCTTTGTGGTCTACTTTGGAGCGGAAAGTGCGTTCTCGCTATCCACCGCCAACATCGTTATCTAAACATGCCACCGTTTTGCAGAAAGAATGGTACAATATTCCCTTGGCAAACATACAGAAACTGTATTTATCCATTCCGAGAAGACTGCAAGCTGTTTTGAATAACAACGGGTACCTTACACCATATTAGGCAAGGAAACGTGTTCTTTTAAAGGTGTTTCCATATTTTTGTCCAACCCCTGTACTAGAGATAAAGCACCGGGTTTGGCGAGATTTTTTATGCCAATTAGGCGAAAACGTCGTTTTGATTACCAGATGCATATAGCATGCTATAACAACAAGCTATTTATTTATTTCAAAATGAAAAAAAAAAAGGAATAAATGAAACATTCCCTGTTATTAAAAAAGATATAACAATCAATAAATGATAATATTTTTAGAACAAACAATTTATTATAACATTTATATGATAACCAGCATGTTAGGCAACTAAACGCCATTTTGGCACCAACTAGGTACCTCGGTGTATATAGGGCATATATGTGCCATATTTATTTGTAAAACTGAGCAAGAAAGTTTACCAGGTGTGTTTTCATAGGCGCTTATATCTTTTGGCAACATAGCGCACCTTTCGAAGCCAAAACTGAACAAAAGAAAAAATAATCAATATTTGAACCATTTTTAGGTGCGTTCGTAATTATGTAAATACGTAGCACCTATTGTTTTCGCTCAGTCCGTCCGTCTGTCTGTCCGCATATAACAACGCAAAAACTACCCAACCGAATCGTTTGAAATTTAAAATACATAATTATAACATAATTTTGCCGAGTCATTTCAAATTTTATGAAAATCGGATGGATAGATCGATTACAGGGACAATCAAAAGGATTCCGTTACATTACGGTCAATAAGGAAAAAAAGTTTCAAATGCATTTTAATAGTTTGAAATTTAAAATATATAACTATTGCGTAATTTTGTTGAGTCATTTCAAATGTTATGAAAATCGGATGCATAGATCAATTACAGGGACAATCAAAAGGATTCCATTACATTACGGTCATTTGGGAAAAAGTTTCAAATGCATTTTAATGATGTTACATTCATTCGAACATAATAGAATTGGCATGAATCTATGAAATATATACTAAAATATGCATTCTGTACAACCTGTGATGCAAATAATTTTTATTATTAAATTACAGGGCCACAGAAAAGTATTCCACTACATAATACTATACTGGGAAACATTGTGTGGGACGTGTTTTAATTATATTCAATTATTTCACATTTTATGAATAAGATATACGTTGCTGAAGTGTAATAAAAATTACTTCCTGCATATTTACAGAAACGTAAAGATTTCGATTACTATACTGTATCCGGAGTACGCTCTACTATATCAGCAAGATCTGAATATTTTTAAAACTTCGTTATCGTACGAATGCACCTCATTTGCTACGTTCACGTGCAATTTCCAACTTGTTTTTTAATGTAATGCACATTTTGTAATCAGTAGGCTCGATAATCAGAGCTCGTTTTTTTTGCTTTAAAAGATGATATTTCATACGACGTCTTTTTGGGATTCGTAGTTTTTCCATATTTGATAGTATGTGTCTACTCGTTTTGTACCCTTTTTTGTAACTTTCTTCTTTATTAACAGCGGCATCTGGATTTCCGATTTAAATAAAAATTCTTCTAAATACAAAGAATTTTGTTAAAATAAATAAATAATAGGAAATGCGGACATCTATTGCTCAAAACACAAAATTTTTCCTATTGAGTTAATAAAAATCAGTAAAAACATAATTTTTATGATAATAAAAAGGTGACTTATGTAATAACAGAGTCATATATTATGTACGTTATGGATTAAGTATGAATATTTCAATGAAAAGTGATATTTCAAAAGTATTATGAAATTAGTTAAAAACCATTTATTTTAAACTAAATGAATAAAAGATTTATATTTTTAATGAAATAAATGGGATTTGAAAAATTATTGGAAATTTATCACCATAGATGTATCAATATTACAATCAGTACCTTGTATGCAAAATGGAACAATTAGCACAACTTTTTGTAACCGAAAAATGATCGTTGCTTTTTTTACGGTTAAAAAGTAGATTACGAAATATTCCTATATAGAGATGCCAAACCCTCGCTTATTGCATAGCAGAATTTTCTTATAGGAAAAGTTATTTTTTAAATCCGCTGAATGTTCCAATTTAATAAAACATTTTCTGTATTAAAATACCGGTACCCAAAATGCCGGAGACTTGGCAGCTCTGCCTATAACATTTTAATTAATCACGGTATTTTTTTTTAAGTGGATTCAAATTTAGTGAAGACAACGTTTTTTGGCCGAAAGCAGCTTTTTTCCACATGTGTAACTACGATACAATTCCTTGATGTTGACTTATGAATGTTTTGACTTATGCTATTTTTGCTTCCTTTCATTTATTTATTTGAATTTTAAATAAGATGACTCAAAATCGTGTTTTTTAAATATACGAAAAAAATGCATTTTGAGAGAGGGCGAAAAGGACAATATTTGGCGATTTATTACCTGCGTTTGGCTAAGTGTCTTACTACTTTGTATTTAATACTCTTCACAATACTTCGCTGTTATATGGACTTAGGCGCTTTTATAAAAAGCTTGACGTAATTCGGGCTTAAGAAAGTGAGTTTTTTACTGAATAATACAAATAAATGAAAAATGAATACTAAGAAATACTAATAAAAGAAAAATGAAGCATTATATTGAGTTATGTATATTTAAAAATTCATCTGCTAGCACTAATTAGATTTAATGTCTAATTTAATGTCTGTGAATATAATAGGAGATAAATAGCTTTTGATTCTGTATTTCTATGCTATAAAAGCATTAACGCTTGTGTGTTTTTCGTTAGCATTGGGAGTACCTAGCCGATTTAAAAAATAATGTGGGCAAAAAATGTTGGTAACCATCTTTGCTGCAAAATATACTATATTTTGCGTAGGAACAATAATCACCATCAATGCACGAGCGAAAAAAGTTCTAAAATTGAGAATTCTTTGATGTTGATATGACTAAAAATTTAAAATTTTTTTTTTGGTGGCAACTTTTAAGATATAATATTCTTGTTATGAACGATTTCTAAAACATTCGACAATTTAATTTCACATATTAAACATTTTTTTTTCTAGAAAAAGTTTTAAACCCAATTTATTGAGAATATTGCAATTTCTAGGATACTGTTGGGGTCAGAAACTATAACTTTGGCATCACAGTAACTTATAAGATGTAAGTGCTTGCTTAGGACAAATTTTTAAAAAAGTATTCCTTAACTCTTATCGACAACCTCATTGCGTCCGTGGAAAACAGATATTCAACATTATAAACTATTCGGACGGATTTCACACCATATAAAATATACTCCATTTCTCTTCAAATATAATAGTTTATGTTATTTATAGTTTCTCAAATCGGTGCGAAGCTTCTGTTTATGCTCATGACATCATTTCAAAGAGCTATATTTCCAATATAGGAAAATTTGGTGTATTATTTTCTGTATTACTTTTAATATTTTGCGTATTTCCAATTTTATATCCATGCATGGTTTGCTTTTCTTTTATAAAAATAGTATATGCAACAAGATTTTGTAG
Organism: Maratus speculifer; assembly: GCA_964019185.1. Taxonomy (NCBI): domain Eukaryota; kingdom Metazoa; phylum Arthropoda; class Arachnida; order Araneae; family Salticidae; genus Maratus; species Maratus speculifer. The sequence continues at coordinate 111,601,702 of OZ025300.1, forward strand.
TTCTACGATTCGATATGCTTATTTTCATCATTATATTTTATCACAATGAAAGACCAATTAAAGGTAACATCTCATTTTCTTTACTTATCGCAAGTTATTAAATATGTATTCTCAGCAATATCGATCAGACTAATCCCTCTGAGGGAAGTCCTAGTTAAATTTGTATCTTGCAAATTTATTTTTAAAGAAGTAAAGAAAATTTCTCATAATTTTAAAAACAATTAATATTGGTTTTATATTTTTATTTATTATTAAAACAATAATTATTGAATTTCATTTTTCTAATGCAAATGAACAAGTTCAATTTTTGCATCTAAAAATATGACTCATTAGTGGGGATCAGCTTTTGTTAAAAAAGCACCCAAGATTTTTCAAGTCCTGCGGTATCCCTGGATTGGTTGGGATCATACTAATAGCCACCAACGAAATATGGCAGATAAAATGCTAATTTCGTCTGAAGACCGCGGGAAAATGTCGATTTCGTCTAAAGATTGCAGATATAATGCCGATTTCTTTAAAAAATCGCAGGAAAAAATGACGATTTCATCAAAAGATTGCGGGAATAAAACGGCGTTTTCGAGAAAAAAATCATATAAAAATGCAAATTTTGACTAAAAACCTTCAAAAAAACATCGATTTCATAAATAAGAAAAACAGGAAAACACCGATTTTATCAAAAGATCGCAAAAAAACAACGATTTCGACAAAAGATTGCAAACAATCGCCAATTGTGCTAAAATATCGCAGATAAATCACTGATTTTATCTGAAGATCGCGAGTACCCCCCCCCCCCCCCCCACCCCCTCGGCTGTGCAAGTGCATGCCACATAAATAACAACAAAAGTGGCAAGTCTTTAAATTTTTTATGTACTCCTTGGATTTTTTCTTCCCAACTCTGTATGAACCCTGATTACAGCTGAAGCATATTTTAAGAAAAAATAGTAATTTTTTTAAATGGTTTTTTCTATTATATTATTTATTAAAATAAATGTTTGTTTTTAAAATAATTGAAATTGGAAAATTAAAAATAATTAAATGTCAAAACAAAATTAAGTAAAATATTGAAAACATATGATTTGAAGTAAAAAATTGTATTACTAAAAGTTTTCCCTTTTTTTTCAGAAATTTTTAATACTTTATAACATAGATGAAAAATGTTTATGATTTAACAACATATTAATAATTCCATGTCAATATATAAAAGATAGTGATGAAAAGATTCTTTTAAAATCATGCATGAACACTTAAATAATAATATTAATCTAAAATCCAGATTTCAGAGTGCAGACGATTTTAAGACATTAACGAAAGAATGTTGATTTTTCAAGCAAAGTCTTAAATGATGCTTCTATATTGATATTTCAAAGTCATGTGATAAAAATAATCAAATAATTCTTGCCTATGATTGATCTAATTGTATCTTTCATACATTCTGATCATGTATTACAGGCAATAATGGCACAAACGTTATTTTTGAAACGAAATTTTAGTCATCTATTCAATAACAGTTTAAAAGGTAAAAAACAAAAACAAAGAAATACTGGTTTAAACCAGTTTGATTTAATCGGAGTACCAAAGCACATGGTTTTGTTGGTGCTTATTTGGACTTAATGTAGCGGTTTTTGGAGTTACATTTTTTGCGTCACCCCAAGACATTATACTGCCACTCTATTAATTTCTTTTAACTATATGGTTGTACACATATTTTTGGAATTTCGAACATTAGAATGTATGAGTCATCAGCTGTGTTGCAGTAAAAAACATTACACAACACTTTTCTATGAGCTTATTTTTTAAATCATTGATTAAATTTAAATGTGTTCTATTCAATTTAAAATTGTAATATGGCTTTAATTTGTTTTTAAAACAAACATAAAATAGCTGTTTGGCGTATAATTGTATCCGCAAACGATTCATTCACCATAATAAATTATCAAATAGCAAAGTAAATTATCTATCAGAAATAGCCATAAAAAGAATAGTAGCAAAACTGATTATAACCTTAATGTTTAGACTAATTTAAACATAACCCGATCCCAACCAGAAAAAATAGACCACACTCCGATCCGTGATACACAAAATTTCCGTGAATATAAACCTGACCCTGATCTAAAAATTCTGTTTGGAAAAAACTATGGATTTGATAACTGACCCAAACCAAATCTGAATCCCACAAAAATGTTCAAATGAAGCATAACCCGATTCAAACAAGGAAAAATAATTTTCATGGGCATGAAACCTGACCCGAACCTAAATATTTTCTTTAAAAAAAAACCCGAAATATGACTCAAACGAAATCTGAAACCGATAAAAATATTCCAGAGAATTATAACCCGATCCGTGCAAGACAAAATACTTTCCATGGTCACAAACCCGACTCAAACCTAAAAAACTCCGTTTGAAAAATCCTGAACTTTGACCCAAACCACATCTAAATCTGACCAAAGTATTCGAAAGAACCATAACCAGATTCGAGTAAGACAAAATAATTTCCATGGACATGAACCCGATACGAACCTAAAACTCCCATTCAAAAAAATACCTGAAATTTGAATCGAACCAAATCTGAATCTGACAAAACTATTTCAAAAAAACGCAACCAGATCCAACAAGACAAAATATTTCCATGGACATGAACACAATCCGAACCCAAAAAATTTCTTTGAAAAAATCGCGAAGTGAACAAAATCTGAACTTGGCAAAAATATTCCAGTGAAGCATGTCCTTATTCGAATAAGACAGAATTATTTCAGTGAACACACAAGAACCCAACCCAAGTAAGACGAAATAATTTCTATGGACATAAACCCAACTCGAACCTAAAAAATTCGATTTGAAAAAAACTGAAATTTGACCCAAACCACATCTAAATTCGACCAAAATATTCGAAAGAATCATAACTGGATTCGAGTATGACAAAATAATTTCCGTGGACATGAACGAGATCCGAACCTAAAAATTCTATTTGAAAAAATACCTGAAATTTGAATCGAACCAAATTGGAACCTGATAAAAAATATTCCAAAGAATCATAACTGGATCTGAATAAGACAAAAAATTTCCATTCAGATGAACTGAATCTGAACCTAAAAAATTTCTTTGAAAAAATCACGAAATCTGAACTTCAAAAAAAATATTCCAGTGAAGCCTGTTCTTATTTGAACAAGGCAGCATAATTTCCGTGAACACGCAAGAAAACCCAAACCCAAAAATTCCATTTTAAGAAAAAAAAAAAAAAAAAAACGAAATCTGAATTGAAACAAATCTGTTCCCGACAAAAATATTCCAAAGAACCATAACTGTATCCGAGCAAGGCAAAATAATTTCCATGGACATGAATACGACCCGAACATTAAAACTCAATATCAAAAAATACCTAAAATCTGAACCGAACGAAATCTGAACCTGACAAAAATGTTCTAATGAATCATAACCAGATCCAAACAAGACAAAATAATTTCCATGGACGTGAAACCAATATATGGTTTGGTAACATTTAGGTTGCAATTACATTATGGTAAGTCTTTGATTATATTTAATTTCCTGTTAGGTTACAGTTAGGTCACGGTTAAGTTAAAGTTAAATTGCATTTATGTTATGGTTAGAATAAGGATATGTTACAATAAAGTGAAGGCTAGGTTACATTTATGTTATATTTAATTTACGGTAAGGTACTGTTAAGTCAAAGTTAGGTTACAGGCAGGTTATGGTTACGGTACAAAAGTTTACGGTTAGGAATTTATCCATAGAGTGAACATTACGCATGATTTGATTAAAAATAACACTTACTTTTGTTAAATGGCTCTGAAATTATAATACTACATACCAACATTTTAGCTACCAGCAAGTATCGATTTCATTCATGGTATAGTCGGATTTAGAGTGATATAAATAGTTTGAAATTCAAAATATTTCACTTGAGATTTCTATGTGAAAAAAAAAAATTAGTTATGTGACTTAACAGTGATTTTTGAAAAATATCAACACTTTAAGACGAAAAACACGCAGTCGTTAGATACATATTCCCTCCCGCGTTTCTTCATCGCTCATTTTGAGTATTTTTAAAGCTTAACATTAGCTGTTTTTTAAGCCGATTTTTCACACAGTCAGTGGCCACGTATTTCAGACAATGCATTTCTGCATGTTTCGAGTTAATGATAAAATCCTAAAAATTTCAAGTTCGTTTAATATTGTTAATACGGACCCGGGCAACGTCAGGCGAGTCAGCTAGTAATATAAAAAAAAAAAAAAATCTCAAACCTGGCTAAATGACTGACTACTCTGGGAAAATGGGGCAATTGTTGCTGTCTGGCTGCTTTATTTCAGAAACTGTTTTTTCTGTGTCAGTCTGCAGCATACTAAAATTTGTCTGTGATCCAACAGTGCTAGACTAAGCCTACTATGACAACAATATCCCATAATATAAGAAAAATTTACCTTTATAAAGAACATATAATAAAATTATGAAACAAAAAACATAAATCTAAAGACTCAAATTGAATTTCAGCTTTTTTTAAGCCCAGTCTTTCTTTTTTAGCTGATGGATTAATCTATAAGATTTAAAATAATCTCAGCACCCGCTGACATGTTGGACAGTTTCTTCTACTGAGTGCTTTATGCTATGCAATTTATCAACATCCATTCAGTCACTAGACACACATTCTAATATTGTGAGGTTTTACAATAGTTAAAGAGGAACTTAAGAAAAATTAAGCACATTTTAAAATTGATATTGGCACTTGGAGTCTTAATATTGTTCATAATGCTTTTCAAAGAAGTACTAAAAGAATAAAGTGGAAATTAAATTCTTGCAGTAAGCTTAAAAGTTTTTAACCCGGGAGAACTTGCTAGTGAGAATTTCTCTCATCATGCCCAACTGTTTTTCTTTTACTTTACATTCACTTATTATCATCTTTTTTTGGTTGGCTTTGTACTTTTATTGACAAAAGAGGTAAAAGTAATAGAAATCACAATTTGAAATTTTATTAAAATGAAAAATGTTTTAAATAAGAGTCTTAAAAAAGGTACGGTGGAGAAAGAAAATCTCATGTAGCGAGTTCTCCCGGGTTAAGGACAGCTACATAAGTCATACAGATTTCATTTATATTTTAGACAGATTAATGTGTAGTTTTGTTTATATAGGTGATGTATAACTTTTATTTTTGAGATTACCTTGCTTTTATTTTATCCTGAGAAGGTAAAGATGTCATGATAGTGGTTTAAAACACGCAGTTAATTATTGACATGGAAACATTGTATATCCTGGAAAATATATCAGAAGATTTTTTCTTTGAAAATGAATATGAACCCTGTTCGAGGTAATTGAACTTTAAAATGGGAACCAAAACAGGAATTTTGTTGTTAAAAAAGGTGCTAGTGATGAGTTTTTTTTTAAACTCGCACCCTTTAAAAAAATGAGTATTTTTAGTTTTTACTTACCAAGAAAGAAATGAAAAAAACAAATTTGGATGCTTCTAAATCTACCAGTACTAAACTACAGAAAATGTAAATCTATAAATTTTTATGAAAGGATTGCTATTAATGAAAACTATTCCAGGCTCTCTTTGGAAACATCAATGACTTTGTTTCTGTACTTTTTATAATGGCAAATTTATACCTCCAAGAAAAATTTTAGTTATGTAGTATTTGTGTCCCCAAAAAACTTGACAATATGTCCTGATTACCATTATTTAATAATAGGTGATATTTCTTTTTCTAACTCCTTCCAAATCAAAAATGTTTGAGATAACCTCTTACAGAAAAATGTACTATTCAAAATTTATTACAATTTACAGATATTTTGATTATTATTATTTTTTTACATTGCGCTCCAGATCTATAAGGGCATTATGTCTCTACTGTGTTATGCATTTGCATATGTGTATTGCTATTAATATTAAAAGATGATTTTCTGGCAGGTTTTGAACCATGTTAATAATGGCACCCTTCATTGATTGCTAAAAGCTAAGAACTTGCCTTTGCTTTGTAAAAGGTTGGACAGGCCTGGCTTATAAGAAGTCAATCGCCGGTCTCACATTGATCATTTTGCAATAACAATGTAAAACATCATTATCTAAAGAATGTTTTTAATTTTGCTCCTCAAACTCCTCTGCTACTTCGAAGACTTTCAGAGTTATACAGGCACACAGCTATTACTTTGATAATGATAAAGAAGATTTTGTGCATTTTTAAAGCAATGTGGATTACAAAATTCATAAAACAACTTCAAGATGTCTTCAGAAATCAGAACAAAACAAGTAGCATTTAGGTTCCCTCCCTCCCTGAGTTTACAGTTTTCAACTTTCATTGCTGGTATAACTTACACATGGTAGAAGTTATTTAAAAGCCAATTTTATTGGCATTGAAATTATTCTATGATGCATCAGCCCTATTATTTATTTTTGCAGGGTCTATTTACTAGGTCTGTCAAAGTTTATTTAATAGGCTCCAAACTGCATTTTCAAGATTAGCTCAAACTCAACCTATAAAAGATAATTTTAATAAATCCATTTTTCTAATGATTACCAGAAAGCCATTATAAAAGAATCTGTTAAAATAATTGCTAATAAAAATATAGCTTGTAACAATGCACTATAATTTGATATCGTGGATTTTGGAAAGAATTGCTGCAGCAAAAACAAAAAGCTTGTTTTGTTGGAAATTTTGGAATACCATTATCTGCATTTTATCTACCATACAACCTTTAAATTACAATGATCTCTTCTAGACAATTCTTGAATAAGTGAAATATATATATATATATATATATGATTACTGATGACTGCCTATTTTATTGAGAAGGCTTCTTGTTAATTTTTTCTTTTAGCTCTTTTTGGAGGTCCATTTAATTCTTTCCAGCATTATTGCTGCTTTGGACTTCAGCTTATGGTCATGAATCTAAGTCAACATTTCTCTTACTAGAAATGTGGAGCCCATGGCTCCAGAGACTTGATAATGAAATCGTCTCAATTGTTAAACTTGTTCTTCTTAAAACATCTATAAATCCTTTCATCTGAACGTATTTATAATGCCAAAGTAATTTTTTTTTTCTAATCTAAATTAAATTATTTAATTTGAAAATTTTGTCAAAAAGGGACATTTGTTGTAATTCGATTCTACTGTTAATTCAAAACTGCAGATCATATATAGAATAGCACAAAAGTATTCAACTACCTTTTTGACTATGGGCAGTAATTTCTAAACTTGGGTATTTAAAATATGGTATGTTTTATTATTAAAATTATTTATACATTCCTGAAATTAAAGTAAACCAAAAGAAGATACTAGACATGTTTGTATGGTGATTTGTCTACTAGCTTATTTGTTTTGCATATTTTATTAGAGATTATTCCCATGTTTATAAATGTTATTGGAAATATTACTTTATACTATTGTAATAACTAAATGAAGATTCAAAGAAAAAAATAATTACAGTCCATTTTTATGAAATTTGTGAAGACAGTGTCATCTAGGCTTGGGAGGCATACTACTATTTGGCACCCTTAGATTGAGGCAAGAAAGAAGATAATGTTTTGAAAAACATTTCACTCTCATAAAAATCATTGAGTAGCTATCATTTAACTAAACAAGGCTACTATTGCTTTTCGCCTAAATCTTCAAAGTACGTTATTGACAGATGCTTGAAAATTTAAAATTTTGGGGAATTAATTTATAAGGTTTTTTTTTACAAATTTTATTTGAAAGTACTTAATTTTGCTCTATTCTATAGAGTAAAGATAAAAATTATATAATATTTAAAAAGAAAATATACGCAATCAAAGCAACAGCAATTCTTGTGTTATTGACAGAAGGATTGACATGTTTTTACTTCAAGTAATGAGCAAGACAGAAAAAGTTTTATATATTTTAATAGCTACTCATTTGTTTTAACAAAGATTTCTTGTAATACAGAAGGCAACTTGAAATATACAACTCTTATATCCACAATAACAAAAATCTGCATTGAAATTTTAAGTAAAATTAACTTGAAAAGTTCACATTTAAAACAAAAATACAATACTTAAAAAATGAAAATATGCTTTCATTTTCAAATAAAATTCATTTTAACTTTGAATGTCAAAATTTTAAATTTTCAAAACTCTCTTAGGTCTTGAAAATTTAAAGATTTTCAAAATTAACGCACTCCTGTTTCATACATTTTATTGTATTTGAAAGTAAAGAGATGAATATGATAAATCTATAATTCTCAAATGTAAGCAAAACTTTTTGTATTAAAAATATAGTTAATTCTAATTCACTATGTGCTGTTAAGCATAATTTAACTTTTCTTGCTGACTATTTAAAAAACACAAGTATGATAAAACATTTCATTAATAAAAAACATTCTAGTATGCATGCGCTACACCACATATTGTTTCAAACTGGGAAGAAACAAAAGTAACATTGAATCATTTACAGTTGAGGAAAAATAAAAATTTAGAAAACAAAGTAATATCTTTTAAGACTAGATGAGGATTTCAACAAACTTACCTTGAAGTGAATTTTGAACTCAAACAACAACTAATTGTATATTTCAATAATTGTGAAAATTTTATTAAAATAACTAAAACACAACATTTTTAAAAACTAGAAAATTAATTCATAACATTTCTTTATGACAATGATTATTTAAAGCTTTTGATAATGATTTTTTAGAGCATCTAAAATCCACACCATTTCTGGTCTTGAGCAATATTTCCTTTGATATATATGCAATCATACAACAAAACCTCCAGTACATTTAAATAAACATTAAGTAATCTTCAAGCTAAAATAGAGATTGAAATTTTACATTGAGAGTTTAATTGGTCAATAACCATAAAACAGAGCAGAAAAGGAGGAAACTGGCAGCAAGCGGTGCAAATTTAAGGTCTCTTACTACAGGTAACTAAAGTGCCATGTAGAACAGGTGCTTGTACAAACCATTCATCACAGAAATGAGCTAATCCACTTTTTCTTGTTTAAAAATATTTAAGTATCTAGGAAATCATACTTTCTCACCAACTAATGTCTAATGGTTAGGTGATAGACATTAGTTATAGTACAAGGTATAGGCTGAGATTGTGAAGCCTGGTACATATGTTTATAGACCCCTACATGACCTTTAAATGCATATACTTAATACAAAATCAGGTCCTCTCATGCTTAGGACCAAGTGTTTTCTTTGTCCTACTCCTGCATTCATTCATCCTAGGATTCAATTCCAAAATTATACTTTAATCTTTGTAGTAGTCAGAATCACTTTTTAAATGAAAAGATCCTGGACCATTTATTCACCAGTTTGAAAGAAAAAAAATAATCATCATTAAACCAGTAAACTTCATCAATCAATAAATCTCCCACAAAAAACAGGTGCAAGCCAAACTATCTATAAGCCAAAAATGTACAAAAAATTCTTAATTTCAATTTACGCTAACCTTATTTTCAAAATAAATGGTTTATATGACATACAAATAATGTTCACATTAAACAACAACAATTAACAGTGTTCTCAAATTCTGCCATACAATAAATTAATTGTCATTATATATATTTTTTAATTTAATGATAATAAAATGGAACGGTGTGCCATCAGTTCAATTTAAAAGCACAACCTTTCTTAAAGTTTTGGCACATTATAGAAAAAAATTATAAGAAAAACAAACAGAAAATATTATAATACAAAGATAGCTCTCATATATAATTTAATCATACACATTTTGAAATATAATTATTAAATTTTATAAATAATAAAATTAATATAAGTTGCAAATGAAATACAAGTCAAATTGTGATTGTTAAAAAAGAAAAAAAAAAAAAATCTTACTGTCATTTAAATGTCCAATCTTGAAAACAGTGAATATACAGCAAAGTCCTATTATCACAAAGCCGATGCAATAGAAATTCCATTATAAAGTTGTTTCCAACATTCTCTATTAAAATCCTCATTGAAATGTAATATCATTATAATGAAATTTCATCACATCAAATATATATTTTTTTAACGGTCCCATTGAGTTCGTTCTAACAAGACTTGAGTGTATTTCAATTTTCAAAATAATTTTCATGCATGAAAAGAAATAACACAGCAGGTAAAAACTATTTTCTCAAATTAGAATTGTAAATTATGATATATCATCAGATAGTTTCATTATAAAGTGAGGTATCTATGTTTTTACAACTAAAATCAATTTATTAAAATCCATTTTCTATGCCATGTTTAGTATGAACACACTTAACATACAAATGCCTTTACATTTAATTTCTACTGTTGAACACAATATAGGGGCTGTGGCGAACAATATTTCATTGAATATTGCAAATTTATTGTCAAGGATCTACAAACATAAATAATCTTACAAGGACATTTTTCATATATACATTCTCAAAAAATGTTTGAAAAAATACAGAATACAACACTGGTGCTATTATTCTCCAATCTATTTTTGATTTTTTGTAGAAAGAAAAGCATTTATAAGTACAAAATATCACACACATTCAACATTCACAAATGCAACAAAAAATGGGATATTATAATTGTCTTTTCACAAAAACAATTAGATGCAAAATAAACCAAATGCCTTTGCAATGTTTCATAGATGAAAGAATTGCAGCACAGAAAATGAACTTTAATAATATATTCTAAAAGTGCAAATGCATTAAAATTCATTGAACTGTAATGTTCGAATGAAAATAGTAAAATACGTGATAAACTTAATACAGGTAATTGTAAAACCCTATGACAAATGATTCCTCATGATGAATTTATTTACAATTCCTAATGTTTAAAATGCACCAATCATGTATACAGAAAATTATTTTAAATTTCTATAAATGCACTTTTAGAAATAATTTTAACTGCTTTCTTAAAACTAAATCAAAACCATTTTCACAAACTAATATTTTTTAGTACATCTCAAAAATGTAATATAAAATAAAATATAAAACTAAACAGAAACAACAATAATATAACAAAAATTCAGTATAAAATTAACATTCAACTTTACAAAAGTTAAATAATCTATAAAAATATTAAAATTAAATAAAAAAAAAAAACTTTCAGCAGTTCAATCATACAATTAATTTCATTTATTCACTTTAATACAAACTATTAACAGAAATTTTAAGACATATTTAACACTCACATTTAACAGCAATACTATAATAAAATTTACAATTTCAATGAATATAAAATTACTTTCATATTTTTTTAGCTTTTTAATTGCTCAAGGCAGTCATTCATCTGTACAATCAGATGAACGTATTTCTTTTGAGATTTCACCTTTTTTGTTTAGTGTTTCTACAAAAAATAGTCAACTTTGTACAACAGGGTAGACTTAACAATGAGACACTTGTTCTCAACATAACTGCTGAGACATAGCACAAAAACACAAAGTCAGCTGCTCCGATCAACAGTCTGCAGATCCTGCAGGGCACTTGACAAAATTAAAAGTACAGCATGTTTTGTTCATAAGTTGAAATTCTGCAAGCTAAGAACTTGTGCAGAATAGTTTTAGTTTTCTCAGTATCATTTGGACAACAAACAATGGGAAGCCTTTTAGTAGGAAGCAAGTTAATCTAATCAAGAACCAAACCCATCATCAGGTAGTTCTTCTTCACCTTCCCACTGCTGTAATTGTCATGCAACAAGTCCTAATCGCATGACTTTTGCAGATAGAAATGTGTGAAGTGTAAAAATAAAAGGCTTTGGTGACTGCAGTAAATCTAATTCCTGAAACAAAAAATACATGAATAAGTATACACATTTTAATAATTAAAAAAATGGGCACTTCCTTTTTATAAAATTCTTGGTATAAATTGCCAAATATAAGCAACAGTAAGAAAGTGTTCAAATTGATTGGTGACAGTGAAATTTTTTTTAATCTGCACATAGTCTCTCTCTCTCTTTCTTTAGCAGCTATATTAATATTGATTTTTAATTGTATTTTTTCCAGTTTAATGTTTGTTATTACAAAACTGCTATTTGCTACTAAAATGTTACTATTTTCAGCTCCAGGAGGTTAAGGCAAGGTTTTTAATGAAAGAAGACTTAAAAAGGAACTATTTTGTAAAATAGCAAACTTTTTTAAAAACTTTATTCTAGCTTATCCAAATAAATGTTGCAAAATCTTTATCAAATACAAAACAACAATGAAACAATTTTACTATTCCAATACTATTTTTTCTGATGTTCAAGACCTTAATGGTACTTTTCTTGATTAACACTGTCTATTTCATTAATTTTTTCTTTAACTTCTTTGAAATGTTATCATTGTCTTTCCTAATAGAAAAACATAAGTAAAAAGGAATAAGTTTTAATAATGTATTTGTAAATCATCATTTGAAAAAAGGCACTTTTGAATATCCCATTTAAAACATTGAAAGCCCAATTTTGTAATTTATTAGCCCAATGTATTTACTTTTATCACGTTACTTAATGATCATCTGTCAGACTTTTGTAATTTATAGAAACTGAAGACAAGACATTTTATAGAATATTGGGTGTCGACAAAAGAGTAAAAAAGATTTTTTGTAAAAATAAATAAATAAAATAAATAATCTCAAAATTAGATAAATTAAAGAAAAATATGATATTTTAATAGGATTTATAATTTAATTAATACAGTACTTGGAGCTTTGTTAGATATTAAGAAAATTAAAAGTATCACTATACAAAAGTCTAGTCTCAGTGAAAAACCTATTCAATGCTGGATCCAAGGGAGGAGTGATGGGGTGATTTGCTCTTCCCTTGTTCAAAGATAAAGAATCTTCAGGCAGAAATATCTAAAACAGTTTTAAATTTTTTAAAATATTTTTAGCATTTAAAACAAATACTCAGTCTTCATTGCATAAGAAAACTAACATAAACATTTTAAATAAAATTTTACTAGAAAAACTGTCTAAACATTTTTATAAGAAAACCTAAAATTTTATTTTAAAAACATTTTTGTATTCTGGATATGTAATGAGTGAAAATTAGCCATTGTAAATGAATATAAGGGCTAGAAAAATTCATAAAATAATTAAAAAATATCCATAACTGCTGAATATTTTTTTAAAAAAAAAGTCAAATATTTTTATTGAATTATTTTTTAAATAAAACAATTTTAAAAGCAGCAAATGTTTTTCAAATGCACTTTATAATTCTGGATGCAGAAGATCCATTGTAAAAGGTACAGGTGATAGGTATAGATGACAGTGATACTTTTATAAACAATTCACTCATGAATGGAAAAGAAACTGCTAAATTATGGAAGAAATGGAATGTTTACTCTTTTTGAAAAACTCATTTTCAGATGCACTGCACAATCACATATAACTATGAAAGAAAAGCTTGTTATGTTTGGCTATACTGAAGTTTTTTTTAATACATACATATAGCAATGCAACATGATTCAAATAATAATTTACATATAATGATTTTATGAGAAAGTTGCTATAATATACTGTCATTATATTCGACATGTAATTTACTGTTGAATTGTTCTTTGTTCAGGAGGATTGTAAAGCTATTTTTGTGTAAAAATCTCAAGTTTGTATTATCAACCCACTCTTAGAGACTAATCTGCATTTATATTAATTGCTATTTAAAATTGAAAAAAAAAAAAAAAAAAGTTTGAAGTTTTTTTTTTTTTTTTTTTTTTTTTTGGGGGGGGGGGGGGGGAGGAGGGGAATTGGAAAGTAATTGAATTGTGCTATTTAGAAATGAATAAATGCATAAACTTTTAGAATTCAACAAATGCATGATCTTATCTTAAGAGTACTTCATTAAAAAAAAACTCATTTAAATTAAGATTTATATAGTAGTTGAAAATACCTTAAAAATAAAATTCTTTACATTTAAATAAAGTCCTTACTTTTTCACCATCTTCACCTCCAAAATCTAACCACACTAATCGCATACCATCATCAGCAGACATTCGAAGTTTTTCAAAGGGATACTGCCAAAAAATGCTATGATGTCTAGCATCTTGTAAGATGAAGCCATTTTCAAAATGTATAGTGATAACACATTCCTGACTTTGGTAGAGACAAGCTGAAAATCAAAATTAGATGTCAAATAACCACAATATTTTATATTTCATTATGTACAGAATGAAAATTATAAAATGTATCAAATCACTCACAGAATAATGGTAGGTTTATAGTTTTATTTATGAGAAAACAAGTACATTTTAGTTATAGTTTCATTTGAATTAAGAGGGTTTTGCTTTTGAAAGAACCTCCCCCCCCCCCCCCCAAAAAAAAAAAAAAAGTATATTTTATTTTTTTCTGGAACAGAGATAAAGTTTATAGCTTTGAGTTTTCTGCATATTGTTTGTTATCATTTGAAAAAGAAAAACAAAAAAATCATTAAAAAGTGAGGATATGGCTCAAGTTGTGCAAGTAGATGCTCTAGCGTGCGTGTTGTGCACTTCCTGTTGAGTGGGATCTGAAAGATCACCAGAGTCGCTTGCAGTCAATTTCCATTTAAAATTATAAAAGTAATTTTGTCTAGAACTTTAATAACTTTTAGATCCAAAAATTGAAAATCAACAAAGTGGCAGTGATTTGAAAAAAGATCCATCTCTGATGCTTTTTTCATACATTAGCATACTTCTAAAAATATTTATTTTTTTAAATAATGGTTGAAAGTAGTCCAAGCTCTAATAAATTATATCACCTTTAATTAAAAAAAGCATGATCAGCTAATTTTTGTGTTCTGATCTTGCCCAGTTTTAAAAACTGCAGGCTTCGGAGCGAGTCGCTAAACTCGCTATTTTTTTGCATTTGTCTCTTTTAGTCTATATTTTTCAGATTTAGTCTCTTTTTTCACTTTTTTTTTTTAAATGTTCCTTACCCATCGGTCGATCGCAGGTAAAAGATCGTAACTTTCTTCATTTGATAGTGGGAAAAACATCGCGAAATTCAACAATTTGTTGTGAGGAAATATTGGAAAACTTCTCAGTTTGTCCCAGGAAAATCTCGAAATTTGTTAACTCTTCGCGGGTAAAAATCACAAAATTTTTCAGTCGGAAACCGGCGGAAAATCATGGATTATGTTAATCTGTCTTAGGATGAAACCATGAAATTCGTTGGAACTATAGTGAAACTTAGTCACGGAAAAAAAGTACACCAAATTTCCCGGGAGCAGAATTGGCGCAAAGCTGCGACGCACGTCGCAAACTCTTGAGAAGATCCACAGGCTATTTTTCAACTGTTAAAAATTTAGCAAAGATTAAAAAATCTCGGTCCTAAATCCAAAAATTCGGACATAAAAGTGTATCGCGAATTTCGACAAAGTCTTCGAAAAGAAATCTATTTTGTCATAGATCGCGAAAAACACGCGAATTATTCAAAAGATCGCGAAAAAACAAACAAATTTCCTCAAAAAAAATCATTCAAAACATTGTGAAAAAACCGGCAGTTTTCGTCAAAAAATCACGAAAAAAATGGCAAATTTTCTCAATAAATTGCGAAAACCGGCAAATTTTGTTTAAAAAAACCTCGAAAAAAACACCAAATTTCTTCAAAAGATCATGAAAAATAGTCAACTTTGTACAACAGGGTAGACTTAACAATGAGACACTTGTCCCCCCCCCCCCCCCCAATCTTTAGGACAATGTATGAAGCGTTAAAAATTCTGAGAACAAGTTCAAATTCTTTTTTAAAGTATATTTTTCTTTTATGTCTATCACAAATACTTGAAGGTTTGAGTGCAAATAATGTAATGCGAGGGATTGGTCTGCAGACTGTTTAAGTTTTTATATGTGTTGCAGACTGCAGAAAAAAATTCTGCATGGCCAAATTTGTCTCTTCTTTTGCAGGGGAAAAAATTCTAAATTTTGTCACTCTATCGTGAAAAAATGGTTATGAAATTAGTATATCGTTCACGGGCAAGAATCGCAAAACTTTTTTGTCGGACACTGAAAAGAAAGTGAATTTGGTCAATCTGTGGCAAGATAAAAACGCGAAATTCAATAATCGCATTCGAGGGGTAAAAATCATAAATTTCGTCATTCGGTCGCGGGAAGAATATCACGATTTTGTCTTTTCACGAGAAAAAAAGCATATAATCCGTCAGTCAGTGGTAAAATCATTGCAAAATTTGTCAGTCGATCTTGTGAAAAACAATTGAGAAATTTGTCAGAGGATTGCAGGAAGGAATCTCAAAATTCTTATTTCGGTCATTACATATACAGGGATCCCTTTTTCGACAAACGGCAGAATTTCATGTTTTTTAATTTTTAAGAATCTGAGATTTTCATAAAATGATCACTGGCAAAACTGCAATTCGAATTAATTGATCGCCAGAAAAAAGACTATTTCCATCAAACAATCACAAATCAAGCCGCGAATTTCACCAGATGATCCCGAAATAAAATCGTTATTTCCAAACAATCCAGAAATAAACTTGCGATTTCTGCCATACGATTGTGGGGGAAAAAAAAATCCCAAGATTTACGTCAAATGATTCCGAAATAAGACCGAGCTTTCGTCAAATGATTGTAAAATTGAAAAGGATATTCATAGATGCCAACTTGTACAGTATGGCCAGTAGTACAATGCACAGAAGAGTACAATGTACGGATTTTGTTCGAAGATGTACGGTTATACTAATGAACAATACGATTGTACGATTTTGCGTGCGGAAAAAATAATTACAGAGAAATGCAAATTTCGTGAAAGGAACGGCAAAAAAAATTGTGATTTCTTCACGCGATCGGTAGTCAAAATTTGCGATTTTTTTCTGTGATCGTTTATCAAAATACAGTAAATAATTTTTTGAGCCATTTGTTTTAGAAATGTGCTTTTTTCTGCGTTTATATGACAAAATTCGTCATATTTTCTGCAATCATTTGCTGAAATTCGAGATTTTTCGGCGATCGATTGGCGAAATTCAAAATTCTTTCGCGTTTACTTGCCGAAATTCATCTTTTCCATGATCACAGAAAAAAATCGCGAATTTTGACAGTCGATCATTTTTCAAAATTCGTGATTTTTTTTCTTTGCAATTGTGATTTAATTTTCGTGCGATTTTGCTAATGATCGCAGGAAAAAAAATCATGAATTTTGTTAAATAAACACAGAGAAATAGTAGATTTCTGCAAACAATGGCAAAAAAGTTGCAAATTTTGACAAATGAAAGTAAAAAAAAAATCACAAATTTTACTGAAAAAAAATTGCAAATGTCAGTGAACAATCATGGAAGAAAAATCGTGTACTTCCGTAAGCAATAGTGTGAGAAAATCACAATTTTCATATTAATTTGCGGCAATTGGTAGCGGGGGGGGGAGGGGGGGGAACATTAATTTTGTCAAATGCTCTTGGAAGGAAATGTATGCCAGTTAAATGTGCCCTAAAATATCCAAAAAAGTTTGTGTGAAATATTACTTGGCACCAGTACAACCCTTGATTTTACTTTTTTCACCAACACCATTTGATAAATTTTGCCATTCTTTTCCTGAAATAATTTGTCAAACTTCACTGTTTTATGCCTGTTTTATAACTAATTTTCGCACATTTTAATGTAACCCATTGATACGCATCCTTGATTTTTTTTATGGCTGTATTCGACGAAATTCGTTATTTTTCTGGCGATTAGTTGATAAATTTCACTATTTATTTCCGTGACCTTCGACAAAATTAGTATTTATTTGTATGATCGCTCTTGGAATTTTGCAATCATTTAATAAATTTTGCGATTCATCCCTCTCTTCGAGACCCATTTGATGAATTTTATGATGTTTAACACAAGATCCATTTGACTAATATCGTGATTTTTTTTCAAGGCCATCTGATAATTTTCGTGATTTTTTTTTTATCCTAAGAACATTTGACTAATTTCAAGAATTTTTTTCCCAAGATCATGCGACAAATTTTATGATTTGTTTTTTGAGACAATTTGATGAATTTCACTATATTTCCTGGAATTTCATGATTTTGTCCCCGTGGTCATTTGGTGGATTTCTGATTTTCTTTCATGATGAATTGTTGCGATTTGAGATATTTTTCTGCAACCAATCAACAATATTTGCAATTATTTCAAAACCGACTGAAATGCATTGAAAATGTATTCCGCATATTGTGTTAAATCTTATAGTGCTTGTCTGTATACCAAAAACATTGAAGAGAAAAAAATGTTTTTTATTTGGTCTCCTTTTAGTCTCTTTTTTTAAATTTTGGTCTCTTTTAGTCTCTTTTTCTTGTGATTTAGTCTCTTTTCTCTCTTTTTTAAGAGTGACTCAGCAGTCCTAGACCTGAAACTGTCATTTTTCAAAAAATACATTTATGTATGAGCCTATGAATGTGTTGCTTAAAAACATTAAATAACTGTAGAAAAACTTTGAATTTGGTCAAATTGTTGTGCACAAATTATCCAAAAGCTAAAAGAAATAGAAAAGTATAAAAAAAAGTTCTTAAACTGGAAAAAATTGCTTCCTCTCCTGATATTTAAATCCTTCAAATATTGTCAAAAATGCTTTTTTTTTCTTTTAAAGTTTAATATTAAGATTAAAAAAATATTTGAAGCTAAAAAAATATATCTTCTACATTTTCAAGTATGTATCGCATGCAATTTACAAAATTAATAACAATATTATATATATATATATATAATAATTTGTAAAAGATAATAAATATGAGTTGGTGTTAATGTAATTCTGATTAAGAATTATATATTACATCATTGGGACATTATATAATAAAAAAAATGCAGAAATGAAAAAAAAAAAGTGTTCTAACTTTTGTTAATTTACAATTATTTAAGTGAGTAGCATACTTTAAGTATAAAGTTTTACCAAAATGCATTCAATTATAGTGAAGTACTGAAGAGGGCTTTGAAACAGTAAAAGATGTAGATTGTTACATTCAACAATTATGCATTGTAATAGTGATGTTATGGCCTAATTAATCATTGAAATATCTACCTACATTGAAATACCTAATATCTACAACAATATCTACCTCTTTTTAATATGCAAAGTAATTAGGAAAAAAAATATTTAAGCAAATTAATCAATGATGTGTGTAATCAAAGCAAAATTAACAAATTATTGGAGCTAAAGTATTTAAAAATTAAAATCATGTTAAAGAAAAAATATATATATTAGTAAAATAGATTAAAGTTTCTAGTTTTTCTAAATCATCCAAAAGCATGGGAATATGTAGGAGAAGTTACACATTTTCATAAATCTGTGAAAACAGCAATATTTAACTTGTCAATTTTATGCCTTTACATTTAAAGATGAATTAGAAAGTTTGATGCTGTTGAGCATGACTTTATTCACAATGGGGGTCCAGAAGCAGAATTTTTTGCATCAGTCTGCAGCAAATTAAAATTCAACTATGACCTAACAATGCTAGACTATGCTTATTATTAAAAAAAAAAAAAAAAAAAAAAAAAAAAATTGCAAAGTTTTATTTATAAAGAAAATAATAAAATGATACAACAAATGTCACAAATCTATTGATATTAAGTAAATTTCAGCTATTTTTTAAGCCCAGCATTTCTTTTAAGCTAGTGGATTAATCTGAAAGTCTTAAAATAATCTGCAGTGCCCCCTGCTATACTCCATTGTTTTTGCAACTGGGAATGGGCGACTTTGAGCAGCGACGTGTGAAAGGGAGGAGGGGGTCGCCCCGGGTCCGGAAATTTATAGGGCGCCAAATTTATACTGCCAACGTCATTTTGGCCTATTACAAGAAAAAGTAGGGGGAGGGGGGCACCAAATTCTAGCTTTCCCCCAGGTGCAATTTTCTCTTCGCACGCCCTTGACTTTGAGTTGTCTAACCCCCCCCCCCCCCTCTTATTCCATGCCATGGAGAAAGTTCTATTGGGTCAACTTAATTGGATCAACTCAATTAGGAAAGACAGTCTTTAAAAAAGTTCTACTGGACAGATTCTTCTGGGAGTTGTAATGTTAATTAGAAAAAATATTTTCTTAAAAAATATACAAATTATGTAAAAATTTGCATCCCAAATTGCAAAATTTACATTAAACATGAGCAGATCTGCCGACAAATGCCAATCTAGGTACACAAGAAAGATAAAATGCAAATTTATTTTTAGGACAAAGTAACTTTATTAAATAAATAAACTATTAAATTAAAATTTAATAGTGGCAATGAGTTCCTATATTATATAAAAAATGTATACAAATTCCAAATATCTATTATAGATAAAATTATGTTTTCGTAATTTAGATTTCATAACAAGCATTATTAGCATCAAGATTTTTTAAAATATAAAAAATATATTAAATGTAATTTTTTTAAACATACAAATTAAAAAACAATTTTAATTTATACTTAATTCTATTTCTATATTACAATATGTATTCATATATCATGCATTAAATGTTACTATTTTGCCACTGAATATTCAGTATTTATCCAAATCGCCATTCATTACATCCCTAAAATGCATTACTTTTTTTTATATTTGCAAACATATTTTGACACTTTTAAAATAAATAGTAATTGGGACTCTAGTTATTACATTTAAATTCGTTAAATTACATCAAAATCAATATACTTACAAAAATGGGCTTCTTTCATTGCTACAGAAGCATTATGAGCTCCTTGTACTAAATGCCTAGCCCAAAAGGCTAAATCTCTGTGTGTTTCGACTCTCATAACACGAGATTCAACCCCTTGTCTTGTACCAAGCCGAATAGTGAATGTAGTAACATCAGTAATACCAGGTATATTTACACCACTAGATCTTCTAGGAGTACTGGAATGAACCAACCTATCAAAATGGAACAGAAGCAAAAGATTTAAAAATATGCTTAGTATGTAGAATTTGAAATTAAATAAAACTTGTGGTGTGTTGTCGCCATCTATCTTTAGAGACAGAAAATAACATTGTTATCTTCTTTTTTTGGCAGTAAATGGCATACAATGCTAATTATTATTATCCGTTATAAATAGTGAAAACTTTAAAATTATTTTAGCAAAATGCTATGCATATATTTTTTAAATGTATAGTGATAATTTTATTTTTTGTTTTATTGATTTTAAAACCACTAAATTAATAATAAAAACAATATTTTAAGGAATTTTTTTTTGTCAAAAAATTGGTTATAAGCCTTACTGATTGGTTATAAGAATATTGGTTATAAGAAGTAATAATACAAGCAATATGCTAAAATATTCGTAATTTTCCCTGATTATATTTCCAGAAATATGATGCTATCAATGCGTTAGTCAATTCTTGACAATTTCATTATGATGTGCAGTATGTCAAATTAGGAAAATGGTTCCACACATACCATCTCCGTATAAGTTTGTTTTGTGTTTGTAAATATTCTGTTATTTTGGCGTACTGCAGATCCTTCTGGCTGTATCAAGACTTTACAAACAAAATGTGAACATTTGCATACCATACTTATGATTTTTACACAGAATAAGGGTATGGAGTGGTGCAGTGTACATGTATAGCATAGCACTTTAGGGGGAGGGGAAGTAGAATTCAATATAAAAAAAACTAAGAGAGGGGTTATCAATTGATATAATTTACATTTTCAATCAAACCAAATTTTACTTCTGGCAACTTTTTCTTTACATCTTTTATCTTAATTATTTTAGTCAGCATTTCTATTTTTGCAAAAGTACAAAGTTATTATTTAAATCATTGAATAATCAATAAATAACTTCAGTCCAAAATATGGAATTGTGCAAAGTTCGCCATTAATATTCTACTGCCATATGTTCATATAATTCATTGTAAGAAAAACAGATTTGAAACGATACTTGTTACTTTTACTAATAAAAAATGGGGAAGAATGTTGTCAATCAGTTTTGTTTGCAAAAAATTCTATTTAGCACCATACAACGGGGGAGTGCAAGAAGACAAAAATTGCTTTTCAATTCTTTATGCAATAAAGTGCTATTTTAAAATATTTTTGAGTAAGTATTTCATTAAAATGTTATTTTATATACAGTTGAGTCTCTATATAACAAAACTCCATACATCGAATTTCTCTATATAACGAATTTTTTGTAGGAACGGTCCCCTTTTTGCATGATTATATTATAAATAGTCTCTATATAGCGAAATATCTATCTCCATATAACGAATTTTTTCATAAATTAGTCTTGATTTATTCAGTTTTAAAAAAGTTTCGAAATCATATGGAATCAAATTTCCATCACTTATTTTTGATTTATCGTTCAGTGCTAGTTTTTTTTATATTACTTCTCTCCATGTTCTTAAAATCCAACAAATTCTCCCACACACCTTTCAACATCCTTCTCAAAACAGAGTCAATTAGATAGTTACACATATAAGAGAGGAATCAATGAGAGGCACATAAGAGAGGCCTTCAAATGGAAGAAAATTTTAACTACAATTTTTGATTCCTTTAAAAAATTTGAGCTTTTTTTTTTTGAGAGCGTAACAATTTTAAAATCAAAAACAACCAAAAATTACAGATTTCTTCGTCTGAAATTAATGCAAGTTTTTTTTATTTTATTTTCATTAAGCTTTTAAATAAATGTCTGTTCCTCTTTTTTGAAACTGCTTAAATAATTAAGAAATAAAATGTTAGGTTAATATTTATTTTTAAACATTCCAAATTCTTAATTAAAAACATCAAAAATAATATTTGTTTAAAATTTACACATTAAATACGATTTTTAATATCATTTTCTGTACATTGAATTTCTCTATATAACGAATTTTTTACTGGAACGATGGATTTCGTTATATAGAGACTCGACTGTAAACTTATTTCTTATGTAACAGTGATATTTTATGAATTTTTTCTCTTCATTTATATTAGTAAAGTATGCAAATAAAAAATGCAGTTATGCGTATTATTATAAGCATATAAAAAGAAAACAAAAAGGAATCTTTCTATAGTAAAAAAAAACTAGCCTTAAAATGAATGACTCCTGAATGATGCTGATGTGTAAGATTTCCGGAAATAATGAATCGGGTTGGACCACTCCTTCCGAGTCGAACGGCTCCATCGATGCATCACGAAGCGATTACGCGGGGGGTTGGCGAGCGTAGGGAGCAGGGTTGCGGAGCCCCCCTATAGTTTAAAACAACTGTAACTGCTCATTCCAATTATGCATGTTTGGGGCGCTGCACCCCACTTTGCCCCCCCCCCCCCCACCCTCCAAAGGGGAATTTTTTTTAATTTTTATCCACAGCACTCATGTTGCATATCTTTAGAAATGTCTGAAACTGCCTTTTCCTATTATGGATGTCTTGTGTGTCACCCCCCCACTGGGCCCAATCCCTGGGGGGGCAGAGGCACATTTTAAATTTCTTAAACACCAGTCGTGTGACACATCATTTGTAAGGTCTGCAACTGTTTATTCATATTATGGATGTCTTGTGTGTCACCCCCCACTCTGCCCCCAAAAGGGGCACATTTTTAATTTCTTTAGAACACCAGTCGTGTGACACATCATTTGAAAAGGTCTGCAACTGCTTATTCATATTATGGATGTCTTGTGTGTCAACCCCAACTGTGTCCCCCCATGAGGGACACGTTTTTAATTTCTTTACATTACAACACCAGTCGTGCGACACATCATTTGAAAGGTCTGCAACTGCTTATTCATTTTATGGATGTCTTGTGCGTCAACCCCCCACTGTCCCCCCTGGGGGGGGGCTCATTTTTAATTTCTTTACAACACCAGTTGTGTGACACATCATTTGAAATGTCTGCAACTGCTTATTCATATTACGGATGTCTTGTGTGTCACCCCCACATTGTGCTCCTCCCAGGGGGGGCATATTTTTAATTTCTTTACAACACAAGTTGTGTGACACATCATTTGAAAGGTCTGCAACTGCTTATTCATATTATGGATGTCTTGTGTGTCAACTCCCCACTCTACCCCCCCCCCAGGGGGCAGCACATTTAATTTTTTTACAACACCAGTCGTGTGACACATCATTTGAAAGGTCTGGAACTGCTTATTCATACCATGGGGTATTGGCGAGCGCAGCAAGCAGGGATAGCCTACAACTTGGAATCGCAAAGCGATTACGTGGGGGGTTGGCAAGCGTAGCGAGCAGAGGGGTGGAGCCCCCCTAATAATAAATTTAAAAAAAAATTAACACTGATAATGGTATCATAAAGGGTTGAGGGGAGAGGGAAGTCGAGGAATACTAATGTATAATATCAAAGTTGAAAGAGGGTCCGAAATTACCAAAAAGTTGATAAATTTGTATATTTACAGATTTTATAAGCAGTTTCATCTGTACAGTTGATTAAATCATTGGCTTTTATGTGAATGTGATGCGCAATATGTCGAAATAACAGAATATTTACGAACATGAAGCAAACCTACAACACAGTTCCATATGCAAACCATACATGTTTCCATACAGTAAACCTATAATTTCATAAAATCTAGTGGTATTTATGGAACTACTCTCCTAATTTGGCATACTGTGCATCCTGCCAGACTAAAAACGTAAGGAATTGACAAATGCATTGATAGGAGCGTATTTCTGCAAATACTAATAGGGAAAATTATGACTATTTTAACAAAATGTTAGCATTGCTTTTATTATAACTCAAAAAGTGCATATTCAATTTTAATGAAATTTTTTGATTTAAAGTACATACTTTGAGGATTATTTTGTAATTTTTTTCATTAGGATAAGTATAAAATTATTACATTAAAAAATAAACATTTGTTTATTTTTCTATAATAAAATTTGTGTAAAAATTAAAAAATATATATATAAATGTGAACTAATAGATTTATAAATAATTGAGTTTTTTTTTTTTTTTTTTTTTTTTGTACTTTGAGTAAAATGTATTTGAAAAATAGTAGTGCTGACACATACTTCCACAATTATTTCAAGGACAATTCAAAGTCAAGAGCTAAAACACTATATTTTGTATTCTCATTGTGAGATTTATTACCATACATTATTTCAAACATTGGCTGTGGATACATTTTGCTATGCTTATCCGGTTTGATCCTTTGAAGCAAATCACATACTTCTATCAGGAGACATCATGCTATGTACATACATACGAACATACATGTATGCATACAGAACCAGTGGGCACATTAGCTCTCAAAAGCTTTGATAGCCCTTGAGCTTAAAAAAATACAACATGCACCTTTTAAATGAAAACATAAAATACACTCTGAAAAAGCAATATGATGTAGTATAAGCATGTGCTACTTCTTTAAAGAACACAAACCATTTGACAAGATTTTACTACTTAAATTGATGATATATCTCTGTCACATGGTGATTTATTCTTAAGGGCTGCTATAATAAAAAAATATCAAAAAGCATTTATTGAAATACCAAATTTATGATAAAGCATATTTGTAAATAAATTATTCATCTTAAGAATTTTAAAATTTTACACTAACTGTAAAATAGATACTATATAATAAATTTTAAGATACAAACTATATCAAAACACATACCTGGTATGAACTAGAGGTATACTATTAACAGGAACCACCCATGCTTCTTTTGTCCAAGGCACCAAATCATATAATAGTAAGTCACGGTCAGTTATAGCTAAAAATACAGGTCTCCACTGAACAACACCAGCATCATCATGTATCTAAACAAAGATAACCATAGTCCATATATATATATGTGTGTGTATACAGTAAGTCTTGCATACTTAAAAAAAAAAAAAAAAAAAAAATCAAGATTTAAAAACTTGAGACTAATTAGGGGCAATAAAAATATGTATGAGAAAAAGACAGTTGTGAATAGGTTCAAGAATACTTTTGCATTAAAAA
This sequence comes from Maratus speculifer, assembly GCA_964019185.1. Taxonomy (NCBI): domain Eukaryota; kingdom Metazoa; phylum Arthropoda; class Arachnida; order Araneae; family Salticidae; genus Maratus; species Maratus speculifer. Next base: position 111,627,409 of record OZ025300.1, read on the forward strand.
AAGAAAGAAAAACCAGTATAATAGAATTTTTTAAAGGGGAAACTATCGTATCTTATGATATATTAATGTTGACTCAGTCATTTTAGCAAGGCATAACACCCGGTGGCCCTTGTTTTTCTTTTATGTACCCATCAGTCCTTTAGCCCTTCCGAAGAATCTATCAACCCTTTAATAACACTTCCTATGTGCCTTATGACCTTTAAGAATGTTATATTGCCAGATGCTCTTCTTTATAATCAAAATCTGTCATTTTCTTCTATCAACACAAGGTGGGTGATTTATCATTTTTAGCTGACCAAAATTGTTTTTGGCCTCAATATAATCACATCACCATGAAGTTGAAAAATGTTATTGATATTCACTATATGGAATGTTCGGTATTGCAAAATGTAGCACTCATAATTTCTTTACCAAGACATTCAAAAGAATTTCATTACAGTATGGCCTATGAGAAAAATCTTTTGCAGTGGTTTAAGGATTTTTCATAATTTCAAACACATTGAAATTTATCTAAATATATATGAATCACACGGCAAGATGATTGCTGTAGAATACGGTATGAATAACATTTATTGATCATTTACAGGGATACTAAAAAGATTAAGGTCACATTACAATCTATGGAGAAAAATCATTTGTAGTGTATTTTATTCATGTTTAGATTATTTCAAATGCCTTAAAATTGATAAATTCTTGCCCAAAGGCACTTTTTTCTAGAGACAACACTACAGTGCATGTCAAAAGTTTAAGCACAATAGAAAATTGAAACTAAAACTTTAAATATTCCCTTTATTTCAATATCTGTTTTGTATATGTTAATAATATCTATTTTAACAACATATTTATTGAAATTAACTTTTAAATTTTATTTCAAACCATGGAGTTTAAAAATGGAACAAAAATAACCATGTCAATAGTTTAACCAAAAAAATTTTTTATGCAAATTTTACAATCTGACGTAAGCGGTTGCACACGCAAACAATATCTGGATGTATAAGAAGCAGTCAGTTGTTTTTGAGTTAGTACAAAATACCTAAGATTAAAGAATTTTCAGAGGAAGAGGTGATAAAAATCTGGAGTATGAGAGCAAAATGCAAGTCTGTTTCTGAAAGTGTAAGTGCATTAAAAATATCAAAACAAGGTATTCATCAAATTTTTGCTTGTGGTAATGATTTCAAGCGAAAATTTCTTTCACGAAGACCGCGAGTGACTAGTTTGAGCAAATATAGCTGCATCAGAAATTTGGCTTCAACTGATAATTGCTCCCTTTTGCAAATAAAACATGCAGTTGGAGGACAAATACCAAAAAAACCGTGCATAGGAGAGTTTTGGAATTCAAATACATCAAATACTGTAAAATGGCTCGATTACCAGTGTCTCAAACGACATTATAAAGAAGCTAGATTACACTGATCTAAAGAGCATATGTCATTTCAGGAAAAGTAGCTGAATGTCATATTTACTGATGAAAAAAAAAATGGAACCTCGATGGCCCTGATGGATTTAAGTACTACAGGCATGATCTCCGCAAAGAGCCTAGGAGTGTATTTAGCCGATAACATAATAGTGGTATTTCTTTCAATGGTTAGACATCTCTAGCATTCATCAGTGCTCGTGAAAACTCTGAAAATCACCAAGAGATACTTACCAATCATTTGCTTCCAGTTGCCGAAATCTTTGGGGAGAAAAATGGTTTATTTCAACATGATAATGCTTCGGTCCATACCTAAAACTCAACTTCATTGTGGCTAAGTCGAAAAAAAGTGTGTTTTGAAATGGTCAGCAATTAGTCCTGATTTAAACCCCACAGAAAATATCTGGGAGTATTCTCACTCATACAGTTTATCCAAATGGAAAGCAGTATTCTTCAGTTAAAGATTTGAAAGATGCCATTGAGAACGCTTGGTTTAAAATTGAACCAGAAACAATACAGAAACTCATTTTATCGATGGAAGACCATATATTTAAAGTAATTCAGCAGAAAGGAGCAATGATCAAGTATTTTTTTTTATTCTTGTTCTGCTAAAGACTAATAAACTACTGTGCTTAAACTTTTGACACACTCATTTTTGTTGTTTTGATAAATTTTATTATTTAAGATAAATTTTACAGCATAAATCTGTTAACTATCTTTTCAAAACTACAATTTGTTGGTTGTGAAAAGGAAAGTAACTTTCACTCATTAATAAAATTTTATTTTGAAATTTTCTGCTGTGCTTAAACTTTTGACACGCACTGTAATATATGAGGAGCCTAGAAGCCAAGGGGTATAAGTGACAAAATTGAAAAAAAATGAGTTAAGTGCACAGGCTATCTAGAAATAAGTTATTTATTTGTAGGTAAAGAGTTATGAGCGATTTTTTAATATGCACTGAGTTTTAGAGGTCAGTTACTTAACCTCTTTCCCGAAACCGTGTGGAGGCCAAGGAGTATAAGTGCAGGTGTGTTTATTAACGTCTATATAGCTGAAGCACGACCAATGACATGCTAGTTCATGACTCTGAAAACGCCCGAGGAATTTTATAATTTTTAAATGTTGATTGGTACAAAAACACGATCATATGCCAATTTGTAGCAATCACAGTTTAAAATTATTTACACCGTGTGACATTTTAAACATTATGAACTGGAGTTATATGTCGTTTTTCAAAATGTTTTTCATAGGTTTTTTTTTTTTTTTTTTTTTAGAATTTACTTTTTAATGCATTAAATATTACATTAAATAAACGCAAACTTAACAAGTAAGAAAAATCAAACATTAAACAGATTCTGAAACACTTTCCAAGATTTCCTGAAATCTTTAAAAAAATTTCACAATTTAAGGTAATAAAGTGTTACTGTCCATAGGAAAATATGTATTTTAATACTTTTGAACAGCCCTGTGTTTGATCTGTCGGTTATATATATACTGTATAATGGAAAAAACTAATTTAAGATGAAAATGCGTAACAGTTCAAAATTTCTTTTTAGCATTTTGTACTAATAGGTGGAAACATACTTGTATACTTTTGTTCATCCCTGGAGTTTACGTAGAACCTGTATTATACGCCAGTATTTAGCTAAAATTTAGTTCCAAGTAAAACATTCTTAAGACTACTGAAATAATATTTCAAGAAATTATCATCCATAGATGATCATGTATCCAATTCTGTGTGTTGCCCTGTACATCATTTTATCTGTATTCTAGAAACATTTCTGAGTAAACTGAATGAAATTCATCATAAAAATACATAACTTATTTAAAAACAATCTTTAAGTAAATTATATTCATATTCAGTAAACTTTACCAGATCTTTTGTGTAGCCCTATATATCAAATATAGCATTTATACATACCATGTAATATGTATAAATTTAGTGATACTTAAAATCTCATATCATAATTAAGAAGGCATTTCATCCATCCACCAACCATGTCAATAATATAAAGTATTTTGGATAGAATATACTGTTTCAAATCTTTTGTGTGTACCTGTAAATACTGTGAACTTCATGTTATGTGTGATATAACTTATATTAAATCTCATGGACGTATATCAATTTTATTATACATGAAAAATTTTATGTAATTAAAATATGTTGCAAACAATTTTCACTTTCCCATTATGTAATTGAATTCTTTTGTGTGGCCCTGTAAAATGAATATTAGCTTTTCTTTTTACCACATATTTTACAGAATCCATATTTTAATGAACTTCGTAGATGAATATAAATCTTAATATATTTGACAGGGTGTAACACCTTTAAAATTCATTTGAAACGATTTTTTTTTCCATAGTCCGTATTGAAACGAAAAACTTTTGACTATCCCTGTAAATAAATTAATCATGCTAGAAACTTTATTTGAAATAGGGTTTGTGCAAGGATAAGCATAAATAATTTCCAAAAAAATCAGCGCAATTCGAGTATATTTACGAGAGTTACAGCGCGAGCAGATGGCCGGATGGCCAGACTAACTGAAAATATATTAACTTCTTACCTTTGTTAGACAGTGTTAGAAAATTGCAATTTTTTCAAAACTTAATAAAATTTTAAACCTTATGTTAAAATAAAAGTTTGTTGTTTCATTCATGTGTATCAACATTGATCTTAAATTTTTCGTTTTTTTATTTATTTTTTTTATTTCATAATTTTTTCTTTATAGAACTTTTATTAAAACAAAATTTTGTCCATTCATTTATTTATATCAACATTGTTCTTTTTACTTCATATTTTTTTTATTTCTTGTATTAATTCGGCACTTGTACCTTTGGCTTCCAAGCAGTTTTCATTACTGCTTGGAAGCCAAAGGGTACAAATGCCGAATGCTGATAAATATTGCTTAGTTATACATTTAAAACAAAATTTAATCCGCTGTTTTTCCAAACAGTTATTGAAATAAGAGTTTAAAGAACATTAAGAAATAAGCAAAAGATTCCTATCTCAATTCATTCAATTACAATTGATGCTTAACTTTGAACTCAATTTACTCGAAATCTAAATTATGTCACTTGTATCCCCTGGCTTCTGAAGTCCTCATATATCATTTATACATCTGCTAAATGTGCCAGTTTGAAAAAGAAGAGAATTTAAGTATGAGATAGTGTCATAGAATAAATTTATAGAACAGCTGTTTTCAATCATATAGCAATTTTTTTGTATAGCCATCACCCATACCAGTAACTGAAGGCTTAAATTACAGAACTGCTAAAAATAGTAAAAGGCTGCTCTAGAATAACTCTACCTTTCCAAGATTGTTTATGCTCATAAAACATGAAAATGTAAAGTACAGATGTCGCAAATGCACTAAAGTTACTTTTTAATGTCAAAATAGTAGTTTTTTCCTCCTGAAATGACAATCTGATGTACCAGATCGTACATATTAAAACCCTCCAGTATTAAAAACTGAGGTAGTTGCATTCGTGACTTTGTGTGCGTTTAAATTATGTTAAACACTGTGCATATTTCATAAAATTGTGGATATTTCACAATAAAATAAACTGTTGCATCATGAAGTAAGATGACCATGCTGTTTTCACACATTAGGTCTACCAAAAAATTGAAAATGGAATCTCTCATCAAAATGGCAAAAAAAAGATAATAATCCTGGTGCATTTGTGATGAGTGTTGTAAATATAATATCAAGGTCAATACATACTAAAAAAGGTTAAAAAAATAAAATATCAGAGTTTGTTAATGAGCTCAGAGTCCATAAAATTTTATTTCTTTAAAATATTTATTTTGCAAAATTATTTTTTGAAAACAAATTCTTTTTAAAATTTTTACAGCATAATCATTTGAAATTTTCAAATTCTGTGCTCATTGGATAAGAAAACTAGAGTGAATTATGGTCCATTGTTTTCATGGATTCCATACATGTATATCCAAGTTTGTATTTTCATAGAAGTTGTTGGTGCTGTGAAATTTAGTTTTATAGCTAACAAATTATGACCATAATTAAGCTCTTTTTAATCGATTTATTTTTAAATTAGTACTTCATTTTAATCAATTCAAGATTTCCAACTTTTGATCATATAATTTAAAACAGGTGAATTTTCTTTTTCAAACTTGCATGATAGATTAATTCACAATGGACCCCAGCCTAAACATTTAGCTACAATGAACAAGCACCAAGAAAATTTACTGCGAGAAAATGTAAATCAAATTATACGTAGAATTTAACAGAGTGCAATGAGAAATTGAAAAAGGTAAGCAGAAATCTTGAAAATAAAAAGTAAGACAACTCTGTGAAATCTTAAGTAACAAAATAATAAACTGATAAATCACCTTTTCTGAAAGCCACCCCATGTGTTTCAGTTCAGCTCTTTCTAGAACATCTTTTAATAAATGACCAGCTTCAATAACTGCTTTTGACATGAGTGCATCTACAGCCGAATGAATAGCATTAAACCACGCAGAACACTGAGCAGCATCTGGGCACCTTAAAACACAAGAATGCCTTCTATCTGGAGAATGAATTTCTAATGTCCGATTATCAGCATCTGGCATTGTCAGATTTCGACAAAGGTGACATAGAAGAAGTGGAACCTGCCGCACATCAGCTCGACCACTCTTTCTGTGAACTTGTGAGGATGGTAAGAAACCACCTTGCTGAAATTCCCATCCAACTTCTGCTAAGACAGCTCCTTTACGGAAATATGGAGTGACTTCTCGAAGATATTTAACTGAAATAATATTAATTCTTAAAAAATACCTTAAAAATAAATGTGATATCCAGGGATGGCTCAAGGATACATCATGCCAACAGGCATTTTCTTTCATTGGTGCCATTTTACACCTTTCACCAATGAAAAATGCTAATACTGTAATAGATAACAGAGTTGATAAATACTGTACTAGAATCATAAACAGGTGCCCCAGACTGTGCCTAAACTTTGAGCCATCTCTAGTTATATCAATAAGACAATCAAAGAAAATAAATTCATTAACAGAGTTAAAATTATACTGCATTTCAAATTATCATTCAAAGTATAATATGATTTAGATACATACGCAAATGTCATGCATAGAAAATTTGATAAAATTCACAACTTTGCTGCAGAAAAAAATGTTAAGAAAAACATTTAAGAATGTTAATGAAAAGAAAAACTTATTTTTTATTTTTGCAACTTTTTTTAAATACTGAAAATTTAAAGTATGCCCCAATTTTATATGAGGACCCCAGAAGCCAAGGGGTATAAGTGACAAAATTAAAAAAATAAACTAAATACACAGACAACCTAAAAATATGCTTTTTTCATTTCAGGTAAAGAAATATAAGTGATTTTCTTATTATTTGCTGAGTTTTAGAGGCAAACCACTTTTTCCGAAAAACAAACAATATTGATTAATTATACATTTAAAGAAAATTGTACTTTATTTTTTAACAGTTATTGAAATGAAAGTTCAAAGACCAGAATGCAACAAGCAGAAATTTCCTATTTCAATCCACTCAATTGTTATTGATGTTCCAATTTAACATCAATTATCTTTAAACTCAATTTACTCCAAATCGAAATTTTGTCACTTGTACCCCTTGGCTTCTGGGGTATTCATATATGATCATAACTCAAAGTTTAAAAACTCAAAACATTGTTGTAACATAACAGACTTTTTTATTTCTATTTTTGTAGACAAACTTGTTGCTGATTGGTTTTCTATAGGCAGCTGCATCGACTTTTTAGCCTGGCGACAGTGGTTAAATTGAATAGTTTATAGTGTTGTAAGAGTGACTGGTATTTTGTATGAAGAAATCATATAAAGAATATTAAAGATTGGGCTGTTTCTAAATATACTGACAAAATAATTGAAAAGAATCAACCCCTTCCTATTATGGTATTTTAGGTACTACTTGATTATCCCGTCGATCAAAAAACTATTGCCAAATTATAAGATTAAATGCCAATAATGCATGATTGTGAATATCACATTCAATTACATTAAACACGGTACACATGTTTAAAACATGATCAAATGGTTTTTAATTACACTTTTTATTTGTATTTTTATTTATGTTTTACTAATTTATTTGTACTTTCATTATTTAAAATAAAAATTATGTCAACATCTATAAATTGGCTATTTGGCAACTTTTAATAATTTGGCAAAAATGTTCGACGGGATAACCAAGTAGTACCATATTTTGTTTTATTATTTTTTAATTATTCTTCAATATTAATTTTTAATTTAAATACAAATTATTTTAAACTATGATTTTTAATTCATATTGTCAAAATAATATAATATGTAATTTTATTAAACAGAACTACCAGAAATTTGAGTCAATTTTCTAAAAATATTTCACACTAGAATTTTGATTTAAAATAGTTTAACATTTTTCTTCTTTGTTTCTTTTAAACTTATTTCATAATTAAATTTCTGGGGAGCTTTTTTAGAAGTAATAACATAGTTAGGAATAATTCAAAAATTTTCATTTAAGCCACAATTTGACTAAATTTCATTATTACACTGCATTATTCCAAAATGAGACTTAAAATAAGAAGAACTAAAGTTAATTCTAAGTAAATCATAATTTAGAAAATATTTTGAAACTTATGCTCAATTAATGAAATTTCTTTTAGTATTCCTTTGAAGTATTTAATTTCTTAGAAACAATCTTAGTATGGATTTGCATCCTTCAATTAATCATCATGTCAAAATGCAAACTTATTTTCTAAGATTTTACTATCTCTCTAGGGATAGTGCCACTAACACAAAATGCCTACGTTGAAAAAGGGATTGTAACCATTACTTTGCCAAAGTTAATTTTGAAATCGTTTTGATATTTCCTAATATTCCATAGAACTAAATTAGTAAGTTTTTAAAGGATTTTTTAGAATATTTGTTGTTCCTGCCTACTCCAGATGGTAGTAGCACTGGCATAGAATATGAACTATATAGAATCAGAGAGTGTCACCATTGATTCACAACCATTATTTTTATATAATTGGTTTATTACATCCCGAGCTTGCATAGAAATTTTAATTTAGGAATACTGTAGAATGTTTTTTGCTCCTTCCCTTCCCTTCACAACTTTTAAATTATACTTCTGACTAACCGTAGAGGACATTTATATTTTATAACTAACCACCATGCAATATTATAAATTTCTAGAATCTTTAGTACAATAGAAATTGCCATTTTGAATGTTTTTGCTCCTGCAACCCTCAGTTGATTGTGTCACCGACTTAAAATATATCATGTTTATTATATTTTAACAGATTCAATCACGACCAATTTACTTTTATATTGGTTTGATACTTGCTGAGAGATTGCCTACAAATAGTCATTTAGAAAAATTTTAGGATGCTCTTCACGCATTTTCACCCCTTTTAAATTTTGAATTTTTGAGAAAATGTTGTTAGAGATCATTTATATCTTATAAGTAACTACAATGCTAAATTTCATGTTTCTAGGCCCTTCAGTAATACAAAAATTGCCTTTTTAGAGGATTTTTTGCTCCTGCACTATCTTTGGAATAGTGACACCAACATAAAAATATAGCCTTTGTTGGAGCAACAATTGTCACCATCATTTTAACACAATTGTTTAAAATTGTTTCATTAGTTTCGGAGATGATTAAAAATCATAAGTTAGAACGTTTTTAGATCGCTTTTTGTACTTTGAGATCTTTTAATTCCTTGAGAATCAAGCAATAATGTCCCTAATATTGAAATTTTCATCAGAATAATCAAAAAGTTTTATTTTGAATTAAGGAAAAGCAATTTTACAACAACATTTCCCCCCAAAAAGTTAAAAATAAAAAATTTAGTTAAATGTTTTTGGTGAGAATCTTGTTTACATTATGTGGGATAAAATATATCCTATTGCCCTCAAATGTTAAGCTTTGTATTTTTAAAGAAATGTACTTAGAAGATTAAAATGATATAACATATCACATATGTCGAATCCTTTAATTCACCTTATTTATACATAAAACCAAAAATATTCAGATTACTTAAAGGTGTTTTTTATTAATAAAACCCTCTGGTTTTATGTACTTAGAAATCATTTAGTAATTAACGTGCCAAATTTTATGTTTCTAGATATTTCAATAACCAAAAGTCACATTTTTAGAACTTTTTTTGTTCTGCATTGCCTTTGCAAAAGAGATACCAACATCAGATATAGTCTATGTTGTAGTAAGGACTGTCACCACCATTACTTTTGAAATTGGTTCGGTATTTGCCAAGATTGCTTTAAAATTGCAATTTAGAATGTTTTTGGTGCACTTTCACACTTTTTTAATTTTGTATTGTTTAAGAAATGCTCTTAGAGGTCATTTATATCTTATAAATAATTAACATGTCAAATTTTATATCTTTCACCAACATAAAAATTGCATTTTTAGAAATCTTTTGCTACTGCATCTCTTATAAGTAGTAAAACAAATATAAGACATAGCTTATGTTATAGCGAGGACTGCCATAATCATTTTGACATTTTAAAAATCGATTGGTTACTTCTCATGGTTGTTTAAAAACCACTATTTAGAAAGTTTTTAATTGTTTTTCATACATTTTCACCTCTTAAATTATATATATTTTTAACAAATCATTAATCAAGTGATCATTAATATCTTATCAGTAATTCACATGCCAAATTTCATGTTTCTAGGTCTTTCAGTAACACAAAATTCGCATTTTTAGAACATTTTTTGCTCTTGTACCTCCTCTGGATTAGAGGCAAAAGATATAGCTAATTTGAAACTGAAAAGTTTAAAATTCATGACTTTTATTTATTTATTTAAGTAAAAAGAACAGAAAAAATATATAAATGATAATTTGAAGCTCCATAATTTGCAGCGAAGGAACAAAACATAAATAAATCCAATTTACCACACAATAAATCTTACCAAAGGACTTTTGCGTAATAACCCACAAGATGCGTTTCATTTAGATGTTGCCATTAAAAAATTAACAAATAATAATCATATTTTTTGTGCCATATATAGATTATGTACTGTATTATGTTACTTATAATTTTAATTTTATATAATAATTTATATATTATATAATTATTGTTAAATTAAGTATTAATATATACATATTTATCTTAATGAAATAGCATATTTTGGTACTACTAGGTTATCCCATCGACCAGAAAATTATCGCCAAACTATAAGATTAAATGCCAATAACGGATGATCATGAATGTCACATTCAATGACATTAAATATGATTCACATGTTTAAAATGTCATTAAGTGATTTTTATTTCGAATTTTTATTAATATTCCATTAATTATTTGTTTTTTCATTATTAAAAAAAAAAAAATTCTGTCAATATGTATAATTTGGCTGTTAGTTTGGTGATTTATATAATTTGGCGAAATTGGTCGATGGGATAACAGTAGTACCCATATTTTTTCTATGAATAGCATGCATAGGACCTCTGAAGAGTCTGTATGCTTTCTCTTAGATTTATGGTCTCTGCATTTTTGTTTATTATATTATCATATTTTTTTTATAATTGTGATTTCAGTTTTATTATCCTTATATATATTTATAATATTGCTTATTAGTGTTTAATATTGTAATAAATATTTTAAATTTAATATTTTATTTATTTAGTTTTTCTCCCATGTTCAATATGGTAATTTTCTATTAAATTCACTGGATTATATATTGTAATACAATTAATGGTTTTATATTAGCATTCAAATTATTATGCTGCATTAACACAAGTAATTATGAATGTATAAATTTCGATAACTTTGTATATTTTTATTTTGAATTTTTTCCTATTTATGGTAACATGTATATTTATTAATATTTAACATCAGTAGCTAAAAAAAAAATTTCTAGCAATATTATAAATATTGTGTGCTAAGGTAATTGCTGCGTTGCACATAACCTTAGTGTACTGTCATTTTGATTTCTACTATGTAGTTTTCCCGATACCACTTAATAGAATATTCCATTAAAAGTGGCAATATATCGTCTAATCATACATATATATTGAGATTTAATATACTATTTATGGCTAACATTAGTGTTTAATATTGTAATAAATATTTCAAATGTTAAATTCAATATTTTATTTAATTTTCCTTCAATTGTTCATATATTGCAATACAATTAATGGTTTTATATATACAGGGTATCTGGAAAGTTTGGAAATGGCCGAATAATTCGAGAAATACATATGAGATTGAAAAACGTAAATATAAGTGTTAAATATTTTTAAATAAGCTACTCTGTGATACCAAATTTGACCTTCGAAACCGACCCCCTGGGGGTCAGAGGGGGTCTAACTTTGAAATCTTAAATTATAAACCCCATTTTTTATTGCAGATTCGGATTCTATGGACAAAAATACGTAAATTTTGTATTTGATGTTTATTTCAAATCTTCGTTTATCACGGTGTAATCGATACATATTCCCGCTTTTCCAACGGGATTTTCCCTAATCGAAACTGATTGGGCAGAATTTTTGACGTCAAATTCCTCGTCTTTTGTAGGAATAGCGTTTCCTGAAAATCACCCATGGCGATTATTTCAATAGTGCTACACTGTTAAAAATTTGACCCATTTGCTGCAGCGTCACTCCACAGCTATTATAGAATATCTCTTTTGTAACCAAGAGAATGCTCCATAGTAAAGTAATCGTTTTCTATAAAAGCGGTGGAGTGACGATGCAGCAAAAGGGTAAATTTTTTTACAGTGTACTTTACTGTGTTATGGAACATTCTCATTGGTCATGAAAGAGATATTCTATAAAAGCTGTGGAGTGACACTACAGCAAATGGATCAAATTTTTAACTGTGTAGCACTACCAAAATAATCGGCACAGGTGATTTTCAGGAAACGCTATTATTGCAAAAGACGAGGAATTTGATGTCATAAATTCTCCCCAATTAGTTTCGATTAGGGAAAATCCCGTTGGAAAAGCCGAAATATGTATCGATTTAATATGCTCAATTACACCATGATAAACGAGGATTCGAAATAAACATCAAATACAAAAGTTATGTATTTTTGTCCGTAGAATCCGAATCTGCAATAAAAAATGGGGGTTATAATTTAAGATTTCAAAGTTGGACCCCCTCTGACCCTCAGGGGGTCGGTAACGAAGGTCAAATTTGGTATCACTGAGTAGCTTATTTAAAAATATTTAACACGTATATTTATGTTTTTCAATCTCACATGTATTTCTCGAGTTATTCGACCGTTTCCAGACCTTTCTGACACCCTGTATATATATATCAATATTATGCATTATATTATTCATTATACCTATATTTAATAATAATTAATAAATATATATTAATATTTTATTATATTTTATATTTATTTTTAAGCTACATTTATGTTTACATAATATACTTATTTATTATAGATAATAAATTAATACTGTATAAATTAAATATAAATAAAATTAACAATAAATGTATAAATAAATATAATTAAATATTAAAAAATATATTCATTAATAAAAATTTTTTTTTCAAAAATGATAAATTTTTTAATAACTCATAGTAAATTAATAAAAATAAATGTGCAAAATTAAATATTAATTTCATTAACAAGAGTTAATTTAAAAAATGACATTTTATTAACTAATAAAAAAATAAAAATACCTGTATAAATATACACGGTGTTTCTAAATTCATGGTCCAAACTTTAAGGGGTGATAATACACATCAAGACAAACAATATTTAAATAGGAAACCAAGGGTCCCAAAGTCTTCCGAAGGAGATAGGCGCCATTAAAGTTCAGGGTCCAAAAATTCAAATGATTATGAAAAACAGAAAAATTGGTCGATTCGTTTGCGGTTTTCACTAAAATTATTCTTTATGTCAGTATTGTCTTGAAAATAAATTATAAAGATAAATTTAAAAAATGACGATAGAGAGTTTAGACTTTAGAGTAACGAACAACTATTTTTTACCGTTATTTTTTGCATCTCATTAAAAAGGTTTCGTAAGCTTAGACTTAAATTTTGAGCTCAAAATCTGAATAGTTGGAAGCAGTTAAGTAGCACAAACTTAACTGTGTTCAGAGGGTTTTAAATTCAAATGATTATAAAAAATGGAAAAATTGGTCGATTGATTTGTGATTTTCACTAAATCTATTCTTTATGTCGGTATTTTATTGAAAATGAATTATAAAGATAAATTTCAAAAAATGCCGATAGAGGGCGCTTTAGACTTTGGAGTAACGTACAACTATATTTTACCGTTATTTTTCGCATCTCATAAAATTTTCTTAGAAGCTTAGACATAAACTTAAATTTTGAGATGAAAATCTGAATCGTTGGGAGTGGTTAAGTAGAGCAAACTGAACTATGTTCAATGGGGGTGGGGAGGTTCAAATTTCAAATTATTTTAAAAAATGGAAAAATTGGTCGATTCGTCTGCCGTTTTCGCTAAAACTATTCTTTATGTCAATATTTCCTTGAAAATAAATTTTAAAGATTAATTAAAAAAAATATCGATAGAGGGCGCCTTAAACTTTAGAATAACCAACAACTATTTTTTAAGCATTATTTTTTGTATCTAATTAAATGCTTGCAAATGCTTAGATTTAAATTTTGAGCTCGAATTCTAAATCGATGGAGGGGTTAAGAAGCAGAAACTGAACAGTGATCAGGAGTTAAAATGTTACCCTCCCCACCCCTCGAACACATTTCAAATTTCCACACTTAATTACTCAAAACGATGCAGATTTTGAGCTCAAAATTTAAGTTTGAACTTTTACAAGCATTTAATTAGATACAAAAAATAACGGTTAAAAATAGTTGTTGGTTACTCCAAAGTTTAAGGCACCCTCTAACGGTATTTTTTAAAATTAATCTTTAAAATTTATTTTCAAGGAAATATTGACATAAAGAATAGTTTTAGCGAAAACGGCAAACTAATCTAACAATTTTTCCGTTTTTTATAATCATTTGAAATTTGAACCTCCCCACCCCCATTGAACACAGTTCAGTTTGCTCTACTTAACCACTCCCAACGATTCAGATTTTCATCTCAAAATTTAAGTTTATGTCTAAGCTTCTAAGAAAATTTTATGAGATGCGAAAAATAACGGTAAAATATAGTTGTACGTTACTCCAAAGTCTAAAGCACCCTCTATCGGCATTTTTTGAAATTTATCTTTATAATTCATTTTCAATAAAATACCGACATAAAGAATAGTTTTAGTGAAAACCACAAATCAATCGACCAATTTTTCCATTTTTTATAATCATTTGAATTTAAAACCCTCTGAACACAGTTAAGTTTGTGCTATTTAACTGCTTCCAACTATTCAGATTTTGAGCTCAAAATTTAAGTTTAAGTCTAAGCTTACGAAACCTTTAATGAGATGCAAAAAATAGTTGTTCGTTACTCTAAAGTCTAAAGCGCCCTCTATCGTCATTTTTTGAAATTTATCTTTATAATTTATTTTCAAGACAACACTGACATAAAGAATAATTTTAGTGAAAACCGCAAACGAATCGACCAATTTTTCTGTTTTTCATAATCATTTGAATTTTTGGACCCTAAACTTTAATGGCGCCTATCTCCTTCGGAAGACTTTGGGACCCTTGGTTTCCTATTTAAATATTGTTTGTCTTGATGTGTACTATCACCCCTTAAAGTTTGGACCATGAATTTAGAAACACCCTGTATAATATTAAATAGTAAAAATTATATTCATTAACAAGAATTTATTTTTAAAATAATATTTTATTATCAGCGATTACTATCATTGTTGTCATGTATCCCCAGCAGATCTATTACATATTGCCAAGGGTATGTGTACCCCTAGTTGAGAACTACCGGCATAAGAAAATTATATAAATCAAACATTTGTTATCACTTTAGATTTTAGGCACACATGTCATAGACACACCACATTAACACGAGTGCAACAAAATGGAGATTTTATGCCTTATATGGCAACCTGATCATTGTTTATTAATAAACTGTTTATTTACTTTATATATATATTTAATAAATTGATATATAAATTGTTTTGTTTTATATAGTTAATTAAAATTTTGTAGTTTATTATTATTTCCTTTTTAAAATATTAGAAAATAATTAAATATATATAACTGATATTTGATAACGAAGTTTTTGCCAAACTGGCATCAGAAAAAAAAATCATGCCAATGTGGTGCGTATATGATATCTGTGCCAGATTTTATCATTTATTTATCGACAAGTTCAATTCCTTGTCACTATTCCTCTGGTCATTTTTTCCCCCTTGTTCTTGTTTTTTCTGTCACTTTTATTCCTAGATTCTTTAGATCAGACATTTTCTGCACCCCTGGTATCAACCAGTGGCGCAGCCAGGAAAACTTTTTTTTGGGGGGGGGGGGGGGGTTTCAAAATCAAAAATTTAGCTTTTTTTCAAAAATGTCTTTCATTTTAAACATATTATTAATTATATTTAATTATAATATTAATATTAATTAATAATAATTTATTAATGAAATTAACTTCAAATTAATTAACATTTTTTTTCAAAATATACCAAACAAGAAAAAAGGAATGAAAATTAAAACAAGAAAAGTAATAAAAATGAAAAATGATATTTCATGCTTTAGTACAAAAACATTTATTTTAATTTTATTTCCATTTTTCTTGGTTTTTTTGCAAGATTATCTAAAACATTTCTTCTGTTATTTATGTATCTTTATGGATGTACATTAGCGCTAGGCCATTTAATCTGTCTTCTGATACAGAATTTCTCAAGTACGATTTCAAAATCTTTAATCTTGAGAAAGAGCGTTCATTACAGCACGTGGTAACTGGCAATGTAGCCATTATAGTTAATAGAATATGTATACTTGGAAAAAGCATTTTATTGCATATACAAAGAGCATCTATAACATTCCGGGGTTGTTCCATATAAGATGCTAAAAATTGGTGCCACAAAATTATTTCCTCTGTGACATTATCTTGAAAATCATGAAATTCTGTCAATGTTTTTATTTTTTTAACGTCTTCCATCTTATTTGAACTGTCTGTTAAGAACTTAAAAACTGAAGAATTTTACACTCTAAAAAGGCATGTCTGTTTTGTAAATAATAAATGCATCATAAAATTAAGAAAATGAATATTTCTTACCTGTTTTCCAGATCCAAAATATAATCCAAAATCATGGCCAGTACAGTCTATTTTAAAATTAGTTTTTCTCTCAAAGAATTATTTAATCCTAAATCAGCAGTAATAGGTTGAGTAGAATTAAACGTTGATTTTTCACTGCAATCTACAGAGTCCAGATCCTTTTCACTTGAACATTGAGGAGTGTTTACATTATTTATATACTTATTCTCTATTTTAGATTTTTTTTCTTTTCAAAACACGATATAATATCATTTTGAATCCTTTTTTTGCCAGGTTTTGAAGCAGACATTGCGGTAGCAAATCCAAAACCGAAATATTCTTTTTTTTTTTTTTTTTTCCACTATACTATAAAAAAAAGCACACAAATACAAACCCAGACAATTATGAAACTAGAAAAAAGAAAGAGAAAGAGAACTGAAACACATATTTCTGAATAGATGCAAAAAGAAGGGAGTTAAACTTATTTCATTGTAACATCTCATTCTTGGTAGTGACAGATTGACAATTAAAGGGTGGATTTATTTTATTCCTCCAGTTTCGGCCAGCGTATCTTCTACGAAATAGGCTCTTATATAAAAGGTTTTTTTTTAAAGTGTCAATTCGTAATGGGTTAATACAAAGCAGAATTGCCTTGTTCAGCTGGGTCAATAGAAAAACCATTAAAAAGACAGGATTCCGCTTATTTCTTCTTTCTGACGTCAGCAGAAGTCCTAAAGACAACAAAAGAGATATACAGCTTTGAGAGATCCACATCTGTAAGGAGGGGGTTGTAACATCATCGATCTCTGCGGGAGTGACATTACTTAGTATGCTAAATGCTACTTAGCTATAACATGCTTATTCTTTTAAATGAGCTTTACAACTTTAGCATTTTAGGCATATGGTCATCTTTACTTACCAAAACAAAAGAATGTGAAGAAACTTGTTTCCCGTAAAGACACTTCAGTCACCCCTACACTTGTGAAATATCCCCGATTCTCAGAAATGGGGAGGGAAAAGGGGACTTAAAATACAGATTTCGGCCGAAAGCATCGGATAAATTGTTTGAATCGGTAATATCGTCTTTGAAAAGAAAGGGGGAAATCGAATAAATGACGGGAAAACAATCTGAACCTAAGCTGGTGTTGGGGGGGGGGGTAAAATCTAACCCCTTCCCCTTGGTTGGACTATTGGGAGGGAAGATATGGCTTAAAATACAGATTTTAGCTTGTCGAATTCGAATGCTTCCGAACCGATAATCTGTTTGAAAGGGTTGTTTTTCCTGGAGAGAAGGAAAGAAAAAAATTTGAATAAATGACTGGGGAAAAAAATCTCTGATCCTAGGGGGGGTTTTAACCCCAAAACCCCCCCCTTGGCTGCGCCACTGGTATCAACTACCATTGCATTCTCCTGAACAAAAATCTTGCATAAACTCATCTAAGTGGTTGATTATTACCTTTAAAAACATCCATTGTAATTTGTTGAAGGCCAATATTTTATGAAAAGAGCAGCTTATTGCAAACTTATGGTATTTTAAAACCAAACAAACTATAAAGTAATCATTTCATTGCAATGTCTTTCTGCAGAATGTCCAAATATAAGATAACTTATCCTATATCACCCTTTGATAATTGTCAATTTTTTTTAAAATGGTTATCATAAAATTAAAAAGATCCAACTGCTTTCCTCTAAATCAGCGGTTCCCAATCTATGGGTTGCGACCATTGTTTTAGTGGGTCGCAGAAAAAAAAAAAAAAAAAAAAAATGAGGATTGTCATCAAAATATATCTTATTTTATCTGTTCAAAAAGGTACATGGCAATTTCAACAGGAAATAAAATTTCAAGGGAAAATCCTTAATTTCCTTCTAGATTAAGGTACGAACAGAATATCCAGAAATATTTAAATCAGCTTTGAGGTACTTGATGAAATTCAACACTTTGTGCTTATGAGAACATACTTTTTCTACTTTGCTGTTTTTGAAAGACAAGTACACAAACTGAGTGTTAATATATATTCCCACATGGGTGAACACCAGTACCAGAAATCTCATTGATTATAAAGCTATGTTTTCATACTAATTAAACATATTTTTAACTATCTTTGTAGTTTGTACATTGTTTTAATTACTATTTACTTTCACACATTGAGATTACTAATTCTTGTTGATAATGTATCATCATACGAAAATTTGAGTTTTTCGTAGGATAGGATATTCGAGCGTATAGAGATTGTACAAAAATTGCTACACTGATGATACAACTTTTTCTTGGGTGGGTCGCAAAAATATTTTTCACCGAAAGGTGGATCGCGTACAAAGAAAGTTTGGGAACCGCTGTTCTAAATCAGTTTAGAAAAAAGGGGGGAGGGAATGTAAATGCACATATTTAAAATTTTTCCAAAAACAAGTTAACCTATAAAAAAGTCACTAAATATTTAGCTAATGCTGAAGGTGGGCCAAAAAATGCTAAAAGTAATTCATTTGGATAATGTATAAATATATAAAAGCAGTAGTTTTTAATGTAGCCAAAATGTGAAAAAGTATTATTTCATTGAATAGATTTCACGGATTTAACACAGATATTATCTTACAATTTCCTTCTAGCTGGAATATTGACTATGTTTAATTTATTTGTATATGAACTTAGTAAATACATTTAGTAAATCATTTTAAGTTTTCAAATAAATAATATTGCAATGGTGATGGATAATAATGTTGTGATCTGGATGAAAGTAAAAACAGCGGATTTCATAAAATTTGTTTAATAAGCATATTTTCCAATCAAAGTGCCAAAGGATAAAAGTTTATAATCATCATTATGAATTGTGGAAATGCATTACCTTCTAAATCAACCACTTTACCAGCACGTTTCAAAGCTCGTACGGCTTCATCGTGGGTAGCTTCTCGGAGATCTTCCCCGTTCACAGATAAAATAGCATCACCAACATATAATTGTTCAGTCTGATCTGCAGCCATACCTTTAAATATTTTGCTTATTAATATAGGCATTTTATTTTCCTTGCCACCTTTTATACTTATACCCAATCCATTATTGTCCTGTTTCATAACTCTGACAACTCTTTTCTGATTCGCGATACTCTCAGGTATATCAGGAGGCTCAGTATCAGAAAATCCATTAGAAGGTCCATTATTTATTTCATAACTATCATCTAAGGAAATACTTAGGCAGTCTTCTTCTAGTGTTACTAAAACTTTTTGCCACTGCTGCCTTACGTACACCTCTAACATTCCAGTTCGTGAACTGGAATGAAAGTTTGGGGCGGACATTTTGATAATCTGACGTCAAATTTAAAGGGACATTATTGTCAGTTGCCAGATACAGTTTGACCGGCATTTAAATACCATTGAATTGCCAATAACAAAATAAAAAACTAGTGGCAAATGACTGACTTATAATCTGGAATTTAAATTCTTGAATTCACCAATTAATTTAATTCAACATCTAATCAAGAATTTTGCGAATTGAGTATTAGGAAGAAAATATTTCAAAATATCATCCTTTTTTGAAAAAAAAAAAAAAAAATTATTTTTTTTATGCCGATTTAAACACACGCCATCTGGTTCAAAAAAGATATAACCTCTGGCTTCAGGATAGCACAGACCAGCGCCCCCTAGATTAATCTAGGGGGCGCTGCTCCGGCTTGATTAATCTAGGGGGCGCTGCACAGACATGTGCTTGTGCAGGATCTTGCCGTGCATTATGTATTTTTAATTTGTTTAGAATTATTATATTTTTTGCACAATTTCAGATTTCATGTGACATTTGTTTTCTATGTTATATGATAAAGCAAAAAAAATTGAATATCTAAAACTTTCAAATGCATCATAAAGAGAAATCATAGGGATAATTTTCCTGTACCAGAGGCTAGTTCCGGTTCCAGCACCTCTTTGGAAGAAAGCGCCCTCTTTTTTATTTACATCTGCAAGGAAGAAGGGTTATTAAAATTCTCAAAACTTTCTTCAAATAATCATTACATATTTGCCGTAGACTTATAAAAAGGTAATGATTATTTAGATTAATTATTTAAATCAGACTTTTTACTAATAATCATTATTTCGTCGTCATTGATTATCTGTCAATTTACAGAGCTAGCACATAGCTTTGAGAGCTAGGAAAAATTATCATTCTGTTAAAATTCTGAGATAAACATGAGCACCAAGATACGTAAGGTCTGGTGATTTATATATTCTTTCAGGCGTTTTTTTATTTCTTTTACTGTGAGGTACTCTGTTTCTTTTGTAAAAATATTATTTAACTTTAAATACTATAAAATCAATGATAAATTCAATGGTAACTAGAAAAATAGGGCAAATAACGAAATGCCCTTCTGTGAATATTTCTGACTTTTTACTATTTAATCTTGGATGCGATCTTAGAACAATCCCCTTCTTGGCGCGATTTTATATATATATATATATATATATATATAATGATACATATACATACATATATAAGCCAGTGTTATATATTTATATATATACATATATGTTTATAAGTAGGATATACAAGGTAGTAGGATGTTCATACAAAGCAGGCCCGGACTGGCTCCGTTGGGGGCCCTCGGCTAGAGACTGAAAGGGGGCCCCTTACTAAAAAACTTATTGTGAATAGTATGGTAGAAAATTAGGTTTAAATGCTTAACAAGTAAGAAAAATCATGCGTTAAGCATACATTATGAAACACTTTCCAACACTTCCTGAAATCTTTAGTAAAGCTTTGTTATTTAAGGAAATAAGATGCTAATAGTCCATAGCCAAACAAGTATTCCAATTCTTTTGAATAACCCTGAATTTGATCCGTCGGTTCATATATATACTATATAACAGGAAAATTTAGTTTAGCAAGAAAATGTCTAACTGGATGAAAATTTTCTTTCAACATTTTATTTTAAAAAATGGCAAATACTTGAATACTTTTGTTCAGCCCTGTAATTTACCTAGTATCTTTATTACACACCAGTATTTTGTTAAAATTTAGTTCAAGCATAAGCACTCGTAAAACTACTTAAATCACATTTCCAGAAATTAAAACTTATGGGTAACTATGTAGCTAATTCTTTGCGTGACCCAGTATATTATTTTATCTATATTCTACAATCATTTCTTTGTAAACTGAAAGCTGTTCAACGTAAAAATGCATAATTTATTTAAAAACCATCCTTAAGTTAATTACCCTCACATTCAGTAGCATTTATGAGCTTTTTTGTGTAACCCTGTATATCAACTATAACATTTATACACTACACACCACATAATTTTCAGACATTAAATAAAACTTAAAAACACATATCATAATTGAAAATGTACTTAATCCATCCATCAGCTGTCATTGATAATGTACAGTACTTCGGACAAAAATATGAAATTTTAAATATTTTGTGTATCCCTGTAAATGCTATGCACTTCATATTGAGCATTAAATATTAAGTCTCAGCGGCATATATCAATTTTATGATACTTGAAATCGTTTACCATAATTAAAATATGTTTCAAACAATTTCCCCCTTTATTATTGTGTAATGGAATTCTTTTGAGTTGCCCTGTAAATAAATAGTAACTATTATTTTTACTGCATATTTTCATAATGCATATTTTAGTACACTTTATGCATCCATGAGAATTTGAATATGTTTGACGGGGTGTAACATCTTTAAAATTCATTTGAAACGATTTTTTCTCATAGTCCGTAATGTATCAGAAAACTTTTGACTACTCCTGTAAATAAACTAATCATAGTAGAAACTTCATTTTCAATAGGGTTTGTGCTAGTGTAAACATCAATAACATATAAAAATTTCATAGAATCCGAGTATATTTGCGGGAGTTAGAGCGCGGACAGACGGCCAGACCATAGATGTAGGAATAACTAGATTACGCACACGGGGAGGAAAGTTGATTCTCAGCGCGCGAACAATTCTTCTCCACTAGAGTGGCAAATGGCCGGCGGTCCAGTAATCAATGTATGAAAATGTGCAGTCTTAAATGCATTTATATCTATATACATATACATATTTTAATCCTTCGTGAATATTTCAAAGTTTATATCTGATTTTTAATCACCAATTAGTACTTTTTATCTCGAAGTTACTTTTTATGAATACTAGCAAAAGCCATGCTTTGTTTGGATTCGCGAAGCATTATTTTATAAAACAGATATTTGAAAGTAACAATATTTTTTTTATTATTATTATTTTTGCATCTTTATTAAACAAAAACGTTATTTTATGTTTTGGCTCATTTTAATTTTTTATTTATGATGTAAAACTGGCATAAGATATTTTCGAAGCAAACTTTTACAAATTTTTTTTTAATTTTCAACTAAAAGCTCTTTTAAAGATGTTTTTACAATTTCAAGTAGCCACTGGTGTTTTTAATTGTTTGAAATATGCATGTTTCCAATCTTTGTAATCAACATCCGATAATCTTTGATAGCTATTTTAGAATAATATATTTGAAGAAAGTCACTTCTTCAAAATCCTATTTTCTGGAAAAAACATTTGAAATCTGCTTTCGTTGATACTATGAATTTTCAACTGTAAAACATTTTATTTTAATTTCTTCATTTTTATACATGTTAGCGTATGAGAATTGCTGTAATTCTCTCCGCGTGGGAGAACTGTTTACTTTCTGCGAATGGCAACTCAATTAATGGAATTACCTTTTAACGAAGCGCTCTCTCATTCTCGCAGTGACGTTTTCACGAATAATTATTGTTGTGTTTGCGAACTTATTAAAGTCTTATTTTTCTATAAAATCCTTCTGATTAATGAGTCGATATTATTTAGCCACAATACGACCTTCGCAAAAATATTTATAAAGAGCTTGAACCAACAACTTCACGCAGATCTTTTAATTTTTCATTTATATAACAAATTTAAGAATTAATTTTATTTGTTTACAATTATTTTGTTGCCAGTTTACAAAAAAACAAAAAAATCCATAATACAATTCTTTTAAAATGTTTAAGTGTCATATGTGCAAACGATTTTGCGGGATAATGAAAACATGTTTTATTTAATAAATTAATCATGATTCTATCTATAATTATTTACTCCATGATTTAAACTTTTTTTTCTGAAAATATACGCGTTTCATTTTTTATTTATTTGCTAAAATGCTTCCGTATTGGAAATGCATGTAAAATAAATTAATTAAAATAATAATTTTTTAACGTTTTACTGTAAAAAAAATTATATTCTGCAAATCTACAGATCATAATTTATTTTTGTGTTTAATTTGAAGTTAAAATATTGAATAGTTTTTTTTGTAAAGCGTACGACAAATTGTAATTTGAGTGGACTAGTAGAGGATTCGCTTCGCTCATCCTAATAATAAATAAGAATAATGGAATTTTTTTAACAACTATCTTTAAATACCTTTTACCTGGAAGTTAAACAAAACAGTATGCGCATCAAAATCAGTAATTGGCATCTTTTTTAGGGGCGTCCGTAATTATGTAAATACATAGCACGTATAGTTGTCGTTCAGTCCGTCCGTCTTTCTGTCGATCTGTCCGCATACAACAACACAAAAACTACCCAACCGAATCGTTTGAAAATTAAAATATGTAATCATTACTTAATTTTGTTGAGTCATTTCAAATTTTATGAAAATCGAATGCATAGATCAATTACAGGGACAATCAAAAGTATTCCGTTACATTACGGTGAATGGAGAAAAAAGTTTCAAATGCATTGTAATCGTTTTAAATTTAAAATATACAATTATTAGATAATTTTGTCGAGTAATTTCAAATTTTATGAAAATCGGATGTGTAGTTTAATTAGAGGGGCAATCAAAGTTATTCCATTACAATACGATCAAGGGAAAAAATAGTTTCAAGTACATTTTAATTATGTTAAACTCTTTCGAGTATAATAGAATTGACATGAACCTATGAAATATATAGATACTAAAATATACATTCTGTACAATCTGTGATGCAAAGAATTTTTATTATTAAATTACAGGGCCACACAAAAGTATTCCACTACATAATGCTATACGTGGAAACATTGTTTGTGGCGTGTTTTTATTATATTAAACTATTTCATATTTTATGAATATGATATACGTTGCTGAGGTGTAATAAAGTTACTTCCTGTATATTTACAGGAACACAAAAAAGATTTCGACCACTATACTGTATCCAAAATACTGTTTACTATAACAGCAAGATTTGAATATTTTTGAAATTTCGTTATAGTACGAACGAACCTCATTTGCTACGCTTTACGTGCAATTTCCAACTTTTTTTTCTCTAAGCAAAATAAATTTTTTTAAAATGGATGTACAATTTTAAATGATTTTATTTTCTTTTTCCAGGAAGTTTATAATAATGTGTGAAGTAAAATTTTTCCTCACTTTGAAACTTTTAACCTCCTCCTTTACATTCAATGACTTCTATTTTGTTCTTCACACAATATTTCAAAATTTCCAGACGTTTAAAATATTTTTTCTCCTTTCTTTCTGCCCATGTTTCTTTGCAATGACAATAAATTATTGTGTCAAATTTTCCTTACTCACTAAACTTAAAACATTTCTTTCCCAGCCATAGTTGTTAATCGTTCATCTCTCTCCGCCCCCCCCCCCCTAAAAAAAGTGCAAAAGGTTAAATAAAAAAATAAATAAATAAATACTTATTTTAGCTGTGCTATCTTTTTATTTGTGTGTGTGTGAAAAAATTAAATAAATTAAAAAATAAATCAAAAAATGAATAAAAAAGCATTAATAATGCACATTTTTATATTATTTTTTTAGCCAAACATTGCTCAACAAAGGTAGACTTAGACAAAGCATGAAATATTTTACCAAGGTCAATATTCTTAATAAATCTTTGGTATTTTTAAAATACAACATGAATGAAGTGATAAATAAATCCGTTCATTTACAATTTATAAAAAGTGTGAATGAGTGAATAAGCTAAAAAAAATTTTAATTTTTGTCCATTTCAATTTTAAGATATAATAACTAGAACGATAAAAAAAAAAATCCAACTCTTTGAATTACTTAATAACGCATCAGACAAAATCACAATAACGTATATCTGCTATGCATTACTGTGGTAGAATAGCAAGTTCCACTTGCTTTTTGCCACTCTAATGGATGTTGCCACCGAGCCGCAACAGAATCAAAAGGTATTGGGAGAATAACATTGAATGCGTAATCTAGTTATTCCTATATCTATGGGCCAGACCGACAGACAAACCGAATGAATAAACACTTTTCTACTTTGTTGGAAAGTGTTACACCGTTTTCTGGTGTAGCTTTTTCTGGTGTAGTCTACTTTCTTTCACAATAAATATTAATACTATTTTATATACGGTACTCAAGTAGTTCCAAGCTAGAAAAAAAATATACTGATTAATTACAAGTGGTGTATTACTTAAAAAGAGAGGGGTATATATTTTAGATTTAAGCATCAGAATTACTTCGTTAAAGCCATAATATCTTAAGTGCTACTGTAATACTTAAGCAGACATTAAAAAGGAACACAATAATAATAAAAACCAAGCATACTAAAAAAAGCAATACTAGCTTTAATTTTGATTTCATGGGTACATTATTTAAAATAGTTTTTATAAAATTTACAACAGTTAAAAAATGTTATGTTATTGTGAATAGCTTTTGACTAACCTAACAGCTTTTTGGCTAGTTTTTCACTGGTTCTGGCTACTTCATCTATAATAACACTAACATCTTTAAATTATAAAATAAATCTCTTTCTACATTCATGAAAAGGAGATTAGTCATAAGATCTTGGCTTAAACGAGAGTCTATTCTTAACAATTTTAAGTTTAGAAAATACCCCCTTTCACAGGTGTCTTGTGTACAAGATATGATTAATATAAATTTGTAAGCTACATACAGGTTAGTAAACATTCCAGATTGTGAGAGTTCAAAAACAACAGAAAAGGCGCATGATAAACACCGAAGACATTTTTTCTTGTCAGAGCAATAACCATATAGATTTTCCTCGTCTTCAAATTGAGACTCTACATCGTTACACGTTTAACCCCTTCGGGACAGGCGCCTTTTACTCAAATTTTATTCGGTTGGCACCACTTTTTAAAAAGAGGTTACATTTACTTAAAGAATAACAAAAAAGCACTAATAATTTTTTTTTTTCTAGTGAAAAAAAAGTGTCTGTATGTTCTTTTTGAGGGTGCATACGTACACCCATGGTATCGAACATGTTTCCACAAAAACAGTTTTAATTTTATTCTCATTTACAGGATAAATGCATTTTTTTAAAACCAGATTCTTTCGAAATATCAAAGATCACATAGGAATTATTAGTACTTTGAAACTTTTTTGGAGATTTTCAGCTGTATTATCAATCCTGGTTAGTGGTCAGCAGAACGCCATAAATATCCGTAGGGAGCCTTTGATGTTTAGAGCTGCTTCTCTGTTAATCGCTTAGGACAGCACAGAGATCCATCAGCCAGCAGCAGAATTTTTTTCTGCAGTCTGCAACACAAGTAAAAACTTTTAAAAAAGTCTGCAGACCAATCCCTCGCATTACATTATCTGCACTCAAACCTCCCAAGTATTTGTGATAGACATAAAAGAAAAGTATACTTTTAAAAAGAAGTTGCATTGGTTCTCAGAGCTTTTAACACCTCATACATTGTCCGAAAGAGGGGAGGGGACTCCCCTTTGACAAAATTTGCGGGGTTTTCACGATCTTTTGACGAGAAGCCATTTTCGCGATCTTTTGACGAGACGTCATTTTTCGCGATCTTTTGACGAAATTTTGCATTTTTCGCGCTTCTTTGAAAAGATTTGACGTTTTTACAGATCTTTTGACGAAAACTGCTGTCTTTTTCGCGATGTCTTGAATAAATTTGCCGTTTTTTTGCGATCTCTTGAAGAAATTTGCCGATTTGTCGTGATCTTTAGACAAAAACTGCCGTTTTGTCGCGATCTCTTAAAGAAATTTGTCGTTTTTTCCCGCTATCTTTTGAAGAAATTTGCGTTTTTTGTCATTTTTTGAAGGAATGTTCCGTTTTTTCGTGATTTTTAAATGAAATTTGCCATTTTTTCGCGACTTTTTGAAGAAATTTTTTGCTGTTTCGTTATCTTTTTGCGAAAACTGCCTTTTTGCGATCTTTTTAAGAAATTTGTCGTTTTTTCGTGATTTTTTCGACGAAAACTGCCGTTTTTTCGTGATTTTCTGACGAAAACTGCCTTTTTTCGTAATCTTTTAAAGAAATTTTCCAGGTTTTTTTGCAATTTTTGAAGAAATTTGCCGATTTTTGCGATTTTTTTGAAGAAATGTGTCTTTTTTTCGTGATTTTTTTGACGAAATTTGCAGTTATTTCGCAATTTATTGGGAAAATTTACCGTTTTTTCCCGATCTGTGGACGAGATTCGCGTGGTTTTTCGCGATCCACGACGAAATTCATTTTTTTTCGAAGACTATTTGTCGAAATTCGCGATACATTTTATGTCCGAATTTTTGGATTTAGGACCGAAATTTTTTAATTTCTGCTAAATTTTTAGCAATTGAAAATAGTCTGCAGACCTTCCCAAGAGTCTGCGACGTGCGTCGCAGCGTTGCGCCGATTCTGCTCCCGGGGAGTCGGCCAGTAACCCCTTTCCGTCTGGCTAACGACAAAATACGACATCATTAAGTAGGCTATCTTAAACAAAAATCAATTGGCAATCGCTTAGCATTTATTGTAAAATCAGTTGGGGGGGGAAAAAAAAGATTATTGGGAAATAGTCAAATTATTAATTTCGTATAAAGTAATACGTCCACTATTTTTGGGGCCCCCTTAGGCTGGGGGCCCTCGGCAATCGCCGACCTGCCGACCTGGCCAGTCCGGGCCTGATACAAAGTAATAAATAGCTCTTAATAGTTTAAGTTCTTCATAAAAAATAACTAATAAATATTTAGCTTTAATTTTTTTTGTTATATATGTGTAGTTTCCCCTTGCATGTTTTATAAATCTCTATTATTGTTGACACTTTTAATCAAACCAATCAAAAAGCAGTAAATAATGTTTCAAAGTTCTGCTGTTATTTAGTTGAAATCTTGATGAAGATGCTAAGAGCTGGCTTCTTTTAATTAATTTATACATATATATATATATTTATTTATTATTATTTTACTTTTTTTAATTTGAATGTTTTTGTTTGAATAGCAATAGAAAACTTTGAATTTTATATACTAATGTCGATTTACAAAATTTCATTTATTTTTAAGGTTTTAAGAGTGGGTGTCCATTACTGGGTTGGTTAATTAGTCGTTTCTCAGCAATGGATACCTCATGTAGACATTGCTAAAAATACAAATTCAGGCACAGATGTCATATACGCACCACATTTGCACGTGTTTTTTAACCCGCCAATTTGGCATTGCACATCTGTGCCAAGGATAAGATTCGTTTAACAAGTTTATAACAATTGTTGATGAAATAAAATGAGAAAAATTAAAGATTTTAGCAGGGTTGGAAAAAAACCAGGTCTTTTTGAAAAAAAACCAGGTTTTTTGGTTTAAACCAGGTTTTTTTAAGAACATCCTTTTTTAGTGCATATGCATGCATATTTATTAATAAAAATAGACATTGTTGGATTATATGTAGCATAAATTCATTTTAAAATAATTTAAATTAAATAATTAGAGTGAATTATGTAGAAAATTTAAAAAAAAAATCATATTTTAATTTAAACAGTTATTAGTAAACAGTCTTATGTCCAAACAATAAACTACTCTACACAGTGAAATTTTGAAAAACTTTATAAACAACCTTTTGATTACTTATAATAAACATCTGATGTAGTTTGATGAGTGTAAATATTATTTTCCATAATAGAAAAAAAAAAAAAAGAGATACTTCTTGGGGGTTTTGTTTTTTGAGAGACAATTTGAAATCAACCTTTATAGTCATTAGATTTAGCAGATAACAACAGGGTTGTTATGATTTTGCCCAGCCCAAAAAACCCGAGTGGGTTTTTTCAAAATTTCAACTTTAAATTACATATATAATGTATTTATATTACATATATAATATATTGTAATATATTTCTTAATATCAGTACACCACTCGAAGTTTATAACCATCACCCCCCCCCCCCACCCCAAAGAAAAGAAATGTCCTATTTATACCATCACAATTTTTAAAAGAAATAATTGTTATTTAATCTCTGTAGCACGTGTAAGTAACAAACAATTTTTTACCCATTAAAAAAAATACTTTGATGTGTAATCCGTTCTATGTTATACAATAGAAACTCATAACAAAATACCATATATGCTTAGAATCCTAATTTAATTATGTAGCCATGTAGAATTACTTGGCTTATTCTATTATTTAGTAATAATAAAAAATACTTTATAAATTATTACTAATAATCAATTTATTACAATTTTGATTACTGTCATTGATATATGTCATATAATTGTAATAATCAATTAGCTACTTTAAATTTAGTAATAAGAAATTTTTTTTTTCAAGCATTCTCAACCACCTCCAATAAACCCCCAAAACCTGAAAAAACCCTGATAAAAACCCCCAAAACCCTGATAAAACCCCTGAAAAAACACAGTGGATTGGTTTTTTCCTGAAAAAACCCAGGTATTTAACAACCCTGGATAACAAAGGGGGAAAAATTAGTTTGTTATTGTTAAAATACTATAACTAGCACCCAATTTTTGAATACTCTCTTATACAACTTCATATTTTGATTTTTAAAGATTATCTCCCCAAGAAAAAAAAATTTCTTTTTATAATTTTATGAAAATGTTAAAGATCATCAAGTTTTGTAGCTCCATATTCAAAAGCTTGTGCATGTTATGATAGATTGCTTTAAATAATCTGTATTTTTTTAATGAAAATATTTTATACTAAATATTGAATATTTTTAATCTATTTTATCTTTGATCAATTTACATGTTCTAAGATTTTTCTTTACAGCAATGGAATATGTTCACCAATGCATAGTGATTTTCATCCTATACATAAAAAAAAAAAAAAAAAAAAAAAAAAAAACCTAGGCCCACTATATCTAATACTTATTGCTGAAAAAAAGTGTTAAAAGAGAAAATATTTATATACAATTTGTAAGTCTTAAATTATAATGAAAAATGAGAAAATATCATTAGATTTTTTCGAAAAAAACCAATTGGTTTTTTTTTTGAGAAAAGACCAATTGGTTTAAACCATGCCAACCCTGGATTTTAGTGAAATGTACTAATTAAATGATACAACTGCATGCATTCAATATGGCTATAAGTATTAATGTTACGATTTATTGTGAAAATTATATTTACTGTTTTGTTACTTACTAAGTTTATTATTTATTTTTAGTTTCCTTTTTAATTCATGTTTATTTACTGTAATTTTTTATTTTATTTCTTTAAAATTTTTTTATTATATACTATATTAATAATTTATATCAAACTGTACTATATTTATTATTTTACTACTTATTTATTTTTTACTTCCGTCTTTAAAATATTAGAATATCTTTCACTTTTCCATGTTATTTTATTTTTACATTGCAATAAAAAATGAAGTGCTGTTATTGAATGCAATTTGTAACTTACATTCAAAAACAAAATGTTTGCCAAATTGGCGAGGGAAAAAAACACGTGCAAATGTGGTGTGTATATGACATCTGTGCCCAAATTCAGTTATGTTTTATAGTGCATAAAGTACTTTGATTTAACAGAAAGCCTAAATAATCAAATTCAATTTTTAAATTACACTTGCTATAAATGTAATAGCACCAAAATTTAAAAAAATAGCTGCTTTTAAGTTATTTTATGTGGTTAGTAAAATTTCAATATTTCACTGTTTTAACATTTTTCAAAAATGTATATATGCTTTTTTTTCAGGGCTCGAAAAATGGCGTTCCTGAAAAACCCAGAAATCCTTTCCGGGAACACACATTTTAACACTAAGGTTCTCGGCCAGGAACCTAACCTTTTGCCGTGTCCGCTAGCAATGCCGCGGACGCATTATAATGCGTAAATTAAGCATAAAATCGACAAAAAAAAGCTCTTATGCGGCCCGGGGGATGCATAATTTCGTCGAAATATTACGGGAAAAGCCCAAATTTCAACAAAAGCATTGCAGAAAAAACACAAATTTCATTCAAGGATCGCAAAAAACAGCAAATTTCATTAAGAAATTGCGTAAAAGCGGCACATTTCGTTAAAAGAATCGTGGAAAACAATAAATTTTGTCAAAATATCAGGAAAAACGGCAAAATTCGTCTAAAAATATCTAAAAGACAACAGATTTTGTTGGAAAATCGCATGAAGCATCGCAAATTTCATTAAAAAATCCCTAAAAAGGCAAATTTTGTAAAGATTTTCTTTTGAAAAGCAACAGGCTCCGTTAAAACATCACGATAAAATGGCATAGTTTCCGTAAAATATCATGATAAAACGGCAAGTTTCCGTAAAACATCGCAATAAAACTGCAAGTTTTCTTAAAACATCACGATAAAACGGCAAATTTCTTCAAAAAATGGCAAATTTCTTTAAAAAATCGCGAAAAAAGGCAAATTTTGTTAAAAAAATCATGGAAAACAACAAATTTTGTCCAAAAATAGCGAAAAGACAACACATTTCGTCAAAAAATTGTGAAAATGCTCCAAAATTCGTCAAAAAATCATGCGAAATAGCGCAAATTTCATTAAAAAATCACAAAAACGGCAAATATTGTAAAAAAAAAAAATTTGAAAAACAGCAGATTTCATTAAAACATCGTGATAAAATGGCAGCTTTCGTCAAAGAATCGCAGAAAAACTGCAAATTTCTTTTTAAAAATCGCGATAAAACGACAAATTTCTTTTAAAAAATCCCGATAAAACC
Source organism: Maratus speculifer (assembly GCA_964019185.1). Lineage (NCBI taxonomy): Eukaryota > Metazoa > Arthropoda > Arachnida > Araneae > Salticidae > Maratus > Maratus speculifer. The sequence continues at coordinate 111,659,780 of OZ025300.1, forward strand.
AGGGCTGCTGGCTTTTAGCCGGGCCGGTTTAAACCGGCTGACTTTTTCTGGTTTAAACCGCTTGCAAAAGGCCAGCTTTTTGAAGAAAAAGCCGGCTTTTACTAAGACTTTTTTTTCTTCTACAAAAACTATTCTTAAAATGAAATGTATTATTAATTAATAACTATTTAATTACTGTTGTCATAAAAATGAACTGTCTAATAAATTGTCAATTAAAATATAAGTGAACTGACATTAGAAATGGTCTTGTGATCAACAGGTGGGAAGAATGTTTATTAGAAAATTTGAACAATAAAATTTTTTTGAAGTAGTTCAAATGATTTTTACCAAATATAATACCAGTCATTTGACTTACTTTTTAAATATCAGTACAACACTGATCTTGTTCCAAACAAAACCATTCTTTGAAATTTTATTTTAAATTCCCTCTCCTATACCTATGCTCTTTTAAGTGTAAATGAGTTAGTTCCTGGAATCTTGTTAATCCAGTAACCTATTAGATTAAACACTAAACCTCTCCTAATACAAGAAATTTGTGGATGGGAAAGTTTACTAATTGACCCAAATCAATTCCTCTCCTTTTAATATGTGGAAAGATTTGTGAAGGAACAAGAACAAAATATTTAGTCAATATATATAGAAGGAAAGAGCATGTTTACATTTCATGCAACATTTCCATCAACCAATTCACCACACCATTGCATTTTTATCATAGTGATCATTGCAGGAACATTTATGGCAGTATAGGCTAATCATATCATGGACCTGTTAAACAGAGACCAATCAGATTGGCCAAGGTCATGTGTATGGCAAGAGATATAAAGAACAGACAGATGTTTCTTGCTATTGCCACTGCGCAATAATTCAACCCACACTATGTCAGCTGCTCTTTCCTTATAAGAAAAAACAAATGAAGATAAAGGGATGTACAGTAAACTCTGTATAAGTCAGAATCAATCAGAACTGAGAAAATTGTTCACAGTAAATCAGGGTTGCCGGCTTTTAGCCGGGCCAAAAAAAGCCGGCCGGCTTTTTTTGGTTTTATCCCCTTAAAAAAAGCCGGCTAAAATTGAAAAAAGCCGGCTTTTATTTTTAAAGTGTTAATTTGTATTGAATCCATCTTAAATGTGGATTGATTTATTTTTAATACATTTTTAATAATTTACTACTAAAAAAGTTATAAATTTCTATTTAATTTTTCAAATAAATAAATCTTTATAACTGCTAGGAGTCAACTATGAAGGCATTATGTCTGAAAAATATAAATCTTGGAAAAAAGAAAATATACTCAAAAAATGTGTTTTAAACTTAAGAATTATATTTAATGGAATTATGACAAAATTAGTGTTCCCTATAGATATAAAAAGGGCATGGTGCTATTCACTAAAAAGGGCACTACTGCATCATAAAAGGGCACTTTTGCAAGAAAAAAAAAATGTTATTGCCTTTAGAAAGGGGAAAAAAAAAGTAGCAAAATACATAATTTTTAAATATGATAAATCAAGTAACATTAATTTCGAATGATTTTATGATATAAAAATTAGAAATACAATTAAATTAAAACATGATTGAATAGTTTCATGTTCTTTTTCTTAAAGAAATGAAAAAATTCTATCATTTTTGGGCACACAAATTTAGAAATACAACAGAATAAAAAAAAATATTATAAAAAATCTCTGGGTAAAATCAGAGGTGCATTTTACTACTTTTAAAAAAGGGCAGGGTGCTGCACCCTTCAAAAATAGCCTAGAATGAACACTAACAAAATGAAACACATCAAAGATCAAAGCATTCATGGAAACATTGTTACAGGTCAATATGTAAAGATTAAGTCATAAAATGAACAATGTTGAAAGATAAATTAGGAAGGATTCAATATTTGAGGAAAGTTTAATACATAATTACATAAAATTAAACAACAAAAAATTTTCTAATAAAATTTGTTGAATTAAAATTTTGAATAACTCTTTATTTAAAAGTGCATATATGCCCACTTGCATGAATGAATATATTCATGCATATGCTAATTGAGAATACTGAAATAAATTGTGAAATATAATATATTATGAAATCTGCATAATTAGAAATACTATTTTCAATAGTGAGAAATGGTTTTTTTTATATGTATGATTTTAAATGTTTATAGCGAATAAAACATGACATTTTAATAACTCTTAAAATTAGCTAAATAATAAAACATGTAACTAAGTAACCTTTAATTTTATAAAGCAGTAAAAATGGAAAAACAAAGGTAGGATTAAAGGTCAATGTAAATCAGAAAAAGCACTTGGTATGGCCATTTTATAATTTAGCTGACATATATGCAATTCTGACTATAAACCATTAGCAACTCCATCAATGTGTTATTCTAGTATTAATGGTCTTCATTATTGAAAATTTAGGCTATAACCCAATTTCTCATAATGAATCGTAATTAAAATCCCAATTTTTCATATTAATAAATAAATTTATTAAACTCAAAGTAAATTAAACAGCATTAAAATTAGTTAAAAGACACTTAAAAATGTGTTGCTTATAATAAAAAGGCTCCACTGTATAAAAGCCAATTATGGCCAATTTTGGCCAAAAAAAGCCGGCTAAAATCAATAAAAGCCAACCGGCCTGGCTTTTTTTAATTTTAGCCGGCTTTTTTGCAACCCTGCAGTAAATGATGTTCTGCCTTAGGCAAATTTTACACTATCTATGGATTCACAAGGACTTGAAAAACCTTTTCGAGCTTGACAAATTTCCATCTTACTCAGTCTGGCTTACAGAGAATTTACTGTACATAGAAAGATAAATAAATATAAAAGCTATTTCAAAATTATTTATTTTTTCTTATTTTTAAAGTAGAATGCTGTCTTGTAAACTTCTTACATATGCAAGTGACTATTTTTTTTTCATAATACTAACACATTCATATATGCTAGAAGCCATTGTTCAAGTGAAGTATTTTATAAACAGTGTATCATTTGTATATTATTTATTTAGATATAATTCTTACTAAAGATGAAAATAAGCACTCGCCAGTCGCCACTCGGCGACTAAATGTGAAAAACTGGCGACTAAAAATGTGGAAAGTACCGGCCAAATGCAGGTTTCTCCAAATGGTGTTTTATGAAAAGAATCGTGGAAAAAAACCCTGCTAATTTCGACAAATAGATTGAAAAAAATCCAAATTTCAAAAAAAGATCGCGGAAAATTATGAATTTCGTGTAAGTATCGCAAAAAGACATCGTCTAAGGATCGCAAAAAGAATGCAAATATCTTCAAAGAATCACTAATATCATCGAAGAATCGCGAAAGAACCGTAAATATCATTAGAGAATTACAAAAAAAGCAATTATCGTAAAAAAAAAAAACCCGTGTATTTTGTCAAAAAATCAACGAATGGAAAAAAACACGAATTTTATCAAAAAACATGCAAAAAATGTGAATACCGTCAAAAAATCGCGATAACAGATGCAAATACCGTCAAAAAATCGCGATAACGAACGCTATTTTCGTCAAAAACATGAAAACGAACGCAAAAAATGCGAATTTTATCGAAAAAAGCGAATACCGCCAAAAAATCGCGATAGCAAACGAATACCATCAAAAAATTGCGATAACAAACGCGAATTACCGTCAAAAAATCGCGATAACAAACGCGAATACCGTCAAAAATCACGACGACAACGAACGAATATCGTCAAAAATCGCAATAAAAAACGCAAATTACCGTAAAAAAATTGCGATAACGAATGCGAATACCGTCAAAAAACGTAAAAACGAACGCAAAAACGTGAATTTTATAAAAAAAAACACGAAAAAGTTAATACCGTCAAAAAATCGCCATAGCGAACGCGAATTACCGTAAAAAAAATCGCGAAAACGAACGCGAATACCGTAAAAAAAATCGCGATAACGAACGCGAATACCGTCCGAAAATCGCGATAACAAACGCGAATACAGTCCAAAAAGTCGTGAAAACGATCGCCAATACCGTTAAAAAGTTTTGAAAACGCACCCGATTTACGTTAAAAAGTTTCAAAAACGCACGCGATTTTCGTTAAAAAGTCGCTAAAACGAACGCAAATTTTATCAAAAGATCACAAAAAAAGATAAAAAATGCACATTATGTCAAAGGATTCTGGAAAAAATCATATAATATTAGTTTATGAGAGCCCCCCCCCCCTTTTTTTTTATTTTTTAGAAAATTTAATGTTTTTTTTTTTTTTTTTTTTTTTTTTTAATCAAACCTGCTAGTTAGTGGAAAAACATTTTTTTTTTTGGGGGGGGGAGGGGTTACTTCTTAATTCTAGACAAATAATTACAAAAAAGAGTTTTGGAGTTTATTTATGTCGTTAGCTACGCAAGTACCTGAGCATAGTTGAACTTGAGTAGCTAACTACACATATGATTGTTACATATAACTTTGCTGTTAATTTAAAACAGATTTGAAATTAGTATCTCAAGTTTATTCCAAACAAGTCTAAGCTCGTATATATCTTGTAATTAAATATTCAGTAACATAAATGTCCCGACTGGCTACTAAAGAAATTATTCTCACTAGCCAATAACTGGCTACTAAAAAAAGACAACCTACCGGCCAGTGGCCACTAGGCAAAATTCCTTATTTTCATCTTTAATTCTTACCCATAGTAACATTAAAATAACTAAGCATAGGATGTGCCACTGGATCCATAAATAGATGTCTATTAATCATATTGGCTATTTATGAGGTTTTTGTTATATCAACTGGAGGGCTATAAAAGTGGACATCAGAAACATGATTTTAAAGGAATTTCATAAGATTTTAGTTTTAATTTACATAAAATGACCATTAGTAAGGTAAATTAACAAAAGAAGTTAAAAAATAAATAGTAAGATATGCACTGGAAAAAAGCCAATAAAAGCCGGCTTTTTGAACAAAAGACCGGCTTTTTCCAATAAAAGCCGGCTGGCCTGGTCTTTTCTAGAAAAGCTGGCTTTTTTGCAGCCCTGGATGAAACGGAAAATTTTGTTAAAATACTCATACATAAATTTTTTCGGGAACTTATACTTTTTATCTGGGAACCTATATTTTTCAAGTAGGTTCCCAGCTGGGAACCTTAAAATTTTCAGATTTTTCAAGCCCTACTTTTTTGCATATTTTGTAATCTGGTAAACAAACCAGCCAAAAAGCAGAAAATATTGCTAAGGTCATAATCAAAGAGGGGCTTATAGAGCTTAATCCCTCTCTGTTTTAATAAAGACAATTAAGTTACAGAAACTATTAAAAATCTATTTTCAGTGTTAAATGTTTTCTTATTCACCCCCCCCCCCCCCCCCCCCCCGATTCCAAGAAAAGTAATATTAGTAAAAATTGTGGTAAATCATGAAATTAGTAGATCTGCAGATCAGTGGTCTCAAATATCAGTTCTTTTGAAGTTATTTTATTTAATATTTAAATTTTAAAATATTTAACTCCCAATATAAATCTCAAAAAATGCATTTTATAGTTTAAATTAAGGAAGTTTAATGTTAAATTAGTTTCAAACTCTATACATGAAACATAACTAAAGACATGATTCAAAATTTGAGTTTATGTAGGGTGATTATCCCAGTTTTCTCCAAGTTTTAAGAGATCTGTTCAACTTTGTTTGGCTATTTTATAGCCCAAAATTTGTTTTGCACTACCGTAGACTCCCTCAAATCCGCACTCCTAAAATCCGCACATAATTTACGGATGTAAACAATGAAACATTCGGTTCAAATGTAGGTGCAAAATTTGACTTTTTTAGTTTTATTTCAATTCCATAAATTTTTTAATTTATAATTTTTGTTAAGATTATTGAATTCATGTTTTTTCATGAAGAAAGAATAATTTATTTCTGAAAAAATCAATATATTGCTGATATCATTGGGAATCACAATCTTACCAAATATATTTATGTATTAATCAAGCTATTTTAGTTATTAAGTCTGGCTAAACATGAAATAAAAACTCTATTATTTTATGATTTTGATGTGAATTAGTAATGTACCTTTATGAGGCAAGATTCATTGAATAATTTAAGAAAAACATATTTCATCTTTATAATGGATATTTAACTGTACATTATTGATTATTAACTTGACCTTTGTTTTTAGTATTTTATCATTTTAAAAATTATCCAAATTTTTATTATTTTAATTTATTACTTATTTTAATATTTTAGTATATAGTTATCATTCATTATGCTTTTGATTTCATTATTAATTACATCCAAACTATTTTTTAAAAAATGTAAACAAAGCAATGACCAAAAATTCGCAAATTTCTAAAATCCGCACAACTTCTGGTCCCAAGCTGTGCGGATTTGAGGGAGTCTACTGTATTACAATTATACATTTATAGCTATTATTACATAGTCATTAAAAATCATTTGGTTTATTTTCATAAAATATAATATTTAATATTGTCTTATTTTTAATTTTTTTCAAAACTTTTTATAGTTTTTGCAACGTATGACTAATATTTTCATCAAGACTGGTCATGTGAAGGATCCCATGTTCCCAGGCTCATGCTAAGGCAGCTGATAGGACCAAAAGACTAATTTTTTTTTTTTTTTAATCTCTAAAAAAGTCTGCCCCCCCCCCCCACCCCTCCACAAAAAAAAAAAAAAAAAAGTTTGAATTCTGTTCAATATATTTCATATACTTTTGTAACAGTCTTCTTGCAAATCTTATTTTTTAACTTTGTAAATAATGTAGGGTTTAAAAAGATCTTTCTTGAACCAAGCTTCTTTTAAGAAAACATAACTACTCATTAACATTTGTATTGCAAACAAAGCACAAAACAAAAGAATCGTCTCTCTGGAAAAACTCAAATGAAATCAAACTCCACAGCATATCAATTAGAGAATTTTTATTACGATTTCATTTGAATCATAAGTACTTTTTTGTTAGCCAGGTTGGAATCTCTCCAATAGCATTTTTATTTCTTCATGAGTCATGAATAGCCAATTTTATTTTCTGCATGTGTAAATTAGAAACACTGCTTTGATGTCTGAACAAAATGCTTTGTTTTATGATTTTAATCAACTGGTTTTTTTTTTTAAATCATTGATTAAAATAATAAATTTTCTATATGTTTGGGGAAAGTTTCTACTGGTATTTATTTGACTTATGAATACACACACACACACAAAAAAAAAAAAGCTTTGAATAACTGTTTCTGAGCTTAATTCCTGACTGTTGTAAAAAGTTTAAGTAGAACGAATTTGTAAGAAATTTAGTTTTTATTTTATCATAATTTATAAAATATTTCATTTAAAAATATTTAAATTTAATTGAACATTGGCAAAATGTAACACATCAAAACATTCATAGAAACATTCTTACTTGTCAGCATTGAAAAATTAAATCATAGAATAACAATATTGAAAGATTAATTAGGAAGGATTCTATACTTGAGGAGAGTTTAGTATGTAAAAGAAAGAGAACAATTTAAAAAAAAAGTTCTCAAAATAAAATTTGTTGAATTAAAATTTTTAAAATCTTGCTTTTTAAAAGAGTACATATCGTCAATACAAAGTCAAACTATCCAATATGAAAACAGTGTTATCAGTGTAATGCTTTTTTTAATTCAGATTTTCTGATTTGCACCACTTTTCTCAAATGATTGAATTATTTTTGTTTTGGCCTTAGTTAATATGTCATTAAATAAAAAGATTTTCACTATAGTTCAAAAAAGTGGTGTCAATCAAGAAATCTGAAATTTTAAAAAGTTGTCTACTGACAACAGTGTTTTCATATTAGATAGTTTGTCATGATACCGACGATATATGGCCTCTTGCATGAATATATCCATGCATTACATATACTAGTTCATAATGGTGAAATATATTATCACAATGCATTATGAAATATGTATATTTCATAGTACTATTTTTAATAGTGAAAGATTGTGTTTTTATTATATGACTTGATATGTTTATGGGAAATAAAATAAGATATATTAATAGCTCTTAAAATTTGTTAAGTAATAGAACATGTAACTAAGTAACCATTGTTTTCTTTAACTTTATAAAGCAGTAAAAATATGGGAATATAAGGTAGGATTAAAGGTCAGTGTAAATCAGAAAAACAGCTGTTGCTATGACTATTTTAAAATTTAGCTTACATATTTGCAACTCCATATATGTATTATTCTAGTCTATTAATGTCTTCTTTATCGAGAAATTGGGTGACTTGTTAAACTCGAAGTCAATTAAATGTCATTAAAACTAATTAAAAAATTTATTAAGCTTATATAAAACTAATTAAATACTTTAAAATGTTGGTAGTTTATTATTAAAATGCTTCACTGTATAAAAGCCAATTATGACCAAAAGAAGACAGTTAAAATTAATCAAAGTCACCAGCCTGGCTTTTTTTTTTTTAATTGGTTTTTTTTAACACTGAGCTACTAACTCAATTTTCTAGTTTTCACCTACATTTGTGAGTAGCTATACCAAAACATATATAGTTGTGTTCAAATTTTGTATATGTAACATATTTTATAAATTTTTCGCTAATGTCTAAATTATAGTTTCCCTTTTTTAGCTGATGGATGAAGATTTGGACATAGAGGCATTACTTGAAGCTTCATATGCCAAACAAGTAAGGAAATCTTTAATACTTTTTAACTATGCATGTATATGTTTAGGAAAATTTTAGGTTCTTTAAAAGACTGCCCCTCCCCCCCCCCCAAAAAAAAAAAAAATGCATCTAATCAATAAATTCAATGTGAGTATCAACTCAGGGCGATAAAAATAAAAGAAATAAAGAGATAAAAAAAAGAAAAGACCCACAACAATGCACAGATTTTATGCAATGCATAATCTCATTTTTTTTTTTCTTTTAAAAATAGACTTGATCTACTATGTTATGAGCTCTTCACATATATAGATATATTTTACTAACACAAGAGTAATATTTATATGTGCTTTGTTAAAAAAATGGAAAGTATACTCAAAGCAAGTATTCACAAAATTGTTTCAAATTTATTGCTTGAGATACAGGTTTTGCTAGTGTAGTCAGCTTTGGCCGAGCATTTTTCATAAACTGTTTTCTTGCATGTTATACAACGTTTAAAAGTCATGAAAAATGTTGTATTAAAGTTCAGTATGTTTTAATTTCTAATTTATATTGTTAAAAAAATTTATTATCACAGTAAGTTGATTATTTTGTAAATATCCTGTATTTATTAAAAATAGGCACTACTTGGTTATGCCGTCGACCAAAAAACCATCGCCAAACTCAAAGATTAAATGCCAATGTAATGAATTACTGTATATGTCACATTCATTTGATATAAATATGAATTATGTGTTTGTTTTGTCATCAAGTGATTTTGAATTCAATCTTTTATTTGTAAATTTATTAATGTTTTATTCAATGTTTTTTCAGTTTTATTTTATTTAAATGTTCGTTTTGAAAATATGCATAACTAAGTTAACTATTATTCCATTACATTTACAAATTATGATTGTGACGGAGCAAAAATAAATCCTTTCAACATGGCGTAGTACATCATCAGATGCAAGCTGGTACTGGCCTGTTCTGTTATTTAAACAAATAAACTGCAGTTATCATCTTTTTATCCATGTAAACTTAATAGTTGGGGGGGGGGGGGGTTAGAGGGTTCTAATTATCTGAAAACTTATTATAATTTAATATTTTTAATAGAAATTTTGTAAACGGCCTAATTTATTATTATTTGAATGCAAGCGGATAATTAACAAAAGATATGCATGTTAATAGTATGGAAAGGAAACGTTAGCTTTCCGTTTTATATTATTATTACTTACACATCATATTTTGTTTAAGATAAATCTTGCAATCGTTTTGAAAATCGAAATTTTTTTTTTTTTTTTTTTTTTTTTTTTTTGAAAGATTTACATGTTTTAGACACTGGAGATTCCTGGATAACCTTTCTTTCCCAAAATTATCTATCAAAATTAATTTGTAAAGGAGAAAAAAAAGAAAAAGAAAAACCCTTTCTAGTTCTCAAATCGTCTGAAAACCGCGTGACCTATATTTTCCCCCCCTCTCCTCTGTAAAGTGCAAAGATAAACACCATAAATACATGACTCATGTAAACTAAACAAAAAAAGATTTAAGTGCAGGCTCATAGCTCATAGCATAGGCTATCTTTTATTTTTTTTTTTTCTTTTATTGCTTTAGGTTATTGCAATCTAAAATGAATGAAATAAAATAATTAGAGTTAGTAAACTTTTCTTTCAAAATACATCTGTTAGAGGTCTGCACGGGCTGAAATTTTCAGGCCCGAGCCCAACCCGATCCACAGAAAACAAAAAATTGACCCAACCCGAACAAAAAAATATTGGCCCGGCCCGTAGAGAAAATTTAGTGGCCCAACCCAGTCTAGTGTAATAGCTAAAATCAAAGCCCAAGCTCAGCCTGGTCCTGAAAAAAAAAATTAAAATTTCGGCCCGAGTAAATTTCTGCAGAGCATTAATCTTTACTCTTACGGAAGAATTCAGACCAAAAAAGTTTATCTTAGTCTTTTTTTTTCAAAGTTTATTATCTCCACTTATGTGGAAGTACCGTAGGCTGCAATATTTATGCTTTTAACCCGGGAGGATGCGCGCAGGGCCTAAAAGACCCAGAGTGCATATGGGTTTTACAATTGTAACCACTAATTTCATAAAAGTAATTTTCAACTTATTCTATCGAAAATTTGAATAATTATCTCCGTCTTAATAAAGTGACTGTTATAATTTAATTTTATTGGTGACAAAGTTAAAAACATTCATACCCTGAGTAAGCGTGCATTCTCCCGGGTTAATGAACCTTTGTTTGTGATATGTAAATGTCTCAGTTATCATTAGTATTATTTACCCATACTTCCATGCAATGGAGACAAAAATCTAATAAATGGTACATAATAAAAGGTATATCTTCTAAAATGGAATCGCATTTGAAAATACTTTTTCTTTTTAGCAGTTGTAAATGTTTAATATATTTTTTTCTCGCATATTATTGTATTAATTTTGCATGGATGAATAGTTTAAAAGAAATTTCCAGTTTTCAGTTTAAAAGAAAATTCTGTCATAGACAGTTTTATTTCATGTGTTTAACTCTATTTTAAAAGCCTAAAAATCTTTAAAAAGAATAAATTTTAATGTTTAATAGTAGAATAATGACAACATAAAAGTATATGCCGTTTTTGTTAGGAGATACAAACGTATCTCCTAGGGGTTAAAAGAAATTAGCAGAGTTGCTTAATGCAGATTAGGAAACGTTATTGCTGGATTTAAAACCCCGATAAATTTAAATATTACTTTACTGAAATAAAAATTAGATTGAACTGAGAAATAAATTATGGTGGACTAAAAAATGATGACGACAATTTAAAAACAACTAAACACATTTATTATCAAACATTAAAAAAATAACAATACATAAACTTAAAAATATAATAAATTAAATCATCTTATTTTTAACACTAATAAATCCCATGACATTACAAAAGAGGGCAAAAAAAAATATCATATGGCTTAAGCTTTCTCATTGAAAGAAAAGAAATAACGAATACTGGAGCTCACCACCAAAATGAACGTATCATCTAATGCTATCACTGCTCAACTAGTAATGAAAAAGAATGTCTGCTCCGATGAAATAAAAGTCAGAAGCACACGCCCACATTATTCCATCATGCCCTTAAACGTTAACACTCAATCCAAGTCAATTCAGACATCAAAAGAAGCACCGGGAAAAAACGTCTTACATAACACGTAAAAATGTCGACTTCTATAATATGTCCCACGTCTTACACTTCTTCATTTAAAAATAACTGAATGTGACTTTAAACTGTTGACAAAACTAAAAGCATTTAAAACTAAAAAAGAGCTACTTCAACTTAAAATATGATAAAAATCTGAGACCAGCCGAGGGAATAAAAAGACAACTGCTACATCACATAAACAAGGAACGATCCACTTGACCATCAAACTGCTGGATATATATATATAGGATGGACGAGTCCTTACTGTAAATAAAAACTATTCTCTGACAGTCACATACATTTATTATCAGACGAACAGGACAAAAACACACAAACAAAAAATAAAACATAGATTCATTCGTCAAAACAATCTTTAAAAAGTCTTAATACGTCGTAAATATTTTAGTTCTTAAAAGAATCGTGTTAAATCGTCGTTTTTAATTCGTTGGAATCATCTCTTTAGCTTTTTATCACCGTCGTTAGCTATCGTCGAAAAACGTTCTATTTACATTTTCTTCCTCTCAATCCTGACCACACAGCTTCGATGTTTCCCATTTCTACTTTTAATCTCGAAGCAGAGTTCGGAGAGTGGTGGAGGGAAATACATTCCAATGCAGGTGCAGCAGAGAGAGAGTGTAGCCCACATGCGGGAGTATATCCCACATGCGGCCGTCCTGACATCTGGAGCTGCCGCAGCGACATATGATCTTATAGAATCTGAAAAGAAACAAAAACAAAAAAAAAAAGTAACTGTTCTTAGGGAAAAAAAATAGAATTCGTTTGTACACTAGCAAGATCAGTCGTCTTTTTCGGAAATAGTGTAACATCGAATGAAAATGTTCTTTAAAATTGCTGACTTTTAAAATGATCAGACATACACATTAAAGATAAGGAAAAAAAAATAAAGTTTCAGTTATCGTCATGCCAAGGCTTCATGTATTCAGCACACGAACTAGTAGACTAGTACTGATCGGTCCTTCAGTTGATGAGATTTTCTCTACGTCGTAGGTGTCATTAGACTTCACTTTGGTTACTTTATATGGACCTAGGAATTTAGACTTCAATTTTAACCCTGGTACTTGTTGGGTTCTTTTAATTGCTACGAGGTCTCCAAGGTTATATTTCCGGGGTTTCTTACGTCTTAAATTATAATGCTTGCGATTTTCTTGTTGGATTTCCAGAATATTCTTCTTAGCTTCTTTTCGGAGTTCTTCTCTATCTTTCATGAATTGTTCTTCGACTGCACTGTTCAGGAGTTCAATAATTTGTAAATCTTCTTTCTGTTTCATTTTTGTACCAAATAGTATTTCAAACGGTGTTCTCTTAATGCTTCATTGGTAAGTTGAATTAATGACTTGTTGAACTTTAGAAACATATTTAAACCATTTGGTCGGTTCGTCTTTGGACATTTTAGAGATTACTGAAATTATGATGGAATTAAGTCGCTCCACTTGACCATTAGCACGGGGAAGACCAGTTGTTATTGTCTCATGTTTTATATTTTCATTTTGGCAATAATCAGCAAATTCTTTACTTGTAAATGCAGGACCTTTATCGCTAATAATTTTGGAAGGGTTGCCAAAAGTATAACTTTGTTGTTGCAGTTTCGAAATGACTTCGGCAGAAGAAGTAGTTTTACAGGGATATAGCCACACGAATTTGGTAAATGAATCTATTAAAGACAAAATATGTTTATAGTTTTTGTTAGTTGATTCGAGAGGGCCTAGATGATCAATGTGGTAAGTTTGGAGGGGAGTCTCCTCTTTGTGTAAGGGATGTAACTCACCTTCTTGTTTTCTACGTTTCCGATTATATAAAAGGCATGTTACACAATTTGCTATAACTTTATCAATCTTATTTGCCATATTAGGGATAAAAAATTCTTCATTAAGGAGTTCTTCACAACGTTTGCGTCCGAAGTGTCCTTTGTCATGAACGTGTTTAATGACGTTTAGCTGCATTTCATCGGGCACAACTACCAGATCGTAACCTTTATGATTTTTATAAAGAACGTTATTTTTGAGGAAATAGTTGTCATATGGCTTTGTTTTCAAAATTTCTTTGATGGCCTGTATATGTTCGTCGGTGTTCTGTGATTGTATGATTTTGGAAGTAAAACTGTCTTGAATGGTCATACATACGGGATTTCTGCTTAAAGCGTCAACGTGGCGCATACGTGTACCTTGTCTGTGTTCGATTGTATAGTTATAATCAGCTAACATTAAAGCCCATCGAGCTATCTTGGTGCAAAGATCTTTTTTTATTCATAGTTAGGGCAAATGCATTGCAATCTGTGACAATCTTGAAAGGAATACCTAAAATATACACACGAAATTTTTTAAGAGCCTCGATGACAGCCAAAACTTCTAGTTCATAACTCGAATATTTACGCTCAGCATCTGTGGTTTTTTTGCTCATAAAGTAGACAGGGTGAAATTGATTATCAATAGAAGACTTTTGAAGGAGGACTGCTCCGTAACCATCAATAGAAGCATCGCAATGAACTTCTGTTTCATTACTAGGGTTATAAATGCTTAAAACAGGACCTGAAGCAAGAATGTGTTTCAACTGATTAAATGCATTTCGCTGTTGGTCACCGAAGTGAAATTTAGTGTCCTTTCTAAGGAGATCTGTTAAGCAGGGTTGGCATTTTTGCCGGCAAAAAGGTATTTTTGCCAGGACAGTGGCAAAAACTGGAAAAAACCATGGGAAAAATGGAAAAAACTGGCAAAAATGGAAAAAACCTATGTCTTTAATGTGTAATAAAATCTGCACGCTAATAAGGATAGTAATGGTATAAACAATTAAATTTAACAGTGTACTATTTAATATTTTAATTTAATTTGCTAATTAATTAATATTAAATATTTTAAATCTTTGACAAATAAGTGGGATGCAGTCTTACTTAGGAATTTAAGAACAAAATAAAAAATTATGTACCTTTATTATTTTACCTTAAGTCAGGGATATGTTTAGGAAAATTTTAGGTCTTTAAAGGACCCTTCATAAAATAATTTATCTTAAAACAGGACCCTTCACAAAATTCTTTAATCTGAAACAGGACCCTTCATAAAATTGTCTCTCAAATAGACATTTCACCTTCAAATTGAACCTTTCACAAATTTAATCATTTCAGCACACCATAATAGCACACCCTCAAATATGTCCAGCAAGTAGTACTGCTATTTTTTGAAAGATTTTTTTCAAGTTTTTCATTTGTGCAAACTAAGATTCAAAATAAACTATCAACAGATATTCTTTCAAAACTTCACTGTTATGCCATGCTAAAGCAGCAAAATTTAGGATGTGAGGAAGATATTGCTAAAATATTTTAAATTTAATAGTTTCCTGCTTTAAATTTAATTTTATATTAAATTAAATTTAGGTTACCATAACTGTTTCTTCGAATTTCTAACATATATAAACTATAAACGTAAATGCTTTACTTAGTCTCAACAGTTCTATTATATGGATTATTAATAATGGTATAAACATGAATAAATGAAGTTTCTATTTATTTATAGAAAATAGGTATTTTTTTTTATTTATAATCTTGTTACAAAAATTGGTATTCTTTCATAAAATGCATAATTATACTTATTTAACTTAAAAGTTAAAATAAATGTAGAATAAGGAACTACTTTGATATACCCCCCCAAATCGTAAATTTGGCGACTTTTTTTTCTCGCCAAGCAAAATACCCATTAAGTTAAATACAAAAAATAAAATTAATTAAAATTAAGTTAAATACATTAATTAAAAATAATAAATTAATTAAAAATACATTAATTAAAATTAAGTTAAATACAAAAAAGGAATACCTAAAAAATACAATGAATACATAAAAAATACAAATGAAGGAATGAAGCTGAGTAACAGCAAACCTAAAAGGTCCGTAGGAAAAGTGCGTAGGGAGTGCCAGATTTGGCACGTAATTTTTGGGGGGGGGTATATCAAAGTAGCACCTAGAATAATATTGATTTTTTAATTAAATATGCAGTTTATTTTTTCTTTCGTGAAATATTTTATCTCTTTCTGGGGAAAAAAATTAAATGGACAGCCTGTTTTTGCCACCTCTTTGGCAAAAACCTATTTTTGCCAGGACGGTTTTTACCAGGTTTTTTCCGCGGTTTTTTCCACCATCGGCAAAAACTCGCCAACCCTGCTGTTAAGGGTTTAGCTATTAAAGAATAATCTTGAATAAATTTACGAAAATATGAGGTTAATCCGACAAATGAATGTACATCTTTTACACTTTTAGGTTCCGGAAAATTTAGAACAGCTTTAGTTTTGGAGGGAGATGGATGTAGTTGACCATTTTTAATGTGGTAACCCAGAAAATCAATTTCTCGCTGTAAAAAGTGGCATTTTTTTAGATTCAGTTCCAAACCATATTCTGATGCAGTTGTAAGAACACGTTGTAATTTCTGGAGTCCTTCGGCTTCGTCTTCAGACGGTATTATAAAATCATCCATGTACACGATAAGTACTTTTTCATTAATGAGATCGCGAAAAACATTATAGATATATCTCTGAAAAACTAAAGGAGCATCGCTAAGGCCATAATTCATGTATAGAAATTCAAATTGACCAGAATGTGTTACAAAAGAAGTGTATTTTCGGCTATTTTCTTCTACTTCGACATGAAAAAATGCATTTTTAAGATCAAGAGTTGTAAATACTTTTGCAGAGTGCAACTGATCAATAATGTCATCGATGACTGGGAGGGGAAAGCGTTGTTTATGTGTTTTAGCATTTAGCTTCCTATAGTCAACACACAATCTATATGAACCATCTTTCTTCTTTACGAGGACAATAGGTGATGAAAAATTACTGGTGCTTTTTCGGATAATTCCCTTTTCAAGCCATTCAGAAATTTGTTTTTCGACAAATTCTTTCTCTATAGGAGCTAGGCGTCTGGGAGGACATGTAACAGGTATTTCGTCTTTCAGATGAATTGATAATGTAACATCAGTAGTCTTTACTTTTCGGGGGGAATAATTTTGAATAAGTTCCGTAATTTTTGAACGTATAGTTTTATCGGTAATATGAGATAAATCAAGATTACTATCGTCTAATACTTGAGCAACATTAATCAGAAAATTATTTGACATATCTTCATTTTGCTTGATTTTTTGCATCGAAATATTATTTTGAGAAACTGTTAAAATACTTTGCTGTATAACATCTGTACCAATAATAAAATCAAAAGATATGGAATAATCTGGTACTACATAAACATTAGTGGTGTAATTAAAATCATCTATAGTAATATCCGTAGAGAAAAAACCCAGGGGTTTGATCATAGTGTTTCCTAATCCAGTTAATGTGATTGTTGAATGTTTGAGGTTCGAAACCGTTGGGAGTTTGCGATAAATACTTTCTTTTAACAGACTTCTTTCACTTCCCGTATCGATCAAAGAAAGAACATTTACTGACGAAATAATTACTTGTTTGGTCATAAAAGTATTCGACGTAATGGTGGAAATATTGGATGGTTCAGGCTTATTTCTAGATTTCCTTGGTTGATCATATTGAGCCGACTTATGGCCAAAATTCGAACAATTAAAGCAGCGAGGGCCTTTGTCTTTATGCCTACATTGGCTACTTTTATGGTTGGCTAAACCACAATTAAAGCAGAGAAGATCAGGTTTTGGACGAAAAGATTTCTCTTTTAATGGCATTTCTGGTTTAGATTTACGAAATTTAGTGTTCTCATAGTCATGCCGAATTTTATCATAAATTTTGAGCTTTTGTTTAAATTCTACTATAGATTGGCAGCCATATAATATTGATTTTCTAAAAACAGGGTCAGGTATACCGTTAATAATATACTGCATCAGTGCTGAATCTTCGATGTTACCGCGCGAACATAATTGTTTCATTACGAGAAAATATTCTTCAAGGGATTCATTTTCTTGTAATTTTCGTTTATTTAACATATCATGTAACTCAGCAGAATTATAAGTAATGCCAAATTCAGAAATTAAGAGTTGTTTAAGTTTTTCATACGAGTTAAAGTGAAATTCTGTTTGTACTAACAGCTGGGCTTTTCCTCGTAAGGATCGTTTAGCAAAAACAAATTTATGAAATTCTGATAAATTGAGCATGCTAGCGACATCGTCAAAATTACTTAACCAAATATTTATATCTTGAAAAGAACTACCATCAAAAGGCGGTATAACACTTTCAACATCATTAAAATTAATAGTAGATGGCAAAAAACTTTGAACTGGAAATTGCTTGTTTTTATCAAAATTTGGTGATTCAGTATTACTTGCAGTGTCCTTATTCAATGTAGTATTATGTGAAGATATTTCAGGTTCCGAATCGGTATCACTTTCGTTTTGGATAATGTTAGCTTGGAGTGAATTCAAGTCTGAAAGATATGTGACTAATCTGGTTGCAAGTTCAGTTAAAGTACCTTCATTTGAGATACAGAGTAAATTACAAATTGTGATTAAATCGTTTAAAGAAAAATCTGCTTGAACTTTCGTAATTTTATTTTTGAATTCAGTGCTGGTCGTTTCGAAATCAAAACCAGTGAAGTCACGAATTCTTTTTCGATTTGAGCGATCACCATCAGTGTCGAACAATAATTTATGAAGTAATTTAATTTTATTAGTACGTTCATTTTTAAATGCAACTTCCAGTTCTTTGATGTCGACTAGCTTCATAGTAAATATAAAATATGGAATAATTAACTCACCCGTAAAATGATATCCGGCTTGAATCTGAAGAAAAAATATCTAGTTCATAACAATGAGCAAAAATGGTAAGTGGGCACTTCTGGCACCACTTTATAGGATGGACGAGTCCTTACTGTAAATAAAAACTATTCTCTGACAGTCACATACATTTATTATCAGACGAACAGGACAAAAACACACAAACAAAAAATAAAACATAGATTCATTCGTCAAAACAATCTTTAAAAAGTCTTAATACGTCGTAAATATTTTAGTTCTTAAAAGAATCGTGTTAAATCGTCGTTTTTAATTCGTTGGAATCATCTCTTTAGCTTTTTATCACCGTCGTTAGCTATCGTCGAAAAACGTTCTATTTACATTTTCTTCCTCTCAATCCTGACCACACAGCTTCGATGTTTCCCGTTTCTACTTTTAATCTCGAAGCAGAGTTCGGAGAGTGGTGGAGGGAAATACATTCCAATGCAGGTGCAGCAGAGAGAGAGTGTAGCCCACATGTGGGAGTATATCCCACATATATCTGCTGAGCAAACGGAATCTAGTCCATTACGCATCGCGGAAACTACGCCCTCTAACGGCTCCCGTAACTTTCCTCTGGAAGTTTCTGAGTGACGTCACTGGATTTGCATCATGCTAAATCCCGACAGTGCCGGACCGCTACTGCCATCTATTGGACGTTAAGAAAACTGCCTTTAAAAATAGAGAGGGGAAATGTGTAGACCGCGATACAAATGTAAACAAATGTATTACAGACTAGTTAAAAGTAGTTTAGAAGAATGTAATTGCATGAAACTTTAATATTGAATTTAAAAGGATGAAGGGATTGTTTTCAAATAAAGGTAAGCGACTTTAACTTTACTGGGAAAGGAAATATTCAAGAGGAATGTTTAAACATGTATTCAGTGACAAGAACTAGGGTTGTTAATTCCTAACAATGCCCCCCCCCCCTCTTGTCACCTGTACCATCTAAAAATTAAATGCCTAATTGAACACCATAAAAGTACAACTCCAAAGCTGCAACTCTAACACCAAGGTATTCACATCGGCTGAAAAAGAACACTTCCTCCATTCAAAAATCTTATCTTCACTCAAAAAGTCATCAATGAAAAACAATTCCAATGGCAAAAAAAAAAAAAAATTCTTGGTATGTCAGTCTTGAAAATGGCAAAACAAAAATGGGAAAAATTAATGTCAGTGACAATGAGCTCCAATATATACACTATATTGCCATTGATTATGGGACACTTGAGATTTTATACATTTTACTAAATATCTAGAAAAATACACGAGGAATCATCTCGAAACTCTTAGTGCATAAATATAATAGTATACGTCATACATCTCCGTGAAGATTTTTTACCGAAACGCCATAGGGGACCGTCAACAAATTAAAAAAGAATGAATATCTTTTGAATAACCCTGTCAAAACTAATGTAGCAAAAGCGCTCAAACTCTAGATTATGATTGAATGCCTTATTGTAATACACTGTGTTCATTTTTATGCAAATAGCATGCACACTCGCAGAGTAATTAAGGTTTTTATAAAAATGGTCCCAAAATTTTCCAAGTTTTTCCATTATAATTTTCAGAGTTCTTAATATAAAATAATATTTTTTTCAGAAAATATGACAAACAACATTGCACACAGTACCCTGTAATCAGAATTAAGAAATAATAAAAATTGTATGAAAAATGAGTAGGTTTACTATATAATTTTTTACTCCGCATGCGTCAAAGATATCAAAATTTCATTTGCATATTATGTTAGTTAAAAATATAGAGCAACTTTTGTGAAAGTCACAAAATCATAACTTGAAAATTCTGAAAATAATCGTCAATTGAATTAGTTGAAAATCCGTTATTCTCAAAATGAAGCAAAAACAAGAGGGGTTGTATCCATATATTCATTGATTAGTGTCAATATAGAATACACAATACGGGATGTACTACTACATTTGGATAAAATCCCTCATATTTTTGCTTCATTTTGGAAACAACGGATTTTGTCTTTTTTCTATAGACGATTACTTTCAGAATTTTCAAGCTATGATTTTGAGACTTTTACAAAAGTTGCTCTATACATTTAGCTAACATAATATGCAAATGAAATTTTGATATCTTTGACGCATGCGCAGTAAAAAATTATTTAGTAAACCTACTCATTTTTCATACAATTTTTATTATTTTTTAATTATGATTACAGGGTTCTGTCTGCAATGTTGTTTGTCCTATTTTCTGAAAAAAATATTATTTTATATTAAGAACTCTGAAAATTATAAGGAAAAAACTTAGAAAAATTTGGGACCATTTTTATAAAAACCTTAATTACTCTGCGAGTATGCATGCTATTTGCATAAAAATGAACGAGGCTTATAACAATAAGGCATTCAATCACAATCTAGAGTTTGAGCGCTTTTGCTACATTAGTTTTGACAGGGTTATTCAAAAGATATTCATTCTTTTTTAATTTGTTGACGGTCCCCTTTGGAGTTTCGGGAAAAAATCTTCACGGAGATGTATGACGCATACTATTATATTTATACACTAAGAGTTTCGAGATGATTCCTTATGTACTTTTCTAGATATTTAGTAAAATGTCTAAAATCGCAAGTGTCCCATAATCAATGGCAATATAGTGTATAAAAAAATCTACATAAATACATTTACTATAACGACTAAAAATAAAAACATACAAAATGTACATTCACATAAAAAATTATATGATAAAAACATCCAGTCCAAATATTTAAAAATTACAATATCACATTTCTCATGTATTGCATCTTCTAACACTTGTCTCATTAAAAATTTAAAAATTGGGATCTTTACAACTTTATTAAAAATTACGTACACCCATCTAAAAACAAATATGCTGACATTTTGATTTTATAAAAAAAATTCTTCAAAGGTGAGGGTCGAAAAATTTAAAATGCTTATAACTCGCGATCTAATTTTCATAGCGCTGCCAAATTTTGTTTGGTAATTTATAATGAGGCAGTGTTACTTTTTGGTGACAGGAGACCCCCACGGTGAGGGTCGAATAATGTAAAATGCTTATAACTCTCAATCTAATTTTGGTAGCTTGGCAAAATATTGTTTGGTAATTTATTATGAGACAGTGTTAATTTTTGGTGACAGGAGACCCCAACCACGATGAGGGTCGAAAAATTTAAAATGCTTATAACTCGCGATCTAATTTTGGTACCTTGGCAATATTGTTTGGTAATTTATTATGAGATAGTGTTAATTTTTGGTGACATTAGACCCCCACGGTGAGGGTCGAAAATTTTAAAATACTTATAACTCGCGATCTAATTTTTGTAGCGCTGCCAAATTTTGTTTGGTAATTTATTATGAGACAGTGTTAATTTTTGGTGACAGGAGACCCCCCAAGGTGAGGGTCGAAAAATTTAAAATGCTTGTAACTCGCGATCTAATTTTCGTAGCGCGGCCAAATTTTGTTTGGTAATTTATTGTTAGGAATTAACAACCCTAGTTCTTGTCACTGTATACATATTTAACCATTCCTCTTTAATAATTCCTTTCCTAGTAAAGTTAAAGTCACTTACCTTTATTTGAAAACGATTCCTTCATCCTCTCAAATGCAATATTAAAGTTTCATGCATTCTTTTAAACTATTTTTCAACTAGTCATACATCTGTTTACGTTCGTATCGTGGTTTACATATTTCCCTCTTTATTTTTAAAGATGGTTTCCTTGTTATCCAGTAGATGGCGGTAGCGGTCCGTCACTGTCGGGATTTAGCGTGATGCTAATCCAGTGACGTCGATCAGAAACTTCCAGAGGAAAGTTACGGGAACTGTTAGAGGGCGTGGTTTCCGCGATGCGTAGTAGACTAGATTCCGTTTGCTCAGTAGGTATATATACCAAGCAGTTTGATAGTCAAGTCGATCGTTCCTTCTTTGTGTGATGTAGCAGTTATCTTTAGTCTTTCAGCTGGTCTCCGATTTTAAAATATATTTTTTAAGTTTAAATGGCTCTTCTTAAGTGTTAAATGCTTTTTAGTTTTGTCAACAGTTTTTAAGTCATGTTCAATTACTTTTAAATAAAGAAGTGCAAGACGTGGAGCGTATTATAGAAGTCAACATTTTCTACGTATTATGTGAGTCGTTTTTCCCGGTGCTTCTTTGGATGTTTGAACTGACGGTTTGAGTGTTGACATTGAAGGGCATGATGGAATAACGTGGACGCATGCTTCTGACTTCTATTTCATCGAAGCAGATATTATTTTTCATCACTAGTTGAGCGGAGTTAGCATTAGATGATACGTTCATTTTTGACGGTGAGCTCCAGTATTTGTTATTTATTTTTCTTTCTATGAGAAAGCTTGAGCCATATGATATTTTATGCCCTCTTTTAAATGTCATGGGGTTTATTAGGATGAAAATAAGATATGTTAATTTATTGTATTGGTTAATATATTGTTACGAATTTTGTAAATAGTTAATGTTTGTACTGTAAAATAATGTAAATAATCTTATTAAGCTCCATTTCTTTACTAATATTAGTTTTTGTTACATTGTCTCTGTTATCAAGCAAACTTGTCTATTATTTTCAGTGAATGTCTATGGCAGCTTTGCGAAATATTTGAGATATCGCCAAGTTGGCATCACTTTTGGCGACTAATTTTGGTCGCCAAATTTGGCGATATATCGCCAAGTTGGCGACAAACTTGGCGATTGTTGCCGATGGTAACCCTTCCCTATTTATGGTAACCCCCCTTAGGTCTACTGATACATTGTTTGTTGTTCCGTGGTTTTCCAGGTTTTTCTAGAAATTTCTAGCACATGCTACGAGACTATATATAAGGAGAGCGATACGAGCTGTTGTTGTTATTATTTACCAGTCAGTCATTGAGTGAGCTACTAGAGATTGTCCAAGCGAGTTTGCTTGATGTATTGAGTTTTATCTACGCTGTTTTGAATGTGATATAGTGTTGAGACATTGTATAAAGAGTCTCTGCGACCTATATTTGTACTTGTTCGATAGATTTAAACAGTTATTTTGGAATATCTTGTAATATTTGTGAGTTTCGAAGACTCTGTTGTTCTGAAGATCTGTAAATAAATTATTTTCTACTTTTCTAAGAGAAAAGAGTTTGAAGTTGTCTAACCATAAGATCGAAAGAACCCTATATACGCTGCAACATTTGGTGTCAGGAGTCGGGATCTTATGGCGAAAACAAGAACAATGGATGGTCAACTGAAAGAACTGTTAGAAGCTATTAATGGAATAAAGGCAGAATTGACGAAAGGCCAAGAAGAGTTGGCGGAAAAAATGAATAAAGGCCAAGAAGAGTTGGCGGAAAAAATGAATAAAGGCCAAGAAGAGTTGGCGGAAAAGATGAACAAATGCCAAGAAGATGTGACTGAAAAGATTAATAAAGGCCAAGAAGAAATGAAGAAAACTTTAGAAGAAAAGTTCTCGTCGGTAGAGAGAAGAATAGGCTCGGTAGAAGAGAAAATAGAGGAAGTAGAAGAGAAAATTCAGAATGAAGTTAGTAATGTTGAACAGAAAATGGAACGGAAAATGGCGGAAGTAGAAGAGAAAATTCAGAATGAAGTTTGTAAAGTTGAAGAGAAAATCAGTAACGTTGAAGAGAAAATCAGTAACGTTGAAGAGAAAATCAGTAACGTTGAAGAGAAAATCAGTAACGTTGAAGAGAAAATACTAGGTGAAGTAGATGAAAAGCTAAATAAAAAAGTACAAGATCTTGAGAAGAAACTTTCAGCGTCTAGTGGTAATTATGAAGAATTTAGGAATCCGCCTGCTTCTCCCGTGCACATTAAGCTGTCGACATACGATGGAAAGAGTTCCTGGCAAGTTTACAAGACCCAATTCACCATTGTAGCTGAAGCGAACAAATGGAGTGACGAGGTGAAAGCTTGTCAACTGGCAGCATCTTTAAGAGGAGAAGCCGCCGACGTGCTGCAAACATCGCCCGATATGACGCAACTCAATTTTGAGACTTTAAGTTGTGCACTTGAAATGAGATTCGGCAAAAAATTCTTCAAGGATTATACGAGAATACAAATGAAGAGCCGCCATCAAAAATCGAGTGAAACCCTTCAAGAGTTTGCCTCGGAAATTGAACGGCTTGCAAATTTAGCATTCATTGACTGTCCAACAAATGTACGGGAAATGCTGTCACTGCAATATTTTGTAGACGGAATAAAAGATCCAGAAGTGCAGAGAGCGGTACGAATGGCAGATGTACAGGATTTAAAGGCTGCACTACTATATGCCTTAAAGTTGGAAGCAGCTACACAAGCCAGCCGAAGAGATCGTCATTCAGTCCGAGGGGCAACGGTGAACAAAAGCTCAGACACTGAGAACGACGTCTTGAAAGAAATTAAGAAAATAAATCAAGAAATTGAAGCTTTAAAATACGGAAGAACAAGTTCAAGAAGACAGAATCTCACGTGCTGGGGATGCGGTGATACAGGACATCTCCGAAGAAATTGCCCCAAAATCCACGAACGTGAGATAAATTCAAACAGTCAGCAGGGAAACTAAATTTTGGCCATCTCGCGGGGCGGAGGTTGCCAGAGAATGAAAAGCTCCACCTGAAGATCCTCCAGATATCAAAAATGAGCGGCGGTGATAACGAATTATATGTGATAGGCTTTATTAACGGAATTCAGTGCCGTATGATTGTCGATACAGGAGCCAATGTGACAATAATAAGAGAAGATTTGGCTCGAAAATTGAAATGTAAACTCATCTGGACTCCACCATGCGTTACCCTGCAAACTGTGACGGGCGACAAGATAGGCATATGTGGAAAGGCCAATTTAACTATCAACTTTGGAGGAACGAAATATTACCATACGGCATATGTGGCTGACATAACAGATCCTTGCTTAATCGGACTAGATTTTCTGAAGAAGTTTGACTTCAGACTTGATTTCAAAAATAACAAAATGATCTCAAAATTTGAAGAAATAAGTCTTTTTGGATTAAATAACGAAATTGAATGTAAACAAATAGTAATAGCCAAAGAAGACATTAATCTAGATGCAAGAACAGAATGTTTGGTTCCTGCTGTAATTAAAAATAAAACTAATTATCGATTTGGCCATATAGATTATCCAGAAGACAATAGTACACAAGCAGGAGTATTGGTGGCTTCTTCTGTGGTAGACCTCTCGAAAAAGACCATTCCAGTCAGAATTGCTAACATCAGTGATAAGACGAGGACTATCAAGAAAGGAGAGGTGATAGCGTCATGTGCTCCTGTGACGTGCATAAGTCAAAATTCCAGTCACTCTGAGAAATCTTCAGATAATTTAGTCAAGGATTTGTTACAAAATACAGACTTAAATCCAAAACAGTTGGAAGCTGCGGAAAATTTAATTAGAGAATTCCAAAGTTTATTTTCCCAAACATCTGAAGACTTTGGACGAACTAAAATGGCACAACACCGAATTGACACGGGAGATCACTCTCCTATTAAACAGCACCCTAGACGATTACCTTTTGCCAAGCAAGAAGAGGTGCAGAATTTAATTAAAGATATGGAAGAAAATGATGTCATCGAACCATCAACAAGTCCATGGGCGTCTCCCATTGTATTAGTAAGAAAGAAGGATGGTTCTACAAGATTTTGTGTAGACTACCGCCGACTGAATGACATCACCAAAAAGGATAGTTACCCTCTGCCAAGGATTGACGACACTCTTGACACACTTGCGGGCAACACTTGGTTCTCGACTTTAGACTTGAAGAGTGGTTACTGGCAGGTAGAGATCCATCCCGACGACCGCGAGAAGACTGCCTTTACAACGGGACAAGGATTATGGCAGTTCAAGGTAATGCCTTTTGGTCTATGTAACGCACCTGCAACTTTCGAACGGCTTATGGAAACGGTTCTTTGGGGACTGTCATATGAGGCATGTCTTGTTTATTTAGACGATATCATAATCATAGGAAAATCTTTTGATGAACATCTGAACAACCTCAGGCGGGTGCTACAAAAATTAAAGGAAGCTAATTTGAAGTTAAGCCCTTCGAAGTGCAGTTTGTTTCGTAATGAAGTCGCCTACCTTGGACACATCATTTCGGCGGAAGGAGTTAGGACTGATCCGGAGAAGATATCGGCCGTGAAAAATTGGAATCGTCCAGCAGATGTTCACCAGCTTCGAAGTTTTCTAGGATTATGCACCTATTACAGAAAATTCGTCAAAGGCTTCTGGATGATTGCAAGACCACTTCATAAATTAACAGAAGCCAATCAAAAATTTATGTGGACACAGGAATGTGACGCTGCTTTCGAAAAGCTTAAGGAGGCCTTGACATCCACTCCAATTCTGTCGTATCCTCAAATCGATAAACAGTTTATACTTGATACGGATGCAAGCAACGAAAGCATTGGCGCTGTACTGTCCCAGGAAATCGACGGCCAGGAGCGTGTTATCGCCTATTTCAGCAAGTGCTTGTCAAAGGCCGAGCGAAACTACTGCATAACAAGAAAAGAGCTTGCTGTAGTGAAAGCCATAGACCACTTTCATCACTATCTTTACGGTCGAAAGTTCCTGATCCGAACTGATCATGCTTCTCTAACTTGGCTATTGAATTTTAAGAACCCTGAAGGCCAGATAGCCAGGTGGATACAAAAGCTTCAAGAGTACGATATGGAGATACGCCATCGAAAAGGCTCATCACATGGAAATGCAGATGCTCTCTCAAGAAGACCCTGCTCAGAGAATTGTAGATACTGCGACCGGGCTGAGAAGAAATTTAATGTCAAAGGTCCTATAGTAAGACAAGTTACAACTGGGTCTACATCATCGCAAGATCCGTGGAGTGACAAGAGCCTGCGTAAAGATCAACTTGCTGATCCTGAAATTAAGCCAATTCTAGAGCTGAAAGAGGAGTCCAACAGGAAGCCCAGCTGGCAAGACATGGCCCATTACCATCCTACGACTAAACGTTATTGGGCTCTCTGGGATTCCTTACATTTGAAGAACGGCATCTTGTACCGAAAATGGGAGTCTGACGATGGAAAGACATGTAGATGGCAACTACTACTCCCTAAGTCGAGAATTTCTATGGTCCTTCAAGAACTGCATGGTAGTCCCACAGGAGGTCATTTTGGTGTAATGAAGACCCTGCAAAAGGTTCGAGAGCGTTTCTACTGGAATAATGTTCGCAGTGACGTGGAGAAGTGGTGTCGAGCTTGTGACACCTGTGTAGCACGTAAAGGTCCTAAGAGGCGCACCCGTGGACGATTGCAACGTTATAATGTAGGAGCTCCTTTCGAACGAATTGCCCTAGACATCCTGGGTCCACCTCCTAGAACATCTGATGGCAATAAGTACATCCTCGTTGTCATGGACTACTTCACTAAGTGGCCTGAAGCCTATGCCATTCCTAATCAAGAGGCGGTAACCGTAGCAGACATATTGATTCAACACTGGGTTTCCAGATACGGAGTTCCTCTTCAAATCCATTCCGATCAAGGAAGAAATTTTGATTCGGCTGTGTTCAAGGAAATGTGTGAACTACTCGGCATGGACAAAACCCGAACAACACCTCTACACCCTCAATCGGACGGCATGGTAGAGCGGTTCAATCGTACCATCCTAAATAGCCTCTCTCTCCTGGTGTCTAGAGACCAACAGGACTGGGACAAGAAATTGCCTCTTTTCCTGCTTGCTTACAGGAGTGCCACTCATGAGGCCACTGGTTACTCCCCTTCTCAAATGCTCTTTGGTCGTGATCTTCGTCTACTTGCGGATCTTTTGTTTGGCCATCCTCCTGATGCTCCTTCATCGCCTGAGGAATATGTCGATGAACTCCAGGCGCGGATTGAGGAGATTCATTGTCTAGCGAGGAACCGAATTGGACTGGCATCAGAAAAGATGAAGACACAGTACGACACAAAGGCAACAGGACATGAGTTCAACGAAGGTGACAAAGTTTGGTTGTGGAATCCGATACGTCGTAAGGGACTGTCGCCAAAATTACAAAGAAACTGGGACGGTCCTTACACAGTCGTCAACAGGCTGAATGACGTCGTTGTACGCATACAAAAATCGCCACACGCCAAACCGAAGGTCGTACACTATAACCGGCTAGCCCCTTATTTTGGCCAAAGTGATTAGAAATTCGAAACTTGAATTTCAGACCATGGTCATGAAAGTCACTTTTTGTAAATATGTAAATAGTAATTAGTTCTTATTTATGTAAATTTTATTATTATTGTTATTATTTATTTATTTATTTATTTATTTGTTTATTTATTTTAAGTGTTTTCCTCTAACTCAAGGATTGCACTGCCCGGGACGTGCAGTCTTTGAGGAGGGGGTAGTGTTACGAATTTTGTAAATAGTTAGTGTTTGTACTGTAAAATAATGTAAATAATCTTATTAAGCTCCATTTCTTTACTAATATTAGTTTTTGTTACATTGTCTCTGTTATCAAGCAAACTTGTCTATTATTTTCAGTGAATGTCTATGGCAGCTTTGCGAAATATTTGAGATATCGCCAAGTTGGCGTCACTTTTGGCGACTAATTTTGGTCGCCAAATTTGGCGATATATCGCCAAGTTGGCGACAAACTTGGCGATTGTTGGCAATGGTAACCCTTCCCTATTTATGGTAGCCCCCCTTAGGTCTACTGATACATTGTTTGTTGTTCCGTGGTTTTCCAGGTTTTTCTAGAAATTTCTAGCACATGCTACGAGACTATATATAAGGAGAGCGATACGAGCTGTTGTTGTTATTATTTACCAGTCAGTCATTGAGTGAGCTACTAGACATTGTCCAAGCGAGTTTGCTTGATGTATTGAGTTTTATCTACGTTGTTTTGAATGTGATATAGTGTTGAGACATTGTATAAAGAGTCTCTGCGACCTATATTTGTACTTGTTCGATAGATTTAAACAGTTATTTTGGAATATCTTGTAATATTTGTGAGTTTCGAAGACTCTGTTGTTCTGAAGATCTGTAAATAAATTATTTTCTACTTTTCTAAGAGAAAAGAGTTTGAAGTTGTCTAACCATAAGATCGAAAGAACCCTATATACGCTGCAACAATATTTTTGAGTTTATGTATTGTTATTTTTATTTAATGTTTGTTAATAAATGTGTTTAGTTGTTTTTAAATTGTCATCATTTTTAGTCCACCATAATTTATTTCTTAATTTAATCTAGTTTTATTTCAGTAAAGTATCATCTAAATTTACCGGGGTTTAAATCCAGCAATAGCGTTTCCTAATCTGCATTAAGCAACTCTGCTAATTTTCTTTTAACCCCTAGGAGATACGTTTGTATCTCCTAACAATGAGGCAGTGCTACTTTTTAGTGACGGGAGACCCCCCCCACGGTGAGGGTCGAAAAATTTAAAATGCTTATAACTCGCGATCTAATTTTCGTAGCGCGGCCAAATTTTGTTTGGCAATTTATTATGAGACATTGTTAATTTTTGGTGACAGGAGACCTCTACGGTGAGTGGTCCAAAAATTTAAAATGCTTATAACTCGCGATCTAATTTTCGTAGCGCGGCCAAATTTTGTTTGGTAATTTATTATGAGACAGTGTTAATTTTTGGTGACAGGAGACCGAGACAGTGTCAGATATATTAGGACCTTTTTCTTATCACCCTTGCACTAATTTATAATACTTTTCAAATTAAATATCTTTATTAATTCATTTATTAAGTACCTATATTAATTATTTCCATATGTTAATTACTTCTATTTAACTTACCATAGCTGTCATAATCTTTTAAAGATACAAGTCGTTTCAATAGTTTATTTAAAATAACTTTATTAAAGTAACTAAATAAATTTAACTTACCTTTTTCCAAACATAGTCATTTTCTTATAAAGTATAATTCTATAGTCAATAAATTTAAAAGAAAACTTGTTTCTAGAAACACCTGTCTGTTCTTTATAAACACCGGCAACATATTAAACTTCCGTATGTAATTCCTGATCTAATCCCAGTTGTTTAATTGAGTAATTCATAGAAGCAATAACAGATGGCGTCGCGATCGTAGATCGTATTGTAATCCACATCATTTTAGTTTTGCATATGACGTTCTGGAAACTGGTAGAAGGATGAGCTGTCATGCGTAGAGTTTCGTTTTAGGCTGCCGGTAAGATATAAATAGAATAGCGGGCAGGTTCTTAGCAGTTCATTCACGCTTTCTATCAGCCGCTGTTTCTTTGGCCGTTTTAATGTTTTGAGTAAAGTTTATCAGCTGTCTGGTCAGTATAGAAAATATTTAAAGATGATATAGTTCAGTTGAGTTCCTGCTTTTAAGTTCGTCTTCCTTGTTAAAGGACTTTTAGTGTGAGTCATCTTGGTGTTATAAAGAGCTCTGGCTGTTATCTCCTGATGTGAATCGACGAGCCATGTTGTTTGATTTTTAAATGCCTTTGAGGTGATTTAAAGAGTTTATCGGGAAGAGTGAAAGTAGTAGTTCGTGTAAACCTCTTTCCCTGCTTGAACTGGTAATCGTCATATTCTCAAGTAGAGACTTGCTGTTATGTAATTACCATAGAGGCTGAAGTATGCCGATGATAAGGACAGGTGTATTTTTCTTGTGTCAGGCCATTTCCTAGGTAAAGCACTTCCATTAATGAAGTAGTAGGATCTTCCTTGGAATGGATTAAATATCTGCATCAATGTCCTGGATTGTTGGTTGTTAGTATGCATAAAAAGCAATCATGTCGTGAGTCTAATTTTTCTTTTTAAATATTCTCCTCTATAAATAAATTAATCTTATGGGTAAATGTTATGTGATTTAAAGATTTTAATGGATTTAATTGTTTTATTATGATATAGATTAAATATGTTTCTGTTGAATATATATATTGAAATTTAATAAATGGATATTTATTTTTAAATATGTTATCTTTATTTTTGCTTAAAGTATTTACATTTAATTTAAATATTAATTTAAATTAACAATATATTTATTTATCATAGTTAACATAATTTAATTTTTGGGGGGTTTGATAAAAACAGCAATAACGCTTTCAACTGTACTTTAGCACTCTGCTATATATATTTTAAACCCCAATACATTACGTCTTCGTAATGTTAAACTAACAAATTTTTGGTGACAGGAGACCCCCCACGGTGAGGGTCGAAAAATTTAAAATGCTTATAACTCGCTATCTAATTTTTGTAGCGCGGCCAAATTTTGTTTGGTAATTTATAATGAGGCAGTGTAACTTTTTGGTGACGGGAGACCCCCACGTTGAGTTTCGAATAATTTAAAATGCTTATAACTCGCAATCTAATTTTCGTAGCGTGGCCATATTTTGTTTGGTAATTTATTATGAGACAGTGTTAATTTTTGGTGACAGGAGACCCCCTACGGTGAGGGTCAAAAAATTTAAAATGCTTAAGACTCGCGATCTACTTTTCGTAGCGCGACCAAATTTTGTTTGGTAATTTATTATGAGACAGTGTTAATTTTTGGTGACAGGAGACCCCCCCAAGGTGAGGGTCGAAAAATTTAAAATGCTTGTAGCGATCTAATTTTCGTAGCGCGGCCAAATTTTGTTTGGTAATTTAAAATGAGGCAGTACTACTTTTTAGTGATGGGAGACCCCCCACGGTGAGGGTCGAAAAATTTAAAATGCTTATAACTCGCTATCTAATTTTTGTAGCGCGGCCAAATTTTGTTTGGTAATTTATAATGAGGCAGTGTTACTTTTTGGTGACGGGAGACCCCCACGTTGAGTTTCGAATAATTTAAAATGCTTATAACTCGCAATCTAATTTTCGTAGCGTGGCCATATTTTGTTTGGTAATTTATTATGAGACAGTGTTAATTTTTGGTGACAGGAGACCCCCTACGGTGAGGGTCAAAAAATTTAAAATGCTTAAGACTCGCGATCTACTTTTCGTAGCGCGACCAAATTTTGTTTGGTAATTTATTATGAGACAGTGTTAATTTTTGGTGACAGGAGACCCCCCTAAGGTGAGGGTCGAAAAATTTAAAATGCTTGTAGCGATCTAATTTTCGTAGCGCGCCAAATTTTGTTTGGTAATTTAAAATGAGGCAGTACTACTTTTTAGTGATGGGAGACCCCCCACGGTGAGGGTCGAAAAATTTAAAATGCTTATAACTCGCGATCTAATTTTTTTAGCGCAGCCAAATTTTGTTTGGTAATTTATTATGAGACTGTTAATTTTTGGTGACAGGAGACCCCCCACGGTGAGGGTCAAAAAATTTAAAATACTTATAACTCGCAATCTAATTTTCGTAGCGTGGCCAAATTTTGTTTGGCACTTTATTATGAGACATTGTTAATTTTTGGTGACAGGAGACCTCTACGGTGAGTGGTCCAAAAATTTAAAATTGCTCTATACTTTCAACTAAATCAGCATAATTGCGAGTGGAAGTCTTTAAAAAAAATGTAATGTGGAAGACTTGATTGAAGACAAAGCAGATTCAGCAAACTTTAGTTTATTCCAAAACAGTCATGATGATTATATACAGATGAGGAAAAGTAAGCATAGCTTATGCTTAAAATAAAATAAACTTAAAACATTTCAATTACTCCTTTAAGCCATTAATGAACAAAACTGCAGCAGCTGCTAAACCAACAATAATGGCTAGCAAGATGAAGGCAAAGAACATCGAACACAGCTGTCTTTATATACAAACAGAACTCTACTTCACAGATGTTGCCATTCACAATTCAAAGAGAAAAACCAACGTAGAATCACCATTGGTTGATCCGAATGAAACCCCTTTCCGAACGCACCGCCGATCGAGTTTCCTGAACGGACGTGAACAGTTCAATCACCGGTGATTCAATAAATCACGGCACTGGAACACTCAAAAGTCACGTATTTTTATCTCGGCATGCCGGCAGTTCGGCTGAAATGCAATGGCGATTCAACGAAGTTTTTGTTACACTGGAGAGGGTAAAAACTAAAGTATGTCATGTTCTGTTTATTTTGACTTAACTTTAAACTTATTTTGAACTAACATGACAACAAGCAGCCCCCTTTTTAGCCTCTCCAGGGCATTACAAAAAATTTACATAAATTTATTCAAAAATACACTTAATCAAAAATACAATATTCAATAAAAAAAAACAGTGTCTAATTACTATCGAGTCGGGAAAAATTTTACAGATCACCGGCCAGGTACTAATCAGAAACGACTAAATTGTATAATTTTTTTTTTTTTTCTTTCATCATCTCCTTATCATTAAACAAACTTTAATTTTATAAAAAAAAAGATAGTCTGATCAATGTCATGTCAATGGACATGGCAATGAACAGAGTAACTATAATTGTGAGTTTAAATTTTGAAAATTTGCCTACAAAATTTCATTAATTGTTCTTTTACTTGCGGTTTTGTAAATGGATCTGCTAAATTTAATTTACTAGAAATATATTTTAATTTAAAAACTTTATCATAAATTAAATTTCTGAGAAATAAATATTTGATGTGGATATGTTTAGTCTTTTGATTTTCAACTGGTGAATTAGAAAAGGAAATTGCTGCCTGATTATCACAGAATAAAGAACATTCAATTAAATTTAATTTTAAACTTTCATTTTCAATTACATTTTTCATCCACATCAATTCCTTTGCTGCTTCTGTGAGAGTAACATATTCGGCTTCCATAGTAGAGAGGCTAATGCATTTTTGCTTAAAGGTTTTCCAAGAAATTGGCGCCCTATCTAAAAGTAAAATGTAACCTCCTATGGAAACCCTGTCATCACGATTTGCAGCAAAGTCTGAATCTGAATAACAATAAAGTTTTAGTTCATTTACTCTGGATAATTCTAATTTAAAATCTTTTGTATATTGTAAATAACCAAGTAATTTTAATAAACTATGCCAATGTCTTATACCGGGATTAGATTGGAATTGGGAAAGTAGATTTACTGCATACATTATATCGGGTCGTGTTCGACCAGCAATAAAACTTAAACATCCAATTAGGTTTCTATAGGGATACTTAGACATTTCTTCTATTTCTTGATGATTTACAGGAGAGTCCAATTTTGATAAAACAAGTCCTTTAGACATAGGTACAGAGCTAATGGGAAATTTATATTTAAAATACAAATCACAAACCTTATTTATATAAGAAGTTTGGTGTATATACAATTTATCACCATCCTCTTCAAATTCTATGCCCAAGAGCTTCTTTGTTTTCCCTAGAACCTTTAAATTAAAAAATTTCTTTAATAAATCTACACCAAATTCCAAATCACTTTCAGTTTTTCCAAATATGATAATATCATCAACATACAGCAAAAGAACAAGTTTATCTTTTAATAAATAGACACAATTACACCAGTTAAGTTTTTGAAAATTTAATTTTAAAAGAACATCGTCAATTTCAAAAAACCATTGTCTTCCACTCTGGTGGAGACCATACAGTGATTTATTTAATTTACAAACTTTACCTTGTTCTAAAACAAAACCTTCTGGCTGCTGCATATAGATGACCTTATCCAAATCTGCATATAAATATGCATTATTTACATCAACTTGAACGTTTAACCATTTAAAAAAACATACAAAAATACTGAAAAAGAGTCTTATTATGGAAAAACTGACAACAGGACTGAATACTTCATCATAACTTAAACCTTTAACTTGGTTATACCCCTGAGCCACAAGGCGTGCTTTGAATCTTACAATTTCATTATTTTGATCTCTTTTTACGGTATAGACCCATCTGTTACCCAAAATTTGTGCATCTTTTGGTGGTTCGACTAAATCCCAAACATTGCGGTCATACATGACCTGCATTTCCTGGTTCATAGCCTCCTCCCACTCAGATGCTTCAGGGGTTTTAACAGCTTCCTTGTAACTCCTGGGGATTTTAACCTCTACTAAATTTGCTTCATTAAAAAAATTTGAAACTTTACCCGATTGACAATTTTTACCCCTAAAATCAAAAAAATTTTCATCAAATTTTATGTTATTTGCTGCACAATACCTAACTGCATCATTTGTGGACCTCAATTTAACCCTAGTACCCTCTATACCATAATAAATGTCTGTCCTTGGTTCATTTTTACGAGGAACAGCACTTCTTACCCAATTAATGGATGTACATGGTATTAAATCCAAATTTCCATCCGTTTTAACTTCAGAAACTATTTTTACAGGACTCTGACATTTTAAACTGCTTTCCTTTAAATCGGACGGGCTATCACATCTATTTTTAGATTCAAAAATTTCATCTATTACAGGCAAAATATCCCCATCCTCAGGAAAGTCAAAATATGAAAAAGATGGAAATTTAGATTCTTTTATGACATCCACCCCCCTTTTACTCTCATCAAACCTTACATTTATAGTCTCAAAAATTTTTTGTTCATCTATTAGCCAAATGCGGTAACCTTTTGTAGTTTGTGCATACCCACACATTATACCCAGTTTAGCTCTCATATCGAGCTTTTTCCTGTTTTGTTTAGGTATACCAACATAAGCTAGACAACCAAACTTTTTAAAATGAGATACAGAAGGTTTTCTCCCACAATATAATTCAAAGGGCGTTTGTTTAAAATTTTTATGACAGACTCTATTCCACACATAGGTGAAACACAAAAGAGCCTCCGCCCAAAATTTCTGGGATAAACCGCTAGAGTTAAGAAGGGTTTTTATTCCATCGAGGGCTGTTAAATTGAAACGTTCTGCGGAACCGTTCATTTCCGGAGAATACGGGTTCGTCTTTTCGTGTTTTATTCCCTGATCGTCTAAAAATTTGTCAAATTCTTGGTTACAAAACTCAAGGCCTCCGTCCGTTCTGACTGAGACTACTTTCTTATCCAAAAACCTTTCGGCTCTTTTCTGATATTTAAGAAAGGTCTCAAAAACGTCAGACTTATTTTTCAGGGTATAAACTGTAACTTTTCTAGAAAAATCATCTAGTATAGACAAAAAATAACGACTACCCCCATGAGACGCAACCGGAAATGGGCCGCAAAGGTCCATATGCAGCAGCTGGAGAGGAAATTTTGACCTTATGTGACCTGTTGGTTTAAATGATATTCGTTTTGATTTGGCTAACTTGCAAGAAATACAATCCTCAGTCAATTTTGATAGCATCGGCAAACCATTAACACATTTAAGTTTACTTGTGTTAACTACATATTCGCTGTTAATATGGCAGAATCTTTCATGCCACAATTCATTAACATTTACTTTTTCTATTTGATTTGCTGAAAAATTGACTGAGTTGTTATTTCCTTCACATTGAGTTATGTACTTAGAGGGTTTTAAAAAATACAAGTCATTTTTTCTCAATGCATAAAATAGCTCATTACCATTTTTATCAAATACAAAAACTTTTCCATTTTTACCAGCAAAATTAAGTCCTAATTTTTCAAGCTTTGCTCCTGACAGTAAATTTCTTCTTAAATGAGGATTAAACAAAACATCTTTTAAAATAATACGATTAAATTTACCATTTTTACATTTTATTAAAAATTGAATTGTACCCTTTCCCTCAACTGGACATTCTCTCTCCCCAACTGCAAGAGACATGTGCAAATCAGATACTGGCTGAAAGTCAAAAAATAATTTTTTATTGCTACAAAAATGCGCTGTAGCGGCCGTATCAAAAACCCATTGGGTATTTCCGTAGCCCAGATCTGAGGAATTTGCCTCGCACAGTTCGGGAGAAAGCTTTAAACGATTTTCCTCCAACAAGAGCTCTGCTTCGATTTTATCAGGAACAAAGTCCTTGTCGCTCCATCTATAAATTGCTTGCACAGTGGCTTGAAAGCTATCAGGGAGGCTTCGAATCATCTGGTAACCCAAGTACAAAGGCTGCAACTGATGACCAATATCCCGAAGACGCTCGGCGGCTTGCTTTACACGACACAAGAACAGTCCTAAATTTTCACCAGGAACATATCTCGTACTGAAGAAAACGTCCAGCAGCTGTATCACACGAGCCCTCGTTGTTGGTTCAAAATGGTCATGCAGAATTCTCCATGCTTTCGCTCCGTCTGTAGTACTGGAAACCAATGGCCGAAACTCTGGACTCAAGGACTGGAAAATTACTGTATATGCTCTATTCTTCCTCAACTTCAGATCTTGTCTTTCTCTCCAGGTAAGTTTCTCCTCTGCATCTGGTTTTGTAGGTGTCTCTTTCCCATCATCTTCAGGCTTAGAAGTGTCGGTTCTGGAAGGTACTGAATCTAGCTTTTCTTTAATAGGTTCCTCACTTTCATCTGCACATTCAATAAACTCCCAGGCGCCAAAGTGCAAAAGCAAAACTTTTACTTCATGCTTCCATGTCTCCCAGTTGCTGCCGGTAAGCAGGGTGATGTTTTGAATAGCATCCATCAGCCCCCGTCAATTAGAACTTTTGGAATCGGCAAAATTTTTACAGGAAAAGTCCACAGAATCAGCCGTCGACGAAGCTCACACCGGGAAAGTATCGGTACAGAGAAAGTTCAACTCCAAAAAAATCTTCACTTCCACATTAAAAAACAAAAGCATGGTTATTTACCGGGCCTGGGCCCATAACCAAATGCTCTATACTTTCAACTAAATCAGCATAATTGCGAGTGGAAGTCTTTAAAAAAAATGTAATGTGGAAGACTTGATTGAAGACAAAGCAGATTCAGCAAACTTTAGTTTATTCCAAAACAGTCATGATGATTATATACAGATGAGGAAAAGTAAGCATAGCTTATGCTTAAAATAAAATAAACTTAAAACATTTCAATTACTCCTTTAAGCCATTAATGAACAAAACTGCAGCAGCTGCTAAACCAACAATAATGGCTAGCAAGATGATGGCAAAGAACATCGAACACAGCTGTCTTTATATACAAACAGAACTCTACTTCACAGATGTTGCCATTCACAATTCAAAGAGAAAAACCAACGTAGAATCGCCATTGGTTGATCCGAATGAAACCCCTTTCCGAACGCACCGCCGATCGAGTTTCCTGAACGGACGTGAACAGTTCAATCACCGGTGATTCAATAAATCACGGCACTGGAACACTCAAAAGTCACGTATTTTTATCTCGGCATGCCGGCAGTTCGGCTGAAATGCAATGGCGATTCAACGAAGTTTTTGTTACACTGGAGAGGGTAAAAACTAAAGTATGTCATGTTCTGTTTATTTTGACTTAACTTTAAACTTATTTTGAACTAACATGACAACAAAAATGCTTATAACTCGCGATCTAATTTTCGTAGCGCGGCCAAATTTTGTTTGATAATTTATTATGAGACAGTGTTAATTTTTGGTGACAGGAGACCCCCCACGGTGAGGGTCGAAAAATTTAAAATGCTTAAGACTCGCGATCTACTTTTTGTAGCACGGCCAAATTTTGTTTGGTAATTTATTATGAGACAGTGTTAATTTTTGGTGACAGGAGACCCCCCCCCCCCCCCCACCGTAAGGGTCGAAAAGTTTAAAATGCTTATAACTCGCGATCTAATTTTCGTAGTGCGACCAAATTTTGTTTGGTAATTTATTAAGATTTTGTATAGCTTTTATCGCGGGCTTTGATCGCGGCGACCGAATCTAGAAATTCCGTAACGAGAAAAAAATCCTAACACCGGCTAACGACGTTTCAGTTCGGCACACTTCGGCACGGTATCCCTCGATAGACTTTGGTAGACATTGATGTGGTATTTTTGCATAAGTTGATAAAAAATGCTATGCAATAGCTTTACCGCTGCAGTCCCCGAGTGCCACACACATTTTTTTAGTTTTATATCAATTCCATATATTTTTCAACTTGTAATTTTTGTTAAGGTCATTGAATTCATGTTTTTTCAGAAAGAAAGGATAATTTATTTCTGGAAAAAAAAGATATTGCTAATATCACTGCTAATTACAATCTTACCAAATATATTTATCTATTAATCAAGCTTTTTTTAGTTATTAAGTCTGGCTAAACCTGAAATAAAGTTTCATTATTTTACGATCTTGATGTGAATTAGTAATGTACCTTTATGACGCAAGTTTCATTGAATAATTTAAAGAAAACACATTTCATCTTTATAATGAATATTTAATTGTACATTGTTTATTAATTTGACCTTTGCTTTTAGCATTTTTATCATTTTAAAAACTATCTAAATTTTTATTATTTTAGTTTATTACTTATTTTAATATTTTAGCATATTGCAGGGCTCAGCACAGGTCACTATTTTCACTAAAAGTCACTATTTTTCACATTGGTCACTTTTTGTTACTATTTTTTATCTCAAGTCACTTTTTCCACTATTTTCGGAAAAAACTTCAAAAATCTCCGACCGATGAAAAAATTTCGCAACAAAATGGCGGCGAATCGGCTCTTGCAACAGATTTGCCGTTTTTGCACATCCATTTTGTTGCGAAATCTTCTTCTGTCTCCTGCTAAAAGGAAGAACCAATGCTTCTGTTTACTTTCCACCCCTTTCTCCCTAAATAAGACTGTCCCCATGTGGGATTGCACGTGATTTGTTACCAGTGGCGTAGCTACGTGTTTTGGTGCCCGGGATAGAATTAATTTTTGAAGTCGCCCCCCCCCCACCAAAAAAAAAAAAAAAATAAATAAATAAATAAATAAATTATTTTTTGAAAGAAGAAATAAAAAAATACTCTTTTTGACTTGTACTGGGAGGAAAAAACATCTTTACTTTTTCATGTTTTTAAGGATTCAGCTAATTTTACTCAAACACATTAAACTAAAATACATAGAACTGGATTACTGAAGATTTCCAATTTTCATCAATATTGAATTTGAATGGGAATTTCAAAAACACAGATAGGTTTATGTTGTTATAAGTATATGGAATGTAGAGCCCGATTAGGGTTGTAGGGGCTCATGGCCCAGCACCTGTTTGAGGGCACCTTGCAGTTCCTATACATTTTCTTGGGGGGGGGGATGGGGGGTTGTAGAGGATAAGGAATGGATTATTATTCGATATTACGATACGATTTCAAAATTTTTCAAATATTTCATCACAATAAAAAACTAGTTCGATCTGTCAATCCCAAATCTTTCTTCTATCTCATAAGTACATTTTTAATATTTAAAAAAAAAACGTGGTGACATTAAAGTTACCCACTACCGAATTTCCTCGAACATTTGACCTAACCAAATGAGATTCTGGTATCCGAAAAGCCTAAAACGCAAAATTTAATTAAATATTCTGAGAAAATGAGCTTAGTAGTGCCTCATTTTGGGTAATTTATACTAAAACCTAATAAGCATCTATTTATGTCAAGACCTAACAGAATCTGAAATTAGATAGAATTTCGTTCATTAGTTCTTGAGATATAGTTATAACAGGGCTTGAATTTCAGGGCGGGATGGCGGGATTCGCGCCCAAAATTTTGAAATCCCGCCCAAAAGAATAACTTGGACGGGAGGCTCCCGCCAAAACAATTTTGCAGGGCCGCCTGAGGCGAGCATTATTTTGCCGCCCCTATGACGTAACTGTTTCACCACTATTCAAATATTTTTTAGAATAGTAAATTAACATGCTATTTATCATTTATCCTGAAAATAAATATAGAGTAGAACCATCCAATCCAAAATTCCGATTAATCCGAATCAATTTTATTTTCGAAAATTATACTTCAACAGATTAACTGAAAAGATTAACTTACAAAATTTTCAGAACTATAGGATAAATGCCGAAATAACATGTAGAAGTTAGATTTTTTTTTTTTTAAATGGCAGTAAAGCATGTTTTTTTTATTCTTTAATCAACTTGAATAAAAAGAAATTACTCAGTTTTGAAAAAAATTACAACATATATACACGAATATAAAATGAAAACGTAACACATAAAAGGTTTACTCGTAGAAGCCACCTTTAAATAATCCGAATACCAGTGTATTTGCCATTGCCAATCACTATAAAAATACAGTAGAGAGCTGATTATCCAGACTGGTAGGGAGCGAGATCGAGCCCGATCCGATAAATAGAAAATTCAGATAGTTGGACAATTTTAAAAAACGGCTATGGCAGTTTTTTAAAGTAGCTTTCCTTCAGGTTTTTTCAAGCTTAGTGTAGTGCACATTTTGTAGTAGTGCACATTTTAGCACACTGCAATAGACGTATTTAGAACTCATTTTTTAAATTTTTTTCTAAAAAAATCGGTATAACTTTATACATAGATGTACACATAGAAACTGTTACATGTATATACATACACTGTACAGTGTATACATTTACAAAATACATCGTGATAGGGAAAAAAATTTCTTGATTGTCTTCTGCTAGAAATAATTTTCATAAGGACTTGCGCATTGGAAATGAAACTTATTTGGTTCTAGTTAGTTTATTATATGCATTGTTTGCACTCTTTGTATTTGTTAGTGGTATTATTTCAAAATTAGGAAATAATTATTTAATTGTTAACTTTTGTTACATCCAGCCGAATTTATCCTATCGCATCTAAAGAACCAAATGCGCCACTTGAAAAAATTTGGAGAAGGCGGAAAAAAATGTATGATCGTTGATCGGCCGGGTAATTAATTGGACAATCCCGTTAAGCTACGTCCGGATGTTCGATGCTCTACTCTATTTTCTAAAATATAAAACGTATTTAATTAAGATGATAAATATTTATTTTTCCTTTCAACAGTTTGATTTCGCAAATTATTTACAGAATTTTTATTTTCTTTCCTCATCGTCGATGTGGTGACTGAGCTATTTAAATGGGTTGTTACGTAATTTCTCATTCCGAAGCTCCATTGGATTATTATAAACAACAGGAGTGATTAAACAAGGAATACTATTTTTTTTCCATAATCGTGCCGGACTATCCGGTATTCCGGTTTAAAGGATGTTTGCTGAATTCTTAAAACTTACATTTTTTAGCGCGCATCTTTTTAATTTCTATTTTTATCGTGATTTCGAGAAATCCGAATTTTTTTGTAATCCGAACAAGCACCGGCAGGGCTGTAGCTAAGGGGATGCTATCGGCGGTTCAATCCCCCCTCCCCCTAAAACATTTTGAGTCTCTCCTGGAAAAGATTCCAAGATCACTAAATGAATTTATGTTCTGGAAATCCAAATGAATTTCTGTTGAAAAATCTAATTTAGTTTTGAGGCCATTTCATAGTTTTGCAGAAAGACTAAATTATAAGTAAAATAAGTGTTTCAACACTTTCTCATCCTATTTGCATATATGAAACTAACATGAAAATTAATAATGTACTAGTTATACATTTGAATTTTTCATGACATATTCTTTTCTCCGCATAAATTGAAGTTATTACAACAGTTTAATAAGAAACATAGTACCTACAGTGCGAATATGAGTCAATGTATCTTTTTGCGTCATAGAGAAAGAGAGAAAAAATGAGCCCTCCTCCCCCCTATTATTCACTTCTAGCTACGGATCTTAATTCTAATGTATATCAAATTAATTTACATTTTTAAAATTATCAAATTACTTATAATTTTTTGCATCTCATAAAAATAACGACTAGCTTGAAATGAATTCACAAAAATTATCATCCTAACAATATTAACAAAAAAATACCGTATCAAGAATAAAACTGACTTCTAAAAAACTCAATCTTCCTTGAAGAATTAAATAAATTAGCGTTATGAATTGTACATAGAATCTCAATTACACCTGGCAAAAAAAATTAGATTTAAAATAAGCATTTATTGCGCCGTATTATGTGAAAATTACAAAAGTCAAATTACGTATAAAGTTTGTATATAGAAAATAAGGATATCATTAACACATACATTTTTATATCATATTAGCCATAATAAAATCCCACTTTAAATAATATTTAAAAGAAAGTAACTATGAAAAACAGAAAAATATTTCAAAATCAACTTGTATAGATTTTTTTTTTTTTTTCAAAATCATTTATTATGACATAGTATAAAATGCTCTTTATCAAAATAGTTTATTATGTATTTCTAATAAAAATAATTGCACTTTC
This sequence comes from Maratus speculifer, assembly GCA_964019185.1. Taxonomy (NCBI): domain Eukaryota; kingdom Metazoa; phylum Arthropoda; class Arachnida; order Araneae; family Salticidae; genus Maratus; species Maratus speculifer. Next base: position 111,703,122 of record OZ025300.1, read on the forward strand.
ATCTGCTAGAATAATTTATATTTAATACCAGTTTTCGATCCAAAACTGATTAAAAAAGGAAACACACAAAAAGAAACTGCACATGAATTTTTTGCTTAAATTAGAAATTATGATATGATCAAATATTTAGAGGATATTATTGATATTTATAAAAAACACAACTATCAACAGTGAAATAAATACGATATAATATAAAATGCTCCTTATCAAAATAGTTTATTGTATATTCCTAATAAAAATAATTGCACTTTCATCAGCTAGAATAATTTAAATTTAATACAAGTTTTCGATCCAAAAGAGATTGAAAAAAGGAAACACACAAAAAGAAACTGCACATGACATTCTTGCTTAAATTAGAAATTATGATATGATGAAATATTTACAGGACATTAGTGATATTTACAAAAAACACAGCTATCAACAGTGAAATAAATATGATATAGTACAAAATACTCTTTATCAAAATAGTTTATTATATATTCCTAATAAAAATAATTGCACTTTCATCTTCTTGAATAATTTAAATTTAATACCCGTTTTCTATCCAAAAGTGATTAAAAAAATGAAACACACAAAAAGAAACTACACATGAAATTATTGTTTAAATTAGAAATTATGATACGATGAAATATTTACAGGATATTTACAAAAAACACAACTATCAACAGTGAAATAAATATAATATAGTATAAAATACTCTTTATCAAAATAGTTTATTGTATATTCCTAATAAAAATAGTTGCACTTTCATCTGCTTGAGTAATTTAAATTTAATACTCGTTTTCAATTCAAAAGTTTCGATCATAACCATTTCTCTTCGTGACAGCAGGGCGTAGCTAAGGGGGCGCTATGGGCGGTTCAGCCCCCTCTAAAATATTTTGACCCCCCCCCCCCCCCCCCCCCCCGAAAAACATTCCAAGGTCACTAAATGAATTTTTGTTCCAATAAATTCAAATGAAATTTTGCTCAAAAATCTAATTTAGTTTTGAGATCCTTTCACAGTTTTGCAAAATTATTAAATTGTTTCTAAAATAAATGTTTCAGCACTCCCTCATCCTATTTGTACATATGAAGCCAACATAATGTTGAGTTTGGAACCAGCTATACACTCAACATTTTCATCATCATATACTTTTCTTAGAATAAAATTAAGTTATTACGACAGTTTGATAATAAACATAGTCCTAGAATGTGAATATGCACTAATTTATCTTTCTGCGTCAGAAAGAGAGGAAAAAAATTATGAGCCTCCCGTACACTCTCTTAAGCCCCCCTATCGTTCACTTCTAGCTACGGCCCTGCGTGACAGGTGTCATAAAATTAAAAAGTGTAAAAAACGCAAACTTTATTAAATACATTTGTCACTTATTTTGAAACTTTAAAGGTTTAATTTTAACAATTAAGTAACATAAAATAAAATTGCATATATATTTTGGCAAAGGGGATCTGGAAAACATATGTGAAAAAAAATTTATCTAACAGTACTGCATAACCCTTTCTGTATTCGAAGAATGAAGCAACATGCTATTTTGAGAATGTATGTCTTTTTCACACAAAAAAATCTCAATATGTTTATATAATATATATTTTACAAAGAAAAAAAAAAGAGAGAGAGAGAGAAAGAGAAGAAACAAACGACCATGGTAATAATAAATTTGGCACCCCTTCAATTTTCTGCGCCCGGGGTGACTGCCCCCTTCGCCCCTCGTTTCGCACGGCTCTGCGTAAATAGGAGCTGATTTACGTGGGACACCTGGCAAGATTAATAACATGTTGATGAAATATGTTTTAAAGAATACTTTTTTTAAATGATCTGCAATCATCATCTTAAATTAAAAGAAAAAATAACATAATATATACCTGAAGTATGATTTTCTTCGTTATTACTATTAGCACAACATCTCTTTAACCATGTTGTCCAAAATCTGGTCCTTCACAATCAATTAATGAAAATAATTGCACCATCGAATGACAGACACATGCGCGTAGCCAGGGGGGGTGCCCTGGGTGCCCGGGCCCCCCCCCCCCCCCCCCCCCCCCGTTCACGCAGACACATGAAGGATTTTAAAACCTATACTCCGTTTCACCTTAACTTGGCAGTACTGAATATGCTACAAGAGCCGAATTACAGCCGTTGCCGTAGAAACCAGGGTTTGCTGGAAAAGCACGCGATTGCAAATAAACAAGGAACAGCGCCATTTTGGCGTGAAAATATAATGCGTGTGCAAAAATTGATATGTTTTGAGGTTCTAATGAAATTAATTTTATTACATAAACATTTACTAAAATAACGAACATCATTATTATTCTTTTCTTTGTTTCACCATTTTTTTTCAGTTTTGTTTCATATTATTGTTGATCTGCCCAGGCCCTTATTATCGCATGGGCAAATCGGGACTTTGCCCATAGGTCCCGAACCTTAAGGGGCCCTCAAATCCATAAATTAAATTATAAAGTATTTTTGTTCTTTTTCCAATTCCAACTCTTTCATATGTTGAAGTTATTAAACTAATCTTAAAGTAATATAACAAATTGCTACAGTTATATAAAAGAGTTTTATTCTGTACTAAAGGGGAAAAAAGTGTACTTTTATTAATTAAGGTAGTTAATTTAGAATTGACAAAGCTTAGAATTTTCTATTTAATCGAAGGTGCGAAAATGTTTATGTATTACATATGCACATATGAGTGACCATCATTTCTAATTGAATACCGTTGCAATGATTCGAAAGGGGCCCCCTAATTTATCTTTGCCCAGTGTTCCAAGACCCAATTATTCATAGTCAAGCCCTAGATCTGTCCGACTCACAAAATTCGAAAAATATCAAAAAATCCCGAAAAAATTGAAAAACTTTGCACAAATTCTGGAAAAAGATGGAAATTTTTACTGGAATAAGCTAAAAACTTGAAATTGAATTCCATGCATAAATGTCACATTTTTTTTTTTTTTTTTTTTTTTTTTTTTTTTTTTTTAACATCTCAGTTTAACATCATCATTTTCAGTGTGATTTTTTTCCCTTGGGTGTGATTTTTTTTTTTTCTAATTGCAGAGGAGAGAGGACAAAATTTAAATTTATACTCAAAATTTAAAAACTAATACTTCTTACAAATGTTAAAAAAAGTCTCAAAAAGCAAAAAATTCTACAAATAACATTAAAAAAATAATAAAAATAGAATTGCAAGCAAATTTTATCGAAAAGAGGAAAGCATTATTTTTATTGAGTTAAAACATTAAAGCCAAATTCTCCAAAAATCTATTTAAAACAGATTTTTTTTTATTTTTACCCAACCACTGGGGGAAATCTAGAAAAAGCCAGGTACCACGCTATCAGGCTAAGTATCTCTCAACTTTAATGCATATAAAATTATAGATATTTGGGTGTAAAAACGTCATGATTTTTAAAAGATCAAATTATTTTATAATTTTTTTATTATCGCCCCCGCCTTTGCTTTAAAATACATAATTTCTGATAAAGAGTTTGTTTCATAAACGATTACAGCTTTAATTACTAATATAAAATGTGTTACTTTAATTCAAAAATTATAATTATTAGTTAGAAATTTCGAAAATTATATAAACTGCAAATTAGTAATTTCATTATTTATTAATATCCAATAACATTATGTTCGTAAAAATTCTATAATAATTATGGAAAACTATATTAAATGTAACAGATATTTACATTTATTAAAATAATTTAAAACTGCATTTAACACTAAATTGCTAACACTGCTTAAAATTAAGGGGCTACTTCACTCATGCAAAAACACTCCAATTCAATACTATGGACGATTTTTTAAAAATATCTCGTTTGCATTTCAATATTTTATTGAGGTTTTTTTAATTCTTGCTTGGATAGTTGAGCTCAATCTTTACAAAGACCCTTTTTAAAATTTTTAGGTTTTGTCAGTAGGATTTCATTTTCGGGGGGGAGGGGAGGGTTTCAATTTTCAGACTTTGTATCGAAAGTGAAATCATCCTAGCAAAAAAAGTCCTAAAACAAAAACAAGAAAGTAAAAAGGGTCGTTGAAAAACTCGACCTCCAATGTCGAATTCAGGAGGTGGCCATGGGGACATTCCTTTCCGGAACAATGAAATCCCCCCCCCCCCTCTCCGAAAATTTTGAAATTATGGGTTTTCAATGGCCAAAAAATTGCAATTTCTTTCCAGTAGTTTAAAATACCCCCCCCCCCCCCTCCGAAGCTGCAGAAATCTGAATTCAACACTGTCGACCTCAGCTATTAAATGCAAAGTTAATAATTTAAAAATACGGAAAAGCAAATTAGATATTTTTTATGATTTCTTCCGTAGAAGTAATATTAGCGAACGGGATTTTTCATGATTGAAGTAGCATCTTAATAATTATTAAACAATTAATTCTCCAAGTAGTAACATAATTTTAATATACAGTTTTATACTCAGGGATAAAAGTACGCTAAAGCCATTTTGGAGCAGCTTTGGAGCAGCAAAAAACGAATTTTGGAGCAGTAAAACCCATTTTTGTAGCAGCAAAAATCAGATTTTGTAGCAGTAAATATCGGATCTTGTAGCAGCAAAAATGTAATTTTGTAGCAATAAAAGCTGTTTTAGGAGCAGATTGAAATATTCTAATGCGGATAATTTCTTAACAATTACAATAATTGTTATATTGAAAAATATTTTTACATTTGAAAGAATAAATACTCAGATTAAATTTCTCCACACATTTCAGACCTTTCGATGAAATTTGCGAACAGATTTCGCGATCTTTTAACAAAATTCACGTTTTCTTCACAATCTTTTGACCCTGTTTTTTCAATTTTTAACTAGATTTACGGGGTTTTTTACGATCTTTTGATGAAATTTGTACGTTTTCTGAGATCTTTTGATAAAAACTATGATTTTTACGATCTTTTTGATGCAATTTTCAATTTTTTTCACACGGTCTTTAAAAGATGTTCACGGGCTATTTTCATGATCTTTTGACCGCATTTTGTTCTTTTTATGACGAAGTTAGATATCCTTTGACAAAATTTCATATTTTTTGTGATTTTTTGACAAAATACGCTTGTTTTTCAGAATCCTTTAGAGAAATTTGAGGGTTTTTTTCGCCATCTTTTACAGAAATGAACTTTTTTTTACGATCTTTTTACTTTGTTTTATTCTTTTTTTTATGATATTAACGATTCTTTGGCAAAACTCATGTTTTTCTTGCGATCCTTTCATGAAATTCGAGTGTTTTTTGTGATTTTTTGATAAAAATTACGTGTTCTTCGTGATCTACAGTCGAAATTTGCATTATCTATGTTTATCTATTGTTTTTCAGGATCCTTTAAAAAAACTTGCATTTTTTTTTTTTTTTTTTTTTGCGAGCTTTTGGCTGTGTTTTGTTCTTTTTTTTTTTTTTTTTTTTTTTTTTTTGATAATAACGATTCTTTGGCAAAACTCATATTTATCTCGCGATCCTTTGATGAAATTCGAGTGTTTTTCGATAAAATGTGCATGCTTTTTGCGATCTGTAGACAAATTTTTCATGATCTATTAATGAAATTAGAGTGTTTTTCACGATCTATTGGTGAAATTCGAGTGACGAAATTAGCAATCCTTTGACAAAATTCACGTTTTTTTTTTTCCGAGATCCTTTGATAGAATTCGCATATGTTTTTTGAGATGCTTCGACAAAATTCCTGTTTTTTCTGTGATTTTTTGACGAAATTCGAGCATTTTTCCCGATTTTTTGCCGAGATTTACGGTTTTTTCCTACAATGTTGAATTCAAGTGGTGGCCTAGGGAGACATCCCCCCCCCCCAAAAAAAAAAAAAAAAATTGAGATTTTGTGTTTTCAATGATCAAAAAGTGCAATTCCCCCTACCCGGAACTCTATCATGTCCCCCGCGGAGCTACAGAAGTCCCTCCCGGAGAAAAGTGTCTAAATTCAACACTATTTTCCTTTGACTGCGTTTTGTTCATTTTTTGAAGCAATTGCAATTTTTTTGTCAAAATTCTACTTTTTTTTTTTTTTTTTTTTTTTTTTTGTAAATGTTTGGCACATATGTTGCGGATTTTCATAAGCTCTTTCATTCTGCTTTCAGTTTTGCTGTCTATTGGCAGGATTCGCCGAGGAGCAAAATAATTCACCACCGACGCGGGAAAGACGCAGAACAGGAAGATACTTAATTTGCAGAAAATATGTTCAATACATAAAACAAAGGCGAATCTGGGTATTTTTTTTTTTTTTTTTTGAAATTCACATCGCATTTTTGGGAATCAGTGGCGGGGAAGGGGGGTATCCGCGATCTTCAGACGAAATCAGCGATTTATCTGCGATATTTTAGCAAAATCGGCGATTTATTTCGATTTTTTGTCGAAATCGGCAGTTTTCCCGTGACCTTTTGACGAAATCGATGTTCTCCAATGTTTTTTTATAAATAAAATCGGCGATTTTTAGACAAAATTTGTATATATACGCGATCTTTTCTCAAAAACGGCGTTTTATACCCGAGATCTTTTGACAAAATCAGCGTTTTTTCCGTAATTTTTTGCTAAAATCCGCGTTTTTTTTTTTTTTTTTCAAATGATCTTTTGGCAAAATATTTTAAAGCTATCTTTTATCAAAAACGGCTTTTTTTTCAGCGATATTTTAACGAAATCAGCATTATATCTGCAATCTTTAGAAGAAATCTACGTTTTCCCGCAGGCTTCAGACGAAATCAGCGTGTTTTTTTTTGCGATATTTGGTGAAATTGCCGTTTTTTGCGATCCGCAGAGGAAATTCGCGTTTTTCAGCGATCTTTTGGCAAAGTTCGTTGATAAAAACATTGACGAAATCGTCGTTTTCCCGCAAAATATTGACGAAATGTGTGCTTTTTCTGCAATCCTTTGACGAAATTTACATTTCTCCGCGCGCAAAACCGTACATGTTGGCAGCTATGTGGAACTGATAGCCCAATTTCAAATTTTCGGAAGAGGATGCGTTAAATTTTTGGAAATTTCGGACGAGAATTACCCCTGACATAAGAAGCAAACTCTCATTAATTGGGAATAAACATATTGAAGCAGCTCTCATTCCTCTCCCCAACGCTCGCACTATAAGTCACATGACGTCCCGCTCCGAACTCTGCGATCAGCTGCAAAGAAAATAAACGTACGATGACTCGAGGGAAAAACAACTTCCGGTTGTTTGCGGAGCCACGATAAAACTCCACAAAACATCGCGTGCTTTTCGTGACCGAATGCGCATGTTTTTCGCAATTTTTCGGCGAAATTGTGCGCGTTTTTCGAGATCGTTTGCAATGTTTTTTTGTTTTTTGATGAAATTAACAGCCTAAAAAAAGTTATTTGTTGTTGTTTCCTGGATCGCCGAAATCGCGCTAAATTTCGTTTTGGCACTAAGTGCCTTTTGGCGCAGGTTTGGCGCAAAATTGAAAAAAATAGCTGTTTTGTAGCAGTTTGGCGCAGTAAAGCGGTTTCGGCGCAGTCTGGCGCAATTGGCGCAGGTCTTACATCCCTGTATACTTCAGAACTTTTCATAAAAACAACAAGAATGCGATAAGTGAGAATGACAAGTTAAACAATTGACAGACGCTTAAAAAGCGCGCCAGATATTTAACCTTGAAGGTTTGTTCTGTTAGCCACATACCCATATTTTTCTTATCAATTGTATTCAATATATATTTTCATTTAATCAAATACAATATCCACTAAGTTTTTATTTATTACTTACCTTTTCCATCGATGCAGCTGTTTCATTTTATTTAATTTGCAGAGGGAGAATTATTTATTTTAAACCATCGTGTTTCGTTCCTATCGGATCTCATTGTTGTTTTCCACGCAGAGTTCGCCATAAATTTGTTTAGACTGCACGGTAGCGTGAATCATCGACAGGCGGCGTGACTGATGTTTTTTCTCCGCGGAGCTTGCTTTGAGATCGGCACGCGCCTATGCTAATGATCTCGGCACGTGCATTGGAGAAGGTGGGAGTTTCCCACTTCCGGTCTAAGGTGCGGTCCAGTCCGGCTGATCTGCGAGGGAGTATAAATAAGAGACGGTGGTGTTTGCTTGCAGGTGGATAGATGATTGATTTGCTGTGTCTGTTTATCTTGTCGGAAGCTCGTGTAGTTATGCTTTTGCTAGTGATAAGGAGTTAATATGATGGTCGTCCGTTTGTTTTTAATACATTAAATACGGTGAAGATGATTTTTAACTTTGTTTACTTTTTCTTCAACTTACGTCTTTCAAGTACTTTCTTTATTTAAAGTTAATTATTCTGAAATGAGCACTGGAGGGAGGTTTTTAATTATTTATTTGTTAAGCCAATTATTGTTTTTAGTTATAGAATTATATTGATAAGTTATTTATTTGAATGATATTTTTAGACATCGTTATTTTTAAATATGAAAAAGATTTTAAATAAAAGTTGAGTTTTAAATTAATTCACTTGTCATCATTCTAATTTTTTACACCTACTGCTTAATTACAAATTGAAACATTATTTCTCTTTTACACACTTTAGGGTCTTTGCTTCTGCTGTTGCAATTTTACTTTGCTCCATATTAGGAAGTATTAGAATAAGTGCTTTGATTTAATTTAGCACTAGTTATGTGAGTAGACTCACATAACATTTTTGGTTATGGGCTCTAAGACCCATGTAATTTAATTTTTGGCAATGACATTAATGCAGTAAGGTGTTTTTAACTACGGCCCAATAAGAATTAAGAGATAGTTTTATTAGGGGGGGCCGTTAGTTTTTAAAATGATGACAGATTTTGTTTTTGAAGTAATTTATATTATAAAAGATAAATTTTTTTTGAAAATTTTTAATAAAATACGTTTTTAATTACATAAAATTTTGGCTGGCCCAATTTTTTTTTAAATTTTTAGGTTTTTATATTTAATTTTATCAAAATGATGCAAAATCAAATTCAGAAATTAAATTCTAGTAATTATGCTAATTGGCAGTCCGATATGAAATATTTGTTAATGGAAAGAAATGTTTGGGACATAGTGGCAGAAATTGAGAAACCTCCTGTGCTCAATGAAAGTAGCTGTGCTCTAAGTGAGAAAAGTACAACAAGTACTGGATGTGTCACTGATAAAGAGGTAAAAGAATTTAAAGTTCGTCAGAAATTGGCTCTTTCAATGATATATTTAAATGTCGAGCCTGATTTTCGAAAAATAATAGAAAATTGTGATGATCCTGTTTCTGCCTGGTGCTGTTTACACACTCATTTCTACCCTGATACTAGAAGTAGACACATACAGGTCTTTACCGAGCTGTGTGAATGCAAAATGGCCAATAGTGAGAGCATAAATTTGTATGCGTCTCGATTACTAAGAGTAGCAAATCAGTTAAAATCAATTAATAAAGATTTTGATGATACGTACGTCACTTTTCAATTATTGAGGTTTTTACCTCCTAAATTTGATTCTATAGTACAGACAATACTTAGATGGAAAGACGATGAGTTTATTTTTAAAGATGTAGTGACAGCACTTGTCGCGGAGGAAACTAGAATCCAAGTTCGAGAGCATGATCATAGAAAAGTGTATCCAGAAGCACAGTCAATCCAGTATCAGAAGAAATCAAGAAGGAAAATAGTGTGTCATTTTTGTAAAAAGCCAAATCACATCAAGAGTCAGTGTCATCTATTTTTGCAAAATATGCCTTCATATAGCAGGGACAAGTCCCCATCAGCCCAGTTTTCGTCGTGCCGAGGCTCCTCACCTGTCGTATCTTCTAGCCCTGGAGATAAGAGGTTTCCACTCAGACGTTCCAAATCCCCAGTTCGACATCAAAAGTTTGGTTCCTGTAGACCTGATGATAGACGTAAAGGAGGCAGATCTAGAGACACTCGTGCAAGAAGTCCTGACTATAAGTCCTCTTCATCGTTCAGTCCTGAACGTAAGTCTTTTACATCCTTTTTCCTGTCTCAGGCTAACTTGGTCGATGGAGAAGCTGACTGGGTCTTTGACACAGCAGCTTCCCATCATTTTTGTAAAGATCGAGATCTTTTTATTGATTATACACCATTAAATGATGAACATATGGCAGTAGCCATAGAGGGTGTAACTTTTCCTATTGTTGGATGTGGAACCATTAAATTGAAATTTGGGCAAAGAATTTTAGTATTTAAAGATGTTATGTTTTCTCCTAAATTAAGACGTAATTTAATATCGGGGCCTCGATTGGATGTAAATGGGGCATGTTTTTCTGGTGGGAATGGCGAGGTGAAGATATCATGCAACGGACAACCCCTTTTTAAAGCCACACTTAAAAATGGCGTTTACTATTTGTACCCCAAAGTTCCTAGTAAAATTAGTAAGAAAGTCAGTTTTGAAGCATCTTCTGCTGATAAACGTGACGACATGTATGTTTGGCATAGGAGACTGGCCCATGTCAGTCCTTATTTGATAGCACATACATGTAGAAATGCAGGAGCTAGGGGTTTACCAAATTTAAAGGAAGGGGAATTTAAATGCGAGTCTTGTAAAATTAATAAATTCAGGAGAACATCTTTTAAATCTAGAAATTACATAAGATCAAAATTTCCTTTAGAGCTTTTGTATACTGATGTCTGGGGTCCAAGTCAGGTTGAGGGTAGAAAAGGAGAGAGGTATTTTGTCTCTATAATTGATGATTTCTCGCGTAAAGTTTCATTATACCCCATGAGAGAAAAGTCGGAAGTTTTTGAAATTTTAAGGCAACACATTATAAGGTCTGAAAGGTTTTTGGGCAGACAAGTGAAAGCTATTAGGTCCGACAATGGGGGAGAATATGAAAATAATAAGTTTGAGGAATTTTGTGTTGAAAGAGGAATTAATCATGAGTTGACCAATACCTTTACTCCGGAACAAAACGGTACTGTTGAACGTTATAATCAAACTGTAGTAAATGGGGCTAGAACCATGTTAGAAGAAAGTGGTATGGATTTAAAATTTTGGCCAGAGGCTGTTCTTCATTTTACCTACACATGGAACCGCGTCTGTCATAAAAATCAAACAAAAACTCCATTTGAATTATTTGGCGGTACCAAACCCTCTGTTAGACACCTGAAACCTTTTGGTTGTGTGGCGTATGTTGGAATCCCTCGTCAAAAACGGTCTAAATTAGATCCTAAAGCTACAAAAGGATTCCTAGTTGGTTACGCTTTTCGAACTAAGGGATACAGGGTGTATTTACCTGAAAACGACAGAATCGTAGAAACCATAAATGTATCATTCGATGAACACACCAGTTACAGAGACGCGCTTAAAGGAGCTGTGCTGGGCGACATACCAGGGGAGTATCAGTGGGTTCCTGTTGCTGGGAGTGATATCGAGGAAGAAGACGTTGTTGAGGAGGTCAGAGCCACCACTGACAGCTCCAATGACTCCCTCGAATCATCTTCTGGTACAGAGAGTGCAGGTCAGGAAGTTCACACTAGTAGTGATTCCCCTAATATACCTCACACCACTTTACGCGATACTCACTGGAAAAGAAAAATTGTACCTAGAAAGACTGGTCGTTCTCGAAATGACATTTACTATTTTGATGTGGATAACGGTTCAGAACGTTTAAGGTTTAATAGGGAGGTAGAGAATTATTGTAGGAAAAATGACATAATTTTTAAGCCCAATTTGTTTGATTTTACAGGAAGTAACACTTATGAAGGAATAGTTTCTGACCCCAACATTGTTGACCCAAGTGCAGACATTTGCCAAACTAAATCCTGACTATATGATCTGATTATTCCTAAAACCTATAATCAAACTTTAAAATCTGACCAACGTAATGAATGGCATAAGGCAATGAGGGAAGAAATTGACATCATGCACGAAAGGGGTGTATGGCATTTAGAAGAATTGCCCTCAGGGGTTAATCCTGTAGGTTGCAGATGGGTGTACACAGTAAAAAGAGATGACAAAGGTAACATAGCCAGGTATAAAGCCCGGTTGGTAGCCCAAGGCTTTAAGCAAATCAGGGGAGAATCGTATGAAGAAACATTCAGTCCGGTTGTCAATTTTAGTGTCATCCGCTTTTTCTTTTCATTACTTGTGTCCCTCAAAGGTTGGCTACACACCCAGTGTGATGTTAAATGTGCTTATCTCTATGCCCCTCTGACAGAAAATATTTTTATGTCACAACCCCCAGGTCTTGTTGAAGTTGGTAAGGAAAATTTATTTTGTAAGTTGGATAAGGCTATCTATGGGTTGCATCAGTCTGGTCGGGTTTGGTTCTTTGAGATAAATAGAGTACTTTTAGAAATAGGTTTTGTAAAATTAGAATGGAGTAATTGCGTGTACATTTTGGATTCAGATTTAGTTTTATTATTATATGTTGACGACATTGTTTTATTTGGGAAACATAAAAGGATTATAGATAGAGCTTTAGAACTTTTGAGCAAGTATTTTGATTTAAAAGTCTTGGGAAAGACTAAGAAATTGCTAGGTGTAGAGTTTGAAGAAAGTGAGGAGGGCCTGCGAATTCACCAACAATCCTACATTGAGGATGTTTATAAAAGGTTTGAATCGTACAGGTTTCCCATTTCTTCCCTACCAATGAGTAAAGGTTCTGTCTATTCTAAATCCGATTGTCCTAAATCTGAGGATGAACGCAGAGAAATGTCTCAGTTACCATATAGAAGTATTCTCGGTTGTTTGTCTTTTATAGCAAATAGAACCCGTCCAGATATTTCATATGCAGTAAATATACTTAGTCAGTTTCAATCAGATCCAGGGATGACACATTGGTATGGCTTGCTCAGGTTATTGGGATATGTAAAACATACAGTTAAAATGACCCTTAAGTTGTCTTGTGAAAAACCCCAGCTGATAACTTTTTCTGACGCAGACTTCGCTGCAAACCGAGATGATAGAACTTCGTTGGGCGGTCAAATTGTTTTTCTAGGCAACTCTCCCATTTCTTGGCGAACATTTAAGGAGAAAAGTGTAAGTTTGTCTACAATGGAAGCTGAGTTTATAGCCATGACTGAGGCCACGAAGGAACTTCTTTGGTTTGACAGAATTTTAGATGAGTGTTACAGTAAGAAAATTGTCACTGGGGAAAGGGTTAAATCTGTTTTGTATGTGGATAATAGAGCTACTATTGTTAGGAATTGATAAATTAAGTTATCCCAGTTTATTCACAGAAAATCGTTTGCATATTTGCAATTGTGATATTTAATTTATTTATAAGACGCGACTCGTTGCTATGGAAGCGAAGCTGTTTTTTCGTCTGCTTTGCTTTTTATATTTTTTATCTTACGAGGAGTTAAAAGTTTAGATAAAAAAGTTGGCATCAATTTTTGATGGAATGTAAAAAGAATTTTTTGAGAGAGAGAATGTTTATATTTTTTGTTTGTCGTGCGTGTCTTGAGTTTTATTGAAGAATTATGTTAATTTTATGAAAAGGCACGCAGAAATGCATAAAGGATCATCTTTCCAGTTTTTAGTATGATGATCAAAAATTATCAAGGTAAAAGCATTTATATTTTGTACATATTATACATTTTGTACATAGTATGTAAATAATTTGAATTCAATATTTCTTTATTCTATAATTCTAAGTATGTAATAAAATTTTTAAAAAGAAAATTCAAGAATATTTAGAAGATTTTTGAACCCAAATAAGTTTTGATTGTTTACAGAACATATCTGGCGCCCCGAGCACGGACATTTGAATAATACTGTTGAGATATTGAATTGTTTTTATAGCGTATAGTGTTTTCATAAGCTGTGCATTACTACTTAATTTTTCTAAGATGAATAAGCTAAAGAAAAAGCGTACACCACTACGTTCGTCATTTACCAGAACTTTAAATGTTTTGAATGAAGAAATTAACAGCGAGTCATTAGATAAGGGTAAAATTTCAGACGATTTTAGTAAATTAGAAAATTTGATTCATGAAATTAAATCTATTGATGAAGCTATAATTGAACTCATGTTAGATGATGATAAATGCGATGAAGAGGCTATTGAAAATGAAGTAGTGGAAAATGAAAGTTATTCAGATCAATTTATTACCATTAAGCGTAAAGTTAGCGAAGCATTGGGTACAAATAAACGTAATCAAGATGATAGTGAAAAAAGCACAGATCACGGTTATTCCAAATCAAAGCATTATAAATTACCTAAACTAAATATTAAGCCATTCGATTCGCAGTTAATAAATTATCTTTCATTTTGGTCTCAGTTTCAGAAAATTCATGAAGACATAGATTTGGATAATAGTGACAAATTTCAGTATCTTATCCAATCGGTAGAACCTGGAACCAGTGCCAGGCGTTTGTTAGAGAGTTATCCAATGACCGCAGTTAATTATCCCAAAGCTGTCGAGGCATTTCAAGAGCGTTTTGGGAATAAAGATTTACTAATAGAAGTGTACGTTAGAGAATTCCTAAAATTGATTGTAGCTAATGTACAGGCGCACGGCAAAGATAAACTTCCCTTATCAGATTTATTCACGAAAGTCGAGGCATATTTAAGATCGTTAGAATCAATGGGTTTAAGTTTAGAAAGCAATTCGGCGTGGCTCTATCCCATGATAGAATCTAGCTTATCGGAAGATGTATTAAAAGCATGGCAGCGATATAATATTTCAATCACATCAAACACTGTTAGTAATAATAATGCATTGTCAACAAAAGCAAATATAGTAAGTTTGATGGAATTTCTGAAACAAGAAGTTGCAAACGAGGAAAGATTCAAATTAGCCAAATCGAGTTTTATAGAGCTGGGCTTTAAAGACAAACCTAAAGAAAAGTTAAGAAAAGCAGAAAGTAAAATACCTACTGCGGCAGGGCTATTTAGCGCAAAAGAACGCCTTTGTTTATTTTGCAGTAAATCTCATGAAAGCAAGGACTGTGTTAGGGCTAGATCTCTTTCCTTTAATGAACGGAAGGCCAAAATTAAGAATAAAAATTGCTGTTTAAAATGTCTTCGTTTTGGTCACCACGCTAAAGTTTGCAAAGTTTTTATTCGTTGCCACGTTTGTTCTAAACCCCATACCGAGTTATTATGCCCTGAAATTTCAATGTGTAAAGAACCAGAAAATACAGTTAAGACCCCAGAAGTTATTCAAAGCACCATAGCAAGTAAGCAGTGTTCTGCTGAAGTAGCCCTTATGACTTTAGAAATAGTTATTAAAGGTCGAATAACAAAGAAAGTACGAGCGTTACTTGATTGTGGGTCGCAAAAGAGCTATATTTTAAAAGGTACAGCTGAAGAGTTAGGTTTACATCCCATTTCTTCTGAAGCTATTGTACACACTTTGTTTGGTGGTACGCAAACAGAAGCTAAATCTCACAATAAATTCCAAGTTGAGTTAAGTTCTTCTGATAGACAGAAACAAACGAAAGAAGTCTTAGAACTTTTGGATCAAGATATAATTTGTAACTATATTCCTCGGATACCAAAAGAATCAGTAATTAAAGAGCTTAAACAAAAAAAACTATGGATCACAGATTTAGGAGCAGGAAGTCCAAAAATTGAAATTTTGATTGGAAGCGATTATTACGGACAACTTCTTACAGGTCGAGTAAAACAGTTAAAGAGCGGTCTTACAGCAATAGAGACAAAGTTTGGATGGACACTTTGTGGTCGTTTAGAAAGTACGTCACAGTCTTGTATAAATTATGGAAATATGCTTATCACGAACCTAGCTTTAAAAGATATGAAGATTCCAGAATTATGGAAGTTAGAGACAATTGGTATAACAGATCCCTGTCAAACTTTGTCTAAAGCAGAAGAAGAAGAACTCGCTCATGATAATTTTATAAAAGAAGTTGATAGAAATATAGAAGGTCGCTATATTGTAGGTCTTCCTTGGATTAACGGCAAACGTGAGATTCCCTCAAATAGACACATAGCTGAACGAAGATTGATAAATTCAACAAAGAAATTAAAATCAATGAAAATGTTTGAAGAATATGCTAAAGTTTTCTATGAATGGGAAGAAGAAGGCGTTATAAGTAAAGTACCAGATGAAGCACTCAAGATTCCAGGACATTTTTTACCTCATCATCCCGTCATCAAACCAGATAGTCTTACTACAAGTGTTCGACCAGTTTTTGATGCATCGTGTAAGGTAGGGAGGTCTCCTTCTTTAAATGATTGCCTCTTTAAAGGACCAAACCTCATCGAACAAATTCCTGCAGTGTTAATAAGATTTCGTGAGAAAGCTATTGGGGTAGTAGCCGATATAAGAAGAGCATTTCTTCAAATTGAAGTCAAAGAATCAGATCGGCATTTCTTGCGATTTTTATGGTGGAAGAGTCCTGACGAATTTCAAGTTTATCAACACAATAGAGTAGTTTTTGGAGCAACTTGTAGCCCATTTTTGCTAGGTGCAGTTATAAGATATCATTTGAGTAATGTTGATGAAGAAAACAAACAGATAGCTGAGAAGCTTATGAAATCATACTATATAGGTAACTGCGTTACTTCAGTCGACAATGTGCCTGAACTAGAAAATTTTATTTCAAAATCTACAGAAATCATGGCTGATGCGAAAATGGAATTAAGAATGTGGGAATTCGGACCAATTAAAAGTGAAGACAGCAGTTTCCTTAACGAAAAGAAGGTGCTCAGCAAAAATGTAACAACGATAGTTCCGGTTTTAGGGTTGAAGTGGGACACAATGGAAGATAGTTTGAAGATCGCTTATAAATTTAGTGATGAGATAGAAAATCTGTCGAAAAGAAAGATATTAGCTGTAACCCAAGGGATCTTCGATCCAATAGGATTTTTAGCCCCAGCATTGTTGCCAGCCAAACTGATAATTCAAGACGCCTGGTCGACGAAATTAGATTGGGATGCTCCACTTCCAGAAGAAATCCGGAATAATTTTCAAAAATGGTATAGCGAACTCAAGTATTTAAATGACGTGAAGATAAATAGACGTGTAGGCTATGGTTGTAAAGAAAAATGGTCTATTCATACATTTTGTGATGCAAGTACCAGAGCTTATGCAACAGCAGTTTTCTTACGTTGTGAAGATAAAGACGCAGTCTTTGTACAACTTTTAGGAGTTAAGTCTCGTCTTGCACCAAAGAAAAATGTAACCATACCACGTTTAGAGCTTCTTGCTTGTATTTTAGGAATAAGGTTGACTAAATTTGTTTTGAAAGCCTTTAATTGTATTTCCATACCAGTAAAGTATTGGACCGACTCTTCGACTGTTCTCGCTTGGATTCGAAGAAATGATCAATGGGGAACGTTTGTAGGCAATAGAGTTAGAGAAATTTGTAAATTTTCCGAATCTCAACAATGGAACTTCGTACCTGGTCATCTCAACCCTGCTGATCTACCTTCTCGCGGATGTAGTCCTAAACAGCTGCTGAAGATGAGATGGTGGGAAGGACCAGAATGGTTGAAGTTATCAGAAGAAAATTGGCCACATTCAGAAACAAGCCCCAACGAAGAATTAGTAATGATGGAAAAGAAGAAAACTTCAGTACCTACTCTTTTATGTTCTAATTCACATGAATTTATGATATATAGTAGAATTTCAAAATTTGGTAGATTTATTAATGTCGTATGTTGGGTGAAGAGATTCATAATGAAGTGCAGAAACAGAAATATATGTTTTCCATCAGAATTGTCAATTGAAGAAAAAGAAGATGCGGAAAGGTCGCTCTGGTCAATAATACAATCTGAAAGTTTTGGTAATACTACTGATGCAATAAAAGGATTAAAGGTTATGAAAGATCAAGAAGGTTTGTTAAGAGTAAAAACAAAGATATTAGAGCGAGATGACGAGTTTTCTTTCAGATATCCAATTTTATTACCATCGAAACATCATGTAGTGAATTGTCTGATTCAAGAATGTCATTTAAAGAATTGTCATGCTGGACTTCAAACAGTTGGATCCATTTTGAGAGAAAAATATTGGATAATTTCTTCTAGACGCATCATTAGAAGTCAATTGTCTAAGTGTTACAGATGCAAAAGATACTCTACAAAGCCATATACTACACCTCCAATCCACCTACCTCTAGATCGAGTCAGAGATTCCAAAGTTTTTGAAGTTGTTGGAGCTGATCTTTTTGGCCCTCTTTTCGTAAAGCAAAGATCCAAAGTTTGGGTTGTACTTTTTACATGTGCAGTATATAGGGCAATACATTTGGAACTTGTATCCAGTCTCTCAGCGGAAGGATTCATTCAGTCACTTCGAAGATTTATATGCAGGAGAGGAAGGCCGACTACTATATACTCTGATAATGGCTCAAATTTTAGAGGAACCAATAACCTTTTAAAATCATTGGATTGGAATGCAATAGTTTCTTCAAAAGAACTGTCTCCTATTAAATGGAAGTTCATCCCTCCAGCAGCAGCTTGGTGGGGTGGATGGTGGGAGCGTCTGATTAGATGTGTTAAAATTCCCTTGATCAGAACACTCGGCACTTCAACTTTAACTTTTGAAGAACTCATGACTGTTCTATGTGATGTCGAAGCAACAGTAAATAAAAGGCCTCTAACCTATATTTTTGAAGAAACAGATAAATTTATACCTTTGACTCCATCATCATTTTTGCAAGACATTGAAGAAATAGGTGTTCCTGATTTAGATGCAATAGATTCAAAGAAACTTCAATCTAGATATAAACACTGTCAAAATATTCGGCAACAACTTAGAAATAGATTTAGAAAAGAATATTTAGCTGAATTGGTCCAAAAATCAAAACAGAAAGGACAAGCTGTCAGACTAGGTGAAGTAGTCTTGATAGAACTAAACCAAAAGAGACTTTATTGGCCTATAGGAAAAATTGTAAAGATTTTCCCAAGTCGAGATGGAGCAGCTAGAGTGGCTGAAGTTAAAACAAGTTCAGGGACCTTGGTGCGTCCACTTCGTAAGCTGTACTCATTAGAGATATCAAGTCCTGATGACCCTGTAATCCAGACTGTGAGTAACAGTAAAACTAGAAGTGGTAGAGTAGTACAGAGACTTCTGAAATGACTTTTTCTAGAACTCTGAAATGACTTTTCTAAAACCCTGAATTGACTTTTCTAGAACTCTAAATGTTTCATTATTATTTTATTATTGTTTAGTTATTATCTTTATTTATTTGCATATTTTTTATTTTGAATTAGGGCTTAATTTGATCAAAAGTGATCTTAAGTTTAATTTGGCTTCCGCCTAAATTAAAGGTGGGAGTATGTTAGGAATTGATAAATTAAGTTATCCCAGTTTATTCACAGAAAATCGTTTGCATATTTGCAATTGTGATATTTAATTTATTTATAAGACGCGACTCGTTGCTATGGAAGCGAAGCTGTTTTTTCGTCTGCTTTGCTTTTTATATTTTTTATCTTACGAGGAGTTAAAAGTTTAGATAAAAAAGTTGGCATCAATTTTTGATGGAATGTAAAAAGAATTTTTTGAGAGAGAGAATGTTTATATTTTTTGTTTGTCGTGCGTGTCTTGAGTTTTATTGAAGAATTATGTTAATTTTATGAAAAGGCACGCAGAAATGCATAAAGGATCATCTTTCCAGTTTTTAGTATGATGATCAAAAATTATCAAGGTAAAAGCATTTATATTTTGTACATATTATACATTTTGTACATAGTATGTAAATAATTTGAATTCAATATTTCTTTATTCTATAATTCTAAGTATGTAATAAAATTTTTAAAAAGAAAATTCAAGAATATTTAGAAGATTTTTGAACCCAAATAAGTTTTGATTGTTTACAGAACAACTATAGATTTTGTAAAGTCGCCCATAGAAAACCATAGGAGTCGTCATATTGATGTTAAGCTGTTTTTTGTCAGAGATTTAGTTGATAAAAATACTTTTGACTTACTTTTTGTCCGTAGCAAGGATAACCTTGCTGATGTCTTCACTAAGCCACTCACAAAATTTGAATTAACAAAGTTTATTGAATATATATTTAAGTAATTTTGAAAAATGTATTTTTGTATAATTAATGAAGTTTATTATTGTATTATGTTTTTGTATCAGTATTAGTATCAAATGTATATTTGTTGAAGTTAAATTTATGTGGAAATTTGTATTGAAATATTTAAGATATTTTTTTTTATGGTTTTTGCTTGGTAGATATTTAAAATCCCACCTGAATGTGGTGATACTTCTCGATGTCCATTTCTGGATGTCCGAACGGCCCCAGGAAGCGGCTCGCAGGGGTGCCAATGTAATCTGTCAGAGTGTCATCTGGGGGTGGATTTTCGAGTTGACCATTGCCACAGGAGGGTCCTATCGCGGGCAGGTTATTTTTTAATTCTGTAAGTCCTATTTTATTATGTTAATATATGGAACTGCCACTTAACTCCCTTCTACCTTGCAAATGACCTTTTGTTATATATTTTTATTGTTATCTTTTGTTGGGTTGCAACCAATATATTTCTTTAAAGGTTTTTCTTAATTAGCATAAAGTTAAAGTTCATTTGAAAATGTATAAGGAAATTTGAATTTTTGAGATTTTTTTTTGCTTGGGTGTCCCGGGCACCCAGGTGAAGAGGTTTTTGTATGGGAATTCTTTACATTTAAAGTGGTTTACTTCAAGTATAACAGTTTAAATTAAAATTTGAATATTTTGAAATTTAAATAGTTTTCTATTGTTACAAGTTCCTTGTCTCTATGTGAGTGAATGAATTGATGAAATCGTGGCGCCACGTAAGGTTGTATGTAAGGTTGAATGTTTGAATATGTCATGTATTGTATTGTCTAACTAACTTTTTATGTAGGTACTTTGTAACATTATAAACTCACGAAATGTCTTGCAGACATGTGGAAGATTAAAATGTATGTTATATTTGCAATAGTTTTCTCTTGTTGTATTACAGCTCACATAATGTCGTACGGACATGTGGAAGAATGTTCTATTTCTGAAATTGTTGAAACTTCTTTTGAATTTAACTGTAATTTAATTATCCTAATTTGCTTTTGAATTTGATATTTCTTTTGAAAATGAACTGATGATGCTGTTCTTGATATTTTTGATTTGTTGCTGAAATTTTTGAAAGATTTAGTGCCATGAGGCAAAGCTGAAATGTATTGAAAGTTTTAAAATGTTTAATGTAAAATTTTTGAGGAAATTTGATTTTGAAGGTTTGATGTTATTTTTCATGAATTGAAATGTTAAATTGTTTTAAAGTTTGAAGTTCTAAGATTGTTATTGAATTGTATATTTAAATGAATTCACTTTTGCGAATTGTAGTTCTTGAATGAATGTTTAAAATTCTTTTAGTTATTTTGTTGAATGATGTAGAAATTTTGTTTTACAGTATATAGATTATTTGGATTGTACAATCACTCTGGTGCTCATTATTTAAGTAGTTAAGTTCGTATAGTTTTGAGTAGTCGTTAATTTCATTTTTGCTGGTTTTCTTTTGGTAAATTTTATTTTGGACTTTACCTTTTTGGTATTTTTAACAATTGATAAGAGGGGGGGCATTTGTTAGCCACATACCCATATTTTTCTTATCAATTGTATTCAATATATATTTTCATTTAATCAAATACAATATCCACTAAGTTTTTATTTATTACTTACCTTTTCCATCGATGCAGCTGTTTCATTTTATTTAATTTGCAGAGGGAGAATTATTTATTTTAAACCATCGTGTTTCGTTCCTATCGGATCTCATTGTTGTTTTCCACGCAGAGTTCGCCGTAAATTTGTTTAGACTGCACGGTAGCGTGAATCATCGACAGGCGGCGTGACTGATGTTTTTTCTCCGCGGAGCTTGCTTTGAGATCGGCACGCGCCTATGCTAATGATCTCGGCACGTGCATTGGAGAAGGTGGGAGTTTCCCACTTCCGGTCTAAGGTGCGGTCCAGTCCGGCTGATCTGCGAGGGAGTATAAATAAGAGACGGTGGTGTTTGCTTGCAGGTGGATAGATGATTGATTTGCTGTGTCTGTTTATCTTGTCGGAAGCTCGTGTAGTTATGCTTTTGCTAGTGATAAGGAGTTAATATGATGGTCGTCCGTTTGTTTTTAATACATTAAATACGGTGAAGATGATTTTTAACTTTGTTTACTTTTTCTTCAACTTACGTCTTTCAAGTACTTTCTTTATTTAAAGTTAATTATTCTGAAATGAGCACTGGAGGGAGGTTTTTAATTATTTATTTGTTAAGCCAATTATTGTTTTTAGTTATAGAATTATATTGATAAGTTATTTATTTGAATGATATTTTTAGACATCGTTATTTTTAAATATGAAAAAGATTTTAAATAAAAGTTGAGTTTTAAATTAATTCACTTGTCATCATTCTAATTTTTTACACCTACTGCTTAATTACAAATTGAAACATTATTTCTCTTTTACACACTTTAGGGTCTTTGCTTCTGCTGTTGCAATTTTACTTTGCTCCATATTAGGAAGTATTAGAATAAGTGCTTTGATTTAATTTAGCACTAGTTATGTGAGTAGACTCACATAACATGTTCCTCGCCAAAGGAGAATTTTTTACGCCAAGATTTTTACTTTATACGTGCGCTTAAAATAGAAATTACTTTTGAATTAAATACTTTTAACAGAGAAATTACTTTGAATATATGTTACAAAATCTCGAATTTATTAATTTATAAACATAATCATGTAAATTTCTATATATTTTCATCACAAGATTAAAAAATATCGGAGAACTATTTTTCACGGCGGAATGTTACTGTTTCTACCTTTCACAGTGCTGCCAAGTTAAGGTGGAACAGAGTATAAGTAAATTAATCAGCATTCATAAAAAAGAATAATTGAAAACAATGTAATTAAAAACAATTAACAATTTTTATTTTTCATACATCCTGTTCATATATCACTTCTGCGGAACACAACAACAATGTCTCAAGTATCATGATGCAACAGCTGATAATTAATATTTTCACATTACATTTGTACTCATTTATCAATATTTTATAAAGTAGAGTATTTTAGATTTTCAAATGTTCGGTAAGCAGGCGCCAGACACTACTGGCCTGCCATTAATCCCACAGTAAGTAGAAAGTTTTCTACTAGTAGTTTTCTACTTACCGTGATTAATCCAACGTTTGCAAGACGCCATTACATTAAATGTTCACACTGACAATAGACTCCCCCCCCCCCCCCCCCCACTGAAGATATTTGAGAAAAAACAAAAACATTTGAATCTAGATATGGAAGCTATGCTTAATAATTTTTATCTTTTAAATAATAATAATAATAAATATTAAAGCCTGCCAGTCCACATTATAGGGTTTTCCGAGAAGAGAAAAATCTGTTTTATTCAGTTTTCATCTTCTTGGCCTATATCATTCCGAAATGGGCCAAAAAATTATATTTAATTTATTAATATACTTTGCACTTTACCAAGCGTATTTAAAAAATATGGAACGGCCAGAAAAGAGAAAATGAGCTTTAGAAAAACCTGCAAAAAATGCAAGACAATTCAGGATATTTTTAAAGAAAAAATAACTGTTCAACATGATGTCAAATCTCCAGAAGCCACACTAACCAAAGAAAGTAAGAATAGTTTATTATGCTCTCTAAAAGCGGTTCTGAAATCTGTGCTTAAACGCAAAACTTTCTGACACATTTTATGATTATTTTTTTTTTTTTCGAAAAAACGCTTTTCCACCTTCAACAGCTCGAAATTTTCCGATTTAATTTCAGACACACTTTTAAAAACCGAAACATGAAACTTGCTGAGGGGAATTTTGAAGAGACGTACAAGGTGCCGTGTGATGTCATTTTACGCTCCATTCATTAGAATTTGATTTATAAACAATTACCTACTCAGCATGACACTTTTTTTCGTCCCCAAATCTCCCGCTTCAGAAAAATCTGTTCAAAATGCCGTTTTTGATTGCTTTTTTTGCAATATT
Organism: Maratus speculifer; assembly: GCA_964019185.1. Taxonomy (NCBI): domain Eukaryota; kingdom Metazoa; phylum Arthropoda; class Arachnida; order Araneae; family Salticidae; genus Maratus; species Maratus speculifer. The sequence goes on from OZ025300.1 coordinate 111,726,908, forward strand.
TTCTGCATTTATCAAAGAATTGACAGTCACGGCACCTTGTGTAGTTTCTAAATAAGGGAATCTGCGAGTTTGATGAGTTTGAGAGCAAAAGTGGATTCAAAAATAAATCGGAAAATAAGCAGTTCGAATCGAAATACACCCTTAAGGCACAAGATTCGATTTCAATAGACGTGTACATTGAAGCGATTTGGAATCGAATTGCTTATTCCATTTTTTGATAAATATAAAGTTATCGAGTTTAAGTGACTTTTGTACTTAAATTTTTGTATTTACTTTGTTTATTTATGGCTGAACCCGTCAGTGGTACGTCTAATCCGACGTGGTACCTGATTACGAAACACCAGCAGTAATATCTTTATTGTGACACTGAGATCTGAGTTTATAATGTGGTTTTATCATAAAATTTGACTAAACACTTTAACTTTTTTATTTATTGTGACATTTATTATTATGTTCATAATTATGCTGCTGGTTTATGCATATACGCGCATCCACACTAGAGATAAGACAGGCTCAGCCCGTACCCGAAAACCCGAGCCCTGGCCCGACACGGGTACGGGCCCTATTTTTATTCTAATCTTCGGGCCCGGACGGGCTGATTTTTTTCTGAAACCGAAAGATTTTATTTATTCATGAGTAGAAATGATTGAAAAAACTTTTTTTTCATTTAAAATTCGGTACTTATTCCTTTTCAAATCATTTTGATCAAAATGACGGGGGGACCGAAGTAGTGTTTATTTATTTTAGTATTTGATTGCTGTTTCAAATGAAAATTTGTGATAATTACAGATTTATGTCTACATAATTTCTGACAACCTCTGAATGACGCCATTCAAAATAAACACCAGCTATGAATTTGCTTTTAGTTGGCTTTTCGTTAGTAAAAGTTTTTTTCTTTTAATAGGATCGTTTTTTTTTTTTTTTTTTAATTTATTATTGCCGAAACGTCAGTGAAGGCTTACTTTGGAGACACGAAATTTTTTGGTTTCTGTCTGTCTGTCTGTCAGTCAGTCTGTCTGTTCCGCGATAACTAACGCAAAAAACATCCGATTGACTTGAAATTAAGTGGGTATGTTAGTGAGGCACTGGGATTAAGCTGTATAGTTTTTTGTTAGATTTGATTCATTCGTTCGTAAAATATAGAATATTTTATTTTGCACAATAATGCTTTTCTATGGCAAATCCAATGATTTTCAATTTTTTTTTTCCTTGAGAGAAAATGACGCATTTCATTAATGGAATTCAATGAAAAATGGACACTGAAATTTACCAGTTAAATTATTCATATTGTTTTGAAATTTTGTCTATGCATTTGTCAGATTTTTAAAGTTATTACTGTAAATTTTGGAGATTTTTTATAAATGTGTTCCAATAATATAAACTAATTTGTTTTAGAGATTTACTTATTTCAAATGTATTTATTTCATTTTCTTTATTTTTTCTTAATAGTTGCTAAGCAATCATTCATCCTAATCCTTATTATATTTTAATGCTATAAATTTGAAAGCAAATACGAAAATTTAAATGAAGTCGACGTTAAAACCTGATGAATTGATGTCTTTGTATTTTTGCGGATAAATATAACATAGCCCAGAAAAGAATATAGGCTATGTTTTATTAATTTTATTCAAATATTTTCCTTAATAATTCAAAATTTCCTTCTTTTTCATACAGAATCAAGAGCGGTTTTTTAGATAAAATTTAACCAATTTCCTTTATCGTTGCCAAAAAAAAAAAAAAAAAAAAAAAATCTGGAATAATTTTTCAACGGCAATAAGTTTCAATTGAGCAATTTCGGTTCGAAAAATTAAACTAAGAAAAAATAAATATGACGTCAGAATTAAAATAAAAAATAAAAATAGCACTTTGTTAAATATTAAACACTGAAATTTGTTTCGTTAATAAGAATTTTTCTGACAAAAATGGGGGCATAATTAGAAGTAAAAGAAATAAAAAAGAATTATATTTTTAAAAAATATTTCAATTGATAAAATTTGACGTCATAATTAAAATAAAACAGGTATTTTATAGTTGTCGTTAAAAATACAAGAAACATGGATAGCAATAACTCATGAATAATGACGTCATTGCCGAAACTTCGGCGAAGGCTTATTTTGGCGACGCAAAATTTATTGTTTTCCATCTCTCAGTCTGTTCTTCTGTCTATCTGTCAGTCACCGATAACTGCCACAAAATGCAATCAAAACTTCTTTTTTTCGTAAACAAAATGGTAAAACCCTAGATTACTGAGTTTACACTTTCAAAAGTTCCTGATACATCAGATTTAGGTGTTTTTGGTGGGCAGGTATCTAGAAGTATGAGGATAATGAAAAATGCTTATTAAAACTGTCACTTATCCTTATAAATCAAAATGTAGAAAAAAATACAAGGTATACGATAACCATTAGCAGATTGATAGAAAGTTAGAAATTTAAATTTAATGAGACTACGGGGGGTTCAGGGGGGCTCCGCCCCCCTGAAGAAATCTACTGTGGTATAATAAAAAAACAAAAATAATAGATCATGAATTTTTCAGAATATCCTAACATAACTAAATCTTTAATTTAACGGCTTTTGATGGCTTCAAATTTCTTATTCTTATTTTATTCTTATAAATAAATTCGTAATTCGAAAATTTTAAATTACAGTTTCCAGGAAGTTGAATATCACGCTAAGTGTGTTTTAAAAAAAAGAAGTGAAAAGCTGACGTTGAGGCTCTTGATCTGCAGATTTACTAGTTTAGTTACATAACGCGAAGAGAATACTTTCTTTTGTTATTAACAGGGCCGTAGCCAGAAGTGAATAATAGGGGGGGCTCAAGAAAATGTAGGGGGGGCTCATGTTTTTTTTTCTCTCACTCTGATGTAGAAAGTTAAATTAGTGCATATTCATATTGTATGTACTATGTTTTTTATTAAACTGTTGTAATAACCTCATTTTAAGCTAAGAGAAGAATAAGCTGATGAAAAATTCGAGTGTATAACGAGTGCAAAATTAAACATCATCTTAGCTTCGTATGTGCAAATAGGAAGAGCGAGTGTTGAAACTTATTTTAGTTATAATTTAGTATTTCTACAAAACTTTGAAATGGCCTCATAACTAAATTAGATTTTTGAACAGAATTTCATTTCGATTTTCAAAAAAGAAATTCATTGAGTAATCATGAAATCTTTTCTAAGAGAGGCTCAAAATGCTTTAAGGGTTAGGGGAGGGGGAGGGGGCTGAGCCAGCACATCCTTAACTACGGCCCTATCTGTCATACTAGAACTTTCTGACAGGGTAATTGAAATGCCTCTGCATTTTCGAATAAAAATTTTCTAATAACATTAAATCTGCTTTTTTAAAAAAGCACATGAAAAAGTTAGTCATACATATGCATTGCTATCTTTATAGTTTGCACTCGCGTCTTAAGTAATTCATGACAAATAATTATAAAAAAAGAAGTTCATAGGTTTAAATATATAGGTTATAGAATTTTCGTCTAAAACGAATTTTCGTAAAACTCAGAATTTTGGTCGAAAACGCAAAAGAATTGGCGTTCGATCTCTAATACTTATACTGGTGAAATAAATGATGATGTCAACAAGTAAATAAAAGCTTACAGTTCACTTGTTTCGAAATAGTTGCAACCTTTAATCTTTTTTTTTAATCTGCCCTCAAGGAAGCTTAAGTTTCATTCTTTTACAATAAAAACATTAACAAAATCAAAGTTGTATTTTGCATTTAAAATTATTACTGTGTTCATTCAAAAATTAAAAGCATGTACATTTGAATTGGCTATTGGCATTTTTCTTTGATTACCATTCTTAAATCAAGGACAATATACGTATATATTTTAAAATTTAAACTTGAAATATTCCAATATACAACAAAATGTTTATCATAAGATAATATTTATGATAAAATTAATTATAATTTTGATCTATGCTAGTAATAGAAAACGCTACAGAATAAATATTTTCAGTATATAACTAACGCTGATACAATATAATATAAATAATATGTCAAAAGTAATTAAAATGCTCGCATTTCTCCTACTTAAAACGAGTTGTAATCTTCATTTCTAATCATTATCTTTTTTTAACAAAAAAAGAACTTCAATTATTGTTATATAATAAAAGCATAAACAAATTCACTCATAGATAAAGAATTTTAAAGTTATTTTTATGCACAGTCAAATGTTAAAAACATTTGCAATTGAGTATATTATTAAAAAAACTCTTTAATTTGAAATACCATGACTCAAACTTCAAACACAAAGCAAAATATGAATACTTAAAACTTTATTTTATACTAGAAGCAAAACAGGATTAAAAAATTCTTCAGAAAAAACGCTTTATAGCAAAATGCTAAAATACCAAATTACATTGAACTGCATTTTTCATGTAACACGAAAACAAAATAATAAAAACAAACAATAGTACATGTAACAAACACACTTTTGTAACAAATGGAATTTTTTTAAAACCAATTTGGAAAAATATAATGAAGTATGCTTTAATGGATACATGAAATAATATAAAGTATTTAAGTTAAATAGATATATAAATACGAATGGTTATATAAGCATTATAAATGTGAAAACTAACCTTGTAGTGTATACTAAATACATAAACTGAAAAAAGTAGATTTAAAAGGAATAAAGTAGTGTCAACAAATTGAAGTTCACCTGCTTTAAAACAATTGAAGTCTTCTATTCTTTTTCTCATTAAATTTTTTAAGGAAAACTTCCATATTGATTGTTTCTATTCTTTCTTTTTCAAACGCAAGAAAACTCAAATCGGCCATTCTTTGATGAGACATTGTTAGTCTTTTTGGACGATTTATTCTTGTAAGGACTGAAAATGTTGATTCACATATTGCAGTACTACATCCAAAAGTTTTAACAGTTGCTAATAGTTTATAAGTGCCTTCAAATGCAACCCTATATTTAAAAATTTCATTAAATACAATGGTGTTTGGATTTTCCTCAATGGTTCTTTTTATGAAATTCTTTACAACAATTATTTCACCTTTAGATGGAAGCTTAACATTATAATTTTCTAATATCTTCATTTTATTTAAATCCATATCAAGCTCTGCACTTGACAGCGCTAGAAGTAACTTATCGTTATTACACTATATTGCCATTGATTATGGGACACTTGCGATTTTAGACATTTTACTAAATATCTAGAAAAATACATGAGGAATCATCTCGAAACTCTTAGTGTATAAATATAATACTATACGTCATACATCTCCGGAAGATTTTTTACCGAAACTCCATAGGGGACCGTCAACAAATTAAAAAAGAATGAATATCTTTTGAATAACCCTGTCAAAACTAATGTAGCAAAAGCGCTCAAACTCTAGATTATGATTGAATGCCTTATTGTAATACACTGTGTTCATTTTTATGTAAATAGCATGCATACTCGCAGAGTAATTAAGGTTTTTATAAAAATGGTCCCAAATTTTTCCAAGTTTTTTCCTTATAATTTTCAGAGTTCTTAATATAAAATAATATTTTTTTCAGAAAATATGACAAACAACATTGCACACAGTACCCTGTAATCAGAATTAAAAAATAATGAAAATTGTATACAAAATGAGTTGGTTTACTAAATAATTTTTTACTGCGCATGCGTCAACGATATCAAAATTTCATTTGCATATTATGTTAGCTAAATGTATAGAGCAACTTTTGTGAAAGTCACAAAATCATAACTTGAATATTCTGAAAATAATCGTCAATTGAATAAGTTGAAAATCCGTTATTCTCAAAATGAAGCAAAAACAAGAGGGGTTGTATCCATATATTCATTGATTAGTGTAAATATGGAATACACAATACGGAATGTTACGACTACTTTTGGATAAAATCCCTCATTTTTTTGCTTCATTTTGGAAACAACGGATTTTGTCCTTTTTCTATAGACGATTACTTTCAGAATTTTCAAGCTATAATTTTGAGACTTTTACAAAAGTTGCTCTATACATTTAGCTAACATAATATGCAAATGAAATTTTGATATCTTTGACGCATGCGCAGTAAAAAATTATTTAATAAACCTACTCATTTTTCATACAATTTTTATTTTTTTTAAATTCTGATTACAGGGTACTGTGTGCAATGTTATTTGTCATATTTTCTGAAAAAAATATTATTTTATATTAAGAACTCTGAAAATTATAAGGGAAAAACTTAGAAAAATTTGGGGCCATTTTTATAAAAACCTTAATTACTCTGCGAGTATGCATGCTATTTGCATAACAATGAAAACAGCCTATTAAAATAAGGCATTCAATCATAATCTAGAGTTTGAGCGCTTTTGCTACATTAGTTTTGACAGGGTTATTCAAAAGATATTCATTCTTTTTTAATTTGTTGACGGTCCCCTATGGAGTTTCGGTAAAAAATCTTCACAGATTTGTATGACGTATACTGTTATATTTATACACTAAGAGTTTCGAGATGATTTCTCATGTATTTTTTTAGATATTTAGTAAAATGTCTAAAATCGCAAGTGTCCCATAATCAATGGCAATATAGTGTATTAAACCGCCTTTTCATTTCATTTAATACTATATCTAAAGTTTCAAAATAAATAGCTTTTAGATGTAATGTTTCATCAATATTCGAGCTAGCACCTGTAGTTTCTACAATTAAATAATCTCTGAGTTTTGTAGAAGTGGTTTTTCTTCGCTTTTTTTAACATATTTCTTCTTCCTCTTTCTCAACAACAAATTCAGTGGACATCAAATTAAAAATTTCTCCGTAAATTTCATCTGACCTTACACAAGTAAGTAAATCTATTGTAGAATCTACAATTCTTAAAGAATCAGTTAAACTAGTTTCTAGCTTTTGCAATAATTGGTTTGCAGGATCTAGCGTTTCAAGAATTTTCTTCAAAAATATTAAGCAGAATTTGAAAGCTTTAGTTTTCATTATCGTTAACAAACCAGTGCTTTCTGCAATGTTTACTCCATCTTGTTTTCTGTCCAGTTTTACTTCTTCTAGAGTATTCAGAATTTTTTTATAATTGTTATACACAATTTTTGTAACATGTAAATGTCCACTCCATCGCTGTTCTAATAAACGAACAAGGGATTGACCTTCATATTTCTTAGCTATGTTACCTTTTCTCAAAAAGTTGTACAGCATGGAACACTGATCAAAAAACTGTTTGGTTTCACTTACATCATTTATTGCTTTTATAATTACTAAATGAAGTCTGTGGCTGCAGCAATGTACATATGGGATATTTCTATCAAGATGTTTCTGCAATATAGCTTGGACCCCTCCTTTTTCACCGCTCATTACTGAAGCAAATCGAATCAAAACATTGACTCAAAATTTTAGAATTACCTAAATTACAATCATGAAGGACCTTTAAAGTTAAATCAGCAAATGTTTTTGCATCCAAGTCAGAACATGTTTTTATTGCGATAATTGATTCTTTTATTTTTCCGTCCTTTACGTATCTTGCTCCTAATGCAACATTTTCTCTATTATTTCTATCACGCGTTCCGTCTTCCAAAATCGAAAACCAGGGAACATTAGCATTGTTAATGTCATTTGATATATCTTTTGACACTATTTCAGCAAGGATTTGTATTACATCATTTTGTATTTCAGGTGAAGTGTATTTTGCATTAATTGGCACTGATTTGACACATTCTGCAAGTTTATTGTCCTTTTTGATTGTGTATTTAAAAAGGTTTTGAAATAAACTACTTTTCTCGTGTTCATCTATATCATACGTCCCACGTAATGAAAGTTCATTTAGAACTAAAAATTGTACAATTTCTGCAATAGATTGAACATAATATCGGTTTTTTCTAGAACATCGTTACATACCAAAGATGACACACTCAAATTCATCTTTTCACGTTCTTCTCTTTCTGTCCACATGCTCATTGATATTATATGATTCTGTGACGAAGCATGCTTTTGAAACCCTCTGTCCTTGGACAATAGGGTGGGCCGAAAAAAACTTTTTTTCGATTTTCGATAATGGCGGGTGCGGAAAAGTGGCCACTTGTGGCACTCAGTTCATACAAAAAATTTGAGATTTTTTGGACATTTCCTTACCCTGCCGCAAACGGCTTGAAGTTTTGCAAAAATGCTCATTTTTGAACTTTTTTCGAAAAAAAATAAAAAATGTTAAGTTAAATTTATTTTGGTTGTATTTACTTGAAAAGACATATTTAATGTACCAAATGTTTAAATAAGATCTGATCATGCATTATTTAATATCTATGTGTATTATTACTTAGGCTACTTTTATAGCTTTTTCGCGTATAGCAGGCAAAAGTTGTACTTGTTTGAATAGATCGTTAATTTCTCTCTTATTTATGTCCCTTGGTCTCCTTTATATTTTTTCTATGTGTCAAACGTCATATATTTGGCCAACAGACAGCAGTATACTTCAAACACAAATCTGGAAGGTGAGAAGGTGGTGAAGCAGGACTCTAAGCGAGCGCAATGACTCGTCGTAATACTCAGGGAGTGAAGGACGAAATAGATGAGAGCCAAAACGCGATAAAGGATTCTTATTATTTCTCCTTGCTCAGTTACCTGCCACATTTGTTCAGTGTTAACGGGAAACCCTTTTCTAGTGATATACAGTGCTTTTTGGGTCGTTTAATGTGCCATTATAGTGTTTTGTGCGTTTTATTACGACGAGCTTAGAAATGGCTAGTATAAAAAGCCATGGCAATGCAAAGACACTCGATAGCGTGAAGAGTAACTTTTTGGGGGCATCTTCATATTGACAGAATTGCAATTGACAATTTATGCTGATAATCATGTGCCACTACTACTGGTTGCTTCACCATGTAGAAGTTGTGACAGCAGAGGATACGAATCTTGTCATCGATAAAAACAAAGTCAGAAGAGAGAAATAGAAACTTGGAAAGAAGATACAGGCAGAAGAAGTTATTGAAGGAGGGAAAATTCAAAGCATATTTTTTGATGGTAGAAAGGATAAAAGTATATTCAGAGGAATCAAAAGAACAAGCGACACCGTCGAAGTAAGGCGAGAAACACATCAACATGTTGATTGAATCTGGTTAGGAATACTTGGGTAACTTGATACCTCGTCAATTCAGAAAATTCTAACTTGTGGTGACTTGGAAGATTGTATAATGATTTTGTTATTTCTTTTCCGTGACTGGAACGAGGTATCAAGTGACCCAAGTATTCCTAACCAGATTCAATCAACACGTTGATGTGTTTCTCGCCTTACTTCGACGGTGTCGCTTGTTCTTTTGATTCCTCTGAATATACTTTTATCCTTTCTACCATCAAAAAATATGCTTTGAATTTTCTCTCCTTCAATAACTTCTTCTGCCTGTATCTTCTTTCCAAGTTTCTATTTCTCTCTTCTGACTTTGTTTTTATCGATGACGAGATTCGTATCCTCTGCTGTCATAACTTCTACATGGTGAAGCAACCAGTAGTAGTGGCGCATGATTATCAACATAAGTTGGCAATTGCAATTCTTTCAATATGCATGATGCCCCCCAAAAGTTACTCTTCACGCTTTCGCGTGTCTTTGCATTGCCATGGCCCTTTATACTAGCCATTTTTAAACTCGTCGTAATAAAACGCACAAAACACTATAATGGCACATTAAACCACCCAGAAAGCACTGTATATTACTAGAAAAGAGTTTCCCGTTAACACTGAACAAATGTGGCAAGTAACTGAGCAAGGAGAAATAATAAGAATCTTTTATCGCGTTTTGGCTCTCATCTATTTCGTCCTTCACTCCCTGAGTACTACGACGAGTCATTGCGCTCGCTTAGAGTCCTGCTTAACCACCTTCTCACCTTCCAGATTTGTTTTTGAAGTATACTGATGTCTGTTGCCCAAATATATGACGTTTGACACATAGAAAAAATATAAAGAAGACCAAGGGACATAAATAAGAAAGAAATTAACGATCGATTCAAACAAGTACAACTTTTGCCTGCTATACGCGAAAAAGCTATAAAAATAGCCTAAATTATAATACTTATAGATATTGAATAATGCATGATCAGATCTTATTTAAACATTTGGTACATTAAATATGCCTTTTCAAGTAAATACAACCAAAATAAATTTAACTTAACATTTTTAAATTTTTTTCGAAAAAAGTTCAAAAATGAGCATTTTTGCAAAACTTCAAGCCGTTTGCTGCAGAGTAAGGAAATGCTCAAAAAATCTCAAATTTTTTGTATGAACTGAGTGCCACCAGTGGCCACTTTTCCGCACCCGCCATTATCGAAAATCGAAAAAAAGTTTTTTTCGGCCCACCCTATTGGACAATGCTTTTTTCCAATTCCGGAAACCGGCTGAGATAAATGGATTTTCTTTAATCCCCTAATGAGGAAACTTTCGACAAGGATAACAAAATACAGCATCTCTGCTGTTGGAATATTCCAGCCACTTAAATTTCTTCATCCAATCTGGTTGAAAACTCCTGTTATCCGAATTTTTTGGGTACTCTGATAAATTTGTACTTTTTAAATTTCTATCGCCCACCTTCGATATGTCACTAGATGCATCGGCATTCATCCTGCCTGATAAGTCACCGAAGACCGAAAGAATAACCCTCACGCCTGTTGAGTTTCTGATATCCGATTGCGTAATACGGACTAAAAATCATAAAATCACTCCCAACAACAGAGGGGGGGGGGGGGGGGGGGAGATACGACACCTCATTGACCGAATGAAAACTTTGCCTCCCCGACTAAGAGCAGATTTCTATAAAATAAATTGATAATTTAAAAATTCCTTTTTTTTAATTAAACCATACACACAAGAAAAAACAATTATTAACATAAATATAAAAAAATATATAATAAAAAAAGAGTCATTTGCACTTCCTGTATCCTAGCCAAGCTAAATTCTACATTTGCTTAAAAAAAATATATATATATATATATAATGCGTCACCGGGTTTTTGGCGCCGGCTGATTATGGCGCCACACATACGTCACCCATGTATACTAGCAGTAGAAGACAATAATACTAATAATAATTAGATAGGATGCACATTACAAAATACCAACGATTTAAATTTACAAATCTATAAATAACTCATTCACCTCGCCGACAAATGGAGGGGGGGGGGGGGTTAAGATAATAAATATTTCTGTTGATAATTTGCCAAACCAAACTGTTGATTGTTAAAAACAAAAATATTTTTTATGATTATAATTAAGTACTTTTTTTCCATTTCAGAAAAGATTGCTCAACTTGAAATGGAAATCGATAAATAATGAACGTTGATGATTAGATTCAAATGTTTGTTTTATTTCTGCCAAACATAAACCGAATAAATTTTTGAAGTATATACAAATTTATATTGATTGCAAAACATCATAATGTACGATTGTAGACATTCAAAAGATATGCACAGGCCGGGTTCGGGCCGATTTCTCATTTTGATTTTTTAAACAGTTTTATTTAGTGACCTTGGAATCTTTTTCAGGGGGGGGCTCAAAATTTTTTAGGGGGGGCTGAGCCGCCCCTGGCACCCCCCTAGCTACGGGTCTGGTTATTAATAGACGAAAGTTAGCTGGAGGCTTGCAAATTATTTAATCTTCTATTGTGCACGAGTTATTGTCGTTTTTCATATGAAAATTAGTGATTGTTCTATCTATTTGTTAACACGAACACTGTTTCATGCTGAGGACGGTATAGATTTTCGAAGTAAACTTTCCTCCGTAAGTAAACATAATTACCATCTTATTCTGGTATAAACCAATTGTTCAGTATTTCTTCTTTTCCGATAAAAGCATCGAACCTTTAAAATAACATCTTTTTTTTTTTTTTTTTTTTTTTTTTTTAAATTTTACCTTGATTTTCTGGCACCTATCAATAGGAACATTGTTATGAGAAAGGAATCGATTATAATTAAAGTTGTACATTTTTTACAGAAAATTGAAGAACGTTGTTCGATTCGCCAGATTACAAATAGTAGTTTCTGCAAATTTCATGCATTTATTCATTAAGTCACAAACATGTACATGAAATTTACTTTTTAAATTAGGGAAAAAATTGAGATTAATTTTAAGAGTCAAGTATATATTTATTTGATACGGATTTTGATAAGATTGAATTTAAATTTTCATTTAACAATTTTATTTATGTAAGAAATTTTTAATACCATAATAATAAATTTATAATACAATAATAATAAATATAATTAACATAAATAAGTAATTAACATAATAATAAATTTTTAATACCATAAATACCATATAATTTTGTTTTGTATATTTTTGGTATCGGGCTCGGGATAAAAGAGCCAAAAAATCTTTTGGGCTAGGGCTCTGGTAACAAAAACTCTTTCGGGCTCGTGCGGGCCCGGATCCCGGAAAACGAGCCCGAACTCATCTCTAACTCACACACATATATGTGTATTTCGCCGGATGAGATTTATCATCCGTCTAAATTTCATCTACAAGACTTTGATTAATACGATATTTTGATCTCATACAGCTTTCTTTTGCGCCTACAGAAGTTTCCAGCATAATAAAAATCCTTTTTTAATTTTTATTGGACGCTAGGGTGACTAAAAGTTTCACACTTGTGTCCACACACAGTCTCTGTCTTATATCACTGCTGTAAGAAAATTTATATCTTTTTTTTTTTTTTACCATTAGATTTAGTTTAGAACCTCTTCTAATACTCCTCACAAAAACAAAATTGTGTTTGGGCCCTTAAAAAAAAAAAAAAAAAAAAAAAAAAAAAAACATCACCCAATTATATTTTTTAAGATAAAAGCTTGTTTAAAACGGAAATTCGAGCAGTCTCATGATATTCCGTTTTAACAGGTTTTATTATATGAGATATTGTTTGTACCCAACAGGTCCGGGTTAAAAAATCTGGGCACCCCCCCCCCCCCCCCCCCCCCCCGTTCAAAAGTCTGGCTACGCCTATGCAGACAACACATATAAAATAAAGAAATACTAAATAGATGACGCAGCAACATTGAGAAAATGCTTTGGTTTATGTTTGGCGCCATCTGCCCTTTGTGAATTCTGCTGATTTCAGTATGACTTCAGACTTCATTTTTGAAAAGAAAAAAAAAAAAAAAAAAGAATGGATTTGGTTGTTATTGTAGTTTATGTCTTAGTGTCGATTTAATTCATGTTTTACAATGACGTTTGTGAAGGCTTCTGCTATTACTAGGTTGTAATTATATAAAATGCACTCTATATTTTTATTAAAAAAAAAAAAAAAAAAACTTTTTTATTTATTTATTTTTTTTTATAGTTTAGACAAACAAAATAATAATGGATTATATGTTCAATATATATGCCAGGCAAATGCCGCCCTTTTAGCGTGCGCCCTGAGGCGACCGCCTCACTTGCCTCACGTCTGGCGCCGGCCCTGCAATTTTGCATTTTGAAACTATGATCAACTCCCACGACCGTTTTGCGAATTTTATGATATTTTCGTGCGAGTAATCGACACATTTTGCGAGTTTTTTACAGCGAAAAATCATTGAAAATCACGATTTTTTCCGAGACTGTTTGACAAATTTCGCAATTTTTTTCCTGCAATCGATTGACGAGTTTCGTTCTATTTTCCGCGGCGAAATAGAGGTGATTCTGTTCGGAATTTCCTCTTCCCCATCCCCACACAAAAAAATAATGCATTCAATTCCAAAAATTGTGAAACAGTGACGCCACGGACGCGCTATTGCGCGTAAATTACGCAAAAGATCGGAGATGACACACAAAAGAAACAGCTATTACACGTTTCACAAGACGCGTGATTTCGTAAAAGTTTGCTAAAAAACGGCAAATATTGTTAAAAGATCGCGAAAAGACGACTAATTTCCGGCAAATTTCGTCAAAAGATTATCGAAAGAATGCCTAATTTCGTGACAGAATTCTGTAAAACGGCAGTTTTCGTCAAAAAGGTCGCGAAAAAACGTCAAATTTCGTCCAAAAATCGCGACAAACAGCAATTTTCGTAAAAAAAAATCGCGATAAAACATCAGATTTCACCAAAAGATCGCGAAAAAACGGCAAATTTCCTCAGAAAATTCACGAAAAAAAACGTCAAATTTCGTCCAAAAATCGCTAAAAACGACAGATTTCGACAAAAGATTCACTGTAAACAACAAATTCCCCCAAAATATCACGAAAAACGGCAATTTTCGTAAAAAAATCGCGATAAAACATCAGATTTCACTAAAAGATCGCGAAAAAACGGCTAATTTCCTCAGAAAATTCACGAAAAAAACGTCAAATTTCGTCCAAAAATCGCGAAAAACGACAAATTTCGAAAAAAGATTCACTATAAACAACAAATTTCCCGAAAATATTGCGAAAAACGGCAATTTTCGTTAAAAAAAATCGCGATAAAACATCAGATTTCATCAAAAGATCGCGAAAGAACGGCAAATTTCCTCATAAAATTCACGAAAAAACGGCAAATTTCATCAAAAAATCCCGAAAAAACGGCAGATTTCGTGAAAAGATCGTAATAAAGGACAAATTTCATCAAAAGATCGAAAAAGTGCAACTTTCGTCAAAGGGAACCTCTCTTCCCTTCCTCCCCCCAAAAATAATATTACAGGGAGTTCATTTTTCTGTTCAACAAACTAATTTTCCTGCTTCAATATATTTTTTTTTTCTTTGCTGCTCTTAAATCAGTTTCTGACAACTCTAAATCTTTCTGAGTGAGTGCAATTCCTGAAAGCAGCCATTCATTAAAAAAAAGTATCCCTTTACTCAACAAAGTATTCATTTTTTAAGAAAGTCTCTTTCAATGAATTTGACTTGCCCATTTTTTAAAGAAATGCAAACAATAGTGATACTTCTTGTTTTCTACACTCGAATAAGTATTATTTTATGATTAACTTTGTATCTTGCACGTTTAATATACAGAAAAATAATATTGGTTATAATAATTAATTATAAATATAAATTTATTAAATTAGAAAATTTATTAATTATTATTAAAACAATAATTAGACCTGTGACAAAAATAATTAGCCCCGGGAGGGAATTTACCGCCAGTAAAAATTAGACAGTATAAAAGTTTTTTTTTACACATTTCGCATAATTATTCTGAATTATTGATAAAAATTGCTTCAGTGATTTTTTTATGTCTGTATTCTGATAATTCTTTAAATAGCACATAAAATAATGGCGGGTTTTAAACATTTTTTCTCCCTCCCAAACAGCCAAACTCCCCTCCATTTATAAATGTTGGTAGGGAGACTCCCCTCCTTCGAAAAATTGAATTTCAAGCCCTGTTATAACAAAAAATTTGCAAAACATAGCACAGCAACACCATATCTTGGAAAATTTATGCCACAACGTAAAAAAGCGTCTAATTATGTTATGGTGTAAAGTTTGATGAAATTCTGTGCATTAGTTCTTGAGATATAGCTAGTTTAAAAAAAAAACATGTAAAATATAGCACAGCAGCACCATTAGTTGAAGGATTTAAAACGAAACGTAATCATCGTGTAATTATGTTATATGTCATTTTGTAACAAAGTCTGAAGTTTGATGAAATTCTGTGCATTGGTTGGTGAGATATAGCTATCGGAAAAATCGTGCAAAATGCAGCATAGCTGCATCACCTGTTGCAAGGTTAATACCAAAATGTAATCAGCGTCTAATTATGTTATATATTCTAGTGTAACAGAATCTAAAATTTGAGAAGTTCTCTGCATTAGTTCTTGAGATATAGCTATCGCAAAAATCGTGCAAAATGTAGCATAGCAGTGCCACCTGTAGGGCAGTTCACACCAAAACCTTATCAGCGGCTATGTATTTCAAGATATCGCGGAATCTGAAGTTTGGTGAAATTCTGTGCATTAGTTCCTGCGATATAGCTATCATGAAAATCATGAAAAACGTGGCATAGCAGCGCCACCTGCAGGCTAATTTACACCAAAACTTAATCAGCATCTATGTATATCAAGGAGTCACAGAATCTGAAGTTTGGTGAAATTCTGTGCATTAGTTCTTGAGATATAGCAATCTTGAAAATCATGAAAAACCTATAGCAGCGCCACCTGTAGGCCAATTTTCACCAAAAACCAATAGGCACTAATTCATATGAAGGTCTAACTGAATATAAAATTTTATTAAATTTCGAGCATTAGTTCTTGAGATAGAGCGCCCACAAATTTTTTGTCACATACAGACAGACGGACAGACTCACAGACAGACATTTTCTAAAAATAATCAAAACGTGTTCAGGACCTTCTAAAACGTATAAATTCGTTGAAAACCGGAAGTCGAAAATTTTCATGAATCCAATACTTTCTTCTTGTAAAGGTAGAAGAAAGTAATAAAAATTTCCAGTAAAATGGATTCCTGCTCATTCAGTATGTTTGAAAATAATTATTTTCTTGTTGAATTTGTTATCTCCTTTAGCTAAATAAAATGTGAAAGATTAATTGAGGAAAAGAAGAAATAAAATGTAAACCTTTTGAAAAGAAAAAATTGTAAAATCTAGTTAAAACGATTATTATTTTATGAAGTTTTCAGCTACAATTGAGTAATTAAGACAACTATTACTGCTTAGTAATCAATTAATCTATATAACTTTGATGGTTAAAAATCTATTATTACTCAAGCAATTTTTCTAAAATTATATTTTATTCAGGCATTGGAGCAGGCAGCATTTTTTTCTGGAATGGCCTAAGATGTGCCAATTTGGTTTTTAGATTATGTACGTTTAATTTTTATTGAATCAATTTTATTCTGGCGAGGGCCTAGCCCACCCATACTAGCTATGCACATGTATTCAGGTCTTTTCTAATGAAGAATTTTCCTTTAAAATTCCCTAATGGCCACAATGGTAAGTTGCTGTCTAATTAAATTTATTTACATAGTTATATATCCAGTATTTTTATATCAGTTATAGTTGATTGATTTAGATGATAAAAGTCCCTCTTACATTTGACGAGTGAGACAGTCTTTAACATGTACAATTATTAATTTATTTTTGTTTTGCTATTTTTTTTAAATCTTCTATGAATGCCACTGATATTTTTAAAATGAATTTTTTACTTCTTTCACATACTTCAAAATCCCCCCCCCCCCCCCACCACCAAAAAAAAAAAAAAAAAAAAAAAAAAGCTTCATATGAAGTTTTTTTTTTTTTTTTTTTTTTTTTAAGTAAATCAATATTTAAAGGGTTCAAATAGATTTAAAAAAATTGTCAGGCATCATTTATTAGGATGAGCGAAGCGAATCCTCTACTAGTCCACTCAAATTACAATTTGTCGTACGCTTTACAAAAAAACTATTCAATATTTTAACTTCAAATTAAACACAAAAATAAATTATGATCTGTAGATTTGCAGAATATAATTTTTTTTACAGTAAAACGTTAAAAAAATTATTATTTTAATTAATTTATTTTACATGCATTTCCAATACGGACGCATTTTAGCAAATAAATAAAAAATGAAACGCGTATATTTTCAGAAAAAAAAAGTTTAAATCATGGAGTAAATAATTATAGATAGAATCATGATTAATTTATTAAATAAAACATGTTTTCATTATCCCGCAAAATCTTTTGCACAGATGACACTTAAACATTTTAAAAAAATTGTATTATGGATTTTTTTTTTTTTTTTTTTTTTTTTTGTAAACTGGCAACAAAATAATTGTAAACAAATAAAATTAATTCTTAAATTTGTTATATAAATGAAAAATTAAAAGATCTGCGTGAAGTTGTTGGTTCAAGCTCTTTATAAATATTTTTGCGAAGGTCGTATTGTGGCTAAATAATATCGACTCATTAATCAGAAGGATTTATAGAAAAATAAGACTTTAATAAGTTCGCAAACACAACAATAATTATTCGTGAAAACGTCACTGTGAGAATGAGAGAGCGCTTCGTTAAAAGGTAATTCCATTAATTGAGTTGCCATTCGCAGAAAGTAAAAAGTTCTCCCACGCGGAGAGAATTACAGCAATTCTCATACGCTAACATGTATAAAAACGAAGAAATTAAAATAAAATGTTTTACAGTTAAAAATTCATAGTATCAACGAAAGCAGATTTCAAATATTTTTTCCAGAAAATAGGATTTTGAAGTAACTTTCTTCAAGCTTTCTTCAAATATATTATTCTAAAATAGCTATCAAAGATTATCAGATGTTGATTACAAAGATTGGAAACATGCATATTTCAAACAATTAAAAAACACCAGTGGCTACTTGAAATTGTAAAAACATCTTTAAAAGAGCTTTTAGTTGAAAATTTAAAAAAAATTTGTAAAAGTTTGCTTCGAAAATATCTTATTGTGCCAGTTTTACATCATAAATAAAAAATTAAAATGCGCCAAAACATAAAATAACGTTTTTGTTTAATAAAGATGCAAAAATAATAATAATAAAAAAAATATTGTTACTTTCAAATATCTGTTTTATAAAATAATGCTTCGCGAATCCAAACAAAGCATGGCTTTTGCTAGTACTGTATTTAATTATCAAAATTAATTTTTTGTTTAGTCACTATTTGGTCACTTTTTTGAAGGAACTTCAGTCACTATTTCCACTATTTTCACTATTTTTGAGGCTACAAGTTGCGCTGAGCCCTGCATATTGTAAGCATTCATTATACTTTTGATTTCATTATTAATTACATTCAAATTACTTTAAAAAAAATGTAAACAAAGCAATGACCAGAAATCCACAAAACCTCTGGTCCCAAACTGTGCGGATTTGAGGGAGTCTACTGTATTTTTAAAAAGCTTATTTATTCACTAATAAAAAAGAAATAATTAAACTTTCAAAAAAAGATGAAAAAAAAAGCACTTGGCAACTAAATATAAAAACTGGAGACTAAAAATATGGAAAGTACTGGCCAAATGCAGAATTTTCCAAAAAATGTTCTGTCAAAGGAATAAAAACCTGCAAATTTTGTCAAAAAATCACAATAAACCCAAATTTCATGAAAAGATTGCAGTAAAAAATGCTAATATCGTCAATAGATGGCAGAAAAACATGAATTTCGTCAATGGATTGCAAAAAAAGCATGAATTTCATGTTAGGATCATGAAAATAACACAAATATTGTCAAAGTATTGTTGAAGAATCAATAAACCCAAATTTTCGTGAAAAGATTGCAGAAAAAAATGCTAATATCGTCAATAGATCGCAGAAAAACATGAATTTTGTCAATGGATTGCAAAAAAAAACATGAATTTCGTGTAAGGATCATGAAAATAACACCAATATTATCGAAAGATCATTAAAAAAAATGCAAGCATTGTTTAAGAATCATGAAAAAACGCTCATACCGTCAAGAAATCGCAAAAAAGAATGCAAATATCATCAATCAATTGCAAAACAAGAACGTAAATATCGCAAAAGAAACACAAAAAAAACACGGATATCGCCGAGAAATCACAAAAAACATAAATATCATCAATTAATCCCAAAAAGAATGCCAATATCGTTAAAAAGTCATAAAAAATTCAAATATTATCGAAAAATTGCAAAAAAAATGCAGATATCGGTAAAAAGATGAAAACATCCACAAAGAATCGTGAAAAAACACATATCTGCAAAGAATCTCAGAAAAAAACACAAATATTGGAAAAGAATCTCGAAAAAAAAAAATGCAAATATCGTAAAAAAAAAAATCGTAAAAACGAACGCAAAAAAAAAAAAGCAAATTTTGTCAAACAAAAAACACTACAAAGAATTGTAAAAAAGTGACTTTTGTCAAAAAATCGTGATAACGAATGCAAATTTATTCAAAAATCATGAAAATCATTTATGGGTGCAAATTTCATAAAAAAGTCACAAATTTTGTCATAAGATTGCAATAAAACATAGTATGTCAAAGGATCATAGAAAAAACTTATAATGTTAGTATCAGAAGAGACCCCTTCCTTTTCTTTTTAAAAAAATTGTTATGAATTTAAATTTTTTTATATTTAATCAAATCTGCTAATCAGTGGATAAACTTTTTGCTAGATCTTAATTTTAGACAGAACAAAAGAGGTTAGGGCAGGGGTTTATTTATTTCGTTAGCTACACAAGTACCGAAGCATAGTTTGGTTTCTGTAGCTTGCTACATATGCATGTTGCAAATAACTTTGCTGTTAACTTAATTTAAAAATTTAAAATAGGTTGGAAATTAATATCTTAAGTTTATTCCAAACAATATAAATTAAAATATATTTATTCATATATTAGTACATCATATATCGTATATTATAATTCATATATTACTTTTTTATTCTAAACTCATCTATATCTTATATATTGCGGGACATAAATGTATTTACTGTTTACCAGGGATGTAGTGTATGGTATATGGGCCATGGGGATATACGCTGTATACCCTTTGGGTTTTTTAAAGGAATACCATATACCCTCTGTTCCTCAAGAAAGCTATAGTATTATACACTTTAGGGTATACCCTCTGTTTTGAGTGTATGTCCTCTGCTTAGAGCGTATACCCTCTGATAATTTTATGATTATTTATTCACTGCTGGCTACTAACAAAATTAATTTTACTAGCCAATGACTGGCTACTAAAAAAAAAAAAAACCTACCAGGCAGTGGCTATTAAGCAAAATTCCTTTTTTTTTTAATCTTTACTTACTTCTTTACTTACTACTTTTATTTCATGCAGCTTGTTGCTATTTAATTTAAAAAATAGTTTGAAAATGTTTAATTTAAAATAATTTTTTGAAATTCAAAAATTTTAAATGTATAATTAATCAAATATATTTTAAATAAAAAGTATTCACTAACAATAAATAAAATAGAATTATATCTTAAAATGTACATTTCTAAAAACGTATTTAATGTTAAAAATTGAAAATGAAAGAAAAAATATATTAATGTATGATAAAAGAAATATCAAATAAAAAGTACTTGATAATAATGACAATAAACTGGAATAACTTAAAATACATTCATCAAAGAATATGTTGATGTTGAAATTTCTTTAACATTAATCTTGCATATATATATATACTTGAGCCACCCCTATTATCTCTACAGTTGGTTAATTTTTCTTTCTAAAACTGCCAATATGGTAACATATTTATAGTTCTGAACATGTAAAAAAGAAATCACACATCTTGCTACCATTTTGAAAGTATAGTGATTAATAGTTGTCTTTTCCCTATCTGAAGTAAATATTTGGGTGCATGGTTTCTTTGTTTTTTTTGTAATTAAAGTTTTGTTTAAAGTTGCAACTATATACATAAATTTAATAAGCATAATTTCAATTGTATTTTGAATCTAAAATAGTTCTAATAGCTGCATGCTTTATGTAGTAAAACTCTAGGAAACAAAAATAGTGGTAGTGGGGATACTTGAGCCAGTGAGAGTGGGGATGCTTGAGCCATGTCTCCACCACCCCTACTAGAAATTAAACATGGATGAAACAAACAAAAAATAAAATTCCATCCTTATATTCACTAATAGATTTTTTTCTGGATAAAAGGGAGAATAATTTTTCATTTTATTTTTTTTTCTTAAAAAAATAACGACCTAAAAATGTTTCAAAATGTATATTTTTTAAATGAAAATATCCATTTTATTTTTCATTTTGACTAACAAAATAGCCTGTCTAGATAAATGTAAACATAGTTTTCAATTTAACTTTTATTAAATTAAAATAACTTTTTAAAACTGTTTTACAGGCTATAATCTCTAATACTTTAATTAGTTAAGTCCAACATATTAAAATACTTATTTTTTAATATAACATATTAAGATTAATATTTTATATTGAAATCGTAACCTCTGTTGCTGTAACTTTTTTTTTATTTAATTAAGAAAATTGAAGAAAAATTGGTAAAAAAATGCGCACAAAAAACAAGAAAAGCATCAAAAATCCCAGTTCAAACTTACCTGCATGGAGCCAAAGAGGAAGACAAAATCTTTTCCTGTGAAATCAAAAAAGTGTTTGAAATAGTAGAATGATTCATCTGGCTTAAATTCTGACAGCTACTAAATTAAAAGCATGAGTTCGGCATTATCATCAAAGGAAAA
Source organism: Maratus speculifer (assembly GCA_964019185.1). NCBI lineage: Eukaryota > Metazoa > Arthropoda > Arachnida > Araneae > Salticidae > Maratus > Maratus speculifer. The sequence goes on from OZ025300.1 coordinate 111,748,900, forward strand.
TTCTGTCAATGATGGTGATGATGTGAAAAGAAAACCTTCTATTGATGGTTGGTTACTAATAAAATATGCCAGAAAGAAAACTGTAAAAATATTTGTTGGATAAGTGCTTAATATTTTGAAAATGAAATTTGCCCGATGAATTTCAGATTCCAAATTTAAATGGCTCTGAACTGAGGAGGCTTCTACCGTCGTTATAAGTGAAGTTGAAATTATCCTTCGACAGCTAGTTCTAACGACAAAAAATGATCTTATTACTAGCTTTGTTTTCTCAATTGGTTTTGAAGGACTTTATGTTTCATAATTTATCATTCTGTAAAATGTTTGTGCAAAAATAAAGCGAAAAAAAATACTTTTGTAGGTATTTTTCTGTCGTGGCTGAAGTATCCCTTCACCATGGCTCAAGTATCCCCCCCCCATGGGGATACTTGAGCCACGATGTAAAAAAAAAAAAAAAAAAACACTTATTATACATAGAAAAATAGTTCAAAATTAATTGAAAGTGGTTTTCAATTGAAGAAAAAATATCAAATTTTCATTTTCAATATTTTATTTTATTCTAAGAAATTTTAAAAAATTTTAAAAAATTAAAATTCAAAAAATGGCTCAAGTATCCCCATCTTCCCCTATATATATATATATATAAATTTACGAAATTAAATGTATTGAATAATAATTAATGTAAATGTATTCAATTACTTTTAGGCAAAACTGACTATTAATTTGAACCATGCACGTTAATGTATGTACTCATTTATTAAAATAGTCTGAGTTAAATTATGTTATAATCACTAACTCTCAAAAATTTTACTTTCTGAAAACTAAATATTTTTCAAAATCTGATATTTCATTCATTGTTGTATTTTGTGACATTTTAATGAGTTAGGGAAATATTTTACATAGATAATAACTTAATTTAGAAGGAATTAATTAGAAACATAGAAATGATTTATAAAATTATGGAAGGTAAAAATCTAAAGTAAAAAACAAAGTTTTTTTCATCTTTGCTTTGCTAAAATTATTTTAAGTACTTAAGAACATATAATCCCATAAACAGAGACTTTTTTTTTCTTTGTTATTTTCTTTACTAAGCAAATTAATTTGTTGTAACAAAATGAAAGTACAAACTGGAGTTGCCCTTTCATTTTGAAGCAACAGATCTCATAGCCTGGTAATGGTAATCACAACAATTTATATACAAAGAAACAATTTCCAACCAAAGCAAAAAAAAAAAAAAAAAAACTTTAGAAAACACTTTTTTGTCGGCCTAATCTATATAAAAGGCCAAAAAAAAAAAAAAAAAAAAAAAAAAAAGATAGAGAAATAGAAATACACATTATTTAGAAGTTTTAGTAAGAAGTGCAAGCATACATAGTGTATCATTTGTTTATAGTTCATCAGCTCATTTATTCCCTCTTCCCTTCCAAGTACAGTAGAAATTTTGGCGATGAATAAAAAATAAAGTTTTATCAGACACATAAAAGATTTATGATTGAAAAGAGATTGTTTCCGAAACTTCAGTCAGAAACATAAATTGATGATGAAATAATATTTTCTTTTCACTGCAGTAATTTTTTTTAATTACCCCCCCCCCCCCTCTCGTTGCAGTTTTCTGAATTAGATTTTATTGAAAAGAGGATAATATTTACTAAGATATTAAAACTAAATTTCCCTTTCAAATGTAAAAAAAAAAAAACTGTCGCAAATCACAATTCACAGAAGGGCTTAATTGGTCTCAGACACTTTTAAAGAAATAAGTGCATCATATTTTTTTATTGTATGCAGTATTTTACTCATAAAAGGACTTAATTAAAGCTGCTTAAAAATGCTCTTTTTTTTTCCTCTCTTCTTTATTTAGGATGAAAATACAAAGTCTGCATCTCCTGAAAATGAAAAAAAGTATTTATTTTTATTCAGCTAATGAACTTTTTTTTTTCACTTGTTTTTATGTAGTTTCTTCTATAGTCATTAAAATCTATTTTTATTTATTTTTTTATTTTTTAATAGAAAGAAACACAAAAAGAAAAAAAGAAATTCTAGTAAAGAAAGATCTCATAAATCCAAAGAACAGAAAACAAGCCGTAAAGATCGAAGTAATAGTAGAGACCGCAGAACTTCCCCTAGAGAAAAAAATCATCATTTAAATTCTGAAAATAAAAGGCATAAGCAAAGGAGAAGCCCTAGTCCTAGTCCTAATCATGCTAGACAGAGGTATCCTAGAAATTCTTATGGACCCAAAAGAGATTATTACAGAGGCTCATATAATAACTCTCGAGAATATCAAAGTAGAAGATCAAATAGAAATTATCCTCCACAAAGAAGCCGGTATATGTATTATAAATTTAAATTTCTAATTTTCTTAGTATCATTGTGCAGTTAGAACTGCCTTGTTAAAATAATTATAATCCTACTGGAATATATATATATATATATATTTTACTCTCCTTATCTTATTTTCTTCATGGCAGCTGAGTATTTAATCTTTTTCTTATATTCCTATGATTTTTATCAGCAAGTATATTTTAACAAATAGTTATTTCTGTATCTATTATGTGAATGAAAGTAACAAATGACAATATGATTTATACAAATTTCTTTTTAAGAAATTCTGTGTTTTGATATACATTTTTTAAATTTAATTTTATTTTCTTTAATATTTATAAATAATGAAAAGGAGTTTCCTCAGAACTTCTGATTTTAAGACTAAAATTCTGAGAAACACCATTTTGAAAATTCAGCTAGCTGTAAAACCTTTTATCTCCATCACATCCCTCCTAAACAAGAGATTACTCGTACTTACACAGTTGTGTGCAATTTTCATCTTCTATTCATATTGTACATTAACCAAAAATAAACTTATAGCAAAATATTTATAAGATGCACTTGACAGATGCAAAAGGATAAATGAAACATAAAAGTGATTTTCAAATTTAGAAGAATAATAGGACCTTTCATCTTTATCACCTTTTTTTTTTTTATGATGGATACACAGTTTATTTTGAGGTTCTCTTTTATATAAAGTTCTGAATTGGATACGTTCAAAAGCCAGTTTTTCTCAGCAAAGACCTCCAATTTTTAATTTAAATCTACCTGTTACTTTCTCACTTTGTGCATGAAAACAACTGCCATAGCACTTGAATCTTTTTATTCTCATTGCAAGTCACTATAGGGAGAGTGTATGATAATGAATGAAGATTATCATAAGGCATGCAAACTTAGACGTTGTAATTTGGTAAATAGTGTTCTGAAACTTATTGAAGAAACCTTTATTCAGTAGCTTTGGGATGCTGGCACATAGAAGCATTAAAAAATAATAAATAAATAAAAACACCACTCACTAAAAAAGGTTATATATGTTGGTTTGCAGATTCTTTATCAGCCCATTGTAGGGCAATCCTCCCCTTTCCCTCCTTCCTTATCTGTCTAAGATTTACCATAAGAATCTGCTATGGGAAGTAAAAGCCTAATTTAAACATTGCTGGGGAGTATAAGTAAAAATAGGAATTTAAAATACACTAAAAATGCTTGTTTTGACAGACCAAAATCATGTTAGTTTTATTTTATTTCTTAAAGCAAATATATATATTTTTAAAAAATGGAAGTAATACTTTCAAAATGTATTTAAATAAGCATAACAAGAAAATATTTTTTATTTAGCATTCAAAAATATTTTTTTGCTGGCATATTTGATGCCTTTTATCTAATAATAACCTTAAATTCAGTATAAACAGTTAGATTTATATTATCTTTCTTTAAATGTTGAAATTTATTAATTTGTCTTGCATGCTTTGTGAGTTATGATGGTATGTGTGAAGTGTATATGAATCTAACATTCTTTTCCCCCCTTACTAACAATTGTGATTTTTTTCTGTTAAATAAACTATATGAATGATTATATTCTTAAAAGTTTATTTATAAATGTATTTTTTATCACCACAAATGTATTTTAATAATTTTTAACCAGACTCGTTATCATTTCTTTTATCTTGCTTAAAATCAACTTTATGTAACATTGAAATACTTGTTTAAATTTTGTTTTATTTTATTTTTTAATCCTACTGCATTCATTAAGCAGATTCTCTATTTTTTTTTTTTTTCTTTAAACTTATATATGTATTGCTATTATTATTTTCTAAAATTTTGGCATACATTGTCTTTTAAATTGTTAGTTGAAAAACATGTACTACACATTGAGATTCTTATAAACCATCTAAAAGTTAATTTCATAAAACATTAAATTGCACAAAGTGTGCTTTGATTATTTAAGATTTTTTTGACAACTAATCATGACAATTAATTGAGGCTGTGTAACGTTTATTCTTTTGTTGTGAAATACTGTTCCTAATCTTACAATGGGAAATATTTTTATGCAGGAATGTGTATACATTTATCTTAAGAGTAGAATAATATTGCTCCTGTAAAGAAAAACAGTGATATTGATTTTCTCTGTTCATGAAAGTAAGTTGAAAGGATTTGTTGCATTACTAAGTCTAAAAATGGGTAAAGTAGCATTTTTTCTGTGTTTAATATATTAGTTTATCTTTTTTTATTATGTGTTAAAGTTTATTATGCATCATTTTAAGAATAGTTTATTTCTTTTGTAAGCAATCAGTTATTTCATCCTAAAACATATGTAATATATGCTCTGTTAATTTAATTACATCATTATTCCAGTTGTAGACATGGCTGGCATTAAATAATTCAAATGCATACACAAGTTCATTTGAACAGCCTGTTTTTTTTCCATAGTTCTATGGTATGCTTTTCAATTAGTCTTACTACTTAGAATAATGATGCTTATTAATAAACAATTTTATTAGAAACATGCACTTTTCTTCAGCAGGGCTAATTTTATTCCTGCACTTTGGATTTTTCCCAGTAAGGGAATTGCTTCTACCATATCTGATCACAGAAAAATGAAAGTTGCATTTAGCTCAACAATTTTTATCTTTAAGTTAATTTTAATTTAAGTTCTGGAAGTATAATTATTGGACTGAGAGAAAAATCTTAACAGTGGTAAATTAGTTTCACCCTCTAGATCCCAAACCACTTAAGACATTTTAATTCGTATATCCTAATCCCCACCAGAAAATTAAAATAGCAACATTTGTTTTACTTAATAAGATATTCTGTAGTTAAATAAACCGAAATTAGCCATTGAATTTTTCTGGTGCAAAGTCAGATTTTCTGAACTATAGAATTTCTAGAACATGCTCTGTCATAGTAATTAAAAGGTTAAGCATTAATTTCTAAAGTTCGAAAAAAAAAAAAAAAATCTTGGAATCGTAATTTAAATTTTGAATAAAGATTTTCTTTTCTTATCTTTTCATACAGATTTACAAAAATATTTATTTTAAATGATTTGATATACATTTCTTAGGGAAGAGACAGGATAAAATATTCTGTAATATTTATTAATTAGATTGTAATAATATAATTAATGCTTGATTGATAATTGTCAGTTTTGTTTGTGAATTCTTTTGTTTGTGAATTCATTTAAAGCTAGAAAACTACTCTGATGGTATACAAAAACTTTGAATGAAATCATCAACTACATATATGCCATCATAAAGTTTTTTTATTCACCTATATAGTACATAACTGTATAGCAGATTTATTACTATTAAGCATAATTTTGGATTTCAATCAAATTTCTATTTTGCATGTTCAATCAGCTCTTTGCAGAATAAATAGAATGCAAATTGGATTTTCTAAATTATATTTTCATTTATTAATTTTTGAAATGAGTGACTTAGTTGTCAATTCAATACTAGCAAAAAAGAAAAAAGTAAAATGGAAGCGTATATAAAAACAAAAGTTCAGACATGAATTTAGAATATCTAATAGAATAACTAAAAAATAAATAAGAATATAATGATTATTCTGATAACATATTTACATACATATATATAATATAAAATTAAAATAAAGTGACATGTGTAAAAATCAAAGGAAAATATAATACAAAATTTAAATCTAATAAATTGAAAATGTAAATATGAGAAACTATGGATATATCAACAATTCTTTAGAAAGCTTCATAAGAATAATTCATAGTAAAAATGTATTATTTCATCAAATATTGTTCAGCACTCAGCCTAAAAATTATGATATTAAGCTTCTTATAACACAAAAACTTGTAATTGAAGAAATTATGATAACCAAAAAATAAATGAAAATTTGATGAAAGGGGATAAGAAACTACGATACAAAAAATAGTTCACCAAGTAAAAAAATGTCAAAGGTGAAATCTGAACTAGATAAAATAACTGAGGTACAACAAGCATGTTAGCATATGAGATGCTACAGAAAGATTAAAAAATGTTGTGAATAAAAGAGCATAAACTGCCATCTAGAAATGGTATGAATAACTATTTTACCTGAATGTGGCCTAAATTACTTTATTAAGAATCTATGTAGCAGTGAAAAGAGGATATGTATATATGTGTGTGCATATGTAATAATAATAAATATTGATGCCAGTTATGTATTATTGAAAATAAAATGCAGCTGAGTTTTGTTCAATCTTAGCATGATTTTACATTGTGTCCAAATTTTAGCTGTAAATATTCTTTTAAAGTCTAACATTATCTTGATACTATTTAAAAAAAAAAAAAAAAAAAAAAAAAAAAAAAAATTGTTTAACAAAATTTTGTGAACATATTTTTTACCTGAATGATCTTTAAAATTCCAGCAATTTTGCTTCACTTTCTTTTATTTCCCCTTGCATGCTTTATAAGTTTCAATCTTCTTTTTACTTGCTTTTATCTTCACTATCTTTGCTAGTCACTAGGAAAGATTATGTTGAAAGGGCAAAAAAAAATACTGTCTCAAGCAGAAAATTTATTGTTTCATACCATTTTTTTTAAATGTATTTTTAAAATATGACAGATAATGTAAGATATTTTTCGAATAAAAAATTAAATTACAATATAGTTGCATAAATCTGTTTTCTTAAAAAAAATGCAGAAATTTTGTGATTTTTTTTTTTTTTTTTTTTCAAATGCACAGATTTGGAAATGCTATAATATACAAGAAAATTTTATGTTGATTTTCTATAAAGAAAAAGGGGCTGGCATCCTTAAATGTTGACTTTGTGGGAAATACTGTCTAAATATTTAATTAATCAATATTAATTTCAACTTTGATTTTTCAATTAATTCACTGGGAAAAAGAATATATAGATACTGTTGAGACATGAAATTGTGAAATATACTGATTTTAGTTAACTTGGTTTAAAATATAACATTAGTTTATATAAAAGGTAATAATTACATACTAATCAATAATTTAAAATATTTGTTTCATTTATCCATTATTTTTTGAGGGATTTTCCTTTGCATGAAATTTTTTTGTACTGACTAAATAGTTTTTCAGAAAACTACTTAGTCATTCATACCATAGATGTTCATTTTTAAGCTTTTTCAGTTTATGTTAAAGTCATTATGCTAATTAACTACATATGTTTTAGTATATGCTAGATTTCTTATGTGAAAATTCAAATATTTTTAGGTCCAGATCAAGAAGCAAGGAAAGAAAAAATCCTGATAAACCCAAAAAATCTTCTCCACCACCAAAAAAAGAGAAAGAAGAAAAGGGGTATGATGTCTCTCTCTATTTTTTTTCTTACATAAACTAGGGGGCTCTGCTCGTCAATCCCCATTGAGACCAGGGTTGGGTTTCTGACGTCAGAGACAGGTTTTTGACTAGACAAGTGTCAAAAACTGGTTTAAACCGTCAAAAATTGGTTTAAACTGTCAAAAACTAGCTTAAATTGGCAAAAACATGTAATGCGCTTTAAAACGTTTTAAGAACAAAAGGGAAACATTAAATAAGTCTTAATGATTTAAGTAATTTTTTATTTAACATTAATTATTGTAATTTAATAATTACAAAAAAAGTTAAATTATTTTAATTAAAATGGAACTTTTTTGTTTTTTAGAATGTTCAAACAGAAGAAAATGAGTTTGTACAGTTAATGATATGGATCAACTATCAATTTTACCACATAGCATCCTATAGCACATAACCAATTTAGCACATTTTTTTACTCCCAAACAATTTCTGAGTTAAGAGTTTATGAAGCGAAAGTTAGAAAATACTCTCTCAATTGATGCTGAGCTAGCACAGCTTGATAGCAGAAGCATTGCTAGTTGAGCAAGCTTGGAGGCAGGTTCAGCCGAAAAGCTATTGCATGATACCTTTCCACCAAGTAAAGGGATTAACTGTCCTCCCTATAGAACTGAAATAAGAAGGATCTGTGACGATCTTAAAAGATGTGATTTGCTATCTGTTGTCAAAATTTACCGTTGTTTCACAATCTGTTTTTTTGCAATCTGTTGACGAAATTTGCCATTTGTTCACAATCTTTTGACAAAATCTGCTTTTTTTCGTGATCCTTTAACAAAATTCATGTTATTCTTAAGATCCATTACAAAATTAGCAATTTTTCTTTGAGTGATTGACAAAATTGATTTTTTTCAGCGATCATTCGTTGAAGTTTGCAGTATATTTTGTGTCCAAATTAGCGGATTTATGACATTTTTTTTTTTTTTCCTTCTCTCCGGAAATGATTGTTTTAATTTTTTGGAAAATTCGGACCAGAATCACCCATGAGACCAGAGTAAAAGAAAACTGACACACCTTGTATTGCTACATTAAAACAATAACAACAACAACAACAACAAAAAACAATCTGCACTTCTTGAAGTTTTTTTCTAAGTGCAGCTCATGTGAGCATTTTCAAAACTTATATTTTCTTTTTAAAAAGCACAATTTTGCTAAACAAAATTTAAATAAAAATATTACCAGATTAAAAAATTGTATAAAACAGCAATACTTTACTATATACTAATTATTAATATACAGTAACAGTGAATTTTTAATATTACATCTAATGTTGTATATGTGTGACAGATATTTAATGTGAAATTTTACAGATCAATGTAGTATTTGAGGTTTCTGACGAGGTTTTTGACTTGACTGTTTAAACCAGATAAAACCGCACGCTGTCAAAAGCTTGCCAACGCTGATTGAGACACCCCAAATTCCAAAAACATGCTAATTTGATCGGTTTTTAAAAGTTTGTGAATCATTGAACTATATAATATTTTAAATGGCAATTTCCCTGTAAATGGGTTTCCATTCAATTGAATTTGATTGGGAGAATTTTAAGGTCTAATCAGCTGATATTAAACATCTTCTGGCTAGTTACATGTTTGATTAAACAAAATCAGTTAAAAGTGAAATACACAGAATGATTGCCTTCTGTTATTTTTTTTTAACTGCAGCATAAGAAAAAAATTTAAGTAAAGCATTTTAAATATATCATTTAAATCTGATGTAATCTTTACTAATTTTCACCTAACAAAAATTTAGGAATTTCATGAACTTTACAGATAATCTAATTCGATTTCTTTTCTACACGCTTTTTTAGATTGAAAATATTTGCCAATTTTTACTATAATATTTTTTAGTTAGAGCTCCTTTTTTTTTTTTTCTCTGATCCCACCAGTTTTTTATATGATTTCACAACTTTTTCGGATCCTTTCAGGAACTTGATCTACCAACTTCAACTAACAAATCATGTTAGTTTGGCGAAATGCCAGAAATAGCGCCAAGTTGGTGTCACTTTTGGCAAGCAATTTTGATCACCAGATTTGGCGATATGTTGCTAAGCTGGTGACAAACTTGGCAACATTTGGCGACAAAACTACCCTCTCCTCCATGATGGAGGTTCCTTTACAATTTTGCAGTATCTACACAAAGTTTCCTTTGTCCATTCATATCTACACAAATTTGCATTGCTCTATTTCCAAATTGTTATTTTTTTATATATAGAAGGATTTTTTTCTAAATTATTTCTTTGTAATGAGCCACAAGCATTCTGACGTCAAAGATTGTTACAATGGGTTATAGCTAATCAACTTTATCATAAGTGTTCACCAAAAGCCAATCAAATACTGCAATGCTTGTGGGAAACATTGCGCACTCTGCCCAGTGCAAGTGGTTAATTGAAATATCTGTATTATAATAATTGTTTTGACTTCGAAAACATTCAAATAAAGGGGCAATGTTGTTTTAATACACATTTATTTATTACAAAAAATATGCATTTTTTGTTTCAAATGATGTCAATTTCAAAAAAGCAAAATTATATTGGAAGAATCTGAATTTTTATTGACCTATGAGAAAGAACATGTGTTATATTTTCTTTTTTAAATTATTGTAATGTTTAAAGTTGGTGGCAACTAAAAAAAAAAAAAAAAATGATTGAATTAGCAATAGAATAGTTTTCTATAATGTTAAATTAAGGAAGATATAATAATATATAAATTTTAAGTGGGTGCTATTTCCTTAATATTGGATATTTTTTTTTAAAGATCTACGAAAGGCACATACCTGAATTAAAAGCTTTCGAACAAGCTACTGCACCTTGCTGAATATTTCCTTTTTCAGATTATAATTGAGGAGTTTTCCTTTTATCTGTTTCATGAAGAAACAAGTTGGAAATTACACGTGAACGTAGCAAATGAGGTGCGTTCGTACGATAACGAAGTTTTAAAAATATTCAGATCTTGCTGATACAGTAGAGCATACTTCGGATACAGTATAGTAGTCGAAATCTTTGTGTTTCTGTAAATATGGAGAAAGTAATTTTTATTACACCTCAGCAACGTATATCTTATTCATAAAATGTGAAATAGTTGAATATAATTAAAACACGCCCAAACGATGTTTCCTCGTGTAGCATTATGTAGTGGAATACTTTTGTGTGACCCTGTAATTTAATAATAAAAATTCTTTGCATCACAGATTGTACAGAATGCATATTTTAGTATATATTTCATAGATTCATGCCAATTCTATTATGTTCGAATGAGTGTAACATCATGAAAAAGCATTTGAAACTTTTTTCCCATTGACCGTAATGTAATGGAATACCTTTGATTGTCCCTGTAAATGATCTATGCATCCGACTTTCATAACATTTGAAATGACTCGATAAAATTACGTAATAATTATATGTTTTAAATTTCAAACAATTAAAATGCATTTGAAACTTTTTCCCCCATTGACCGTAATGTAACGGAATCCTTTTGATTTTCCCTGTAATTGATCTATCCATCCGATTTTCATAACATTTGAAATGACTCGACAAAATTATGCAATAATTATGTGTTTTAAATTTCAAACGATTAAAATGCAATTGAAACTTTTTTCCCAATTGACCGTAATGTAACGGAATCTTTTTGATTGTCCCTGTAATTGATCCATCCATCCGATTTTCATAAAATTTGAAATGACTCGACAAAATTATGGTATACACTGGTGTCCAAAATTTAAGCATAATTGGTAATTAAGTAAATATTTTTAAGTAATGAAAGAAATATGAATCGGAATGTGCTGAAACTCCAGGTGTGTAAACAAAATAGTACGCGTCACATATTTTCGCGAAGAGTTTTCCCTGAAATCGAACAGGGGACCGTCAACAAATTGAAAAAAAACGAAGATCTTTTGGATAACCCTGTCAAAACTAATGTAGCAAAAGCGTTCAAACTGCACATTATGATTAATTGGCTTATTGTAATGTACTGTGTTAATTTTTACAAGGATAGCATGTATACTCGTAGAGAAATTAAGGTTTTTATAAAAACAGTCCTAAGTTTTTTGCTTATAATTTGCAGAGTTCTTAATATAAAATAGTGTTCTTTTTTGAAAAAATGACAAACATCATTGTACACAATACCCTGTCATCAGAATTAAAAAATAATAAAAATTGTATGACAAATGAGCAGGTTTACTAAATAATTTTTTACTGTGCATGCATGAACGCTATTAAAATTTCATTTGCATATTATGTTAGTTAAATGTATAGAGCAACTTTTGTGAAAGTCTCAAAAACATAGCTGAAAAATTCTGAAAATTATCATTGATAGAATGAGATCAAAATCCTTTATTCCCTAAATGAAGCAAAAAGATGAGGGGCTGTATCCATATTCCATTGTTTAGTGCCTACACAATATTGCATGTACAACTATATTTAGGTAAAACCCCTGATTTTTTTGCTTCCTTTAGGAATAATGGATTTTGAGTTGATTCTATAGGCTCCCATTTTCAGAATTTTCAAGCTATGTTTTTGAAACTTTTACAGAAGTTGCTCTATACATTTAGCTAACACAATATGCAAATGACATTTTGATATCGTTGACGCATGCACAATGAAAAATTATTTACTAAACATACTCATTTTTCATACAATGTTTATTATTTTTAAATTCTAATGACAGGGTATTGTGTACAATGATGTTTGTCATATTTTCAGAAAATAACATTATTTTATAATAAGAATTCTGCAAATTATAAGCAAAAAACTTGGAAAAATTTAGGACTGTTTTTATAAAAACCTTAATTTCTCTACGAGTATACATGCTATCCTTGTAAAAATTAACACAGTACATTATAATAAGCCAATTAATCATAATGTGCAGTTTGAACGCTTTTGCTACATTAGTTTTGACAGGGTTATCCAAAAGATCTTCGTTCTTTTTCAATTTGTTGACGGTCCCCTGTTCGATTTCGGGGAAAACTCTTCGCGAAAATATGTGACGCGTACTATTTTGTTTACACACCTGGAGTTTCAGCACATTCCGATTCATATTTCTTTTATTACTTAAAAATAATTACTGAATTACCAATTATGCTTAAATTTTGGACACCAGTGTAATTATGTATTTTAAATTTCATACGATTCGGTTGGGTAGTTTTTGCATTGTTATTTGCGGACGGACAGACAGACAGACGGACAGACAGATAGACTGACGGACGGACTGAGCAACAACAATAGGTGCTACGTATTTACATAATTACGAACTCACCTAAAAAGTGACAAAACAAGGGTTTTGGCTTTCTATAACTAATCAGTGGATCTGCATAAAATTTGGTAAGCTTTGAGGTCTAGAGTAGGACATTTCGCCTTTTCAATTTCCCCGCAATCCAAAATTATTAAGAGGCAAACTTTGAACTTTAATATTAGAGATGCATCTGAGCTCTACTAAAAAGCAGTATCATGCTGTACACTGTATATTTTGTTTATTAGTTTTCGAGATTAAGCAAGTAGATGAATGGTTGTCTTATATGGCAAAGTTTATCATTTTATGTAATCATTTACATATTTTTCTTAACACTATAATATTTATGAGTTTTTCTTCTCAGAAATCCTGACTTAACACCTGAAGAAAGAGATATGAGGACAGTTTTCTGTATGCAGCTTTCTCAGCGTGTTAGAGCCCGAGATCTTGAAGAATTCTTTTCTCCTGTTGGGAAGGTAACTATGCTTAAAACTTGTAGTAATTATTTATCACTTTATATACTTACATATATTTTTTGTCTTCTCTTAAAAAAATATTTTGAACCGGCATTCTGTAAGTAAGATGACTGTATTAAATGTAGATGTTAGTTTAATTTACCCATGCCATAACAACAGATTTTTCTTATTCACTTTTATATCATCATCCTTTAGTTTACACTGAAGATGTCTCTGCCTAGCGTTTTTTCCCCTAAAAATTGATTTTTTTTTTCTTTTTTTGCAGTGGAGGAGATTTTATAGCATTTTCTAGTTTTATAAACATTGTTTTAAGAAAATCTGGCATGGAGGGAAAACTTTTTCTATTTATTTTTATACTATCCCACCTTATCCAACTTCTCAAAGTATTATTTTGAGAACAAAATCATTTTTAACCATATGGGGTAGCATTATATTACACAAACATTAGAGATGAGATGGTTCTGTTTTTATTGTTATCTTCAGGCTCGGACCCATTCTTTCTGAAATCAGAAAGTTTTAATATTAATAAATAGAAAAAATTAGAGAATTTTTCCCCCTCAAGACGTCACACTAGTCATTGAAAAAGACCCAGATGATAATGTAAGTCCATGGGGGCGTTCTTTTTAAATATCTCACTCAGATTTTAATATTTCACACGATTTTTTTTTCCCATAGGATAGCTTAGGATAATCTACAACCAGGTTAGTTTTTACTTTTTCAATTTTGGTTTCAGATTTAAAAAAAAAAAAAAATATTTTAGAACCAGTTAGAACCAGTTCTGAAATTGATACTATCACAATATAAAATATATATAACCAAAATTGCAAAAGTAAAAACTAACCCAGTTGTAGATCGTCCTCAGCTATTCTATGGGAGAAAAATTATGTCAAAATATTAAAATTTGAGTGAGATATTTGAAAAGAACACCCCCATAGACTTAACATTATCATCCAGGTTTTTTTTCAGTCAGTTGTGTGGACTCTTAAAATTTATTTATTCCTTTTCAAGTCATTGTATTGCTATTTTGATCACAGTAGGGGGGCAATATATTTTTCAAAAACAAGAGAAATTTTGTCATATTTGTAGATTTTTGTCTGATAATGCCAATGACAATCAATTAGTATAACACCAACTAAAAAAGTGTAAAAAATGTTCCGTTCAGTTTTTGTTTATGATGCAGGTTGTCTTTTATTTGGATTGTTTATTTATTTATTTTTTTTAATTAGATATCTATGCAAAGAGAATATTTTCTTCTATTTTTAATCAGCCAGAATTACCTTCAGGTTTGTGGAAATTTAATTTTTCTACTTTACACAAGTCGAAAACGCTCTTCATATAAAAATAACTTCATTATTATGTCTATTATGAACTCTGGTGATACTACAGCTGAACTCTGCATATTTAGAAAGTCTTTCATTTGTAAGTAAAAATGAATATCATGTTGTTCTGATGAAAAGCTCCAGTGTTTTCTCTTTTCCTATAAAAACTTCAAAACTTTCAAATTTTTAATTAAAGCTTATTTTTAGGGTCACGTATATCACAAAAGATTGTTTTGATGAAGAAATCGATGATAGTTAAAAATGTATATTTTTTATAGAAAATTTTAAAAACTTGTTTACTTTTTTGGTATTTAAATACTAATTTCAATCATTTATTCATGAACCACCATAAGATTTGCAGGGAGTGGGAGGGGGGAGAGGATAAGAGAGAAAAAGAATAAAAGAATGCAAATCCTTTTTAGTGATATCAATTTTCTCTTTTGATAATATTAAATTTAGTTTATCATTTAGTTTAATTTATCATTTTTAGACTTCTCTACAGTCTTAAAGTTCTAAGTTATTTTGATAATGGGAAAAAAAAATGTTTTTTAAAAGTGTTTTTTTATTTTTACTAATGAATTATCAAATCTTTAAAAACAAATTTGAAGGAAATAATTGTCTTAATATTCTAAATTTTAGCTATTATTTACATACTTTATTTTCAATTTATTCATCTTATCGTCCAGAATAATCTAGCCTTTATGTCCTATTATTTAATGTAAAAATACAATGGTATATTTTATTATGTTCTACTTATCCAAAATATTTTTCAGTATGGATGACTATTCATAATTATTAAAAATCAATACATAAAATTTCTTTGGATATCAAGAATTGTTTTGCAACATTTGTTAAGTTGTCATTTATTTTATTTATACTATATTTTTTTTAGTTGAGGTTTTTTTTAACTTGAGCAGAAAATTTGACAATGAGCAATTTATACAATTTTCTGCTTGACAATTTAAAATAAAAACTTTAAAAATTCAAATTCTTTTTGAAGCAATCGTCTAATTAAAATCGTTCATTTTTCAGGCAATTACTTTTACACAGATACGAGATCTTTTTTTTTTCAAAGTGTGGACTGAACAAAGGTTGGGATCTAGATAGATTTTGCGAAGTTAATGAAAGCAGATTGACACTAGCTTGTACTAGCAGTTTGATGCATATGAATGCATAGTTTTAATATGCTTTTGATTTCATAAAAAAATGATGATTTATCACAAATTATCTTTCATTGTTGCAACTGTTTTCAAATCATAAGCATGTTAAAACTATGTATTCATATGCATTAGCGCCAAATTGTTGTCAAGCTTGATTCTTTTTTTAAATTGGGTTAGTATTTTTTTTTTTTTTAAGTTATATTTTATTACAAAGCAAACTTTTAAAGGAAGCAGTTTTCGTAGATAGTGAACTGCAAGATCAAGAAGACAATAAACATGGTGGGAGAGGGGTGGAAAATAACAAGAAAATAGCCTTAATTGATCAGTCAAAAAGAGATCAACAATATGTCCAAAATCTATGCACAACATATGAAAATCATCGTTAGACTGTTTGCTAAGCAGCCAAAAAACTTATATTGCTGATCTCTGGAAATGAGATTACATGGACGAAAAATAGTCAGATTAGGGCATTCGGTAAATGTTCTACCAAGGATAATTTGTTGCTTTGTTTATATAACACTGTGTAAAAAAAAAAAAAAAAAAAAAAAAAAAAAAAAGTAAAAGAACACTTGAGTTTTTAAATTTACTTAATTGTGATTTGTATTTATGGTCCATTTTTTTTTTAAGTTAATATTTATCTTTTTGTTGGGAAGAAAAGAATAAATTACTATTACAATTAATTTGTTGGAAAATGAACTTGGCTAACCATGATTTATAAATAATATAGGATAGCTGTGAAAAATTAAACTCATTGGACCCTTCAGTTATAGATAAGCTGAGAAAGCATTACTATTTTATTGTTTTTTTTTTTCAAAGAAAAAGATATTTCTTAATTTTAAAATGTTTTTTAAGTATTTAAAGGAATACCTTTAAATAATTTTAAAAATGGCTAATCAATAACATTTAGAAAAAAAGGTAAAATCATCAAAGAGATTATTATATTATTTTATATATATACTTAATGTTAGTACTGTAAAAAAAAATCTAATTCTATGGATTTAAAGTTATATAAGTCTGTATGTTTACTAACATTTTATCTGTACACTGTACAAAAAAAAGATGTAAATACACTAAACTAGTTTTTGTAAAACTACAGAAATCTGTAACTTTACATTAGAATCTACTAAAATTACAAAGATCTTACTAAAATTTTATCTGGAACCCAGGTTGCAGTTACAGGAAAAGTTTTAGGTATCCCAGTTTCTTAAATTCTTAATAACCTTACAATTTTTTTGATTTACAGTGCAAACATGTATTTCTTATATGAATTTTTGTTCCCGTTGTTACATTAAAAATTCTAGGAATTCCTGTTTCCTAGAAAAATTTTAGTAACTTTGATCTTTTTACAATGTCAAACTCAAACAATCTTAAAAATACAAAACATCACAGTACCTAAAGACAAGCAGACCTAAAAGCTTAACACTTTGTGATGTGAAAGAAACATTACCTGAGAATTTGAAAAATAAAAGATTCTACAATTTCAAAGGTCCAAATACAAGAAGGCTAACACATGTGTCATGTCAAACTATATATATATATCTATATAAAAAAATTATAAAGTCTTTAATTTCAAGAAGTGGCAACATTATCAAAAGTGCATGTTGCTAACTGCTTAGCTAGTAGTCAAATATGGTGCAAAAACAAACTTTTTTTTTTTTTTTTTTTTTTTTTTTTTGTAGACAAAATTATAAAAATTTCATCCTAAAGTTGGAATCTGAACTTCTACTTTATGTTACAAAATTAGGTGTAGAAGATTGGATATTCCAGCAAAATGGAGCAGCTATTACATAGCTATGAATGTTAAAAATTAGTTCCAAACAAATAAAGCTTAATTTTTTGTCATGTCCAGCTAAAAGTCTTGATCTGAACTTATTTGAAAATATATGGGTGGTATTACTTCATCCTGTATAGTATGGGGAAAACAGAATACTTTAATCTATACCTATATTATAAAGAAGTAAAGGTTGTTTATTTGTAGAGGCTAATCTCTGGAACTACCAAACAAATTTCTAAAATAATGGTACCAAAATGATAGTGTTTGTCGCGATTCAAACATAGACTGCATCTTATGTCGATGCTGCTTATTCAGAGAGAGTGTAAGAGCAAAAAACATTCTAAAAATGCAATTTTTGTGTTACTAAAGGGTCTAAAAATATGAAATTTGGCATGTTAATTACTCATAATATATAAATGATCTCTAGGAATGCTTGCTAAAAAAATATGAAAGTTAAAAAGACTGAAAATATGCAAAAAGTGTTCTAAAAATGTTAAAAAAAGAATTTTTAAACAATCTCAGGAAGTAATAAACTGATTTTAAAAATAATGATGTAAAAATGATGGTGACTGTCCTTGCTCCAATGTAGGCTATATTTTATGTCAATATCATCACTCCATAGGTGGTGCAGAAGGAAAAAATTTTGTGACTTTTATGTTCCAGAAGGATCTAGAAACATAAAATTTGGCATGTTAATTATTTATGAGATATAAATGATCCTAAGAGTATTTTCTAAAAAATATGAAATTTAAAAAGTGAGAAAAGTGTTCTATAAAACATTCTAAATTGTGATTACTAAGCAACCTCAGTAAGTAATGAACCAATTTCAAAAGTAATGAAGTCAAAATTATGGTGTCAGTCCCAGTTCCAACATAGGTTACACCTTATGTCAGTGTCACTACCCCATAGAGGGTGCAGGAGTAAAAAAACCTTTCTAAAAGTGCGACTATTGTGTTATTGAACGACCTAGAAACATAAAATTTGGCATGTTAATTACTTATATAAAATAATTTCTAAGTACAGTTTCTAAAAAAAATATGATATTTTAAAAAAGTGAAAATGTGCGTAAAGCAATCTAAAAATGTTGTAAATTGAGATTTTTAAGCAATCTCGGGCAGTAATGAACCAATTAAAAAAAATATTATGGTGACAGTCCTTGCTCAAACTTAAGCTATATCTAATTTCAGTGTCACTACCCGAGAGGGAGTGCAGGAGCAAAAAAGTTCTAAAATATGATTTTTGTGGGTACTTACGTATTAATGCCACCGCAGCAGGACTTGTGTTAATGCGCCTATAAAGAGTAATCTTGTTGTTCGCACATACAGAAAGATAATGCTTTAAAAACTTAGCCAAAAAAAAAAAAAAAAAAAAAAAAAAAAAAAAAAAAAAAAAAGCACTAAAAAGCATTAAACAGCACTAAAACATTAAAAAATGGCACCAAAAATCAGCAAAAAACAAGGCAACAAGGAATCCAAAAGATAACTGCGGTGGCATTAATACGTAAGTACCCTTTTGTGTTACTAAATGGCTTCGAAATATAAGTTTAGCATGTAGCTACTTATAAGATATAAATGATCTCTTAATAACATTTCCTCATAAATTAAAAATTTAAAAATAGTGAAAATGCACGAAAATCTTTCTAAAAATAATCTAGATGGCGGTTTGTAAGCAATATCATCAAGTATCAAATTGATTTCAAAAATAAATTGGCAGTGATAGAACCTGTTAAAAGATAACAAACATAAAGCATATTTTATCACAGTGAAACTATCTACTGAGGGTCGCAGGAGCAAAAAAAGCATTCTAAATGAGAAATTTGATTGTACTGAAGAGTCTAGAAACTTTAAATATGACATGTTAGTTTTTATGAAATATAAATGTCCTCTAAGAACAGTCTGGTGTAAATTTGAAATTTAAAAGTTGTGAAACGAAGAGAAAGAGTGAAAAGCATTCTAAAACAGGGTTCCCAGCATCATGGAAAGTCATGGAATTTCAAAGTAGTCAGGGAAAGTCATGGATATTTGAAAATATATCTGAAAAGTCAGGGAATTTACAAAGATTTTCTAAAAAGTCATGGAAAAATGTTGAAGAAAAAATGAAAAATGACGTGAAAGTCATCAAGTAGTCTCTAGAAAAAATCTCAAAATTCATCAAAAAGTAAAAAAAAAAAAAAAAAAAAAAAAAACTTATGTATGAGGACGGGATTTCAAAACTCAGCATGGCCAGAAAATTAAATTTTGGGAAATTGTGAAAGACTTCTGACTGCATTTGTTGGTTTTCTTTGTAAGCCAAGATTTTATAATGGCAGAGATACATGGGAAATAATTTTTTTTACAGATCAATGTGTTTTTTGTTGCAAGTTTATTAATATAATAAATTGATTAATATATATATTTTTAACTTACAATTTTATATATAGTGTTTTATTCACAGTTCAAGTTCTTAATATTGCTTAGTCTATATTGTTTTCATTTTGATATTTTTTTATCTTTTTACTTTTGTGTTTTAGATTAATGATGTAAGAATTATATTGGATAATAAAACAAGAAGATCAAAAGGAATTGCATATGTGGAGTTTCAGGATACTTTTTCTGTGTCACTTGTAAGTTTATTTTTATGCATGCATAATAATATGTTTTACGTATTTCTCGATGTAACATATAAGGTACTAGTCAGAATTTTAATATCTTCTTGCCATTGAAATCTTATTGTTTGTCATTTAAAAGTATAGTAGATGGTTTTTGTCAAAACTTCATGGGTTTTTGAGTAATGAATGTATTACTGCATAAATTATAGAAAAATTATGCTAGCAAGTAACCAAAAGTAGAAATCTACAAGGTCACAGCTCTGTGTGAAAAGTAAAGTGCATCTTAAAAATTTTTTTATCTTCAGCATTATTAATTAATTTGTAAAATAGACGCATGACAAAATCCATATAAAACTCACACTCAATCACAATTTTAGTAATAATAATAGTGTGTATCTTCATTCTGTGATGAATTTTTTTATTATTATTAATACGATACAAACAAAGCTCAAAAACTGTCCCCCCCCCCCTTTTTTTTTTAAAGGAAAAAAAATCCTTTTTTAATCTTTTTTGTCTGACTTTTAATGACAAAAACAATATAAAGAAAATTATTAATGTAAAAAAAATACTGCAAAAAGAAAAAAACTAAAAATTAATCAAACATCAAAATGAACTGTAGTGCTCTAAAACATTAAAATTTGAATTTATTCACGAGTGTCAAAAAGTAGTTGCAAAACATGAAAAAATGCTAAAAATCATCAAAAATCATGGAGGATAAAATTTATCAGTAGCTAAAAGTTTCAAACAGAATTCCTTTCATGAATGTAAAAAAAAAAAAAAAAAAAAAAAAAACTCATGAAATACACACTAAGGATCTGCATGGGTTGATTTCCTTTAATGACATTCAAGCTTTTTTTCTGAAGACTCGGGCCAGGCCAAACTTGTTCTTCTGCATGAAGTCAGGTCGCTTTCATTCTTAATAGTCTTCACGGACCAAAATAATCAGTTCCAGTTTAATTATCCCGTATGAAAATCGTTTTCTCAACATGGCCAAGTCTGTTCAAAAATAAATCGGTAAAATTTGGCTTGGTCCAAAAATTTTTCTAAAAAGGGTATACTTTTAAGTCGTCATTATTCTAAAATTAAACATTTGAATTTATTCTTTTTATTTAAAGAATCGTAGATATATAGGCTTAATAAATTAGAGTTAAACACATAAGGAAAAAAAAAACTGCCCATGATCGAATTTTCTTTGAAACTGGAAATTACTTTTAAACTTCTTTGAAATTGTTCACCTATGCAATATGAATACAGAAAAAAATATATTAAACATTTACACCTGCTAAAAAGGGAACATATTTTTTTTCTTTCCATTACGATTCCGTCTTAGTCTTAGAAGATTTTACTTTTATCCTATACCTTTTTTTAGATTTTTATATCTTCACTAGCTGACCCGCCCGGCGTTGCCCGGGTCCGTAATAATAATCTTAAACGAACTTGAAATTTTTATGATTTTATCTTTAACTCGAAATATGTGTAAATACACTATTAAAAACTTGACCTTTTTGCTGCATCGTCAGTCCACCGCTTTTATAGAAAATGATTACTTCAGCCTATTATGAAGCATTTTCATAGGTCAAAAGAGAGATATTCTATAAAAGCGGGGGAGTGATGATGCAGCAAAAGGGTAAAATTTTTTACAGTGTACATTTTATTAAATACGTGCCCCCTGACTGTGTCAAAAATTGGTTTAAAAAAAAGTAATATTTAGCTGCAAAAGTACCCAAAATGATTGCAATGGGAAACGCAGGAGGGAATATGTGTCCAACGATTGCATGATTTTCGTGTTAAACTGTTGATATTTATCTTTAAAATTACTGTTAAGTAACTTAACTAAATACTTTTTTCACATAGATATCCCAAGTGAAATATTTTGAATTTCAAACTGATTATATCACTCTTAAATCCGACTATACCGTGAATGAAATTGATTCTCGATGATTAGCTAAAAGGTTGGTATATAGTATTATAATTTCAGAGCCATTTTACAAAAATAGGTGCATATTTTTTATCAAACATGCGTAATGTTCATTCTGTGAACAAAATCCTAACCGTAATCTAATTGTATTGTAATCATAACTTGTCTGTAACCTAGCTGTATCTTAACAGTAACCTAACTGTAACATAAATATACCATAAATGTAACCTGGCCGTCACCTTATCGTAACCTACCCATAATCTAACCACAACCTAACCGCAACTTAACCTTAACCTAACAGTAACTTAACCATGACCTAACTGTAACCTAACTGGAAAATAAATATGACATAAGGCTCACCGGAACGTAATTGCAACCTAACTGTTACCTAACCGTAACCAAGTTCTAATTTAACACTAACTATAAACGAAATATCTTAACCATCTCGCGCTAAGTACTTAGTTTCAATTTCCACCGCTATGGAGCGCATTATGTTTTGTAGAACAGTAGAACATCCGAATTTTAGGTTCAGATTGGATTCATGTTCATGGAAATTATTTTGTCTTCTTCAGATACGGTTATGGTTGTTTGGAATACTTTTGTACAGTTTAGATTCGGTTCAATTCAGATTTCGTGGGGTTTTTTTCCTTCAAATGAGATTTTTAAGTTCGGTTCGGGTTGTACTTCCATGGAAATTATTTTACCTAGTTCCAATGAGGTTATACTTCACTGAAATATTTTTGTTAGGTTCAAATTAGGTTTGGTTCAAATTACGGAATTTATTTTTTTTTACAAATTTTCTGGTTCGGATTGGGTTTATGCCCATGGAAATTATATTGTCTTGTTCATATCTGGTTATAGTTATTTGGAATATTTTCGTCGGATTCAGATTTGGTTCGATTCAGATTTCAGGTATTTTTTCAAATTCATTTTTAAGTTTCTGGTCAGATTCATATCCAGAGAAATTATTTTGTCTTGCTCGGATCCGGTTTTGGGTCTTTGGAATATTTTTTCGGGTTCAGATGTCATTCAATTCAGATTTCGGTTTTTTTAATGGAATTTTCAGGTTCAGGTTGGGTTGCTCATCAACGAAAATTATTCTGCATTGTTTGAATAAGGATATGCTTCTCTGGAATATTTATGTCAGATTCAGATTTAGTTCAGTTTTTTTAGGTTCGGATTGGGTTCATGTTCATGGAAATTTTTTGTCTTGTTCAGATCCGGGTATGGTTCTGTGAAATATTTTTGTCAGGTTCATATTTGGTTCGATTCTAATTTCAGGTATTTTTTTCAAACGGAATTTTCGGTTCGGATCGGGTTCATATCCACGGAAATTATTTTCTCTTATTCGAATCCGGTTATGGTTCTTTTGAATATTTTTATCGGATTCAGATGTAGTTTGCATAAAATTTCAGGTTTTTTTTCAAATGGAATTTTTTAGGTTCGAATCAGGTTTATGTTCGCGGAAATTATTTTGTCTTACTCTTATCGGGTTATAGTTCTTTGGAATATTTTTATCAATTTCAGGCTTCGTTCTGGTCATTTTTCGGGTTTTTTCAAAGAAAATTTTTAGGTTTGGGTCGGGTTGCATATACACGAACATTATTTTTCCTTGATCGGATTGGGGTATGCTTCATTTGAATATTTTTGTGGGATTCAGATTTGATTCGGGTCAGATATCAAATCCATAGTTTTTTTTTTCAAATGGAATTTTTAGGTTCTGGTCGGGTATATGCTCATGGAATTTTTGTCTTGCTTGGATCGGAGTATAGTCTCTTTTATTCTGGTTGGGATCGGGTTATGTGTTAATATGCCTAAACATTATGTTTTGCTATATAATTTTTTTTGCTATTTGATAATTTATTGCTGTGTATGAATCGTCTGCCTATTCGATCAATTGTATGTCAAACAGCTATTTCATTTTTGTTTTAAAAACAAATTAAAGTCTTAATAAAATTTTAACTTAAATAAAATGCATTCAAATTTAATCAATGATTAAAAAAACTGCTAAAAAAGCCTCATATAAGCCTCATACTTATATAAAATGCATTCAAATTTAATCAATGATTTAAAAAAACTGCTAAAAAAGCTTCATATATACATATACATATATTTACTGCGTTATAGCTAACCACATATACATTCTAATGTATGAAGTACCAACGATCTGACGTAACAGCTGTGTTCAAAAATCTTAAGTTAAACTGACATTTTGCCAGTCTTTAAATTTTAAAGGTCTTTGGGGGAAAAAAAACCAGTCACTTTTGAAATGTCAAAATCTTAAATTGGTTTCTTTCATAGAGTAAAAAGAAATTAATAGTGTGGAAGTATCTCTGGAGGTGATGCTAAAAATGTAACCCTGCATTAAGTCCAATTAAGTACCAACAGAAGTACGTGCTTTGACACACCTATCGGTTGAAACAGGTTTAAACCCGTATTTTTTTGCACTTGTTTCTTAAAAAGAACTAATCTATCGCTTCACCGGTAAAAATTTATTAATTATTTTATCATATGTGTTTTAAATATCAATATAGAAAATTATTTTAACGTTTTTCTTGAAAATATAACATTCTTTTGTTAATACATTAAAATCGTCTGCAGTCAGAAATCTATTTTTTAGATTAATATTTATTACTTAAGTTTTCATACATGATTTTAAAAGAATTTGATATTTAATTATTGTTAATTTTCCAATTTCCTTCATTTTAAAAGCGAACATTTATTTTAATAAATAATAATAGAACAAAGACCATTTTAAAAATTTGCTATTTCCTCTTAAAATATGCTTCAATTGTAATTCATTTCTTCAATTCGTCTTATAATACAAAATCCCTTCCACGTCCTTTTGTTTGGCACATTAAAATTTGAGCGATAAATGGTTTCATATTGCAAAACTTTTTTGAGGCTTACTTCACCTCCACATATCTCATTCCTCTATGGGTTTCTTTAATTCTGTCTCAGCTTTCTTATTACTTCTGCGAAAATTTTTACACAACCAACCAACCGTAAACAAACGAAAGAGAAAAAAATTGGAAAAAGTTGATTTTTTATGAGAGTGACCTCTCGATTTTAATTAATTACTCAGTTAATAATTGGAATTTCGAAATTCTGAAGCTCAGGTGCATCAGGAGAGATTTAGGGCTACTCTCAAAAAAATTTTGAGCTTCGTACATGCTGTAGATTTTGCTAGCCATCGCAGACACACACACAGACATACAGACAGAGCGTTTTGTTCTTTTATTAATATAGATTACATGGAATATGAATTAATAATGCTAATAATAACGGAAACATTTACATACACCAAACAAAGATTCATCAAAAGCATAAATATCACAGACTACATTCTTTTGCATAAATGAAGATTATAAACATGAAAAAAAAAAAAAGACTAAGATAAGTTTTTTCGATCAAAACTTTTTCTTAAGAATAAAGATCAATGTTCTATAGAAACTTACTTGAGCCAAGCCAGGCCGGGTTCGGGCCGAAATTTTAACTTTTTCCCGGACCAGGCTGGGTTGAGCTCGGGCCTTATTTTTAGCTATTATATTGAGCCACTAAATTTTTTTCTGCAGTCCGGGTTTGGGGCAAAATTTTCACTTTAATAATGGGCTGGGCCAATGTTTTTTTTTTTTTTTTTTTTTTTTTTGTTCAGGCCAAAACAAATTTTTTAATGGATCTAGCTGGGCTTGGGCCTGGAAATCTCTGCTCATGCAGCCCTTTAACACACACACACACAAAGGAGAAGAAGAAGAACCCTAAATATAGCCTTAAAAATTCACAAATCCTTGTAAAAAATTTGCAGTAAAATCTATCGAAAAGCGGACACCATTTATTGGGCTAAAAAATTGAAACTGGATTCATTTCATGAATGCCAAAAAATCACTGTAGAATGCAAAAACACTGTAAAAATTGCATAAAAGAATCATTAAAAATTCAAAAATTGCTGCGCAAATTCTGAATAAATCTGATTGAATAGAGAGTAACATTTAGGCTACATTAAGGCAATTTTAGCTAAAAAATTAAGATTAGTATCCTTTTGCTAATGTGGAAAAATTACTACAAATCACATAAAAAATTAAATTTAAAAAAATCTAATCAAAAGATCCAAAAACTAGTTTCAAGCTGTTTAATTTTAGATGTACAGGTACCATCTTGTCGAATCTTTTAGCTCTATGCTTTACTTTTATAATATTTGCTTTTGTTGCCAATGCTTTTTGTTTATGCCCTGCTATCAAATGAAATCTTAAATACAAGTTTTTACATTTTTTTCCCTTGTTTTAACGTAGAATTTTTTTAAAAAAAAGTATTTAAATTATAAAAACGATTTCTTTTTTTGATTTATGTTTTGGTGATTGTGTTGTTGAAATGATTTATGTTTTGGTTAACCTGAGTATAATTTGCTTTTTTTTTTAATGAAAAGGATTTTTTATAAAGCAATAAAAATTTTGTAGTAACTCAAGATCTAATGTATGTATTTTCATTAAACATCATATTTAACTAGGCCTTAGTAGCCCAGAAGTTAAAGTGTTAAATTCAGAATTAATTAAGGAAAGCTGAAAGTTTTTAATCTCTTCAGTTTAGTATTCGAAAGAATGTACTATGTTTCTCCCTCGTATTAAGTGTA
The DNA here is from genome assembly GCA_964019185.1 of Maratus speculifer. Taxonomy (NCBI): domain Eukaryota; kingdom Metazoa; phylum Arthropoda; class Arachnida; order Araneae; family Salticidae; genus Maratus; species Maratus speculifer. Next base: position 111,775,609 of record OZ025300.1, read on the forward strand.
CATTAGAAAATATGTATAGATTTAGTCAAACACATATTTAAAAATATGCCATAACAATACTTAGCTGCCAACTCTTCTGATTTTCTCAGAATTCTTCTGAAAAACCGGCATGTTTTCCGATTTTACACACGTAATGCATTTACTTCCACTTTTTTGTCATTCCTTACGCTTTTTTTACGCTTTAACAGAAAGTTTGTTGTATCTTTAACAGAATCCAACGTTTTGTTGTTCTTTCTGATTTTCTCCTAGCGATCGGACCGAGCCAGTTGTACTGCGCGGAGAGAATCCTGGTTAGGGGAGAATGTTGCTCATGACGTCATGGTGCGTTAGAGAAAGGAGTTGGAGAAAAATTTATCTGTTTCTACAAAGGGTAATTCTCGTCCGAAATTTCCAAAAATTTAAGGCATCCTCTACCGAAAATTTGAAATTCGGTTATCAGTTCCGTATAGTTGCCAACTTGTACGGTTTGGGGCGCGGAGAAGTGCAAATTTCGTGAAAGGATCGCCAAAAAAGCACACATTTCATCAATATTTCATGGAAAAACGATGATTTCGTCAATGTTTTTGTCAACGAACTTTGTCAAAAGATCACTGAAAAATGCGAATTTCTTGTGCGGATTGCGGAAAAAATAGCAATTTTACCAAATATCGCAGATAAAACGCTGATTTCGTCTAAAGACGCCGATTTCATTAAAAGATCACGGAAAAAAATGCCATTTTTGATCAAATATAACTTAAAATTATTTTGTCAAAAGGCCATTGAAAAAAAAAATGCCGATTTCACCAAAAGATCACAAAAAAAACCCCGCCTATTTTGCTAAAAGATTGAAGGGATAAAACACCATTTTCAAGAAAATATCGCGTAAAACTGCAAATTTTGTCTAAAGATCGTGGAAAAAACGCTGATTTCTTAAAATAAACAGGAAAACGCTGATTTCATCAAAAGATCTCAGGAAAAAAACCCCTCCGATTTCGTAAAAACGTCGCAGAAAAATCGCCAATTTCGACAAAAGATAGCAATAAATTGCCGATTTTGCTAAAATATCACAGATAAATCATTGATTTCGCCTGAAGATCGCATGAAAACGCCGATTTCGTCTGAAGATCGTGGATGCCCCGCCCCTCTTATTGCTAATTTTTTTTGCTTTACAGTGAAGAGAAAAATAGTTTCTGTCTCAATTGTTTTAAAGAAATAAATGTTGCGAAAAGTCAAAAGTTTTAAATGCATATAAAAGATACAAATTTTCAATATCCTGAAAAAAAAAAAAAAAATGTTTATTGAAGCTGCTATGAATATGATATCAAGATGATTTTTTCTACTAATTTTTTTAGTTATATAATTAAGTTTTAGTAATGTTATTCAAATGTTTTATTCATTTTTTTCCTATTGTGTAATTAAACAGTATATTTAGCAAACATTCAATGGTTCATGTGTTGTTGCTTTTGCTAAATTTGATAATTATTACTGAGTTACTTTAGCTTGAGTACTTTTCTGGCTGCTGGAATCTGATTTTCAAATTTATTATGCATTTTTATGAAATGTTTACTTAGATATTTTTCTTTACCTTATTAAGCAAGCAGTAAAGTTTTGTTACAGTGTTCTAGTAGGGTAAAATATGTTGGGATTCCTATAGAAAGGAATCTCTCTATTCTAAAAAAAAAAAAAAAAAAGTAACCAACCCTGTCACTGTCTCCGACAATGAACTTTATGTGACCTAGGGTATTTCTTTGGTGATAGTATAGAGAAATGTTTTTTAAATACGACAGTTTTTAAATTGAATAATTATTTTAAGAAATATTTAATGTTTAATTTGGACAAAATCATTGCATTAAAAAAAATTTATAGGTTCAAAAACTATAATAAGAATTTTAGCATTTCTAAATCAATTTATTCAATATTAAAAGTTCCTGGTGTGCAGACTGCATTTATTTATTTTTTTAATTTGACTCATATTTTGAGGATTTTTTTTCATTTTAAATTTAAATTTTCAGCATTTTGTGAGACATTTTTAAAGATATTTTTTAAAATGTTATTATTTTATATTGTTGCCAAATGATTAAAGAATAATTATTCTCTCAAATAAAAAAAAAAAAAAAAAAAAAAAAAAAAAAAAAAAAAAAAAAAACACACAAATATCACAAGTAGAAAAAAAATTTCAAATGAGAATTAAATAATTAAAAGTTAAAAGCGGCAAATATTGATAATTATGGTCATAAAACTATATTTATATGTAAATATTTTAAAAATATATATATTAAAATAATAAACTAATAAAAATGCATTAACCACTGTAAATGAAAAAAAAAAAAAAAAAAAAAAAAAAAAAGTTTTACTTAAAATAGCCAAACAATAATATTACAAACAGTTTACATGAAAAAATATATTTATGTGAGACCATGGATTAAAAGTAAAGAAAAGAGATAGATAAAAGTGCAGTATTCTGTAAAAAAGGTTTGCAATTTGCGGTATCGTTCAAATTTAAATGCCTTCATTCAGATCAAACAGAACAATCATGTGGAACAGGGAATGAATTCTCTGACAACAGCCACAAATCTCTGATCTCTCTATTCTGAAAAAAAAAGTAACACTGTCAGTGTCACTGTCACCAACAATAATTTTTTTTGTGACCTAGGGAATTTCTTCACTAATATTAAGAAAACTATTGCACATAAAATATGAAAATTGATGATAATATAGAGAAATGTTTGATAAAAACACTGATGTAGGCAGTTTTTAAATCAAATAATTACTTAAAGAGCAATTTAATGTTAAAGTTGGTCAAAACCATTCTACTAAAAAGTTTTTATTGGAGCAAGACCTGTACATAGGAATTTAAGCATTTTTAGATCATTTTATATATTAAAAGTTTCCTGTGTGCAGATTGTATTTATTTTTTTAATTTGACTCATTTTTTTGAGAATTTATTTCCATTTTAAGTTCAAATTTTCAACATTTTGAGATACTTTTTTTACATATTTTAGAAAAGGTTATTATTTTAAATTGATGTCAAATGATCAAAGAATAATTGTTCCCTGAAATTAATATATATATATAAATATATTTACACACAACTATCACAAGCAGAAAAAAAAATCAAGTGATAATTAAACAATTGCAAGTTAAAAGTGGGAAATATTAAATATTATGTGATAAAGCTATATTTATTTGTGAAAGAAAAAGAAAATATTAAAATAATGAATTTATTAAAATGCATTAATCAAGAGTAGAGTTGTATATGCAAATCTTCCTCGTACACAACTGCCGCCATCTCGTGGCGTAAATAGAAACTACGTAGAGACTGAACCGGAAAGATCGTGAAACGATGTGAACATGAGTGACGTTCAACATGAAATGAAAGGAAAGTATTGCCGGTGGGAAAAGATATTTTAGGGTATGATTAATGAAATTAATATCTACTATTATAAAATAAAAAGGAATAAATATATGTAATAAAGGTAACTGAGTTTAAAAGATTAATCCATGAGGCAGGTAAAGTAAATATGTGTACAGTGGCAAGTATATAGGAGTGCATATTCCTAACAATTGTGAGGGAGCTTTTGAACATGTGCAAGGTGTGCGCAGCTCACACCGCCTTTCTTGTGAACAGCTACCTGACCAAGGCCAGCATCCCAACGCTTCCGCAGCCGCCCTGCAGCCCAGATGTGGCTCCCCCGGACTTTCTTTTGTTTCCTCGCCTGAAAAGGCCGATGAAAGCCAGCATTTTGAGACGACAGAGGGGATCCAAGCAGCATGCACCGCGGCTCTCAAGTCTATTCCGGAGAATGCCTTCCATTACACCTTCAATGCTTGGAAATCGTGCTGGCAGCGCTGCATCGGCGCAGAAGGAGCCTATTTTGAAAGTTTTTAAAGAATTGCAATGATTGGCTCAATAAATTTTTTTAAATCGACTCAGTCCTATTACTTTCCGGACAAACCCTGTAGGATTACATTTTTAGCAACACTCCCAGGCACAAAGCTTCCTCTATTCTTTCTTTTTACTCTATGGCATGAGACATTTCATATTTTTAAATGATCTTTTAAATTATTGTTGCCAATTCTAAGGCAGCGGAAATGAAAAATATTTCCTTTCTAGTAGTAAAAGTATCTTCATGTAAATATTAAAAAGAGAGGGGAAAAAAACCCCTTTTAAATAATAAATAAATTCATTAATATACATTAAAAGTAGCAAGTAAATGAAATTACATCATATTTAAAATGACCAAGTATTATTGCAAAGCAGTTAAAATTTAAAAAGTATTTATTTAGATGATATATTTACTTTGTTTGGATATGATCTTTTTAACCATTGTTGTGAATTCTAAAACGACACAAATAACATTTCCATTCAAACAACTAAAGTATCAAAAAAAGAAAGAAAATTTCAATGAAAATTACATCAGATTTAAACAATACATTTAAAATGTCTTACTTAAAAAAATTTCTAATATTGCTGCTCAAAAAATACCAGGAAGCAAAGGCTCTGTGTTTTTCACTGTTTAAATGATCTTGTTTAATCAAACATGTAAGTAGCCAGTAGATATTTAACAGAAGCTGATGAGACCTGAAAATTCCCCAATCAAAAGGAAATGAATGCAAACCCATTTACAAGAAAATTGCCACTTAAAAAAAGAAGAAAAAAGATCAGTGTTTTGCAATCTTTTAACAGCTAGTCGACTTAGCATATTTTTAGAGTTTGTGGTGTCTCAACAGGGGTTGACAAGCATAATTTCTAGGGTGTGTAGAGTCCCCCACTAGTCAACAAATTTTATATATTTAATTTGCTCAATTAATATCTTCAAAGTAAATTTCTGTAATAGCCATCACTTTTCAGCGAGGAAATCTACTGTGGAAATTGTTTCAAATTAGCGGTAAAAGCAAAATATATAAATTGTTAATTATTGCCAATTGCACCCAAGATACTTATTTTAAAATTTGTTATTGCATAGAAGAGCAACTTTGTATGAGAGAAATTTAATAATTACTGTCCCTGGTGTATGTAAAAATATTTATACTGTTATGGTACTGTTGTGAAATATCAAATAACAATGTCTTAGATGCCTATATGCTCAGTTTCAGAACTGTAGCTGCTATATTCAGATAAATTTGGAGGGAGGAATGAAAGGTAGGGAATGGGGATGAAAGGCAGATTTTTAGCTTATGGGACTAGATTTGTGACAGTATAACTATTGTCGTTTGGACTCGGTCCTTTGGATCATAGTGATGTAGCCACATCTTATCTACTGTCACAAATGTCGCCCCATAAGCTACATACCATCATTTCATCCTCAACCTTCCCCCCTCCTATTTAAAAGCTCCCTCCCAAAAAAAAAAAAAAAAAAAAAAAAACTTTAAAACTTTGTTTTTTTCTAAACCTGTGTTTATATACAGGCCTCGCAGCATTCCTATATTTCCTATAATTCCTATAAATTTCAAAAAATTCCTATTTTTCCTACATTTCCTATTTTTTCCTATATTTTTCATCCCTCCAACCAGGCATGAAATTTTTCCGCGGATCCGCGATTTTCCTCTTTTTTATCATTTTCCGATTTTTTTACATCCTCAAAAGATCATGGAAAAACGGAAATTTCGTCGAAAGATCGTGTAAAAAAATACAATTTTCGTTGAAAAGTCTCAAAAAAATGCTATTTTCGTCTAAAGATCGTGAATAAATGTTATTTTCATAAGAAAAAAACTGAAATTTTTGTTGGAAGATCGCGAGAAAAACGTGATTTTTATCCAAAGATCGCGAGCAAAATGCGATTCTCGTCAAAAGATCGCGAGAAAAAACGCGATTTTCATCTAAAGATCGCGAATAAATACTATTTTCATCAAAAGATACAGAGAAAAATGCAATTTTCATCAAAAAGTCGTGGAAAAAAAAAACTCAATTTTATTCATAAGATCGCGGGGAAAACGCGATTTTCCTCTAAAGATTGCGAGAATAAAGCTATTTTCGCCAAAAGATCGCGAAAAAAAAAAAATTATTTTCGTCAGTGAGATCGCGGAAAAAACACTATTTTCGTCTAAAGATCACGGAAAAACATAGTTTTTGATAGTTTGATACTGACGTATCAAAGTCTAACACTAATTTACACTAGCAGAGCACGATTCAAAGATCGTCACGCAGGTGGAAGAAAGCTGGTTAAGTTTTAACTAGGCTCTAACTCAAAAAATACATTTAATTTAAATTGTTATAAAAGAATGTTAAACTGTATTTATTCTATAAAAATGGAAGTAAAGTTAAATATTCAGAAATAAAGATAACAAGTTTTAAAAACAAACAAACTTTTATTTAAAATAAAAATATAAGTATGTTTACATATTATGCAGATCTTTAACAAAAAAAAAGGCAATATCAATTTCTTCTTAACACAAATATCTATAATCTAATTCATATTTAAACGATCTTTTAAATTTACATTTGTTTATAGGTGAAGGGATAAACTGGAACAACGGCCATATTCACATTAACTTTAATCTCAATTCAATTTATTAAATATTTAGAAAAACCATGAAAAAGCTTAAAGTTATCTTAAATAATTAAAAATGTAAAACCAATTAAATTTCTAAATATCGTAATGACAAAAATTATATCTAATGATACCAACCGCCGGAAAAATGGAACCTTTTAAAAAGACGATTTGAACAATTCACATTTCCACTGCGAAGCACTTGTTATGTCCTCATATATCAAGAGATGACTCACAATCCAAGAAAACCCAGAAACGTTCATTCTCAAGGAACATGCCGTAAAAATTCATCGGCTACTGACAATAGCTTCTAGCAGATAAATGGGCTAGTCAACAAAAAGCGTCACACCTTCATAAATAATGGAGATCACTTCTTTTACTCAGGGATCCACAGCTTACATACATGAAGAAAGAAAACGGAACAGCTTCTCATATTTAACCAACTACCTGGCAAAGCAATTAAAATGTACGGCACAGAAAGACGAAACAAAAACGAAAAACTGAAGTTCACTCAAATGACCGCGGTATATATACACACTATCGACATCCACGTGCCTTCCTTTCTCCCATCTAGAACAATCTGCCAAGTGACGTAACTCTGACAGACGCAGAAGCTGAAAACTCGACCTAGGCAACTTACGCCATCTACCGGTCGTTAAATGTACTTCCTCAGTCTAGTGGAGAGTTTAGCCAAAAGACGTACGATTAAAAATAAACAAGCATATGTCCGGTCATCTAAAAGTTATTTCAAGCGAATAGAAAGAAAATAAAGTTTATTGGAAAAAGGTAATAGCTTAATTTAGAACTGATTTAATTAATATGTATTATATATTTCAAATAAATAAAAATGGAATTAATTTATTAATGATGTATTTATGAAAGACTTTAATAAAGCTATTACATTACATTTAATAAAAGAGGCTTTAATAAAGGATAATGTTAATGAAGTTTTATAATTTCGATAATAAATATAATTTGAATAAATATAATTTTAAAAAATATAATTTGAAAATACAATTAAATGAAAGCTTTATATTTAATTTCAATTATTGATTAAATTAAACAAAACTTTAAGTTTAGATTTAACTTTTAATAAATGATAAATGAACTTTAACCTTTACTTTAAATTATCATTTAACCCTTAGTATCAAGCAGAAATATTAAAAAGGAGATGAAAGTGATAAGAACTGTTAGTATCCCACTGATGTTAAATCCTGTCAGTTTTCGTCCAAATATCGCGAAAAAAGGGCGATTTTCGTCTAAAGATCGCGAATAAATTTTATTTTCATCAAAAGATGGCGAGAAAAGCGCAAGTTTCATCAAAAAGTCATGAAGAAAAACCTCAATTTTGTTCAAAAGATCGCGAGAAAAACGTGATTTTCGTCAATAGATCGCCGAAAAAACGCGATTTTCGTCAAAAGATCGCAAAAAACACGTGATTTTTGTCTAAAGATCGCGAAAAAAAATTCATATTTTATCAAAGAATTTTTAAAAAACTTTTATGTTAAAAGATCACAAGAAAGGTTGGATTTTCCTCTAACAAGGGCACCACCAAACATGGTGCTCACAGATTTCGATGATTTCCAAGTATGTTGTAGGGGTCATACCACTAATTATTCTGATGAAAAGGCTTCTTCAAATGGACCTTGGTTTTTGAGAAATTGGGGGTCAAAGTTCAGCATATATTTCAAATACTTATTAGTACGTGCACCGAATCTGTGGCGTCGTAATAACGTACGAGCCTGCAAGTCGAAAGGTTGCGGGTTCGAATCAGTCATCGGCATTTATTTGTTTTATTTATTTATTTATTTTTGTATTTTTACACATTATAAATTTTAAGTATTTTTATTACAAAATTGCTACAGCTTTTGATATTTTCTTAATAAATTACATTTACATTTTTAAATTATTTTATGGAATTTTTTTTTTTTTTTTTTTTTTTTTTTTTTTGCAATTTTTTAACGAATATTTCTATTGACAAAACTACAAAACTAATTTACACCTAGAACTTTTTTATTAATTATTAATTATTATTTGTGTTTTTTATTTTAAGCACAATCCTGAAATAATGATTTTTCTTTTCCTATTGCTTTTTTATTTTATAGCATTTTAAATGAAAACTTGCCTTTTTTTGTATATGTATAAATAAATCCAAGTTTTCAATTTTCCAATTTTCTGTAAATACATTTATCTCCAAAGTTCAACAACAACATAAGTTATCGTTTGCACATATAAGAAATGACAGATTATATCTATTTTTATAACAAATCAAAACACTCTTTCCGTAATTCAACTGAAGTACAAAAATCGTCTGTTTAATGAGATAAAATTTATTAATACATATAAAAATACTTTTTTTAAAAGTCTGCTTTCCTCCGTCATTATCAGAATAAATGAAGGAAATATTATGAAATAAAATTATTATTATTATTATTATTATTATTATTATTATTATTATTATTATTTTTTACTTTTAATAGATTTTTAAACATATTTATCACGAATTAAGTATTTTAGTAATATAAATTATATTAAATGCAGTATTAAATTATCTAAAAATCCAAGCACAATATTGTGTAATACACATTTGAAAAGAAAAAAAGTGACTGATTAATCTAAAAATATTAATATTTAAAGTAGTGGAGATTTTAAAATATAGAAATTTTCTTACACTTTTTCAAAATTTTAATTAAATACAAATTTTTATTTATTTATTTCTTGCAAAATGTATTTTTAGTTGAAACCTGAAGTGCAGTCAGTTCACTATATTTTTAAAAAATAATAATAAAAAAATGTTGACAAAGTAAACTGTCCGTAATATTAAAAGGTTCAAAGCTGTAGGATTTTCGATTCTGCTTATAATTTGCGAAGAAAAAACATAAAAATAAGTAAAAGGCTGAGGACTGATTCAAACCCGCAACCTTTCGATTTGCAGGCTCGGACGTTACCACGACACCACGGATTCACATGCGGCGCTCATACTAATAAGTATTTGAAATATACGCTGAACTTTGACCCCCAATTTCTCAAAAACCAAGGCCCATTTGAAGAAACCTTTTCAGCAGAATAATTAGTGGTATGACCCCTACAACATACTTCGAAATCATCAAAATCTGTGAGCACCATGTTTGGTGGTGCCATTGTAAGTATTGAAGGGAAAATGCAAATTCCATTAAAGTATTACAGAAAAAAAGAAAAAAAAATCCCTGGGAATACCATTGGAAAAAAGTATAATTAATCTAGGGAAGAATTTCCCCACTCCCTCTTCTCTGCTGCAACATTTCATAAAACTTGCTGTAAATTTCAGGGTTTTTTTAAGAACTTTGAATTGCTCTTGCTATAGAAATTCATTTCATATAAATTTATTACAAAAAAATCATTTATAACCTTTATTTCAATTATGTTTTTTTTTTTTTTTTTTTTTTTTTTGATAAATGCAAATTTTGTAAGTGATAATGATTCAGAAAATAATTGTAAAAAATGTTGAATATTGCAGGGGGAGGGGGGGGGGGGGGGTTCAACTCCTGAAACCAGTAGTATTTTAATCCTGAAGTGTGTTAAAAATTTCTGAAATAGTCTGGAATGAACTTTAAATAGTCTACTTATGTTATTTACTTATAGTTTTTACAATGTTGATGTCTTTTTTGAACATATGTTAATGTATTAAAACATGTATTGGTGTATTTATGTATAAATAAAATTTCCTATAAAATTCCTATATTTTCTTCAAAAAAATTCCTATATTTCCTATAATATTTTTGAAGAAAGTCACTTCTAGGCCTGTAATATAGCAGTTACCATTCTGAAATTGAGTACATATGCATTTAAGACATTAGGCTTTTGTAATCCATATATTAACCATCACAATACAAATATTTTTAATACACTAGGGCAATAATTATTGAACCACCCGCATATATTATTCTTATCCTCTCAAATATTGCCAGAGCAGCAGGCAATATTCTTTTTAATGAAATTTCAAAGTAAATGTATCAATAAGTTTCTTTAGGTTAGTACAAAAACAAACATAGAATAATGTGCTTGTGCCTAAAGTATGAATCTAAAACCAGTTTTGAACATAGCACTATGTATGTATGGAAAGAAGATTTTAATTCTAAGATTAAGATTACTCAAAATCAGTTTGGCATATTTTTGGATAGTATTATGAATTTTGTATTTAATTTATTTTTTCTTTCTTCAACAGGCTGTCAATTTATCTGGCAAGAAATTACTCGGTATTCCCATTATTGTTCAGCTGACACAAGCTGAAAAAAACAGAAGTGCTGTAAGCACTATGAACATCCAAAGAGGAAATGTTGGTCCTATGAAACTGTATGTGGGATCATTACATTATAATGTTACAGAAGAAATGCTTAAAGGCATTTTTGAGCCTTTTGGAAAAGTAAGTACTGGATTAATTTTTGTATTATTAAGTCAAATAATTGCCTTATTACATGAAGTGCACTTGAAATTTGAATTTCTACTGTAAAGAATACTGAACTTTAAGCATTTGTTTGATTAATTATCTTTTAATCTATGGTTAATTTTTTTTCCATTTTTTAAATTGGTGTATTTTGCCAGTGACTGCCCTTCTCATCAGACTAGATATACAAGAATTATTTTTAAATAATTTTTCTTTGCTGTTTTTTATTAATTATTTACATTTTATTTTAGTTGAAATAATTTAGTTTTAGAGATTTATAAAAAGATTCTTTTAAGTATGAATAGTTTAAATATTTTTTTATTTTATTTTTCAGATAGATAAAATTGAGTTGATCAAAGACAGTGAAACTGGGAGATCTAAAGGTTATGGATTTGTAACGGTAGGTGTTTAGTCATGTTTGAATTTTTATTTCTTAGGGGGATTTTTTTCTCCTCCTTTTGAATAAGTTTAAAATTTTTATTTGTGCATCTATAGAATTCTTACTTAAACATTAAGCCAAATTTAAAAGCATTATCATAAAATCGTCACCTGAGAATAATAGGGTTCTATCTGTGTTTTTGAAAAAAATTACTTATCAATATAGTAACATTCTATTTATATCTAAGAAGGCATTTCTGGATTAAAATAATGTCATAACATAATCATAATACCGTTTGTAAATTATATGTAACATCATTTTGATGCAAAATGTCTTCATAGATACAAATAGAACCTTCCTTTATCGACAATTTATTTTTTTCAAAAACACAGATAGAACCTTATTATTCTCAGATGACGAAATGTCTTGCTATTCTAAAGAAAAAAATAACTGATGCTACTGTTGTAATTGAGTTTATTGTAACTTTTTCCTTTTCTTGGCTCATCTCTTCATTTTGCATATGAAAACATGAAAACTGATACTTTTATTGAGAAATGTAGGATATACATATTGAAGCAGACCTTTTAAATCAAAGAATTATTTTAAGTCTGTTTAATGTGGAAATTGGTCAAAATATTTTAGTTGAAAAAATTTATATCTTCAAAAATAGTGCACACTAATTTCACCATCTTTTGCAGGTACATATTTCATTGGATTTTTGTGTTCAGCTTTCAATCAGGGGGGGGGGGGGGGGGCAAATTTATTAACCTGAACATGTTGGGTACAAACAATATCTTATGTAGTAAAACCTTTTAAATTTCTGTTTTAGACAGGTTTTTATTTGCGAAAGGTATAATTGTGTGGTACTTCTTTTGAAAAGAACCCAAACACAATTTTTCATTGCATGAAGAAGGATGAGAAGTTGCTCAAAACTAAATCTAATGGATGAGGAAAAGATATATAAACATTGATAAAACATGATAGATATAAAACAAAGATATCCGTAAACATAAATTCGTAATTATCACTTTTCATTTCAAACAGCAATGAAATAGTAAAATAAATAAACACAACTTTAACCCCCCCCCCCCTTTCAATATTTTCTATGCATGAATAAATAAAATTTTCTAGTTTAAAAAAAAATGAGCCTGTACAAATGTCAAAATATGGCCAAAAAGTAAAAAAATTAACGAACCAACCAACCAACCGCCATATTAATTTGAATTTTTTTGGGCCCGCCCGAGCCTGATACCAAAAGTATACAAAATAAAATTGTATGATATTTAAAAATTGTTTCAAAAGTAATATCTCTATTTTAAAACTTCTTACATAGATATGATTTTTAAATGAAAATTTAAATTCAGTCCTATAAAAGTCCATTTAAAATAAAAATATACTTCATATTTGAAAGGATTCTCATATTTTTTTTCCTCCTTTAACAAGCAAATTTGATGTTCACGTTTTTGTTTAATGAATAAATGCATGAAATTTGCAGAAATTACTATTTGTAAGCTAGTGAATCGAACAATGTTTTTCAATTTTCTGCAAAAAGTGTACATATTTCATTATAATGAATTCTTTTCTCATAACAATCTTCCATGATTGACAGATACCTGAAAATCAACGTAATAAAAAAAAAAAAAAAAAAAAAAAAATGGCATTCTTATTTTAAACGTCCTATGGTTTTATACAAAAAGAGCAACACTGATCGATTGCTTTCTGTTTGAATAACAATGTAATCAAATTTACTTACGGAGAAAAAGTGACTTCGGAAAGGAACAGTGTCCTCAGCATGAGCAGAATTCATGATGACAAATGCATAATAATAATCACTAAAGTTATTTTCATAAGAAAAACAACTATGATTCATGCACAATCGAATATTAAATAAATTTGAAAATTTTGGGGGGGGGGGGGAGGTGCCCTTGTACTCAGGGCACCCCCACTGGTTACGTGCATGTTTAATTATATATTTGGAACTGAATTATCTACTTATATATATAAAATACATAGTTGTCAACAACTTTGGTCATACAATGTACGGATTTTGTTCTTAGTGTGTGGTTACATGGATGAACAATATGATTGTATGCTTTTGCACACAGAAAAACAATCACAAAGAAATGCAAATTCATAAAAAAATCATGGAAAAAGTGCACATTTTGTTTAAAACTTCGAGGAAAAATGCCGATTTTGTCAAAAAGTTTCTTGGTCATTCATTGAATTTTGTCAAAAGATTGCAGATAAAATACTGATATCATCTGTAAGTAGCAGGAAAATGCAGATTTCGACTAAAGATCAGATTTCGTAAAAAAAAAAAAAAAAAAAAAAAATGCAGATAAAATGCCAATTTTGTGAAAAGATCGAAAGATTGCACAAAAACAGCAGTTGTGTGAAAGGGTCCCAAGAAAAAGTGAATTTTGTCAAAGAATTGTGGGAAAAATAGAGATTTTATCAAAAGATAGTTGAAAAAACGGCGATTTCATCAAAGTAGTGCTTGAAAAACTTTTTTAAAGAATTTCTTTTTAAAAAATTTCTTTTAAAGATCGCAAGAAAATGTCAATTTTATCAAAAGATTCCAGAAAAAATGCCAATTTCATGATAAACGCCGATTTTGACTAAAGATCATGGGAAAATGTCTTTTGTCTGAAGATTGTGGATAAAACGGATATTTGTGGATATAAAAATTTCTTTTAAAGATCGCGAGAAAATGTCAATTTCGTCAAAAGATTGCAGATATAATACCTACTTCATCAAAAGATCATGGGAAAAAATGCCATTTTTGTGGAAAAATCGTGCAAAAATGAAAGTTTTGACAAGACATTGTTGGAAAAATACACAGATTTCATCAAAAGATCGTGGGAAAAACTACAATTTTGTCAAAAGATAGCATTATTTATTTGTTTTTTTTTTACATTTGTAAAATGAATCCAAGCTCCAATTTTTTAGTCCACTGCAGTAAATTTTCACGAAATTTGCGATTTTATTTCACAATTATTCCCCCACAATTGCAAATCATATTTTTTTTTTTTTTTTTTTTTTTTTTTTTTTTTTTTTTATCATGATTCTTTGCTGTAATGTGAAATCTATATTTTACCATGATCTTTTGACGAAATTAGTGGTTTTTTTCCCATGATCATATGATGAAATTTGCATTTTCAGGGTTGCCACGCCACCGGGAAAACCGGGAAAACACAGGGAATTTCAAACTACCCTCTCAAAACAGGGAAAATCCAGGGAATTTTTCAAAAATCCTAAAAAACCTGGAAAACACAGGGAATTTTTTTCCTGTTATATCCAAACATAATTTTCTTCTGCTTTCAAAATAAAATTCTAATAAAATTCGCGGAAGAAATAAAATCTCTGAAAAGCGGCGCGAAAATTCACTTTAAGCGGCTCTTTCATGTGTCTGCCTACACCCTTTTTTTGCCATGCGAATAGTTGAATCCACAGGGCACCTCCTCTCATGCCTTCCATCTGCGATTGCGCGTAGTGTTTGTTCTTTCCCTTTCTCCTTCTCATCTGTTTCTCCCGTCGTCGTCGCGTCGGGTTGTTCCGTCGAGAGTTCCAGGCCTGAGATATCTTAACTATCCATAGTGTGAACAGGGTATAAGTTCAAAACAGACATGAGATTCTTTCGCGGATCCGCGCTTTTCCGCTTTTTTGTCATTTTTAGCTTTTCCGATTTTTTTATATCATCAAAAGACCGCGTGAAAAAAATAGAATTTTCGCGAAAAAATTAACGCGATTTTCCGCTTTTTTGTCATTTTTAGCTTTTTCGATTTTTTTATATAATTAGAAGACCGCGTGAAAAAAAATAGAATTCTCGCGAAAAAAAACGCGAGAAAAATGCGCATCCAAGATCGCGAAAAATACGTGATTTTCGACAAAATATTGAAAAAAAATGCTCTTTTCATCAAGAGATCGCGAAAAAATGCTGTTTTCGTCACAATATCGCAAAAAAATGCTGTACTCGTCAAAAGATCGTTGAAAAACGACGATTTTTATCAAAAGGCTGCGAAAAAAAACGGCAATTTTCGTCATAAAGCCGAGAAAAAAACGTCAATTTTCTTCATCGAATCGAAAAAAAACGGCAATTTTCTTTATCGAATAGCGAAAAAAACGTGGTTTTCATTTTAAAAAAGCGAAAAAAACAGCGATTTTCGTCGAAAAAATGGCAATTTCTGTCAAAAAAATGCCGATTTTTGCCATAAATTGCCGTTGACAAAATTATGAAAAAAATTGTCGATTTTTTTTTTTTTACAGAAAGTTTTGTTGTAAAATCGAAAAAAAAAAAAAAAAATACAGAAAATTTTGTTTTTTGCAATATTGTCTTCAACAACTTTTCTTTTTGCAGTTGATTTCACAGTATTGAAATCAACTGCAGTTCAAAGTATTGCTCTACTGTTTTTATTATTATTAACATAAAATGTGGGATTTTCATAATAAGTGTAATAACTTTAAAGAGTTATTTTTATTTGCTCATATTACATAATGTATTATATTTGCTCAATTAGTTGGGTAATGGGAAATTACAAGGTGGTTAACTGGCATACATACACGCATATATCTTTGCACACTCAACATAGAATAAACGCGTTGCAGTACAGGGATAACACAGGGAATTTTTTTTCAAGATTAGAGTGGCAACCCTGATTTTCTTTGCTTAATTTTTTGACAAAATCAGCATTTTCTATCTGCAATATTTTGATGAAATTCACGTTTTTACTATGATCCTTTTGACAAATTTTATTTTCTTCTGTATACAATTGATGAAATTTATTTTTTTCTGTGGCCATTTGTCCAAATTTGTTATTTACAGTGGCTGATCGGCAAAAACCACAAGAGTTTCAAAGAGTCAGCAAAATTCATGATACCTTTTCGCAATCAATTAACAAAATTCATTACTCATTGGCATGACTTTTTGATGAAATTAGCAATATTCTTCCCTTGATAGTTTATCAAAATTCATGCTTTTTTTTGTGCAATCTTTTGATCAAATTAGTAATTTTATTCGGTGACCCCAATTGAAGATAATCACTACTTGCTTCCAAGATCTTTTGACAGAATACCCAGTATTTATTTAATGATCTTTTGAAGAAATTCTCAATTTTTTGCAAGACGAATTCATGAATTAATTTAGGGAATTTTTTTAAGAAAGAAAAGATAAAGAAAATGCAGATTTCCAAGAAATTTTAAAATATATTCGCAGAAGAATTTGCAAGGGGAAATATTGCACAGCATTTTTCATTATTCAGGACTTTCCTTTATCATGCGATTCTGCACACTATTTCAAACTGAAAACACTCTTGAAATGGCACCCCTGTTTCTATTGAAGGGACTTCCTCTTATCCCTTTAACCCCCGGGGAAATTATAAACAAAGCTATTCATACTGATTGAAAGCAAAATATGTACTACATCCACTATCTGTTGATAAAAAATGATATTTTACTCTTTCTGCAAATCTGAATGACCGTTCGATTTGGGTTTTTATTACATACAACTGAGAAGCAACAGTTCAAAACAATGTCTAACCCGCACGATCGTGCGGATTGGGTCTTAAAGGGATATAATTATTTGCAGAAAAATGATTCACTTATGATTAATATCCATTAAGAGGGTTTTATGTTAAAAAGTTTGCTTACAGCCCAATTTTTTTTTCTTTTTTTTTTTTCTCCTATTGAGTGAGTAGCATTGAATTGCATTTTTTTTTTTTTTTTTTTTTTTTTTTTTTTTTTTTTTTTTAAATATTTGAATTTTTGGATGTATGACCGATTTTTTAAAACTTTTGGATGAGAATCATTCTTGAAAATTATCCTGCATGGACTGAAAATCGCAACTTAGGGGTAAAAAAAACAACATTTGTGTTATTTGCAAAAAAAGTGTAGTTTGAGACCAATTTTCATAGTATTGTAATTTATAAATCCAAATCGTAGTAACTAGGATTTTTCCGTAGCAGTTGGCAGGTCTGTTTATCTCTTTTTTGTTTAAAGAAATGTTTAATGCAGATTAAATACTAATAAATGTTTATTACATTCGTAATATAATTTATTAAAAGAATTGTTTATAAATCTACATTATATACATAAAAAAAGAATTAAATAAAACTTGACAAATGTTTTTAATTTCTTCCTGTTTAGTTTCACGATTCTGAAAGTGCAAAAAAAGCCTTAGATCAATTAAATGGGTTAGAATTGGCTGGAAAACCTATGAAAGTTAGTACTGTAACAGAGCATAGTGAACTGGTTCAGGGTTCTTACCTCGATACTGAAGAAATGGACCGAGCTGGAATTGAGTTAGGGGCAACTGGTCGATTGAAGTTAATGGCAAAATTAGCTGAAGGTAAGGACTATATTTGTATTGCCATACTTTTATTTGAAACTCTTAAGGAAAATTATCAATTCTTTCATTAATAGTGCTATTAATAAACTGTATCTAAAGTGATGTCTCAGCTAAAAAATTCTTTGATTAATGATGATAGTTTATCTTTATTTTTTGTGATTTAGCTAACAACTTTACTTTAAATAATCTCATGCCCCCCCCCCCCCAAAAAAAAAAATGACAGTAAAATAATAAAAAATTGTAATTTAACAAATTATAATGACTATTTGGAAAATAATGTTTTTCAAAGACTCAAATTTTAAAGACTTGTAAATAAATTCATATTTAAATAAACAATAACAATAAACATCAATTTTAGGGTGATTATAACGAGTCATATATTATGTTCGCCATGCATTAAACCTTCATATTTCTAGACTGGGTTTGAAAAAACCCGGGATTTTTTGAAAAAGCCCAACCTTCTGGGCCCAGTAGTCTAAAACTGGGTTTTATTAAAATTTTTTAGAGAACTCTTCAAACTTCTAAATTTTATATGCATAATACCTAAATTTCTCATTTATCAGTGAAACAAGGGTATAATTTTGCATTAAGTATGGATTAGCATTAGAAATATATATATATATATATAAAGAATAAAGTATATTTAAAAAGATTATTTTGCATCTCATGGGACTAGATTACTATAAGAATGATATATTATGCCAAGTACAACTGATTTTATTTATATAAATCTTAAATAAGTTAAACAGACTAATAATTTAAACCATTTCTTTCATTTACTTCAATCAGAAATCAGTTTAAAACAGCAACATTTATATGTATATACATATTTATTTTTATGTTGAAAAAATTTTTTTATAGAAATAAAAATAGTTTTAGTGTTTATGATAGTTACACATACTTATAGAAAATTAAGTTACAATTATTTGTTTTAAAAATTGTCACTGGAAGAATTAAGACTTTTTTCCCGGGGGGGGGGGGGGGGGTGTTAAACTTTACAAGTTGTGTACTGATATTAAGAAATGTATTGCCTTATGTAATTTAAAGTTGAAATTTTGAAAAAAAAAAAAAAAACCTGTTTTTTTAGAAAAAAAGCCTTTTGAGTTGGAGAAAACCACAATAATTAAACATGCTAAGTTTATATAGTTTCTTTCACTTCAATTCAAACATCAGTCTAATTTTTTTTTTTAGAGATTTATAATAATATTTTTGAAAATTTTAGCAAAATTAACTATATATATATATGTTGCAACAGTATTAAATATTAAATTAGATTATCATAGAAGTCAGTGTCAATAACATTTGTAAATTTAGAACACAAATGGAAATGCACTTTTACTTAGCTTTGCTGCCTAATAAACTCATAAATGATTATGTAATTTGCTCCAAACCAGATCAAATGTAGAAAAATAATGTTTGATTGAAGTAGAAATAGTTTGTGCTGAATGTAACGAAAAGAAAAACTGTCAAAATCCATGAGGAACGTATCTTTTTCATTATTTTTTAAAATTTATTTTATTATAATCTATCATTGTGTTGAAAATTGCTGTATAATACTTTCATTAAATATTGAAACATGATATAAAATGGAATGATTAATCTTAAAAGCTATAACAATGCAAGCAATCAGGATGGGGTCCAAGTTTCAAATGTCACCTTTAGATATACATTAAGATTTAAAGCACCTGGATGCATTTTAAAATACAGGCATGAAAATCTACCTTCTTTGCAAACTAATTTTTTTTTTTTATTTTTTTTTTATAATTATTATTAATGCTTAGAAATTTTTTTGAATCTGGTTCATTTGAAATATATTTAAATTATCATTAATCTTTGCATTCTCATACCTTAGATTAAATAATGATACAATTGTGAGAAAAAGAAAAAATTTGAAAAAACCCACAAATGGGTTTTTTCAAGTGGCCTGGGCGAACCCTGTTTCTAGATGAATGATAAAAAAACAGTAGATTAAAGGTAGACATCTTTAACTGATTAAAATGTGCATTTTTATTCGATGGAGTTAATCAGATTGATTTTTCAACGCCTCAAATTATGTATGACATGGATTAAACATTTATATTCCTGGATCCATCACAAACAAATTTTAAATGAAATTTCAGTTTTACAATTTTCTGAACAGCAAAGTTTTCAACTTCTAAACACTTTCCGGGATAATATGATAACAACAAACATTTTTTGTGCAGCGAACCAGCATGTCAATCCAATTAATCCATTGAAAAATACAGTACATTCAATCAAAAATAAAGGTTGTGTCACTTTAAGCTGAAACTGAATTTTCATTCACAACTTTAACAAAATTGGAGATTTTAGTGTTTATGTATATATATTTCTATGTGTTTAGTGAGATTTTTATCATATTAATTTTACTTGTATCAACGAAATTCCAAACTCATTCTGCAAATGATGCTCTGTATTTTTGACGAAATAAGTGGATTGTGATCCTGTTATAAATTGTCGTTATTTATTTGATGCCTATTATCACCTCTGAAAGTTTCATTTATTTTGTTTATTAATGTATAACATGTTAAATGTTTGTGCATCATTAATTCATATGAAAATCACCATTGGTAGTTAATTTTCTTAAATGTCACTTTTCAAACAGCAAATAATGTTTTAAATATGATTCTGTTTTTAATTTTTCCAAATATCTTTATTAATTGACAAGTAAAAATAAAAGTTGTGCAAGGTTTAAAAAAATATTTTTAAAAGTCATTTCTAAGTATTCAGTTTGGTTAAATATTCAGAAGACTGAGTGTTTTGATATTCAGCAAAGCAAAATGTTCGGCAGACTAACTATTTTTATATTCAGAATAATGTAAATGCTCATCTTTAGATAATAAGGTAGAAATTGTCGTTTTCCTTTAAAATTTGCATTATCAGATAAAAATATTCTTATACTATTATTCCATGATCAAGCTATTTGGTTTATAGATCATAAAAAGTCAATAAATTGAAATACAGTTTATAAACATTTTACATTTAAGAATATACCCTTTCTATCCAACAGGGTAAAATTTAAAATGTGCAATATTAAAAAATTATTAAATTTGAAAAAAAAAAGCATTAATGATTAATTAAATCAGTTTTTTCAAAATAAATTAAACATACAAATTAAAGACTTTATTTATTACATTAATAGTAAGAAAATAGAGTATTTTTTGTTAGCTTGGCAATTTGATAATGTAAGTAAATTTTAACATAATTTTCCTCCTTCTGCCAATGTTGGCAAGTTTCTTATTTTTGATTAAGTTCTACCTTAAAATGTAAGTCTGTTGACATCAAAGGGATATTAATACTGCAGAAGTTAAAAAACTGGATGTGTGATAGTTTTAGAATTTTTTTCAATGAATTTTCAAAAATGACTTACTTTATATTGTTTACATTTGTAAAATTAATTGCAATTTCTGAAATGTTCATTTGTCTATATTGGTAATCTGTTGTTGGCAACTGGTTATTTCTAATTTCTAATTTAAAACATTATAATTGTATAGATTTTAGAGGCTTTAGAAAAAATAGTAGATGTGATACAACATAGATTATTTCCATAAGTTCAAAATTGGCTTATTTACAGCATCAGAATGATAGCTGCAATCAATCAGGCAGTCCAACTGGAACTGTGAGGGTCACACAGAGACTTTGATTTTATATAAATAGATAAATCCGAATATTTAGTAGTGTGACTGAATACTGAATACAGGTACCAAATATTTGGTCTATCTCTAGATTGTGAAACACAAAATGATATAAGAAACCTAAAAGTAAGTTTAATACATTAACTGAAATATATACATAATTTGTTAAGTTTGATTTTTAATAAAATACCAAATATTTTGTCTATGCATTGTTTCATATGAATGTATCTAAATTTTATTTATCATAAACATGTGATTATACATTGCTTTATTATTATTATTATTTTTATTTTATCTTTTTTCATAGGAACTGGATTTGAGCTTCCTCAGGCTGCTGTCAAAGCTTTGCAATTAACAGCCCAGGCTCAATCATCACCAATGTCTGGCAAGCCTTCTGTCTCTGTTGCTACCAAATGTTTCATGCTGTCAAACATGTTTGATCCTGCAAAGTAATAGTTATTAATTTTGTGTTTATTTTAAAAGAAAATAAGACATGTTAACAATTACCCTATAATCATTTGCACCTTCTCAAAAAGGATGTTTCACGAAGTATGCAAACTTAAATGTCTTAGAAACTAAGATTTAAATGTAAATTTTAATATCGTTTTGTAAAAAAATTTCATAATTTGAAGCTAATGCTGTTAAATTGAAGGTGTTTACAGAATCTTTAGTTTATACAGTATTCTTTTTAGTATTGTAGGACATTTGAGACTTTAATGTTAACAAAATTTTTGAATATAATTTTTTATCTCTTTTAAAGTGAACCAACCCTCTGTAAAAAATAGTACTGTTCTCTTTAAAATAAATTAGCTAGAATTTGTCGATGAGCTTAGTTCTATTTAGTTGTGTAACTGCTTGTTGATATTTTGTGTCTTTTATGATACTTAATTCCATAAATTCATAGGATAATTATTTTGGATGCCAGTTGAAGTGTCATTGTTGAATAATAATCAATAATATTTATTCATTAAAAAATTATAAAAAGCCGATTTCTAATACCATAAACCTTTTTCCATAAGAAAGTATTTAAAGTATCTGTACATCAGTAAATCTCATATTATAGGAGCATTTTTAAATTTAAGTTATTACTTTTTAAAATTAGGTAAAAATAAATATTTGTATATCAAGAAAATTTTGAAGTTCTATTAATTATATTGATTGTTAAATCTGTTTTATTTTTGCAAAAATTGAAAAGATAAATATATACAGTACAAAGTCTGAAATCCTGAATTATTGGGACTTTAACAATTCCAGTTTATTATACTTTAGCCTTTAATGAAACATAAGACATTGTAAAATTTAAATCACTTGCTTCACTAAATAGAATTCAAGCTGAAAAAGATGTTTTTCTACTTATTAAACAGTATTGCTAAAGTGATGTGTTTCTTCTGTTTTTTAAAGCAGTACTTTTTCCTTAATTTATCCAAAGAATGACGTCTCTGCTTTTCTGTGTTAGATTGCATTCTTTTTTCTTTTCTGAAAACATGATTGATAGCCATTATTATCATGAATTTTTCATATTGTGTACGTCAATCATTCCATGACTTAGCTATAGAATTCGAAGCCATAGAATTCTTTTGGAATGCATGAAACTATTCTGTAATTTTAATAAAGAACTTTAGCTCTAAATTTACTATTCAATAATTGTAAATAATGAAAAAAAAAAAAAAAAAGTTAGCTTTTTTCAAACAGATCTCCCACTTCTCCCTACCCCTTCTAAATTAATAAATAATAATAAATGTCTGGATGATCATAAAACATTCTGGTTTGTGGAGGTTCAGATTTTGGACTTTGCACTGTAGATTTTTTAAAAAAAAATACATTTTTATAACCCCTCCCTCAAAATAAATGATTAAAATAAATTATGGGTTTCATTTTTTTCTGGTTAATTTTATGAACTTTAATTACTAATTTGTATTTTTCTGAATATATTACTCAATGTTGATTGCATTTTGTTTTTAATTTGAACAAAGAAAAAATAACTATTCTCCTGTATTTATTTACAGAATGATAAAACCATTGTACACATTAGTGTGATGTATACAATACACTTATGATGACCTGCTAAATTAATTCATGTTATAGACCCATAGCCAAGGATTGTGTTTATCCATTAAGTGTAAGCATTTAATTCTATGCATTCTCCTAAGGATGGTTGCTGATAGTAATTTGTGCTCCAGTTTATTAATCGTAAACAAGTATCTTTTTGTCTTTAAAATTTATTTGCAATATGTTTTTAATATTCGAATATATCAAACAATGTATATGAATTTTGTATTTCATTTATTTATTTTTAACAGCATATTATTTTTTTTCTTTCTGCAGGGAATCAACTCCTACATGGGATGAAGACATAAAAAATGATGTCATAGAAGAGTGTCGGAATCATGGGGGTGCATTACATGTCCATGTGGATAAAAATTCTCCAGAGGGCAATGTCTATGTGAAATGCCCGAGTCTTACAGCTGCTGCAGCCACGGTTCGTGTGTTACATGGAAGGTACTTTGCAGGTAATATATATATATTGATTTTTTAAAGTTTTTAAACACGTTTTCTATTAAGTACAGTTTTCTGTAAGTGAAGAATTGTAAATAATCTTTTAAATAGTACCAGGGGTGGGGAATTTTCGAAAAATTTCACCAGCCAGCAAAATACAATATACAGTTGAAAATAGTTAAGACAAAATTTAAACAACTGAAAAAACAGGTAATTACTATTACTACAATGCATTTTCATATTTTTGTTTGATAAAAATAAGAAATATATACAAGAGAAAAAATATTAGTATTATAGCGTAGAATTTAGTTTAATATTTATATTACAAAAGTTTCAAAATATAAGGAACTAATAAAAATAAATAAATAAATAAAGATTCTAGCATCTTTACAGTTTGAAGTTTGAAAAAATAACTTAAAACTTCACTCGCCCTGAAGGAAAATTTACTCGCCAGTGGCGAGTACAATGATGCAATTCCCCAGCCCTGAATAGTACTGATACATTAATACAGTAATGTATTATTTCAGCTGTCATATCATAGAGACGATTTTACCTCGAAGGGCATAACACATCCTAGTAGCATGAGATTTCGAAGGAGAGATACTTATTTTTTAGATTAATTAGCTATATTTTGTAACTTTCCAAATTATCATGAGTTCTATCATATGCTAAACTTTCCTCTTTTGTATGTATTTCATAATTTCATAGGAAATACATGCATATATATATATATATATATATATATGTATGCATTATAGCAATAATAATTAACTATTTCTGCAGTCAATTACATTTCTTCATAACAACTTTTAATGTTATGTAGCATCCTGCTGGCTGGTAAGATTTTCTGAAAATTTACCCCTATGTACATAGCACAAGGTTCCCAGTGTTATGAAAAGTCGGGAAAATTTCAAAATATGTATGAAAAGTTGGGAAATTTGCAAATATTTTCTTAAAGATCATGGAAAAAATATGAAAAATGACACAAAATTCATCGAAGTCTCAAGAGAAAATGAAATTCATCAAACTGTTGCCTTCCCCCCCCCCCTCTCTCCCCCAAACAAGAACGATCACAAAAAAAAAAGTTTTAATTTTGACAAAAGATTGCAAAAATATGTAGCAAAGCTCAATTGTATGCCTGTTTGATCAGAGAGTATGAGAGAAACAGCTGTTTTCGTCAAATGTTCGCAAAATAAAACACTGATTTTTGTCAAACGATCGTGAAATAAAACAATGATTTTGTCACACAATCAACATGTTTGAACAAATGCAACAACAACGTTTTTTGTCAGACGATTAAAAAATAAAACAGCGATTTTTGGCAAATAAGCTCAAAATAAAACAGCGATTTTTGTTAAATGATCGCAAATTAAAACAGCGATTTTTGTCAAATGATCAGCAAATAAAATAATGATTTTTGTCAAATGATTGCGAATTAAAACCGTGATTTTCATTAATCGATCGCGAATTAAAACAGCAATTTCCATCTAACAATCACAAAATAAAACAGCAAGTTTTGTTAAACAATCGCGAAATAAAAGAACAATTTTTGTCAAATGATTGCTGAACAAAGCAATGATTTTCATCAAATTATCACCGAATAAAGCAGTGATTTTCGTCAAATGATCTTTGAATAACACAGTGAATTTTGTCAAATGATCACAAATTAACATGGCGATTTTCGTCAAATGATCACGAATCAACACAGCGATTTTCGTATTTCGATCGTGAAAAACAAAAAAAAAAAAAAAAAAACAGTGATTTTCTGCAATTAATCTCGATTAAAAAGAATACAAATACAAATTTCCACTATTGCTCAATGAATAATCTTGGAACCTATTGCTGTCTTATAAAATTTCTCAGCTCACTGTTTAAATTTTTATGCACAATGAACCAACAGCATATTTCAACTGTTTGAAATTTAGAAAGAATTTTGTTAAAGGTTTACAAAAAAAAAAAAAAAAAAAATCTTTTTTCTTTTAAAGGATTAAAAAAAATAGTTTATTTTAAATTTAATTCTTTATTCAGTTTATTACAAACAATATAGTTTACAATTTCATGCATAAATGATGTAAATTCTTTTTAATGCATAATTTTCTCTTTTTTGTTATTTTCTGAGTCGCATCCCTGTTATTTCAAAAACTTCAGCGTGATCCTCATATAATTGAATTGAATAAGACATTGAATTTAAAAGACATTGAATAATCTTTTAAAACTCATTCCTATTACTATTCTTTGTCTTACTTGGAGTAAACAGTAATTAAAAAATGCTTGTTATTTGTTTTTCCATATATATACAAATTGTTTAATTTCAGTTGATGATTTTTTTTCTTGTTTATAATTTTACTCTAGGTCGTGTAATAAATGCAACATATGTTCCTGAAGCAAATTATCAAATGCTGTTTCCAGATTCTGCTGCTGCAGTAGCTGTTTTGTAATTTGTTTTCTGTTCACCTTTTTCATTGTGTGATTTTCATATACCATTGTATATGCCATTAAAAAAATATCATTTAAAACAAAGTTTTTTCTGTGTTTTCTTTTTAAATACAATTCAGGCTATTCCAAAGTTTTTTTTTTTTTTTTTCTCCATTCAACAACACAAAATTTATTGACACATTTGCAGATTCATCCTTATCATCTATATAATAAAAGCCTAAGTCATGTGGCTGTCATCAACAGTTCCAGGCTACCTGCTTCACTTTTTATACGCCAAGACTACCATTTTGCTATTTCTATATTTGTCGGGTGTAAGTGATAATTCACCAAATATTCTTCCCCAATTATCAATTCATTCAAAATAAAAATCTATAAAAACATGCAATTTGAAACATATAATCTCACATAAATTTCATCGAAAGAAATCAGTCACACTCAATCTGTAATTGTGTTTTTCAGTTCTACAAAAATATACATCTACTAGACCTGAATTTGTGTAATTCTGTCCATCAACAGCTTACTTTAATCTACCTTCTTTATTTTATCCAAAAACTTTGCAATTTTATCCAAAATTTCACCCTACTTCCCTTCTCCCAAAAGATAATTCACCTATTTTAATCCAAAGGGATTTCAGCTTCTGAAAACTGGAGGTCATTTGTAGCACAGAAAAAAAAGAATGTAATCACTTATTTTGAAACACAGCTAGCCCTGGCCAAAAAAGATTTGACAAGTTTTCATGAATTCCACTAATTTGTGACTTTCAGACAATTTTTACCTATTTTCAAGATTTTTACCAGAAAAAATGGTGAGCCCTTAGCTGTTAAGAAAAAGGGTTATGTTAACAAATGTGAATACAAGAAGTGGTTGGTTTTGATAAATTTATATTTTATTTTTGTTTGTGTGTAAAAATATATATCCATCCTTGTCGAAGTAGCATATCATTCTCTAAACAAAAAAAAATTCGTAGTGTGTCAAGAGAAAAGGAATCATTGCAATTTTTTTTAAGAACAAATTCCTTTTTGAATTCCTTTTTTTTTGTTATTGTCAGTTCCAGGTTCCGACCAAAAAAAATTTCGCTACTTGCCGATTTGACTCTCAACTTGTTTCTAATAAGTAAAGAATAATTGAAAAAAATATTCTTACTTGAAAGTTTCTATATTTGAGAACATCAAAAAAAAGAGTCCGTAAGAAGAATTCTCATTACGTGAAATAAAACGTAACAATGCTATTAGCTCCAGGAACAGGAAGATTTTATTTGAAGAAACGGGGAAAGGCGACGTATGATGGCTGATGAGTAGTGTAATAAAACTTAGAAAGTTTTTCTTTTAAAAAAAAACAAATAGAGGCTGGTGCGCATCATACCAACATCTCAGAAACCAGAACGCTACTCCCTGACTCCCCGATCGTAGAAAGCACAGCCGAAAAAATTGGCGAGATAGACAGCGCCAATGGACGAAAAAAAAAACACGCCCGTGAATGAGAGCGGTATAAATGACCGCCAAGTAAGATGTCAGAACGGCACGCCTACAGACGAACGCGCGAGAAAAGCGAGAGTAAAAACCTCCTCCAACAAGGCGACGACGCAATTGAGAACAATTTATTGCGTAATAATTTAAAATAGCTCGAATTACGATCGCAGGTACGGGAGAACAAAAAAAAAAACGAATTAACGAACATAGTGGGGAATATATCAAATTAAAGAAAATAAATTAAAACTAACAATCGCGTTGACAAAATCCTAGGAATTTAGCTAGAAGAATAAATAAAAATTAAACTACGACTAAACGATGCATGTCATTTGTGACATACTCCCCCAAAAAGGGGTAAAAAAAAAGAAAAAAAAACAAAACAGCCATCACCGTGTATGTACAAGGGGATGACAATCATCGACATACATCATGTCGGCATGAAAAAGGTACATCCAACAATAACTGCAACTTTCTACATACACATGGCATTTTGCAAACATCTTATACAATGCAAACTTGAGTTACATAAATTGTACTATGAAAATATTACATACATTGTTGAAAATATTACATACATTATACAGTTATGTTTCATCAATACATACTCATGATAGTGTTATCTTGAAACATCATAACATAATATGGTTGCACATGTAAGGATAAATAAATATATTATGGTACCATAAATGAATAAACATTATACAAAAGAGAAAAAAAAATGAAAGGGGTTGTGATCACAACAAAAAAAAAGGGGAAAATACATTCAATACACATTGAGATAAAGAAATATGTATACTAAAAGAAAATGATGAAAATTGTTACATAAGGATTACAACACTAAAATTTCACATGCAATATTACCATACAGTGTTGATGCAACATTCCATCTTACTTTTGTAGCCTAAGCTGAGGAAATTAACATTTACAAAAAAAAAGTTATATCATGTAGTCTAGTCAAATTTCACATTCAGGTGAGTCTGGAAAAGAAAAAAAAAAGGTTAGAATATATGATGTGTGGTGTAGTAACATACTGGGCCATACAGTCTGCATAAACACTGAAGTGACACACGCTGACAACCAAAAGAGATTTTTCATGGTCCCTATAAGTGCAGAAAGTATATTAGAATGGTCTATTTCAATCTTTGTCTGGCTGCTGTCTGTCTTAGATTGTATGTATTGGTGACCGGTATATGAGTGTTCTTTGTAGACGTCAACAAAATTCTGGCATCAGGTGCATTGACATCAGCAGGAACCCTCACTGCTGCTGGATCTTCTGGAGTTGTGGCATGGTCTGATGGGTCAACCTGAGGTAAGTGATTGTTTATATTGTTATTCAGTCTTTGTTGCACAGTTTTTGAGTCTAGAGCAGGTAGTTGTACTTTATTGGCAGGTTTTGAACAGAGATAATGTTTTCTTTTTTCAGGGGTAATGAGCCTATTGATATGTACCTTTTGAACTCTACCTTCTGAATCTGCAGCTTTTTGTATTTTAAAAATTACTTTAGAGCATTTCTCGATGATTTTCATTGGAGTGTCAAGAACCTTTTTGAACTTTCCGGCTGTTTGTAGAAATACGATATTACCAACTTGAGGCTGACGAAGTTTTGCTTTAGGGTGCTGTCTAGAATTCTGTAGCTTTTGATAGTCAATTAAATTACTGTATATTTTTTTGTACAGATCTTGTAAATTTTTCATTAAAGTGAAGTAGTCGTGGTAGACATCAAATCGGTTATTGTATGTGTTTATGTGAAATGTTTCAAAAATATTGGTGATGTTTCTTCCAAAGTGAACTTTATTGGGAGACATTTTAATTGTGTTATGGTATGTGCTGTTATACATAGCTTCATGAATTTTTACTGCTGTGTTAAAATGATACCCATCTTGTATTAGTGCTTTTACTGTTGCTTTTATTGAAAAGTTGATACGCTCAGAGACGGAGTTAGCTTCCGGGTGGGCCACAATTGTGTAACGAAGCTTGACACCCAACATTTTATGGAATTCTTCAAAAATATGAGCGTGAAACTGTTTTCCATTATCTGATAATATTAATTCAGGACGTCCAAAGGTGACTATGTAGTCAAACATGGCATGAACAGCATTCATTGCAGTTATATTTCTTAGAGGATACAACCTTAAGTGTTTAGAAAAATGATCTATTATTGTCATTATAAAGAATCCATTTTTGAAAGGGCCCACAAAATCGAGAGAGATAAGTTGACCTGGTTGTGTTGGAATAATTGTGTTTTGAAAAGGTGCCGTAGGAATTCTTTGTGGTTTATTAGTGAGACATCTTGTACAAGATTTCACATAATTTACTACATCTGAATGTAACCCCTTCCAGAAAAATTTCTTGCTAATATTTTTGTACGTTTTGTCAATTCCGTAGTGTGTCATATGATGGATCCTAATACATTTTTCTCTTAAGGATTTGGGTACAACAATTTTATATTGAATAGCTTCTTGATTTGTAGGAGTAGGATTATGAAAAAGAAGTAACGAGGATTTGTCACAAATTATGTAGTTTTTAAACTTTGAAATGACATTGCTATTGATATCATCAATTATTTTTTTAAGGTCTGCATCTTTACGCTGTTCATAAAGTAGTGTGGCTTCAGAAATATCGAGAAGTGCATCTTTAGGTGGGGGAGAATTAAAATTACTTTCATGACTGTATGCAGCTTGCTTAACATTATCTTTATCAATTGTATTAACATCTTCCACAACTGGCAGGATCTCTTCTGAGTTAATTAATTGAGGGTCTGAATGTATGTCACTGGAATTATGTATTGTGGGTGTTCTAGAAAGGTAATCAGCTAAAATGTTCATGCGACCTGGAATGTGCAAAAAGGTAAAGGAATATTCACTAATTTCAAGTAGCCATCTAGTGATAATATCTGCTGGGGATGTGGTTCTCTTGTAATGTTTTAAAGGTTTGCTATCTCTTAAAAGAATAAAATGACGACCATATAGAATATTTTTAAATGCGGCCAAGCCTTTGGCTATAGCCATTAGCTCTAACTATATAGGTGGATATCTGGTTTCTGCTTTTCTTAAGGCCTTAGAGAAGTAAGCTATTGGTAGTAGATCATTTCCATGTTTTTGTAGAATTACAGCACTGATGGCAAATTTTGATGCATCTGTATTAAGGTAGAATGTTTCATTGAAGTTGGGTTGCTGTAGAAAAGGTTTGCAAAAAAAAATCTGTTGTAACTTCTGGAAGGCCTCTTCCTGTTCTTTACCCCATTCGAATACTTTCTTCTGTGAAGTCAGAGTGACCAGTGGTTCCGCAACCTCTGCGAACGACGGTATCAAATGTCTGTAAAATCCACATAGGCCAAGGAAACTTTTCAGTTGTCTTTTTGATTTAGGAACTGGGAACGAATTAATTTTTATAATATTTGTAGATACAGGATAAATTCTGTTATTTTCTATGTGAAAACCAAGAAAATTGCATGATTTTTTGTGAAATGAACACTTCTTTAAATTTAATGTTAAGTTATATTTTTTGAATGTCTCTAAAAATTTTGTCAATTTTTCTAAAGTTTCTTGGAAGGAATTACTGCAGACAATAACATCGTCCTGATAACTGAAAATACCCGGTAAGTTGACTTCTTCAATAATGGTATCAATCATTGCTTGAAAAATGCTGGCTGCGGTTTTTAATCCGAAAGGTAGCCGTTTGCATCTATATGTACCCCACGGGGTTGTAAAGCAAACTTTATCTTGATAGCATTCCGGCAAGTGTACCTGATGGTACGCAGAAGGCATGTCTAGAAGTGTGAAAAATTGATAATTGGCGATATTGTTGATGAGTGTTTGGATTTTAGGGAGTGGATAGCTTGAGTGGTCTATGATGGTATTGAGGACACGTAGGTCTAGAGCCATTCTATACTTTTGGGGACCTCCATCAGACTTTTTTTTTTACTAGTAACATGGGACAGGCCCATGATGCTACATTCTTTTTGATGATATTGGCTTCTATCATTTCATTTATTTGTCTACGAGCTTCCTGTTGCAATGCATGTGGCACAGGGAAAGGTAATGCTTTAATTGGGTTTTCACTATTAAAATTAATTTGGGGCTTTATAACATCCGAGTGTCCCATTGTTTTTAGTGTAGCTGAAAATGCTTGAAAGTTCTCTTTTAGTACTTTATATGCAATTTTTTTTTTTTCTTCATTATTCAGATGATTAATGTTTAATTCAGCAGTGTTAAATTCTATCTCTCTTTGTTTAATGACTTCAGGGTCTGGCTGGATTAAATTTATGTATTCTTCTGATGTAGGAGGTGGCATATCAACGGGTATTTCCAACTTTTCCTTGAAGGCGGGCTTAATTTCTTCAATTAGGTTGATTTGTCTGATTGTTGTGTTTTTGTTGATATGTAAGATATGTTCAGACTGGTTGTCTAAAAAAATATAAAATTGTTGTTCGTTAGTGTAACAATTGTCATTTTCAGGGAGTAGCGCCCCAGAGTCTTGTGCTGGAGTTTTAAATGAATGGACAGAGTCATGGACATTTACTTTGTATTTGTCTACAGGAGTCAAAATTAAATCTTTGTTCATGAAGGAATTGTCTAGGAAAGTCCATACCCTGATGTAAGCAGCTTCTGATGGCTGCATGGTTACTTTCTGTACAAGTGTCACTGGTAAATTTTGAGTTATGATGATAGGGACCTTTTCTTTCGGGACAAATGGTGGTACATTAAGTAACTTATTAAAATCAACGTCTGAGGGGTTTTTTTGAGATTTTATTTTACTTTTTATTTTGTTTTCAAGATGGTTCGATATAGTGAAATTTTGACTTGCTGACTTATTTGAAAAATATATAAAATCATCCTTAATTTTGCATACTTCCGTTTCGGGGAAGATTATTACGTTAAATTTTCTGACGAAGTCAAATCCTAAAAGGCCAGTGAACTTTGATGATGGTCTTAAGGTAAAAAGATAAAGTGGATGTCTAAAATGCATAGTACCAATCTTGAAAGAGAGTTCTACACATCCTTTAAATTCAGTCTCTGAATTGATAGTGGATATTTTTATATTCCTGGATAGTACCCGATATTTAAATTTGTGTTTGTTTGCATCAAAAAAACTTTTGCACAAAAGAGAAATGGAACTTCCTGTATCAATTAGGAAAGGAGCTGATTCATTGGCAATTTGAACTTGGATAACAGGAATGGAGGGTGCCATAATGTTTACATTGGCTATTATTTCTTCCTTAATGTTAGAATTTGGAATGTTATGAAACAGATTTTCTGGAGAGTGTGTGATACGAGTACTTTGTTCTCCAGTATCCAAAGACTCGATTAGTAGTTTGGGTGAGCTGGTTATTGCTGGGGTTATTGCTGGAGTTGCATTGTAGTTAAAAGACTGAGAATTTATGGATGGAGATCTGCATTCACAGGCAGAGTGCCCGACACATAAGCATAATTGGCATGTAACATTTTCTAACTGTGTTGTCTGCGTGTTACGGAAGTTGTGATTTCGGTATGTATGGCGAAAGTTGCGCCGATTTCCACGACTGTGTTTAAAGTTATCTCTTCGAAAGTTACCTCTTCTGCCATGAAAGTCATGTGTCCGTTTATTACGAAAGTTGAAGATAGGTTGAGAATTGTTTGTGGACTCATCTTTTGTATGTTCATTTTGGGGCTCATCGATTTTAGTTTTCTCACAAAATTTATTGATTGTTGTCTGTAAACTGTTTACTTGTTCTGTTAAAGCTAAAACACTATCTTTTTCCTCGATTGCAGGCGTATTTGATAATACAGAATTCTGCATCTCACAGTCCTGTGCTAATCTTGCCTTTTCTAGAGCCAGTTTATAATTCGTAATGTTATTTTGAAGAATGAGCAACCGATAGTTCGGGGGAATAATTTGTAAGAACTTTACAAATAGGATTTGATCAAGTGTTTGAGAATCAGTTAGACTGTTGTAAATTTTGTGGGTTAAGAATTCTAATCTGTGACTAAGATTACTTATTGATTCATCTGGCATCATTTGTAAATTTTCATATTGCATGATGTGTGATGCCACTGAAGTTTGCGTAAAATGTGATTTAAGTTCTTCAAAAAGGTGATGTGAAGATTCGAATGGGCTAAACTCAAGCTTTTGCGCTATTAATTGTCGCGCCTTTCCTCCTAAATGAGATGTGGTGTATGCTAAAATGACATCATCCGACCAATTTTTGAATGCGTGCAAAATCTTTGATTTGATTAATAAAAAAATTAAGTTCATCTGGGTTGCCATCAAACGGTTGAATTTTAAAGTTAGGCAGATTAGATTTTTTATTAACAGTCGGTGACTGAGTGGGGGGAATGTGGGGTGTTAGAGTCGGCATGGTTGAATTTGATGTTACACTACTGCCAACATCACTCTGGGCATCAGCCCTAGCTCTAGTTTTAGTTCTTCTTGGAGGCATGATTGATGAATTACTTTTTTTTTTTTTTTTTTTAATGATAGAATAACAAAAGAACACATATAAAGTCAACTTCCAAAAAAAAAATTACTTTTTTTTTTTTTTTTTTTTTTTTTTTTTCGTTATTAAATACTACTATGCACATATCTTTTAAACACAATCAATTATTTCAGTAATAATTATTATTCATACAACTTATTTTCATATAGTTTTCTAAACAGTTCACAAATTAACAGATAAAAAAAATGATATATATTAATTATAATATATATATGTTCTAAACTTTATCTGATCTTATTCATCTTTCACGTTACTTATTCAATTATTTCAAATACATCATACCATAACGATGTATCACACATTTTATCTTATTTAAATAGAACAAGAAAAAGTTAACTTTTAATATCATCCAAAAAAAAATGTGTACCGGCATGCGAAATGGTCACACGGCACCATCTGTCGAAGTAGCATATCATTCTCTAAACAAAAAAAAATTTGTAGTGTGTCAAGAGAAAAGGAATCATTGCAATTTTTTTTTAAGAACAAATTCCTTTTTGAATTCCTTTTTCCGACCAAAAAAATTTCGCTACTTGCCGATTTGACTCTCAACTTGTTTCTAATAAGTAAAGAATAATTGAAAAAAATATTCTTACTTGAAAGTTTCTATATTTGAGAACATCAAAAAAAAAGAGTCCGTAAGAAGAATTCTCATTATGTGAAATAAAACGTAACAATGCTATTAGCTCCAGGAACAGGAAGATTTTATTTGAAGAAACGGGGAAAGGCGACGTATGATGGCTGATGAGTAGTGTAATAAAACTTAGAAAGTTTTTCTTTTAAAAAAAAACAAATAGAGGCTGGTGCGCATCATACCAACATCTCAGAAACCAGAACGCTACTACCTGACTCCCCGATCGGAGAAAGCGCAGCCGAAAAAATTGGCGAGATAGACAGCGCCAATGGACGAAAAAAAAAAAACACGCCCGCGAATGAGAGCGGTATAAATGACTGCCAAGTAAGATGTCAGAACGGCACGCCTACAGACGAACGCGCGAGAAAAGCGAGAGTAAAAACCTCCTCCAACAAGGCGACGACGCAATTGAGAACAATTTATTGTGTAATAATTTAAAATAGCTCGAATTACGATCGCAGGTACGGGAGAACAAAAAAAAAACGAATTAACGAACATAGTGGGGAATATATCAAATTAAAGAAAATAAATTAAAACTAACAATCGCGTTGACAAAATCCTAGGAATTTAGCTAGAAGAATAAATAAAAATTAAACTACGACTAAACGATGCATGTCATTTGTGACAATCCTGTTTTTTTATATTTATAGGTACTTTTGAAATTTGAAATAAAAAATTAAGTGTTGTGCCTTTAACCTCTTAAGGATTGATTACTATTTGAAAAAAACCATAAAATGGTTCCTATTTTTTTCATTACAGAAATTGAATTGTTATGTTTCTAAATAAAATATGAAATTAGTTTTTTTTTTAATTATTTGCCTTATGTTTATTTTACACCAGACAAATAAATGCAAAGATCTTTTTTTTCACATCTTTACGCTTTTTAATAAATAATATTTTATACTTTAAAGTTTAATTATCAATATTTTTTTTTATGTGATATATTTTGTAACATGTAATTACAACAGCCTAACGTTACTATCAATGCCAAAAAACAAACCCTAATACTAATATTGAAAGACTTTATATGGAAATGCCAATTAAATTTTTCTAGTTTTAGAAGTTTTTTCGAGTAATTAAATCTCCAGCCCAGAAATATGTCTGTCGCAAGAGATAACAAATGACACCTCAGCTTGTGATATTGATGTGAGAGAGAATTAAGGGGTTGTAGATGTATTGTTATTTTCTAATAGTTTTATACAGTAAAAACTTCGTAACAGACATTCCCATATAAAGGATATTTTTATTTAATGGACAGTTTTCCAACTCCCAAAACCTAAATTTTTGTATGTTTAACCTCTGAATAGCAGACACTCTCAAATAGTGGACAGTAATTTTGGTGGTAAAGCATTGGTTCCCAATGTGGGGAGAATACGACTTTTCAGGAGGGTTGGGGGGGGGGGGGGTCCCCCCCCCAAATAAAAGTTGTCATAGTCTAAATATAGGAATAATATATTAAAAAATAATTGAATAAATAGTTTTTGAAATGTTCTCATTTATAATTTCAAAATACAGTAAAACCAGAATAATTATATGAATTATTTTTAGATATTGTGACGCTTTTTTATATATTGAAAAATCAGATTCATTTTTCTGGTTTTAGATTAAGTTTCTCATCAAGGTGGAAAAACAATCAAAATTGAGCTGTGTTTGAAATTTTTATTACATGTTCTAAAAATGGAGACTTTTCTAATTTATGTTTTTATTATATTTCAATGGTTTGCAATACAAATCTTATGAATATAAATTTTTCCATATTTGTTTCTTATCATACATTAAGTTAGTTAAATAATGTACTTGAGATGTAGCGCTTTTTTTTTTTTATATAGTTTGGGTGGGAGGGGGGTAAAAGAACAATGGATATCTAAATAAATGATATAACAAAGAATACTTCTGTGCTTAACACTAGAATTACTGCGTTTCTTGTATACCTAGAAATACCAGAGTGATCACATCTGACCCATAGCTTTTAAAGATACTATTCTTGTTTTATATGAAAGATAAAGATACACAATAATAATTGACGATGAATACAATGTTTTTTAAATAATAATTAATACAATCTAGCATTTAGATTATTACATAATATGAAATTTCGAGAATAAATAACACAAAGGATTTTTTTTTTTTTTTCTAATTTTTAAAAAAAATGCTTTGAGATTTTGATATCTTTTTAATAATATACCGGGTGTCCTGAAAAGGAGTGAACGATTTTAAAAATCAATAACTTGCAAACTTTTACAGATATTTAAAAAATTCTTTCACGAGAGTTATCTAAAAGGTCAAAAGTTTTTTTCCTGCGATTCTGGATTTTAGTTCGAATTACAAACAATAGATGGCGCTAAGAGCACTAGGTGCTGTATTGAGATGGATATTGACGTCACTTGGCACTGAAGCAAAATAAGGAGGTTAAAGCTATGGAGTTGATCTTATTCAAAAATGAACTTTTGCTTTTATAGTCCGGTTTTGAATGCAATCCATATAATTTTGATTTTGCTGGCGTCAGCGCAATAATAGAGAAAAATATTATTTTCATGGGTACGACTCCTTTGAAATCGAAATACGTGAAACAACAACGTTCGAATTACTGACTTTTATTTATTTTTTTTACATTCCAAGAATTAAGTTCTTTTGAGAACAGGATATCTTATTTATCTATTTATTTATCTGGGTATCTTTTAAACCTTTTTTTATGTCACCTAGTCATGTCCTGTATTGTATTTTAAGTATGTGAGATTAACAGTTAATTTACAGGTACACCCAAAAGATTGCATCACATCATAGTCTATGGGGGAAAATCACTTGCAGTGTATATTAATGAAATACACTATTTCAAATGTTTGAAACTGATATAAATCACTGAATTTCAGTATAAGATGATTATGATAGAATAGAGTATTTGGTATTTATAGCATTTAACGTTCATTTATAGGGGCACACAAAAAGAAACCGGTTACTGTACTGTCTTTAAGTAATAACTGCTGGAAATGCGTTTTCAATTTCGGCATGCGCTTTTAAATTTAGCTGTTTTTTAGATACATTAGTAATTATATAAATGCATATCACCTATACTTGTCTCTGGTGCGTCCGTCCGTCTATCTGTCTGCATATAACAGTGCAAAAATTACTCTGTCGAATCGTTTGAAATTTTAAATACATATTTATTGAAGAACTTTATCCAGTTATTTCAAATTTTATGAATATCGGATGTGTATTTCCAATACAGGGACAGTCAAAAGTATTCTGTTACATTATGGCCGACGGGGAAAAAGTTTCAAGTGCTTTTTGATGATATTACACTCGTCTGAACATAATGAAATTAACATGCATTTATGAATTAAATTGAGTTACAAATGATGTAGAATATGCTGCACAAAGAATAGTTATTATTCATTTATAGGGCCACACAAAATAATTATGTAACATAACAGTATAGGAGGGAACATACTTTGCGGCATATTTTAATTTTGTTACACATATAATAAAATTGTTATAAGTTACTGAGGTTTACTATGAATTTCTTACTGTGTAATAGAAAATATGAAATATTTACAGGGACACACAAAAGATTTCGGAAACCATGCTGCATCAAAAATGCTGTACGCTAACGATAATTGCTTGAAGTTTTAAATTTTGAAATGATTTTTTTAAAGTTACACTACATTTTTGCATGTTACGTTGTGTATATAATTGGTGCAAATCATATACAGGGCTACACAAAAGAATTCGCACTCCTTACTAAGTGTGTAAGTAAATATATTAAAGGTGGTTTGTAAATGAGTTATGCATTTTTTATGTTGAACAGCTTTAAGTATATTACGATATGTTTAAAGATTAGAAATGAAATGATATACAGAGGCACTCAAAAATTGGATTAATAGCCGGCCCTGGATGGTAATCTCTGGAAGTGTGATTTCATTAGTTTAAAGCATGTTTCGGTTTTAAATAGATTTTAGCTAGATAAATGGCGTGTATTTAAAGATAGTAGGAAAAGTACAGGGCTATGCAAAAGAGTTCAAATATGCTTCCGTCTATTTAAATAAATTGCTAAATGTCAAATTTCAACTTAACATGTGTTTTTAACGCTTTCCAACATAGTTAAAAATGTTTATGATTTCTTTTTAGTTAGCCGTCTGTCTTTCCAAACTCTAACTTGCGTTGAAATAATTGAATTGGTCTGTAAGTGATGGGAAGTCTAATAATCATCTATTGTTTGCAATTCGAACTAAAATCCAGAATCGCAGGAAAAAAACTTTTGACCTTTGAGATGATTCTCGTGCAAGAATTTTTTAAATATCTGTAAAAGTTTGCAAGTTATATTATATATGTTAATAAGATTTATTATGCCGTGTTGAGTACTGTAAACAAACTATGCATAATTCATGATTCATTTACACAGACACTCAGAACTATGCCAATACATTATGTTCTGTGAGGATAATTATATATGTAGCTCCTATATTCGTCATCTGGAATGTTCTTTTATCTGTCCGCACATAATAGCGCAAAAACTACCCAACAGAATGCTTTGAATTATAATATATATACTCGTTGCAGAATTTTCGTTACTCATTTAAAGTTTTATGAAAAGTGAATCAAAGCTTAAAAGGATATTAATAAATGTTTTCTTCATTCTATTAAAACCTATTCTGCGTGACTAATTCAATGATATCCAATGATAGGTGATGATTCTAGGTTGTCATTATGATTATGGCTCATTTAAGGTGGAGCTAGTATTATTTCCCTATTACCATGAGTTTAATATACATAATCGTAATAAATTTTGTATTTGGGTATTTTTACAAAAGAGTGCAACAGCTATTGCACCAAATTTTCAATGTTTATACTATGAATATTCTTTGTTCTAAAGAATAAACCATTTCCGCAATTTTTTTACAACATACATAAAACTCTACTAAAGAACTTCTTTAAAACAAACTAGCATTTCTTAGAATATAACAAATTTTTTAAAATAGCAAAATTGATTAATTTTTAACAACAACAACAACAAAAAACTACTAAATCGTTTCACTTTATTTTAAAATAAGATGCACAAAGTATTCTTTAAATTAGATGATAAAAAGTAATTTAATCCGAGAAAATACAGCTTTCTTAAATGTAAAATCGTCTGCAAAACTCGTATGCTGCTCGTTAAATTCATTTCCAGTTTCCAATCAGCTATTATATAAAAGGATTTATTATTTCCATGACAACAACACATTTCATTGAAATTATACCGACTGAGTCCAAAATCGGGCTTCATGTCGAGTATACAGGTCAAATGTATGTTGTTCAATAAAAACAAATAAAATTTCAAAATCGGGCCCTAAGAGCAAGATTGCATTGTCAAACGAGACCCACTCCACAGCCTTAAACTCCTTATTTTGCTTCAGTACCAAGTGACGTCAATATCCATCTCAACACCGCACCTAGCGCTCTCAGCGCCATCTATTGTTTGCAATTCGAACAAAAATCCAGAATCGCAGGAAAAAAAACTTTTGACCTTTGAGATGATTCTCGTGCAAGAATTTTTTAAATATCTGTAAAAGTTTGCAAGTTATTGATTTTTAAAATCGTTCAGTCCTTTTCAGGACACCCGGTATATACATATGATTTATCGATTTAAATTGCATGATAAATTTCCTACATATCATTTAGATATTTAAACACCAATAAATTTAAATATATATACATATTCGTGATTGTTTTTTACTTGCATTTTTATGTTTCATAGTTTACTGTCCAATCAATTCATACAAAATGCCATGGTCTTTTTTTCTGTACATAATGCACACACAAGTTATAAGCAATTTCTGCAAACAGTGTTCGTTTGTCTTAGCATTGCTTTATGTGATAACATTTTTCATTTGTTTGAAATTTCAGTGCTGGTGCGTGGACTGATATCTTCATGTTCCTTTGCTTTTATTTATAATTTTAGCAAGAAGACTTTTCTACTTATATTAGAATCTGTTGTATCTTTAAAAACTACCGAAACATTTATGGCCACTAGATCTTAAATCAGAAGATATTGAACATTGCGGCTCTACTGTCCATATAGTTCGATGTTCCAAATTGCTTCATAGAGTGATTTATTTTGTATCTTTCTCACTTTTTAGAATTATTTCGAAAAAGTGAGATTTTATTTTTAAATTTTCTACAAAATTTTTACAATCTATTTGTGTTTCTTATTTTTTCCCACAGCATTTTTTGGCTACTTTCATTCAGCTTGCTACTACATGTATTGGATTTGAACAATGAAATTTTGTCATTTTTAAGAAAAATTGTTTCGTCATTTATGTCAAGATTGCCAGCATCATCAGGTGATGACAATAGTAACTTCTTCACTAAATTCATTTAAAGACAGTTCTTGTTACAATTTTAAAATTTTCTCATTCAAGAAACCTCCGTAGTGATGCCATTGCTATAAATGTGTGAAAGTCAAATGCCGCAAACTTTTTTTCTTCATGTGGCTTATGAGGCAAAATACTCTTTTTAGTTACTTTCTAAGGTGTAACATAAAAAAAAAACTACTTACATAATCCATACAGTAGTTTAAAATACCATAAAAACTCGCACATTTACTTTCCAAATGCATAACATATATGTGATTATGACCCACCCCCCGCACGCCTGTCCCCTCTTTTGTGAAAAGTAAGTGTGGAACATATCCTTACACTATTCTTATCTTATTGAAAAATATAGAGTTGAAATCCTTGTTAAAATAAATGAAAAATGCAATTATTTTGTTCGGGTCAGCGATGACCCAGAATGGTAATTCTAGGTATAAAGATGTGTATATAAAAAAGTTTTCGGCCGATTTCAACTAAATTCGTCCTAAGGCATCATACTAAGCATTTAGGAAAAGTCAATCAGTTTCAAAGTTTTACTTTGAAAAGCAACAGTGATATGAGCGAGACTAAGTCTTGGGTCACAAATGACCCAACTCGGTAATTCTAGTGTTAAAGGTCTTTAGCTAAAGAAAATTATGCCTCATATGTGTACTCTTCTCTCTAAAATATTGAAACAAATGTAAAAAATAACACAACTTTATTGATAGTCGCAATATACATATTTTAACTAAGTTACATATGTATAAAAATATAGATAACAAAAATATATTTGTAACAAAAGCAGCTGACAAGTTTAGCTCTTAAAAGCTTGCAAACCAGTGATACTTCTTCCTAATATTAGAGCATGGATATCGTGAGTTCCTAAATAAGTAAGCAAATGAAAGATTAATTTATTACAAATACCAATTAAATTCAAATATAATATTAAATGAACTGTGGAATTACATATATGTATGTAGGTCAGGGCACAATCCAAAGAACATTTTAACCCTTACAGACTGTATTTTTTTCTTATCTTCCACTTACTAAATGGATATTAATGTAATAAAATATTTCATTATTAAATAGAGTTATTAATTGAAAAGACCTGATTCATTATTATACTTAGTATGTCATACATACGTTTGATTAAAAAAAAT
This sequence comes from Maratus speculifer, assembly GCA_964019185.1. Lineage (NCBI taxonomy): Eukaryota > Metazoa > Arthropoda > Arachnida > Araneae > Salticidae > Maratus > Maratus speculifer. The sequence continues at coordinate 111,817,873 of OZ025300.1, forward strand.
AAATTTGAAACAATCTCGCTTTACTCAAAATTTTGGAAATTACATAAGTTATAATTTAATTAAATTAGCAATATAAACTGAACATGAATGTCATCTCTATAAATCCCTTTTCTTTTATCAAGGTTTTGATTTAAATTAATTAGTATAAAGGTACAACTTATATTCTAAGTTATCTCAAAAACTGTTAAACAATAATAAGAAAAATAATTTTTTAGCTGTGTATTCTTCTAACAGAATTTAATCCAGTAATTGTAAGAGGGATGCTAAAAATATCTTCTAATTTTTTATTATAAATTTTTAACAAGCTGGTTTCTTCTAAAAATGCTTTACCATGTAATAATTCAGATGCAAAAATGGTAAAAAAAATTTTTTTTTAATTTATTCAAAAGTTGAAAGGAAAAATTACAGTGTGCTCGCTCACTTTCAATGATATCACTTCAAATACAAACTTTTAAGATTTTAAAGAGAAAAAGAAGAGATCAAAATTATAATAAATGGCTTTTTAAAAGAAAAAAAAAAAATTCATAAAACCAGGGTTGCTACTCATATCGGAGAATAAAATTCTCTGACTTTTCCAGGTGTATTTTAAGAAAATTCTAGTCTAGGAATGTAGTGCGTAGTGAACATGCTGAAGGTAAGAAAAAATGTTATATTACTCAAAAAACACTAAAATTTCTGGAATAGAGTAGCTAATAATCTCCGAGCTAAAGCTCTTTATCCCAAATCCTCTCCTAAATCAATAACAATCTTACTTTGAGGTTTACAATTGGAATCGTCCTCTTTAATAATTTATGATTGCAACCTTTCAAATGAAGTTTCCTACAAACTGTTCAAACTTGCTACAAAATATTTGTGCACTGAGTTTACAAATATTCATTTCGTTTACTATATCTTAAAATCCTTGACTAGTTAAAATTTATTTTTCAACAAGGGAAGAGGAAACAGAGTTGGGAGATGGAGGCTTGTGATAATTACTCATTGTTACATGAAAATAACTGCTGGAAAAAGTTTTAAAATCTGTAATAATGAGTATTAAAAATATAAAATGTGGAGGATGAAAGAGGAAGCTTTAAAAAGTAAAGATTTTTCTTCTATTTTTAAGTATGCAGTTTGCCAAATCATGAAAGATTCTCACTTCTGGTCGCACAACAATCAAACTCTCTTAGAGATCACTATGAAAGTTTATCAAATTCCCTGACTTTTCCAGGTTTTAGGAAAAAATATTGAAATTCCCTGACTTATTTGGCTAATTTCCCAATTCCCTGACTTTCCAGGTTGCGTAGCAACCCTGTAAAACACTTCACTTTCTGACAAATGTCAGAAAACAAAGTATTTTATGAATATTCTTATACATTATGTTATATTTCTCAAACTGTAGTTTTCAGACTAAAAGTGGTTGAGATCTATTTTAGTTAGTAGTTAAAGAAATAATCATTTGTGAACATAGCACTGCTGTTGGCTTCCATGTGGATGCCATACATCTGCACATAAAATCAGTAGTGTGGAGAGTAGGGTTATAATAATCCAGAGTGGCCAAAGAATCAGGGAAATATGAAGGAAGTTTATCAATCTAGAAAAGTCGAGAATTTGGTAAAAATATATGAAAATCAGGTAAATTTATCTATACGCAAAAAAACATTAGCATTTTCATTTTGCCAACTGATTCTTCACCAAACAAGTAATATTTAAGTCAATAGGGCAGATTATGTAATTTTTAAAGTATTTTCTAGTTTTTCTTGCCAAATGAAATAATAGGAAGTTCAATAAGTGTGTTATATACAAGAAAGCAGCATGTATTAAAAAATATCACATGCGTGCCATTAATAAAGAAAATCTGATAAAGATTGTCAGGGAATTTTCTTCCCTATTTTTGTATCCTTCTTGTAAGTGATTAGAAAACTGGACAAATAATCACCAATATTCTGAATAATAATTTCCCTAACCAGTGTAGCTGTCCTCCCTGCTATTGCAATAATCAAGTTTGCTGCTGAATCCTCTTGCAGGGAATTGGCATATGGAAGAAAATTACTGAGATAAGAATTTTCTATCTTACAGTAAGAATCAAAATTGTGCCGAAACTTGTAAATAAAAGTTAGTCTTTTATAATTTTCATTAAATCAAAGCTACTTTCACAAGGCCAGCTATTTGGGATCTGGTCTGAACAGGGCTGCGGAGTCGGTAGGAAAAATGGCCGACTCCAGAATTTTTAACGCCTTCGACTCCAACTCCGGAAATTTTAACGACTCCGACTCCTGGCTTCCTCGCTAGCAAATATACTAATGTTGATGCTCGTTAAAGTTATAAGGGAACAAAAGAAAAATGAGGCAAAAAGTCATTATTTCGGTATTTAGTTCTTAGAGCTTTGGAAAAAAAATATTTTCCGTTTTACAAATTCTTTAATTTTACATACCACAAACCTGAAAAATTAAATTACCAAAATCTAAAAGAGATAACAAAATGGATATTTTATTATTTCGGATCCGTAGCCTTGAAAAGGGGGAATCTGTACAATTTCTACGTTAACTAGTGCTCTCCAGAGCAGAAAAATTTCAATGGAAAGGAAAAAAAATAGTCAGATGTATTAATCTTAGAACTTTCTTCTATATCACACATGTTAATACTTCCTGAAAAATGCAGCATAGCAGCGCCACCTCTTATGTGATTTACACCAAAATCTAGTCAACAAGTTATATCAACTTCTAACTGAATTTGAAGTCTGGTGAAAATCAGTACATTAATTTCTGAGATAGGGCTATTGCTGAAATTTTTAAATTCTGCATAACAGCGCTACATGTTGAGTGATGTACATCAAAAACGAATCAGGATCAATTTCTATCAGATACTAACTGAATCTAAAGTTTAATGAACATCCATGCATTAGTGATTAAGCCAGAGCTATTTCAAAATCGTAAAAAAGGTCAGCATATCAGCGCTACCTGTAGGGCGATTTACACCAAACACTAAACTATACTAATCTAGATTACAAACTAATTAAATATAAAGTTTGATGAAAATTCGAGCATTTGTTTTTGAGATAGCGCTGTTGCAATATCATGAACAATGCAGTATAGCAGTGCCACCTATTGAGCGATTTGCACCAAAAAATTTGCAGCACCTAATTATATCAAGGACTAACTGAATCTAAAGTTTTATAAAAATCCATGCATTAATTTTTTAATATAGCTACTGTGGAAATTGTGTTTAATGCAACATAGCAAAGCCACCTGTCGAGTGATATACACCAAAAATTAATCAGATCCAGTTTCTATCAAGATCTAACAAAATCTAAAGTTTTGTGAAATTCCATCCATTAGTTCTTGAGATAGAGCGCTCCGAAATTTTTGCCGCATGCAGACTCACGAAGTGACAGACACTGACAGACATTTTCAAAAAACTATCAAATCGTGTTCAGTTCAGGATCTTCTATAACGTACAAATCCATCGAATGCCGGAAATCGAAATTTTTCAAGAATCCAATACTTTATTCTTGTAAAGATAGAAGAAAATAAAATTGAAGATGAAAATTTTAATAGCTCGCAAATAATCTGTGATCTACTAGAACTTTTAATTAAAAACAGCTTTCATCTCCTGTGTACACTGGACAGTTTATTGGGATTTTTTAACTTGGGTAGTCCGATATAATCCAAAAATAAAAATAAGAATTCCTTCTATGGATTTAAAATTACATTTTATCGGTTTAATTTCACTTCAAACTGTCTAAAAAAAAAGCTGGAGTCGGGTGGTTTTTTACGACTCAGACTCCTTTTTCTCAAAAATGGGCCCGACTCCGACTCCGCAGCCCTGGGTCTGAAATCTTAGTCAGCCAGGGAATAACAACTGTTTACAATGCAATTTCGTAAACTAGTTGGATGTGCCAATCCCAAAACTCTATTCTATCTCGTTCATACATCTTAATGCTTCAAAAAGTAATCACACATGTTGATGCTTCAATTTTATTAGTTCAGTACTGTTAAATAAAACTTTAATTTTCATCTTATATTTCTGTTTCGGTCAATTAATCAGAGTAAAAAAAAAAGTTAATGTAGGTCATGATATTTATTAAAACCAATAGTTTTTTCTTAATCTGTTGTCATCAGCTGTTTGCAAATAGCCAGATTAACAGGACACGAGACTCTGTCTCTGTACAAGTCAATGAACAATAAAACTACAGAAAATTGAGAAAATGATGCAAACTTTGCTGTCACAGTGCTCTTCTCCCTCAGAATATTTCCATATTCAATGAAGATATGAAGGCCATAGGCAAAAGCTTGCACAAAAAATTTATGCATAACTTTATACACTTTTTGATGATACAGTAATGAAAATGGCACAGACATTAATATTATTACAGTGACTCCTTCCGGAAGATTTTTATTTTAAATTCAGGGAAGACCTACTAGGCATAGCCAAAATTTATACAAAAGATTTGGTTCAATTCTATGTATAACTTCATACATTTTTCGATGGTACAATACTGAAATTGACAGGAAAACTGCTATTGCAGCACCACCTTTGGTGATTTTTTTTTTTTCAAATTCAGAAAGAACCTACTAGCTATAGCCAAACACTTATACTGAAAATTTGGCTCAAAAATTTTCCAAGTTTTCCGATAAACGCTGATATTTCTCTAAAATTTCCCCGCTAATATTTGTCTCTCAAAAAATATCTTTGGCAATTGAAATTTCTTTAAAAATGGGTACGAAATCCCGATTTGGCAGCACTGGGTGAAAGAAATCTTATCTATGCTTTTCTGGAAAATGACTTCACACTCCTTCTTCAGCTAATCTGCAATATTCTGGACAGTGTTCTCGCTGACATTTGAAGAACGTTAGTAATTTGGCTAATTAAAAATAAAAAACATTCGCCAAATGAAAAAAGTATTAGCAAAATAGATTCGCCGTGTAGTAGAAAAAAAGAAAGAAAAAGCCTTTAATTCTTTAAAGTATTCCTTTATTTTCAATATGTTCTAACATAACCCAAGTTTTTATAACTGTGACAGCGATTGTTATTAATCTAATTTCAACTATCTGCTACAAATATATTAAAAATATATATACATTAAATATATATGCATATGTATAAAAAACGAAAAAGAAAAAAGAGAAAGCAAAAATTGAGTACTAGCAATTTGGCGAATCTAATCGCTTATTGACTCGCCAAATGAAGAATTTAGTCGCAATTTGGCGCATTGGCGAGCGGCAGCGAGAACACTGATTTTGGATGATTCAGAGTAATTTATTCATTGACCATTTCTAGAACCATTTCAAAAGTTTTTCTGTGCCATTAAGGAATTTCTAAAAAATAAGATTTCTATCAGCTATATTAAAAATAAGCTATACTAAAAATTAATAGTAAAAAATTATTAATAATAAGTTTTGTTTTGCAAAAACAGAAAAAAAATAAATTTCATTTTTCATCATAAAAAAATAGTGTTATAATTTAAAAAATTTAATTTTTAAAGTAAAGAATTTCAATATAAATATCTTTTTTTATGTGCTTGTTTTGTTTTACTGAAATATACCTAAAGCATTAATAATGAAACATAATACACACAAAATAAATAAAAATGAAAGAAAGATTCACAAACCTTCATATGTGTTCACTGCTTCTAAATTCATCACATGCCTTATTACATGATACTCATCAGAAATTCCATTTCCACCTAGCATATCTCTAGCCATTCTAGCTATATCCAAGGATTTACCACATGAGTTTCTCTTCACTAATGAAATCATTTCAGGAGTTGCTCTGAAATATTTATGTAAATCAAATGAGTGCATGATATATTTTGAAAATAAAATAAAATAATTTTTTATTATTCTGTTACAATTAATTCAAGTAAAGAAATAAAGAAAGGAAGTCAAAGACAAATAAAATTCATAGACAAGAAAAAGAAAAAAAAAAGAAAAATAGTCATGCAAGCAAAATTTACAATTTGTTACAAAATTATAAGACTACAATACATTTTGCTATTTAGGCAATTAAAGAAATACTTCAATCAAAATAAAGTATACCCTATATTAGTATATCAAGTTTTCAGTAAAATGCAGCATCTTACACAATTGAAATTAATTCGGAAAAAAAATAAAACATCAATATAACAAAAAAGTGTCAAAAAGAACTGTTACAAAATTATAGGACCACCTGTGGAAGAGGCAGTTTTCTGAAATTTTTAATAAGTTATTGCTCCACCATTTCTCTGAATAACTTCAAACACATGATTTGGCAAAGAGTTAATTAATTTTTTAAGGAACAATTCAAGAATATTGTCCCATTTCTCCATAATGGCCATTTGTAATTCATATGTTGAATGATATTGTTTGTTATTCTCATACACCTGACGAGACAAATAACCCCACAATTTTTCCATGGTATTTAGGTCAGGACTTCAACTTGGCCAAGGTAAAACATCAATCTTTTCTCTTTTGAGCCACTCTTTTGTTGATTTCGATGAATGACTGGGAGCACATCTTGATGAAACATCCATTTTGTACCTCCTAAAAGGGATCTGAAGGGTATTAGTTTTCCAAACAGCATCTGTTGGTAACTATCCAAGTTTATTCTCCCTTCAGCTCTTTGGAGATCCAATTTCCTGTATATGAAAATGCGCCCAAAACCATAATGGAGCCGCCTCCCATTTGCCTACTGAAAAACTCGCGAGTTTTTTTCCTTAAATCAAGTCAGTAGTAATTATTGCTGTCAGGCTCATCAAGAGTGAATTTTTTCTCGTCTAAAAACAATATATTTCTCCATGCAGAATTTCAGGACATGACACTCTTTGACCACTTAATACGAGTTTTTTTGTGAGATTTTAGTAGTAGTGGTTTACTGTTTAATTTGCGACAAATAACACTAGCATTATATTTCAAGCTTCACCACACAATTGCATGTCATACTTTTTAGTTATCAGTTGTGCTATTTTACAAGTTGACTGATATTTTTTCGTTGCCAGTTTGACAATTCGCGTATTATCATAATCTGATAACATCTTTTTTACAACTAGATAGTTCATGCTTTCCATACAATTATGTTTTAATTAAACCATTATGAATAACAGATTTAGAACGATTAAAAATATTACTTATTTCATGTTCAGACTTTCCTTTTCCTTTGTAGAACCACACTCTTCTCATTTCAATTTCAGACAACTTACTCCGACGAGGAATTTCACTAACAAATTCAAAGAATCAGATAAAATTCCAATATTTTGCATTTAATTCTACTTTTTAAATCTTACAGTGTGTTTAGGTTACAGTTAAACTGCGAGTTAAAAAGAAAATCGTCTGCTTTATTAATAATATGAGAGTGGTCTTATATTTATAAAACAGTGGATTTGTGTAAAATCGTTTGGCATAAAACAAAAAAAATATTCAAACTTTTTTATCCTGGGATAAAAAACATTCTACAGTTATTTCTTGTCATACAACTACTTTTAAATTCAAACTAATGATGTCTTTGTTGAAAAAAAGAGGAAATTCTGAGTGGTCTTATAATTTTGTAACAGACTGTATATTCTTGTACATATTAGGTAAGTTAAAGTTACAAAAGTTAAAATTTCACTTTTATTTTTGTTATTATTATTAATTTCTCATTATCAATAATATCAGTTAGCAAGAATTTGGAGAAAATCTAGATTTTTTTTCATTTATTTATTTATCCTGAATGCTTGAATTTAAACCTGAGACTGCTCTGTTATTTAAATACATAGCAAGACATTTTTTTAAGTTTTATTTTAATAAGTGCTTAAATAAATGTATATATGCAATTATAGGTTGCCATAAAATGTCTTTTAAAAGAGTTTAAAAAAATTACAATGCTTTGCTAAATTTCCATCATACCAATTTATTCATTATCTTTTATAATTTTGTTTATTTTACTAATTTGTGAGAAAAATAAAAGAAATAAATGGAAAAAAGAATTTAGTTTAATAAATTAGTATAAAATTTATTTTTTAAACCATGTTTTGCTGCTTAGAATATTTGTATTAAATGCTTCCGATATTTGAATTAGTGTTACATGTATTTATATTTACATTAAAACAAAACAAAACTTAAAGATGTACATTACTGTAAACCATGGATCTGGTTTCAAATTCAGACTTGGGCATTTTTTTGCTCAGTAGGAAATATTCAATTTGTATGATAAATTTACCAATCTGTTTGAATGTGTTAAAATAATAGTATATCTACATAACCATCATTATATGGCATTCCTTTGCCTGCGGTTTATTCTGTCGAGCTGTCTAAATGACAGATCAGATGTTATGACCAACAAAGGTTATCTAAACGAGAAATTTCTGCCGGCTATGGCCCAGTTAGCTTAAACTGTAAAGCATTGGCCTTGTAAGCCAAGTATCTGGGTTCGATTCCCAGCTTGGGCAATTTTTCGCTCAGTTGGAAATATTCAATTTATATAATAATTTAAAAGTGTATTTGTTTATATTTGTCAAAAAACGATAGTTTATATCCAATTATGTAACAATCTTCATGGTAAAGTTAATGAAAGCAAATTACATTTATTAATAAATGACATTTAACGAGATTTTTTCCCAAAGAGGCATACAGAAAAAAACTGACATTATTAAGAATAGAACTGGGTTCAATGTATTAGGGAGTAGGTAAGAGGCTATTGTTATAAAAGAATGTATATTTTGTAACAAAAATATATAAAGCAGGATTGGCATTTTTGCCGGCAAAAAGGTATTTTTGCCAGGACAGTGGCAAAAGCTGGAAAAAACAGGGGGAAAATGGAAAAAACCGGCAAAAAGGGAAAAAAACCTATTTGTCTTTAATGTGTGATAAAATTTGCATGCTAATAAAAATAGTAATGGTATAAACAATTAAATTAACAGTGTACTATTTAATATTTTAATTTAATTTGCTAATTAATTAATATTAAATATTTTAATTTAATTTGCTAATTAATTAATATTAAATATTTTAAATCTTTAAAAAATAGGTGGGATTCAGTCTTACTTAGGAATTTAAGAACAAAATAAAAAATTACATACCTAATTTTTTTTTATTTTAAGTCGGGGATATATTTAGGAAAATTTTAGGTCCTTTAAAGGACCCTTCATAAAATAATTTATCTTAAAACAGGACTCTTCACAAAATTTTTTAACCTCAAACAGGACCCTTCATAAAATTATTTGTCTCTCAAACATTTTATCTTCAAATTGAACTTTTCACAAATTTAATCATTTAAAAATAAAATCTGGCCTGTTAATAAACAATTGAACACACACACACACAAAAATATATATTATTTAACTTCTCTATATGTGAAGGGTAGAACCTGAAAACACTGATAATTTAAAATTCACAAAACTATGTCTAAAATTTTTACAAAGACAAGAAAAACTTCCCAATTTAACAAAAGCAGGACCCTGTGAGAAAAGTCTAGACAGACCCCTGTAAGTAAAGTATTTTATCAGTCATTAATATACATATATATATATTTAATTATCAAAAGATTTTATAAAATTATTATTTTTGTTTTATGTCATGAGACTTAAGAAATGTAACTATCTAAGTCTTTGGTACTATTTTATAACTATATATCTGATGAAACTAGTTTGTTAAAGATAAAATAAGTAAATTAAATTGAAAAAACTGTTATGTCTTATTAGGAAACTAGATTTTTTTCTGTCCCTTTTACACTCCAATAAAGGAACAAAATGTTAAATTATTTAGAAACTTTGAGTAAGTAGCCTGGTGTCACTTTATCTTTTTGTACTATATTCCCCCTCCCCCCACCATAGCAGAAGCAGAATGCTTGTCATGTATGGCTAAATCTTTTGAAAAACGAAGAGTTAAAACCACATTTTTCAAAACTAAAAAAGAGATTTGAACAAGCGATTTTGCCATGTCATCTGGTAGCGTATTTGTTACATCATAAGTACAGAAGTGAACTTCTAAATTATGAACAAAAAGAAAGCTGTAAAGCATGGTTATTTAAAATCAATCCTGATTTTATATCTTATATTATTAATTTCGAGCTAAAAGAAAAACCCTTTCCTAGCTCATATTTTGCAGAAGAAGTGATTAATAGTGTCAATGCCTGTTATTGGTGAAGAAGTATTGAATAAGCTTGTGCGATTTCAAAAAATTTCTGTTCTTTAGTAGCATACCTTCAACTATATCCAGCAAGTAGTCTGCTATTGAAAGATTTTTTTTCAAATTTTTCATTTGTACAGACTAAAATTCAAAATAAGCTATCAACAGATACTCTTTCAAAACTTGTTTACTGCTATGCCATGCTAATACAGCAAAATTTAGGTTGTGAGGAAGATATTGCTGAAAAATTTGAAATTTAATAGTTTTCTGCTTTAAATATAATTTTATATTAAATTAATTTTAGGTTACTATAACTGTTTCTTCGAATTTCTAACATATATAAATTATAAACATAAATGCTTTACTCGGTCTCAACAGTTCTATTATGTGAATTATTAATAATTGTATAAACTAAACATGAATAAATGAAGTTTCTATTTATTTATATAAAATTGATTTTTTCATTTATTATCTTGTTATAAAAGTTAGTATTCTTTCATAAAACGTGTAATTATACTTATTTAACTTAAAAGTTAAAATAAATTTAGAATAATATTCATTTTTTAATTAAGTATGCAGTTTATTTTTTCTTTAGTGAAATATTTTTTCTCTTTCTGGGGAAAAAAAAAATTAAATGGACAGCCTATTTTTGCCACCTTTTTGGCAAAAACCTATTTTTGCCAGGACAGTTTTTACCAGGTTTTTTCCGCAGTTTTTTCCACCTTCGACAAAAACTCACCAACCCATGATATAAAGAATGATATAAAGAAAATAATTTGAAAAAAAAAAAAAAAATCTTACTGGCCTAAATCTTTAAGACGTCCAACTTGCAAGCAAGCTTGCAATCCTAAAGAAATTTCCGTCACCATATCAGCTAGTTTCTTCTGTATTAACTGATTTTTAGCAAGTGGGTTTCCAAATTGTTTCCTGAAATAACATAAAGTTACATCAAATAAAAAATAAAAAAATCTTATTGTATAACACACAAAAATTTATCCTTTATTGCATGGGGAAGTGGAAATCTATAACTTCCAGTTAAATAATTAAAACCTCCTGTAATTACTAAATAAATATTCTTGTACATATTTTTGCTAGAATTTTTAATAACACATTTTTATGCTAAAAAAAAAAGCTTAAAAAGGGCAACTTTTAAACATAAAGATTTCTTATAAATTTGTATAAAAGCTGATTATTGAATTTAATGTCTAAAAATAAAAATATATATAGCTATAATCTTTCTTTCCCCATGGGCCAGTTGCAAATAGACCAGAAAGGTCTATATTCTCCACATTTTTTTTTTTTTTTAATATAGAGTATTTGATTTTGCTTACAAGAAGTAAATAAACAAGTTGGAAATTGCACGTGAAGCATAGCAAATGAGGTGCGTTTGTACGATAACAAAATTTAAAAAATATTACTTTCATATATCAATCTCATAAAATTTTAAATAGTGACTTACAATTAAAACACTCATCAAACAATGTTCTCCCTATACCATTATGTAATGGAATACTTTTGTGTGGCCTTGTAAATCAATAACAAATTTTCTTTGCACCACAAATTATGTAAAATGTATATTATGATATGTTATTTATTGTTGCATATAAATTTTATTAAGTTTGAATGAGTGTAACACCATTAAAAAATGCATTTGAAACATTTTTCCCCATTGACCGTAATGTAACGGAATACTTTTGATTGTTCCTGTAATTGATCTATGCATCCGATTTTCATAAAATTTAAAATAACTTGACAGAATTATGTAATAATTATGTATTTTAAATTTCAAACGTATAAAATGCATTTGAAAGTTTTTCCCCATTGACCGTAATACTTTTGATTGTCCCTGTAATTGATCTATACATCCGATTTTCATAAAATTTGAAATGACTCGACAAAATTATGTAATAATTATGTATTTTAAATTTCAACCGATTCAGTTGGGTAGTTTTTGCATTGTTATATGCGGACAGACGGACGGACGGACTGAACGACCACTATAGGTGCTACGTATTTACATAATTATGAACGCACCTAATAAATATTAAAAACAGGCAAATATTGTAAATTATATACCAACTAAAGACCTTTTTAAGAGAAATTTTTGCTGAAAAAGTGTCTAAGAAAAGCATCAAGTGTGAAATTATTGTATTTATTTATATGAAAAAAAAAACAAGAATTTTTTTTTTTTAAATAATAATTTGAAACATAAGAAATATGTTTTCATGAATTTTACTTAAATTGATCTCTATCGCACATAGCCCAGTTATGGAAGATAAACAGATTTGCATTTGGAACAATTTAAGTAGTTTTTATAGTGTTGTTTAATAATTTATCTCTAGCTAATATCCCATAGCAAATTAAAAATTTCATCAATAAATAAATAGGTAAATGAAATAAATTAAGAAATGAAAATTAACAGATATGTAAAACATTGAACACATATATCAGACTTAAACTAAATTGAAATGAAAAGTCTACTGTAAATAGTGAAATCCATAGCGAATTATTTTGCAATTAATATCTTTCATGGGGATAATATATAAATACAATTTTTAGTAAATTTAAAAAATATTTGAATGCATAACTGATATTTTTTATATAAAAATGCTTTTCATTATGATTGATGAGGAACTGAAAAAATATATTAAAATGTAAAAAAAAATGTATTGGCGTTTTCAATTAAAAGATTTTTACCTATGTTTTATAACCTAGGAAGCCTGGGTTCGAATCCTTAGTATTACTGTAATAAGAAAATGTGAAACAGGTATACCTCTTTTTAACATGCAATAGCAAAAATCTCTTTAATAAATTATTAATAATTTTTATGCAACATTATTATTAACTTAAAAATTACTAAAATAAAAAATAAGAGTTTTCTCTTTGTTGTGGTATCTGCAACTTAAATTAATATTTTGTGAACAAAATTATATTAAATTAATGGTTGATTACATATACAGAAAAATCAAATTATAATTTTTGTTGTTAGTTATTTAAAGCATTCAAAATCACTAATTTTATTAACTAGTGTTTTTTTTTTTTATAAAATTACAAATAATTATTCATATTAAAAATTTGCTTGAAAAATTAGAAGAAAAAAAAATATCTTTTGCACAAAAACTAGATTTTTTTTATTTATTTATTTATTTTGCATGAAAAAATTAAAAATTAAAAACATTTGGTGATAAAATTAAATTTTTAAACAACTTTTTGTATTTTTTTTTTTCTTTTCTCTATGCTAGATTTAGATAAAATATTAAAAACTGGAAATATTGCCACAAGAATTAGCCTTCTTGAATGAGTGAGTACAATACACATATTGAGTATTTCTTATCTTACAAGACTATAATACTAAAAAGAACCTAGGATAAGGGAATATATATTTTTCTTCGTACTACTAAGTTATCCCGTCAACCAAAAAATTATCGCCAAACTATAAGATTAAATGCCAATAATGAATGATTGTGAATGTCACATTCAATGACATTAAAGTGATTTTTATTTCGACTTTTTATTAATACTTTTATTAATATTCTACTAATTATTTGGTTTTTTTTTTTTTTTGTTATTTAAAATAAAAATTATGTCAATATGTATAATTTGGCTATTAGTTTAGTGATTTGTATAATTTGGCGAAATCGGTTGACAGGATAACAGAGTAGTACCTTTTTCTTTTCTTTTCTTCTTTCTTTCTTTTCTTTTTTCCAGGATTTATGGAAACTCTACTTACTATCAAGAAATTTTAATGCATTTGAGGAAATAAAATAAGAAATTGCTTTTTTTTCTAAATTTGATGCATTGCAGAAAACATGAAACATTTTAATTTGTAATTAATATACTATTAATTTAAACCTGACTAAAGTCTTAGTGTTTTAAATTATTTTGATAAATAAAAACATATATACTTCAACATGTTTCTCAAAAATGTGATGCTAAATTTATTATTTCAACTAATCAATTATGTGATCTTACTTATAAAAAAGATTTGGAGCAAATAATTATTTTAATATTCAAAATTTTGACTCGTCTACATACATTAGTTTCAGTTTATTAATCAAAGTCATCCTACCTCCCCCCCCCCTAAAAAATGTATTCTTTATACCAAGTATTTAAAGCAAGTGTACAACTGAGTATTTCATTATGTTCCACATATAAAAATAATTTTTAAGTATGAATGACTATTCATAGTTCTTAAAAATCAGTACATAAGAATTCTTCTAATATCAAGACTTCCTTTGCAAAATTTGTTGGGCTGTCTTTTATTTTATTTTAGATGGGAGTATACTAATTTGTGTAGAAAATTTGCTAAGCAATTTATATTCACCAAAAAGTAACTTTTATGTACATATAAAAAATAAAAAAATAAAAAATAAATAAATCAAAATTATAAATTAACAATTTAAAGGTAAAAAAAATGTAATGTTTTATGCATTACTTTATACTCAAAGCAAAATTTTAAGAGGTAGGGTTTTCACAGATGGTAAATCTTAAAGACAAGCAAGCATGAAATCTGGGCGGAAGGGGAAGGGGGGGGGGGGTAGAAAATAACAAGGAAACCGTATGAATTCACTAGTCATAAAAGAGGTCGGCAATACATTCAAAACCTGTGCATAATGTATCAGGATCCTATGATCCTCGGATCGTTAACTGAGCAGCCAAAAAGCCTTTCATGTAGTCTCAGGAAATGAGGTCGCACGGACGAAAATTAGTCAGGTTGGGATATTTGGCCGGGGATTATTTGCTGTTTGGGTTATGCCATCTGAACATTTAATTAAGCTTCAAAACTATTATTTATGCAATATTAAAATACAATGAATTAATGTTATACAAACCTGTCAAGTGTATAATTTCTGGCAGTTTCTAAACAAAATTCAGCAGCACCTAAAGTTCCCCATGATATTCCATAACGAGCAATATTCAAGCAACCGAAAGGACCCTATTTCACAAATAGATAAATTTTATAAAATTGACATACAGCAATTTAAAATTTAATGATTGCAGATTATTACAAAACTTTAGTACAAAGATTCTGTTTCTCATTATAATTAAGAAAAAAACTTTGTATTACATACTTTTGCTTTTTCTAGTTTTGCTATAATTCATCCACATTCTTCTTTATGATGTTTTATACTTAGGTTTATTCAAAGGTAAAATTATTACTAAATGACAATGATAACTATACCCAAGCTATGTTTTGTTTTACACAGTATTCAATTCCAGAAACACATTTGAAATTTATTCCAATAATACAAAACATGTCCTGATCAGGCATCAAAATCTGGATAGCTTGGCCTAATGTGCCGATGCTTTACCTATTAAGCTATCCAGATGATATGTGGCTGACATACTTCACTCATACTTGTTTTAATTTTGTTGGAATAAATCTAAACTGTGCTACTCCAACCATTAATATGATTTATAAAGCTGAGGAAAAAACTTCTCTACATTATAAGACTTAAGATATTTATGATTGCAACAAAAGGTGAATAAAATTTAAAAATATTTATATATCTTTATATATAAAAATCTTCTGTGCGTGTGTATGTAATTGAACTCCTCCTAAACGAATGGACCGATTTTAATAAAATTTTTTGTGTGTGTTGCGGTGGATTTGAGAATGGTTTAGATTCACATTTCATGAAAATTGGTTCAGTACTCCGCCCTGGCGACCAGTTTGGTCTCCAGGTCTTAGGATTTGGTCATTGACTTTTTTGTAAAAGGCCTTTAATGATGTCTACCCTTACATTAAATCAAAATATCGTTCATTTAATGCAAAAAAAAAAAAAAAAAAAAAAAAAAAAAAAAGAAAAGAAAAGAAAAATGAGGAAAAAAAAAACAGGTTATGGAATTTTTTCCCATTTGTAAAGCGCAAAAAAAGCCATCGCCAAATTACAATTTGGCAAAATTGATAGATGGTATAATCAAGTTAATTATAATATGCAACCATACATTTATAAATACTTAGGTATTTAGGTACCGTCGACCAATTTCGCCAAATTGTACAAATCACCATACTAATATCCAAATTTTACATATTGACATAATTTTTATTCGAAATCAGAAAAAAAAACAATTAATTAGTAGAGTATTAATAAAAAATAAAAGTACAAAATAAATCATTTAATGACATTCTGTTATTGACATTTAATCTTAAATTTTGGCGATCATTTTATGGTAGACGAGAAAAAAAAACAGGTTATGGAATTCTTCCCCATTTTTAAAGCACAAAAAAAAACATCGCCAAATTATAAGATTAAATGCCAATAATGGATGATCGTAAATGTCGCATCCAATGACGTTAAATATTATACACCTGTTTAAAACATCATTAAGTGATTTTTATTTCGGCTTTTTATTTGTATTTTTATCAATATTTTTTTTATTTATTTGTTTTTTCATTATTTAAAATGAAATTTATGTTAATATGAATAATTTGGCTATGAGATTGGTGATTTGTACAATTTGGCAAAATTGATAGATGGAATAATCAAGTTAATTATAATATGCAACCATTACATTTATAAATACTTAGGTACTTAGGATCTGTCGACCAATTTCGCCAAATTGTACAAATCACCATACTAATTGAATCTGACATTCACGATCATTCATTATTGACATTTAATCTTATAGTTTGGCGATCATTTTATGGTTGACGGGGAAAAAACAGGTTATTGAATTCTTCCTCATTTGTAAAGCGCAAAAAAAACCATTGCCAAATTATAAGATTAAATGCCAATAATGGATGATCGTAAATGTCGCATCCAATGACATTAAATATTATACACCTGTTTAAAACATCATTAAGTGATTTTTATTTCGGCTTTTTATTTGTATTTTTATCAATATTTTTTCTATTTATTTGTTTTTTCATTATTTAAAATGAAATTTATGTCAATATGAATAATTTGGCTATGAGATTGGTGATTTGTACAATTTTGCAAAATTGATAGATGGGATAATCAAGTTAATTATAATATGCAACCATACATTTATAAATACTTAGGTACTTAGGCTCCGTCGACCAATTTCGCCAAATTGTACAAATCGCCATACTAATAGCCAAATTTTACATATTGCCATAATTTTTATTTGAAATCAGAAAAAAAACAATTAATTAGTAGAACATTTATAAAAAATACAAATAAAAAGTACAAAATAAATCATTTAATGACATTCTAAAATTCTTTGTATTGTATTTAATGTCATTGAATCCGACATTCACGATCATCCATTATTGACATTTAATCTTATAGTTTGGCGATCATTTTATGGTTGACGAGATAACTAAGTAGTACCAATACTTATTATCTTTATATATATAAATCTTCTGTGCATGTGTATGTCACTGAACTCCTCCTAAACGACTGGACCGATTTTAATGAAATTTTGTGTGTGCGTTCCAGTGGATTCGAGAATGGTTTAGAGTTACATTTCGTCGAAATTGATTCTGTAATTTTTTAGTAATTAGGCAAAAACTAATAGTTAGTGATTTTTCGCTAATTAAAAGTGTTGAATAAGTTCGATGAATAGAGTGCGGACGGAATGTCCGAGCGGTCTAAGGCGCCAGATTTAAGCTTAGCTTCTTGAAGAAAGAGATCGCGTATTCAAACCCCACTCCTGACAAACGTGTATGCTTTACAATAATATTTCCTGTATTATAATTTTGATTAACCGACTTGAGAAAATCGTTAACTTTTAACTAAAAAGAGAAAAATAAACTTTTCTATCAGAAATTGAACCGACTTCAAAAAATACTGAAGAGTGAAAAATAATTTCCTTACATAATTGTAATAAGAAAATAAATTAAGAGCGTAGTGTTTATCGTGCGTATTGCCATATTTACGTACATTTATTTGATTTTCTCGAGTCGGTGACAATCAGGACAACGTCTGTCGGGTCCGCTAGTATATATATATATATATATATATATATATATATATATATTGTTTTTGTTTTGTTTTATTAAAATAATTGTAACACAAGTATGGAATATTCTTTGTGTGTGCATGTGTTTAAATTTTAAATACAATAACTTGTCTCTAAAAATACATTAAAAATTTAAAAATACTTTTATAAATACATCCAAAATTATTCAGACAATACCATTAAATAAACCAATGAAACCAGTATTTTTACAATCATCTTATTAAAAACAGTTGAAGTTTGAAGAGAAATAGAAGGCAGATTACCAAATTTGCTTATATGTAAGGGTTTTTTGTGGCATTTGATTTCTTTAAAAAATTCTATATATTTGAAATATGTATGTAACACATTCCATTATATGTATATCTTAAGGGGGAAAAATTACACAATATGAATGACAAATACATATGATATGAAATACATTGATATGAAATACAACCATGGATTTAATTTGGAGTAGTGCTTGTTATATATAATAATGTTTTCTTTACTATTATTATCAAATTAATAGGGTGATGGTAGATGTTAGAATTTTTAAATTTCTACTGTGATAGTTTGGGAACAGATGACATCTAAAGACCAATCCTCATGGAATTGATAAAAATTTATATAAGTTAATAGTAGAAAATCATATGAACAAAAATAAGCTAGGTTTGACAAACTGAAAATATGCTTAAATAAATTAATTATTATTAGAAAAATATAATAATGCTTTATTGTCACTGTGGATCTAATCCACATCCATAATCATCTCTCTAAGAGAATTTTATAAAAAATTTTGTTCTTTTTCAGAAAATTAGTCGGATGTAGCAGTACCAAAACTTTATTTTATCTCATGCATGTTAATACCTCAAAATTCACCACCACAGTGCCAATATTAAATGACAACCTATTCTCATTGTGAGAATTCTAAAGGCATGAAATTTCATGAATTAGTTATTGAAACAGGACTACTGTGGATATTGGGAAAATTGCAACAAAAGAGTGCCACCAAATGGCCGACTTATATCAAAACATACACAGCAATAATTTTTATCAAGCTATACCTGAATCTGAAATTTGATGAAAATCCTTACATTAATTGTTGAGATATAGCTATTGCAGAAATCATGAAAAATGCAGCACAGCAACACAACCTGTTCAGCGATTTACACCAAAAACTAATCAGTATACACCTATATCAGGGACTACCTGAATATAAACTTCTATAAAATTCTGGGCTTCTGTTTTTCAGATAGATCTACTGCAAAAATCATGAAAAATACAGCATAGCAATGCCACCTGCTGAGTGATTTATATGAAAATGTAAACAGCATCAATTCATATAAGAAACTAACCAAATCTGAAATTTTATAGAAATCCGTGCATTAGTTATTGAGATAAAACTGTTGAATAAATTATAAAAAAATGCAACATAGCAGTGCCATCTATTGAGTGATTTATACCAAAAACTAATCAGCATTAATTTATTTTCGGGACTATCTGAATATAAATTTTTATCAGATTCCATGCATTAGTTTTTGAGATAGAATGCTTACAAAATTTATGTCACATACATACAGACATCTTCTAAAAACATGTTTTTTGGAATATCTGATTGCTTAAACATGTAAATTCGTCAAAAATTGAAAGTAAAAAATTTTCAGGAGTCTCATACTTTCTTCTTATAAAAATAGAAGAAATTAAAAATAGCGCGACAAACTTTATTCCATCAGAAAAGTCTGTCATACCTATTTTAAACAGGCAGCTTGTGATAAAAATTCAAATTTATTTTATTTTAAATTTTTACTGGTGACTATTTTATTACCCAAGTGTAGGCTTTCCATAAAAATGATAAATCGTTACAGTATTTTAATAATAATTAATTACGCTTATTTTTGGCTTGTCAAATCTAGTTATAAATAGCTCATTTTGTAGTATAACTTTTTACAATTGATTTGCATAAAAATTTTTCAATTCTGTGATGACAGGACCTTTGATGTATTGGCTCCTGAACTGTGAGTATGCAAGTGAAACTATTGCAATATAAATGCTATGCTAATTTAACAGAATTTGAACTAAATATTATTAAAAGTGTAATGTATGTTTGTGAAATATGCAATATAATATGAAGTCTCTTGAAATTCAAAACAAGCAATTGAAGAACAATCTCTTAAACACACTTTTCTATACAATACAGAAAATTAAAGGAAAACAAACAATCTAAAGTCATAGGTACAAAATTTTATACAATCTAGCAATACAAAGAATATTCATTTATAAACAACTAAAAGTCATTACGTGGATTTAACATGTCCTTTGAAAAATGGTATAAATAACCATATTAAACAATTTTTAGAAATAAAAAAATAACTAGACAGAATACCATCAATTGTGAAAAGTAAAAAAGTTGAAAATGGATTTTAGAAAATTTCATCAGTTATATTTATGTAAAAAAGCATACTAAAAAAAATTGAAAGATAAAAATATATCCAATTGACAGAAACTGCTTAAATAAGTTTGCAACAATTCTATTTATTTTTTGTTATATAATCTTCATGAATTTAGATATTTTGCTGTATTTGAATCAAAATATTTGAAAATTTTATGCATTTAATATTACAAATGATTTCATGAATGCATTGCAAAGTTCTGAGTTTACATTGGACAAGAACCTAAATGTTATAAATTACTGCAATATTTTTGGGGGAGGGGGGGGGGTGGGGGTGGGGGCAGGAGGGAGGATACTACATTTATTTATGTTTTGTAAATTTTTTCATTCAAAAATTTACTTGATTTGTTTTGGAATAAATTGCTTTTAATTTAGCAACTCCCCAACTCTTACTTAAAACTAGTTGGATGTGCCAATCCCAAAACTTTCTTCTATCTCATACGTACATTTTAATATTTAAAAAAAAAATAGTTGCTTAATACTTTACTAATTTAAATTCAATACCATACCAGCTTTGATTTTCATCTTAAATTTCTGCTTCAATCAATTAATCGGAGTAAAAATGAATTTCCGTCTCTGCACGAGCCGATGGACAATAGAATGATAGGAAGATTTTTTTTTTTTCAAATTCAGGGAGGACCTACTTGCCTTACCAAAAAATAATTATATACAAAAAATTTAGTTCAGTTCTAGGACTAACTTCATGCACTTTTATGTGGTGCAATATTGAAAATGGCATAAAATTCGCTACTGCAGCCTCCCTTCCAGCGGATTTTTTTCAGATTCAGGGCGATCCAACTAGCCATAGCCATACACTTACACAAAAAAATTCGTTCAATTCGATGCGTAACTTCATGTACTTTTGGTCGGTAATATATTGAAAATGGCACAAAAATCGCGATTGCAGCGCCCCCTTCCGGCGGATTTTTTTTCAAATTTAGAGAAGACCAATTAGCCATAGTCATACACTAACACAAAAAATTTGGTTCAATTCGATGCATAGCTTCATATACTTTTGGTCGGTACAATATTGAAAATGGCACAAAAATCGCGATTGCAGCGCCCCCTTCTGGCGGAATATTTTCAACTTCAGGGAGGACAATTAGCCATAGTCATACACTTACACAAAAAATTTGGTTAAGTTCAATGCATAACTTCATATACTTTTGGTCGGTACAATATTGAAAATGGCACAAAAATCGCGATTGCAGCGCCCCCTTCCGACGGATTTTTTTCAAATTCAGGGAGGACCAACTAGCCATAGTCATACACTTACACAAAAAATTTGGCTCAATTCGATGCATAACTTCATATACGTTTAGTCAGTACAATATTGAAAATGGCACAAAAATCGCGATTGCAGCGCCCCCTTCTGGCAGAATATTTCAAAACTGAAGGAGGACTTGCTTGCCACAGCCAGAAACATTCACAAAAAATTTGATTCTATGCATAACTTCATACACTTTTTGATGGTAGAATGGTGACATACATACAGACACACGGACAGTCAGACAGACATTTTGTAAAAACATGTTTTTTGGAATCTCTGACCCCTAAAACATGTAAATCCGTCGAAAACCGGAAGTCGAAAAAAATTTCGATTACAATACTTTCTTCTATTGAAGATAGAAGAAAGTAAAAAGGAAAAAAAAGGAGTTTATTGCAAACAATTTTTTTACATTAAAAATGTTAGCTATTATCTGACATTTTTTAAAAAATTTATTCACTTAAATTATCAAAAACAGTCTTTACTTTATATCCAAGTATCTTAAATATGAGATAGCAATTTAATTCATTATCTTCTATTCATCGAAGTATGTTTTTAAGTATCAATGACTATGAAGTATAAATTGTCTCCTAATCTCAAAATGTTTTAAAATATTGAGCTATCATTTAATTTTTTTTAGAGATGAGCATTTACTAATTGATCAAGAAAAATTGTTAAACAAAATTTATATTTTAAAAAATAAATAAATAAATAAAAATCCCCTTTATGTGTGCTTTTTAATTTGAATGGATTAATCAGCTAAAAAGTAATTATTGAAGATTAATTTCTCACATGAAAAGATATGTTGTAGTACTTTTTAGTTTACTAAAAATACAAAGATAAGTTTTAAAGGGTAATTTTCTCACTTGTAAAACTGCAAGTAAATGGGGGAAGGGTGGAGGGGGGGGGGTTATGAGAAAAACAGCCTAAGACTCAGTTGTCAAAAACAGATCAGCAATACATTCATAATCCTTCCACAAATTTTAGGATTGATTAAAGTTCAGAGTTCTGGTCTTTCCTGCTGAAGTTGGCAAGTTTGATCACCAGGGAGAAAAATAGACTGGTAAGGCCATTTAATAGATATTCAGCAGGGGATTGTTTCTCTTTTGACCCCCCCCCCTCTCCCTGTTTCTGTTTTGGTTTACCCTTCCTCCCTTTCTCTGTGTTTCTCTTTTAATTTAGCCCCCTTTCCCCCTTACCCTGGTGCCTAATGTTGCTGCAATTCTGCATGTGCATGAATGTCAGATTTACATAGTTCAAATTATTTGTTTTGTAGGGGAAAAAATTGTATTTATTTGCCAATCAGAATAATTGTACAACTAAATATTCTAATAACTTAGATAATAAAAAAATTGAAAATTTTTAAATGATTAAAACTTAAAGAGTTATAAATTTATAAAAATTAAAAAACACTAAACCTGTAATCCTTCAACATGAGGTAAAATGTTCTCCTCTGGAATAACTACATCTTCCATAACAATCATCCCAGTTTCAGAAGCTCGCAATGAAAATTTACCTTGAATTTTTGGAGCAGTCAGGCCCTTCATACCTTTTTCAAGTATGAATCCTTTAACTTTTCCATTACATTTTGCCCAAATAATAAAGATGTCAGCGATTGGTGAATTAGTAATCCTAAATAACAGATAAATATAAAATAATGTATTACCATTTAATATATTTTGCTAATAAAAAAACATTTTGCTGTAAATTAATAATACAGTGACATGCAGCTGTATTATCTAATTTTATATATACCTAAGACTAAATTTTAATAATTAATTTATTTAGCATCATATTATAAAAAAAAAAAAAAGTGATGTAAATGATGAACACATAACAAAAAACAATTTAGAGTAAGTAAACAATTAAACTCTATTCTTTCTGGTTTTTGTTAAAAAAAAAATAATAAAATAAAAATAGCATTTTAGAGTCTTTTTAAAATAAATAAAATAAGATACTTGAGACACATAATGAAGCTGTTACAGTATCTTGAAATTTGTAGTTATTTTTTTCCTTCCTTTAATAAATTTACTATTACTTTCACTTACTTTATTATCACAAATTTGTTGTTTCCATCTATCATTTTGCTGTAATTTCCTTTTTTTTTTTTTTTTTTTACAAAAGAAACTTTTGTAAAAGAGGGGGAAGGGAAAATTATAAATCAAATGTGACAACATGATAGAATCTCATGTTTTTTTTATGTGATGGTTTAAAGAATTTTTTAGCTTTAATTCCTCACCTCTTTGGCTAGGACTTTAAGAAACTTGTGTTATAAGTAGAGTGTTGTTTTAACAAGGCCTTATTGTATAAATAAAATTTTAAAATTTTATTTATGAGAAGTTAAAGATTACATATTTGTCTATAAATATAGAAGTATAATTACTACCATGTCTTAGTTCCATTGAGAACATATGTTTTGTTCTGTGAATTATAAACAGCATTAGTTTCCATTCCACCAGGATCACTTCCATGATTAGGCTCAGTCAGACCAAAACATCCAATAATATCACCTTTAGCTGCAAACACAATTACCAATAAAATTATTATTGGCTTCATTTAATTATTCAATATAAAAGTCTTACAGCATGAAAAGCATGTAAAGATATTAAATTTATTAGCTGGTCAGATGAAATATAATTGTTAAACTAAAATATACAAGAGTGTTTTAAAATCACAATTATACACTTTGAAAAGTTGTAAAGCACACTACAATGATTTTTGCTTAGGAAACTAGAATCACAATATATAATTTTTTTTTATGCAAGATGTTGCAAATCAATATATATATATATATTTTTTTTTTACTTTAATAATATTGAAAATCGGAGTTTCAAACACATAAAAAAAGCACTGTTAGTGAGAAAAGAAAGCCTTTTTTAAAAAATTCTTAAGGTGTTTTTTTTAAAATTATTATTACTCTTAAGGATGTATTCGAAAAAACGCTTTTCCACCTTCAACAGCTCGAAATTTTCCGATACAATTTCAGACACACTTTTAAAAGTAGAAACATGAAACTTGCTGAGGGGATTCTTGAAGAGACATATGAGGTGATGTGTGATGTCTTTTTCAGCTCAATTCATTAGAATTTGAGTTATAAACAATTACCTTATCAATATGACCCTTTTTTTTGTTCACAAAACTCCTGCTTAGGAAAAATCGGTTCGAAATGCCGTTTTTGATTGCTTTTTTTTGCAATATTTTTTGCATTTATCAAAGAATCGACAATCACGGCACCTTGTGTACTTTCCAAATATGAGATTTTGAAAGTTTGGTGCATTTGAGAGCAAAAATGAATTCAAAAATAAATGGGGAAACAAGCAGTTTGAATCGAAATACACCCTTAAGGGCACATTCTAAATTCTTAAGATTTTTTTTTTTTAACGACATTCTTCTGATTTTTAAAGCCATTTTTAATAGTGAAAAGCTAGTGCAGTCTTAAAGACAACATTTGAGTTAGTTTTTACTATACAAACAATTTTTTTACTCAGAAAAAAAAGAAAGGGTACTTTTTCTCTTATGGAAGAGAAGGAAGAGTGGTAATTTGTAAACCAAAGGACAGACAGTGTGCAGTACCCTGATGAAATTGTCTGGGAGAAATTCAAATATTTTAATGAAAATACGATATACTTATCTTGCTTTGTATGAAATGCAATGACTACATGAAAATTTCTGTAAGTACAGTTATTTATTTGGTGGCACTGTATATAGAATCAACTATATTCTGAAATATGTAGTGTCCAATTTAATTCTATTTGTATGAGGATTCTGACTATTTCCACTATTTATTTTGGATTTTGATACATTTCTTACAAAGTAAGATGTGTCCAGGTTTTCTACACAATTCTGGTAAAAAAATCTGATCCTGAGTTTTCCAGGTTTTCTTTGACTTTTTCTAAAAGTTTCCCTGTCTTTTCTCAATAAAAATTAGTCTTATACTTTGTTGTAAAATTCTTCACAATGGGCAATTTTAAGCTAAATAAATACTAAAAGAAAATTGTGGTATAACATTTAACAATTTTTAATTATTTTTCCTATTATGCTATTACTATTAATTTGCATAAATTTCATATATATATATATATTTAATTGGATGAATAATTAATTCAAAATTTTTTCATTCACAATGACAATCGAGATTCTGATGGAAAAATAGTACATAAAACATTCCCAGATTCTTCCCTGACCACTTTAAATATTAAAAAAATTCCCTGACATTTCCTTGATTTTTTGCTAAAATTTTTTAATCCCCTGACTTTACCTTGTTTTCCTTTCTTTTGAAAAATCAAGTCAATCCAACTCAAACCTGAAACATTTAACATCAACCCAAGTCACATCAGAAAAAACCAGCATTAAACCAACAAGAATTGCAAGTTGTCTTGGGTTTGAGTAAAATCAAGTTACCTGGCTTGATACAGGACTCTAACAAAGGTTTCTTGAAAAAAAAATTTATTGTAATATGTTCTACTGTTTCTTAAAATTTGAATCTAGAAGCTGAAAAAATCGGAATAAATTGTTTTTAGTTGAAAATATTTTTAATGTATAATATTTAATTGAAAATTTCATATACAATTTCAATAATAATAAAAAAAAAACTAAGCTGTGAACTTAAGAAATTTAGAATAGAATTTTCCTCAAATGAATTTTTTTTAGGAGATTGGCTATATTTAAAATATTAAGATAAATTTTGTAAGCAATCAAAGTTGCAGTCTGTTACAGTAAATAGAAAATCTGAAGGCTAAAAAAATTAATTCTAATGCAAAAAGTTATGCTTTAAAACAGAGTATGTAATTTGTGGTTTACAAGTTGCCAATGGTGAACTAAAAATTTATTGCTGATGACTAGATAGGGACATAGAGAATGCTATTGATTTTTTAATATTGAAGCAACATTTTACTTACTCTCCACACATATTCAACTATTTTCTAGTTTTCAACAGAAAGGAACTTTTCTTATTCCTTGACTGCTGAGTGCTTAATTCATCCAATGACAAACAAGTGTTGAATATATAAATGTATTGAATATATTATATATTGAATATATTTATATATTGAATATATAAATATATATTGAACTTAGTGTTGAATTCGGACATTTTATCCAGGTAGATTTCTGTTGCTTTAAGGGGAGCATTATTCTTGGGAAGGGGGGGGGATTGCACTTTTTGACCATAAAAAGTATAAAATCACAAATCATTCTTATTTTAGATTCTTATTTATCAAATATTTCTTATTTTAGAATAAAATGCTAAGTTAAAATTCAATGCTATTTTTTATTGATATTCCTTTATCTTCTTTTATTGATACTTTAAGAGAGAATTTGCCTCTACATTTATTTATTTTATTTTATAAATATTATTTAATATAATGATTGCAATATCTTAGAATGCTGTTCATGACTTTATCCATGATTAAAGGCTGTATAAATTTGTATCAAATCATAGATGGAAATAGAAAATTTTTATTGATAAAGAAGGATTTTTACATTTTACATAAAATTATAATATATATTATAAGGATCTAAACTGCAAAAGTAAATAGCAAAAGAAAGAATGGTCCATATTATATTTTCAGGCAATAAGTTAAAGTTTTTAACTGACATCAAATTGCTGTAACCATTATTATTGTTTTGGCAATTGCAACTTTAAATTTTGCACATTACTTACTTACAGAATTGATGATGAATATAACTAGTATATGTTAATTGAAACTTGACTGAAGCTTAAATAGATTTAAAAAAAAAATACCATAATTGCTAAGGTTTATAAGAATCAATCAAACATATGGGAACTATAGAGAATATTAGAAACAATAAGTGCAATAAATAAATAAATAAATAAATAAATAAAATAATAATAATAAATAGTTTTTCTTGTCAAAAACTATACATACATACCACATGTATGTATGTGTGTGTGTGTGTATCTAAATCAGAATCTCTTTTTTCCTTTGAGCAACACATACTAATTGTATATTACAGACTTTTATTTTCAAAGGTTCATCCCGTTTGAAAAACAAATAGCTCCCACCATTTCCACTTATTATACTTAATCATTGAACCCCCTAAACTAATCAAAGATATGGTTTATCATAAAAAAAATATGTATCCAAAATTCAGAGCAAATCGGATAATTCTTAATAAAAACACATGTATATAATTTAAGAAGAGTTATCCCCCTCCTTTATACTTAACCATTCAAAATTTAAAGCAAATCAGATAATTCTGTGTAAAAACCCACTTATTAAATTTAAGGGGGGGGGGGGTAATCGCCTGTACCCCCTTTATTCTTAACAAAAGAACCCCACAGCTAATTAGGGATGTATCTTATCACTATTAACCTGTATCCAAAAATTGAAGCAAATCGATTAATTATGAAAGAAAAAACATTTACCTATATTAAGAGGGCTAGTCCCACCAATCCCCCATTTATACTTATCCAATGAATTCCCAAAACAAATCAGGAAAGCGCCTTATCAGAATGAACCTATATCCAAAATTTAAAGCAAATCGGTAAATTCTGTGTGAAAAACCCATTAACCTAAATTAGGGGGGGGGGGGAATTTACCTCCCATTTCCCCCCTCTTAGACTTATCCAATGAACTTGCAAAACTAATCATGGAGGTGGCCAGAATGATCCTATGTCTAAAATTTGAATGAAATCTGATAAATCTGCATGAAAAACTCATTTATTGAAATTAAGGGTGGGGGATTAACACCTGTCTCCTTCTTTATACTTATCCAATGAACACCTAAAACTAATCATAACAGTGTCCTCATCAGAATGCTCCTATGTCTAAAATTTGAATGAAACCTGGTAAATTCTGCATGAAAAACCCATTTATATAAATTAAGGCAAGAGACATTAGTCCCCTGTTCCTGCTCCTCATACTTTCCAATGAACACCTAATACTAATCACGAAGGTGCCTCATCGGAACAACCCTATATCTAAATTTTGAACGAATACTGACAATTCTGCATGAAAAACCCATTTATATAAATTAAGGGGAGGAACATTAGCCCCTGCTGCCCTGTTATACTTATCGAATAAACTCCCAAAACTAATCAGGGAAGCGCTTTATCAGAATATACCTATAACCAAAATTTCAAATGAATCGGATATTTTCATCATGAGTTATCGCGTTATGCTCGCACATGCATACAAAACAAGTGGCACATAATCCCTCAGGCTTTTATAGAATGTGAGCTAAAAACACACAGAAAAAATCAGCAAAATAAATTTTTCAGTTAATAGATCTAAAAGTTTGCTCTTTACTACTATTAGTAAATTAATTTGAATTATGTTAAACATTTAGAAATATAAAACCAAATAGCTTTAAGAGCTTTAAATTAATTATCTTAGCCCTTTAATTTGTTAAAAATTTTAAACTTAATAAAATAGAAGAAAATATAAATTCAAACTGTTTTCAGACAGTATTATTATTCAAAACACATTTAAGATAAAAAATAATTTATATAACATAAACACAACCTAAGATTTCATGGAATTTCAAACAAAAATGTATGAAAAGATATTTTAATTCAAAAAGTCTTTTATTACATAATATTTTGAAAACTTTTAAATAATTTCATAAATAGGGCAACTGCAAAAATACACAGAGTAAATGCTTTTTAAATAGTCACATTTATTAAAAATTATGACATAATTGATGGAAAATATATTACATAGATTGTTTTAAAAAAATATGTCATTGTTTCTTAAGTAATGATAGGTTAAGTCTCAAGAAAGCTGTGCGAAAAAACATCTTCCATTTTAAAGGCACCACAGGAGCAGAAGTCTGACTACTATAAGATTCCCCCCCCCCCCACAATTTTTATACTTATTAGAGTTTATTTTAACAACTATTTGCCATCTACCAATGTTCCAAAGAGAAGACTCTCACACCACTGATTTTATTGGCAAGTTTTGTGGCATCAACATGGAATCAACATCACACACAGTGTTCCCCAAAGGTCACAGTCTAAATTACTGACTGCACTTACATGATGCTTATAGAAACCTGGTATTGTATTGCACTGTATGTTGTTCATACCTTTTTATGTAATTTTATTAAAAAAAGTCACATTTATTTGCCTATGTTAAGTAAACCATATTTATTATTATTTATTTTTAATTTATAGCTTTTTCCATGTTGTATATAAAATATCAAACATAAGCATTACAGAGGAATTAAGTTTGATGCAAAATCTAAGACACACAATAATACATAAAAAAAAACATTTAAAATATATCAAGAAACATACCAAGTTTTGGTAAATATTTTTCTTTCTGCTCATCTGTTCCATAGGCATAAATAGGATGCATGACTAGTGATGATTGTACACTCATAGCAGAACGATAACTGCTGTCAACTCTAAATGAAAAATACAGTGTATTATTAAAGCACATGATTCAAAATAATACATTCAAAACATATAAGTTTTGATACTCTTTAGTTACTTGAAATTTAACAATAGCCATTCTTATTTACATTATACTATAACCTCCTCAGACCTGATGTTGCTCGGAGGTGATACTAAAAAACAACCATTAAATTAATTTAAATGCTTCTAGAATACAGATGAAAATAAGGAATTTTGCTTAGTAGCCACTGGCCAGTAGGGTTGATTTTTTTTTTTTTTTTTGTAGCCAGTTATTGGTTAATGAGAATAATATCTTTAGTAACCAATAAGTACTTTTATGTCACTAAATATTTAATTATAAGATGTAGACGAGTTTAGAATAAAAAAGTAATATATGAACAAGATAAAAAAATTTTAATTTATATTTTTTGGAATAAAATTGAGATAATAATTTCCAACTTATTTTAAATTAACAGGATAGTTGTTTGCAAACATGCATATGTAGCAAGCTACATAAATTTAACTGCTTAGGCACTTGTGTAGCTAACGACATAAAAAAAACCCTACCCTCATTTTTTTATGATTAATTGTCTAAAATTAAAATCTAGGATAAAGATAAAAATAAGGAATTTTGCTTAGTAGCCACTGGCCAGTAGGGTTTTTTTTTTTTTTTTTTTTTTTTTTTTTTTTTTGGGTAGCCAGTTATTGGCTAATGAGAATAATATCTTTAGTAACCAATAAGTACTTTTATGTCACTAAATATTTAATTATAAGATGTAGATGAGTTTAGAATAAAAAAGTAATATATGAACTAGATAAAAATATTTTAATTTATATTTTTTGGAATAAAATTGAGATAATAATTTCCAACTTATTTTAAATTAAGTTAACAGGAGAGTTGTTAGCAAGCTACATAAATTTAACTGCTTAGGCACTTGTGTAGCTAACAACATAAAAAAACCCTACCCTCTTTTTTTTATAATTAATTGTCTAAAATTAAAATCAGACAAAATATATATATATATATATATCCATTGATTAACAGGTTTTATTAAATATTTCAAAAGAATTGAAATTCACTACAAATTTACTAAAAAATAAAGGGAGGGGGGTCCCTTATGATATTAACATTATGTGTTTTTACCACGATTCTTTCACGTACTATGTTTTTTTTTCGTGATCTTTCGACAACATTTGTGTTTGTTTTTGCAACTTTTTAATGAAATTTACACTGTTTTCATGATTTTTGACAAAACTTGCGTTCATTATCATGACTTTTTGATGAAAGTCACTTTTTTCATGATTCTTTGACTATATTTGTGTTTTTTCACAGAATTTTGATGAAAATTGCATTTTTTCGTGATTCGTTAATGATGTTTGCATTTTTTCATGATTCTTCAATGATATTTGCATTTTTCGCGATTCTTCGACGATATTTGCATTCTTTTCGTGATTCTTTGACCATATTCACGTTGTTTTTTTTGCGATTGATTGATGATATTCGCCTTTGTTTTGCAATTCTTATCCGATATTCGGGTTATTTTCGTGGATCCTTACAGATAATTCACGCTTTTTTTTTTGGCGATTTTTTTACGAAATTCTCAGGTTTTTATTCCAAGATTCTTTGACGAAATATTTTTTTGGAAAATCCTGCATTTGAACAGTGCTTTCCATATTTTTAGTAGTCTCATTTTCACATTTAGCCGCCATCTGGCAATTAACGAGTGCTTATTTTCATCTTTATTCTAGAATTGTTAAAATCACATCTAGACTTTTTAATTAAATGCATGCATATTGGAAGCACAATATATAAACTGATGCATCTTTGGAGATGCTTTATAATAATTTTAAACTGGATTTTCAATTGCAATCCAAAATTTGTCTCAGGACTGAAGAGGATAACATTTAATAAATTTGAAAAAAAAAATCAAGTTTTTAATAAATTTTTACTTATTAACTACCTTTAGCTTGATTTTTCAATTAGAAGGCAGGGGGGATGCAGACATATTAGCAAATTAATAAAACAGAATAGTAAAACTCTATACTATCTGACAATCACAAGAACAAAGGTGCATCATAAAATCAAAAACATCAAACAATCAGGAGAGCATGAATAATTTGAATGCACAAATACTGAACTACATTTAAAAATAACATAAATGAAATAAATATAGCTCCATATTAGGCATATACAATCTTTTGCTAAGTAGGAACACACCTCAGCTGGTGGAAGCAATGAACAGAGTTATTATTCACATAGTTATAAATCTAAATATTATCTCACTACAGCGATGTTACCATTTTAGCAGATTTTTTTTATTCATATATCAATCAACTTTTCTATCTAATATCCTACAATATTTAATGACAAACTAAATAAGATTAAGATTACTGTGTGAAGTAGTGGTAATGATGTACATAACAGAGATGAATTTGGGCTTTTTTTTCCAAAACCAGGACTGTGTTGAGCCAGAAACATTGT
Organism: Maratus speculifer; assembly: GCA_964019185.1. NCBI lineage: Eukaryota > Metazoa > Arthropoda > Arachnida > Araneae > Salticidae > Maratus > Maratus speculifer. The sequence continues at coordinate 111,850,396 of OZ025300.1, forward strand.
GTGCCATCAGAGTCCAAGCCCAATGCCAAAAATATATAATAGAAAAAATTGCATAGTATTTTTAAAAATGTTTCAAAAGTAATTATCACTTTTAAATTACTTTTTTAAAAAATAAAAATGACTGTTAAACATAAATTTAAATTTAATATTATCAAAAGAAAAATTTGGTATAAAATAAAAAAATACTTTAAACTTAAAATGGTTCTCAGATTTTTTTTTTTCTCTCCTTTAATAAGAAAATATTACATACACGTTAATGAAGTGTGTTTCATGAATAAATGAATGGTATTTGTAGAAATTAATGTTGATTATCTGTCAAATAATTGAACAACATTTATCAATTTTCTATAAATGATGCACATTTTTAACTATAACCATTTCATTTCTCATAATTTTTTGGGATTGGCATGACCCTGAAAATAATCTTAAATTAGAAATTTTAACATGGTTCAAAGTTATCCAGTCATGTAGGGTAAGGGGCTGTGCATATATAACATTATCATTTTAGGGGAGAGGGGGGGGGGTCTGGCACATGATATCGTATGATATCTCTAAGGGGAGGGAGGGGTTTACCTTTTGATATTGATATGATTGTTGTTGCAATCAAAATTGTCTATTTTTATTTGTAAGATAGTTTTTTATTCAAAATAGTATATTATCTTTTTTTGAGACTATTTTATGAAAATACAGTTATTATTAAAACCACTAATTTATTAAAAAAACTATCTAATTCAAAAATATGATATAACCCAATCTTTGACATTCCTATTCATCTTTATATGTGTATGCATATATAATCACTGCTTGTGAAACCATATGTGAAATATATTTAAATTGAAGTTGTGTTTACTAATAAATAAAAGAGAAAGAATTTTGTTTTCTTGTTTTGTTGATAAAAATTTTTTATCTGGCCCCTCTCCCCACCCTCCCTCCCTTCGACAAAGCAAATTCAACAAGACTTTATTGCTGTTGAATGCATTAGGCTACAAAAAGCTATTACAAAATACTTTTAAATGGTAACTATGTTTTTTTTTTAAATTTTATTTGAATGAAGTGATATTTTATTGACTTACTTTCTTCTTTTGAAAGAATAAAGTATGCGATAAATGAATGTAACCAGTTATACATTACTCGATTATTATATATTACTTGAAAAAAATAAACAGTATTCTTAAAAAAAAAAAAAAAAAAAAAAAAAAAAAAAAAAATTGTTTTTTTAATGTTATCATTGCCGGGGGGGGGGGGGGGGGGGGGTAAATTATCCAAATTAAGTGAAACGCATGTAAATGGATAATCTGATGCAAAGAAACCATTTACATAAATATTGCTTACAATTTTGAATAACGTGACACAAATGATAAATCAGTTTATTGAGATAAATGCATTCCAATGCATAGTATAGATTCAATGAAAATTATATATTTAACAACGAAATGTAAATTTAAAACAGTTTTTTAGATGTGTAAATATATTTTACCAAATCAAAATGAAAAAAAATTGAATTTTAAAATAAACTTTTTAAAGGCACATAAAGGCGTCACTTAAATTTTATATCATATCTTTTAAACCACATATTTTGAATTTATGGGAGATGTGTGTGAAAAAGCATAGGTGAATAAAGTTGTATATATCTTTTCATGTTGAAAATAACTTTTGCACATGCTATTATAAATATAAAAAAAAAAATAAAATGATTAATGAAATACTACCAAAATGCATTTTTCAATTAATAGCATGGCATCACTCACAATTTGATATCATTATCTTTAAAATTCATATTCAAAATTCTTAGAGCCATAAAATAAATAGCTGCGTTAAAACTTTTAACCCATTAAAGGTTTTTGTATTGATACCATTACTTTTTTTAGGTTAGTGATCATTGGATTAGTAGAATATACATTTATGTGATTTAATGCAGAATTTAAGAAGATAAAATCGAAAAATTAATGTTTTCTTTACATTTTTTGAATAAGAAATATCCTGTATTTGTCAGATTTTAATCCCAAAACAGATGTAATTAAAAAGAAAAGAAAAGGATGCTACTCTGAAGCAATCGCAACAAAAATTTTCCTTATTTATTAATCTAAATACAACTTTACTTTTAAGTCTATTTCATATCCTAAGTTACCAACTTAATGACACATTTTTGAATTCATTTTATTCGCAAATATTGTCAAGTATTTTAATGCAGAAATTGCACAATCGAAAAATTTGTTCCATTATTTGGTAAAAGCTTTTTCAGAAAAAAAGATTTTCCAGAAAATGTTCTAAAAGTTAGCGTTTTGAACCACATTTCTAGTCGGCGAATGTAATAATATAATAAATTTAATTTTTCTATGTTTCTTATTTTTTAAACTTATCCTTAAAATAAATATGAGTTAATCTTTTCTTTTTAAACACACACATATATATATAAATTAAAGATTTAAAAAAAAATTACATCATATTCTGAAAATGTACATTGATATGGATACTGAAAGCAAAATTTGCAGTTTCTGATTCATAAGTATGAAGCGAAGATGTTAACAAAGTAATTAATTTAAAATTTGAAATTTATTTAAACATCTAAATGCATAAAAATTGATTATTTAGAGCTATAAATATTAGTTTATTTCAATTTTTATTTATTTTTTTAATTATGTATTTTAGTTCATTTTATATTTGCTTTAAAGATACAAAACAAAAAAAAGGCTTTACTTCAGAAAACAAATATAACATTCTTTATATAACATAATTAGAAACATTTGTATCCTAAACATAAAATATAAATATAAAATACCAAAAACTTGTATGTTATTAAGCATAATTATTTTAATAGAGATATCATTTGGCACGGATGGGACATGCCCCATCCCTCCTGAGTCACAGTGTCCTGTCCTTACCTTAGAGCAACATTAAAATAATTAGTTTTTTTCAACAAGCATAGGATTTTTATATTTAACTTAACTGTTTATTTATAAAAGGCATATTGTTGAATTTACAAAATACTAAAAACAATTAAGTTAGCAACAAAAATGAGATTGAAAATGTACATTGAACATTCGAGTAATTCTCATTTTTAGGTATTGTAAAATGTCCTTTTTAAGTCACAAACTAATAGTTGCAACTATAAAAAGACTTATAGCAACAAGTATGACAATGATTATTCCATGTGGTGAAAAAGTCATAAATTAAAAATAAAACATATTTTAAGAATTATTGCAGATGTCCCATCCCTTAATACTCTTCCCTAGTCACAAATTAGCACCTCATTTCTAGATGGATCCCTATGGAAAGACGAAAAATGAGAAAGTTCAGTTTTTAATTGGGGTGATGTGTAGAAGTGGAGATATCTTTTTACAGAATTCATTATTTTTGCATATTATTTTATAAGAACTTACTAAAATATTCTATTAAATTCAATTTTTAATGCCATATAATAATTGGAATCAAAAGGCTATATTTAAAAAAATAATTTTGTACTTTTCATTTATTTTTTATGTTTTTAAATCACAGCATAATGTTTTTGTATTAATGTTTATACAGTAAAACCCCGATAATTCGGATTAATTGGGACTGGACCTGATCTGGATTATCAAAAATCCAGATTATCCAGAGATTTAGAAAAAAAATGAAATAAAATATAACATACTAACAGAAAATCATCTTTATGTTAAACTTATTGAATATTTGCAGACAGTAATAATGTTTGCTTAATTATTCCGAAAACATCTCAGAAAAAGTTTTTTTATTTAGAATACGATGATAAAACAAGTTAATGTTATGAAAATTAGCCATTCGCTTCTCAAACTTGAAAAAAAAAAAAAAAAAAGACTAAACCAATCCGAATTATCCGGAGATCCGGATTATCGGGGTTCTACTGTACTTGAATTATTATTATTATAAAAAAATAATTTTGTATCTTTCATTTATATTTTAAATCATTACAAAATATGATTCTAGCATAAGTATTGGAACTCATATACTTCTTTTCTCACACATATATTCCTTTGAACAGAAATTATGCATTAGATTATTTCGTTTGTTAATAAGAATTGATAAAAAAATCATATCATCTGCAACAAAGTTCCTCGCTCATCCAAATCTTCGGATCATATTGCTAGAAAGTACACAATACTTCTGCACTCAGTTTTCTTTTTTAAATATATTTAAAAATTAAAATGACATTTTTTAACAGATTTTTTTTTAATAAAATCTTTAAAAGCTCTCTCTCTGTCTCTCTCTCTCTCTCTTTTTTTTTTTTTTTTTTTTTTTTTTTTTTTTTGAATTTATTTTTTGCAATTTAAAAAAATGACTTATGAATAATTATTATAATTGTACAATGATTTTTTAAAATTTTAATCACTAATATGATTTTTTAAACTAAATTAAAATTTAAAACATACAAACTTTATATTTGTTCATTCAAATTATTCTTTGCAATTGAAAAAAAATGTTTATTCAAATTGTAAAACATGTTTGTTATTATTGTGAATGCTCAATGATTATAAAAAATATTTTTAAATTAGAATGCTTTTTTTTTATTATTAAAGAGATTTTTCCAATTTAATTTTTAAAACTAAAATCTTTGCATTTTTTTTATTCAAACATTTTTTTTCTACAATTTAAATGATTATAGAAAAATTAAAATTTCTAACGTTTTCAAATCTTCTGCCATTTTGCACTTACAATCTATCAACAACAACATGCGTATGATGCGTCACAGGGATATTAGCAATAAGATCGAAAATAAATTTCGCCTAGAAAAAAAATTTGAAAACAAATCTCAATTCTGACAAAGCATGATTCAACTTCAGCAAGGGAACCATCTAGGAATGAAATGCAACAACGAATGACTGCAATCAAAATTCAAAACTTTCTCTCACACAGAGCTTTAGTGCTGCCATCTATTGGCTTTAAGACCTACTAAGTATTTCCTTGTTTACTATCAATTCATTTGCAAAAAATAAAATAAAATAAATAAAAATCAATATGGAATTTTGACATAATATCTGTAGGAAAAAAAGGCTTAAACTACAATTTACAACTAAAGTTTAGTTTCAACTTTTCAAATTCTTGAAAAATTACATTTTTTCCAGTACATTGAATCTTAATGACATGCAATTTAGAATAGAAACTATGAAGTTTTTGGATTACGTAATAAAAAATTAAACTGTGCTACTGGACACAACCATATTCCCCCCCCCCCCCCAACAAAATCTAAAAACAGTGTCATTTATAATTTCACATTCATATTTTGTATTTTTAAAATATTTTTGAACCATACATTATTGATGAATGTGGTCCCAAAGTCGATGTTTGTCAGCTAAAATTTTGTATCTGAAGATTGGTACGCTTGAAGTTCTAATCTGAGTGCCTACAAAATCCAGAAATTTATGCTTCGTTAGACGCATTCATAATAAAATATTTGATTTTGTAAAAGTAAGTATTTATTTCATTTTATAATTTATAATAAATGTCCATTTTAATAATAAAAAAAATATATCTTACTTAAATTTTATTTTAAAATTGAATTATTGAAATTTATTTAAAGTGAAGTTTTATTTCATTTAAATTAGTTGTAATTGTAATGTAATTTTATTTAACTTATTACATTTTTTTAATTAAAATTTCATTTAATGGTCTCATTGACAATAAAAAAAATACAAAGGAACGGATAATAAAAGTCAACTTTATTTTATTAACTGACTTAAAAAAGATCAAAACAAAAATAAAACGTAATACCTTGAACGGGACAGAACACGCGATTTTCAGATCTTAATCCCAACGACATACCGATTGAGCAAGCAAGTACGCAGTAATGCGGTGAAAAAGGTAGGTAAAGAAAAAGGAAACACGCGTATGAATACAGTAAATAGTTTATCGAGAATTTGCATTGAGATTCCCATAGAAATGCGAAAAATATAGTCCAATTTTTCTAGACAACAAGACAAATAAGACAACAAACAAGAGTTTTCTTAGAAACTAGGCATGTCTTATTCACTCTATCTTAAACAGATTCATATTATATATAAGTTTTAATAAAATCGCCCAGGCCGTTTTCTAGATTTCTTTATCAGGAACAAACCCCATCGATTTCGATTTAAAAATGGGTATCGAGATCTTAAAAGATAAAGAACATAGAAATGTAAAAAATTCTAAATAGAATTAGACTGCAGATATAAGACTCTTTTTAAAAAATCAGAACAATGTGAGCTATATTTGCTCAGTTATTAAAAGGCGGCTTTCCACATTTCCTTTGATCTCAAACTAGCTGTATATATGAGTTCCGCCCTTTGACAATTCTACGATACGATTTTAGGCTTAAGACTGCGTCACAGGAATACTACCGTCTTCCATGATATTGCCAGTCAATAAACAGTTGTACTCACTAAAAAACATATTACTTAGCTTTTTTATACATAAAAGGTATAGTATCATAACTTGGCAGTGCTTATTACCCTACATGAGTCGAATTGCCATAGAAACTAGGGTTTGCTCAAAAGGTACAAGATTACTAATTAAGAAGGAAAGTGTTATTTTGGCAGAAAATGTGTGTGCAAAAATCAGTATGTTTCAAGGTTCACATGAAATTTATTTCATTATATAATTATAATTATTTATTAAAATAATGAATAACATTATTATTTTTTTCTTAGTTATACCATTATTTAAATTTATTTCAGCATTTATATTCAGCAAACTATTTCATATTATATTGCTGATCCACCTGATATTGCCCAGCCCACAAAATGCGAAAAATATCTAAAAATTGCAAAAAATTTCAATAACTTTGCACAAATTTTGAAAAAACTTTATTGAAAGGATGAGAATATTTACTGTACTATGCTAAAAATTTGATGCCAAAAATCACATTGGAATGGAAAAAAATTGCATTAAAAATCCATAAAATTTATATATTTAAACTCTAAATTTGAAACAATATATCTTACAAATGTTAAAAAAAAAAAGACCTCAAAAAAGGAGAAAAATCTATAAATCACATTAAAAAGTAGAGGAAAAAAAAAAAAAAAAAAAAAACGCTGCAAGTATTCTAAATGAATTTTATTGAAAAGAGGAAAGCAATAACTATATTGAGTCAAAAGATTAAATTAAAGCCAAATTCTCTGAAAATTGATTTAAAATGGAAAATTTATTATTTATAACAACTATTGGATATTTTAATATTGTAAAATGCAAAAATACAATTAAAAATACAATTAAAGTTACAAAAAAAAAAAAAAAAAAAAAAAGGAATATAGTGTTAGGACAATAAAAACTAATAATAATAATAATAATAACAATAATAAAAGCAACAAAAAATTTAGTCATCAATACAACTGATAACAAAGCTTAACATATTTCACATATAGATCAAGCATGCATTTTGAAAACATAATTTACAAAAAGATTACATATTTAATTAAAAAGACAATTTTTATACCATAATTTATCAGATTTTTTTTTTTTTTTTTTTTTTTTTACTGCTTCCAAAAGGAAACTTTCATAGTTTACAAGATAGATTTAAAATAGAAAGCTACACTAGTTTTTTAATTTTAATTTTACTAAAATTTTGCAAATTAAAAAGTATGTGAAAAGAAGAATGAACCTTTTAGTCAGTAATTATGTTATTGATAATAACTGGAACTTAACATTCTAATTATGAAAATAAATTTTATAGATCACACATAGAAATGTTACCTTTCACATTCTCTAGTTATAAGACCATATGCTACAGATGAAACACCAGCACATCCATAACCTTTTATTGTTGGGCCTAATACTCCTAAAGAACCCATTTCTTTCATGATGTTTCTATCAAAAACTAGAAAGAAAAAATTATTAAAAAAAAAAATATTTTTTAAATTTAATTTTCTGCTTCTCTCTCTCTCTCTCTTTTTTTTTTTTTTTTTTTTTTTTGTTATTTTAGTAAATTGAACCATGTAACACAGCATACTTCTGAGATTTAATATTTTCAAAGCAGTAAACCAGTATTACAATTTTTAAATTACAGTACAGGGCCAATAATAATAATAATAATAATAATAATAAATAAATTGACAAACATAGAATAAATATAAGTTTGTTACAGAAACAAAAATTGTAACAAGATTAATATTATTTCGTTCAAGAAATTCTAATTTACACAACATGTGTCCTTTTACTTTTTAATCTTTTCAACCTTTAGAAAAATGCACTCTTGTGATCTTCTTTTTACACTAATGAAATTCACTCCAAAAGATAAAAGGACAGATTGCCCAATAAGTTATAAATTTCTAGCTTCTAAGTTTCTACATAACTCAAAAAGACATAAAAAAATCTCATTAAACTTGCTGCTATTTTATTTCAAAATAAATTAGAATATCTTTTTGAGTTTTCACCTTTCGATGATCAAGGAACCTATTGCATAGAAAATTTTGAATTCTTCTTTCAATTTGAATAATTTGGTAACTTTTTCTGAGATTGTCAAATAAGTTCATCTTTATGAAACATCTAGATGAATCTTCTTATTTCAAGTGCTTCTGAGAATTGCAAACTTTAGACTGTGTGCTGGACTATATATTCACATACATATAAGCATTTTCATTATTGGTTATTAAGAAATTATTAAATATTTTCCAACTGAAAAAAAAATGATTTGTTGATAGTAAAAAACTCCAAAGTTTATCAATTGCATATGGCTAATATGAAAGCACTAAAAATATTTATAAACCAGTTAGCCATAATTATATTTCTAATTGACTAACTTCAGAATTTTTTCAAAAAAAAAAAAAAAAAAAAAAAAAAAAAAAAAAGCCATTGAGTGGCAATAAGAAATATGCATTGCTTGATATAATACCAAATATACTGCAAAACTTGATAACAACACTTGGGAATTAAAACAGAAGCATTTAGATATTTATGCAGAATTATTATTTTCAAGAAATCGTGCCATAAACTGTTCATTTTCAAACTCTGTTTAATCTTTTTTTGATCTTAATTGGACCAAATTTATAATTTGATTAATCTAATAATTTGAAATAAGAAAAAATGGCACAGTCACATAATATATTCTGTATATCTGGATAAATAGATGTTGATTTGAGGTCAATCAGTTATATATATCTTGTCATGACCATTTTGGATAAATGGTTCTATACTGTTACTGTATATGCTCGAAATAGAAAAATTAAAAACAAATATAAACAATAAGAATTACAACATTTCAAAAAAACATTGTAGAAATAATGAATCCTTTTTTCTGTACATTATTTATAATAATTATATTTTTATTTTATGACTGTTAAAGATTCATAAATTTCATAAAATATATCACTTCAAAACAAAATATATAATTACCTTCATTTCTATTTGCAAGAAGAATTCTAGGCATAAGTTTTTCTTGACAATATTCTTTAAATTGATCTTGTATCATTATTTCTTCATCAGTTAACTGACTTCTTAGAGACAATGCATCACGCCAATCAAAAGATGCTGTAAGAAAAAAAAAAAAAAAACATATTATAAGCTTTTATATATTTATTAGCTGCCCAGGCCAACGTTGCCCAGGACCATAATAAACCTGTTTATAATTAAATCATGCAATAAACTGAAAAAAAAAAAGTTTCAACTCCCTTATTTTTTTTAAAAATGCAATTATGCTTTGTGCAATTTAAAGAGCTTGAATAAAAAGGAATTTATCACGGGTCGTTTGTGCTTCCATTCATCTATGTTTTCTTGTATCTTACTTCTGATGAGGACTCTGCATTAGAATTATTACTGTGATGCACACACTTTTTACACAACTAAGTTAGTATTTTTTTTTGTGTGTGTATGTGTGTGTGTGTTTCTAGTGAGAGTTTTTATAAGTGAAAGAATTGTTTTTACAGGCAGGAAAAAAGAAAACCTTGAATTGGAAAAAAAAAAAAATTATTTAAATTGATTGGACAATGTAAAATTTATTTTTTATTTTTAATCCAAATTTCGACTTAGCTTTATTGAGTTCCAAACCAGAGCCCTTTCGTATAGAAAACTGAGATGTTAGATGATTAAGTTACAGATAGCTTTAACAGAGCCTGTAAATTAAGGTTTCCTATTGAAGTGTAAATGGTATCTTCATTTTCTTTTTTTTAATATCGGTTTCTTTAGCTTAGAAAAATAGATGGTTATTATTGTCCAAATTCTCTGAAATTTTAATGGATTGTAAATATAACTAAAACCAAGCCTTTTTTTAAATTTCATAAAAAAAATATGCATATTTAATAATGAAAATGCTTAGTCAAAATCGAAAGACACCACACTGAAATCCCTCAATTTCAAATTTATTTGTCAAAGTTTTCATACATTTTGCATAAAATATAAAAACCCCTCCAAACATTTAGAAATTTTTGTATGTAATGTAAATCTGGTCTATTGAGATATTTTAAAAAGATTGTGTTAAAATATGGACGTTTAATTGCTTTTTATGTGTAAAAAATATCCCCTTTATGAGACAAAGTGACCTGCATTTGATATTAAATTTGAAAGGATTAAAATTAATATTTTTAAAAACCAATTGTACAGTCGAACCCCATTATAACGAACTTCAAGGGACCGAAGTTTTTGTTCGCTATATTTGGTGGTTCCCTATATCCAAACCGTTAAAAAATGTTAGAGTTTACAAAATATGTATATAATTACCTGATACTTATATGATCAATAATCATGTATTAAGAAAAAAAAACGTAAATTCATTTAGATATGATCATTAATGAATTAAATTGACTAAAATTGATACTATTAAACTGGCACAATACTAAATAAATTAACTTAAAAGGAAGACAAATAGAAATACAGTAAAGCACCGATTATCTAAACATTGGAGACCAACCCTAATTCGGATAAATGTTGGAATAAATGAGCAGGCAATTTAAAGAATAATCCTGACTGTACTAAAATTTTTACACTTTATTCAGACTTAGGATCAGTAACACTAATTATTGGCACATTAAAAATCGTTTTATTTTTATTTTGTTTGTTAACTGTTTTTTCATTCGAATTTTCCTTTTTTTGATCGTCTTGTGAACTCCAGAGAGTATAAATTAAGAAAAAAAACTTTTGATTATTGCTTGCTTTAAAGATGTTCTTTTCAATGCTGTCATGTCTCGAATTACTCTTAAATACATTAGTTAAATTAGTTACCTTAAATGCATTACTGATTTTCTATGACAGGAGTAATGAAAAAAAAACTGACGAGTGGGCGTGATCACACTGTAGAATGGCTACCATAAAAGATATAGAATGCAGGTCTTACTACTCTTTAATAAAGAGGTATGGTTAATTTGCACCATGTTTTATTAGCCGGCATGCAATTTCTTATAAAATTACAGTCAAAAACCTTTTTTCACATCAGTAGAAAAGAAAGAAAAAAAAAAAAAAAAACATGGTTGACTAGAAAAAAAGTTCGTTATAACCGATTCTTAAGATTTCGGAAGTTCGCTATAAAAGGGTAAAATAGCATTAAATACAATAGGAAAATGGCGGTACCAAAATTTTTGTCTTTCAATTTTAACTATAATGAACGGTTTGGTCAATTTAGATTAAAACAAAAGTATACATATAAAAAGAAACAACAGGAATATAGTTGAAATGTATCTTTGCTTGTTTCTGATACATAAATGAGCTTGTACACATACACACATATTTCCTCAATCAAGATCAAATGAATTGCACTTCGTAATTAATATTTCAGAAACTAATAAAAAAATTTAAATTCTGAGTTTAAGATACACGAGGAGATATCTTGGATTATATTCACAAAATATTTGAGCCTCATATGTGCCATAGTATTTATAAGCCATTACAGGCACACATTTACAGACAGGATTTGTTCTTTTATTAGTAAAAAGGCATATAAGTTATTCAAAACAAAAAGCTAAGGAAAAAATCCAAACAATATTTTTTTTTTCTATGATTGCACCACTGCATATGATGAATTTATATCAAATGACTATACTGATTATACTTTAGCAGCAATAAAGAAAAAGTTAAATTATCTTACAGATTCTCCCCCTCAAAATAATTTGAAGCTGGAATTCTTTAAATTGTTTTTAAAAATAATATGGTAAAGAGAGAAAAAATAACAGTACAAAGAAAAAAATAATAATACAATAACACCTTATTATGTGGTTCATTTGAATATAATTGTAATCTATAAAGGAAAGTGCCCAAATATGAATCACTTTCTACTGATGTAATTTTTAAATTATTTTCAAATGTTCTTTCTTGAACAAAAAATTACCAGTTGTAGATACATTGCCCCACAATAAAGTTCTGGGATTAAGTTAGTTCAAAAATTAATACAATACAGTTTGAAGAAAATAAAAAAAAAGTGTGTAGTGTGTCCTTTGCAGGTTTCAGCAAAAAGGGCTCTTAATATGGCCCCTAATTTTCTCACCTTCTCAGTACATAATTTTAAAGTTGAGTCTTGGACTCTTCTTTGTGGACTAACACCCTCATATTTTTACTGGGCCCACAGCCTTTTTAGCAAGCATTTACTTAATTTTTTGTGCATTTCTTTAAAATATTAATATTATATTATTTAGTTAGTCTTATCTCAGAGAGTGCGATTCAAAGAAATAAATTCCACCTGAAAATAAATTGTCGTCTTAATGAACACATAAAAATAATTTTGTTTCTTCAAAATAAAGTTGTAATCATCTTAGAAAAAACTAAACAACATTTTATTTTACATAACCAACAACAAAAACAGCTTTTTTTCTGTGCAGAGAAGTCTTTTGACACACATTCAACACATGTTCATAATTTATAGATGGACAAGAAAAGATAGAGGGGGCTGGGGAAAACATATTTTCTTTTTGTTTGATTATTTACAGGCCTGCATTGTGCTGCCCTCTATTTAAACTATTACAAAACATTAATCAAATTCGCAATCTTTTGAAAAATCTGTCTTTTTTTGTGTCACAAAATCTGCAGTTTTTTCGTGATCTTTCGATGAAATATACTTTTTTTTCACAATCTTTTGATCAGATGTCAGGATTTTTTGCCATCTTCTGACAAAATCTACCTTCATTTTCATGATCCTTAGACAAAATTTTTCGTTTTTTGTGATCTTCTGTAACAGTTTCTCCGAATTTCGAAGATGGGATTTGTAATTGCAAACATATGTTCAATTTACAGAGAGGTAGAGTAGAACTGGGGACCAAAAGTAACGTTCATAATAGTTGGGTGTTCAGAATACAGGGAGTTCATCCTTTGTTAAATCTACGGAGGTTCAACGGGACCATTGGAATGTGTTCATAATACCGGGGTGTTCACATTACAGAGTGTTCAGATAGAGAGATTCCACTATATATATCAGTGAAACCTCCTACAGCAGTCACTGTGAACAACGGTGACCTCCAAATACCGGACATATGTTTAGTGTTACCAAATCTCTTCCAAAGAAATAATGTTATACTAAAACTCCCAACAGCGAATTCCAAACAACAACCACCTCACAACTTTTTTTTTTTATTATTATTATTATTTACAAAAAAGGTGTAAATGTTCGAAAATAAGCTGAAATGTAAATATGGAAATATCCAAATACATAACATTGTGAAAAAAGTGACTGTTTCTTAGAAAAGATATTTCAAAGTGTAAAATTGGAATTTTAAACTAAGCTTTCAAGAGCTAGTTATGATGAGATTGATAAGTTGCTTTTGGATTGGCGTTTGAACTGTCCAGAGAAAAAAAATTTCAAATTTCTCAACAAAAGTTGCAAGAAAGTACCTTAGAAATTGATGATAAACTGCACTGTTAAAAATCTGTAGCTTTGCTGCATAGTAGCCCCTTTATAGAAAATGATCACTTGACTGTATTATGGAGCATTCTCATTGGTCAAAATAGGGTACTATATTAAAGAGGCACAGTAACTACTCAGCAAAAGCTACAAATTTTTAAGTGCGGGAAATTAAAAATTTTGCGCTCACTAAAAATGATGATGAATTCTACAATAAATCTGTGGAAATGATTATATATTTAGAAAAAGAGCACATGCTTAAAAACTGTGAATAAATGATTTTTTTAGTGTAAAATAATAGTCTGTATTTTTTAATTGTAAAAATACAATAATTATGATCAGTTATTTTGATTTTAATGTAATGTAATTGGGTCATTCCACGTGAATTCAACCAATGGGTGTTGCATCATAGTCACAGATTTTTTTTAATTTTTTATCATAGACAGACATAGTAATGAAACCCTCAAATCTGAAATTTAAAAGTAATATTCGCAATATTGGCTGAGATATAGACATTTGAAAACTGACCATTTTTATTAAATGGCGGCCATCTTGGAATTTCATCAGTGTCTAAAAGTGCCCATAATTTGATAACTAATGGCTCAAATTTTATATATCTGGTACCAATTTGAAGCTATTTGTACAAAGAATGCATATTTTACATCAAACAATAGTAGATTTCCATTTATTTACTTTTTATTATGTGCAAACTGAAAATATCACCCCCAAAAAGGGCCGATTGTAATTGCCCATAAAAAAAAGAATCATCATGAATTTTTTTGAAACTTGATAAAAACATTGCTCTATGTGTGTGCTTTAAATAATAAAAAAATTGGAGAGGTAAAATCTGTTGTTTAAAAATAAATGATTTTTTACACTTAAGGTGTCAGTAACCAAATAATGATCATTTCAGAATCTGTAAGTATTCCTAATTTCAAAAATAATGGTTAAAATAAAATTTTCTAAAATCTAAATTAATGTAAATGTATATTTAAAAATTCTTTTGCACTAATTTTGTAGGAATTCTCCCCCAACCCCATCCTCCTCCGCAAAAAAATGTATACTATTGGAAAAACTTTTACACTGAAAAATATAAGTAAATAATTAAGGAACATAATGTATAATTATAAAATACTTGTAAATGCAATGCATATAAATGAGGATTTACGTTACATATAGAGAAGAGTGGGGTGGAATGGCACAGTAGGTTTTTCCCTTTATGTATCATTCTGAAAATTTCATCAATCACACATTACATGAAGCAATAGTATCCCAATCTTCAGTTGAAAAAAGTAGCTGGTTGACGTAAGCTTGCAGTTGTATAAAGAAAAGATTATTTCAAGAATCAAAAGTAAATTTACTTCATATACTTTTTGTGCTTTCTGTATATTAATGATTTGTTTATGCATAGATGTAATAGTTCTCCTATTTATAGAACATTATATTGTATATTAACCATAATTTAAATTATGCCTAAAAGCAGTATTTCTGTTTATAATAAAAGAAGGTAGAGAGAATAATAGGACATGTCAGGAAAGGGGGGGGGGGGATAGAACATGTCTAATTCTTACTTTTTAATAAGATGACTATAAATTGCTAATATGCAAATACTTTTAAAGAGTAGTATATTAATTATAGCATTGAAAATATATTCATTTACTTCAAAATATATATAAATGGAACAAGTGATTATAATCTCTAACAATCCTGAATTATACTTCCATTGATGAAGATACTGGAATTTGATGTTGTAGCACTGACTTTATCAACCTATAATCTTTGTTAGATTGTAAATATAGCCAACACTAGAATAATTTATTTTGTATAATATATTGTTTTATAGTTGTCTCATTCCTGTCTGTTAGTGGGGAGTATGGGACACATTTTGAAATTCACAATTTCTTTAATTATAAAATTGTTTAGCTATATTGCTCAAGAACATTAAAAAGTGTTTTATTTTGTATTCAAAACGAAATTTTTGTTTTTGTGTCAAACAAAAATGATTTTCTAATTTTTGTAAAAAGTATCCCATTCCTCCCCACTCTCCCCTATACATAGAGCCTATTTAAGACATTTTTTCACTTAAAAAATGAAATTTATGTGGTCAAATTTATATATATATATAATTTATATATTTTTTATTTTATTTAAATTACACAAGTGAATGAATTCAACTGTGATTTACAGCTAGTATTTCTCCAATATTTTAGGAAAAAAATATTATGTGGCCCTTTTTTTTTTATGTAGTCTATTCTAGTAAGGTATTTAATATTTATGTAAATATGTTTTGGGAATTATATTCTCATATTTTAAATGAAATAAAAAATATTGTAGAAATGAAAATTTACTTGTATTTTAATGTATGAATATTTAGCATAAATAGCTGCAAATTGATATTTCTTTATTGAATTATATAATATACTCACAATATATTAATTGAAATGTTAGAAAATTTTATTTTAACCATTATTTCTTAAATTAGGAGTATTTACAGATTGTAAAATAATCATTATTTGGTTAGTGACACCTTAAGTGTAAAAAATCATTTATTTTTAAACGACAGATTTTACCTCTCCAATTTTTTTATTATTTAAAGCACACATATGGAGCAATGTTTTTACCAAGTTTCAGAAAAATTCATGCTGATTCATTTTTTTTTATGGGCAATTACAATCGGCCCTTTTTTGGGGTGATATTTTCAGTTTGCACATAATAAAAAGTAAATAAATGAATATTTACTATTGTTTTAATGTAAAATATGCATTCTTTGTACAAATAGCTTCAAATTGGTACCAGATATATGAAATTTGAGCCATTAGTTGTCAAGTTATGGGCACTTTTAGACACTGATGAAATTCCAAGATGGCCACCATTTACTAAAAATGGTCAGTTTTCAAATGACTATATCTCAGCCAATATTGCGAATATTACTTTTAAATTTCAGATTTGAGGGTTTCACTACTATGTCTGTCTATGATAAAAATTAAAAAAAAAATCTGTGACTATGATGCAACAAGTTTTCTTTAAATTGGTTGATTTCACGTGGAATGACCCAATTTTGAGATTTTAAAATGTGGAACCTCTGAATAACAGCAACCTCCAAAGTACAGTCACTTAATCGTGCTCCCAGTGGTGGCTGCTATTCAGAGGTTTTACTATATATATATATATACACTGGCGTGCAAAATTTAAGGACGAATCCCAAAATGCTTATTTTCAAGAGATTTTCCAACGATAATTTTCATGCGAATATTCAAAAGGAAGTAATGTAATTCGAATAATTATTATCCTTGCATAATAGTTAGTCCATATAATATCTTATTCAGTTCACACATGGTCACAAGAGTCACAATCACTACAGTGAAACAAAAAATAGGAAAATCCATACATCTCTTTTATGAGTTTCAAATGTCTACTATATGTGACTGATGCTTTGTGGTGAGTCACCATGTGACTTTACAATGTTGTTCCATTGAGACTTTGGTGTGATCTCTCATCTAGAGACTCAATTTCAAAGTCATTGTGAACGTTGCATTATGATAAATTACCAAATAAAGTCCCTTTAAAGTCACATGGTGACTTTTCACAGTGGTTACTTCACAGTAAAGTCTCTGTCATCATTTGACAAAGTCTTGTGACAGAAAGTCACCATGTGACTTTAATGTGACATTACTTTGAAATTAAGTCTCCAAATGACAGTCACATGAAATTCTCAATAACTGACTCGACACAAAACAGCAGTCGCAGTGATCTGTCAGTGGAGTCACATATAGTAGATATTTGAGACACATAAAAGAAACGTATGGAATTTCCTATTTTTTGTTTCGCTGTTGAGACTGACTCTTGTGACCATGTGTGACCTGAATGAGATGTTATATGGACTATCTGTTAGGCAGGGATAGTAATTATTCAAATTATATTACTTCCTTTTGAATATTCGTGTGAAAATTATCGCTTGAAAATCCCTAGAAAATTGGCATTTTGGGATTCGTCCTTAAATTTTGCACACCAGTGTATATATTGTGTTTTTTGTACTATCCAGTGGTATACAAAAGATGATTTACTAGATATACAACATTTACTACTAACAACACTACCTACAAAATAAGTACCTATTGATTCATAAATAAAGTAAAATGCTTGATGGACATATTTTGATAAAGTGAAAAACAAATTTAATAAAAAGAAATGTACCCTTTTTGTCTTCTGCTGTTCTTGGATCTTTAAAAGCATTAATTAAAAAAAATAATTCATTGAAAAGCACATACTGACTCACAGACTTGTACAAAAACAAAAACTTTCTTTACACATAAATATAAAGCCAAAAAATTTTTGCAAATTATTTTTTAATAAAATTAGATATTGTATTACAGTTATGATATAAAATAAGATCAATAGTTTAAAATAGTTATCATTTAAATTAAAAATTAATAGTATGTATAATAATTTTGATTGAAAAAATAATAAGGCTAAAAATCCATGATAGGGAAGTTGCTGGGCTGGCTGATTAAGGCTGCGGGCAAACATCACTACTTTCAGTTACACTAAAAGAGCAATAAATCTATCTTTGAGGATGGAGTTTTCGACTATCGGTGAGAGGAGAACAAAAGGATGCTAGTTTTAAAACCTCTTTAAATGATTTTTGAGGTCCGAAGCATATCTAATTGACACAGGAAGGGAAAGTTTATCTCCCCCATTTTCAGTCGTAAAGCTGTCAACTGATTTTGGGTTCAATTTCTCTCTTGAAGTTCAAATTCAGTGCACTGAAAAAGCAATTTATACATCAAAGCGCCGACACGAAAGATCAGAGAGAGCGACGCTTGACCACAAGAAGTTAGTGCTATGTGCCTGGTCCTTAATAGTCATTTTCCAGCAATGGACACCTCATGTAGACACTGTTAAAAATGCAATTTCAGTAATGTTTACAGGGCATTTTTTTTTCTTTTTAAACTTAACTGAAGACCTAAATAATCAAATTTAATTTTAAAAGCACACTTACCAAAATGAAATAAGACAAAAACTTTTATAAATAGCTGCTTTTAAGTTATTTTATTTAGTTAGTAAAATTTCAATTTTTTTTTATATATATATATATATATATATATATATGTACTTTGCTTTGCATATTTTATAATCTGGCAATTAAGCAAGTCAAGAAGCAGGAAATATTGTTTAAGATCCCCATTTAAATAAAAATAATTAAGTTACTATTACAGAAGGAATTAAAAATCTATTTTTTTTCTTAAATATTTTTTTATTTACCTCTGAGCAAAATAAATAAAATAATAATACTAATAAATTGTAATATTATTGAAAGTTATAGTAATCATGAAATAAATTAGAAAATCTGCAAATAAGTGGCCTTAAACATCAACTCTATAGTTTTAGTTTGAAATTATTTTATTTAGTATTTTAAAGCATTCCTCTCACAATATCATTTAATTCATATTTGTAGTATTAATTACAATAAATTATATAACGTCTCTGGAAGATTAAAACAAAGAGATAAAATTTTACACTAATGTTCCAAAACTTAAAAAATTGCCTTTTAAATATACTATTGTCTCAATAATTTGACAGCTGTAATTGCCTGATATTTAATATTTTAAACTATATACAGAGTGTCCAGTAAATGACTGACCCATTTTGAATGTAAATAACAAAAAAACGGTTTGAGATAAAAATGCGCGGCTTGCTGCATTGTTATTAGAAATAGAAAATCAATAAATTTTTATATATACACTTTCTTAAAATAGTTCGAAATTCAGCCAAGAAATGGCGCTGACGGGGGGCAACAGGCTGTCAAAATTCTGACATTAGTCTAGTTTTCATATGCATGAGCTTTTTTGCTGATTTTGCAAAGTTGAATCTCAGTCGACATGTTAAATCGACACTCCACTGACCTGCAGAAATAGAGTTTGTTAGATGGAAAGAGATTTAAAATAATATTCATGATTGAATAATGTCTATTTACTTAATAAAAACAAAAAAATATTCATTGACTTTTCACACATTTACCATATAAGTAAACTGTATTCATATAATGTTCTTGTAACTGGATAATCGATTCTCTTTTTATGTACATTAAATTGAAAATATGGGATAAACATCACTTTTTTAAGTTAAAAAAAAATCTTAATATTTAATCTTAACATTTCTTCCATAAAATAGTATGAAATTGTATTTAAAAAGTTGTATGTCAAAAAGTTTTAAGAGACGACCTATATGACATCTAGTGAAATCAGAAGTTAAAACAGTAGTATGCAAATAGTGGTGGCAAGTTCCCTGTCTAAAATAAAAACAGGGCAGTGACTCATAAATCGGTACATAAAAATATATTAAACCATAGAATAAAACTTTGTCTGCAACAAATTCTGTCTTAAACACAAAAAATTATTGATCACGACAGAGAAAGTAAGATACAAAATTACCTGCTAAGACAAAATCCTGTCTAAAACGAAATTTTTTTCATTTTTCCGCAAACCAAATTCATTCTTATGTTATATTTATATTTTAATATTTAACATATCTGAAAATTTTATAACGAAAGCCACGATAGATTTTAAGATGCTTTTGACATGCAACCCTTCACTCTTCTTCCCCTGATTGCAAACACATCTACGCTGAAATGGAAGGATGCTTAAAAAGAAAAAAAAAATGACTTACCTGTTTTTATATCCTGCGAGTAACCCCTTTTCAAAATTTCATTACAGAAAGCATAATAGATCCTGAATCATCATAGTTCTACTTATTTTTGTTCAATTTTACAAATATAAATATTACCAAATTACTGGAACATTAGTGATTTTTACATATAATTTTTAAAAAGTTTTTAGAATATTTTTTTTAAAAATAATGCTTTTTATTTCAAATAAGATGGAAGAGGAATTTTTAGAATTCTTCTTTCCCTTCTTTTGCTCATGAAGAATAATTAAGGAAAGGAGGAGGTGGAGGACGAAAAATATATTTCTGGATCTATGATGCTTTTTGTAATGAAATTTTGAAAAGGGGTAACTCGCAGGATATAAAACAGGTACAATGGGTTTTTTTTTTCTTTTTAATCATCCTTCCATTTCAGCATAGATGCTTTCAGTAGGGGGTAGGGAGAAGAGAGGCATGTATTTAAAAGTCATCTTAAAATCTTTTGTATCTTTTGTAATAAAATTTTCAGATGTGTTAAATGTCAAAATATGAAAATAACGTAGGGATGAATCCGGTTTTAGGAAAAATGAGCAATATTTCATTTTAGGAGGGTTTCCATTCTAGCAGCTGATTTTGTATGTTACTTTCTCTGACAAAATCAACATTTTTTAACGTTTAAAACAATATTTGTTATAAATGGATTCCTTAATTCTAAGGATTATTATATTTTTATGTGCCAATTTATAAGTCACTGCCCCACTTTTTTTAGACAGAGAACTTGCCCCAACACTATTTCCGTACGACTGTTTTAACTACTTAACTGATTTCACTGCACAACGTAGGCAAGAAGAGTTTGCTTGACCCATAACTTAAAGCTTTTTAACACCATTAATTTTTTAAATACAATTTCATACTATTTAATGGAAGACATGTTTAGATTAAATATTAAGAATTTTTTAACTTAAAAAAGTGGTGTTCATCCCATATTTTCAATTTATTGTATGTAAAAAAAAAAAAATCAGTTAACCGGTTACAAAAACATTTTAAAAATACAATTTACTTATGATAAATGGGTGAAAAGTCAATGAATATTTTATTGATTTTTATTAAGTATAATAGGCATCATTCAACCATAAATATTATTTTAAATCTCTTTCCATCCAACAAAATGTATTTCAGCAGGTGAGTGGAGTGTCGATTTAACATGTTGACAAGGATTTGATTCTGTGAAATGAACCAAAAAGATCATGTGTATGAAAACTAGAGTAATGTCTGAATTTCAACAGCCTGTTGCCGCTGTCAGCACCATCTGTTGGCCAAAATTCAAACTATTTTAAGAAAGTGCATTATCTAAAAATTTATTGATTTTCTAATAACAATGCAGCAAACCGTGCATTTTTAACTCAAACTATTTTTTTTTTTTTTTTTTTTTTTTGTTATTTACATTCAAAATGGAATCAGTCATTTACTGGACACCCTGTATATATATCTAAAATAATTAAACTATTGATCTTCTGATTATTACAATAATTGATGCAAACATTGAATATTAACACAAATATTGTATTAACTATTAGTATCCAATTGCTATTCATTTGAAAATAACTATTTTGTTTCATTAATATGTTTTCATTAAATTCTGGTTCTAAATACAATCATAAAAACTTTATATTTATTAATTTTCATGGGGCGTCCATTACTGGGATTTTGGATGTTTTGATATATTTCTGTTATTTAAAACTAAATTTCTATTCATACTGGAAAATGAGGCTGTAAAAATGTTTAAATATTGTTTACAGATTAATATAATATTGAAAAAACTGGAATATAATAATTATAACTATTATTCAAAAAGTAATTTTAAAAGAAATTTCTTAAAGGTTCCATTATTGGAATATCTACCCTATATATATACAGCAGACTCCCTCAAATCCGCACTCCTAAAATCTGCAACTCTCTAAAATCTGCACATAATTTACGGATGTAAACAATAAAATATTCAGTTTAGATGTAGGTGCAAATTTTGACTTTTTATGTTTAATATCAATTCCATACATTTTTTAGTTTGTAATTTTTGTTAAGGTTGTTAAATTCGTGTTTTTTCATGAAGAACGAATAATTTAATTCTGAAGAATTCAAGATATTGCTGATATCATTGGTAATCACAATCTTACCTAATATATTTATGTATTAATCAAGCTTTTTTAATTATTAAGTCTGGCTAAACCTGAAAGAAAGTTTCATTATTATATGATCCTGATGTGAATTTGTAAAATATACCTCTATGAGGTAAGTTTCATTGAATAATTTAGGAAAAACACATTTCATCTTTATAATGAATATTTAATTGTGCATTATTAACTTGACCTTTGCTTTTAGTATTTTAATCATTTAAAAAATTATCAAAATTTTTATTATTTTAGTTTATTACTTATTTTAATATTTTATTATATAGTAAGCATTCATTATAGTTTTGATTTCATTATTAGTTACATTCAAATAACTTTTTAAAAAATATAAACAAAGCAATGACCAGAAATCTGCAAAATTCTAAAATCCGCAAAACCTCTGGTCCCAAGCTGTGCAGATTTGAGAGAGTCTACTATATAAATATACAGTAGAACTCTGCAAATTCAGTCCCCGTTAATCCGGATAATGTCATTTGCCGGTAATGCTGGCCGACCAAACCGTTAATGCCGGTTTAGTCATTTTTTTTTCCAAGTTTGAGAAGCGATTGGCTAATTTCCATTACATTAACTTGTTTTATCGCTGTATTCTGAATAAAAAAAAAAAAATTTCTGAAATCTTTTCGGAAGAATTAAGCAAAATGAACATTTTTACTGTCTGTAAATATTCAATAAGTTTAACATACAAGTGATTTTCTGTAAGTATGTTTTGTTTTATTTCATTTTTTTCTAATTCTCCGGGTAATCCGAATTATCAGGATTTTACTGTATGCATATATGTTAAGTCGTCTTGGTGAAGGAGATTGTTCTAAGCAGCGGTGACCAAACCCCCAAACCCAATGACGCAACCCCTCCCCCCCCCCCCAAAAAAAATCTTCATTCTTTAACATTGACCCCCCCCCCCCCAAATAGAATATCAATATTAATCAAAATATATTCTACTTGTAATCTACTGCATATTCAAAAGATAGCGAGTTGAGCATAGCGGAATGAGTTCTTATTGCCCTTACCTAGAATTTAAAGAAAAAAAAACACAGGAACATTTCTGAAAATTCAATGTTGAAAAAACTTAAAAGTGATATTAAAAGAATCAAGATTTACAAAAGATAGCGAGTTGAGTATAGCAGAATGAGTTCTTATTGCCCTTATCTAGAATTTAAAGAAAGAAAACACAGGAACATTTCTGGAAATCCAATGTTGAAAAAATTTAAAAGTGATATTAAAAAAAATCAAGATTTTTTTAACAGTAAAAAAGGGAAATATTAAGAATTTAAAAATCCCCCCCACAGAATGTACTTTTTCTCAAATTCCCCCCCCAAAACTAAATTGTATGACGCATTTTGCGTCACTAAACCCCTCTCTGGGCACCCCTGGTTCTAAGAATTAAAAAAATGCTTTAAAATTTTGTTTATGATAAAATTACTTAATGCATTAAAATTAATTAATGCATTTTGATAGAAAAGATTTCTCAGTTTAAAATGTTGTATAATATTTGATTATAGTTTAAAAATAACTTTTAGAAGTTGTGAGAGCGAACACTGTGGAAACGCCTGAATAACTTTATTGCATAACAGCATAAACTCATTATATAACTAACTAAAAGGATACTTTGAGATGTAGCAGTCGCAAATGATTTTAAATGATGAAAATTCCATCTCTTGCAAGTATTTTGGCACAATGAAATAAACTGTTTTGAATTAAGCTTACAAAACTGCATCATAATATAATTTAAATAACATATGGTAGGGGCAGAAGATATAAGAAAACGCGAAAACGTAATAGCAGGAATTGGTAAACAAACGTCAAAAGTGGTTGGCTGGTTGAAGGTTGAACAATTAAGAATTGTATACTGAATCGATTTTTTTCATTCGATTAAAAGTTAATCAATTGTTTTTTAAAAGGTTGGCAACATTCCATTGCCGTATTTTTGTTTACATTTGGTAGTAGAAAATTTGTTTAAACATTTTATTTTACTAAGAATTCTTGTCTAACAAGGTTAATTTAAGAAAAAAAATGATGAAAATTGATAAAACGTTTTTATTATCGTCTGACGAAACTATTATTCAGCAATTTAAACAATTGGCTACTGAGTTAGAAAGGCAAGAATTGGACGTAAGTGCCTATTTCTATTCATTTTATATTGTATTTAAAACTTGAAAGCTAGGATGTAAATTAATTGGAAGCAGTAGCAGGATTTAAATAATTTAACAACTGATTCGCTGTCTTTCTGACCTTTACAATTATAAATAAGATAGGAAAAAGATTAACATATATCAACAAATTTACAATGTCATTGAAAAATTTCTAAGGTTGAAAATAATTTGTGTCTGAAGCTTTTATTTCTCGCAAAAGGCATATTATCTAACGACTATTTGGTGGTCACGACACACTGATGATTTTTATTTATCACAAAATACGTTAAATAAAAGTAAATCCAAAATGACATTATACAAGAAGCAAAATTGAAAAATAGCAGAGAAGAAGATCACTCTTCAGAGTGGCAGAGTTAGCTGTTTACAATACAACCAGAAATGTACAAAGAATGCAAGACATTGCTGAGTCTTGTGATAATATTTTAAGACTAGATCGACTAAGTTTTTTTTTTCTGTCAGACATTCCTATTCATATACTTGCTTTTAAGATAATTACTTGTTGCTTCATCAAAAAAGGTGATTGATAATAATTTCTATAAATGAATTTTATGTCGTTAAGGCCTGCTTTCTGTGAAATAAAACTTTTCTGTTATACCAACGCTTATTGTTATCTATTGCAATAGTTTGTACGGAAAAGGAGGGGAAGGAACATGTGAACAGTTTTTACATTTTTGACTATTTATCAAAATTGTCATGAACTATTGAAACAAAAGTTGATTTTAGATAAATATTTACACTTGTTCTTTTGGCGAAACTTTAGAATGCATTTATCAAGTACAGTAGAATCCCGCTAATTCGGACCCTGATAATCCAGATCTCCAGATAATTCAGATTGGTTTGGTCATTTTTTTTTTTTTAAGTTTGAGAAGTGATTGGCTAATTTTCATAACATTAACTTGTTTCATTGTCGTATTCTGATTAAAAAAAAAAACTTTTTCTGTAATCTTTTCGGAAGAATTAAGCAAAGTGAACATTTTACTGTCTATAAATATTCAATAAGTTTAACATAAAGGTGATTTTCTGTAAGTATGTTCTGTTTTATTTCATTTTTTTCTAATTCTCCGGATTGGGTCCGGTTAATTGTTACCCAATTAATCCGAATTATCAGGGTTTTACTGTATTTCTAAATTATATTCATTAAGTTTGTTCAACTGTAGCCCAGTCGAAGGGTAGCTGTGAACATACCTGGGGCATGTGTTAACGTATGCGTAAATAAGACAAAAATATGTTTTTGTGAATAAAAACTGTTAAAAACTAATTAAATGCCCTTTTTAGTTGTGTGAATCAAAACCAATAAATTTTTCAATATAGATACCTGAAATTATTCATAAAATTATATACACTAATATGCATACTCTTTGAGTCAAGCCTAGCAAAACTGTGTTACTTTTAAATAAGTTAGTGAATAATTCTGTTATTATGTTTCTACTTTTTTTGAAATTTTGTATCACAAGATTGTACATCATGGTTTTAAAAATTGGCAAAATTGTGATATAGAAAAGTGGTGATTGTTCTTTTTTTGGACAACTAAATTTTACTTTCATAAAGTAAAATATGTTACAGTTAAGAAAAAGTAAATTTGTATAAAATTGGAAATCATTAAATAATGAAAAATATATCGGTTTATACAGAAAGCCACTACTTTTAATTATTATATAACTTCTAGTTCATCAAAACTTTATGGAAATCCTAAAAAACATTGAATTTATAGTTAAATGTCTGACAAGGGTAATTAAAATTTAAACTTGAGGGAGAAAATGCATTTGAAGGCTTAAAAATAGCATTTGGGGATAAATATCCAAGTCAGTCAAATGTTTTTAGTTTTTATATAGTTTTATAGATTTAAAAATGGTTGTGAATCGGCCTATGACAATATCTAGTGTGGTTGATAACCCCCCAACTTCTCAAAATGAATCAAAATATTGCAATAATTCTTGATTTAGTGTACTCTGACCAATCGGCTTATTATTAGGATATAAGTTGATAAACTAAAGTTTTTATGCAGTTCAGTCAATTTTAACTTGTTAACTTATATGAAATCTATCTTTACAATTATAAATAAACCAATAACACAGTCATCCCTTTCCTTTATTTAAATTTCTTTCCAACTTAGTTCAAATAGATCATTCGTTTTATTTAAATATTTTTACAGATTATTCATTTACCAGCTTTTCTTTATTCAAACCCTGCATCTAGAAGATTGTGATTATAATGTTTCATCTTGCTATGAATAAGGATGAAAAAAAAAAGAAATTTTGCTTTGTAGCGACTAGTCTATAGATAAATTTTTTTTAGTAGCCAGTTACTGGCTAGTTAGAATAATTTCTTTAGTTGCCATTAAGCAGAAATGCACAATAATATAGATGCACACCATGTGCGGAACATTTTATGCAAAATTCAAAATTTTGCAGAAAGTTTTAGAACCAAAATAAAAAAAAATTGTACTTTTCTGTTATATGGACAACACGAAAAAATGTATGCTAATTCGCCAATTATTTCAACCCTGATCATGAAAATAATTTTTATTGTAAACCATGCAAAACATTGTGATTTGCTATTTATGAAATGTGAATCACATATGAATGATTATTATTTAGCCTTAACCTTGGAAAGCTTTTTAATTTGCTATTATTCTAATTAAAAATATTTTTTTATAAAGTTTTATTGTTGACGCTAAGATATGTTTTACCATTTGGCAATTACCAGATGATGAGAAAGTTGTAATAAAACTGTTTCAGGAATTTGGAATTTGCATAATAAAAGGTTATGCTAAAAAAAACATGAAATGAAATTATGGATGAGTTCTGGAATTCTAAAATGGAAATGTAGCTTATGATCATGCAGAGAAAGCAGAGAAATACCACAAAAAACATGGTTTGAAGGGTCGCGATTGTTTTTTCTTAAAATACTTTAAAAGTTTAATATATTTTTTTGTACCAAAAGCCGACATCATTGAATTTGGTAAGCTGCAATTTCATGTGCACCACAACACATTAGTGGACTGGAATAGTTATTTACATGAAGTTTGTGCAATGCTTTATGTTCACAGCCAAATAGAAAAATTGGTAGACTTAATAAAATTATAGAAGTAGACCCGGGAGCAGAATTGGCATAAGGCTGAGACGCACGTCGCAGACTCTTGGGAAGGTCTGCAGACTATTTTTCAACTGTTAAAAATTTAGCAAAATTAAAAAAATTTCGGTCCTAAGTCCAAAAATCCAGACCTAAAAAGAATCTCGAATTTCGATAGTCTTCGAAAAGAAGTAAATTTTGCCGTGGGTCATGAAAGACATGCAAATTTCTACCAAAGATCATAAAAAAAGGTAAATTCTTCAAAAGATCACAAAAAAATGGCAGATTTCTTCAAAAAATCGCAAAAAAAGGCAAATTTCTTCAAAAGATCATAAAAAAACGAGTTTTCGTCAAAAAAATCACAAAAAGAGGCAAATTTATTCAAAAGATCACAAAAAAATGGCAGGTTCCGTAACATTATCACGAAACAATGGCAAATTTCTTCAAAAAATCCTGAAAAATGGCAAATTTCATCAAAAAATCACAAAAAATCGGAACATTTTATCAAAAGATCCCGAAAAAATGGCAATTTTTCTCTAAAGATCGCGAAAAATGACATTTCGTGAAAGGATTGTGGAAAACTTGCTAATTTTGTCAAAGGGGAGCCCCCCTCCTCTCTTTCAGACTATGCATGAGGTTTATAAAATTCTGAGTATAAAGGCAACTTCTTTTTAAAAGTATACTTACCTTTTATGTCTATCACAAATACTTGAGAGGTTTGAGTGCATATAATGTAATGCGAGGAATTTAACTGCAGACTGTTTTTTAAGTTTTTACTTGTGTTGCAGACTGCAGAAAGAAATTCTGCTGCTGGGGAAGTAGATGAAAGTCTTTTTGCTAGAAGAAAAAGCAATGTAGGATGTGTTCTTCCTCCTCAATGGATATTAGGTGGTTTATGTTGTGAAATAAGGATATGTTTCCTTACTTCTATTCCCGATTGTACTGCTGAAACTTTAATGAGTGGTAAAGAAAACTTCAATGTAATTGATGGAAGTATTATTTATACAGATTGCTGGAGATGATGCGAAACAGATGAACTGTGAGATGTTGATGCTGGTTATGATCATTTCACAGTAAATCACAATAATATAAAAATTCCTCTGCATCTAAAGTTGTAAAATCCATCACCTGTAATTGCCTGCTGAATCTGAAGTTTGTTATTAAAAAATAGAACCATACCGAGTACTCGGTAAATACTGGGTACTTGGCCTACTCGACCAATTTGCCGAGTACTTAGTACTCGGCCAATACCGAGTAGTTATAAGAATTTCATTTTTTAAGCATATGAATTTATAATTGATCTGGAAAAAGTTATTTGAATATTAATGCATAATATATGTAGTAATTCATAAAACTATTTACTTGGTATTTAAGAATATGTCTGCAAAATATAAAAAAAGTTAAGAACAAAAACCCTCTTAAAATTTCACATTTATATAAATAAAAATACTTTTTTGATATATAGGAAAGCAGAAAAGACTTATTTTGGATAAAGAAACTTAAAATACAATAAATGCCAATAAAAAATTAATAATTAAATTTATTATATTTCAAATTATGATGCAAAAACATCAAACGTTCTACATTATCAGTAGACAGGGCATTTCTTTTACTACTATCAATTTGGCTTACATCTGAAAATATACATTCAGAATTTAAACAGTTGTTGAAGTTGCACATAAGAATTTTTTGCAAAGTTGCACATAATCAGAATTTTTTTTTTTTCCCACCATGCAAATGAAGTATCAGTTTTACATGTCAGAAGGCCCTTTTTTACCAATTCTTCATGTAGAGATTTTAAACTAGTACTAGTGCCACAATCTTTTTGCTCATTCGCAATTTCCTCAAAACATTGCCAGAAAATAGATGAACTTTTTGCTGGCATTTTCTCTTTTGACTCTTCTACTTTAGCATTCTCATGATGTATTTTTTGTTTCCTTGGTGGATTTTCCAGTTCTAGATCATCAACATTCATCAACTCTAGAGCTTACTTTTTAAGGCATTCTTAATTCACACATTTATTACTTTCATTGAAAAAGGTTAGTTTTTTACTGAGATATTTAAAAAAATCATAAATTTAAAATAACATAATTTAATCTTTACACATGAAAAATGAAAAGAAAATGCAAAGCCAAATGCATTTTTTTTTTTTTTTTTTTTTTTTAATCAAAAAGAAAATATGGTACAAACAGTTACAAGATAAATATGAAATGTTTTGCATTATTCAATGAATTGTTATAGTAACTAATAAACATTTTTATTTTTGATTGATAGATTTCAATGATCGGATAAAATTCCAGGGTTAAAGAATGTTTTAATTTTATATTTGTTAATAATTGTACTTCTTATGTATCAATTCTCCTTTTTTATTAGCTTTGAACCGTCAAAAATTGTCTTTTTAAAAGATGCCCAAATAAATTTCAAATTTAATGAGTTAATTTATTTATATGTATATTATTACATTATATATATGTATACACAGGTGTTATGTATACACAGGTTATATATATGTATACACAGATATATGTACACAGGTATATTTATATATATGTACACCTAAGCTCACATTATGCGCACATCAGTGTTTTATTTTCTTATTACACAACTACGTGGCCGAGTACTCGGCCAGAGTACCACTCAGTACACGACTATTAAAAAAAACTTATTTTTTCAAAAGTGATATTTTTAACCTTAATTAAAATTTTCAATTTAGATTTCATATGATTATACTTTGAATTTAATTCTTTTACATAGTTAATGTACTTTAATTTTGAGCATCTGTGGAATTCTTCCCTTTTTTTTCATGTTTCTTCGATTGTCCTAGAAGGGACTCAATCTTGATTCAATCATAAGTGTGCAAAATTTCAAGTCTCTTACTGATACAGTTTCTGAGAATAAACTGTATGACAAACACGCACAGAAGAGGACTGAGAACCAGTAGAGACTGATTATCTCAGATGAACATAACTCTAAAAATTAAAGAGGGGGGTAAAAATCAAAAATTGAAAAATTAGACTTTGAGTGCTCATAGATCTATCTTTATCTTGCTAAAAAAAGATTGATTCTTGCAGTTGCATACACTGACTCAAATATTTATTTTAATAGTAGAATCTTGTTCCATCATACCTCTCAAATTCATTGTTTTAATTCAATTAACCTTATGTAATGGCAACAAATTCTATATTCATTGGATTTGTATATTTTTAATGTTTTGTTAGGAAATTAATGATCAGTTGTGTATTTAATATAAATGTGCATCATTATTTTAAGTACATTTTTAGCATTTAAAATATGCTTTTATGTGATACCAAATTGTAACATGTTACTTAAAGGTGTTAAATATATTTTTAGGCTCCAGATGGAATTGCACCAGCCCAAGTATATGGACAACTCTTAGCTATCTACTTATTACAAAATGATTTGTAAGTTACTCCAACTAGTTATATAACTGTTTTTATTTCTCAGTGTACTAGTAATTATTACTAATTGTATTTATTATATGGCTTAAAATCAGGGTTGGGTTTTTGACATGACAGTGATAAAAACCATGTTTTTACCGGTTTATTATGTCAAAAACTAATCTTTTTTTATTTTCCTCTAATTTATAGTTTAAGTATAGCATACAATGCATTTTTAAATTGGTTTTTTCCTTGCTGTTATTATCATTATTGTTATTCACAATTGCATTTGTTAAAGTTATGTAAAAGAAGAACATTTCTTAAACATAAAATATTTAAAAATAATGAGTAAAAAGAAAAGAACATATTTCTTATAATCTCGTTTAATACAGATTCTGCTAACTGCAATGAACATTAATATTAAATAATAAAAGGTTATAATTATTAAGTAACATTCAATTTACATTTTTAATAAAATACATTGAAATCCTTTTAGAGATGTAAGAATGGCTGTTATATGGTATGACAATAGATGTCAAGCATGGACTAGTCATTGAATAAATTTGAATATTCTTAGGTATAATATTTTTAAATGCCTATCTGATGCATTTCATAAATGCTATTAAGTGATTATTTTCATTTTCACTTCAATAAACAAAATCTTAAAATTTTTAAATTAATGAAATTTTAAGCTGTAAGAACTGTTATCAACTGAAAGCTCTTAGGCTTAAAATTTAACACAACAAAACATTATTTATAAAAAATCAGAATGTGATAATAATTTATATATTTATATACCATAGTTTTATTTTTTAACTGTAACTTATATGAATCTTGTGGACCATTCCAGCACTTATATTTTTAGATGTAAATTTTTATCCAAATAGTCATGAAATACTTTTTTAATCAAAATTTATTAAAGCTACCATAAAGTCAAACTATTTATGTACTGTATACATTTTACTTAAAATTATTTAGGTGATATTTAAAGCAAATTGAAAAAAATAACTTAAGATTTTAAAAATTTCTTCAAAAAGTCTAATTTTTTTTTTAGACTACTAGGGGGGACTTTGCCCCCCCCCCCTGCTCGCTATGCTCGCCAACTCCCCGCGTAATCGCTTCACGATTCCGTTCGGTATTGCTTCACGATGATCCTCTTGCTGCATCTTCACTCCCCCGCTTTTATAGAATATCACTCTTTTGGCAAATGAGAATGCTCCATGATAGCCTAAAGTGGTAGTTTTCTATAAAAGTGGTGGAGTGACGATGCAGCAAAATAGTCATATTTTTTACAGTATATCATGGGGCATTCTCATAGGTCAAAAGAGAAATATTCTATAAAAGCAGGGGAGTGACGATGCAGTAAAAGGGTAAAATTTTTTACAGTGTGGAGTGACGCAGCAGCAAATGGGTCAAATGTATTGATCAATCTCATTTCGCTAATAGCAAAATATTTATCTGGAGCCTTGGATCCCAAACTATGGTTTGCAAAGAGTTTTTGTTAAAAATTCTTCAGCATCGTACCTGTAAAAAAAAATTATCCTTTTGCTGCATCGTCACTCCCCCACTTTTATGGAATATCACTTTTTCGGCCAATGAGAATGCTCCATGATAGCCTGAAGTAGTCGTTTTCCATAAAAGCGTTGGAGTGACGATGCAGCAAAAGGGTCATATTTTTTACAGTGGGTTATTCCCATTTGCTGCAGCGTCACTCCACCACTTTTATAGAAAACGATTACTTTACAGTATTATGGAGCATTCTCATTGGTCATAAAAGAATATTCTATAAAAGCGGTGCACTGTAAAAAAAATGGACCCTCTTGGTGCATCGTCACTCCGCCGCTTTTATAGAGAACAGTATATAATTTTTATATACTTCAGCCTACACTGTAAAAAATATGGCCCTTTTGCTTCATCTTCACTCCCCCGCTTTTATAGAATATCACTCTTTTGGCCAATGAGAATGCTCCATGATAGCCTGAAGTAGTTGTTTTCTATAAAAGCGGTGGAGTGATGATGCAGCAAAATAGTCATATTTTTTATAAAATATCATGGAGCATTCTCATGGGTGAAAATAGAAATATCCTATAAAAGCAGGGGAGTGATGATGCAGCAAAAGGGTCAAATATTTTACAGTGTGAAGTGATGCTACAGCAAATGGGTCAAATGTATTGAGGAATTTCATTTCGCTAATAGCGAAATATTTATCTGGAGCCTTGGATCCCAAACTATGGTTTGCAAAGGGTTTTTGTTGGAAATTCTTCATCGTCATACATTGTAAAAAAAAATTACCCTTTTGCTTCATCGTCACTCCCCCACTTTTATAGAATTTCTCTCTTTTGACCCATGAGAATGCTTCATGATAGCCTGAAGTAGTCATTTTCTATAAAAGCAGTGGAGTGACGATACAGCAAAAGGGTCATATTTTTTACAGTATGTTATTCCCATTTGCTGCAGCATCACTCCACCGCTTCTATTGCTGTGTTCGCCAATATCCCATGGAATCGCTTCGCGATTCTGTTCGGTATTGCTTTTCAATCCCAGTTGGAATCGCTTCGCGATACCTTATTTTCCATACACTCAATTTTAGAATTCCTCTCATAAACGTACACTTATTAAAATACCAAGCATTAAATATCCATAAAAACCAGGAAAATCTACCAAAATAGCAGCATATGAAAAAAAAAAAAGGAAGTGTACTCATTTCTAAGTTTACCCCACACTGTTAAAAATCTGCTGCATTTTGTTGCAACGCACTCCGCCGCTTGTATATAATGTCTCTACTGCGACCTATGAGAATGCTCCTTAATACAGTCAAGTTACCGTTTTCTATACAAGCGCTGGAGTGCGTTGCAAAAAAATGCAGCAGATTTTTAACAGTGGAGACAGAACCCTTTCCTGATTGGTCTATTCGACTCATGGAAGGTGTGGTCCATCCGGACACGTTATTTCCGGAAACCTTACACATCAGCATCATTTTAGGAGTCATTCCTTTTAAGGCTAGTTTTTTTTTACTATAGAAGGATGGCAAATAGCTTAAGATTATTGTATCAATCTTCTAACAGAGATACATACTACATACTAGTATTCTAATGCAATTTTTTTTTTTCTTGGATAGATAAATGTATTTTAGAGTCTTTTTGATGTTGAATATTTCATGTAAAACAACTTAATACAAAAGATAAATTGAAAATTAATAATAATTTTAATGTAAAAACAATAAAAAAAAATGGATTTTTGACATGATGGTAAAAACCACGGTAAAATCCTTTTATTTTGAAAAGATGAGAATGTCATTATATTTGTTTAGAAAATGTCGTTAATTGTTGAGATGGAAAAATTGTACATACCAAAAAATACATCAGGGGATTCTCAAGGGATTTTTTTTTTTCGTAGAAGATGAGTATGAAAAAATGCTGTATTCATAATTGGAATCCACAGCCCATTAGCAATTTTAACTAACATTGTTTTTGTGCAAAATAATAATTATTATTTTTAAATTTTTCACATTTTGGTTGTTATATTATAAACAAGTCTTTTAAACACATTTAAAATATTTTATTTAACCCTTTCAGGTCTGGTGTACTATTAATAGTACCATGTCTTTTAATTGAGTATTATTTTGTATTAAGAAAGACTTTTGCTTCTGTTTATTTATATGTAGTAATGCTAGTATATGTCTATGCATTTACTATATGACAGTACATAATACAGTAAAGGTAGTAAATGTTACTCCACTGTGTGTTGTGATACAACCTGATAAAATAATGTGTAATAAAATTTTAATTAGCAAATTAATTAGATAAAATTCTTATGCAGTAACTTCAAGTATGCATTCTTTAACATTTATGCTACAGTCTTGGGTATTTTAAAAGCCTATAATTTTATTACTAATTAACCATTTTGCTAAAAAAAAAGGAAATGAGACAGAGGAGATAAAAAAAAAAAGACACTTAAAATTAATCACAATAATAACATATTTTATTTTCATTGTTTTCATAATATCATTCAGTACTTTCTTACTTCAATCAATATCTTTCATTTTTTGTTATTTCTTTTGTATTTTTGAAATTACTTCATCTCCTATCCATAAACATTGATTCCTTTTTTGCACAATATCTCAATAACATTTTTATTATTATTATTTTGCTTTTGTATTTGTTTTATCCTTTGATAATTACCATATACAAATGCATATTATTAATTGTAGCAACAAAATGCAAATAAGGACAAAATACAACAAAGGAACAGAACTCAATTCCCATCACAATTAAATTGATGGGCCAGTAAGCCAAGTTATATTTTGGTATTCATAAAAATATACACATTAATAAATTTTGAATAAAATTTATACTTAAGCATATGTAAATAAATTTTGAATAAAATATTTTAGCATATGGGTAAATTTTATAAAACAGTCATTTATAAAATAATTTTATTTAAATTTCATTTATTAATCAATTGTTAAAAATCACGAGATTCGTGAATCAGTTGCATTAAAAGACTGCAATTTTCACCAAATGGTTGAAGAAAAATATCACAAAATTTGCCTATTGGTTGCAGTTAAAAAAAAACCCATGAAATTCTCTTGTGAATTGTGGAAAATATCTCAAAATTCTTCAATCAGTCGCAGGGGGAAAAAATGTGAAATTTGGTAATTAGGTCTGAAAAAAAAAAAAAAAAAAAAATACTAATTGACAGAGTGGAAAATCTGAAACATTGAGAAAATGATTAATCAATTGTCAGAAAAAACAATGAAATACATCATTTGATTAAAGTAAAATCGTAAAATTTACGGAGTTTAAAAAAATATCTTTTGCATTTTTTATAAAACATGCAACTGCACTTCTTCATATATAAGAAAATTTCCCTGTTACTTTCTTTTTTAATCCTATAAAATATTCTTGATTAGCTGTAGTTCATTGCAGAACATTGCAAAACATTCTGCTTTGGGGCTAGTAAAATAGCTGAATTATTGAATAAACTGTAATGAAATAAATAGGGGTTGGGAATTTTCAGAAAATCTTACCTGCCAAGGATTTTCAATAGCAGCTTGCAAAAACTTCTCCAAGTGTCTGCTACAGATACTTTAGTGACAAAAAATAATCTACAGGTAAAATATTTTTCCAATTTAAGTAGTAATTAATCAAACAACCACTTACCTGTAACGTTTTTATGTATTTTATAAATTTTTATTAATAATAATCTTAACATTTTTATTAAATAATAATGAGCTAAACATAATATGAAACAATAAAAGTTCAATGAAAAAGAATCTGCAAAATAGAAAATAGAATATGCACTGCCCATCTCCCATCTCGAACTTTCTGCTGCTTGGCATCTGTCTAGTTTTTGCATATCATGGTAAATTATTAATTAATTATTACTTTTTATTTACTGTTTTAAATTTATTTTTTGTACTTGTCTTTCATGTTTTATTTGAAATTTAAGTTAGTCAAGGTTTTATCGTATAAAGTGGGAAAAATGTTTAAAAATAAATAAATAAAATAGTCTTCTAAGCAACAACAGAAAAAAACTTTTTTTCCCTAACCTGATTTGAAAACATTGTTGCATCACTCACATTTGATGCCACAAGGCTTAGTTGTGAGCCTAAGTAATATTAAATAGAATATGCATATCGTAGATGATTAAAGGGAGTTAATTGTATCTATGGATTTTATCAATCTAAATAATATCCTTTTTTTTTCTTTTTTTTATTATTATTTTATAAGATTTTTTACAAATTTTGTTGCTATTTTAGGCCAAATGCTAAATATTTATGGAAGAGAATACCTAGTAATATCAAAGAAGTAAGTGCAATGTTATATTACTCCATGCCCTCCACTTAAACATACCATGTATCCAATATTTTACATATTTCTACTAATACAAGAATTTTAAAAACCAATAAATTTGTTTGTTTTAGAAAAATACACACCATTATTAACTTCTAAAGTTCTTGTTTAATATAAGTTTATTGTTATGTTGTGAACAGGGTCCAACAGACCCCTTTTGACTGAAAAATTCCTTTTAGTAGATTTATTTTCTGGATTTCACGTTCTTACCTAAAATGGTTGCTGAGATATGTCAAATGTTTCAAAAATTTTCTACTCTTTTACTCTCTTAAGGGGGGCTGAGGGGTTCTATTAATTTCTGAAATAGTTTAGTTATTTTTTTAGTAGATTTATTTTCTAGAATTTAACATTTCTATCTAAAATGACTGCAGAGATATGGTCAAATGTTATAAACTTTTCACCCCCCCCCCCCCTTTCCCTTAACTTCTCTGGAGGGGAATTTCTAAAATTGCTGAAATGCATGTTTAATTATTTCAATAGATTTTTTATGTGGAATTTCACAGAAGAGTGCTTTTGCTGTCCACTTATTATTGGCCGTTTTATCACAGAACAGTGCTTTTACCCCCAATTTATCTCGGGGCAAACAGTGAAGTGGCTAAGTAAATAGAAACAAATAATTTTGTTTGGGACTTCTCATTTGAGTATTCCTCTATCATCTATCCTGAAGAATTTTTGGCATTTCTTTGACTCTCACCCCTCCAAATACCTAATTCAAATAATTGATTTCCATTGTTTTGTTATTATTATTATTGATGCAGTTTTATTTGCAGCAAAGTAAAATATGTGAAAATCAGTTATTTATGTTCAGTTTTAACTTTTAAGACACAGTATTCATCATTCAGTGTCAATGTGTCATTCAAGATGACAATATTATTGTCATTCAAGAGTTATTCCAAAGAAGTAGTGCAAATAAAAACATGAAAATGGAAATCATTTTGGAAAGTTTATGTATATTTTTTATATAAAATGTGAAAAATCAACTGAATTTTCAAATATCTGAAAGAGGTACAGTAGAACCCCGCAAATTCGGACCCCGGATCTCCGGATAATCCGGATCGGTTTAGTCATATTTTTTTTCCAAGTTTGAGACGTGATTGGCTAATTTCCATAACATTAACTTGTTTCCTCATCGTATTCTGAATAAAAAAAACTTTTTCTGAAATCTTTTCAGAAGAATTAAGCAAAGTAAACATTTTTACTGTCTGTAAATATTCAATAAGTTTAACATAAAGGTGATTTTCTGTAAGTAAGTTTTATTTTATTTCATTTTTTTCTAATTCTCTGGATAATCTGGATTTTTGATAATCCGGATTGGGTCCGGTCCCAATTAATCCGAATTATCGGGGTTCCACTGTAATTATTTCCTTTACAACCTGTGAAAGATGCTCTTGGTTTATTAATAATTTCTGAATAGATAAAAAATCTATCAAGTATCAAGATATTTAGAGAAATACAATTTGTGTAAAAACTTTAAGAACAGCTATTTTTTTTCATTAAATTTTAAATGAGAAAAAAAAAGTTATAAAATTTATGTATAAGTATTGTATTGCAAATATAAAGTAATGGTACAAAAAAAAAAAAAAAAAAAAAAAAAAAAAAAAAAAAAAAAAAAAGCGTTTTTGCTTGTGTAAAAACAACAGCAAAATGAAAATAATACACCAACAAAGAAACAAGTATTTTATATAGTATGTACACACCATTGCCTTTAAAAATTACAAAAATTTTATCTTTCATGGACAAAGTTAATTTTTGTCACAATTTGGGATTGGTTATGTAGCATTCATCTTCAATTTTAGATCTAAGTTCTGAAGATGAGAAAAAATGTCTTCCATTTCTATAAACTCATCTTGCTAAATCTCCTCACAAGTTGTCGATAGGATTTAGATCAGGACTTCTGGCTGGCCATTGCAAAATTAATATTTTAGATTTTTGTTAAACAACCATACTTTTGTCTCACGGCCCAAAACTGCCCATGTTTTTGCAACATTACTGTACATTATGGAAGTAAAATGGAAGTCAATTTTAGATTCAACACCTTGAAAAAACATTCAACTAATCAGCTATAACAAAATCTTGAAAAATGCAGCATGGTAGTGCCACCTGTAGGGCAATTTATACCAAAAACTAAACAACATTATTATATATCAGGAACTGCCTGAAGCTGCAGTTTGATAAAAAAAATCGTCCTTTAGTCCTTGAAATAGAGCTATTGTGATAATCATGAATAATGCAGCATAGCAGCAGCATCTGTTGAGCGATTTACACCAAAAAGTAATGAGCACAAAGTTATATCAAAGATTAACTTAATCTGAAGTTTCATGAAAATGCATACATTAGTTCTTAAGATAGAACTATTGTTGAAATTATGAATAATGCAGCATAGCAGTGCCATCAGTTGGGCGATAAACTACTATTCTACTCTATTAACTAAATATCTCAAGTTTATATCAAGGTGTAACTGAATCTAAAAGTTTTGTGAAATTATGTGCATCAGTTCTTGAGATAGAGTGCCCATAAAATTTTTGTCACATACAGACTCACACAGACAGATATTTTCTAAAAACCACCAAATCATGTTCAGGACCTTCTAAAATGTTTAAATACACCATAAACTAGAAATCAAATTTTTCACGAATTCAATACTTACTTCTTGAAATGATCAAAAAAAGTAATAAATGCATGCTTCAATTTTTATGTTAAATTTGTAATTTTACCATTTCCATTAATTGGCATATTGAAATAATTTTGCACATGAATTAATTTTTATAAAGAGAAGTTGCATTTAATTATATATCTAGATTTTTTTCATGTAATCCTGTTTTTGTGAAAGTGTGAACTTCTTGTATATACTTGTACAAAATATATTCAGAATTTGTGAATAAGAAATTATTACTATATTTAGATTCCTATTTAGACATTTTTAATAATACATATATACAACTTGATAAGATTCAGCTGCTATATGGCATGAGATTTTTTTTTCTTCAATCACTGCATTTGTGAAAGATTCAATTTGTAGATTAAACTTTTTTCTAAAATGTCTACTTTCAAGAAAAATTTTGTGAAGGGTCTTGTGTTTCAAACAAGAAAAAAATGTGAAGGATCCTTTCAAGTCTTCTAAAACAGATTTCTGCTCAGAGATCAGATTACCTGCATTAAAGTTTTCATCTGGGACACTCGACATAAAAGTAAATAAAATAAAAAGTATGAGAATGTAGCTATTACAAAATCTTCACTATATTATGTCATAAGTGAAATTTCAATTTTTCCAGTTCAGAAAAATTAAAAAATAAGGCTTTGGAAAAAAACTGAAAAAAAAAATTTTCCCAATTTTTCCGGGGGTTTTCCGAGCATTCCCATCTCTACTCCCAAGTCATCATTTATCTTGAAAAATGTAAATCCATATTTTCTGGCTTGTCAGGAAAGGGGGTTTACATGAATTTGTTTGTATTGGAATTTCCCAGATCAATAATTTTATTGTAGATTGTATTCTGGTATACTTTGAACCCAGTTGTTTGTAAAATTTCTTGACTTGAGTATTTTCCAATTGATGTTAACTTTAAAAAGCTTCTTTTATCTATAGGTTAGAAGGCTTTTGGCCTGCCGTCTTTGGTGTTTTCCCCGATATTGGTCTTTTAACCTTTAAAAAAATGTTGATGAGGATTTTAGATTTTTTTTTCAATAGACCTACAATTTTTTTTCCTGACATTACAAAATATTCAGCAGCTTTTACTAATTCAGTCAGTTTATTTGCTTATGGCTTTATTATAAAATAAACAAAACTATCAATAGAAAACATTTGAAAAATTCTTATAGAATAGTTTTTAACATCAAATGGATAATAATTATATGTAACAAATTTATTTTGTGCTCACAATTCACAAAATAATAATAATAATAATAATAATAATAATAATGGTGTCCTTAAAGTTTTTAAACAGGCAAAAATAGCATTTCTTTAAATAATTACTTTTTTGCTATAAAAACCTTAAATATACACTTATGTTGGTACTTCCACTTTATGTCCAACATTAAATGATCATTTCAATTATTGCATTTTAAATTTATAAAAAATTTTGTAATTTTTTGCTGTCCTTAAAGTTTTTACTCACGCTGTTTATTGACAATGTTTGTGCTTGTACTGAGAAATAATTTTTAAAATCTTGACTCAGTAGGTTTGATATTACTATGCCTTTATTTAAAAAGGTATGAAAGTCCTACTGAAAAAGTTACTATTTTACTAAATATTGATGTTGTCTGCTAATTTATTTCCTATTCATATTTAATATTTTAGTTTCTTATGTAGTTGGTAACATACAAGTTCCTTACAATGGATATTTATTTTGAAGGAAAATCCAGAAATTGTTAAACTATGGAGTGTGGGACAAAATCTATGGCAGTGTATTTCAAATGTATATGGTTTATTAAATGAAGAGTGGCCTGATTATTTAAAGCCTATTGTAAATGCCATTACAGGTAAGAGTTTTTAGACTTTGTCTGAAAAATTTTTTGGATAATTATTTTAAATAGTTGTTTCTTTATTTTTCTTGCCACACTGGACAATTAAATGACAGTTTTATAATAAATTTTCACAGTTTAGTATTTTTTATTCTAAAATCATTTAATCTAGAATTACTGTAGATTTAAAAAAAAAAAAAAATGTTAATAGAAAAAGATTAATACAGAAGGTAACTTATAGCTGCCTTTTGTATTTGTGAATTACATTTTTGTCTCTTTATTTTCCGTTTGTGTGGAAGTTTCAGCTGCATTAAAGAAAAGTTATTTGCAAAATTGTGAATAAACATAAACAAAATTTTAATAATCTAAATAAGTAAATGTGTGATGTAATTTTGTTTTTGATTTATTGAAAATCAAGTAAATGAAGTCTTTTTTTCAAATCAGCTGCAGAGTCACTAATTTCAACTTTTTAAATGTGTTTTGTAAATTTAAATTGTAACAGTTGTTGATTTTATTTATTTATTTTTTAACGAGTAAATCTTATTTTTCAAGCATATTAGTTGCTTTACTTTTACAATCATCTGTGCTTTCTTTAATTTATCTAGTATTAATTTGAGCAATTTCTGTAACAATATGATGTGAGAAACTCAAAATTAATTTCAGCTCTTTGATTTGCTTTAAAAGCACTTCACTAATACATTGTCAGCAGTAAAATTGATGGAAAATCGTCATTTGCCGCAAAGACCATCAAGCATGAAAATAACTGGTCTGCAATTATTATAATTGGTCCTAAAATTTTGTCTCTTTAACCCTTTGAGCGACTCCCCACCTTATTTTTTGTATATAAAACAAACTTCCATTGCAGTAATCTAAATTTAATGCCATAGTGAAATTTAAAATTGTAATTTGTTAAAAATTAAATAAACAGTATATAAATGAAAACTGTAGAATTATTAATTCGATATTTTATTTTAGATTATTTCATCTCACTGTAAGATTTAAACCAATTTTTTTAACTATTTATTTTTTTAAATAAAATTAAATTGTGTAACTTGTGTTTCGTTGCAATTTTCTTAAAGATGGAAATAAATTTATTTACACATCTCTATGTTTTTTTTTTTTTTTTTTTTTTTTTAGTAACCTATTAGTTTTAGTTTTGAGGACCACTAAATTTTTCAAACTAGCAGTCCAATTTAATTTTTGGTGGTCTTGGACCAGCGGATCAGCAATGATTTCAAATGCTGCAATGTTGTTATCAAATAAAAATTTGGGTTTTTTTAAGTTAGCCATGCACAAATCTCTTCCATAAAATTTGTATTACTACTAGTAGCGGTTTTAATTTTTTGTGTGCATAAATTTGAAAGAATGTTTTGATATCATACAAAATAAATATTCCAACTGAGCAAAAAAAGCCTAAGCCAGGAATTGAACCCAAATGCTAGCTTACAATGCCAGTGTTCTATAATTTTAGCTATCTGGGCTGACAACCTGCTAGCATATATTGATCAGATAATCTTATGGGTAATATTAAAGTATCAGATGTTATTGGTAATAACACCTGGTGTATCTTGCAGACAGCTCA
This sequence comes from Maratus speculifer, assembly GCA_964019185.1. Taxonomy (NCBI): domain Eukaryota; kingdom Metazoa; phylum Arthropoda; class Arachnida; order Araneae; family Salticidae; genus Maratus; species Maratus speculifer. The sequence continues at coordinate 111,893,483 of OZ025300.1, forward strand.
ACAGAATAAACCACAGGTAAAGGAACTTCATAAAAACTATAGTTATATAAATATACTATTATTTTAAAACAGACATACTGATTTAGTAAAGTTATCTTACAAATTAAATATTTGCAAGTGAATGAAGAAAGTACTCAAACTGGGAATCGAATCCAGATCCTCGGCTTACATTGACAATGCTCTACTTTTTTTAACTATCTGGGCTGACAACTGGTGAGCTATTTCGCTCTGATAACTTTATTGATAATAACATTTAATCTGTCAAGTAGAGTTCAACAGAATAAAATGCAGGTAAAGGAACTCCACATGGAGTTCAACTTAAGTTAAACTACATATTAATTAGAGTTTCCCCCAGGTTTAAAAAGGGGCAGGGCGCTACTGTTCTGGAAAGGGCACTTTTTACATTCTTCAGGACACGTTTTCGATTTTTAAAGGCACTTTTATAGAGTTGAATCTAGAATATAGCAGTTCAAAAAATCGTAAAAAAACAGAAATTTCGTCAAAAAATCGAGATAAAACAAAAATTTCCCCCAAAAAATTGAACAAAAAGAAAAAAAAAAGATCAATTTTGTTAAAATATCGCGAAAAAACGGTCGATTTTGTTAAAAGATCGCAAAAAAATCAGATTTTGTTAAAAGATCGTGAAAAAAGGGCGATTTTGTTAAAAGATTGTTAAGAGGCAAGCCTGACTTATTCAAAAAGACTTAAGAATACTTTTATTGAATAAAGGGTTCTTTTTGTTTCATAAATGGGTGCTTTCAGGATTCACATTTATAAAGTTTTGGACACTCAAAAGACGATTGTGAACAGTGGGGGGGGGGGGGGGGCGAAGGAGGAGGTCGCCTCGCTCGCGAAAATTTAGGGGATGCCAAATTTATACTATAAACGTCATTTTTGGGCTGTCACAAGAAAAAGTTGGGAGGGGAGGGGGGGGAGGCCTCAAATTCTAATTATGTCCCGGGTGCAATTTTCTCTTCACACACCTTGATTGTGAAGCAGGAAAATCCGCTTTTTGAGCATTAAAAACACAATTTTGAAGCAGGAAAATTAGTTTTTAGAACAGAAAAATTAACTTCTGGCATTTTCTTTGCGTGTGTGTGACGAAATTTGCATTTTGTCGCGAGTTTTGACGAAATCATACGTCTTTTGACAAATTTTGCGTTTTTGGATATTTTGACAAATTTTGCGTTTTTCGCGAATTTTTGGCAAAATTAGCCGTTTTTCGCAAATCTTTTGACAGGATTTTCCGTTTTATTGCGATTTTCGGACGAAATTTGCCGTTTTTCCGCAAATCTTTTGACGAAATCTGCCGTTTTATCGCGATTTTTTGACGAAAATTGCCGTTTTTCGTGAATTGTTTGACAAAATTTTCCGTTTATCGCAATTTTTGGACGAAATTTGTCGAGTTTTTTACGATCTTATAAGAAAATCTGCCGTTTTTACGGGATTTTGTGACGAAATTGACCATTTTTTGCAAATTTTGCCGAAAATTAGTCGCTATTTCGCGATTTTTTTTTTTTGTGAAATTTGATTTTTTTTCACAACTTTTTGACGAAATTACACGTTTTGTGGGACGTGTAAGAGCTATTTTTTGCGTTCCGTCGCCAATGTTTTACGTAATTTACGCATTATAGGACGTCCGCATCATTGCTTAAGGGCTGCGTTTTTTCAAATGTGGGGCAAAAAGGGCGCTATTTTTTGAATGAGCGACAAGAGGGGCGCTAGTTTTTGGATGAGGGGCAAGAGGGGCGCTATTTTTTTTATTAAAGGGCAGGAGGGGCGGAGTGCCCCCCTGAAATCCTCTGAGGGAAACTCTGATTAATACTCAAAAAAGTTGGCAACCCTGCATTCAATACCCAAGAAAAATTTCATAAAATTTTCTTTTATTACATTCAATATTATACATCTATTTTATTTGATTTTATTGTTAAATATGTAATAAAAAGATAATGTAGTTTTTATTATTATTAAATTTTTCTCTAGAGGCAGATTGCCTGTTTACTGTAATATATAATACTAGAATTAATTACACTATGCTTCTACCCAGTTGCAGAAAATTCGAGGGAGACAATGAATGTCACAAATTTACTTTTTTCTTTTGCAGATTTATTTTTCCATTGGACCTTTTTTAGGCTTTATGTTATTATTTAGAACTTTAATACTTAATATTATTGTAAATTAGAATGAATAAAAAGCATAAAGACATTACAAGTAAGTGATTGTTCAATTAATTAATGTTTAATTGTAACATACTTTACATGCAAATTATTATCTACCCATAAAATATCTGCCACAGATACTTGGAGAATTTTCTGCTACTGGGTGCTTCTCAAAATCATACTTTTATACATTTTTTTGTTTTGTTTTGTTTTAAGTGTTATTATATGTTCTTTATCAAGCTCTATATAAAATTTCTATTCACATGTTATGTTCTCTAGCTGCTCGGGGGGGGGGGGGGGGGGGACTCTTTGAGCGAATAATATGTTATTATTTTGGCAGGGGACAGAGAAGGGAGAGACTAGATGCAAAAATATTTGTTTCATGATTTCAGAAAATTACATGTTAAAGTAAAAGAAAATTACTTCATTTTGTATAATCCTGGTGCTTGTTCATATAATTTATTGCTAATTATTACATTCATTATAAGTATTATCTTAAGTATAATCTTTTATAAGCATTAACAGTTTTATTTAATACTATATAATGTAGGGATGCACCGAATATTCGGTATCTATTCGGTATTCGGCCATGTTACCGAATATTCGGTTAGGCCGAATATTAAACTATTCGGTTGAGCCGAATATTCGGCTTGGCCGAATATTCGGCTTGGCCGAATATGAAACTATTCGGCCTGCCGAATATTCGGTATGGCCGAATATCAAAGTATTCGGCCATAGTATTCGGCCAGTATCAGGCATCAAAGTATTCGGCCAGTATTTAAAAAAATTTTCACTATTTCTACTTTTAACTGTCAATTTTTAAATTTATATTTAAAACAATTAGAAACAAAATCATTTTTAAATAAAATAAAATGTTTTTACATTATTTATTTGCTGTTTGTAAAGTATAACTTAAGAAAATTAACCATGAGAAGGATTAAAATGGTGATTTATTAGGATTCTCCTTAAATTATGTGCAGATACAAGTTTCTAAATTTTGTTTAGTAAGTAATCTGTTTCTTGCTTTCCCCCAGATAAAAGTCCTTTAAAAGAAAAAATGACTTTTGAGATTAGTAATAGCTCTCAAGGCAGACAATTTTTGTTCATGAAACCATAATCATAATCAACTTATTGAGTCATCATAAGTACATTGTATTCATCTCACTCTAGGTCAAAATTTGCGTGTTCGTTTATTACATTAACACTAAATAAGATAACATATTTTCAACTCACATGCTTTGATTTCTGTAAAATATGATATGATGGGAAGGGTCCCACACAACACACGTTATCTATAAGACGTCGACTTATAGTATGAATACGTCTATAATCTCCATAATGTTATTTAGATGTGCATATCAGTAAATAAACAGACGTCGATCTGACATTCCGATTTAGATTTCTATCAGACGTCTGTGACCTGCAACAGACGATCTGTGGCTTTCACTCTTTTAACATCTAAAGGAAATCCTTTACTCCATGTCCTTAGGAAATACTCAAGACTGCATCCAATGGATTTGCGAATAACACGCATTATGCATCTCTTATGGAAAAAATACTCCTGCTTGGAGGTCTTATAGATGTAGTCTTGTAGACTATCTGGATGTAATCAACGTCTGGAGGAACTCAAAGAGATCACACATGTTATTTCTAATAGACGTAAAAAGAGAGTATCGTGGATATTTTTAGATAACCGATAGATGTTTTGGCGTCTTGTATTTACAGCTTCTAGATGACTTATAGATGAATGTGTGCTGTGTGGGGTGGAAAATACCACCATTCATAAGAAAACAACTATGAGCCAAACATGCCTTTATTCAAAATTAAGTTGAAAGTATTTGTACTTTATATTGAAAAAAATTTGCCTCCAGTTATTTAAAAAGTACAATTATCAGACTGTAAAATTTTTCTTTGGCCATTTTTTCATTATTTGATTTTAAAATGTTTGTTTTGATTCGTAGAAAATTTTATTAATTAAAGTTTCATAACTGTGCTTCTTAACTAACTCAAGGCAGATTTTTTTCAATACTAAATGTTCTTATAAAAAGCTCTTGTTTATCAAAATGTAAGTTTCTTTTATTAAATATTATGTAAAACTATTTTAAAAAATAACATTTCAATACCTTTTAAATTTTGAAATATAAAAAGTATTTGGAAAGCCGAATATTCGGTATTCGGCCGAATAGTTAACTATTCGGCTGGCCGAATATTCGGTATTCGGCCCAACAATTACTATTCAGCTAGCCGAATATTCGGTATTCGGTTCACCTGTCGGCCGAATATTCGGCATTCAGTATTCGGCCAAAATCACTATTCGGTGCATCCCTAATATAATGTCTTTCTTAAAATTAAAGGTGCATTCTTTCTCTTTTATAGATACCACTAGAAGACGTGCCTTTAACTTGATATCTAAGGCTTACACATCCATCAGTGTTGAAAAAGTTTCTGCTTTTCTTGGAATGCCATCGGAAGATTGCATAGAAGGTATTTATCGCTTTCTTTTATTAACCTCTTCTATAGAATACACATCCTTGCAATTTTTTTTAATCCACATTTATAAGTAATGTTAAGAAATTAGTGTGAATGGAGCCTAACAGATAGCAGAACTAAACAAAATAATAGTTTGTTCTTTGTAGTACTTTTTTAGCGAGATGCGTTTTATATAAAAATGACTTGCAACAAAAATGTATGGAATGTACAAAAATGAAAACGTAAATAATTTTTCTGTGTGTTAAGATACCATTTGTAGAGTCCATTATTAGTAATAAAAATGGTTAAATACATATCATTTCATGTTTTTCTTAGTTTTATAAAAAATGAAATAAAATAAAAAATCCGAACAAATTATCAAATAATATACTTATTGAGTCCCCATGTATCATAAAATTTTGTGTACAAAAAATAAATTCTTTTTTGCTTTTCGCTCTTTCTTACTTATCAGTTTGTTAATATAAATTCATAACTGGAGTTAAAAAAAATATATAAAAATACATTTTGGGGTCTGAAGAGATCAAATAATGTATTTATGATTAATTTATGGTTTTTGTTCTTATATTTAAACTTCAGGTAATAAAATCTCAGTTTTAATTTAGCTTGTCAAAACATTATCACACCTTTCTGTTTCCTGTTTATTTGTCACTGTTTTTAATTACCATCAATGGATTGTTTTATTCAAAAATGCTTCCTTTTATTATTATTATTATTAAATCATCTACAAATATCAAAATGTATAATCACTTGTCAAATATTGTACTTCAAAACTCTTAATAGTAAATTCTATTAAGTGTTACATCTAATAATTTTTTCTTTGCTTCTTAAAATTAACTCTGTGACACAAAATAAAGAACTAATTTTATATTTTGTTATTTTAGTTTGTTTTCATATTCATGTTTTTGATGTGTAATGAGTAGTGGATATAGCAATCTGTTTGGATTATCACATTTCATGAAATGAAATTTCATTCAAAGAATGTTACAATTTATACCAAATAAACAGAGACTCAAAATAAAAATATGCAAAAATATGAATTGTGTTTCAGAAGGGAAAAAAAGTGATTGTTTCAATATTATTTATATTTGTATAAAAATTTAATTTGTATAAAATCACAAAATTAAAGATAAAAGAGCAAAACAGGAACTCTGTGTTGTAATTTTTAATCATTATGTTAACCGTTATGGACTTGGGCTCTATTTTTGAGCCCAAGTCCAACCAAATTAAATCTTACACATCAAACTGCTTTTGAAATAATACAAATAAAGGATATGATAGCAGAACTGTTTTTAAAAAATGAATGTTTAATAGATGTAAATTCAGTTATATGAGTAAAAGTTACTTTGAATCCATCTGAGTTTTATTTTATTTTTTTTAATTTATCATATTTTACATCTTAAAAATCAAATTGTTTGCAGCGTATACTATTTTAAACACACTGAAATTGATATACATTATTAAGATGCAATACAATGTTTATTCTATAGAATGTGACATGTGTGGTGTTGATCATTTTTTAAACTTTAACCATATTGATTTAATTAATGTCTCTCTTTATTGTTGTTGATTGTGTCAGGTATTAATTTAGGCCTTTATTTGTTACTTATCTGCAAGTAAAATGGAAAATACAATGATTTAATTGATAAAAATTATCTTTTGCAGTTTTGTCTTCTCTTGGTTGGGAAGTGGATACTGCTGGGAAGTGGATAGTGCCGAAAAATAATGGTAAGCAAAATTTCAATTTGATTAGGGTGACCTAATTGTACCAACTTAATGACCGAATTATGAGGTAATTATAGGTTACTTTCTCTCTCGGGTAATTATTGGTCACCTAGTTTTTACCTCTGTGATATCTACTAAGATAAATTCTAAAATGGTGGATAGATTTTCTAATTAGTCTACTACTTTATTATGTATAGTAATATTTTCTTTATTTTAACTTCGCTGCATAATATGAGTTGATGTTTTTGTAACATGCTATTAAACCCATCTTTCAAAAAGATTGCCTTTGAAAATTGCACATTTTACTAAGATCCATGCCACAATTAAATGTTTGGAATTATTTTTTTCTATGCTTTTTAAAAAAAGTAAATAGTATAAGATTTTTTAAATTCATGCATTTTTAATTCTTCTTTTTTTTTTTCAAATGGACTCTATATGTATATCCAATGATGTCCTTGATACATGGGGATTCTGGATTAGCATGTGTTTTTTATTCTTTTTACGGCTTTTTTTAATATTTTAGGCATGCAATGCAGCTGTTAATATGGGATTTTTGGATTTTCAGAAGATCATTGCAATTTTTTTAAAAGAAACATACAATATTGTAAACCAAAATTGATTTTTGAACTTTTAATTGCTTAAATATTAGTGTTTAAAAGTGAAAACTAAATGAGCACCCACATTTATTTGTTACTTTCGAATTCACTTCCTATTAGAAAGTGTTCATTATTTATTACTTTCGTTGCAATTTTGTAAATGGATATTAAAAGTAATTGTAAATACTAGTACACATATATTCAATGTACTTTCCAATTTTCAGAGGTTTGCTTTGTTAGTTTTAACAATTCCCTAAGATCAAATATACTTGCAATGATTTAAAATTTCATAAAGTATAAATCTGAAAGTTTAAAAAACTGTATATGAAATATATGGTCGCAAGACTGTAACTAATCTTATTATATGCGATACATAAGGTTTTTACAAGAGTTTGTTGTTGTTATCTATATTTAGAATTTTGCAATGGAATTTTGCATGAAACCTTTCTTTAACGGAAATTTGAATGAAAATATAAACAATCACAATATAATAATGAATAAATTCATGCTGCAAAAATGGAATTCTACTTTGAATAGAAATATTCAAAGGCAATTTTTTATGAAAATAATACAATGCAATTTCATCTGCAATGATAAAAAATCTGTCTAAAATGGAATTTTTCCATGTTTTTTTGCGATTTCATCTCAGCAAATGTATTACTGTACGTATTAAAGAGAAAAATAGTAATTAAATATCATAATAGAGATGTCCACTGCTTACTGAAACCAATAAAATCACATGCAACACCAGAACCTATCCACAATGGAAGCTAGTATTAAACGAGTTCTCAAAAACATTTTTCCCCATTTAACATCACAAAACTGCTCATTCATAGACTCAGTCTAATGCATAAAATCATAAAATTGGCAGTAGTGGGAATAGCAGTGATATGAAATTGAATAGCATTTTTCATTTTTTGATAAATGTATTGAAGTTCCAGTTATAATTGAATGCCATTACAGGAAGACCTTTCAAATAGAAATCTTCCCAGGAATATTTTATGATTCCTTAAATACAGCCCTAACAAATATTTTATTCTACTATAAACTTCCGTTCTTTTGCAGTAAAATAATGAGAAATTTTAAGAGATTAAATGCATAATTAATACAAAATTACTCTAATTAAAATTTGAAATAATAAACACATACTGTCTCTGTATTGCTTAGATAGATAGTTCCTTTTTCAAAATACATACATGAAAATGTTAATAATCTCTTGGTTTAAAACAAGTTGGAAATTGCACATCAATCGTAGCAAATGGGGTCATTCATATTATAACAAAGTTTAGTAAATATTCAGATCTTGGTGTAATACTATACAATACTTCAGATACAGTATTGTATCTAAAATCTTTTGTGTGTCTCGGTAAATACTATAAGCTTTCTATTATACAGGAAGTAACTTATAGTAAACCTCAGCAATGTATAACAATTTCATAAAATGTGAAATATTTCGATGTTATTAAAACATGTCCCAAACAATATGATTTGATTGTTTGATGAAGAATTAATTGTTTTAATACAATTTAAAATCTATATTTATTGGCTTTCTGATTGATTTTTGTTTGAAGTTTTTTAAATGTATTATATAAAGTCATTGATTTTTGTTCAGTGGTTGTTTAAGTGTGTCATATAAAGTCAGAAACATAGATTTATATAGCAAATTTTAATGCATTTCACAGGGTTCGTACAGACTCCTTGGACTCCTTAGAAACTACTTAGAAATGAAAACGTTCCCAAGTAGTACTTAGAACTACTTACTACTTAGATAAACAAAATACTCCTTAGAAACTCCTTAAATTGTATTGCGGTTTTGCACGCAAGCGATATTGCTCCCAGGAAAAAAAAAAAAATTGTGATTCTTAAATGCACAATTGTAAAAAAATTGTGCATGTTGCATTAGATTTTTTTTTTTTTTTATCTTTGAAAATTTTTTTAAAGATGTATGCAATATACAAAATAAGTATTTCGAATTTGATTCATCTCTGTATGTATGACCATTGGTCATTGCACAGGAAAGTTGATTCTGTATTTTTTTATTTAAACTTACAAAATCACCAAGGTTGTGAATTCTGTGCAATTTCAGCACCAATAATTAGATTCTAATAAAGAAAAATTTGTTTGAAATGTTCTTCTCTCCAAATGAGGCATTAAAAATTGGAGTGTGCAAGTGCATGCTACGTAAATAACAACAAAAATGGCAAGTCTTTAAAATTTTTTGGACTCCTTGGATTTTTTTCTTCCCAACCCTGTATGAACCCTGATTTCAATTAAATCAATTTGTCTTCTTCCCCCAATATAAAGCACTCATAACTTAACAACATCGTAGTCTTAACATACATATAAAATATTGTAAACTGTTAAAACTACTTTTGTGTTATGAAGGCTCCATATTTAATTTAGTCAGATGTGGCAACCCCAAAATGTTTTTGTTTTTTTTAATCTCACACATGTTAATTCTTCAAAATTCGTTATCACAGTGCCAAAATTAAATGACAATCTGTATTCATCATGAGGATTCTAAAGGTATTGATTTCTGGGCATTAGTTCTTCAGATATGATTATCACTCAAATTGTATAGATCCTGAAAAAAGCAGCATAGCAATGCCAACTATTGGGTGACTTACAAGAAAACCTAATCAGCAACAACATATGCCAATATTTAACTGAATCTGAGTTTGATGGAATTCTGTGCATTAGTTTTTGAGAGAGGGGAGTAAAGGAAACCATCGCCATATAGACAGACATTTTCTAAAAACTGTCAAATGGTGTTCAAGACATGTAAAATATAGGATTCCATCAAAAGTCAAAATTTTTTACGAATCCAATACTTTCTTCTTGTAAAAATAGAAGAAAGTAAAAATTAATAATTGATATTGAAGTACATTAAGATTTGTTTTTAAAACTACTTTTCTAAACACTTAAATAATCTTCAAATGAAAATCAAAGAGACATAAAAAATAGATCCTAAATTATATTTAATGAATAAAAACTATGAGAAAAAGAAATATTTTAAGAATTCTATAAGAGGAGGAAAGGGGGTTGGGAAATTTATGCTTATCTTTTTTGAAATAAAATAAAAAAATTTGAAAAAATATTAGCTGTTGCAAAGATTTTATCTTGAAAATTCTAAATGCTATTATAGTACTAAACTTTAAAGATGTTGTGTTGTGATATAAAATGTAAAGTATTTGTTTATGCAAATTATAAATAATTCAAATAAACTAAATATGTTTTTTTTTATTTTTTCCTATTTTAGATAATAAACAAGAAGAAACTATTATGAGTGAAGAACAATTAGCAAAGCTGACAGATCTTGTTTCATTTCTTGAGAATTAGTAATTTTAAATAAATGTAAATTCCTATTTGTAAATTCATTTTTTGTAATAACTGTTTTTGAGTGAATAATTTGATTTTACTTTTTCTTGTCGCCATTTTTTTGAGTCTCAGGAATAAAATTGTTTCAGTTTTCACTAGTTTTATTTCTAGTGTTATTACGATCATCAAATTACACGATATCCAAATTTTTAATAAAATACTGGGAGAATTTAAAATTTTTCTATTAAGGTAAATCTTTCTTCTTGTTCAATGTTTCCAGCTTTGTTCTCTTTTTTATTGAATGCTATTTTTTGTAGCCAAATGTTAGATTTATATTATAAAAAAAATATAGTAAATAAGTTTTGAAAAATAGTAATTACCGTTTTTCCCCCGTAAGTATTCTGTTACAAATCTCAGAAGACTAATTTATATCAAACAAGTTAATCTATACTTGAAATAGAGCATAGGTTAAAAATTTCTGTCATTTGATGGAATTTTTTTTATGTATGTGTGTATATGTTGCGGCCATTACCCGGAGCCTGGCCAATTCTAGAACTGGCCGGCCAATACCCGAACTGGCCAAGCTTCCCGGCCAAAACCTAAAATACATGAAATGAATAACGCATATCGGGTTTTGGCCGGCCAATTCGCAAACTAGTCGGGAAGCCTTGGCCAACATCTGAACTATGATGCATAAGTACCAATTTTTTTTGTAAATAAGATAATGTAACATTAAAATGTACAGTAAAAAAGATTCCCATTGATTATATTGAAACGAAATATTTTTGTGTACCCAGCTAAATTTACCGAAAATAGTACACTATTCCCTTTTAATATCGAAATTAATTGATAAACCAAATACGATGACAATTACAAGTTAACCGGAAACTTTACTCGAGTTAGATCACGGACAGGCCGACATCTAGACTATTTGAATTCTTAGACACTTTCAACTATATTAGAAAGGATTAAGCTGAGTGCTTATATCTATTTCGCGAATTGGCCAGTCATTTTTTAAGGTTGCTGGCCAATTCGGGAATTGGCCGGACAGTTTTAGAATTGGCTGGACAGTTCTAGAATTGGCCAATTTCGGGTATTGGCTGCAACATATATATTACAGAATGAAAATAAATGACTGAAATCTGTTATGACAAAAAAAAAAAAAATAAATAAATAAATAAATAAAATAAAAAATAAATAAAAAATAAAATAAAATAAATAAATAAATAAATAAAAAATAATAATAAATCTCTTTTATTTATAAATAGTTTATTTAAAAAAAGCATACTTAGACTGATGTCCTAATTTGTGTACTTTGTGTTTTCAATTACTTCCTAATGCCTACAACTTCTTCCCTCAAGTTCTTTAATTCCAGAGTTCACAGAATGCTGTTTCCTTTTGAGCATTCTACGAACAGAGAGATAAATTAGCTTGCTGGTATTAACAGAACCAGGCATGAAAGTAGGAAATGAGAAAAAAGGTGGAAAATTTTTTCCATTGATACAGCGGTTTCAAACTCTTATAATTTAAGTGTCATTTTAACAGCTGCTTATACAATGAAACTAAATGTAACTTTGCATGTATGATTAATATATATATTCTATATTTTTTACTTACAAAGTATTAGCAATGCTAAAGGTGTAAATATATATCTGATCTACTTATGTGAAGAAGATAAATTGATTTTTTTCTTCAAAAATACATCTCGAAAAAATATCACACAAATTACTCAAAAGTGTTACATAAATAATCCATTTGTCTATTCCAAAAGGAAAATGCCTTTCACTTTTAATTTTTAAAGTCTAAAAAATAATTTCATTCTTGAAAGAACTTTGAAGAACGTCATTTAGACAACTTTCAGATGCTTATAATGATATAAGCTCACAATTCTTTGTATGTCTCTTTTGCACAACAATTCAATAATAAACTGTGAGGGTTTGAATAGACAAAATATTCGATTACTAAATTTCCCAGATCCCCCCCCCCCCCCCCATTACCCTTCCAAAATTTTCTCTGCATTTTTGCATCAATCCAGAGAATGTCCAAAATTGCTTTTAAAAAGGTGGAATTCCTCCTTTAGGAGGAACTCTTTCATGCCTGCAAAACAGAATTCTTTTCTCTTGACCTGATTCTTTCTCTTGATTCTTTTCTCTGTATAATACTTAAAGTAGAATGTGCAGTTGCCAGAAGTGCAGGGCCTTTTCTTGAGGTAGAGACAATGATATGATATTGTACGTATATGTACATGTAATATAAACCTGCACTAATATTCTGTGGCATGCTTTTTTGACTTCAAAAGCTGTTATTATTATTATTATTATTATTATTATTATTATTATTATTATTATTAAAACTTTTTAAAGTTTAAGATGCAAGCACAAAAAATTGAGTTTATTGCAGATGCTGTGAGAATGTTAGATACATGCCTGAAATATAGAAATTTGCCTGGTTAAATGAAAAAAAAAAAAAAAAAAAAAAAGTGATTCATGAGCTATTGGGGCTATTCAAATAAGGATAGATATGCCTATAATCTAATTCCAGTCTTTTTTTTTTTTTTTCTCCCTGTCATCAATTCCTGGCCTCAGTTGTTTTTATTGGGCAATAAAAGTGATGCAAAGTATAACGGCATTAGCATGTAGTGCTGAAAACTATATAAAGTTACTATTGCATTATGTGTAATGTAATGCTTGATTACAATAAAATGGAAATAACGCTTTATTTAAACACAGTAAACTTGTCAAACATTGATGCCAACTTAAAAGTTAATGCAAACTGTTCCAGGTGATGAGACAACAATTAATTAGGCTGGCGTTAAGAAAGCTGTAATAAGTCTTTTTAAATGAAAAAATGCCATTACTATCTTTAGCTTGTGTTCTGGTTGATATGTCTACATTTCTGGCGAAGAATTAATCAACATAATTGATTTTGCAATTTTGTTGCAAACATAAAATGTATAGATGTGTACGGCACAGATAAATGCTTGAAGCAATTAACTGGCTTGACAGAGTTCCTCCTAAAAGAGGAATTCCACCTTTTTAAAAGCAATTTTAGAATTCTCTAGGGGGATTCAAATTGCAAAGAAAATTTTCGTAGAATAAAAAGAGGGAGGGGCTGCCTGCAAAATTTAGTAATTTTGCATTTTGTCTATTCAAACCTGTTTGTTCTTGAATTGTTGTGCAAAAGAATTCTGAAATGAAATGTGAGCTTATATTATATAAATAAGCATTTGAAAGTCTTGTAAATTAAATTGTTGAAACTGTCTTTCAAGAATGAAAATTTTTTTAGACTTTAAAAATTCAAAGTGAGGCAAGTTTCTTTTTGGAATAAAATATTTTGTACTATTTATACAACATTTTTGGGTAATTTCTGTGATACCTTTTTCGAAATGTATTTCCAAAACAAAGGTCAACTTAGCAGGGGCTTTTTATATATTTTTTACCCTTAAAAAAAAGAAAAAAAAAATGGGGAAGGAATTTAACAGCTAAACTACTCAAAATAATATGTGTTTAGTGGCTGTTCTTCTAAAGTTGATCAAGTATATTTGGATATACACTTTTATCATTTTTGATTCTTTCTAAGTAAAAATAATAATAATGATAGCAATCATATGTGCAGGGCTGCCAACTACTACGCTTACGGCGTAGTTACTCCGCTTTAGCTTCTAAATTACGCACTACGCTACGCGAACTTCAAATTACGCATTTCCGCTTTTGTTTACTATCAGCGCGCTGCAGTTGCGCAATCCTTAAACGCCGCTGCTGGTTACAGAGAAGTAGGTTTGAAAATCCTGTTTCCTCTTCGATAACGAAGAATTCATATCCCCTGAATCGTAACCTGTGACGCAAAGCGTGTGCGCATATTAATACGGCGCTGTGATTGGGTTACGTTCATTAAGATCTTTCCTGCAGTTAGCAGTAGCTGTACTTTTCTTGTGTTTTGATTTTGTATGGGATCTTTCGGGCTAAAGTTGATTTTCTGATTAAGCTACGTTTTCAGAAGTTATATTATGTGGCATATGACATCATTTTGAATAATTAATCCTGTTCACTTTTTTTATTCCTCTGTCAAAATGAGTGACTGAGATATCGAAAAAAGAAAAGTACTTCTGATCAAAAGTTCCGATCCGAGTTGGCTCAAGTCCGTCGAAGTGGCTTTTTCTTGCGTGCTTCAGATAAACCTTGAAATGAAGCATTCTGCATTACTGCGAAAGTACTTTTCACTTTAATCACGAGGAACATTTTATTGCTCGCATCATATAAAGTCAAACAGACATATCAAGAACAAAGAACGAAAACGAAAGTTGAAAAAATAACGGACACTTTCTTTGTCAAAAGCGATGTGTCGATAAGTATTACCAAAGCAGGAATGCTTTTTTCATTATTTCTTATTGGACATAACGTACCATTAAGTGCAGCTGACCATGCAGGTTATCTCTTTAAAGCGATGTTCTTAGATTCCAAAATCGCCCAGCACAATGCTAGCACGCAAACCAAAACGACAGCCATTTTAAAATGTATGGCAAATAAAACCTGTTCTGATATAGTTGCTATTTTAAAACGTATGCCATTTTCGCTTTCAACTGACGGTAGCACTGACCAAAATGCTGTTAAACTGTACCGGTACCCTATTGTTGTTAGGTATTTTGATGAATCTAAACAAAAAGTTCAGTGTGCATTACTCTCATTAAAAAAATGCAATGACAATTCTGGAGAAGGAATTTTTACAATATTAAATCAAGAAATTTATGAGAAAGAATTAAATTGGAAGAATTGTGTAGCATTTGGTTGTGATAATGCAAGAACTATGCTAAGCCATTTAAATAGTGTAGTTTCACACCTTAAAAAAGTTAACCCTAATTTATTTGTCCAAGGTAGTTTGTGCCATTTATTGCATATCTGTGCCCAAAAAGCAGCTAAAAGACTACAATGTGATGTTGAATCTTATGAATACCTATGGAATAAAAGGTGAGTTTTATATTTTGATTTGTAAAATTCCTTCTCTTTTAATATGTATGATAGTTAAATCAAAGTATTTTTTAAAAAGTGTTATTTATAATATATTTCAAGTATTTTTTTTTACGCTTTGGCGTCAAATGTGGTAACACAACTTGACTACACTTGATTTCTTAAAACTACACATTTTCGACGTTCAAACTACACATTTTTACTTGCAGAGGTTGGCAGCCCTGTATGTGTTGTTACATTTAATTGTATTGCATAGGTAGCTGTTAAAATGTCACTTAAACTACAAAAATTTTCTGCCATTGTATAGATGGAAAAAAATTTCCTTTTTTTTTTTTCACATTTTTTACTTTTATGCCTGAATTAGTGAGCAAATTAAAGAATTATTTTTTTTTCTCCCTAAATATTGGGGAAGGCACCAACAATGCTATGAGTAAGATTATAAATATTTTTGTTTCTTTTTTTGAATGATTCAGAATATATGGTTTTTAATCATATGAGTGACATATTAAAGGAAAATGGGCTCAATCAAAATCAGACTATTAGTTGTTTATCAGACAACTGCAACACAACGAGAGGTTGTAAAGTGGGACTCGAAAGTGCATTGTAGAAAGCTAATCTAAATCTATTAGACATCAATGGTGACAGGTGACACTTTTCATATTGTTCACAATGCAGGAGAAAAAAATGTAATAACAATCAGTTTGATGGCTTATTGAAGTGCTTTTCAGTGATTTATATCATGCCATTAAAGATTCTCCAAAAGCAAAGAAACTTTTTGATGAAATCCAATGTATTTTAAATTATGAGAATGTGCATCATTTTATTAGATTTATAGATAGTATGTAATGTTCTTACAAATTTTTGTAGTTTGTGAAAGACCTTTTTAAGTTTTCTGATGCCTTAAAACATTTTATTTTATTATTCCAGAAAGAAAAGATAACATCTGTATAAAGCAACATATTCAAAATAATATATATAACAAAAGAAAAGTATCCACTGCAAAGCAAAATCAAATAAAAAATGTTCAAGCTATTCTATAAAACAAATAAATTTCATCCTAAAATCAATTTTATTCCTGTTTTATCTTGTAACAATTGAAATTGTATAGTATTAGATTTAGAAGTAATGCAAGTACAATAAAAGTGAAAGCAATAGCACTGTTCTTTATCACCATCGTTATAATTTCAGGAAATTATAATTGGATTTTGACTGCCGTTCAAAAGTAGATTACTATATTTTGAGGACAAGGTTTGCATGGGCCAGAACTTCCAGGCCTGTGCCTGGCTCGGCCCATATATATTTTTACATTTCTAGGCCTGGCTTGACACTATTTCTAAAAAATTCAGATTTTTATCATATAATTAAGATTCTTTTAAAGAATACTGCTGTGGGATGATTTTACAGTATAATTTACAGGAAATACACAATAGCAACATTAACGATGTTATTGTAATTACTTTAGATTCGAAGACTTTCAACATTCAAATAAAGATTCATAAAAAAATTAATATGGTTTAGAATAAAAAATAAAATAAAAAAAGAAAGTTAAAAAGTTTAAAAAGTTTTAAAGAATACTGCTGTGGGATGATTTTACAGTATAATTTACAGGAAATACACAATAGCAACATTAACGATGTTATTGTAATTACTTTAGATTCGAAGACTTTCAACATTCAAATAAAGATTCATAAAAAAATTAATATGGTTTAGAATAAAAAATAAAATAAAAAAAGAAAGTTAAAAACATCGTAACTTTTGAAGCTGTATAATAAAAGTAGATTTATGAAAATATTTCTATATCATTTTATTAAAGATTCCAAATCTAAATTAACTACTTTCTGATACATTTCTTCTTTGGAAACACATAAGATTATCAGGGTGTTTTTATTCAGAAACTATGTAATTGAATGGCATTATCCATTTTTTGATACAAGCAATTAAGAAAATACTGTCAAAGTTAGCATTTTGAATAGAATTTTCAGAAGCAGCAGTATAGGAAGGGAAAAAAATCTGCAGACCCATTTGATAAGAATCTCTTATATCTCAACAAGGTTATACATGTACATTATTTACTAAAAATGAAAAACTATCCGATTCCAAATTGCTTCAATAGTCAGGCTTGTCAATTTTATACTTTTACAGTTAAAAATTAGTCAAACGTCTATATGTAGAATAACAATGTAAGCCTGATCTTGGCCCGGTACGAGTCTGCTAAAGAAATATTAAGTATGGGTTAGAAACAATGCAACTGTTTGATGCCAATCTACACTGTACATGTTACATCTCTGTATTAATGTTGTCAAATTAGTATTAGCTCATGATGCACACTTATACTTATTCCTGTTAAAGCCATATTCATTGAAAATAGCTCATATTTTATAGTTTCTGCGTAAATCTTTATAACGGGTTGATAGGTTGCTAAATTCTTTTTATCATCCCGTATGACCCGTTCAATTTTTTTGCCGGCCTGGGTACAGGCCTGGGGCCCTTGCAGACCTCTAAGATAATTCCACAATGAAAGAATTAAGACTTTTTTGATAGTAAGGAACTATTAAAAGAATTTGTAATAAACTTGTAAAAATTATTTCTATAAAATGTAAGCCTTACATCAAGACTCCTTTTTTTTTTTTCTTTTTTTTTTTTAATTTTTCTCTACTCTTTATTAAAACTAGGGATGCACCGAATAGTGATTTTGGCCGAATACCGAATATTCGGCCGACAGGTGAACCGAATACCGAATATTCGGCTAGCCGAATAGTAATTGTTGGGCCGAATACCGAATATTCGGCTTTCCAAATACTTTAATTTCAAAATTTAAAGGTATTAAAATGTTACTTTTTAAAACAGTTTTACATAATATTTAATAAAAGAAACTTACATTTTGATAAACAAGAGCTTTTTAAAACATTAAGTATTGAAAAAAATCTGCCTTGAGTTATTTAAGAAGTGCAGTTATGAAACTTTAATTAATAAAATTTTCTACGAATCAAAACAAACATTTTAAAATCAAATAATGAAAAAATGGCCGAAGAAAAATTTTACAGTCTGATAATTGTCCTTTTTAAATAACTCAAGGCAGATTTTTTTCAATATAAAGTACAAATACTTTCAACTTAATTCTGAATAAAGATATGTTTGGCTCATAGCTCTTTTCTTATGAATGGTGGTATTTTCCACTCTTCCCATCACATCAGATTTTAAAGAAATCAAAGCATGTGAGTTGAAAATATGTTATTTATTGTTAATGTAATAAGCGAACACACAAGTTTTGACCTAGAGTGAGATGAAATACAATGTACTTATGACTCAATAAAATGATTATGATTATGGTTTCATGAACAAAAATTGTCTGCCTTAATAGCTATTACTAATCTCAAAAGTTTTTTTTTTTTTTTTTTTTTTTCTTAAAGGACTTTTATTTGCGGTAAAGCAAGAAACAGATTATTTACTAAACAAAATTTAGAAACTTGTATGAGCACGTAATTTATTCCTAAGGAGAATCCTAATAAATCATCATTTTAATCCTTCTCATGGTTAATTTTCTTAAGTTATACTTTACAAACAGCAAATAAATAATGTAAAAACATTTTATTTTATTTAAAAATGATTTTGTTTCTAATTATTTTAAATATAAATTAAAAAATTGACAGTTAAAAGTAGAAATAGTGAAAAGTTTTTAAAAGGTTTTATTAAGTATTGGATTTGGCCGAATACTTTGATATTCGACCATACCGAGTATTCGGCCTAACCGAATATTCGGTAACATGGCCGAATACCGAATATTCGGTGCATCCCTAATTAAAACATTAATATATCTTACTTAAAATCATTTTTTAAAGCAAGAGAGAACATGTAATCCAGATGAAATAATCATTAAAGTCGCCAATTAAAATCTTTACAATCATGAAATGAAAAGTCTGTGAAAATAATGTTGTTTTGACACCATCAGATTAATTTTTCTCTTGTCATGTGTCAAGGTAAAAGTGCATTTTAAGCTAAGCATGTAGCCACTTTTATTGGAACAAACTTTTCACACATACTTTATATTTTTGTGTTTAACGAGCATGTATTAAAATAAAAAACACATTTTCTTCATTGTTATGAAAAAAAAATGGCATCAATAAAATTAAATTGCACAAAGATAAAATAGGCCTAGTGAGCAATATTCCCGTGATGTCACAGTAAATTTGAACTTTTGTTCGTTTATCAAAATAAAATACATGTGTATAAATATGTTTTACCGAAATTTTACTTACAAATTAAAAAATATAATTCCAAATTAATAACCATGTGTCTGAATATTTTTCATTATTTTTCTTTTTTCTGCAAACAATGGAAGTAATCTGATTGCCACTGATTTGAGGAAATTTCACAAAAAAGCTTTTAAATTTTAAAATAAAATATAAAAAATAGTCAAAATAGGCACACCTTTATATTAGCAGCTTTCATTAAAATAATAATTATAATAATAATAATAATTATCAAAATCGGTTCAATATAAAACTCATTGCTGATGACTAAAAAAAAAAACAACCTGGAAGTATAGATTGATTATTGCAAATGATGAACTACATACCGAATTATGGAAGTCTGTCATACATTACAAGAAAAAATTAAATATTGATTATAATACACAAGAAGTTGACGGTAAACAAAATGATGATGGACGGTTACAGAAATATTAAAATCAAAGAATTTCCATATATTTACTGAAAAAATTACTAAAATAGCCCAGTGATGTATTGGAGATAAGAAAAGCACTGTCTCTTAGGCGACTTCAAAGAAGAAGCTTCTATTTTTGATTTTTATATAAGAGTATGTGACTTTCAAAACTCGCCTTATCCAAAGATTTAAAAATCGAGTTTTCTCTGTCAGTGTATTCTGTTGGTGAACATGCATCGAAAAAAACATTACAATCTACCAAAAAAAAAAAAAAAAAAAAAAAAAAGTTATTTACTAAATTACGACGACTATTTGGAAAATGATATGTCAAAAGACTCAAATTTTAAAGACTTGTAAATAAATTTTATATTTAAATTAATAATAATAATAAACATCATTTTTATGATGCTCATCACGAGTCATATATTACGTATGCCATGCATTAATATTCCTAGATTAATGATAAAAAAAACAGTAGATAACTTTAACTGTCTAAAATGTGCATTTTTATTTGATGGAGTTAGACTGACTTCTGAACGTCTCATATTACGTAAACATTAATATTCCTAGAGCCATCACAAACAAATCTGAAATGAAATTTCAGTTTTACAATTTTCGGAATTCCAAATTTTTAAACTTCCAAATATCCCCCATTTTAAATTTTTACACTGTTGTGTAGAGAAAAAAAATGCACTTTTTAATGAAATTTGGTTGAAATTTCTCATGGAGGAATGAGACAGGTGGAGGTGAAGTAAGGCTCAAAAAAGGTTTGCAATATGAATCAATTTATCGCTCAAATTTTAATGTTCCAAACAAAAGGATGTAAAAGGAATTTTGTATTATAATACGAATTGAAAGAAATGAACTACAACTGAAGCATATTTTAAGAAGAAATAGCAAATTTTTAAAATGGTCTTTGTTCTATTATTATTTATTAAAATAAATGTTCGCTTTTAAAATAAAAGAAATTGGAAAATTAGCAATTATTAAATATCAAATTAAAATTAAATTAGATATTGAAAACATTTGTTACGAACTAAAAATTGTATTACTAAAAGATTCCTTCTTTAATTCAGTTTTAAATACTTTATAATGTAAATGAAAAATGTTTATGACTAAATAAATCCATGTAAATAAATATTTAAAATATAATGATGAAAACATTTTTTTAAAATCATGTATGAAAACTTAAGTAATAAATATTAATCTAAAATATAGATTTCTGACTGCAGACGATTTTAAGATATTAACAAAAGAATGTTATATTTTCAAGCAAAACGTTAAAATAATTTTCTATATTGATATTTAAAACACATATGATAAAATAATTAATAAATTCTTACCGGTGAAACGATAGATTAGTTCTTTTTAAAAAACAATAGCAAAAAAATACGGGTTTAAACCTGTTTTAATTGATAGACGTGTCAAAGCACGTGGTTTTGTTTGTACTTAATGTGACTTAATGTAGGGTTACATTTTTAGCATCACCCCCAGAAATAATACTTCCCCTCCACCTATCTCATTCCTCCTTGGAAATTTCTATCACAATTTGTTTTTAAATTATTAATTTTTTTTTAAAGTTTATTGTTATTCTTTTTGTCATCGTGGCAACAGAAGTATTCACTTTTTGGACATTAAACTTTGACCAATCAGAAAAAAAAAAAAAAAGTATTCCATTTTTGGACATTAAAATTTGATCAATCAGGAAACGAATAAGATTTAACAAGTTGCGGAATTCAACCAATAAAAACACTCAAATATTCGCGTTTGAAATGAAATAGACGCCCTCTCGCGGACAAAGTCTGAAACGAAATAGAACTGATACCGTGAGCATCTTCCGCTGAAATCAGTGTTTAAAAGGCCGATAAATAAATAAACAGTTCTATAATAAATAAATAAATAAACAGTTCTATAACGCATGCAACGTGGGTTCTTTGTATTAAAATTATCTAAAATCAAAATTTTATACACAAAGTTTAGATCTATAATATAAAAAAGTATATTTGACTTACTCATGGCAAAATAACTTGACAGCAACACAATGCTTGCATGATTCGCTTGCTCCAGCTTTGCAAGAGCAAGAAAATTTTTTTATTTTCAAATTTTTGTTTTCCTTTACTAGCAAACTTGAAATAATATGGGGATTTCCTTTTAATTGTAAACACGAGCCTACAATCTATATTTCTTCTTCTTTGCATTCTTTAATGCAATGTTGGAGCATGGAACAAACATTTACTGTTGGAGAATGGAACAAACAGCACTTCGTAAACAAACGATTATCAGGTCTATGCAACGCCACCTTTCAGTCATTACAAACGCGAATACTTTAGATTTCCAAATTCTCTACCGAAAATAACAACTATTTTTTCCAAATAGTTAAAAAACTACCGTATTTACTCATGTATAGCGCGCACGCGTGTATAAGGCGCACCCCTACTTTACAAGTAAAAATAGCGATTTCTTAAAATCTCGTGTAAAACGCGCACCATAAATTTGATACGCTAATGAAGAATGACCAAATAAACTTCAGTCAAAAAAAAAAAAAAAAAAAATCAAAACAAACATTACAATAGACCAGAAAACAAGACGAAAATGCATTTTTAGACTTCGGGTTGTAAGAGAATGACGGGAAATAGGAATGAGCAACGCACAGTGTGGTATTTCGCTCAAAAAGCTGGCCAAACGTCAAAATTTTTAATTTCGCATTTAGTTGATCGTTTTCTGGTTGGTATAAGAGGACTATCCTGTGCATATGATAACGGGTTTATTTTTTTATGTAGACTCTCCAGTTGTCTGGTATTTTACTTGGAAGTCATGGTTTTTGCATTTCTCATTTTATGCTTCTGATCTATGCATCATTTTATTAGACGTCTAAAAAAATACTTTAAGTCGAATTTCAGAAACATTTTACAGTTTTTAAAGACAAAGGTATATACTCTCTTGTAGATAAATATTTTTGTAAATACAGTACATGTTCATTATGATTTTCAAGTTTGAAACCATCGATTTTTTTGGGGTTAAATATTTTAGATAAAATTATAGTTTTAATAGGGAGTTAAACTGAGTTCAGCAAGAACTCTTGTGTTTTCATAATGTATAGACCTTCTAATTAAAAGATATGAAATAAAATTTGCCCCGGTTTGACCCCCACTTTTTTAATAAGTAAAACAAAATTTAAAAAAAAAAAAATCTGAAAAGCAGTTTTTTTTACTTTACTAAACTTTTAAAATTTATTAACTGTTTACATTTAATATATACTGTAGTTTTTTATTCCTACTGAATATCCTTTGGTGTGCAGATGATAAATCTGCAAATTGAAGGGGAAAAAATCCTTTTTTAAAATAGTTGGATGTTTCTACTTTTTTTCTTTAAGTAAAACTTTTTTGATCGTACATACATAAATCGGACTAAATGATTTTTTGTGAATAAAAATAACATTTTTGGTTTTGTATCAAAAGTTTGTAATATGTGAATTATCTGTTATCTTTTTGAATAATATATTTTAAATCAACGTCCATTCCTTAGAACAAAAAAATTCGAAAATTTTTATATACCTTTCATCAGAACGAATTTTTCGAGAGTCCGAAAAAAAATAGGGTTCGTCCCATTCTTACATACTAACTACATACAAAATTTCAAGTCTCTATCTCAATTTGTTCGGGAGATAGAGCGTTTACAGACAGACAGACTGACAGACAGACGGACGGCAAATTTTTTTTTTCCAAAAATATGTTTTTCGGAATCTCCACTACCTAAAACGTGTAAATCCGTCAAAAAAAAATTTTCGATTTTCAAAACGATTGCAAGACTTACCCTATACTACGTATGATGGGTAAGTAAAAAGAGTGATGTAATGAAAGTATTTTGACACATAAAAAGTAACGAGTTAAAGTTTTTAAAAGAGAAACTTATCGAAATTGCGAAATGTTTATAAAATTAAATACATTTGATTACGTCAGAAAATAAAAATTTTCAAACATAGTTATAAACAAAAATGAGCTTCTTTGGGATTCACTGAACAATTTTTTTTGTGAAAACAATGAGGAATGACTGAAAGGAACGCTTTATTTTTATATAAGGTTTGTAGAGAAACTCGGTCACCCAGCAAAATAGTTTAAAAATTGTATTGGCAGAAGTAAGAGATATAAAATAGAACAATTAAAATCTGAAATTAGCTGAGAACAATTCCAGTTCAACTGAGCAAAAAAACTGCAAGGCATGCAGATGTTTCACAAATTATTAAAGACATTGCATTCAGGTCAACAAGGGCAGCAAACTATCGAAAAAAGTTTAATTCTTTGTCTTAGACCTCAAACCTAAGTATATTGAAGTTATTACCAAAAGTGGTTTTGGCCATGTTTGTTGTAGCAGATTTTATATACAATCGTTTTAATATCACCCGAACATTTAATAAATATGTATGTCCTCGCTATATATTTCTTCAGAGAGCTAAAGAACAACTTTATCAAAAAGGTAACTTCATTGCTGAAAACATGGCGGAAGTAAAACTTTAAAATCTTTTAGATCACTTTACTCAAATACTGTGTTAATACATAGAAAATGTTTTCACACGAGCAAGTGAAGCAAAATTGATAAGTTTAGAACTCCTCTGCAAATGGGGTTGTGACAGATCTCGACAACAAATATTTAAACCAAAGTCTGAAAATCCCTTTGACTCAAACATGACTTAAACATTTCAATGATTCAAACATTTTCAAAAACTTTTTAGCTTCTTTGATATTAATAAGCAAATAAATGGATTTCAAAAGCATGGTGACAGAACCCTGTATCTTCATATCCACGCTTTTGCTTTCTCATACTAACAAGATTTATTTATGAAAATAATGACATGATCCAAGAGGAGTAATTAAAATACATTGAACAGCAAGCACAAAATTTCATAAACACAGAGATCCTCACATCTTATGGTTTATTACAAGTTCAATTCAAATTAGTGCTGACTAGTGTCGATGCTAAAGTTCGCAAAGCTATTACTAGCAATCAATTTATCGATGCGATGCTATATTTGCAAACAATCATAAAAAATTTTGAAAAGCTAAAAATAAAGGCATTGATCCTGATTCTTTGAAATTCGATCTTACAATATTCCACGTTTGAATAAGATTTTTCGAGTCAATTTTACATCTTGCTTGTAATTAAAAAGCTTCCAATAAAAAATGGTTAGCAAGAAGCAAAAATGAGAAAGACTGTCAATAAAAGAAATAAACTAATGCAAGGTATGTTTTAAACTGAGATGCGATACTATACTGGTACTGTAAAAGTTTGTTTCGGAAATACCTCAAAAAAAGTTTTCTCATATCGAGAAACATCTGCTTAAATTACAGAAATTGAGATAAATTAGCACTATTTAAAAGCTATTCTAGATGTGCTATCTAGTGATTATAAAATAAATATTTAAAAAATTCAAGAAATTGCGAATAACACTTCTAACCTTTGTGTAAATCTTTACGATTGGGACCCAGTGTCACATACATTACATAAAATTTTGAATCACGGAGCTACTATTAAAGGACATGCATACCAACCAATTCGGCAGCTATCAGAGATGGCAGCTGAAGCCCGTGACATGCATTTTCGTTCATATAGGCAAGACTTTTCAGGAAAAGACTTGCTCATAGACTGCAATAAAAATGTACTTAATGTTTTACTTTTTTGTTTCGATCTTTATTTAAGAGTTGTTATTGCCAGAATCTAGTTTTCGAGCGATTCTGAAGAGGATGACATGGAAGATTATGCTCCAAAGTATGGTGGGTAGTAGGACAATAATTTGCGTAAATTGTTCAAAAGATGATTTGTTTCTAACATAATAATATATTTTACGTTTCCTTAAAGCATTTTATCTGCTATAGAATGCATAAAATTATTTAAATAATTTTGACCAAGTTTTTCAGCAAAATACCACACTGTGCGACGGTAAAGAGAATTGCTAATCAGCGTTTAGGTAATGTCACTAGCTCTTTTGTATAAAAAACTGCAAGGAGTGAAATAAATATGCAAGTAATACTTCAATTAAGTAACATTTTCCGAGTTTTACTAGTTCTTTAAATAATTTCTTGTTTCATATGTATGTAGTTCGACTGCATCCAACAGTAAAAAACTATTCCGTGTGTGAGGCGCACCTAGGAGCTTTGTCCTAATTTTTTGAAAAAAAGTGCGCCTTATACACGAGTAAAATGTAAATACCGTAGTTTTATCGAGTATTTCTGGCATTGTAAGATCTTGATTTACAATGCAAACCAATGAACGTAGTCATATTTTTTGTGGTTTTTCAGAAAATTTGATTTTTTGATAAGCCGAGTTTTGAAATTCGTATGTATCTCACAGCTTTTATCAGCAATAACTGAACGAATTTTAATGTAAGGTTTTACAGTACAATTCTCCAAGCCGATTAAGATTTTATGGGTTCCAAGGCCCAGCACATTTTCGGATCTTCTTCAAATCAAAATAATAGCTAAATTTATTTATTTATTTACTTTTTTGGAGGAGAGGGATTATTTGAAAGTTATCACATTATGATACTATTGTCAAATCAGTCAAAATATTTTTCAGGGAAGTGCGTTGACAGAAAAACTCGTCTATATACACTAAATTATTCTTCATTTTTTATATTTCTAGAAAAATGTCCCGTAAATATATCCTGATTGTCATGAAATTTTTATATATTATTGAAGTTTACTGTAATATTTTCCTTATTGAAAATGAAGTGTGTAGCCTTAATAGTTAATTTACAGAAATACCAAAAAAAAAAAAAAAAAAAAAAAAAAAAAAAAAAAACAGTATTTTATAATCTGTGCCCGATGCATGATTTTTCATTCTTGCTTGATAATAACTGGGAGGCCCTAGTATAAAAAGTAAAATAAAAATATAAAAAAAGTAAGATCACTATTCTAAAATGGCACTCTAAAGATATAATAAATCTAAAACTTTTGACGAAGCGACATTTTTTCTTTCACGCTAATGCCTTTAAAATCTAACACTGGTGTTTCGGAGCTACTCTATCCTGATTTTAAAAATTTGAATGAGAATTTCTCCTTTAGATGGCATTTTGCATGTCATCAGTCGCCGTAGTAATATAATAATAATAGTAGCGGAAATGTTATAAAATATAAAAAGAGAAACAGCATTTTTTTTTTTCGAAAATTCTATTATACAGTAGACTTGATTAACCTGGATGACTGAGAAATGTCTATTCCCGGATTAGAGAATATCTTAAATAATCGAATTTATGTAAATTTTGATGAAAATTTTTGGAAAAGGGATAGAAAATTTCAAATTATTATACAATAGAACATTAATAATTTAATTAATACAAAAGAAAGAATGAAATAAACTTAAATTGTATTTCTATTTACAATTATTACAATGTAAACTAGTCGTTGGTGATCACCGTAATACTTACACATCATGGATATGCGTAACATAAAATTGAAAATAAAACGTATGTAAACTATTTAATAAAATGCATCGCAATTCCAAAATAAAATTAAACGTATATTTAAATATTTTTAATGCATTGCTGATGCACCAATTTAGACAAATTATATAAAACGCCAAACTACTCAAGTAATTATAACAGATGTAATTTTTCCATTTTTCATTTTTGGGTGAAAAATGTTTATGCAGCGATTTTCTGCAGTTCCATATAATTGACCTTCGATTTATTCTGTTGAGCTAATCCAGATTATTAGACCAGATAAAGTGATCGTTGAGGTTAGTTGGGTGAAATAGTCCTCTAGTGTTCGTGCCCGGGATAGCTCAGTTGGTAGAGCATTGGCGGCTTCAGCCAATGCATCCCTGGTTCGAATCCTGGCCCGGACTTTTTTCACCCAAAAATGAAAAATGAAAAATTACATCTGTTATAATTAATTTACCGATTGAATAATCATGTTTCACAGTTAATCTAATACTCAAGTAATACCTAATTGCATAAAAGAAGCACCTTTATAACTCCAAAAATAAATAGCATATTAACTAACAGTTTACTGCTAATTAATTATTAATCGAATTAAGCGACTCATATGCTACTAAAATTAATATATCTTTGAATTTAAATTTGAATAAAATACAGGGTCATTAAAAATTGAAGCGTGTGGAAAATAGGATTACAAATATCTCGGTAACTCATAATCGAATCGACTTCGTTTTTTATGTAAAATTTGTGTCATTTTATTGCTTTTTACATCCATTCCTTAAAAAAAAAAAAAAAAAAAAAAAAAAAAAAATGAAAATTTTTATATACATTTCGACAGAACGAATATTTTGAAAGTCCGAAAAAAATAGTTTCGGATAATCGAGGTTATTGATGTTCAATAGGCTTCTTCCTATTATCACATACTAAGTACACAAAATCAAATTTTAAATCTCTATCTCAATTTGTTCGAGAGATAGAGCGTTTACAAACAGACAGACACGCTAACAGACGGACAGCAATTTTTTTTTTCTAAAAAATTGTTTTTCGGAATCTCCAGTCACTGTTTTATGAAGAATGAAATAATAGAGGTATGTTTTTGTTTATCATTTACTCTTCGAGGAATTTTACTACTCAAATTCCTCAACTTCATTTTTTCAATCTTTTTGCTCCAAGTAATTAAATAACGCCTTGGTGTTTATTATAATGCATCACTGTCAGTTAATTTTAGATGAGTCATGAGTAACAAGATTTTATCCTTCATCTTCAGGATTTAGCCATCATACGTAGTATAGGATAAGTCTTGCAATTGTTTTGAAAATCGAGAAAAAAAAAAAAAAAAATTGACGGATTTACACGTTTCAGACACTGGAGGTAACAAAAAACATATTTTTAGAGAGAGAGAAAAAAAAAAAAAAAAAAAAAGAAAGAAAGAAAAGAAAAGAAAAGAAAAAAAAATGTCGTCCATCTGTCTGTAAACGCTTTTTCTCCCGAACAAATTGAGATAGAGACTTAAAATTTAACATGCACTTAGTATGTAATAATGAGAAGAAGCCTATTGAATATCAGTAACCTCGATTATTTGGAACTTTTTTTTTTCGGACTTTCGTGACATTCGTCCTGATGAAAAAGAATATAAATACATAAATTTTCGATTTTTGTTATTTTAAATAGTGGCTGCAAAAGACAATAAAAAATATAAGTTTTGTATAAAGAATGAAATTGATCGGATAATTAGTTGTCGAGATATTTATAATCCTATTTTCCACACTCTTCGATTTTTCATGACCTTGTATTTCATTCAAATTTCAATTCAAATATATATTTTAATTGGATATGAGACGCTTAATCCGATGCAATAAACTGTCAGTTAATAGGTTATCATTTTTGGAATTATAAGAATGTTTCTTTTACTACTTGATTATTAAGTTGACCAAAAAATTATAGTCAAACTATGAGATAAATGGCAATAATGGCTTATCGTAAATGTCACATGCAGTTGATATTAAATGCACTACATGTGTTTATGTAACATTACAGTATATCACATTAATTTGTATTTTTATTAATATTTTACTAATTTTTTCTTTCGTTATTTAAAATAAAAATTATACCAATTCGTATATTTTTGGCGATTTATATAATTTGTCGAAATGGGTCGACGGGATAATCAAGTAGTATTCCCAACAATCAAAAGTTTTCCATCCCGTTACCGCCTATGGGGAAAAATCGTTTCAAATGAATTTTAACGTTTATAACACTTTCCAAAAGTTTGCTTCAAGTGCTTATGCATTTGGTTTGTCTGTCCATCTGTCAGTCTATCCGTCTGTCCGCTCTCTAACTCCTGTAAATATTCTCGAATTGCCTGAAATTTGTGCATGTTATTGACGTTTACCCTAGCACGAACCCTATTGAAAATGAAGTTTCTTACCGTGATTAGTTTATTTACAGAGAAAGTCAAAAATTTTCCATTACATCATGGCCTATGGGGAAAAATCATTTCAAAGGCATTTTAAAGATGTTACACCCTGTCAAACATATTAAATTTTACATGCATTTAAGAGGTGCACTAAAATATGCATTCTGTAAAATATGCTGTGAAAATATAGCTATTATTCAATTACAGGGCCACACAAAATAATTCCATTAGATAATGGTAAAAGGGGGGGGGGGTAGTGTGCGACATTTTTAAAATATATTAAACTGTTTCGTGTATAACAAAATTGATATATGTCACTGAGACTTAATATAAACTATACGATACTATCTTGCATAATATGAAGTACATTGCATTTACAGGGAAACAGAAAAGATTTCAAATAATATATTCCTTCCGACGGACTGTATACGTTTCCGATGATGGCTGGTGAATGGATGTAATCCATTTTAATTATGATGTACGCATTTAAGCTTCACTAAATCTTTGTACATTATAAGGGTGTGTATAAATGTTATAATTGATTTACAGGGCTATCCAAAAGAGATCGCAAACGTTACTGAATATGAGCGTAAATTACTTAAAGGTGGTTCTTAAGGTATACATTTTTACGCAGAACTGCATTCAATTTACAAGGAAATGTTTGCAGAATATAGATAAAATGATATACATGACCACGCAAAGAATTGTGTACATGGACACCTGTGAATGATAATTTATAACAATGTGATTTCAGTTGTTTTAAGAGTGTTTTAGTTTAAAATGAATTTTAGCTTCTTACTGACGTGTAATAAAGGTGCAAGGTAAACTACAGGGCTGAACAGAAATTTTTAAGTATGTTTCCCATTTATTAGTACAAATTGCTCAAAAAGAAATTTTCAGCTTTTTTTCTTGCTAAACTAAATTTTCCCATTATACAATATGCATATCAACTGGCAGATCAAATACAGGGTGTTCAAAGTATTGGAATACATATTTGGCTATATACCCTTATTTCCCTAATTAAAGAAGTTTTGTTAAAGATTTCATGAAGTGTTGGAAAGTGCTTCATAATCTATGCTTAACGCATGATTTTTCTTACTTATTAATTATTAGATACGCTTTTAAGTTCACTAGATGTATGTATATTATATAGTTTATATAAATGCTAATTGTTACACCATTTAGATATACAGGGTTACACAAAAGATCTCGGAAAGGTTACTGAATATGAGTGTAATTTACTAAAAGTGGTTTTTAAATATGTTATGCCTTTTTACGATGAACTACATTTAGTTTACTAAGAAATATTTGTAGAGTATAGATAAAATGATATACAGGGTCACGCAAAGAACTGGATACATGATTACCTTTGGATGATAATTTCTAGGAATTTGATTTTAGTTTAAAGAAAATTTATTTTTTAAACTACACTTTAGCAAAATACTTTCGTGTATTAAAGATACTATGTATTTTACAGGGCTAAACAAAAGTATTCAAGTATGTTTCCATCTATTAGTATACAAATTGCTGAAAGTAAAATTTCAACCAGTTAAGCGTTTTCTTGCTAAACTAAATTTTACCATTATATAGACTACATATTAACCGACAGATACATACAGGACTTTTCAAAAGTATTGGAATACATATATGGATATTAACAATAATACATTATTTCCCTGGATAACGAAGTTTTGTTACAGATTTCAAGAAGTGTTGGAAAGTGCTTCATAATCTATGCTTAACACATGATTTTTCTTGTTTACTATATTTAGAAAGTAAACTTATTTCGATCATCGAGAATTACTGTTACAAGGAGGGGCATATATACATACACTTGATAATACGCAATGGTTATATATATATATATATATATGTGTGTATATATATATATATTTATATATATACAGGGTGTCCCTAAACAAATGGTATATACGCTAGGGGGTAATAGAATACATCAAGACGAGTAATAGTAAATAGGAAACCAAGGGTCCCAAATGTTTTCCAAAGGAGATAGCCGCCATTAAAATTTGGGGTCCAAAGTTTCAAATGCACATAAAAAACGGAAAAATTGGTCGATTGATTTGCGGTTTTCACTAAAACTATTCTTTATGTTGGTATTTTCTTGAAAATAAATTATAAAGATAAATTTCGAAAAATGCGCGCTTTAGACTTTGAAAAAATGAAAAACTATTTTTTGCCGTGATTTTTTGCATCTCATTAAATGGTTTCGTAAGCTTAGACTTAAACTTAAATTTTGAGCTCAAAATCTGAATAGTTGGAAGCGGTTAAGTAGCACAAACTTAACTGTGTTCAGAGGGTTTAAATTTCAAATGATTATAAAAAACGGAAAAATTGGTCGATTGATTTGCGGTTTTCACTAAAACTATACTTTATGTCAGTATTTTATTGAAAATGAATTATAAAGATAAATTTCAAAAAATGCCGATAGAGGGCGCTTTAAACTTTGGAGTAATCAACAACTACTTTTTACGTTATTTTTTGCATCTGATTAAATGTTTTCGTAAACTTAGACTTAAACTTAAATTTTGAGCTCAAAATCTGAATAGTTGGGAGTGGTTAAGTAGCACAAACTGAACTGTGTTCAGAGGGTTCAAATTTCAAATGATAATAAGAAACGGAAAAATTGGTCGATCCGTTTGCGGTTTAAAATAAAACTATTCTGTAAGTCAGTATCTTCTTGAAATTGAATTTTAAAGATAAATTTCAAAAAATTCTATTAAAGGGCGCCTTAAACTTCAGAGTAACCAACAACAAATTTTAACTGTTATTTTTTGTATCTAATTAAATGCTTTCCAAAACTTGTTAAATGTTTTCGAAATCTTAGATTTAAACTTAAATTTTGAACTAAAATTTTGAATCGTTGGGAGGGGTTAAGAAGCGCAAACTGAAGTGTGTTCAGGAGTTGAAATTTAACCCCTTCCCCCTCGAACACAGTTTACTTTTGCGCTACTTAAACACTCGCAACGACTCGGAATTTGATCTCAAAATTTAAATCTAAGTATTTGAAAGCATTTAATGAGATTTAAAAAAATAACGGTTAAAAATAGTATTACGCTACTCCAAAGTCTAAGACGCCCTCTATCTTTAAAATCTCTCTGAAAATCTCTGTGAAATCTATCTTTAAAATTTACTTTCAAGAAAACACTGATTTAAAGAGTAATTTTAGCAAAAACCGCAACCGAATCGAGCAATTTTTCCGTTTTTTATAGTTTTCCGTTTCGTATGAAATTTAAACCCTCTGAACACAGTTCAGTTTGTGCTACTTAACCACTCCCAACTATTCAGATTTTGAGCTCAAAATTTAAGTTTAAATCTAAGCCTACGAAACCATTTAATGAGATGCAAAAAATAACGGCAAAAAATAGTATTAGGATGGATTATTTCGTTAATCCAAAGACTAAAGCGCCCTTTATCGGCATCTTTTGAAATTTATCTTTATAATTCATTTTCAATAAAATACCGACATAAAGAATAGTTTTAGTGAAAACCGCAAATCAATCGACCAATTTTTCAGTTTTTTATAATCATTTGAAATTTAAACCCTCTGAACACAGTTAAGTTTGTGCTACTTAACCGCTTCCAACTATTCAGATTTTGAGCTCAAAATTTAAGTTTAAGTCTAAGCTTACGAAACCATTTAATGAGATGCAAAAAATAACGACAAAAAATAGTTTTTCATTACTTCAAAGTCTAAAGCGCCCTCTATCGGCATTTTTCGAAATTTATCTTTATAATTTCTTTTCAAGAAAATACCAACATAAAGAATAGTTTTAGTGAAAACCGCAAATCAATCGGCCAATTTTTCCGTTTTTTATGTGTATGTGAAATTTTGGACCCCAAACTTTAATGGCGGCTATCTCCTTTGGAAAACGTTTGGGACCCTTGGTTTCCTATTTACTATTACTCGTCATGATGTGTTCTATCACCCCCTAGCGTATATACCATTTGTTTAGGGACACCCTGTATATATATATATGTATATGTATATATATGTGTATATATATATATATATATATATATATATATATATATATATATATACAGGGTGTCCCAAAAGGTCGTTTACAAACTTAACATGCTGGTCTATCATATCATGACGAACAATATTAAATAGAAAACTAAGGGTCCCAAACGTCTTCCAAAGGAGATATGCGTCATTAAAGTTTAGGATCCAAAAATTCAAATGATTATAAAAAACAGAGAAATTGGTCGATTCGTTTGCGGTTTTCACTAAAACTATTCTTTATGTCAGTATTTTCTTGAAAATAAATTATAAAGATAAATTTCAAAAAATGTCGATAGAGGGAGTAACGATGGAACTTTGGAGTAACGATAAACTAGTTTTTACCATTATTTTTTGCATCTCATTAAATTTTTTTAGAAGCTTAGACATAAACTTAAATTTTGAGCTTAAAATCTAAATCGTTGGAAGTGGTTGAGTAGCGCAAACTGAATTGCGGCGGGAGGTTCAAATTTCAAATGATTATAAAAAACGGAAAAATTGGTCAATTGATCTGCGATTTTCACTAAAATTATTCTTTATGTCAGTATTATCTTGAAAATAATTTATAAAGATAAAATTAAAAAAAATGCCGATAGAGGGCGCTTTAGACTTTGGAGTAACATACAACTATTTTTTTCCGTTATTTTTTGCATCTCATAAATTTTTTTTAGAAGCTTAGACATAAACTTAAATTTTGAGATGAAAATCTGAATCGTTGGGAGTGGTAAAGTAACGCAAATTGAACTGTGTTCAATGGGGGTGGGGAGGTTCAAATTTCAAATGATTATAAAAAACGGAAAAATTGGTTGGTTTTCGCTAAAATTATTCTTTATGTCAATATTTCCTTGAAAATAAATTTTAAAGATAAATTTAAAAAAATCCGTTAGAGGGCGCCTTAAACTTTAGAATAACCAACAGTTATTATTAGCCGTTTTTTTTTTTCCAATTAAATGCTTGCAAAAGTTTAGACTTAAATTTTGTGCTCAAAATCTAAATCGATAGGAGGGGTTAAGAAGCGCAAACTGAACTGTGTTCAAAAGTTGAAATGTTACCTTCCCCACCCCTCGAACGCAGTTCAATTTTTGGCCGCTTAATTACTCACAACGATGCAGATTTTGAGCACAAAATTTAAGTTTGAACTTTTACAAGCATTTTATTAGATACAAAAAATAACGGTTAAAAATAGTTGTTGGTTACTATAAAGTTTAAGGGGCCCTCTGACGGAATTTTTTGAAAGATATTTGCAAAATTTATTTTCAAGAAAATATTGATATAAAGAATAGTTTTAGCGAAAACCGACCAATATTTCCGTTTTTTATAATCATTTGAAATTTGAACCTCCCCACCTCCATTGAACACAGCTCAGTTTGCGCTACTTAACCACTCCCAACGATTCAGATTTTTATCTCAGAATTTAAGTTTATGTCTAACCTTCTAAAAAAAATTTATGAGATGCAAGAAATAACGGAAAAAATTAGTTGTACGTTAGTCCAAAGTCTAAAGCGCCCTCTATCGGCATTTTTTGAATTTTATCTTTATAAATTAATTTCAAGATAATACTGACATAAAGAATAATTTTAGTGAAAATCGCAAATCAATTGACCAATTTTTCCGTTTTTATAATCATTTGAAATTTTAACCTCCCCCCGCAATTCAGTTTGCGCTACTTAACCACTTCCAACGATTTAGATTTTGAGCTCAAAATTTAAGTTTATGTCTAAGCTTCTAAAAAAATTTAATGAGATGCAAAAAATAATGGTAAAAACTAGTTTATCGTTACTCCAAAGTCTAAAGCGCCCTCTATCGACATTTTTTGAAATTTATCTTTATAATTTATTTTCAAGAAAATACTGACATAAAGAATAGTTTTAGTGAAAACCGCAAACGAATCGACCAATTTTTCTGTTTTTTATAATCATTTGAATTTTTGGACCCTAAACTTTAATGGCGCATATCTCCTTTGGAAGACGTTTGGGACCCTTAGTTTCCCATATAATATTGTTCATCGTGATATGACAGACCAGCATGTTAAGTTTGTAAACGACCTTTTGGGACACCCTGTATATAAGGGTGGAGCGAAAAAAATTTTTTTTTGAAAATCAAAAACGGGTAGGTGCCAAAAGTTGCCTTTATACTAGTACATCAACTGCGTGAAATTTTACCGCTGAAAAAAAATGGCTTGAGTCTGCGCTTTTGCTCCAAAAATCGAAATTTTGGATAAAATTTGTCATTTTTTGACATTTTTTCAAAAAAATTAAAAAATTTCTACAGAGCTGGTTAGTATTTAAAAGTGTTAGTATTTAAAAGTATACCTTTATATTTATCTGCTTAACATATTTAAACTATAAAACAATATGTTTATTCCCTATAGCTGGAGCAAAACAGACAACTTTTAGTAAGAAAACAGCATTACCACTCTATTGGGTCATATAACGAATTGTTGTTTTTAATACAGCTCTTGTTTTCAAAACTACCTTGGACATGCGTCGTGGAGGTGGCTATATTTCCTATACCATCCGGCCGAACTATTCGATCACCGTAGCACAGTGTTTTATTTATACATTGATTTGTGATTTTCTTTATAAAAATTTGGCATGTTTTCGATGCTTCCACCTTGTTTATCAGTTCTTTGCATCCACATGCTGCTGTAACTATCTTCATGTATATTTTTACAGTTTATACAAAAAAAATGACAAGCAGAGTAATGCACGGGAATATTATTAAAGGGATCTATTCGCCCATCTATTATATTTATCAAACTTACATTCAGTTGATGAATAATGATTGGAAGTTCTGTTACCACAACATTTTTTCAGTCAATTGTATTTTTTTACGTAATGATTTGCTTCAAAGATGATTTCAGATATTTCAATTATAAGTATGCCATCATTTATTCTACTTTTGCATTTTTTATATGTTGAGAAGCGAGCTGTTTAATGTGATGGTGATCGTCAGCGAGAATTGCAATGAAAATTTGTTCTCCATGTGTAAAGCAACCGCTGTTGTAAATAACTTTTTTTGCATTAGTTTTATGCCGTTTTGTAAGTGTTTTCGTATCCAGTTAATTTCCTATTAACTTTTAGATCCCTTTTTTATGAGTGGACAACATTTGATAGTGAAATGTCGTGGGCATAAACTTATAATGCATTGTGCTTTATGAGGGAATGGACGGATATCGACTATAAGTGCTCATTTAAAATTAGGAGAATTTTATTTGTCACTGTGAACCATTTTGCATGGGGTAAGCTTAGAATTGTCTATATGATATTGAATCATTCGCTACTTCAACTCCAGTGAATTTCCTCTGCGTCAATTATTAGAGAAGTCGACATAAAACGTTCTAAGCTACATGGATTCACCGGATCAATAAGGAAAATCTTTGTCTACGTAATATTCACTTCCTATTGCAATTTTTTTTATAAAATAAAGAAATTATTTTCTCAAATTGAGAAAAAGATACTCAGAACAGACTAGAAATTTCTGTCGGAGATTGCAAAGCTAATTCATAAGGAAAGCTATTTCTCAAAGAATGGGGAAAAGAAATTTAGAAAACATCTCACAGAAAAGACAGCTCATAAAGTTAATAAAATTTTCCGCTTTATATAAGCACAGACTGGCAATCAGCGTCTATATGTTCACTCACCAAATCTATAATCCAAGTTTATACCGCGGGATGTTTTATAGCAAATGTACTATAAACCTAAATAATAGATCTAAAATCTTATTAGAAATTACTAGACTACGAAACAACACAGAAAACGACATAAAGCATACTAAAACTTCTTTAGAAATATTGTTGTTTTACACGCAAATTTTGTTTGCAATCCTCTGTGACGATCGTCATAATATTAAACAGCTAACTTCTCAGCATATATTCAATGTAATAGGTTCAATAAATGATGGCATACTAGAAACTGAATTCATACAATCAATTTTTAGGCAAATCATTGCATCTAAAATGTAATTGATTGAAAGAATGCTGTGATAACAGAACTTCCAATCATAATGTACTAATTGCATGAAATTTTAATGAAGATAATAGACTGCTGACTAGGTTCAATTAAGAACATACCCAATACATTACTCAGCTTCTCTTCTGTTATACATGGTATAAAAATATACGTGCAGCAGGTCACACCAGCATGATTCAAATCATCCAAAGTCTATGAATACAAAGAAGAGATAAATTACTTTGATATATAGAAAACTTATACTCGTCTTCGGGAAAAAAATAACAATTCAATACATAAATAAAACACTGGGCCTAGATAATTGGGTGGTTGAGACGGTTGGGATAATACAACCACCTCTATGAGTTATATACACAGTAGTTTTGAAAGCAGCTAGGTAAGAAATGCATTCAAAAGAACATTTCGTTGTATGCTCCAATAGAGAGATTAACGCTTATTTTTCACAAAAAGTTGTCAGAATTGCTCCATTTATACAGACTACAGATATTGTTTTATAGTTTAAATATGTTAAGCAGATAAATATAAAGGTCTAAGCAACACTTTTAAATCCTAACCAGCTCTGTAGAAATTTTTTAATTTTTTTGAAAACATGTCAAAAAATGACAAATTTTTCCCAAAATTTCGATTTTTGGAGCAAAAGCGCAGACTCAAGCCATTTTTTTTCAGCAGTAAAATTTCACGCAGTTGATGTACTAGTATAAAGGCAACTTTTAGCACCTACCCGTTTTTGATTTTAAAAAAAAATGTTCTTCGCTCCACCCTACTGTATATATATATATATACATATATATATATATATATATATATATATATATATATATATATATATATATATATATATATATATACACACATATATATATATATATATATATATATATATATATATACACACATATATATATATATATATATATATATATATATATATATATATATATATATATATATATATATATATAAATATATATATATATATAAACTGAAAGGGGAGAAGCATTTGCTAAATTGCAATAATACATTTTATACTGGATGTTGAATTGACACATGCGTAGGAATAATTGTATAGTTATATTAATTAAATCTATTAATATAATTTAATAATTAATCTTAAAGATTAACTTGAATCTAACTTTTAACAATTTGGACAATATCTAAAATATTATTTCTAAGTGTATAAAAGGCATATATTAATTATATATTTTATTCTTTCTTTTATTTTATACACTTATATTGAGTTTAGGTTAGTATTGTCATATTAAATTAAATTAATTAAAATTTCTATTAACTATCTGGAAAATAGTTGTTGTCCTTGGTAGAGAACTGGGAAATCTGAAGTATATCTGAATCTTTTTATTGGTTGAATTCGGCAACTTACTAGTTTTCTGATTGCTCCATGCTTAATGTCTAAAAATGGAATACTTCTATTATCACGATGACAAAAAAAGTATTAAAAAGTACAAAAATATTAATAACTCAAAAACAAATTTAGACGCAGATTTCAAAAAAGTTGCATTTAAAAATATTTTTTTTTATTTATATGACGCTGTAAAAAATTGAAAATGTGCGAAGTTTAGAAGTTTGAATCAGTACCAAAAGTTGTTAAACAGAAATTTCATTTAATATTTGTTTATGATTGGTCAAAGAATATTAACGTGATTCTAAATGTCCAGGCATATTAATATGACTCTGTTATTACTTAAGCTACGTTTAGATCATCATAAAAATGATGTTACTGTTTTTTTAAATATAGAAATCATTTATAAGTCTAAAATTATAGTCTTTTAACATATTATTTTCCAAATAGTCGTTGTAATTTGCTAAATTCCTTTTTTTTTTTTTTTTTTTCAACCACAAGTGACATGCAACACAATATTATCCTCACTTAAAATTCGCAACATCCAAATTTCGAATCTTCGTTAATTCATTGTTGCATTGCTTCTTCGTCCATATTTTCAGAAGCGTTTAACTTTCTCCAATCTTCTATGATTTATCTCTGCAAATCAGTAGTATCTTCGTCTTATGTAGGAATTTTATTTTCTTCACCTGATAAAATTGCCCTACATGATTTCTTAACCATAATGCATTTTACTAATTTCATGCAGCAGCATCATAATAAAGTGCATGCAAATTTGAGATTTTTACCGTTCCGGTTTATCCGCTACGCGGATAATCCGATCTCTGTTAATTGAGAGTCTGCATTACTTTTTTATTGACCAAGCAGTGTAAAATAATTAGTGATATATTACATGATAAAGTTGATGACAGTCTTCTTGTTCCCATTTTATGCATTAATTTAACCGATGCTATTGGTGTTCCTTTACATCATAATAATGTGAATTCTGATATTTTCACAGTTGGTTTAATATTACACCAGTTATATCAACTAAATTACTTCATAAAATATGTCAGCGTGCTGGCACCAATTTTATGCAATAACGTTAGTTTTTTACAGTGAGCATATTATTACTGATATTATTACTTTTCTTTTGTTCTTTTTTAAGAATTCTTAGAACTTGAATAATTATAGTCGATTAGTAGCATTCTTCTAGAAGGCCTTAGGCTAGTTTTTACTACATTTAGAAAGTGAACTCATTTCGATTGTCGAGAATTTCTGTTACAAGGAGGTGCATATATATACATATATTGGATAATATGCAATAGTTATTTTTAAAAAAAACTCAGGGGGGGGGGGGGCATTTTCTAAATTGCAATAATACATCTTATACTGGATGTTAAATTGACACTTGCGTATGAATAATTGTATAGTTATATTAATTAAATCTATTAATGTAATTTAATAATTAATCTTAATGATTAACTTGAATCTAACTTTTAACAATTTGGAAAATGTCTAAAATATTATTTCTAAGTGTATGAAAGGCATATATTAATTATCTATTTTATTCTTTCATTTATTTTATACAATTAGATTAGTGTTAGATATATGAGTAGATATATTAGATTAGTATATGAGTTTAGATTAGTATTGATTAGTATTGTCGCATACTGAATTAAATTAATTTCAATTTTTATTTTTGTTATTCGCCCCCTTTTTATATTTTAAATATCTAAACATTATGATATAAGCAATTAATTATCATCTTATTATTTACTTATTAAGTAATTCAATGAATAAGATTCCAAATTTCATCAAAATCGGTCTCTTAGTTTCTGAGGAATCGAGTGTTACAGCTCGCACTTTTCTCATAGGATTGCATCCAGTCTTGTTTTTCCACTCTCTCACTGACAAGCCCATGTTAACGCGTTCACTAAGCTCCAGGTTTCACTGCAATACAAGCAATATTTAAAATAATGTAATTGCATTCATTTAATTGGTTTTTAATCTATTGAACAGTAATTAAAGCCTCCAATGATAACATTCACATTCGCTTTTAAGTTTTTTATATAATTTTGAAAGAATTGTCTTCTTTTAGCATTTAAAACAAAATGCAGAGAAAATAATGCAGTAAAACCTCTAAATAACGGACACCTCCGGAGTGTGGAAACTGTCCGCTAATTCGGAGGTGTCTACTATTGGGGAAAATCCTAGAAACTCAAAAATTGCTAATAAATGCTTAAACTTTCATTAGTTGACTTTTATATGTCCTAAAACCTCTATTATATGATTAATCAGATATTAAAAATATGTTTTTAATTTAAAATAAATATGTGTGTTTTAAATATGTGTTTAAAATTGAAATAAAATTATGAATACCTTTTATTCACTGTTTATTACATTCTTACGAAAAACATCTGTTACAAGAATTTGGTTTTGCTTCGATTATATGCAAATTGCTTTTCATTGTGAAGTTTCAATTTTGTCACTAGTTTTAATTCTTCTGAATCATCTTTTTTTTACAAGAATATATAGTGTAATTGCTCACTGTATTTTGCTGCTTCTTGAAAATTCTTGATATTGCCGAAATCATCTTCAGATTCAACATCAGTTTCACTAATTGTCAGTCTTTGTAGAAAATTCTGAAGGAATATAATCGCATTACATCAATTGATACTTCTGCAGTAGATAACCCATCATCAATAATAATGAAAATTTCGGCTGTGTCTTTACTCCTGATACATTTCATTAATTCACTTATTTCGCTTAATTTTTCATCTGTGTTGGAAGTCTATGTTTCATTTTCTTTTAATATAAATCCTGCTTTTCTTAAACATTGTTGTATACTTTCCTGTTTTTTTTTTTTTTTTTTTTTTTTTTTTTTTTTTTTTTAAACAACCGAGAAAATCCAAATTGAAGCATCGGGAGCATTGACTAATTTTAGGCAGTTCTCAAGTGTATTTGTTACGGTGAAACACCGTAATCTGGAGAATGTCGACTTTCATCGTTGAATGTCAACAAACACATAGTCGCTTGGTGTATGTCCGAAATATTTGCTAAATACCCTTCTTTCTGACTTACACCGGTAAATGTCAACATTCACCATGGGCTAATGTTGAATGTTGAACATGAACATGTCCGAGATTTAAATATATTTTTTTCTCCGTAATTCAGTCGCGATAAATTTTTCGCCTCTTTTTCTGAGAGGAATGACTAAGAACTTAAAACACACAGTACATTCAAAATGAGAAAGGAAAATAATAGAAGTTAAAAACTTATTTAATTATACGGTACATTCAAAATCAGAAAGGAAAATAATAGAAGTTAAAACTTACTTCATTATACAGTACAATCTAAATGAGAAAATAAAATAATAGTAATATAAACTTACTAAATTATGTAATTTAAATCGGAGAAAGAGATTCAAGCTCCTCTCTTTTCGACCTCCACCAAAGCATATCAGCGATTGTCGACATACACCGGTGAGGGTCCGAATGTACAAGAATGCAATGAAA
This sequence comes from Maratus speculifer, assembly GCA_964019185.1. Lineage (NCBI taxonomy): Eukaryota > Metazoa > Arthropoda > Arachnida > Araneae > Salticidae > Maratus > Maratus speculifer. The sequence continues at coordinate 111,936,091 of OZ025300.1, forward strand.
TATTTGATCTTTCACTGACGTATTTGGTGTTTGTTGAAATTTACCAGTGAAAGTCGACATTCTCCAATTTCGGTCTTTCACGGTAACATATTCATGGAATCTAACTTTATAAGAGTGTTGCGAGATAAAAGCTTCCTGTACCAGGTTTTAAAATTGTGTGTTACAGCCTTGAACAAGTGGCTGGCATACTAAAGTTGTGTCAGGGGAAAAAACACTATTCTAACAGAGCCGAATTTTAATGTTTTGGATGCGAACTTGGATTGTCCAAAAGCAAGTTGTTTTTACATCTTATTATCAAAGGAAATTTACTATTCGATTTTTAAAGGACTGATCATCCACGATTTCTCTTTCGACCTCTACACAATATGAAATTTATTAAATTGAATGTTCTTTGGAATGTCCCTCCCGGGCCACTCCCTGAATCCAACACTGGACGTAGAAGGGGGATTTTTCCAAGCCCACCCCCTACATTTATCTCTGATCACAAAATTTGTGACACATTGCCCTGATAAATTTAGAAGCTTTTTACTTTTTTTCCCTTTTACTTACCCATCATACGTAGTATAGGGTAAGTCTTGCAATCGTTTTGAAAATCGAAAAATTTTTTTTGACGGATTTACTCGTTTCAGATACTGGAGATTCAGAAAAACATATTTTTTTAATTTTTTTTTTTTGCCGTCTGTCTGTTTGTCTGTAAACGCTCTATCTCCCGAACAAATTGAGATAGAGACTTGAAATTTTGTATGTACTTAGTATATAAGAATGGGACGAAGCCTATTTAATATCAGTAACCTCGATTATCCGGAACTATTTTTTTCGGACTCTTGAAAAATTCATTCTGATGAAAGGTACATAAAAATTTTCGAATTTTTTTATTTTAAAGAGTGGATGTAAAAGGCAATAAAATAACACAAATTTTGCATAAAAACGAAGTAGATCGAATTATTAGTTGCCGAGATATGTGTAATCCTGTTTTCCGCATTCTTTGATTTTTCATGACCCAGTATTTCAATCAAATTTCAATTTAAAGATATATTTTAATTGGAAATGAGACGCTTTATCCGACGCAGTAAATTGTTAGTTAATATGATTATTATTTTTAGAGTTGTAAGGATGTTTCTTTTACGCAATCCGGTATTACTTGAGTAGTTTGGCCTTTTATATAATTTGTCGAATTTGGCTCATCAGCAATTCATTAATAAAGCATGACTATGTATATTAAAACTATTTAAATTTGCGTTTAAATTTTATTTTGGAATTGCAGTGCATTTTATAAATATTTTACACATGTTTTATTTTCATATTTTATATTATGCATGTGACATTTTGAAGTTAGGGGGGCAGAAACATCATCGCCAGGTTTCCCTTGCTCCGCACAGAAGTCATGGCCAGCGAGAAAAGAACAAAACTAGTCGTTGGGGGCCACCGTAATACTTACCCATCATGGATATGTATATGTAAATAAAACATGTGAAAACTATTTATGCAATGTATTGCAATTCATAAACAAAATTTAAATATTGTTAATATACATAGTAATGCTATATTAAAGAATTGCTGATGTACCAATTTCGACAAATTATATAAAACGCCAAACTACTCAAGTAGTACCGAACTGCGTAAAAGAAACATCCTTATAACTCCAAAAATAATAATTCTATTAACTAACAATTAACTGCGTCAGATTGAGCGTCTCATTTCCAATTAAAATATACCTCTGAATTGCAATTTGAATGAAATACAGGGTCATGAAAAATCGAAGAATGTGGAAAACAGGATTACAAATATCTCGGCAACTAATAATCCGATCGACTTCATTCTATATGCAAAATGTGTGTTATTTTATTGCCTTTTACGTCCATTCCTTAGAACAAAAAAATTCGAAAAATTTTATATACTTTTCATCAGAACGAATTTTTCGAGAGTCCCCAAAAAGATAGTTCTCGATAATCGAGGTTGCTGATATTAAATAGGCTTCGTCCCATTCTTACATACTAAATACATACAAAATTTCAAGTCTCTGTCTCAATTTGTTCGGGAGATAGAGCGTTTAAGGCAGACAGACTGACAGACAGACAAACAGACAGACGGACGGCAAATTTTTTTTTCTAAAAATATGTTTTTCGGAATCTCCACTATCTAAAACGTGTAAATCCGTCAAAATTTTTTTTTCGATTTTCAAAACGATTGCAAGACTTACCCTATACTACGTATGATGGGTAAGTAAATAAATAAATGTAGAAGGTCAAAATAATCACTCCTTGGCTGCTGCAAGTTCATTTTATTAAACTGTAGCTATAATAGAGAGAAAAGCTCCTGTTGCAGACGATATTTTACCGAAAACCAAAAAATATTCCATGCTTTACTACATCAAGTCGTACTCATGCAAGAGCGCACCCAAGAATCCTTCTTCTCATCTCCTTTACCACCTCTCGAGCTTCTTCTTTTAAATCTAAAAAGAAAATTCTAGAACATTCTGCTGGCAAGATCTGCACACATTTAACATAGGTGTTGGGTGCACCTATACCCCGGGTTCATTTAATAATAAAAACCCAAATAATGATATCTTGTAAGGGCCCATAATTTTAACAGGTCTTGGTGATCGCATTGGCCTAGTCGGGTAATAGACAACTCCGAAAATATAAAGTTAATGAGGTTGTCATTAAAAGAGAATAAAAAAACATCTGGGCATTGCGTTGTGTAAGTTTTAGACGAATACCCCACCTATGGCCTAATTGATTAGCTAAACGAGGAAAAAAAATAAAAAATAAATAAAACCTAAAATATATTAAAGTTAAAGATCTCCATACTTAGCTAGCCAACCTCACAAGATATCCCTAGCCACTAATTATCCCCATACTGCAAAATCAGTAGCATTTTACGAAATAAACAAACATGTTTGACTACTGAAAAGGAAAGAAAAAAAAAATAATTTAAGAATTAAAAAACAGTTTCCATAAATGACAACTAGAGGTTCTACTAAGTATAATTCATTTATTGAATATAATTATAGGAATAAAACATTTACAAAAAGTGAATCAGAAAATATTACCATTAATTGCAAGTTAATAAAAGGAATATTTAAAAAAAAATTGACAAAGTTCCCTGGGCAGCGTACTAACTAAATTACACATCAATAGTAGGTATGTATATACATATTAAAGAACATTATATATATCGAAATAAGTGTACCTGGAACTCCACTGACCATCTGAACATCCCAGTTTCTGGGCCTGGAGATTATCCATACACAAAAACATAAAAATCTCGTCACACAAAAAAATTGGGAGCTCGCTTCTCTGCATCTGACTTAATTTCTGAGATTTTTTTTTACAAGGAAAATTCTCTGGGAGCTCTAAAATTTGCATACGCGACCTGACTGGTGGAAGGAAATTATCATGCACCACATAATTCCATGCACCAGCCAATCGCCTCTCCTCGTAACACTCCTACGTGCAGTCAGGAGACCGAAGGCCCCCCCTTAGATTTCGGGGCCCATCAGCCCTCGTACCTCCCACGAGACAGGCTGGGCCCCACACCACGCAATTACATAGCCATAAAACATTGGTGTCATAAAAGAGCTACCTTTCTTTGTGCACCCTGTCCGAGTACTGCTTTTATGACTTTTTAGTACCAACGGTCATAAATCCATACGATGTACCCTTCAATTAAAACTTCCTCTTAGCCATTCGTTTGCCTGGGAAAACTTAATCCATTGTTATTCATCAGCACCGATACATACTACTGCCCTTGTAGGAACCTAGCTGATACAATCATACTGTAAATTTAAAGGCACTTGCATTCAAAATATTCAAATAATAACAATAATAATACTAAAAAGATATATATATACAATAAAACATCAGAATATCTATATACAATTAGTCCTTTACTCTTGAAAGATCCTAAAATGTTGGAATCTCACCAACATTACTTCCCCCCCAACACAATGCACTTGAAAGTCCATGAATAGGAACTATCTTCTTTCAAGTGGACAGTTGTCCATCAGCAACTAGGCGTCCTGCTCCAACCGTTGAACCTTGTGGATCTGCAAGAATCTGGAGGTTCCTTTCTATGTTCCCTTGTTCCTCACCTGACGGTGCTTAAAATTCTGTGTAGACCACATCTAAATGTCCATAACCGTTCTCAGAACAGTGCCTAATGTTACGTACTGTACTGAATAAGATGCTTAAGCGTATCGGTAGTCCTTCTTATTTTGTCCACTGGTTTCAATTTGCATACAGTCCTTAACACTGAGTTCACTATAAGCATGCCTACATGAGTGCAATTCTACTGCATGAGTTCTGTTTTGTCAGTGGTAAAGGTACAGATTGAATGTTCCCAATAATTGTATATATACATACCAATTTGGAAGAAAAAAAAAATTTAAAACTTAATCATAAAGGTAAAATTCCCAAATTTGGGATTTAAATTAATATGCCAAATAAACTCCAATTAAATCAACAAAACTTGGCACACTTTTTTACACAAACCAGGTATTCAGTTCATGACTACATAAACACAATATCTTAATATACATATTTGGAAGGCAGATTTGTCAGATATAATGAAACATATCCTCCACTAACTCCTTACAGAGAGGAATTCTTACACAGAGGAATCCTTCCTCAATCGAACAAACATATATATAAGTACACAATCTTATACTTTTCAAAATAATTTAATACTTATGTATCCACTTTTGTAGTTTACAATAACATATATATGTAAAACTGTACAAACACCATATCTGAAATTGATTCAAATGTAGTAAAATAGATATTTTCATACTGTACATTATGAAATTATCTAAGTGAACTTTCCAATAAAAATTAACCTAATAAATTATTTATATCCTTTAGTTATATAATTACCTTCTCAAATCAAAGTCGTCGCAGAGAAAAAAAACAAAAAAGAAAGGGAGAGAGAGAAAAAAAAAAAAATAATCCTTTTTCTTTTCTACACCAGAACTGAAGGGCAGAAAACGCGAGAGCGTGTAAAAAAAAAAAAAAAAAAAACAGAAAAGAAAAACAGAATCAAAACAAGGAAAGAAAAAGAGAAGGGGGAAAAAAAAATATTTCATATTATTTAAAGACCGCCACCTTTCTGAAATCACAAACCGTGAGTGTTAGACATATCATGTTATTCTGTTTCTAAATAAATTGCTTAAACATCCCTTCTTATTCTTATTTCTCCTCAAAATCAGTGCGTTTCTCCCACTGGTGTCACTCTCTTTTTTGAGCCAGCGAACGTGAAATTACAATTTCTAAGAACGTCTAAACGTAAGTATAAGAGAGAGAGGGAAAGAAAAAAAAAAAAAACTAATCCCTCTTCTGTATCCACTAACGTTCCCTAAACCTCACACCCCTATTTTCTCTCGATTAGTACCATCCATTGTGCATGTATAGTGACCGGTTTGAAGTGCTAATCAACACCCTGTTGAAGGTCAATCCCTTATCGTCCCCTCGAATCAGACCAGAGTGACGCTACCTCCAGCCTCATGGACAATCTGATATTGAAGTAAGTTGTATTTACGCTTGTTTTTCCTTTTTTTTTATAATCATAAATGCATTATCCCTATATTATTTTACCAACACCTTTCTTTGTTTACTACTATAAGATCCAAATCACAAAATACGCTACCCTTAATATTCAATATTTACGAAAAACATTCATTACTTTCCCACGTGCTTATTGATACCATCAAGAAAACCTGCTTTGGAAATTCCCCTGTACCAAATGACCGTGAGAATCCGGCAACATTCACCCGCTGGGGAAAATTCACTCCCCGTTATCATTTTAATAATTCTACTGACCGACTTGTGAATTATTATTCCATTTCCATCTCGGAAATACAAAGGGAAACAAAAGTTTTTTTTCTTTTTTTTCTTTTTCTTCCTTTAAAAAAAAAAAACTTCATTAGTACTGAGCACCCGTCTACAAGTGCGTTATTTTAGGAAATTCCCAAAGGATTAATTGCTCTTGTATTAACTCTGAACAAATACATACACAATTACTCAAGCTTCCCATTTCCTTATACATAATACCTAAATATTTCCTTTTTTTTTTTTTTTTTTTTTTTTTTTTTTTTTCACAAATACTTTGAAAATTACGTTTGAACTTTGAATGTTATTTGTATACTTGTAAATTCTTATAATTTTTAAATTCAATAAACTAACACTCGTTCCCAATCTGTTCATTTCTTATAGTGGCAGACCGGATACCCAGGACGTCATCGACTCATGCCGGCCGGACTATAGGCTACCGCCAGCGGTAGCCCTCTGAGTTTCAAAGCCTCCAAGGATCACCGCCTACCCCTCTAAGAAGTAAATATCAATTAATTTAACTACTGTTTTAAATATTATTATTAAACCAAAATTCCGATGTAAAAAATAATAATAATAATAATAATAACATCCTTACAGTGTTTATTAATACCTTATTTACAATTTATCCTAGCCTATCCAGTTCAGATCTCCAATCGGTAATATTGTTTTTGCTGTTTATATCTATAAATTGTGTTTATAATTATTCTTAAAAAGAATATATATATATCCGCTACATCCTTTTGCTTAACTTATATCTTATTTTATTTTTTTTTATCTATCCATTACCAAATTAATTAATTAATTAATTAATTAACCAATTATACCAATTGAAATAATCCTCCAATAACTGCTAGTACATATTTAAAATATGCCTACCCTGTAAAATTAAACTGCCCAATACTAATATGCATTGCAACTTTTTATATACAACCTTCACTTTACAATTCATCAAATTTTTAATTAATAATCATTCAAAATAAGATTTAAAAAAAAAATAGATGCTACACTAATACTACTTGTTTCTCTCTATATTTTAATTAATAGTTTTCTATTTTATAGTTACTACTTACAAAAAAAAAAAAATATTAAACTAAAATATTCCAGTGCACAAAATTATCCTTCTTTTTATTATTTTAATAAGCCCTAGAATGTGATTCTATCATCAAAATAAAATTTAAATTGTATTTTAATTATTTTTACTTTATTCACAGAAAATATTATCTAATCTCATTTCTTCTATGTATGCCACTGTCTATATGTAACTACTTTTTTTTTTTTCAATACTAATATTATGTAACTATATTCCAGTTGAAATCCCTTTGGAATCCCGGATGAAATACTCTCTATGTGAGCGAGACAACATTTCCACGCCAAACGAGAGGACCGCACCAAACAGTGACCCCACCGCGATCGCCAGTCATCACCACAGCCGAAAATCTGGTAAGCTCCGATTACTTTTAAGCCTGACTCCTCCTTTCTCTGACCTCTGCATGCATAAAAAAAAAAAAAAAAAAACCAAAAGCGCGAGCGAAAGCAAGAGGGAGAGAAAAAAAAAAATGATTACTTTATCCAAAATCCCGATAGCTAGCACTGCCCGTTTGTTTACCTTTCGCGCCCAACCAAAATCCCGATAGATGGCGCTGCCGATTTGTTTACCCTTTCTAGTTTATTTAAATTTTTGGACTCCAAGATTCCTTATCCACAAAACTACATGTTCATCCATAAAAGTCATTAAGCCAAATAGCTTGCTTGTAATATAATAGTAAATCCCTATACCTATAAATATTACCGATAATAGAATATTATTTTATGTACCTAAGTTCACCCTATTCTATTTTTTTTTTAATCAATCCAAATATGATTTATCCCCCCCCCCCCCATTATTTTAACCATCGTCACTCTTAGAATATGCTCTTATGAAATTGCTGAGTGTTTAAAAGGACTTATATATTGCATGACGACAATCACCCTTTTATTTTTTTCTTGAGTTTTTTAATTCTTTAATTTCTAGATGCATGTCTGTCTGTTGCTTGCTTTATATTTAATTAATTGATCTTTTTTTTTTTTTTTTTTTTTCTGCATGTTTTTCTCTGCATGACATTTTAATTTATTTCCTATAATTTCACAAGTAAATGTGTTTACAGGCAAGAAGAAGCAGCTGAATGTTAAAATCGTTACTCTATTTTAATTTGATTAATATTTAATGCTAATTTCTTGTATATTTTATGTATATTCATTATACTTATAAAATTTTACTACTTTATTTGTATCTTGTATGTATATGTATAATTTAAATGTATGTATGAACCAAATCTGGGTAGTCTATATGATTATTTATTATTTTCATCTATCCTCCCCCTTGTTTATTTTTATTTATTTATGTGTATTATATGTATATATCTGATCAGTTATAACCATACCATTGCAATTAATATTATTTATTTTATATCAAAAATATTATATTAATGTACTTACCCCCTTGAATGAAATACTTAACCCAATATGACATTCTTAAGCTACTGGGAATTTTTTTTTTTTTTTTTTTTTTTTTTTACCTTAAAATGATGGTTAAGAGAGAGGAAAAAAAATGATAAAACATTTATATTAATACTTTAATCTTTCCGAAGTAAACTCCCCCCCCCTTTTTTTTAAAGTAAAATTTTTAAAGTAAAAAAAATTCTTTACTCAAATAATAAAACCAAATTACACTATGCAAATTATATTTTCTGTCCACTTAATAATTTTTTTTTTTTTTTTTTTTTTACATATTTAAAAGTCCCTCCAAAAATCACTTAAAAAAAAAACAAACTAAACCATGCTTTGGATTTTCAGACCAAAGATATATTTAAACAAAATAATAAAAAAAAATAAATAAGTATTATTAAATTAATTTATCCCCTTCTGTTTTTATTTATTTTTACTTTTAAGCCAAAATAAGTGGAAAATAAAAAAAAATTACATATCATTTAAATCAAAAATCTTATTAATTTTTTCAAATATGCAAAATTATATACCAACTTCATGTAATCCCTGTAAATATAAAATTACCTGCGTTAATTATAAATGCAATATTTATGTAAATTCCATTACTTTATTATATTTTGCCTCATGCATAAAAAAGAATTAAACATAAGGTATCAAAAAATTATCAAATACTACATATTTATATGTTCCAAAATTATACTATATTTAAATCTGTGAAAAAATAACTTAATCTGGCTTAATTAGTTGAACCTATTTTTTAAAAGTAAACAATCCTTTTTTTTTTTTTTTTTTTTTTTTTTTTGAGTAAAATATATATATATTATTTTTGAAGGTAAATAACATAAATTAACTCCAAAATATACAAATTATCTTTATATTTACCGCCCCCCCTTTTTTTTCAGACATCTAAACAACCAAAAAAAAAAAAAATTTTTTTTTTCCGAGTTATGCCAGAATCATTTCTTTTTCATCACGCTTCAGATTTGTAAATTAAAAAAAAATTTCACAATTTTGAAGGAGAAAAAAAAAAAAAATTTTTTTTCAAAGTACTACTATTAAATTAAATAATTCACTTTATCCTTTTTGTTACATTATTATTTTACTATATATATATATAATCAGTAATTCATCCAAAATAGTTTACAATGCACCTTTTCTCTTTTCTTATTTATTTATTTTATTTTATTTTTATTTATTTTAAGAAAAAAAAGAAGTGATAAATAAAAAAAAATCCCAGAGTACTTCCAAAATTAAAAAAAGATTTTACCGCTATAGCCCAAAAACAATATTCCTAAGTAACCTCCCATATTATAAATTTCTCCATTCTCCCCCCCCTTTTTATTTCTATGTATGTCTACTATTATTATACTATAACTCAGTACCTAGTAACACTCCCACACACTCCTAGATCATTACCATCTCACAGAGTGAGACAGAAAGCACAAAGGAAGATAAAAAAAAACATAATGTTGTGGGCACTTACCACTATTTTTTATATAAATTGTTTTTTTTTTTTTTTTTTTTACTCTATCTAATGTAATTTCTGCCTGCATTATTGCATCCGTAATTACCGAAATATGTAGTACTAAGAGAAACATAAAATTCCAAACTAAATATTATTTATATCAATATATACTCATAGATATGAACTTAGATTTGTAATTGAGGATTTTTAAGTGCTATGTTTATACCCCTTACTATTGTTAATCTACCCCAAAAGTAGCCCATTATACATACTAGACTTACATCCTAGTAGATACACAAGAATAATTAAGTAACTAGTGTATAACTCTAAATCTCAAAATAATATAATTAATATTACACCAGATAACTAAACTCCCTACATACTAACTTACACACTCTTAGACACCAAGGCGTACAATCGTTAAATGTTTATCAGCATCAACCGCCCAAAGTGAAAAAGAAATAATAGATTATGTTAATAAATACAATATATACATTAAACCTTAATAAATTGAAAAGAACAAATCGGTGATATGTTTATCACCCTGAGCAGTAAAAATGAAAAGAGAGAAAGAAAAAAAAATATATATTAAACTTCTGTCATTAACACTACTATATACTCTTCACAACATTAAGTAACAAGCTACACTTTGGTGACCTATTTGTCACCAATAAATCGCCCAAAATGGAGTGAAAAAAAAAAATTATATTAATAAACCAACTCCATACATTTAACCCTATTAAATATATAAAGACAATTTGCTGACTTGTTTATCACCCAAAGATAGTGAAGATGAAAAGAGAAAACAAAAAAAAATCTACGCTTTTTGTTAATAAAACGACTATATATATTATACAGTAATTGATAGAAAAACACTTTGGTGATATGTTTATTACCATAAATAACCCAAAATGAAATAAGGGAAAAAAAAAAAATTACAATTCTATTAATAAAATAACTACATGTATCAAATACTAGTAGATAAACGAGATACTTTGATGACATGTTTATCACCACCCAAAATCAAAAAATAAAAGAGAAAACAAATATTTCACTTATGTTAATAAAATAACTATCTATATTAAACACTTATAGATGAAAAGGAAAAAAAAAATACATTGGTGACCTGTTTGTCACCATACACAACCAAAATAAAAGAAAAAAAATTTCCACTTATGTTCATAAAATACCTATATATAATAAACCCTAATAGATACAAAAGGACAATTTGGTGACATGTTTATCACCCTACCCAACCAAAATGTAAGGCAAAAAATATTAAACTTATGTTAATAAAATAACTATATATAATAAATCCTAGCAGATACAAAATGGCAAGTTGGTGACATGCTTATCACCCTACACCACTAAAATGAAAGGCAAAAAAAAAAAAAATATTAAATTTATGTTAATAACATAACTATATATAATAAACACTAGTAGATACAAAAGACAAGTTGGTGACATGTTTATCACCCTACACAACTAAAATGAAAGGCAAACAAAAAACATTAAACTTATGTTAATAAAAAAAAAGTATATATATTAAACACTAGTAGATAAAAGAGCCAATTTGGTGACATGTTTATCACCCTACACAAACCAAAATAAAAGAGAAAAAAAAATATTACACTTATTTTTATAAAATAACTATATACATTAATCTACCCCCTTGTAGATATATCCCACGATTCCATTCCCCCCCCCCCCCCTCTCAATAGCTTAGTTAGCTGAAAAGCTACTTCTAACAATGAAAAGAAAAGGGAAAATAAAACCGTAGAGACATAAAAATATTTTTACCCTTCTTGGGTACTTTCCTCTTCGTTATCGTTTGATTGAGATATTGTAATTTTAGCACTAGGCTTCCACATGTGAGTAATATGTCGTTGAATGTGTTTTTTATACGGTTCAAGCATATGTTTCAAGACATAGTTATTATTACGACCCACCTTTATGACCTCAAATGGACCGTCAAACTTAGGATGTAGCGCTAATGGACGTAACACATTTTTTAAGTAAACTTGATCCCCAATTTCCAATTTCCTCACCTTTTCAAAATCCTTGCCCACGTATTCTTTCGCAATACGCTCTTGATTTGCGAGCGCTGTTTTATATACTTCCTTCATGTGTGCAATGCGTTTTTGGACAAATTGTTGCGTACATAACATATCGGGTTCTTCTAGTGCTGTAAAATGATTGGCTGTTTCTCTAGCAAAAAACAACTTATCCGGTCGGTATCCTAAAGCTCTGTGAATCGAAGTATTATGCGACAAAATAAAGAATGGCAATCTTATATCCCATTCTGTTGTTGTTTTTGCCATTGCACTAATCGAAGACTTTAATTCTTTGTGAGTACATTCTATAATCCCATTTGATGTCGGTTTATAAGTAGAGCAAAAGTGAGGGTTCACTCCCAATGCTGCCATAAATTCTTTAAATAAATTTCCCCGGAAATATTTAGCGTTATCCACTATTATTTCTCGAAAGAGACCAAAAGTACTAATGTAATTTGTAAGCGCATTTAGTATCGTTTGTGTTTCCACATTACGCAGTGGTATTGCCTGTAAAAATCTTGATGCGACATCAATTATGGTTAGAATAAAGCAGTGTTTTTTCAACGTTAGTGGTAGTTTACCAACAATATCGATATGGACCACCGAACCAATTATATGATCCTTCTCCACTCTTTGTAACGGCACCTTAATCATTTTATGCTGTTTATTTTTGTTGCAAGGTATACAGGCTGCACAATAATTTTTTACATCCCTGTACATCCCAAACCAGTAAAATCTTGTCTTCACTAATTCGTATGTTTTTGGAAAACCTAAATGTGCCTTATGAGCTTCTTGAATTATTTCAAATATTAATTTATTTGGAGCTATCATCAACGGTTTATCCTTATATCGTTGTTTCAGTATTAATACTTTGTTGCCATTTAACTCAAATTTCTTAGTCTGGCGATTTGGTTTACCCTTTTCAATTTTCTGAATAATTAATTTAAGTTTTAAGTCATCCTTTTGTGCTTCTCTTATCCTTTCTTCTGAAAGATTAGAATTTACTTTAAATAATTCATTTTGAATTTCATTCAAAGTCGTTATATTATTTATATTTCTAGACACAAAATCGGCAGGATTTTCTTCCCCTGGAATAAATCCTATCTCAAAATCAAAATTTCCTAATCTCATTATCCACCTTGCAATAATATCACTCTGTTTTTCTAATTTTAAGTGCTCCGTCAAAGCTTTAGAATCAGTGAGTATAGTAAATTTTTTTCCCAAAAGAAAATTTTCAAAGTAAATACACGCATCGTGAATTGCTAGTAATTCATACTTTATACTAGGGTATTTTTTCTCAGAGTCCTTTAATTTTCGACCATAAAATTCAATCGGTACGAAATTCTCACCCTCTTTCTGAGCTAAGATTGCTGAAAGTGCGGTCCTAGATGCATCCGTAATTAAAAAAAATTCATTGTTAAAATTTGGCGGTTTTAACGTCGGATTATGCAAGATGGCTTCTTGTATAGCCAAAAATGCTTTTTCCGCCTCTTCATTCCAATTGAATTTTACCTTTTCTTTAGTCATTTGAACTAAAGGATCGACAATTTCTGAATATTTATGTATCAGTGATCTAAAGTAATTGGCCATTCCTAAAAGGGATTTAACACCCTTTTTATTTTTAGGCCTTGCTAATTTCTGAATTTTTTCGATATTCTTTTTCGAAGGTGAATATCCCTGTTCGTGCACTCTAAAACCTAAGAATTCAATTTCTTTTTTGCATATTTGCATCTTTCGTGGTTCTATTGTTAAATTGGTGTCAATCAATTTTTGTAATACCTCTGCAATCAAAGTTAACATTCTTTCCACTGAATTTGCCGCAATGAGGACATCATCGATAAAGTACGTGACTTCCTCTTTATTGAAATCGCCTAAAACTAAGTCCATTAATTCTGCGAATGTGGTTGGGCTAACCTTTAAGCCAAAATTCATTCTTACTGGTTGAAACTTCCCAAATTCGGTTATAAACGCTAACTTTTCCCTGTCTTGAGGTTGTAAATTTATTTGAAAAAATGCGCTGTGTAGATCTAAAACCGTATAATATTTTTTTCCACTAATTTTCTGTAACAATTCACGAATATCAGGTATCGGATAAGCGTACCCTTCTAATATTGCATTTAATAACCTGTAATCACAAGCCATACGATATTTTAACTCCTGATTTTCCGCCGTCTTTTTCTTTACAAATAACACCGGAAATGCGTACGAAGATTTACTTTTTTCGATAATATTTGCCTCCAATAACTTTCTTATCTCTGCTTGTGCATATTCTCGCACTGTATGCGGGATTTTATAAGGTTTAGACTGTATAGGATGATTATGCGCCAATTTGATTTGGGGAGTAACCAAGTCAGTCTGACCTAACGATTTGTAAGATTTAGAAAATGCATGTAAATGTTGCATCAAAAGTTTCTTCATCTTATCCTGTAGGTCTGTCGGAAGATGCGCAAGATCAAAATCCTCTGGAGAAATTTCTACTTCCCTCAATTTATGAACCTCTTCTATACTTAAATTATTAATCTTGTGTACACTACCATCTATAATGTTTTCCGGTATTTCCTCAGTTTCGAAATCAAAGTCTAAAACTAAATTCCCAACTTTTGTACCCTTCTGTAAAATAATTTTCTTATCCGAAATATTCTTAATTATTACATTAATAACTCTGTTCTGAGATATTTCGTGTACCGAGTTATAACATTCAATACCTAAATTATAAATATCAGGTTCAAAAAGGACCATACTGTTTTCCTCTATAAAATCAGGACATATTAAAGGAACAATTTTTTCTTGCCCTGAGGCAATATAAATTTTATTTGCTAATTTTACCCAAATCTTGCTTTTTGTACACTCCTTTTCAGTATTTACCCTTTCTACTTCTTCCGTAATTATAATATTTATATCCTGTACTGGTAATTTTTTTTTATTATGGTTGAGTGGTATTTTCACATTTTTGAATTTTAACAATTTTTTTTCTATGTCAATTACCATTTGATTTGCTTTTAAGTAATCATATCCCAGCAACATATTATAAGATGCCTTAAAATTATTTTCTGTTACGTAAAAAGTCCCGGAAGTGAAAGCATTCTGTAATTTGAATGATAATTGTATACAATGTGTAAATGGAATAGTTGTACCACTAAAAGATTGTATTCTAATTCCGTGTCCCAAATATTTAAATTTCACGTTATTTTCCTTTATTTTCCCAAATAAATCTGCTGAAATTAGAGACACTGCTCCGCCTGTGTCTAACAAGGCTGCAACATTTATTCCTTTAATATCAAAATTGATAATTGGTACATTTTCTACTTCTCTATCACTAACACTTGCTATAACCTTCGTATTATGGGATCTGAGGATAGATTCCTTTTCCCCATTTCTAGTATCCCCAGACCCCCCTATATGTTTCCCGAACGTTGCTTATTTCCCGTTATCTTCCGCCCCTCTGTTTTATTTGTTGTATTATTATCTCGATTCGCATTTCTATAATTTCCCTGTGAATTTATTTGCCCTTGATTTTGTGGGTGATATTCCTGACCATTCGGATAATTCCGGCCGTAATTATAATTAGGATGCATATTTCCTCCACTATAATTACCATAACCTGAAGACTGAACGTGAGGACCATAATTATACTGATAATTTTGACCCATAGGCAATGGAGGAGGAAACGGTGGTGGGGGGAAACTCCAATTCCCCACACTTCCGTACCCTTGAAAATTAACAGACTCATTATTAGGGCTTGCAAATCCCTGCATATTTTGTGCATGCGTTGGGAAATTCGATGGAATATCATTATTCCGATACTGTCTTTTATTATTTACATTATACCGGCATTCGTCAGTTTCATGGTTTCGTAAATTACATATATTACAATACTTTGTGTTTCGCGAATTGCTTTGCCATTTTTCAGTAGATTTATTTTTTAATTTTTCCAATTCCGCTCTCAACTGTCTTAACTCCTTTTCTTGTTTTTCATTTTGTCTTAATAATGACTCGCAAAATTCCGTTGTACTCGTACCTATCGCATTTAATTCCTCAAACTTAACTGACGCAAACGCCTCTTCCACTGTTAAAGCAATTTCAGTTGCTTCCTTATATTTATCGATAGCTCTTTTCCTTATTTCCAAAGCAATATCTGGTTTAATCGATTCTAAAAATCGATGTAATTTCATTAAATCAAATAATTTTCGCGCATCTGCCTTATTAGAAAGACCCGAAATGTCAAAGAATTTTGCTGCTACCAAATTAAAGCGTACAATATAATCAGACATACTTTCCGTTGGTTTTTGTTGAATTTTTGAAAAATCATTATGTGATTCAGCAAAAGTTTTTTTTGTATCAAACGTCTGCAACACTTTTTCTTTGAATTTCATATAGTCGGTTTCCGAATTCAACTCTACATCCGTTTGTAACCTTTCCCGTGCCGTTCCGACAAATTTTGAACGTAAAATTATTAATTTAACCTCATTAGAAAAATTTGTCTCGGCCGCAGCTCGCTCAAACTCCTGAATAAAATAATTTATATTAGCTTCTTTTTTTCCATCATATGGTACGATCACATTCAATAAATTATCGGTATTTGCCTTCTCTTTAGCCATGTTTTTTGTATTTGTTGAATCCTTCAACTTACTTTCTGCAAGCCTTGTACGAGTTTCAATAATGAAATTATTAAATTCGGAACTCTTACGCCTTTTATTTCTGGGTTTATTTCCCATGCGCTACCATTATCTTAAATAAATTGAGTGTAGGATTGCCCAATTTAAAAATAATTGTTAATAATATGAAATATCATAGAAAACAAATATAAAATGTAAGTAATTAGAAATACAGAATTGAAAACCAAAAAAAAAAAGACTCAGGAAAAAAGAGAAATAATCCACATAACTGTTTTAATTTTCCCCCCCAAAAAAAATATTTCTTCTAAGAAATACAAAAGAAAAATTATCTTAATATATATATAAAATTGTTCAATCACTTGGACACACTCACCTACACCTATCTGTATATAAATAACAAATTTTAATTTTTTTTTTTTTTATTAATTAATTATATTATTATTATTATTATTGTTGTATATTGTACTTAAAAAAAAAAAAATTCATATCAAAAACGCTTTTTTTTTTTTTTTTTCAGTTACTTTGAAAAATCGAGGAAAAATATTATTAATATATACATATATATATATATATATATTTTTTTTTTTTTAATTTACATATATAGATATTTCATCCTTTCATCATAATAGTATCCCTCTACTATTATTTCTTATTTCATATATATAATGCACAATTACCAATCAGAAATACTATTATTACAATTCCACTCAGTATTTAACATTATTCTACTTGAGTTAAATAAAGATACCACATACATAATAATCAATACTCTTTAACACTTTTTATCATTTGTCATGACTGAACCCTGTTATAAAACTGTGCCAATCTTTGTTGTGCTCACAGGAGAACTTTGTCATTAAAATCACACCAGATATATATATAAAATGAAAAAAAACAACCCTACCTGCATATTAATTTAGACCTAACCTCCGTTAAAATTAGCATTCTTAAAGTATATAAAAAGATATAAATTGATTAAATAATAAAGAAATATATATTGTTAATTTAATTAAGTCACCCAAAATATAATTAATAACCATACGTTCTCAAAGAAAGAGGTCACGGCTCCACTTATACTCCAGGGGGGCTTATGCTGGCAAGATCTGCACACATTTAACATAGGTGTTGGGTGCACCTATACCCCGGGTTCATTTAATAATAAAAACCCAAATAATGATATCTTGTAAGGGCCCATAATTTTAACAGGTCTTGGTGATCGCATTGGCCTAGTCGGGTAATAGACAACTCCGAAAATATAAAGTTAATGAGGTTGTCATTAAAAGAGAATAAAAAAACATCTGGGCATTGCGTTGTGTAAGTTTTAGACGAATACCCCACCTATGGCCTAATTGATTAGCTAAACGAGGAAAAAAAATAAAAAATAAATAAAACCTAAAATATATTAAAGTTAAAGATCTCCATACTTAGCTAGCCAACCTCACAAGATATCCCTAGCCACTAATTATCCCCATACTGCAAAATCAGTAGCATTTTACGAAATAAACAAACATGTTTGACTACTGAAAAGGAAAGAAAAAAAAAATAATTTAAGAATTAAAAAACAGTTTCCATAAATGACAACTAGAGGTTCTACTAAGTATAATTCATTTATTGAATATAATTATAGGAATAAAACATTTACAAAAAGTGAATCAGAAAATATTACCATTAATTGCAAGTTAATAAAAGGAATATTTAAAAAAAAATTGACAAAGTTCCCTGGGCAGCGTACTAACTAAATTACACATCAATAGTAGGTATGTATATACATATTAAAGAACATTATATATATCGAAATAAGTGTACCTGGAACTCCACTGACCATCTGAACATCCCAGTTTCTGGGCCTGGAGATTATCCATACACAAAAACATAAAAATCTCGTCACACAAAAAAATTGGGAGCTCGCTTCTCTGCATCTGACTTAATTTCTGAGATTTTTTTTTACAAGGAAAATTCTCTGGGAGCTCTAAAATTTGCATACGCGACCTGACTGGTGGAAGGAAATTATCATGCACCACATAATTCCATGCACCAGCCAATCGCCTCTCCTCGTAACACTCCTACGTGCAGTCAGGAGATTCGAAGGCCCCCCCTTAGATTTCGGGGCCCATCAGCCCTCGTACCTCCCACGAGACAGGCTGGGCCCCACACCACGCAATTACATAGCCATAAAACATTGGTGTCATAAAAGAGCTACCTTTCTTTGTGCACCCTGTCCGAGTACTGCTTTTATGACTTTTTAGTACCAACGGTCATAAATCCATACGATGTACCCTTCAATTAAAACTTCCTCTTAGCCATTCGTTTGCCTGGGAAAACTTAATCCATTGTTATTCATCAGCACCGATACATACTACTGCCCTTGTAGGAACCTAGCTGATACAATCATACTGTAAATTTAAAGGCACTTGCATTCAAAATATTCAAATAATAACAATAATAATACTAAAAAGATATATATATACAATAAAACATCAGAATATCTATATACAATTAGTCCTTTACTCTTGAAAGATCCTAAAATGTTGGAATCTCACCAACACATTCTCTAACCTCAAACCATCATTCTTTTATGTAAACAGAATTCTTGTCCAGCTACGAGACTATTTTCCACAGACGATAATTTTATTTTAAAAAAAATATTATTTAACCAATTTATAATCGACTCAGAATTTCTTAGGCAGACGATTTTTGCAGATGATTAATTTTAAGATAAAAAGAAAATAAATGAATTTATTGGTATGCACACTATCAAAGTTTGACGGAGGGAAAATAAATAAATAGATAAAATAAAATAATGATATTTTTTGAAAGGTATGGTTTTGGAATAAATTTAATAGGACTTTCTTAAAAAGGGTTGATAAAAACATAGAAGAAATGAGTTTTATTTGGAATATTAAGAAATAAAGTTTAATTAAGAATATTTTTAATTTAGAGCCATCTTTTTAAATTTACGCATACTGGAATAATGTTCTTTAAGGCAAATTAAGAATTTATATCGTCTGCATAAAGATTAACAGATTAGATCTAGAAACAAGATTTTAATTTAATAAGTTCAAGTATGTACGGAATATTATTACAAGGAAATTAATATTGTATAAAGGTTAGTTTTGGCGAAAAAAAAAAATAAAATTTGTAATATGCATTTCCATGATGGGTAAGTATTACGGTGGTCCCCAACGACTAGTTTTTTCTCTCGTTAAAAAAAATATTTTTTCATACTTTATCGCCAAAATGAATGTCCGCTATTCAGAATGTCCGTTATTCGGAGGTTAAACATACAAAAATTTAGATTTTTGGAGTGGGGATTGGAAAATTGTCCGTTAAATAGAGGTGTTCGCTATTCGGGAGTGTCCGTTTTGGAGGCTTTACTGTTTTACAATTTTGCCCTTTTGCAAAACCGTCAGAGGGTTAAGACAGTTCTAAAAAAATATTTTTCCCCGCTCAAGACTGCAAAACTTTTTGGCGCATTTAGGGATTTATTTTCAGACGTAAGAGCATAATATTTGCAGTGCATTTGAAGTTATCTATAATCGAACAGTTCTTTCACTTTTCGATACATGAATTACATTTTAATTTATCAGAGATTGTTCTCTCTTGACTGCCGTTTTCCTTTACCCGTGCGCATATCAAGTAAATTCGCTCGAGTTGAAAACCATACGGAAGTTTCAGGCCTTGTGATTAGATTGGTATGATTTGTCTCGATACTATTATTATTGGAAACAAGACTTTTGAAATTATTGTTCAGTAATATTTCTCTCTCTCTCTCTCTCTCTCTCTCTCTTTTTAAACATTTGTCTTTTAACGAAATTAAACTTCCGACTTTAAATTTTAAAGAAATTGAGCTTTTTTTCGCCATGTTTAATTATAGTTAGATATCGACCGAAAATTTAGTTTAGCTTCTGTTTTCGGCCTAAAATTTGAGTCTCTCCAAAAATTCGTTTTCGGCACATCAGAGAGCCAATTTGAACCACGCGTATAATTAATTAATAATTATGTATATTTAATGAACATGCATAATTAATTATGCGTGTGGCTAAAATTTATTTAAACATGCATTAATAAAAAAATATTTTTTGGAAATTTGCCGAAAAGAGGAAGATTACCTAAATTTGTTTTTGACTTTAAAAACTGTTTTGGTTGATTCTTAATTTTAGTAACAATTGTAAAAACTCGGAAGGATTACAAGAGGGTGAAAAATTTTTGGAAATTGACTAATACAAATTAGAATTCAAGAATATTAAAGTTTTGTGGAATGTGGACAAAGATTTGCTTGTTCGTAAATATAATATTAGTTGAAAGAATATTTAAAGCAAAATGTATAATTCCATTTTTGATGAAAATGATTTTACTTACGGAGAAATTTTTGTTTTCATAGCAACAAAATTCAACCGATAGTGCTCAATTGTACTTAATTTTGAGATTGAAACAAATTTAATTAATATAATTTTCGTTTTAATTCATTAAATTTCATTGTTAACTTTCATTATAAATATATATATGACAAAACTAAAATTATAACAATTATTATTATTATTATTATTATTATTATTATTATTATTATTATTATTATTATTATTATTATTATTTTAAATAAACATATATATTCACATGAGAAGAACGTTTTGTAATTTTTTCAGAATTTTCTGAGTATGACCATATAGAGACCTTCCTTGTTAGCAAGAAAATTCTATCAAGAACACTCGTAGATTTAGCAGTCATGTGGTACCTAAGGCTCCTATATACTCGGGCTGAATCACGCCTCCATTTAGTTTCCAAAATGGTTGCCTGATTTGGCGTCTTATCGCGTAGATGGCGAGGCGAGTAATTTTAGTTTCTCAATCTCTCTCACGGGAAAATATAAGGCATTTAAAATTGGATAAAATAATAACGTGTAGTTATGCTTTTGTATAATGCTATATTAGAATTAAAAAATTATTTTCATCAATTTATTTTTATTGATATGTTTTACATGCTTATTTAAGAAAGAAAATATAAATGGAACTAATTCTAAATTTGATTTAATGTGAGTATAAATATATATTCGCATACATTAGACTGATTTTATTCTTTTTTTTTATTTTCACAGTGAAATTATGATTAATATTTTTTTGATAAAAAAGCTTCAAATGCTAATATTCTTTGCTATAAGTTAGTAAATTAAAGACACAGTTTTAACGAATTAGTCGTACGTAAAATAATTTCTAATTAAAAATTTAAAAAATGAAATAATTTAAAAAGGAAGAATGAAATCCTTCCATGTTTCCGGTTTCTTTTAATTTCATCTTAACTCGCCCCCCTTCCCCCTTAATCCCTAAAAGATTCAATCAAATACTTAAGATTTGTAAAACTTTTTTTATTTACTATTTTGCCCTTTTATTACTTTATTGCAACAACAAATAATCAATTATTTAAATCTCCCCTTCCGAAATTACCGATTTGCCCCCCCCCCCCCGCCCCGAAACAAAGCACTCAAAATGTAAAATAATTAAACAATACTGTTTCATTTTTTTTCTGTTCTATTTGGAATTTTATAGTAATTGTAGATAAATAATATATTGTTAAATGAAATGCCCCTCCTTTACGCCAAATAAATAAATAAATAAAATAATACTAATAATAAAACATGACACCTTCTCCATTTTTAGCTTAAAAATTATAAATCTTTTATATTTATAATTTTTTCTAATGCTTTTGATATTTTTCTAAACAATAAATTTATAATCATAAAATCCCACCACTCTGAATTTTCGGTTTTTTCCTTTTTAACTCTCTCCCCCCCCACACCCGCCTTTTCCTCCGCAAAAATATAATATCTTTTTCACTTTCGATTAAAAATATCTCTATTCTTTATTATTAATTATTTAAATCTCCACCTTTTGAAACTACCGCTTAATTACCCCTTCCCCCAAACTGAGAATTCAAAATATAAACAATTAAATAATACTTTTTCATTTTTATTTTTCTATTCTATTTGGAATTATATTGTAATTGTTGATAAACAATAAATTGTTAAGTCAAACACCCCAACCCCACGCTAAAAGAATAAATAAATAAATAAAAATAATAAATAAATAATAATAAATAAATAAATAATAAAATATGCCACATCCCTCATTTTTATCTTACAAAATTTAAAATCTTTAAAACTCATGATTTTTTCTAATATTTTTGTTATTTTTTTAACAATAAATTTATAATTATAAAATCCAACCTCCCTCTGAACTTTTGGCTTTTTCTTTAACTATGTCTCCCTCCCCCCTCCTTTTCTTACGCCGCAAAATATAATATCTTTTTCAATTTCGATTTAAAATATATCTATTCTTTACTTCTTAAATATTAAATGAATCTAACCATTTAAATCAATACCTCACACTCTAAAAAAATAAATAAAAATAAAAATAAATAAATGAATAAGGCGAAAGTTGCATAAATGAGAGAACGGGGAATTCTTGTCTTTTCTTTTCTTTTCTCACCCGTCTGGTATAAAACACGACATCAGCTTCGAAAAACCGGTTTGTTGTATACAAGCGATTAGGTTGGCGCGATATTTGGCGAAGTTCTCCAATCCAGATCTATTCTTTTAAGTATTTATACACAAATTACTCCCCTTTTTTTCATTTATATGGAAGTTGAATACTCTAAACCCATTCCTGAACAGGTCAGAATAATTTTCTGCTAAACAATCGTCCATTTTTAACGATTTTGTAGCCTTAAAGTCATTCAAACGTTTCTCGCCCCATAGGAATCAATGGGAAACAAACGGTAACTGGGAAACAAGATGCTTGACGATTCAGCCTGAGTTACAGGAGCCCTAGTGGTACCTGGTCGTAAAGCAACAAATAAATATTCTTTCATATGTTCCCTCTTAAATTAAACAGACGCGTTCAATAGCTTTAACCACATTTATTTATATTCCACATAACAGAAAAACAATTCCATTTACAGCGTAAGATGCATGAAAAAATTTGTAGAACAGTTCCAGGTTGTGCCACTCCTATCTGGATTCAGCCGTTGCTAGACGCCACGTTAGGCTTAATTGAAAACAGATGCTAAAATGATGCTTTTAAAATTTCTTCCACTTGAAATAATGTTTTTTCAGCATATTTTCATATAAAACATGTATATCAAACCTAATTATAATACATAAAGATAAAAGTGGAAGTGGAAAAGTTTTTTATTATCTGAGTACGATCGTATTTTATTTATCACTCTAGCACCGTCTCTCACAACTTTAGTGCTGCCATCTATGAACTATTTTAGAAACCTTTTTGGGATATATTATAAAAAATAAATTTAATTTTAGATGAATTTAAATTTAGTTTTATTATTACTTATCCATCATACGTAGTATAGGGTAAATCTTGCAATCGTTTTGAAAATCGAAAAATTTTTTTTGACGGATTTACACGTTTTATATAGTGGAGATTCCGAAAAGCATATTTTTAGAAAAAAAAAAAATTGCAGTCCGTCTGTCTGTCTGTCTGTCTGTCAGTCTGTCTGTCTGTAAACGCTCTATCTCCCGAACGAATTGATATAGAGACTTAGTTAGTATGTAAGAATGGGACGAACCCTATTTAATGTCAGCAACCTCGATTATCCGGAACTATTTTTTTCGTACTCTCGAAAAATTCGTTTTGATGAAAGGTACATAAAAATTTTCGAATTTTTTTGTTCTAAGGAATGGACGTAAAAGGCAATAAAATAACACACATTTTTCATATAGAACGAAGTCGATCGGATTATTAGTTGCCGAGATATTTGTAATTCTGTTTTCCACATTCTTCGATTTTTCATGACCCTGTATTTCATTCAAATTTCAATTCAGAGATATATTTTAATTGGAAATGAGACGCTTAATCCGATGCAGTTAATTGTTAGTTAATAGAGTTATTATTTTTGGAGTTATAAGGATGTTTCTTTTACGCAGTTCGGTACTACTTGAGTAGTTTGGCGTTTTATATAATTTGTCGAAATCGGTAATCAGCAGTTCTTTAATAGAGCATTACTATGTATATTAACAATATTTAAATTTTGTTTATGAATTTCAATGCATTGTATAAATAGTTTTCACACGTTTTATTTTCATATACATATTCATGATGGGTAAGTATGGCGGTGGCCCCCAACGACTAGTTATTATTTTTTAAATGCTAGCATTTATCTGGTTAATTTTTTTTAATTTTGTTTTCTATTTAAATAAATAAGCTCTTTCTTTTTCTTCAAGTTGTTATGGATATATAAGATATCATCATGACTGCATTAGTGTAACTGAAAATTAATTTTTCAAATGGTCTTAAATTAAAACTATATCTGCTTTGATGCAATGCATGCAAATAAATCAAAATTACTCTTAAATTAAAATTTGGTGATTTTTATTTAGTTTATGATATTACATATTCCTTACATTTAAATGGCATTTCATAAAAAATACAAATTTCGTTTAGTAGATTATGAAAACCAAACTGGTAGATTTAATTTAAAATTTTACAAAAGAAACATTAATAATAATTTTAGTTTTCATAACTTACGGATTGAATTTTTAAAGTTTCAAGATGAAGTTTTTAAAAATTGATTTTGATTTAAATCAATGAATCCTACTATAGAAAATAGCAGTATTTTCTATTAGAAACTACTATTAAAAAAAAAAAAGTTGTTTTGTGTATATTTATTGCGTACAGATGGCACCAAATCTAAATTTAAAAAGAAAACTCAAAACTTCATAATCGATGCCTAAAAACATCGGAAAAAGAATCTATCATACACCCATGACTAAAATCGCTGCCGAATCATAATAAAGAATTTATTTTAAAATTTTAATAAAAAGAATATTGCCCAGTTAAACTGATGGCATTGAGCTCACAGGCTACGCATACTAATTGTACATTACAGCCTTGTATTTTCGTTAATTCCGTTCGAAAAAAAAAAAAAAAAAAAATTAAGAAGGGGAAACAGTTCTCCCCTTTCTCCTTTTTTATACTTAATCCTTGAACTTCCTAAACTATCAAGTACATACTTTATCATATTAAAAAATCTATATCCAAAATTCAGAGCAAATCGGATAATTCTTAATAAAAACCCATTTAGCATTTATATAATTTAAGAGGAGTTATTCCCTTCTTTTATACTTAACCATTAAACTTCCAAAACTATTCAGAGATTTGAACGAAATCTGACAATTCTGATTGAAAAATCCATTTATGCAAGTTAAGGGGAGGGGCATTAGAACCCCCGTTACCCCTGTTTATACTTATTCAATGAACACCTAATAACAGCCACGGACTCGCCTCATCAGAATGATCCTATATCTAAATTTTGAACGAAAACTTAATTCTGCATGAAAAACCCGTTTATATTAATTAACGGGGGGGGGGCATGAGCCCCCCGTTCCCCCTGTTTATACTTATTCAATGAACATATAATAACAGACACAGAATCGCCTCATCAGAATGATCCTATATCTAAATTTTGGACAAAAACTGTTAGTTCTGCATGAAAAACCCGATTATATCAATTAAGGGGAGGGGCATGAGCCCCCCGTTCCCCCTGTTTATACTTATTCAATGAACACATAATAACAGCCACGGTATCGCCTCATCCGAATGATCCTATATCTAAATTTTGAACGAAAACTTAATTCTGCATGAAAATCCCGTTTATATCAATTAAGGGGGGGGGGCATGAGGCCCCCGTTCCCCTTGTTTATACTTATTCAATGAACACATAATATCAGTCACGGAATCGCCTCATCAGAATGATCCTATATCTAAATTTCGGACAAAAACTTAATTCTGCATGACAAACCCATTTATATCCATTAAGGGGAGGGGCATGAGCCCCCCGTTCCCCCTCTTATACATATCGAATGAACTCCAAAAACTAATCAGGGAAGCGCCTTATCAGGATATACCTATATACAAAATTTCAAGTGGATCCGATATTTTTATCATGAGTTATCGCGTTACGCACACACATACAGAACGGACGGGCACATAAGCTCTCAGGCTATAATAGCCTGTGAGCTAAAAACTTCAATGTTTAATTTAAATGTTTTGTGAAATCTTCAGAAATTGAGTTCTATTTTGCCAATTATTATTATTGTAATAAATACTGTTCTTTGTTTTGAAATTAAAATTTGTTCAAAAACTAAATATAAACAAAAACTAGAATATTGCCCAGTTAAACTGATGGCATTGAGCTCACAGGCTACGCATACTAATTGTACATTACAACCTTATATTTTCAAGAGTTAATTCTGTTCGAAAAACAAATTAAGTAGGGGAACAGCTCTCCCCTTTCTCCTTTTTTATACCTAATCATTGAACCTCCTAAACTATCAAGGACAAGCTTTATCATAAAAAAAATCTATATCCAAAATTCAGAGCAAATCGGATAATTCTTAATAAAAACCCATTTAGCATTTATATAATTTAAGAGGAGTTATTCCCCTCTTTTATACTTAACCATTGAACTTCCAAAACTATTCAGAGATTTGAACGAAATCTGACAATTCTGCTTGAAAAATCCATTTATACAAGTTAAAGGGAGGGGCATTAGAACCCCCGTTCCCCCTGTTTATACTTATTTAATGAACACCTAATAACAGTCATGGAATCGCCTCATCAGAATGATCCTATATCTAAATTTTGAACAAAGACTGTTAATTCTACATGAAAATCCCGTTTATATCAATTAAGGGGAGGGGCATGACCCCCCCGTTCCCCCTGTTTATACTTATTCAATGAACATCTAATAACAGTCACGGAATCGCCTCATCAGAATGATCCTACATCTAAATTTTGAACGAAAACTGTTAATTCTGCATGAAAATCCATTCATATCAATTAAGGGGAGGGGCATGAGCCCCCCGTTCCCCCTCTTATACATATCGAATGAACTACAAAAACTAATCAGGGAAGCGCCTTATCAGGATATACCTATATACAAAATTTCAAGTGGATCCAATATTTTTATCATGAGTTATCGCGTTACGCACGAACATACGAACATACATACAGAACGGACGGGCACATAAGCTCTCAGGCTATGATAGCCTGTGAGCTAAAAAAATCATTTGTATTTGTAGAAATTTATTGCTATTTTTAAAATGTGCTTTTTTACAATACAAACTCTTCAAAAATAAAATCTGCATTCTGTTTGTTTGTATGACGTATTAAAAAGATGAAATGCAAATGAAAATTCCGTCATTTTTGACGGGGTTATATACTAGTTTTAAATAAAAGATGTTATTATCATAGAGCTTCACCAGATAAATTCTTCTCACCAGCAGACAGGAGTTTTATTAGTACAGGAAAAAACGTAGGAATAAAATTCATAAGTCTATGTAACAAGGTTTTATTAGACTCTTCGCTAGAATACTCTGCGCTATAATAGATTTTATGGCTAAGTTCTAAGTTGCCAATTATTTAGAAATAGTGATTTTAACCAGTGTGAAATTTTACTCCACGAAAAAGAAAAAGAATTCCCTCAGACCGTCGGAAGATTATATGATACAATTCGATTTCTAGCGTTGATTAGAAGGGAATTGTGGGTAATCAAATGATTTTTTAGCACGTAAATACAAAATACATTATGCAACAGGTAAAAGAAAAAATTTAAGTAATAAGATTTTAGTAAGATTTTTTTTTTTTAGAATAAAGTAAAATAAAGAAAGCGTTGATTAAAGGTATGGGATTAAAATAAATGTGTTAAGATACCATAAAATTAAGATATAGGGTATTATCCCCAGTAATTGATACATTAAGAATTTGTCTTTAAACTTACTTCAATTTTCATTACCAAAAAATAAATATTTATTTGGAAATATTTTTAAATCAAAGAATGCCTATCTGTGCATCTATTTTGCCCACTAAAAGCAAAAATTTTTGAAAAAGTATTTTTATAAAAATATATTTATAAAAAGTTGTTGTAGTCACCAGTAATTGGCACCTAGAGCACCAATGTTTGACACCTTGTGATCCAGTAATTGGCACATGTTTATATATATACATATATATAGAAAATTCTTAGCTTTTAAATAATTTGTTTTATTCCAATAATATTTCTCTTAATCAATAAAATATAGATGGCATTATTAGTGTATAATTAAATTAATATATTGATCATATAGATGGCAGCACTAAAACACTATTTTGTGTGTGTTTGTACTTGAAGTTGAAGTAGCATATTTTTTAGTTAAATAATTAATACAGTAATATTAATAATTGTTAAAAAATATAATACCTCTAACAGTAGCAATTATTATTTTTTCTAAATGTATAATGAATATTTATGGTATAATATATGATCTGCTAAATTTTTTAATATAATTATTGTTACAATTTTAATTTTATTATCTATATAACTTATAACTGTGACTATAACTTTACCTGTTACAGAGTCACATGTAATTTATATCTAATTTAACTCTTAACTGAGTTTCACTTGATCTACACATCAAGCTAGATATAAGTATGGTAAATAGTGTTACGAATTTTGTAAATAGTTAGTGTTTGTACTGTAAAAAAATGTAAATAATCTTATTAAGTTCCATTCCTTTACTAATATTAGTTTTTGTTACATTGTCTCTGTTATCAAGCAAACTTGTCCATTATTTTCAGTGTATGTCTACGGCAGATTGGCGAAATAATAAAGATATCGCCAAATTGGCGTCACTTTTGGCGACTAATTTTGGTCGCCAAATTTGGCGATATATCGCCAAGTTGGCGACAAACTTGGCGATTGTTGGCGATGGTAACCCCCCTTAGATATACTGATACATTGTTTGTTGTTCCGTGGATTTTTCGAGATGGTTCTAGAAATTTCTCGTACATGCTGCGAGCCTATATAAGAAGATAAGCGATGCGAGCTATTATTATTATTTACCAGTCAGTCATTGAGTGAACAAGGCATTTGTTAAGCAAGTTTGCTTGAGCTTTATTTACATTGTTTTGAATGTTATTAAGTGTTGAGACGTTGTATAAAGAGTCTCTGGGATCTAAAGCTGTACTTGTACAATAGATTTGAACAGTTATTTTTGAATATTTAGTAATATTTGTGAGTTTTGAAGACTCTGTTGTTCTGAAGATCTGTAAATAAATTATTTTCTACTTTTCTAACAAGCAAGAGTTTGAAGTTGTCTAACCATAAGATCAAAAGAACCCCATATACGCTGCAACATTTGGTGTCAGAAGTGGGATCTTATGGCGAAAACGAGAGCAACGGAAGAGCAACTGAATGAGTTGTTGAAAGCTATTAATGGATTATCAAATAAAATGGATAAAGGCCAAGAGGAGTTGGCGGAAAAGATGAATAAAGGCCAAGAAGAGTTGGCGGAAAAAATGAATAAAAACGAAGAAAGAATGGAACAGTTGACAAATAAAATTGACAAATGCCAAGAAGATGTGACTGAAAAGATTAATAAAGGCCAAGAAGAGTTGGCGGAAAAAATGAATAAAAACGAAGAAAGAATGAAAGAGTTGACTGAAGAATTGAAGAAAGAAGTTAATAAAAGTCAAGAAGAAATGAAGAAAACTTTAGAAGAAAAGTTCTCGTCGGTAGATAGAAGAATAGATTCGGTAGAAGAGAAAATAGAGAATGAAATTAGTAAAGTAGAAGAGAAAATTCAGAATGAAGTTAGTAATATTGAAGAGAAAATAGTTGAAGTAGATGAAAAGCTAAATAAAAAAGTACAAGATCTTGAGAAGAAGCTTTCAGCGTCCAGTGGTAATTATGAAGAATTTAGGAATCTGTCTGCTTCTCCCGTGCACATCAAGCTGTCGACATACGACGGAAAGAGTTCCTGGCAAGTCTACAAGACCCAATTCACCATTGTAGCCGAAGCGAACAAATGGAGTGACGAGGTGAAAGCTTGTCAACTGGCAGCATCTTTAAGAGGAGAAGCCGCCGACGTGCTGCAAACATTGCCCGATATGACGCAACTCAATTTTGAGACTCTAAGTTGTGCACTTGAAATGAGATTCGGCGAAAAATTCTTCAAGGATTATACGAGAATACAAATGAAGAGCCGCCATCAAAAATCGAGTGAAACCCTTCAAGAGTTTGCCTCGGAAATTGAACGGCTTGCAAATTTAGCATTCATTGACTGTCCAACAAATGTACGGGAAATGCTCTCACTGCAATATTTTGTAGACGGAATAAAAGATCCAGAAGTACAGAGAGCGGTACGAATGGCAGATGTACAGGATTTAAAGGCTGCATTACTATATGCCTTAAAGTTGGAAGCAGCTACACAAGCCAGCCGAAGAGATAGTCATTCAGTCCGAGGGGCAACGGTGAACAAAAGCTCAGACACTGAGAACGACGTCTTAAAAGAAATTAGGAAAATAAATCAAGAACTTGAAGCTTTAAAATACGGAAGAACAAGTTCAAGAAGACAGAATCTCACTTGCTGGGGATGCGGTGATACAGGACATCTCCGAAGAAATTGCCCCAAAATCCACGAACGTGAGATAAATTCAAACAGTCAGCAGGGAAACTAAATTTTGGCCATCGCGCGGGGCGGAGGTTGCCAGAGAATGAAAAGCCCCACATGAAGATCCTCCAGATATCAAAAATGAGTGGCGGTGATAATGAATTATATGTGATAGGCTTTATTAACGGAATTCAGTGCCGTCTGATTGTCGATACAGGAGCCAATGTGACAATAATAAGAGAAGATTTGGCTCGAAAATTGAAATGTAAACTCATCTGGACTCCACCATGCGTTACCCTGCAAACTGTGACGGGCGACAAGATTGGCATATATGGAAAGGCCAATTTAACCATACACTTTGGAGGAACGAAATATTACCATACGGCATATGTGGCTGACATAACAGATCCTTGCTTAATCGGGCTAGATTTTCTGAAGAAGTTTGGCTTCAAGCTTGATTTCAAAAATAACAAAATGCTCTCAAAATTTGAAGAAATAAGTCTTTTTGGATTAAATAATGAAATTGAATGTAAACAAACAGTAATAGCCAAAGAAGACATCAATCTAGATCCAAGAACAGAATTTTTAGTTCCAGCTGTAATTAAAAATGAAACTAATTATCGATTTGGCCATATAGATTATCCCGAAGACAATAGTAAACAAGCAGGAGTATTGGTGGCTTCATCTGTGGTGGACCTCTAGAAGAAGACCATTCTAGTCAGAATTGCTAACATCAGTGATAAGACGAGGACTATCAAGAAGGGAGAGGTGATAGCGTCATGTGTTCCTGTGACGTGCATAAGTCAAAATTCCAGTCACTCTGAGAAATCTTCAGATAATTTAGTCAAGGATTTGTTACAAAATACGGACTTAGATCCAAACCAGAGAGATGCTGCTGAAAGTTTAATTAGAGAATTCCAAAGTTTATTTTCCCAAACATCTGAAGACTTTGGACGAACTAAAATGGCACAACACCGAATTGACACGGGAGATCACTCTCCTATTAAACAGCACCCTAGACGATTACCTTTTGCCAAGCAAGAAGAGGTGCAGAATTTAATTAAAGATATGGAAGAAAATGACGTCATCGAACCATCGACAAGTCCATGGGTGTCTCCCATTGTATTAGTAAGAAAGAAGGATGGTTCAACAAGATTTTGTGTAGACTACCGCCGACTGAATGACGTCACTAAAAAGGATAGTTACCCTCTACCAAGGATCGACGACACTCTCGACACACTTGCGGGGAACACTTGGTTCTCGACTCTGGATCTGAAGAGTGGTTACTGGCAGGTAGAGATCCATCCCGACGACCGCGAGAAGACTGCCTTCACAACGGGACAAGGATTATGGCAATTCAAGGTAATGCCTTTTGGTCTATGTAACGCACCTGCAACTTTCGAACGGCTTATGGAAACGGTTCTCCGGGGGCTGTCATATGAAGCATGTCTTGTTTATTTAGATGATATCATAATCATAGGAAAATCTTTTGATGTACATCTGAACAACCTCAGGCGGGTGCTACAAAAATTAAAGGAAGCTGATTTGAAGTTAAGCCCTTCGAAGTGCAGTTTGTTTCGAAATGAAGTCGCCTACCTTGGACACATCATTTCAGCGGAAGGAGGACTGATCCGGATCTTCTCCGGACCGGACCGGAGGCCGATATCTTCTCCGGACTGATCCGGAGAAGATATCGGCCGTGAAAAATTGGAATCGTCCAGCAGATGTTCACCAGTTTCGAAGTTTTCTAGGATTATGCACCTATTACAGGAAATTCGTCAAAGGCTTCTCGATGATTGCAAGACCACTTCATAAATTAACAGAAGCCAATCAAAAATTTATGTGGACACAGGAATGTGACGCTGCTTTCGAAAAGCTTAAGGAGGCCTTAACATCCGCTCCAATTCTGTCATATCCTCAAATCGATAAACAGTTTATACTTGATACGGATGCAAGTAACGAAAGCATTGGCGCTGTACTGTCCCAGGAAATCGACGGCCAGTGAGCTGATTCTGGCCTAAGCGGAATATAACTACACGGAATCAGTCGCTCCCGTAATCCATACCGATTTTTAATCCGTCGCGATTCTGGCCTGAGAGCGGAATTTCAAGCAACCTTTAACCCCTCCCTTTCAAGGTGAACCAGTTTCGACCAAGGGCACACGTAGTTTGTTTATTTACAGGGGATCTAAACACGTATGTTTGCAAGTAGCAAGCCCTTTAAAAAAAGACCGCAGTATTATTAAATACCTGTAAGGGAATGATATAATACCGTTATAAACAGTATAAAAAGTTTTAACAGGTGGGATGAGTTATAAGTATTTTTCGAAGTTTTAAGATACAATTATAAAATTTAATTGTTAGAGAAAAAACTAAAAGATATTAAAAATAAAACATCTTTCAATAACAATTTTAGATTAGCTCAATTTTTAATATTCTAAAAAATATATTTTAATGATTTTTTTTTCTCTTTTTCCAATATAAGCTTCAACATACAAAATATATGTCAGCGAAAAAATTGAAAACTTATTACACTCATTTACAATTATAAAATTTTTATTAATATTAAAATTAAAATCAAGGAATTATTTAATTAAAAACTACTTGTAATTATTCTTTTGAACTTATGCAGTGGATTTTAATCTTCTCAAATATAAATTTAAAATAATAATAATAATGTGAGTATACTTTATTAAAATAACAATTTTAATTCGAACTTTTTTTTTTTTCAAGTTTTATAATACAAGCTATAATAGTCCAATAATTGAAAAAGTATGCATCATCATATGTTGTACTTATAATTACAAAATTCTTATTGTTATTTAATCCTTTATCTACCGATATTATTTAAACAAAAACTATTTGTAACTATACTTTTCGATTTTAATAAATTTTAATTTTCTCAATAATATATTTTAGCATTTTTTTTTTCTTTTTTTAAATATAAGTTGTGCCAGTCAAATAATAATGGTTTTTCTATATTTAGAGTAAAATCAAGGTATTATTTAAAGAAAAACTATTTATAAGCACTCTTTTGATTTAGTGCAATCAGTTATAATCTTCTCAAAAATATATTTTAGCTGAAAGTTTTTTTTTTTTTTTTTTTTTTTTTTTTTTTTTTTTTTTAAATACAAGCTTTAAAATATAATTTATAAAATACGAGCTATATCAATCAAATATAATTGGAAAATTAGACTTGTTATAATTATTTTACATTTACAATTATATATTTTTTTTTACTGTTTCGATAAAAATAAAGGAATTTTTTAAGCACAAACCCTTTGTAATTACGCTTTTGTTTTACCCCACAGTGGCCGAGAGGTTCTGAGCACGAAACTTGTCGACGGGAGGTGCTAGGTTCGAACCCAATCGCGCCCGTCGGCCTAATCGCTCGGGATTTTTCGTGATTTTCTATGCGTAAATAGGATTAGATCCTCTAAGAAAGACCCCCAGAGAGGGCACTCCTCCACTTAGGGCATATATTCCTCGTGAAAAATCTCCGCCCCATCTAATTGATTTAATTTGTTTATTTTTTTTTTTAATTATTTAATCGCTGAAATGATATTTGTTTTTATTAATGTTCTCAAAATATTTTTCTTTGAAAAATAGTAAGGATACAAAATTAGACTTACAAGAGCGCTGAAAAAATGTATAGTTAAATTTCTCGCGAAATAGAATTTCGTTCATATTTTGCCATCTGCCTTAATGTCTTGAATTGATAAATCATCTTTACTAAAGTGTATGCTTTTCTTAAAATTGTTTTATGCACTTTGAATAATTAGCAATTCCAATGTTATTTATAGTAAATACAACAAAAACATAGAAGAATATAATTTAATAAAATTATTTATAAAATATAATTCTAATAATTTGAAAATTTTGCTTAGGAAAACATAATTTAATTTTGAATTATCTTTAATCATTTGTTCCCCCCCCCCTCTTATTCTTCCCACATGTACACACTAAGAAAAGAAAATTATATGCGTTATTTTACTAAAAAAAATTTGAGCCCACTCAATATTCTTGAAAAGTTGGCGCTGTTGTTTTGATACCTCATTTTTACCTTACTACAAATATATCGCGAGATATTGTTAATTCTGTTAATAGATCTAGCGCAATTACTCATACTTAACAAAAACTGTAAACTGATTTTATTCCCCTGCCCATATTTTTATAACTTGCTTGTTTGCACTAATGCTTTTTTTTCTTATGTAGATAGCGTTTTTGTTATATTTTATTTTATTTTATTTATTTATTTATTTATTTATTTTACTTCATGAGGTATTTAATATTTTTGTGTAAGCATTCTTTTTGATTCAGTGCAATAAGTTATATTCTTCTCAAAAATATATTTTAGCTTTTTTTTTTTTTTTTTTTTTTTTTTTTTTTTTTAAATACAAGCTTTAAATTATAATTTTTAAAATACGAGCTATATCAGGCAAACATAATTTGAAAATTATGTTTGACTTTTTATTATTTTACATTCACAATTATATATATTTTATTGTTTAGATCAAAATAAAGGCGTTTTTTAAGCACACACCATTTGTAATTACACTTATGTATTCCCTGATCAGCGGCCGAGAGGTTCTAAAAACGAAACTGGTAGACGGGAGGTGCTAGGCTCTAACCCAATCGCGCCCGTTGGCCTATCGTTTGGAATTTTTAGAACCTTGGTTTACCATACGTAAATACGGCTTAGGCTCCAAAAGAAAGACTCCCACAGAGGGCACTCCTCCACTTAATGTCTATATTCTTCGTGAAAAAACGCCGAAAACACAGGCGATAATGAATAAATAAAATAATGCACTTTGTAAAAATCATCATAAATAAAAAATAAAGGAGTTGCTTTATTTTTATTTATGGTGATTTTTACAAATTGTATTATTTTATCTATATTCCCCGTGTTGATAAATGGCCGTCATAAACACAATCAACTAACCTACACTTTTGTATTACTCTGATAAGTTTTAATCTCAAAATATATATTATTATATTTTAGCATAAATGAATAAATATATATATTTAAATACACGTTTTAAAATACAAACAGCTTTAACTCAAATAATTAAAAAAATATGCTACAATCACAATTAGTTTATATTAAATTGAAGCTAAAATTACTTCTACTGATGAACATAACAAAACTGAAAACAAAAATACTAATAATAGAATGCGAATATACATTTAATAAAAAATAAGTCTCTATCTTCACATAGAAGATCTGCTAATATAAACGCCGCCATCTTAAACCGACATAGATGGTGGGTTTCCGGCTGCCTATAGCAGTCGGAGGAATTACGAGAAAACAAGCCCGTCAAACCGGAGAGGATTCCGAGACGATAGGGGCAGAATTAGAAATTATCACTTTCTCGGAGGATTTCGAGAAAGTCGTCCGATCCGACAGGGGCAGAATTCGCCCACAGGAGCGTGTTATCGCCTACGGTCGAAAATTCCTGATCCGAACTGATCATGCTTCTCTAACTTGGCTATTGAATTTTAAGAACCCAGGGGGGGTAAGGAAGCAGTCGCCCGGGTATGTAATCTTAAGGGGCGCCAAATTTATAATACAAATGCCATTTTTTGGCTTGTCAGAAGAAAATGCTGGAGGAAGGGAGCCACCAAATTGAAACTTTGCCACGGGCGCAGTTTTCTCTTCGCACGGCCATGCGGAGCATATTGTCAAAACCTAGTGGCGAGAATAATTTCATTCAATTCATTTCGGAGGATTTCTCTTGTTGCACTTTTCACAAACAAGGATATAAAAAATAAAAGCATATCAAAAGATCGCCGACTTCTTAATCTAGTTTAATAATTTTTATTCGATATATTTGATGACACTTAATTTATGGACGATCCCGTATACAATATTCAAATTTCAGGCTTCTCCTACTCCCATTTACCAAAAGTTAAAGTTTTTTTCCTGTTGTTTACTTACAAATTCTTTAAAAATCTCCTCCAAATCAGTTTTAAAGGATTCCTCTTTATAAATATGCAATAGCATTAAGTGATTGAGTCTATGTTGAAGCATTGTTTGATGGCGGTATGTCTGTTTGAAGAAGAGCATTGAAAGATCTCTGAGCTGTCACTAATAATACCGGAATAACCAATATAAATTCTGCCAAAAGGTAAACTTCAGAAAATAATTTTTTTACTAATTACTACGATGACATCATTTTAATTATGATCGACAACGCATTTATGCCAGTTTCGTTCGGGACTAGAGTTGGTAGAAGTAAAAATGTCAACTTTGTAGAAATGTTTGTCAAATCAAAATCATCAACATGTATTCTAAGCTTTTGTTTTATATCTTCTGACGTGGTTGAAGCTGTATCCGTTATTATGGATTCGATCTTTATCAGAGAGTCAAAAGTTATTTTGATTAAATCATCTTATTAATTCATTGGTAGAAAGATTCAGTGCTTCAATGAAAATTCTCAATTTTTCTTATTGTTCGAATTGTGTTAGAGCGAAGGGATGGATTGTTTGCTCATATCTTATTAAAACTATCTTTTGTTTGGAGATTTTTGTCTTTAGTTTTTATTTTTTAATTTCTTCTGGGGGAGCTGAGCCTTTCTGAAATATCCCAGGGGGAGCCACAGCTCCCACGGTTCCTACGCCTATGCAAATTTTGAAACTTTTAAGCATCACACATTTTCAATTTTTACACCATCGTATAGAGAAAAAAATGTACTTTTAAATGCAATTTGTTTAAAAGCTGTATCTCAATTTGTTTTTGAGTTATTAATTTTTTTGTAGTTTTTTAATACTTTTTTTTGTTATCGTGACAATAGAAGTATTTCATTTCTGGACATTAAACATGAACCAATCAGAAACGAATAAAATAAAAAGCACAAGTATTCATTTTTGGACATTAAATATGGACCAATAAGAAAACGAATAAAATAAAAAAAAGTTGCGGAATTCAACCAATAAAAAGATTCAGATATACTTCAGATTTTCCAGTTCTTTACCGAGGACAACAACTATTTTCCAAATAGTTAATAATTAGTCAATGTATATGGAAAAAAAAAGTGGGAATATAGCATGTTTTACAGTTCATATATGTATACATTTGTTATTTAAAGTTACAAACATATAAAAAATCCGACACTTAGTGATCACATACAGGATCTAAAGATACCTTTTAAAATTTTTTGGACAATTTGCTTAATTATTGTAGAAGTCTTAGCATTTCGATTAAAATGAAAATGTAAAAAAATTGCGAACTGAGAAAAACTAGCTGAAAGGTTGGCATTTAAAGGAACGTTGATCGGGAAGAGCTAGGGAAACTAAGAAGGGTCAGGGGGGTAATTAGGGCCAGGGGGTAAATATGACCACCACCATATTCACCATTAGGTTTAACTGATTGTGTTATCTAACAGCTCAATGAAAAATGCAACATAATTTAGGAGCAAAAATAAAGCTTTATTTTTTATATTTTGTGCTAAACATAATAATAATACAGCCGGCCCTTGTTAATTCGAACTCGTCAGTTCCACAAGAAATGTTCGAATTATCCAGAGTTCGATTGATTGTATGTATGTCGGCCAATTATCTACACTGTGGGATATAGGCCCTAAAGGGTGGGGTGCCCTCCGTGGGGGTCTTTCTAAGGGAACCTAACCCGTATTTACGCAAGGTTCGAAGAAAACCACGGAAAACTCCGAACGGTTAGGCCGACGGTCGCGATTGGGTTCGAACCCAGCACCTACCGTCTACCAGTTTGAGGTCAGAACCTCTCAGCCACTGGTGGGGCGTAGAGTTCGAATTATGAAAAGCATGAGAGGAAAACATGTTTAAAGGGGTACTATTACAAAAAAATTAATTTATAGTATATTTGAAAAAGTATTTTAGCTGTTACCATCAGAATAGGACTTAATATTAAATTAAAAGTTATAAATATATAAACTAATTAATGGGTTAGGAACAATGGACACACAAGCCACTAAAAAAATGGATATCCAATGTATGGGAGTACATGTATACTTGTTCAGAAAAATTCAGGTAAAAATAAATGAATTAAAGTTATTTCAAGGATCTGTATTCCGGGAGAAAGTAAGGAAAAAGGAATAATCGAACTCTCATTAGTTCGAATTAAACGATGTCAACAGAAAACGAGTTCGAATAAATGAAAAAAATTACTCTCCACTTGAATATTTCGGGACTTCATGTTTAGTTCGAACTAAGCGAAGATTCGATTTATCTGATTTCGAATTAAAAAAAGCCGACTGTAATTGTAAAATAATTCCTCTATTAGATTAATATAGCAGCTAATGGAAGAGTTTAGTGTCCGTGTTTACCGTTTACAGTTCTGAAAACTCTGGACGGTAAAATTTTGCTTCCTGCTTAAATATTGACCTCATAATGTATTTTTTCCTTTTAGATATTCTTTATACCCAGTTCTGAAGCATTTTCGATGCCTGAATAGAGATTTGAAGCAAAGTCTACCCAAATTTCTCTCAAATGGTTTTGTCAGTTTGTAATTCTAATGGTCAAAATTACCCCAAACGAATGTGTATAGGAAAACATAGACGTCATAATTTCCCTACTAGTGGTCTTAACTCTTTCGGGTCTGGTGTACTATTAATAGTACATGACTTCTCATCGAGTATTAATTTGCCTTAACAATTACTCAGTTACAGGGTGTCCAGCAAATAACACCCTGATTTCAAAATTAAATTTCTCAAAAACTAAGATCGACAGAATTATGCGGTAAACGGTTTGTTTATCAGGTAAGCTGTAAAAAACTTATACAAAAGTTTCGAACGGTAAATATTTTGAAAAGATTGTGTTCTGATTGCAAAGAATGTTTTGATTTGACATTTTTCTTGCTTTAGATTGCTGCCAAAGAATGTGTTTTTCGGCTTAAAGTGCCATACTTCATAGTTTTTTGAAATTAAATTTTTAAAAATTTCGAAATTTTAAAAATTTACTTTGAAAAATCTTTAAAATATTGCACTGTAAGCTGAAAAATTATTTCTCTGCAGGCAATCTAAAACAAGAAAAATGTCAAATCAAAGCATTCTATGCAATCAGAACGCAATTTTTTCAAAATATTCACTGTTTGAAATTTCTGTATAAGATTTTTAAAGCTTACCTAATGAAAAATCGTTTACCGCATATTACTATCGATCTTTGTTTTTGAGAAATTTAATTTTGAAATCAGGGTGTTATTTGCTGGACACCCTGTACTTTTTACATAAAGAAATGATAATATATGACTGTGCCTTTCATATCATGAATTTATTTATACTTTGACACTTAGTAATAACAATAATAATGAAAGTTTGCTTACTTCTCTTTGTATCGTTGATGATTCCCTTATTTTATGCATATGTTTTAGTCTTTGAATTTAAAATATAAGTTATTTTTTTAACGAATCATGTGTGATAAAAGGCGAAAAGCATTAGAAAATTGTAATACCCTCTCAAACCCTGTTGTATTACGTTATTTTCAAAACGTCTCCAAAATTTCTTCTTTATTTCGTCTATTTTCATATAAATATGAATTAAATAGTACACAAAATAAGTACATTTGTTAAATTTCAGACGATGAGATAATCTTAAAATTTCAGTAAAACTATTTGGATTGCTACAATTAATGTTATTAAAATAAAACTAATTTTGTTCTCAAAGTGGAAAAAAATTTGAACCCGAAAGGTTTAATTACCTCAAAGTATTGTGATTGTGAGATTTTGAT
This sequence comes from Maratus speculifer, assembly GCA_964019185.1. NCBI lineage: Eukaryota > Metazoa > Arthropoda > Arachnida > Araneae > Salticidae > Maratus > Maratus speculifer. The sequence goes on from OZ025300.1 coordinate 111,976,676, forward strand.
GGGGTAATCATAATCAACCTTTTAACTTAAAAAAATAATAATGAATCAAAAGAGTTTTATATAATTTAATAACTTTTTATTATTTTATAACGAAATTTCGAATATAAAAAATTGCAATTTAACAAATTACAATGACTATTTGGAAAATAATATTTTCAATGACTATAATTTTAGACTTATTAATGATTTCTATATTTAAAAAAACATTAATAACATCATTTTTATGATGATCAAAACGTAGTTTATGTAATAACAGAGTCATATTAATATGCCTGGACATTTAGAGTCACGTTAATATTCCTGGGCTAGTTATAAACAAATATTAAATAAAATTTCAATTTAACACTTTTTGATACTGTAAATTTTTAAATTTCTAAACATCGCACATTTTAAATTTTTACGTACCGTATACAGAAAAAAAAATTTACTTTTAAATGCAACTTGTTCGGAACCTGTATCTAAATTTGTTATTGAGTTATTATTATTATTACTATTACTATTATTATTATTATTTTGTAGTTTTTAATACTTTTTTTTGTCATCGTGGCAACAGAAGTATTTCATTTCTAGACATTAAGCATGGAGCAATCAGAAAACGAATCAAATAAAAAACAGAAGTATTCCATTTTTGGACATTAAACACAGACCAATCAGAAAATGAATAAAATGAGTTAGGTAAAGTTGCGGAATTCTACCAATGAAAACATTCAGATATATTTCAGATTTCCCAATTCTCTACCGAGGACAAAAACTATTTTCCAAATAGTTAAAAAAAATCAGCTTATGAAAATTTAAATTTTTAAGAGGTGTTCTTAAAGGATGAAAGTTACTTCTTATGTACTAAAATATCACTATTCTCAATAGAAAAAAGTAAAATAATAATAATAATAATAATAATAATAATAATAATAATAATAATAACAATAGTAATAATAACAATGTTAGAAATAAACAAAGTAGTCATAAATACTCCTCCTGACCCTATATCATCTTTATTATTTATGGAATTGTTCCGAAATTTGGACAGTATGCTCTAAGGCACATTTTAAAATAAAAATCTGAAACTCGACATTTTTGTCATTTTTTATACAAATAACAGATATTGAGTCCCCTTAATGTGACAGAAGAGTTTTAAGACTACCCTAAATTATCCAGAATGTTTGAATGAAAATTTCTTTTTCAGATAATATTTTGTAGATTAAAATTTACATTAGCTGTTATATTAATCTAATAAAATAATTATTTTTTTTATTACAATTATTAATATTATGTTTAGTACGAAATATAAAAGATATAGCATAGAGCTTTATTTTTGTTCCGAAATTATGTTGCATTTTTCATTGAACTATTCGATAGCACAACCAGTTAAACGTAATGTTATTGCTTTTCTTCATTTCTCTGTCTTTTTTTTTTTTTTAGTATCTAATTTTTTATAATCCAGAAAAAAAAAAAAAAAAAAAAAAAAAAAAATAAGCGAATGATTATTATATTTTTTGTTGAAGATTTTAAGCTGTGTTTATTATATTTATTAAATCACTACTTCAATTATTATTTAGAATCATTTTCATAAAAAACCTTAATTTATATTTGGAAAAAGAAAAAAAAAACTATTTTATCATAGTTCTAAATTCAACGAATTTGACGAAACATCATTTTTAATTTACCAACTAATATGAATGTATTTTAATCTGACAGAGGTGTTTTGAAACTGCGCTAAACCATCAAAAATGTTTGAAGAAAAATTTCTCTTTCAGATAGTATTTTGTAGATCAAGACTTAAATTATTTGTTATGTTAATATAATAAAGAAATTATTTTTTCTTAGTGTTATTTTTATTATATTTATTATAAAATATAAAGGATACAGCATAGAGCATTATTTTTGTTCAAGAATTGTGTTATACTTTTCACCGAGCTGTTCAATAGTACAATCAGTTAAACGTAATGTTATATAGCTTTTCTTCATTTCTCTTTTTTTAGGATCAGAATTTTTATAATCCAGAGGAAAAAAAAAAGTGAATGATTATTATATTTTCTGTTGAAGACTTTAAACTATGTTTATTATATTTAGAAAATCAACTCTTCAATTATTATTTAGAACCTCTGTCATATAAGACATTAATTTATATTTGGAAAAAAATATTTTATCATGGTTTTAAATTTAACGAATTTGACGGAACATCATTTTTAGTTTTCCAACTAATACATGTATTTTAATCTGACAGAAGTGTTTTGAAATTAAGCTAAACCACCCTAAAAGTTAGAATAAAAAATTTTCTTTCAAATAAAATTTTGTAGCTCAAGACTTAAATTATTTGTTACATTAATCTAATAAAGAAATTATTTTTTCTTACTATTATTTTTATTATATTTATTATAAGATATAAAGAATACAGCATAGAGCATTATTTTTGTTCCGAAATTGTGTCCCACATTTTACTGAGCTATTCGATAGCACAATCTATTAAACGTAATGCTATTATTTTTCTTCCTTTCTTTCCTTTTTTCCACAATTTTTTGGGGATTAGAATTTTTATAGCCCAGAGGGAAAAAAAAGAATGATTATTATCTTTACTGTTGAAGACTTTAAGCTATATTTACTATATTTAGAAAATGAACTCATTTCGATTATTGGTTGGAAATCCCTATCATAAAGAGGGGCATGAAAAAAACTAAAAAATAAAATTAAAAACGAGACTGGATATTCTATCCTTATTCCTAAAATGAAAATAATTTAAAAAAAATTACGGCGCATCATTTTTTTTTCTCTAACCTGCTAATGTCTTTAAAATGTAACACAGGTGTTTCAGAACTACGCTAAGTCTTAACTAAACAAGAAACCTCATCTGAAAATCGAAAGATTTTACGAGACACTTCAGCCCTCCCTTATAGCATAGAATGAGTACCTTCCGTGTGAGGGCGCTGCGATTGCCGCGCCCTACTTTCAGGAGCAGTCCGGAGGTGCTGTCCAGACTCAATCTTCAATCCGATCTGGATGCTCCTTTTTTTGCTCATCTTGTCCTGGGGGTTTCTCGTTACCTCCAGCCCCCTTCTGGCGGTGCTGCCCTCTATCGGAGGATTTTATGGGGAGCTCCGGCGGGCCGTAAGTGATGCCGACTCCACTCTCGAAGGGGACCTACACTTGTCGGCGGTACCCTTTGTGGGTCCGGCCGGCGGAGATGGCCCTCTTTTTTTGCAAGGACTGTGCGGGGCTATGGGTGTCCGTCCGTCTGTTCTTCTATCCCTAGTTGCCCCGCCGTCCGCCTTCTATGTGTCTCTGGTTGGGGGATATTCTGGAGTACCCGTTATTGCCAGCACAGGTGGTTACCGTGATTCAGCAGCTGAGGTAAGGAAAATTCTTTTCTTAAGCACGTGTTTTAAGAAAACTGAAAAATGTTGCTGAACACAGGCGTCGGAAAGAAAGGAAATGGGGAGGGAGATAAATTAAGATTCTTGCCGAATTTCGAAATTTAATGAATAGGATTTACTTTTTTTTTTTTTTTCTTTTTTTCTGATGAATTTGAAACAAAAAATAGTTACATTTATACTTTGCCAATGATATCAAACAAAGAAATACTAAGATAATGAAGTATTAGACATATTCTGTTCACTTTAAAAAAGATGACAAGTTTTAATTCTCCATTGGGGGGGGGGGGGGGGGAGATGCTGTTTTTTTCTGTATTACATATTATTTCCTATACTAAATTTTTCAACATTATATTTGCATTGTCTTGCAAGAGACATTCTATCCCCCCCCCTCCCCCCGCAGAAACAATAGTTTATTTTATATTGACCTTCTCCATTTTTAAAAACGTGGTTTAGATGCATACAATAGGCGCATCCCTTCAAAAATACTGCTCTTAGCTAGATTTATTTTTGCCGGCATCCATATTGCTAAATATTTTATTACATTATATAAATAGTTTTTTTCACATTTTCCCGCCATACAGCCGGTATGACTGATTATAACTTCTACAACCTTCTGAGTGAGTGAAATGAGTTGTCTACGTAGCGTTTTCATTATTCTTCTTTTATGAAAGTGGACTCTGGTCATTTTCCTACCAAAAGTCTTCCTTGAAGGTAGTCTTCCTATGGCAATATTTTCAAAATTGCCATATTCTTTCTTGCCTTAAGTATAGCTGACATGCCGAGTGAAATTGTTAACAAACTGGCCAGAAAATGATTTATTTGGGCTGATATTCGCAGATTCAATACTAGTACAGTCTGATCGGGGTGACTGTGAAAGGCTTTTAAGATTTTAACGCAGCCAATGAAAGAGATAATCCACGATATTGCTTTGATGTTGGCTGCTTTTCAGCCTCTATTGATCACGTATCTATTTGACAGTAGGTAGAAACCAGCTTGCCAATGTCAAGTGACAACCAACATGGGTGGAAATATCGCGATTTGTCTCTGTCGCTATATATATAATTTCAATTGACTTCTCAAAGTCCTCCTTCCTCCCCACTACAATCCATTGTTGCCAAGCGAAAAAAGTAGAGCTGTCAGTCAACGAAATGTAATGTTATCATAGTTATTGGTTTAAAATAAAATCCATGCAAATGACCTTGAGAAGTCAATTGAAATTACATTGACTTTTACATCGACGTTTTTTCTCATACCAGAACAATAATGAGATCTTTTCTCTTCATAAGTCCTCGTTGAAGGCATCTCTTCTACAGTTCCTTGGCTCTGCAAATGGCAGCTATTCATGCTATTGAGACCGGTATATGTACTTATGCGAATTATTTTGTTTTTAAAAGGTGGTTGTAATTGATTATTATAGCTTTTTGCAGTAAGCCCTCACTTTCTTCAAATTGCTACTTCTATAAATCGTTCTTGCAAAAATGTAAATTATTTTAAGAAGCCAGTTCTTAAATTGCCAAAGTAAATGTGGATTAAAAATTTTATGGATTGAAGCAAACGTTTGATCACATCACATAAATAAAAAAATAGAAGAATTTGTCAATATGGCAAACGCTTTTATATATCTTTTCAGAACTATTTCCAAAGTGGTATAATGCCTTAAAGGGCCGTAGCTGGAAGTGAATAATTGAGGTGGGGGCTCATATTTTCTCTCTTTCTTTCTCTGTAGCAGAAAGATAAATTAGTGCATATTCACGTTTTAGGTACTATGTTTCTTATTAAACTGTCGTAATAACTTCATTTTATGCTAAGAAAAGAATATAATGATGGAAAATTCGAGTATATAATTACGCACGCAATATGAAACATCATATGCAAATCGAGTTAACATCATATGCAAAATTGAGTGCATGCAATGTTAAACATTATGTTAACTTCATATGTGCAAACAGGATGAGCGAGGGTTGAAATACTTATTTTAGTTACAATTTAGTATTTCTACAAAATTGTGAAAGGGTCTCAAAACGAAATTAGATTTTTGAACAGAATTTAATTTGGAATTTCGGAGTATAAATTCATTTAATGACCTTTGAATCTTTTCCAGGGAAGGCTCAAAATATTTTAGAGTGGGGGTGGGTGAGATCCCCCTCGCTACGGCCCTGAATAAGTAGGTATAATGAATTTCACTAAGACTGATAAAATAGGCGCTTTTATTGTATTTAGTAAAAGAGAAATCTACAGCATAATTGAAAATGCTTGGAAAACTTTAAATGTGGAGAATACATTAAAAAACATTTTTTTTAATGGAAATCTAGGGCCACAGTCTATTCAATTATTCAAATACAAAAGCTGCATCACTCTTAACCGTACTTGAAATTTATAACTTAACAACAATGGAGAGATTTTCATAAAATTTTCAACATGCGTACGTTGTTTTGTGTGAAATATCATGAGAGATAGTGGAGATAACCACCATCCGCGTTAAAACAATTTTTAACTAAGACGCTTCATATTTCGGAATGTAGGTGACAATACATGCGGCGTGTTTATTCGATTTGCTGTTTATTATTTGCTGTTTATTTGCTGTTTATTTGCTGTTTATGCTAATATTATTCGTGGTGTTATCGAATTTCGTATAAAGTAAAATAAATTTGTTGAAAAGTTCATTAAAACAATTTCGGTATATTTAAAATTATAAACAAAAATAATGTGAATTCGACTTGATGTGAGATACTCTATATTTTTGACTGAAATAAATTGACCACATTGCAAAAAGAAAAAAAAAATCTGTAAAGCTACTAAACTTTTTTTTAAGAAATTGGGATTCCTAGAATATTTTATGTAACGCTAACAGCAAAAATTCATGTAACAGAATCGATTACATGAATTTTTGTTGTTACTATTACATAAAAAGGTCTAAAAATCCCAGTTTTCTATAGATAAAGTTTAGTAACTTTACAGATTTTTTTTTACATACTTCAAACATTTAAAAAAAAAAAAAAAAAAAAAAGAAAAAAACGTTTATTTTAGTGTGCTTTGCTATCTTTTAAAGTATGTCGCATCTTTTTTTAAAGTACGTATATTTGACCATCATTACAGCGTAAAAAGAATCTGTTAAGTTACTAAACTTTCTCTAGGAAACTGGGACTCCTAGAACTTTTTATGTAACGGTAAGAGCAAAAAATCATGTAATAGATTATGTTACATGAATTTTTGCTGTTACTGTTACATTAAAAATTCTAGGAATACCAATTTCCTAGAAAAAGTTTAGCAACTTTGGAGATTTTTTTACAATTTTTACCAGATTCTTTCATCATCTATACTTTTCTTATTCATTCATCATCTATCCTTTTCTATTCTTTCATCATATTTTCCTTTTTAGAACAACTAGGAGATTCACCTACTCAATCGAATAGTTAACAAGTTGGCCAGAAAAAAACTCCAATTTTTCACAGATCGACTGACGGGGAAATTGTTAGTAGTATTAGGTCATGGTTTTCTTTATACGAAAAGAATAACTTAGACCAGGCCACTTTTTAGGTGCATTCGTAATAATGTAAATACGTAGCACCTATACACTGTAAAGAAAAAAAAATAAATCTGTAATCTTATAAATGTATATAAAATGTATAATTATAGTTATCTCACTAAAATTTTATCTGTAACCTGAGTTTCAATTCCATAATATATTCTAGGCATCCCAAAATTCCTAAAAAATTCATCGTAACCTCACATATTTTTTGATTTTCAGTGCAAATCTGTATCTGTTACATGAATTTTTGCTGTTGCTGTTATATAAAATGTTCTAGGAATCCCAGTTTGATAGAAAACTTTTAGTAACCTTGCAGATTTTTTTTGCACACTGTAAAAAAAAAAAAAAAAAAAAAAAAAAAATACTGTTTTTAATGGTAATTTTTCCGTAAATTCCGGAAAATTTTCCGTATTGTTCTGGAATTTATTGGAATTTTTCCATTAAAAACAGTAAGTTGTACTGGCATTTAGATTACCAGTAGTATTAACTTAAAATAGTCCGTTTTTTAGGTGCGTTCGTAATTATGTAAATACGTAGCACCTATTGTTGTCGCTCAGTCCGTCCGTCTGTCCACATATAACAACGCAAAAATTACCCAACCGAATCGTTTGAAATTTAAAATAAATAATTATTACATAATTTTGTCGAGTCATTTCAAATGTTATGAAAATCGGATGCATAGATCAATTACAGGGACAATCAAAAGTATTCCGTTACATTACGATCAACGGGAAAAAAAGTTTCAAATGCATTTTAATGGTGTTACACTCATTTGAACATAATAGAATTGACATGAATCTATGAAGTATGTACTAAAATATACATTCTGTACAATCTGTGATGCAAAGAATATTTATTATTAAATTGCAGGGCCACACAAATGTATTCCACTAAATAATGTTATACGTGGAAACATTGTTTGGGGCGGGCTTTAATTATATTAAACTACTTCATATTTTATGAATAAGATATACGTTAACCCTTTAACGGTCGCATTAAATTACGGTTTAAAAATTCAAATTTATTATTGCCACCACTTTTTTGAAAAAAAATATTTATCTTATTTAATCACAAGTAACATGATACAAGAGTAAAACCAATTACACTACTTTATAAAACTGGTGGGAAACAAACAATTCTGAATAAAAACCGTGAAGCTTGCAGCCCGTGAATGTCTCGGGCGCGACGATTAAGTGGTTAATGAAGTATAATAAAATTTACTCCCTGCATATTTACAGGAACACAAAGATTTCGACCACTATACTGTATCCAAAGTACGCTCTACTATATCAGCAAGATCTGAATATTTTAAAACTTCGTTATCGCACGAACGCACCTCATTTGCTACGATTCACCTGCAATTTCCAACTTGTTTTACAGTGCAGTGTAGTCGTCTTTCAATTCGTCCGTCCGTCTGTTTGCTTATAACAGAACAAAAGCTACTCAACCGAATCATTTGAAATTCAAAATATATAATTGTTGCATAATTTTGTCGAGTCATTTCAAATTTTATAAAAATCGGATGTATAGTTTAATTACGGGGACTTTCAGAAGTATTCCGTTAATTACAGCTAATGGGAAAAATAGTTTCAAGTGTATTTTGATGATGTCATACTGTTTCGAACATAGTAAAATTGAAGTATATATTAAAATATACATTCTGTACAATATTTCGTACAAAGAATATTTGTTATTAATTTACAGGGCCACACAAAAGTATTCCATTGCATGATGGTATAGGGGAAAACATTGTTTGGGGCTCGTTTTAATAATATTAAACTATTCCACATTTTATGAAACTGGTGTATGTTTCTGAGGTTTACTACAAGTTACTTCCTATATATATATATATATATATATATAACAGATAGTATTTACAAGGGCACACAAAAGATTTCGGACATTTATGCAGTATCCGAAGTGCTGTATACTATTACACCAAGATTTGGATATTTTAAAAACTTCCTTATAATACGAACGCACCTTATTTGCTACGCTTGACGTGAAATTTCCAACTTGTTTGAAAAGTCTTCTATGAAAACTAAGTGCCAGGTTCAATAGGTTATTAAGCGGAATGACCATTCATCATTTGAGACATTCATAATATTTTCCATTGCATGAAATTTATATGAATAGAAGAATTCCTACGATACAACGAGAATTTAAACATAAGAGGAAATCTTTTCATTAAGGCATAGGTAATTTTTGAAATATTTAATTCTGAATAATTTTTTTGACTTCACAAATGTATATTAAGGGGGATTGGGACTCAAAAATCTTCAAATTTTCTAAAAATTTTCTATAGCATCAAAAATTTCTTTGTCCCCCCCCCCCCCTGTTTAAAATGATGTTTGAATCATGTATCTATCTTAGGTGGAACAAGTAAAGTAGTTACACATGCTAATACTTTAATATTATAATTAACTATTATACAAACTTTAAATTTCATCCTAAATTTCTGCTTCAGTCAATTAATCGGAGTAAAAACGAGTTAATGTGGATCATGATGTTTATTAAAAACAATAGTTTTCCCTTATTCTGTTATCATCAGCTGTTTGCAAACAGCCGGCTTAGCAGGACGCGAGTTACGGTCTCTGAACGAGTCGATGGAGAATAGAACGACGAAGATTCGAGAAAATGATACAAAAGTGAACGCCATCACAATATTCCTTTCCAACGGAATGTTACCAAATTCAAGAAAGATCTGCTGGTCATAGCCAAAAACATACACAAAAAATTGGTTCAATTCTGTACATAACTTCATACATTTTTCGATTTTACAACAATAAAAATAGCACGGAAATCGGTTTTACAGAGTAAGATTCCGTAAGATTTTTTTTCAGGTTCAGGGAGGACTTGATTGCCATGCCCAAAAACAATCATACACAAAAAAATCAAATCAATTCTATGCATAACTTCATACATTTTTTGATGGTAAAATAATGAAAATGACACAGACATCGCGGTTATAGTGCTCCCTTCCGGCGGTTTTTTTCCGAATTCAGGGAGGTTCTGCTGACCAGAGCCAAACACTTACACAAAAAATTTGTCTCAATTCTATGCATAACTTCATACAGTTTTCGGTGGTAAAATATCGAAAATGTAACAAAAATCGTTATCTCAGCTCCCCCTGCCGGTGGATTTTTTTCAAATTCAGGGAGGATTAACCAGTCATAGTAATACGCTTACACAAAAAATTTGGTTCATTTCTATGCATAACTTTATACACTTTTAAGTTGTACAATATTGAAAATGGCACAAAAATCACTATTGCAGCACCTCCTTCCGGCGGATTATTTCAAAACTGAAAGAGAACCTGCTTGCTACAGCCAAAAACATTCACAAAAATTTTGGTTCAATTTTATGCATATCTTCCTATACTTTTTGATGGTAGAATGGCGAATTACGGACCACACAGACAGACATTTTGTAAAAACATGTTTTCTGGAATCTATGACTCCTAAAACGTGTAAATCTGTCGAAAACCGGAAGTGAAAATTTTTTCGATTACAATACTTTCTTCTATTGAAGATTGAAGAAAAAAAAATCAGAGGGTACCGAGTTCCCCTAATGAGAAAAATGAGCGATTAAATAAGATAAAACTGTTCGGAAATAGTGATGCTCAAAAATTGATAGGTTTGGCATCTATGCTATTGTAGCGCTATAATAAATCTTTTATTTTCGCATAGGTATTGCTTATGTATAAATCATTCATCTGAATACAAATACGAAGGAAATATTTTCGCCCAGAAAATGTTGTCATAAGCAGTAAAGAGAGAGAAATAAAGAAAATACTTCTGTTCATAAAATAGGAATTTTTCCGTGCTTGGGCCATTATGAGAAAAATTTTATTGAGTTTTGCTTTGTTTCTATACAGATTGAGAAGTTTTCATTCTATTCGAAAGGACTGAATTGTAAGATAATTTTACGAATTGCATTAACTTCTCGGTATAACGCGCTTCTTTATAATGTTCATGTGGATATATTGCTCTTTTTTCATGTCTAATACAAAATAAATAAATAAATAAAATAAACGACCCAGTGCGAGTACTACTCGCTCTTAGAGGCTTCTCTACAATATATAAATTATTAGCTGTATAAATAAAAAAATGTTTCTAAAATAATAACAAGGCTTTGTAAAAGAACTATAAATTGTAGGGTTGAGTACAGATATATATACTAGAAAAGTATGAATGAGTATACCATAAAGGTTTGAAGAGATACGAAGGCTAAATAATATCAACTACAGCTATTTTATATATTTAAGATATGTTTGGCATTTAATAAAATTAAATTCAAGGTTGCAATAATTTTTTCTTTATATACTGTAGGTAAAACAAAACCCTTTTCCAAAGTTTAAACTTGGCATTGTGCTAAAGCTTTGAAAGAAGATCGCAAAGTTGTGATGATGCCCTGATCCGTGTCGCATTTTCCAGATAGGCCCTTAATTAAATTTTAAAGATACGGGAGGCGTATTGAGAAATTCACTCAATGCAGACTAATTACGAATTTCATAGTATTTATATAATTAATCCTCATTAAATTAGTTTTTAACAACTTGTTGTTTATTGCTTTTATACTATTTACTGGGTATTGCATTACAAAAAAAAAAAAAGTATCATTTTAAGTTGTTATTTGGGCCTTTATGTAACATGTCCAAACCGTCCTTGCTTTTAATTGTTAATATCTCGGGTAATCACCAATGATTTTTTTCGAAAATCATTATCAACACTGCTTTTATACTTATGATACTATAAATACTTCCTGTGCTCTTCAACACTTTGCCCCAAATCCAAATTTGTGTGTAATGCAAAAACTGCCCTTTTACGTAAACTATGTGACCAAAGGTAATCCTTGTAGTTTTTCTGCAAGATTGAAATTAACGTTTACCACCTCTTTTTTTTCGTAAATTTAGTTTCAGTAGATTAGGAAATAGATTGGGGTGAAGGGGGGATATTTCTGCACTACTATTTCGACGAGATCTCTGAAAACATGACATAGAAAAGAACTCAAGCATTTATGATATTATCGTTGATAGGAATTTAATTCAGACTTCAGATGATTTATTCTTGAAAAAATAGAAGAATTATAAGGTAGATGCTTCAGAGAAACAATCATGTTCCTATATTAGTTTCAAAATATGCACACGAGTAAAAGTTCCAAAACAATTTTTAAAAAACGTCTTAAATTCGTTTAAAAATTTATCAAAACTTTCAATTATTAAAATTGATATAAATGAGAAACTACATTTACAAGCATGGAAAAGAACTTAAAAAATTATGATATTATCTTCGCTAGAAATTTAATACAGACTTTAGATGATTCAGATAATTTATTTTTGGAACAATAGAAAAATTATAAGGTGCAAGATACTTCAGAGGAACAATCATGTTCTTATGTAAGTTTCAAAATATATACACATGAAGAAAAGTTTCAAAACCATTTCTGAAGAGCCTCTTAAACTCATTTCAAAATTATATAAACTTTCCATCATTAAACTACTTTAAATGAGAAACTACATTTACCGGCATGGAAAAGAATAAAAAAAAATACGATATAATCTTCACTCGGAATTTTACACAGACTTCAGATGATTCAGATATTTATACTTGAATAAATAGAAGAATTATAAAGTGAAAGATGCTTGAAAAAAAAAAAAATCATGTTCTTATGTTAGTTTCAAAATATGAACACGAGGAAAAGTTTCAAAACCATTTCAGAATAACCTTTTAAACTCCTTTCAAAAAATTTCAATCTCTAAGAATGATATAAATGAGAAACCACATTTACAGGCATGGAAAAGGACTAAAAAACTTATGATATTATCTTCTCTAGGAATTTAGCACATACCTCATGTGATTCAGATAATCTATTCTTGAATTAATAGAAGAATTATAAGGTGAAAGATGCTTTAAAGAAACAATCATGTTCCTATATTAGTTTCAAATATGCGTACGAGGAAAAGTTTCAAAACTATTTTTGAAAAGTCTCTTGAAACTCGTTTCAACTGTTAAAACTTTCTATCATTAAAAATATTATAAATGAGAAGCTACATTTACAGGCATATAACAGGCATGGCTCTATATTTCACTGAAATAGAGGCATTATTTAAATTAATATAAATCTACAGATATAATCCAGTTTTGGAAGCTTAAGCAATGATTAATATCCTCCTATACGCAAATAGATTTTCATATCACTTAAAAAATGTACTTTTTTAGCCTTAAAAAAATTAAAAAAAAAAAAAAAAAAAAAAAAAAAACATTACAATTTTGCTCTTTTGCCCGGCGGTAATAAGAAAGAAGTGGGGGGACTCGGTTTGAAAGTTGAGAAAACTTTTCACCATTAAAACTGATGTAAAAAAAGTACACTTATAATAAAGAAAATTGTGACGTTATACTCGCCATAAGTTTATATAGACTGCAGTCGATAAGCTATTCTCAAATAACTGGAAGGGCTTAAAGGTGAAATATGTTAAAAACAACAAACATGTTCATAGTTTAGTTTAAAAAATGCACCTGAAGAAAAAGTTTTAAAACCTTAAAGTTCAAAAATTTCTTAAACTCAGTTTAAAAATTGAGAAAACTCTCCACCATCAAAATTTATGCAAGAAAAACTACATTTATCCGCTGGAAAAAACTTAGCGAGTTGTAAAATTATCCTCACCATATATTTGCAGTCTTTAGTCGATAAACAATTCTCAAATTATTTCAAGGATTCAAAGGTGAAGTATGTTTAAAAAAAAGTCATTCATATTCATGTTTTAGTTTAAAAAAATGCATGCGAGAGAAAAGTTTGGAAACCATTTCTCAAAATCATTTAACACAGCTTAAAAATAGACAAAACCTTTTATCTTTAAAACTCATATAGGGAGATTAGGAACGGTTGGCCACAGGAGAGGCTTGAATTACTCTTCAGTTTTCATATTTAAAGAATTTCAGAGTTTTGCCCAAATTTAGCAATCAAAGTTACTTAAATGTTCAAGCCTTTATTTTATGCACATAATTGAAAAAGCAATGAAAAATTCAGTTTCCAGTTTAAAATGTGTATTTTTTAGATTTGTAAGATTGTCTCAGATAAAATAGAGCATAGAAATTTAAATAAGTAGATTTCAAGTATTGCAGAAATACTGAGCTTTCATTTCAGGCATAAAGATTGTACAGTAAATTTGGCTATCCCAATTAACCATATCCTAGATTTAAAAAAGTTATAATGCGCGGAGGCTTGACCCAATCAATGTGAGGGAAGGTTGACCATGGTCAAAGTTTAAATTGGTTTAAATAGAAAAAATGAACGGATGACATCGAAAAAAAAATTAGATAATGTAATAGAATTTTTTTAATTTTTATGATTTGTCGTATGATATGAGATAGTCAGCTGTAAGTACAGAAAATTTGAAATCTCTTATTAAAGCTATTGCTTACGGACTTTGTGACGGAAGGACAGATATAGGACACACTGAGAAACATTTGTGGGAACGTTACTCCGTAAAATTGGTGGCAGCATTGCTGCCTCCAATTTTATGGAGTATTTTAACCGTTAAAACCGGTGTAACATTGTCATGTTACGCCAGTAATATATGTTTAAATTACACCATTGCATATGTGAAAACAATTACTCCATGAAATTGGAGGCAGCATTTGCCACCATTTTTACACCAATTGTATGGAGTAACGTTTCCACAAATGTTTTACAGTGCAGAGACGAATAGGGTTTCGTTGGCTGAACGAAACTTTAAAAAGAACTCAGAATGTTGTGACATAATCTTCACTAGACGTCACGCAGATTTAAGAAGATTAATTACTTTTAAATTAATATAAGTTTCGAATGGGGAAAGCTAGTTTAAACGAACCAGCGATGTTTGCATTTTAATATTTTAAAAATGTAACGCAGTTCAAGGGTTTTAAAGCCACTTCCCAAACACTTCTTAAATTCAATTTAGAAATCAGAGAACATTTTATTATTAACCCTTCGGACTCCGGCCCTCTCACACAAATTTTATTTGGCCAGCACTACTTTTTAAAAAGAAGTTTCCTTCAAGTACACAATTTCAAAAATGCTCTGATTAAATAAGCCAAATTTTATTTTCCTTTATTACTGATGACAAAAACGAATTTTGCAAGGAAAGATGATGTCTCCGCAGCGGAGACAACGGAGTGCCAAGGGTTAAAACTGATATAAATGAAAAAACAAATTTATAGACATGAAAAAGAATTTGGAAAATTAATACATAATCTTCAGTAGAAGTTTGCATAGACTTCAGAGGATAAGTTAGTCTTAAGGGAGACCCGAACCCCATTTTCGGCCAAAAATCATCAAAAGTTCAAAAAAAATTTTTATCTCAGAAAACGATAAAATACATAATTGCGAATATCCATACGAAATTTCAGAACTCGGGGACACTTGGAATAGGTAGAAAATGAGCTTTTTTAATTGTACTCACTATAGAGTTTAAAGGTCTAGCGGCCATTTAAAACGTGTTTTCCTGAAAATCACTTTTTTCATATTTTGCCTAAGTTCAAAGTACTAAGGCTCAGTGGTAAAATGATTTAGAAACAAAGTGTTTATATTTTTAGAATCTTAAAAAAATTTGCAACAAAAGTAAGGAGAGATATTTTTTTTAACTATTTCTGAAAATTTTACATAAATTAGTAAACATGAAAATTACAACAAATTTAAGGAAATTTACCAAGCGTATTTTTTTTTTTTTTTTTTTTTTTTTTTTTTTTTTTTTTTTTTTTTTAGCCGATTAAAATAGAAAATTAAAAATATCTCTCTTTAGTTCTTTTCTATATACTATAACACTATTTAAGAAATTTTAGTAATACCAAAATATTGAAAATTGAATGAGGAGTAGTAATTTTAAAAAGTGTATTTTTCGACAAAAAAAAAAAAAAAAAAAAAAAAAATCATAAAAATACGCATAAAAAATATACTTTTTAATAAAAAGTGAATTTTTTTGCTAATTATTCCTTACAAAAATATTCTTAAGTAGTACACCAAAATTCATTACTTTAAAATCAATAATAAAAATTTTGGGTTTTTTTCTTACGGGTCTCCCTTAAATTAATAGAAAAGTTCCAATGTGGAAATGAGTTCAAGAAAAACAATCATGTTCGCATTTCTGTTTCAAAGATTGCAGGCGCGGAGAGCGTTTGAAAGTACTTCTCAAAACGTTTTAAACTTAGTCTGAAAATGAGAAAACTTTCGATCATTAAAACTGATATAAATGAGAAACAACATTTATAGACTTTAAAAAGAACTCGGAAAGTTGTAATGTAATCTTAACCAGAGGTTTATGTAAGCTTGAAAGAATAAATTATTCTTAAATAAATAGAAAAGTTTAAATATTAAAAGAAAGAATCATGTTAATATTTCAGTTCCAATAAAGGCACGCGCAGGTAAAAGTTTAAGATAAATCATAAAAAAGTAATTTAACAAATTACAACGACCATTGACAAAGATTAAAATTTTAGTCTTATAAATAAATTCTATATTTATAATAATAGTAATAATAAATATAAATTTTATGGTGATCAAAACATGGCTTACATAATGACAGAGTCATATATTATGTACGCTATGGAATAAACATTAATATTCCTGGACCGATCATAGAGAAATTTTAAAAGAATTTCAGTTATACAATTTTCGGTACTTCAAATTTTTAAACTTCTATAATCTTCTAAATTATAATAAAATTTTTAAACTTCTAAACATCGCACATTTTGAATTTTTACACCTTCGTATAGGGAAAAAAATGCATTTTAAATGCAATTTGTTTGAAATATGAATCTCAATTTGTTTATGATTTATTTATTTTATTGTAGTTTTTAATGCTTTTTTTGTCACCCTGCAACAGAAATATTCCATTTCCATGAAAAGTAAAGAGAAAATGGTAGATTACTTTTTCTTTTTGTTAACAAAAGAATAATAATAAATAAATAAATAAATAAATAAATAAATAAAAATAAATAAAAATAAATAAAAAATAAATAAAAATAAAAACAAAGTGTATTTTAACAAATTACAACGACCTTTTAGAAAATGATTTTTCAAAGAATAAAATTTTAGACTTATAAATAAATTTTATATTTAATAATAATAATAATAAACATCAATTTTATGATAATCAAAACGGGGCTTATGTAATCACAGAATCATATATTAAGTATTAAGTGGATTAAGCATTAATATTCCTGGACCAATCATAAACAGATTTTAAATGAAATTTCACTTTTAGAATTTTCGGAACTGCAAATTTTGAAACTTGTAAACATCACACATTTTCAATTTTCACCTGTTAAATGCAATTTGCTTGAAAGCTGTATATCAATTTGCTTTTGAATTATTATTTTTACTTTCTTCTATCTTTACAAGAAGAAAGTATTGGATTCATGAAAATTTTCGACTTCCGGTTTTCGACGGATTTATACGTTTTAGAAGGTCCTGAAGACGTTTTGACTATTTTTAGAAAATGTCTGTCTGTGAGTCTGTCCGTCTGTCTGTCTGTCTGTATGTGACAAAAAATTTGTGGGCGCTCCTTCTCAAGAACTAATGCTCGAAATTTAATAAAATTTTATATTCAGTTAGACCTTGATATGAATTAGTGCCTATTGATTTTTGGTGAAAATTGGCCTCCAGGTGGCGCTGCTATACTACGTTTTTCATGATTTTCAAGATTGCTATATCTCAAGAACTAATGCACAGAATTTCACCAAACTTCAGATTCTGTGACCCCTTGATATACATAGGCGCTGATAAGGTTTTGGTGTGAAATGCTCAACAGGTGGCGCTGGTATGCTACATCTTGCATGATTCTTGCGATAGCTATATCTCAAGAACTAATGCACAGAATTTCACCAAACTTCAGATTCTGTGAGACCTTGATATACATAGACGCTGATTAAGTTTTGGTGTAAATTTGCCACCAGGTGGCGCTGCTATGCCACGTTTTTCATGATTTTCATGATAGCTATATCTCAAGAACTAATGCACAGAATTTCACCAAATTTCAGATTCCGCTATACCTTGAGATACATAGCTGCTGATCAGGTTTTGGTGTGAACTGCCCTATAGGTGGCGCTGCTATGCTACATTTTGCACGATTTTTGCGATAGCTATATCTCAAGAACTAATTCAGAGAAATTCATCAAATTTTAGATTCTGTTACACTAGAATATATAACATAATTAGACGCTGATTACATTTTGGTATTAACCTTGCAACAGTTGGTGCAGCTATGCTGCATTTTGCACGATTTTTCCGATAGCTATATCTCAACAACCAACGCACAGAATTTCATCAATCTTTAGATTTTGTTACAAAATGACATATAACATAATTACACGATGATTACGTTTTGTTATAAATCCTTCAACTGATGGTGCTGCTGTGCTATATTTTACACGTTTTTTTTTAACTAGCTATATATCAAGAACTAATGCACAGAATTTCATCAAAGTTCAGATTCTTTTACACCATAACATAATTAGACGCTTTTTTACGTTTTGGCATAAATTGTCCAAGATATGGTGTTGCTGTGATACGTTTTGCAAATTTTTTGTCATAACTATATCTCAAGAACTAATGGACGAAATTCCATGAAATTTCAGATTCTGTTAGGTCTTGACATAAATAGATGCTTATTAGGTTTTAGTATAGATTACCCAACATGAGGCACTACTAAGCTCATTTTCTCAGAATATTAATTGAATTTTGCGTTTTAGGCTTTTCGGATACCAGAATCTCATTAGGCTAGGTCAAATGTTCGAGGAAATTCGATAGTGGGTAACTTTGAGATCACCACGTTTAATATTAAAATATACTTATGAGATAGAAGAAAGTTTTGGGATTGACACATCCAACTAGTTTTTTGTAGTTTTTAATTTTTTTTGTCATCCTGGCAACAGAAGTATTCCATTTCTGTTAAAAGTAAAAGGAAAATAATAATTACTGCATATTTTTATTGACAAAATAAATAAATAAATAAATAAAAATAAAAATAAATAATAATAATAATAATAATAATAATAATAATAATAATAATAATAATAATAATAATAATAATAATAATTTAACAAATTACAACGACAATTTTGAAAATGATTTTCTTAAAGACAAAAATTTTAGACTTATAAATACATTTTACGTTTAAAATTATAATAAAAAAACCCATAATTTCTGTGATAATCAAAACATGGCTTACGTAATAACAGAGTCATATATTACGTAAGCCATGGATTAAACTTTAATATTCCTGGACCAATCATAAACAAATTTTAAATGAAATTTTAGTTTAAAAAGTTTTCTTTACTGCAAAATTTTAAACTTGTAAACATCGTATATTTACAATTTTTACACCATCGTATGGGGGAAAATATGTACTTTTAAAGGCTATTTGTTTGAAAACTACATCTCAATTTGTTTCTGATTTATTGATTTTTTTAAATAGTTTTTAAGACTTTTTTGTCATCGTGCAACAAAAGTACTCCATATCTGGACATTAAACATGGATCAATCAGAAAATGAATAAAATCCGGACATTACAAGGTTTCAGATATCTCTAGACGGATATCCAAATGGTTAAAAAACGAAGGAAAGAAAAAAAAGTGGCTTACGTAACAACAGTCATACATTTCGTACGCCATGGATTAAACATTGACCAATCAAAAAAGGAATAAAGTGAGGATATTACAAATATTCAGATGTGCCTCAGATATCTTTAGATCGACAGCAGCAATTAATTTACAAATAGTTACAAATCTTTTCAAAAACTCTTAAACTTAAATTATTATTTTAGCACTTTCAAACTGATTTGTAAAGATTCCCAGCTTAAGCATTTTTTCGCTCAGTTGAAAAATAATCAATTAGTATGATAAATTTATCAATTAGTTTGATTGTATTAAAATAATAGTTTATCTATGAACACCCATCGTTTATATTTGTTGAGTTGTTTAATTAACAGACCAGATGTTATTACCGACAAGGACTGAATGACTGAATGACTGAAATATGCTTGCCGGTTATCAGAACAGGTTGTGAGGGAGTGACCTTTTGTCATAAAGGCACTCTAGTGTTTCTGAGATCGTGACGTCAATAATTTAACATTTTGTAGGCGTAAAAGTGACATCTATCCTCTCTTTTACTTTAACTTTCTAGAGTGTGTGTGCTCTTTCGAATTCCGCAGTTAGCTCGCGGTTATTAGTATTATGTTAATGAGAAGTATCTCAGTTTGTCGTGTATAAAAGCTTGGGTGTGAGTTTGTGGTGTGTGTGTTTCTGGCCTTAGCCAGCAGCCAGCGTCTGTGTGTTCTAGCCGGCAGCCAGCAGCCTCTGTGTGTATTCCGCCATTAGACAACGAAGTTGATGATTGTTTATGAAGGTGCTGACGATTAGAAAATAGCTACGGCCTCCAGTAAAGCGAAAAGGAGTTCAGATAGTGGATTAAAGATTCTGCCTTGGTAAGAAAGTTTAGAATCGTTCCGTTTTGATTATTTGAGAAATAAAGAAATATCCACAGCCACGGGCTGTGAAATTAAGATTTGTTTAGTAGATCAGCCAGGAAATAGTGTCAAGTGTTAGACGGTGCCCCGACTGAGCTAGACCAACGCCTGTGAGTATGATTTAGCTTTTCATAGTGTTCTCAGTGAGTGAAATTATAGACTGGCTCCACTTTCCTTTAGCCCTTATCATTTTAATAAACTGTGTTGTTTTAACCTAAATTAATGAGTATGTCTGCATATAACGTGACAAATGACACCCAGCATGAATATACCGTCACAAATGGCGCCCAACGAAATGTCGGACATTTTGAGATTGTGCCACGGGTGTATTTCACCGGTGAGGGTGATATTAGTGAATTTTTAGTGAAATTAGATGATTATATTTTGTTCAATAATATACCTGAGAAAAACAGGTACGTAGTGCTTAAATGCTCGTTAAAGGGCGAAGCACTTTTGTGGTTAGAAAATATAGGAAAGTTTTTGATTACTGAGGAAGCGAAAAGATTTGAACAAACTGTAATTGAGTTAAAGAAGGCATTTCCTCCCGTTAAAGATAAAAATATTTTGAGAAAAGAGTTCTATTGTACTAAGCAGAATATATATGAATCGGCGTCAAAATTTTATCTTCGTAAGCTGGAACTAAAAAATAAATTAGATTTAGATATTACATTTGAGGAATTGTTGGACATTGTTTTTCCTCTTTTTAATCCAAATATACAGGACTTTATTGAAGTTAGAGCACCGAAGAATTTTGCAGAAATGCACCAGATATTATCGAAGTATGAGTCTCGGCATAGCTCGGATCAACGGGATTTGCGTAACCCTCGGCAGAGACCTGTCACGGATAGTAATTTGAGAAATGAGGGGGAACGTAATTTTGTGAGAGGGGGACAGCGATTTCCGGATAGTAATGTGCGTAATAGAAGTGATGGATTTGGTCGTAATATGTCGAATACGAGTAATGGTAATAGGAATGGTGGTGGTGCTAATAATTTTAGAAGTGGTGAGAGAAATATGCATGGAAATAGACAGAATAGTGGTTATGATCGTAGTGGGGGAGTACGGGACAGGAATGTTTCTTCGCAAGTAAGAAGATTAACTTCGGATGAGAATTTTGAAGGTAGATCAGTGCAAAGGAGAGGTGTGAGGAGGTCGGGTCAGTTAAACTGGTAAGTGACTGTATTTCGGAAGGTATGCAGTCACAGGTCAAATCGAAAAAGCCTTCTGTGAGTTTAAATAAAATAACTATTAATCCGGTTGAGTTACCTGAAGTGTTAATTGTGTTAGATGGTATTGTCGTTAAAAGTGTCTTCGATACAGGGGCAGATAAGTCGTTCATTTCTTTTGATTGTTATCGGAAATATTTTTCGTATAAGAAGTTGAAAAGGTCAAGTCTGGTGGTTCAGTCAGCACAGGGAGTAGCTTGCGATAATAAAGGTTCAGTAGAATTGGAAGTTGAAATTCGTTCGGTTAAGACATGTTGGGAGTTTTGTGTGTTAGATGGATTAACAGTGCATTGTATAGTTGGTGTGGATTATATGAGGGATAGAGGAATTAGTTTGGATTTCTTTAAAAAGTCGTTAATCGTGAATAATGATGAGAATGTGAGTAAGAAAGAGCCTGTTTCAGTGTCAGTTAATTTGGAGGAATCTAGTTTAAGTGAGGTTAAGAAGGTGGAGTTTAATAAGTCTTTAGTCGATTTTGGTAAAGTTTTTTCAGATAAACCGAGTTTAACGAATGAAGTTCATATTGGTTTTGACGCACTAGTTGCTAGTAAACCATTTCGTTATGATTTTATATCTAATATTTTTAAATCTTTTTGTGAAAAGTTGGAGACTGAGGTCGGTATGGAACTTACTCAGTCTAATATGGCTGAACGTGTAAATCGTACATTAATTCAAATGATTTCTTCTTATGTTGGTTCTCATCATGCAAATTGGGACCAGTTTCTTCAGCATTTTGCGTACGCACTTCGTACGGCAGTTCATGAGTCAACGGGGAAAACGCCTGCTGAATTGTTTTTGGGTAGAAAAGTTATTACTCCATTCCAAAGGTTAGTTATGGTGTCAGATGCGGAAAGTCAGTACATGTGTCAGGATATTGAGAGGTTGGTTAAGGAAGCTCAGGTTCAAATGGGAAAAGCGCAAGAAAAACAAGCTCAGTATTATAATATGCGTAGAAGGGAGTTAGAAGTGAAAGTTGGAGATTTTGTGTTAGTAGAAAAGCATTGGTTAAGTTCAAGTCGTCAAAAGAGAGTAGCTAAGTTTGGTCCGAAGTTTGTAGGTCCGTTCGAGGTTTTGGAAGTTCGAAATAATAATTTGGTTGTTGATGTCAATGGTGAAAGAATGACTGTTAATCTGGATCAGGTTAGAGTGTATAAGTTTAGAGAAAATGGTAGTGAAGGTTCTCATATGTCGAGTGGTGTTTCGCGAAATTCCCGATCCAATGAGTGTCCCGAGTCCAGCACTTCTTCGTCTAATTCTTTTCATCAATATTTAAGAAGAAAATTTGGTCAAACAGCTCCAAAGACTGTTATTGAAAGTCGAAAGCCTAGCAATCCGAGAGCAAAGTATAATAAAAATAAGAGAACTGTGTCAAATACATCGGACTCTGTGTGTCATAAAAGACAAAAAATTGTAAATTGTCCAGTTCCTCCATCTATTAGACAACAACCTCACAAGCATAAATTAACTAATAGTTCACCATCTTCAGTGATTAATCCCCAGAAAAGATTTCGTTTGGACACTCGTAAAACTGTTAAGCGAAGTTTAAATTCTGAATTTTTGCCTAACAAGAAACTACATAGGTCCGGAAAGAAACGTGGCCTAGGATCTTCGGTAACTTCGGGTGCGTCTAGAAAGAGGAGGCAACTCTCAGATTACCGGCAGCAACAGTGCGAACCTCGCCATGGAGTGAACCCAGCGAACCGGCCGGAGCAGAGTCGTCGAGTGGAACCTACGAGTATTCCACGGCATCCATTCAGAACCAGGCTCCAGGCACGACAGTCAACTGTGGCGTCACCGTACAGTTCTGATGACGAGAGATCCTTCGTACAAGCCTTTTGGGACAGGAGGAGAAAGCCATCTTGCAGTATGAAGCCTGCTAGCAGTGAATCATCTCTATGATTGGGTGATAATGTTCTTTATTAAATTTCTATTAGAGTGCATATATGTGGTAGCAATGTGAAGGAATGGAAAGCAGAGAGACTGTTTTATACTTTTGGCCATTTTTGGAATTTTTTGACGGACTCACGTTTAGTGCTTAATTGTGTTCAAAATTTGTTTGCAAAATTGTTAGTTTTATGTATGTTGGAAATTTTGGTCTTAACTGCTTTTAAAAATTCTGGATCTATTGTTAAATGGTTATGTTATTTGTTTAAAATGCTACTATATTGTTATTGTTCATGTGTTATAAAATGTATGTTAATGTATGTTTAAATTTTCAGAAAGTACAGATAGTAATTTGAGTTATTTGGTACACGCGCCGCGGTTCAGGCGCGCACGTGTTTTGCGGTCAAGAAGCCCTTGACACGCGTTTCTATCTCTTATACTAACATTTAATGAATTAACTTTCTTCTTATCGTTCGTGTTTTATGAGTTGCGTTTTGTACTTTAGTTGAGAATGGTTTCCGCAAGTTGCGAAGTTTTAAGCTGCATTTGAATTTGAAATTGTATTGTATTAAAATTGAATGTTAATGTGATTTTCTTGCAGGGAAGTATACCTTTTGTTATGTATTGATTCTGCTATTTTTCTTTTAGTTAATACAGATGAAGAGATTGATGACGTCATTTTGTAAATTTTTGATATTTTTTGATTGTTGCATAAGCACAGCGATATGCCGCTGTACGTATGTGCCCCAATTATTGTTCAAGTGGAGTTAAGTCTGAAGAAGTTTGGGAGTTAGTTCATTGGCTAATGGGGATGTAGGTATTACGTAGTAGCAGAGTTAGTTTAGTATGAAGTAAATGTAATTTTAGATGAAGTCGGAATTTGGATGAGGAAAGTTTTTGCGCATTGGGTTTTTTGGACTTGGTGCGAATTCTAGTATATTAAAAGTTATGGAGAAATTTTTGGGTAAAGTTATAGTTGCATTGCAATATTGAGGAAAATTTCGGAAGGTTAGTGTTTTGAGAAATTTTAGCACTCCCAGTGGAGTGGGCTGTTTTGAGAGAAGAAGTAATTAGTTTTGAAAGTTTTACGAGTTTTTTGGAAGTTTTACGGAGGCTATTTGTAAGATAGAAGAATGGTTGGATTGGATATGTGATTATTTGAGGCAAACTGAGTTTTTTTTTGGTTGTGATGGGTTAAAGTTAATATTTTAAAAGTTATGTTTCGGCGTTAAATTTCACCCATCACTGTGTTTTATTACGGCTCTAAATTTATAACAAGAAAAAGTTCTGGGCATGCATTTAGCCCAGCCCTTTTTCTCTACGGAGTTCGAGGGGGGGTTGTGAGGGAGTGACCTTTTGTCATAAAGGCACTCTAGTGTTTCTGAGATCGTGACGTCAATAATTTAACATTTTGTAGGCGTAAAAGTGACATCTATCCTCTCTTTTACTTTAACTTTCTAGAGTGTGTGTGCTCTTTCGAATTCCGCAGTTAGCTCGCGGTTATTAGTATTATGTTAATGAGAAGTATCTCAGTTTGTCGTGTATAAAAGCTTGGGTGTGAGTTTGTGGTGTGTGTGTTTCTGGCCTTAGCCAGCAGCCAGCGTCTGTGTGTTCTAGCCGGCAGCCAGCAGCCTCTGTGTGTATTCCGCCATTAGACAACGAAGTTGATGATTGTTTATGAAGGTGCTGACGATTAGAAAATAGCTACGGCCTCCAGTAAAGCGAAAAGGAGTTCAGATAGTGGATTAAAGATTCTGCCTTGGTAAGAAAGTTTAGAATCGTTCCGTTTTGATTATTTGAGAAATAAAGAAATATCCACAGCCACGGGCTGTGAAATTAAGATTTGTTTAGTAGATCAGCCAGGAAATAGTGTCAAGTGTTAGACGGTGCCCCGACTGAGCTAGACCAACGCCTGTGAGTATGATTTAGCTTTTCATAGTGTTCTCAGTGAGTGAAATTATAGACTGGCTCCACTTTCCTTTAGCCCTTATCATTTTAATAAACTGTGTTGTTTTAACCTAAATTAATGAGTATGTCTGCATATAACGTGACAAATGACACCCAGCATGAGCATACCGTCACAAGGTAACTTAAAGTATAGAGCTTTGGACTTGTCAGCCAAGGATCTGGGTTCAATTCCCAACTTGGGCACCGTTTTGTTCAGTTGGAAATATTCAATTTGTATGATAATTTTACCAAACAGTTTTGATTGTGTTGAAATAATAGTTTATTTACGTGTCCATTGGTTAAAGTTCTTTTACTTGTGGTTTATTTGTGTACATGACAGACCAGATGAGAGAATTAAGTTCGATAATTGTCAGTTCAGGTACCTTTAGCAATAAAATCTGTAATTTTCTCTGTAAGCTATTTGCTCTGCAAGCTCTGTTAAGCTCATTGGCTCTGTAAGCCAAGAATCAGGGTTCGATTCCCGGTTTGGGCATTTCCCCCCCTTCATTTTGAAATATTCAATTCGTATGGTCTATATATTTAAAAGACCAAGCTGTTATTTTAGTATCAAAGTCCTGAGCTTTCTATTAAGCCGACTTTGATAATTATTTTTTAAAATGAAAACTGTTCATATGTAGACGTGCCCATTCTAACAATTTTTTAATTTATTTTCATTTTTATACTTTATTTTTAATTTTAAAAGTTTTCTTTATGAAATTTCTTCAAAACAGTGGCAATCGGATCACTTCCATTGTTGCAGAGAAAAGGAAAACATGGAAAAAATAGTCAGACTTCAGAAAAAATCCCCGATAAATTATAAGATTGGATTATCTATAGAATGAAGCAATTTGTCAAAATACTGACATATGCTATAAACAAAAAGACAGATATCCAGTTTATGTAGACCATAAAATTAACATCACGTCAAATTGCTCTAAATATATTTTGAATCAGATTATGTTGAAGTTATATTTCATTATTTTTTAAGGATCCATTGAAGATGTTACTTTATAACAAGAAAAGCATCCCGATATGTGAAAATGGGCAGCCATCCCGATTATGGAAATGGAACAAAGAAATCATGCAAAGAAATTATCAGTCGAGAAGATTAAAATTCTGTTTCATCTGCAAATTGTCCTAATGTTATTGAAAAATATTTTCTCCATTTTTTACTTAAAAATTAATTAGCTTAAATCAATGATTGCGTTTCAGAAGAAATGAAATTGAAACGAAGAAAGATAGATCAGGGCATTTTAAAACTTTTTTAACGTTGAATTTTGACGGATTCCATTTCCCATCTCGTAAGTCTTAAATTTAATCTGAAAATCAAGAAACTTTTCCATCATCAAAACTGTTATAAAAGAAAAAAACATATTTATAGGAACAGAAAAGAAATCAGAAAGTTGCGACATAACCTTTGCTAGAATTTTAAATTCACACAATAAATTAATCTTAAATCAATAGAAGAGTTCTAAGTTGAAAGATGTTTAAGAGATACAATCGTATTCATCTTTTAGCTTCAAAGAATGCACGCGAGGGAAAAGTTTTAAAACTACACAAAAATTTCTCAAACTCAGTTTGAAAACTGAGAAAACTTTCCATATTAAAACTGATATAAATGAGAAACCTTATTTGCAGGTATGCGAAAGAATTCATAAAGTTGTGACACAATCTCCATAAGAAGTATACACAAACTTGAGATGCTAAGTTATTCTTAAATTAATGAAAGAATTTTAAAATGAAAGATAGTTCAATACAAAGATTCGTGTTCATATTCCAGGTTTAGTAAAGTGAAATATAGTAAGATAAAGAATCATGTTTATATTTTAGGTTTAAAAGAAACAGGGATAATTTTAAAATCATGTCTCAAACATGTCTTAAATTCAATTTAAAAAATGTGAAAATTTTGAATTATTAATTATCTTTCAACACGAAACTTTTTTATTAGATTTTAAGAAAACGTTTTGACGTCTCAATACTGTATAAATTACTCAGAATACAGTGCGAAATCTTTCTGAGTTTTAATGTTCTTTATTTGTATAGTTTCATATTTATATATCACTTTTAATAATGAAAAGGTTTATCGGTATTGTACGCAAATTAAGAGTTTTTAATAAAGTAGTTTTAAAACTTGTTTTCATTACAAGTATAAACATTTATTCACAAGTTTTCACTACAAATTTTATTTCAAGCTTAAACATGTTTTCGTAAAAATAAAATCTGAACAAAATTGCCCCCGTGTAAAACTTTCTTGATCTAAAATGACTTTGCCACTAGTGTAAATTATTTATGGAGACAATGGCAAAAGTTTTTTAATTTAAGTGTTCCATACTTTGAATGAATTCTTTATTATCAATTAGTCATTGTCCACACTAGGCAATTCACAACATTATTCAATAAATTAGCAAAATTGGAAAATAATTATTACTGTATGAGAGACATTCGTCCACCTTTACACTCATGAAATGTTTCCATCTTTACAGTCATAATTGTTCCACTTAAAAAAAAAAAAAAAAAAAAAAAAAAAAAAAAAAAAAAAAATTGTAAACAGATGGATGTTCGAGATGGTTCCCTTAAAATATTTCTTCTACAGTCTAAGAGTGATGATAAACTTCTAGTTAATAATTTTTTAAACACTATAAAGTTCGTAAATTTTAGATATTTTAAATGCTACAAATTCATAACTCACAGACAGTTGATTTGCCTCTTCATTCCTCTCAAAGACCGGTGGTTATCAAAGAAAACGGCTTAGATACATACGAATGCAACCGAGGTCCTCAGGGGATTCTTATGTACGAGAGTAGAGCAGGGAAGGCGTCCCAGTTTCCTGCTCTGAGGTTAGTCGCCTTGTCGACTTAAGTTTAATTCGTGTAAATTTTCATGTTTTTAATGTTTGAAATGTCCATGTACAGCTAGCTCAAAGTGCCGTAAATAAATGTATTTTTGTTTCATTGGCGTTTAGTAAGTAAATCTAAATTTACTTATGGTTTAACACTCATTTTTGCCACATTCAGTTTTTGAATTATTAAGTATCTTTCTCAACGAAACTTTTTTTATTAGATCTAATGAAAGCATTTCGTCATCTCAAAACTGTGTAAATTACTCAGAATACAGTGCGAAATCTTTCTGAATTTTAGTATTCTTTACTCGTATAATTTTTCTTTTTATATATCACTTTATCACACTTACATTATAAGCTACCATAAATCATAAAATCCCTGTGTAACATTAAGAGCAAGTGGGAGAATTATTTAAATTGAAGGTATATGTAAACGTTTATAAATTACAACAGTTTAAGATCGAAAGCGATTAGAAAAAATATCTTCTTTCCGGTTGTGTATCCACTTGTATATGTTAAGTCCAAGATACGGAGAATCAACTGCATATTTGCAACTGTCCCACTATCGTGGAAAGTTAGAATGATGTTCCTTTAAATTCTTTTTTAAATTTTAAAGGACCACTCCGCTATAAGCGCTGACTGCGTAAGGGACATTTCTTGCCAAACTGTCTTTCATTAAGAGATATACCAACATATCCTGATACCCGAATCAGAGTAATTTTTCCAAACTTACTGTGAACCCTGTGCAAAGTCTGGAAAAGGTGCAGGAGATTTATTATGTATATGCTTCAAAGAATCAAGAACAAATTTACTATCCGATAAAATAATATAGTTGTTACTCCAGTTCAGAAAGCAATGGATACAAAGCAAAGATTAAGTGCAAGGACTTTAGTGGTAAAAATGGAGTTGAAATGGTGAATGGGATCGGTGCTGAAAGTATTTTAGTTTTATTTACAGCAGTGATAGATGTTTTGAATTCGTTTTTTGACGCGTCCGTTGCAATAGTACAATAGTTATTAAGATGACGAAACTCACACATGTACAAACTAAAACATTGATTGATGATGGTGGGTGGGAGAATTTTAGTTTGAAATCGCAGCTCGTCAATTAAACAGAAATTTAATGGACGTATAATCGAAATACGTGCTTAAAGAATTGAAATGATCGAAATAAGAAAAAGGACTGCTGTAAATAACGTCGAAACCTTCATACTTTGTAGCAGTGATTTTTAATGGTGGAAAACATTTAAGAATTTGAAGTTAAGTTTAATCAATTTTAAACCTTTTCCTGGTATATTTGCTTTTAAATTAGAATGCGAATCTATTCCTTTAATTATCAATTCTCAATATCAATAATCAATAATTATCAATCCGCACAAAAATTCTTGATAATTCCGAGAAGATTTTATCGTATCAACTTTTGGTTTCATAAACGTATGCCTGTAAATATAGTTTCTCATTTACGGGACTTTTAATGGTGGAAAAACATTTTAGATTTTGAAGTTGGTTTTAGAATATTTTAAGTAATCGATTTTAAATCATTTCTCTGGCATGTTTTCTTTTAAATTAAAATATGAACATAATCTATTCTGTTAATTATTATTCACTGTTAAATATCCTTGTTAAGCCTGAGAAGATTTTATTACTTCAAGCTTTGTAAATAATTTATGGAAACCCTTTGAAAACATTCTGAGTTTTACTAACGCATACCTGTAAATGTAGTTTCTCATTTACAAGGCTTTTAATGTTTGAAAACATTTTAGAGTTTGAAGTAAATTTAAGAATATTTTTCTAGATAATCACTTTCAAATTATTTCTCTTGTATGTTTTCTTTTAAACGAAAATATGGACATAATTAATTATTTTAATTATTTTTCACTATAAAACATTCTTATTACATTTGAGAAGTTTTTATCGTTCAAATCTGTGCAAATAACTCATGGAATCTTTGAAAACATTCTGAGTTTTATTATCTCATGCTTGTGAATCTGGTTTCTCATTAACATGGTTTTTAATGGTGGAAAATTTTTTAATTTTGAAGTATGTTTATGAATATTTTAGAGAATGGTTTTAAATCATTTCTCTAATATGTTTTTTTAACAATAAAATTTAGTCTTTTAATTATTTTTCACTATAAAATATTC
Organism: Maratus speculifer; assembly: GCA_964019185.1. Taxonomy (NCBI): domain Eukaryota; kingdom Metazoa; phylum Arthropoda; class Arachnida; order Araneae; family Salticidae; genus Maratus; species Maratus speculifer. The sequence goes on from OZ025300.1 coordinate 112,007,116, forward strand.
TTATTAAATGTGGAGATTTTATCGTCTTAAAATTATGTAAATTACTTCTGCAATCTCTTTTGAAAACGTTCCAAGTTTTACAATCACATATGTGTAAATGTGTAAAAATACGTGTCTGTTTTGGAAGGAGATTCCATGAATTATTTACAAAGATTCGAAATAATAAAATCTTTTAAGAAGAATGTTTTATATAGTGAGAAATATTTAAAAGAATAGATTATGCTCATATTTTAATTTAAAATAAAGCATACCAGGCAAATGATTTAAACCAGATCCCTTAAAATATTTTAAAACTTATTTCAAAATCTAAAATGTTTTCCACAATTAAAAGACATGTAAATGATAAACCACATATACAGGCATAAGATAGTAAAAATCGAAAAGTTTTCAAAGGAGATTCTGTAAGTAATTTACACAGTTTTAAGGCAATAAAATCTTATCAGATTTAATAACAATGTTTTATAATGAAAAACATTTAAAATAATAAATTACGTACATATCTTAGTAAAAAAAAAATAAATACCAGAGAAATGATTTAAAACTAATTCTTAAAAAAATATATTGTTAAACTTACTTGAAAATCTAAATTGTTTTCCACCATGTATATGAGAAACCACATTTACCACATCAAATTTTGCAAACGATAGTAAAATCAAAAGTTGAGACGATAAAATCTCAGATTTAACAAGAACATTTTGCTGTTAAATATAATTAAAGGAATAATTTATGTTCGCATTTTAGTTTAAAAGCACACATTCTAAGAAATATTGAAGACCAATTAAAAAAAAAGAACTTTTAAACTTAATTTTAAACTCTTAGATGTTTTCCCGAATTAAAAACCATGTTACAAAATATAAAATTTTCGTCGTTATTTATAGCAGTTCTTTTTCTTATTCCGATCATTTCAGTTCTTTAAGCACGTAGTTTGATTATACATCCGTTAAATTTCTGTTTTATTTATTTTATTTTATTTTATTATACTTATATTACTTTATTTACTACATTTTTATTATTCTATTTATATTATTTTATGTTGTTTTTCCCATTCACATGACTTTTAATGGAGAAAAACATTTTAGATTTTGAAGTCAATTTACGACTATCTTGGAAAACCGGTTTTAAAACATTTCTGATATGCATAATTTATTATTTTAATTATTTATCACTGTACATCATTCTTATCAAATCCAAGAGGATTTTTCTTCTTCTGAAGTCTGTTATAAATTGCTAATGGAATCTATTCGAAAACTTTCAGAATTTTAGTATCTCGTGCTTATCAATCTGGTTTTTCATTTATAAAGTAAAAATTAGTAATATCATTTATCTTTAATAAATTCTGTAAATTCAAAGTTATTAATATCGCTTATTATTATATCTTCAATGATGATAAATAGTTTTTAAGTAAATTTTAAGAATATTTTAGAGAAGTTGTTTTACAACACTACCTTTTATGAGTTTTCCTTTTAAAATAAACCGAATTGTTTCTCCTAAACATATTTCAACATAAGACTATTAAATCTAAAAAGGTTTTGAAGTCTCAAGCTTTATTAAATTAATCACGAAATCCACGTCAAAAATTTTTGTTTTTGACTATCTGATGCCTGTAAATGTGATTTCTTATTCATATCAGTATTAATGGTGGAAATACCGCTGACTTATAAGCTAAATTAAATTTTTTTAGAGAAATGGATTTAATTTTTTTTCTGTGTAGATTTTTTTTAAGCTTAAATGTGAACTTACTTTTTTCCTTAATTACTTTTGACCATAAAACATTTTTATTAAATCTAAATACACTTTTCCGTCACAGGCTCATGTAAATTATTCACGAACTTTCTCAATCTAGCAGTTTTACGCTTTTAAAAATTGTTTCTATAGCTCTTTCTATATATATGTATTTGTATTCAATAGTTTCTTTTTAACAATTAATTACTTTTTCTAAATCATACTTGATCCTACACATTAATACTTTTTATTATTATTATTTTTTTACTTTCTTTTATTTAAATGGACTTTTTGTGATTATTTTTAAATATGTTTTTTAAATATGTTTTAAATATGTATAGAACTTATCACCCTATATAAAATGTATCTCTTTATACACATGCTACTGTTATAATATTATCTTTGGATATTAATTACCTATCAATTAAAATCAAAATATATTTCTCTTAACGTTAAGAGCAAAAAATGAAAAAAAAAAAAAAATAGAGAGAATTTACTTGGTTGTGCTTTCTGTAAAGCGTAAATTAAAGCGCGACTTTTCAACAATGACAACAAATTAAAGCACTATAACTGAAAATTATTCCTACAAGAAATTAATTTGATTAATGTGAAATTTGCCGTGCTCTTTGAAACAGAAACTCTCTCAATATGTAATGCTTATAAAAGAGTACTTTTTATCTTATTATTGCTATTTTTATGTTTCTGAAATAATCAGTATCATTATAATTAGATTAAATAAATAAATGGCGCAGAAATTCGTACTTTTATCATTTTTTTCTCCGTTTCATCGCTATCGTGATTTAAAAAAAAATGTATTTACTGAAATATATTATTTTGAAAAAGGACATCTCTTTATACCAATGCTGCTGTTAAAATATCATCGTTGGATATTAATTATGCCTCAATTGAAATTAAAATATATTTCTCCTCAAGATAAGACCAAAATTTGTAATAAAAAAATCCCTACATTATGCTTTCTATTAAGCGTAAATCAAAGCGGGGACGTTTTAATCATCGCACCAAATTAACATTCTGTAATGAAAATTATTTCTACAACAAATGAATTGCAGGCATGAAATTCGGCAGGCATGAAAATTTTTAATTTATTTTCATTTTCCTAAAAGAATAATTATAGTTACAGTGAGATTAAATAAATAAATGGCGCAGAAAATCGTACTATTATAGCATTTTATTTTCTTTGTTTCAGAGCTATTGCCATTTTTAGAAATGTTTTTATGAAACTTATTAACTTACATAAAAGTTATCTCTTTATAAATATATTGTTGTTTAAATATTATCGTTGGATATTAATAATCCCTCAATAGAAATTAAAATATATTTCTCCCAAGGATAAGAAGAAAAAGTGTAATTTTTTAAAAATAAGTTCCTTAGATTATGCTTTCTTTCAAGCGTAAATCAAAGCGGAGGAGTTTTCAATAATCCCACCAAATTAACGTTCTGTAATGAAAAATTATTTCTACAACAAATGAATTGCAGGCATGAAATTCGGCAGGCATGAAAATTTTTAATTTATTTTTATTTTCCTAAAAGAATAATTATAGTTACAGTGAGATTAAATATATAAATGGCGAAGAAAATCGTACTATTATAGCATTTTATTTTCTTTGTTTCAGAGCTATTGCCATTTTTAGAAATGTTTTTATGAGACTTATTAACTTACATAAAAGTTATCTCTTTATAAATATATTGTTGTTTAAATATTATCGTTGGATATTAATAATCCCTCAATAGAAATTAAAATATATTTCTCCCAAGGATAAGAAGAAAAAGTGTAATTTTTTAAAAATAAGTTCCTTAGATTATGCTTTCTTTCAAGCGTAAATCAAAGCGGAGTAGTTTTCAATAATCCCACCAAATTAACGTTCTGTAATGAAAAATTATTTCTACAACAAATGAATTTCAGGTACAAAATTTGGCGTGATTTTTAAGATTACTTTTATTTTTTAAAAAGAATCATTATCATATAGTGAGATCTAATGAATAAATGCCCCAGAAAATCGTCCTATTATCATATTTTATTTTCCCAACTCCATAGCTATCCTGATTATTTTAAAATATGTTTTTATGAAATTTATCAACGTATATAATATGTATCTTTTTATACACATACTACTGTTAAAATATTATCGTTGGATATTAATTATCTATCAATTAAAATTAAAATACATTTCTGAAAAGAAAATGAATAAAAAAAAATTTAAAAATTAAAGGGATTTCACTTGGTTATGCTTTCTGTCAAGCGTAAATAAAAGCACGACTCTTCAATAATAACAACAAATTAACGTACTGTAATAAAAAATTATTCCTAAAACATATTAATTTGATTAATGCGAAATTTGATGTGCTTTTTGAGACAGACGCTCTTACAACATATAATGCTTTTAAAACTGTACTTTTTCAACTAACTATTTTTATTTTTATGACGCTGAAATAATCATTATTATTATATTTAGATTAAATAAATAAATGACACAGAAATTCGAACTGTTTTCACTTTTTATTTTTTTCGTTTTATAGCTATCGTGATTTTTTAAATATATATTTACTGAAGCTTATTAACCTTTAAAGAAGGCATCTCTTTATACCTATGCTTCTGTTAGAATATAATCTTTGGATATTAATTATCGCTCATTTGAAATTAAAATACAGTTCTCTTAACTTTAAGAGCAAAAATTGAAAAAAAAAAATAAAGTGAATTCACTTGTTTGTGCTTTCTGTCAAGCGTAAATCAAAGCGCGACACTTTAATAATCACAACAAATCAACGCACTATAACGGAAAATTATTTCTACAACATACATTAATTTGATTAATGTGAAATTTGGCGTGCTTTTTGAGAGAAACTCTCATCGAAGTATTTTTTTAAGGTTTTTTAAATAATCATTATCATTATAATTAGATTAAATAAATAAATGGCGCAGAAATTTGTAATATTATCACTTTTTATTTCCCCATTTCATCGCTATCGTGATTTTTTTAAAATGTATTTACCGAAATATATTACTTTAAGAAAGGGCTTCTCTTTATCCACATGATGCTGTTAAAATATTATCGTTGGATATTAATTGTGCCTCAGTTGAAATTAAAATATATTTCTCCTCAGGATAAGAAGAAAAATTGTAATAAAAAAATCACTAGATTATGCTTTCTATCAAGCGTAAATGAAAGCGGAGACATTCAATAATGGCACCAAATTAACATTCTGTAATGAAAAATTATTTCTACAACAAATGAATTGCAGGCATGAAATTCGGCGTAATTTTTAAAATTACTTTTATTTTTCTAAAAGAAAATTCAGTGAATCATTAAAGTGAGATTAAATAAATAAATGTCGCAGAAAATCGAACTACTATATCACACTTTATTTTCACTGTTTCATAGCTATTGCGATTTTTACTTTCTTCTATTTTTTAAAAAAGAAAGTGTTGGATTCGTGAAAATTTTCGAATTCCGGTTTTTGACGGATTTATACGTTTAAGAGATCAGAGTTTCTAAAAAACATGTTTTTAAAAAATGTCTGCCTGTGAGTCTGTCAGCCTGTCCGTCTGTCAGTTGTCTGTATATATGTGACATAAATATTGTGGGCACTTTTTCTGAAGAAATAATGCACGGAATTTTACAAAACTTTATATTCCGTTATACCTTGATATAAACTGGATCTGATTAGTGTTTATTGTATATTGCCCAACAGGTGATGCTGCAATGCTGCCTTTTTCACGATTTTTACAATAGCTATATCTCAATAACTAATGAAAGGATTTTCATAAAACTTCATTCTTGATATAATTTGGTTTTGATTAGAGGTCTGGACGACCCGGCCCGCGGGCCGATTTCCATTAACGGCATTCGGCCAGAGCCGAGCTCGGCCTTAATTTTTTTCCAGGAGTATCGGGCCGGGACTAACTTATTTTTTCCGTAAGAAGCCGAGACTGATTTCATTCTTTCTAGTCTTCACGAATCGAAATAATCAATTCCTGATGAATCATTCCGTATGAAAATCCTTTTCTCGACGTGGCAAAATTTGTTCAAAAATCAGTAAAATATTTGGCTTGGTCCAAAAGTTTTTGCAAAAAAGGCATATACTTTTAAGTCGTCATTATTCTGCAATTAGACATTAGAATTTATTCTTTTTAAAGAATTATAGATTACTAGGCTTATTAAAATAGAGTTAAACGCATGAAAAAAAAAAAAAACACGATTATGACGTAATTTTCTTTTAAACTGAAAACTACAACTTTTTTTAAACTGTTCATCCATGCAAAATGAATACAACAATGCGCGAGAAAAAAATATGTTAGACATTTACATCTGCTAAGAAGGGAGCGTACTTTTTTCTTTCCAGTGCGCGATTCCGTCTTAGAAGATTTTACTTTTACCATACAATATTTTTTAGATTTTTATGTCTCCATTACATGGAATATTGCTGAATAATACTAAAGATAACTGAAACATTTACATACAACAAACAAAGGTTCATTAATAGCATAAATATCGCAGCTTACGGCACTTCTGCATAAGTGGAGATTATAAGCATAAAAAAAAAGACTAAAATAAGTTTTCTTGGTCTGAACTCTTCCATAAGAGTAAAGATGAATGTTCTGTAGAAATTCGTTCGGGCCAAATTTTTAACTTTTTCCGGGCCGGGCCGAGCTCGGGCCAGGAAATTTCGGCCCATGCAAACCTCTTAGTTCTGATTACGTTTTGGAGTAAATTGCACAAAAGGTGGCACTGTTATGCGGCATTATTCATGATTATCGCAATAGCTCTATGTCATGATCTAAAGCACGAATTTGTATCAAACTTCAGATTCAGTTATTTTCTGATGTAAATGAGTATTCTTTAGTTTTTTTAGTAAATCTTTCAACACGTGGCGCTGCTATGCAGCATTATTCATGATTATCTCAATGGCTCTATCTCAGGAGCTATTGTACGAATTTTCATCAAACTTCAAATTCAGTTAATCCCTCAAATAAATTCATATTCTTTAGCTTTTAGAGTAAATGGCTCGACAGGTTCTGCTTCTATCCAGTTTTTTTTTTTGCGATTTCTGCGATGATTCTATTTACAATACTAATACGCGGATTTTCATTAAATTTCAGGTTCAGTTAGAAATAAGTTGTTACAGATTAGATTTTGGTGTAAATAGTCTAACCGGTGACGCTGCTATGTTTCATTTTTCTGGACGTATTAACGTGTATGAGATAGAAGAAAGTTTTGGGATTGCCACATCCGATTAGTTAGGAATGTTTTTATAAAAATTATTAATTTATATAAAATATATCTTTTTATACATATTCTGTTGTTTAGATATTATCGTTGGATATTAATATTCTCTCAATTGAAATCAAAATATACTTTTGCTAAGGATAATAGCAAAAATTGTAATTTTTAAAAATAAATCAACTAAACGTTCTTCCTGTCAAGCGTAAATCAAAGCTGTGACTTTTCAATAATCACGCGAAATTAACTTACTGTAACGGAAAATTATTTCTACATCAAATGAATTATAATAATAAAATCATAAAATCATAGTCATAAAATTCGTTTTTTTTTTAAATTATTATTATTATATTTTTAAGATAGAACTTTTTAATATTTAATGCTTATAAAAGACTGTCTTTTCTTTTGACTATTTTTACTTTTATGCTTTTGATATAATCACTATCATTATAGTGATATTAAATAAACAAATAGTGCAGAAAATCGTACTATTACCACATTTTATTTTTCCCGTTTCATAGGTATTCTGATTTTTTTTAAAATATGTTTTTATTAAACTTATCAACCTACATAAAATGTATCTCTTTATACAAATGCCATTGTTAAAATATTATAGTTGGATATTAATTATTTCTCATTTAAAATTAAAATACATTTCTCTAAACATTAAAAGCAAAAATAGAAAGAAAATTAAAGTGAATTCACTAGGTTGTGCTTTCTGTCAAGCGTAAATCAAAGTGTGATTTTTTAATAAATACACGAAATTAACTTACTGTAATGGAAAATTATTTCTACATCAAATGAATTATAACAATAAAATCATAGAATCATAGTCATAAAATTCGTTTTAAGATAGAACCTTTTTTTTAAAATATATAATGCTTATAAAAGACTGTCTTTTTTTAAAACTATTTTTACTTTTATGTTTCTGAAATAATGATTATCATTATAATGAGATTAAATAATACAAATTCGCAGAAATTCCTATTATTATCACTTTTTGTTTTCTCCGTTTTATAGGTATTACAATTTTTAAATGCTTTTCTGGAAACTTAAACACTTCTCGACGGAAACTATTTGCTTAATTTTTAATATTTCCACCGGTTTTGTAAAGCAAAAAATTTTCTCTAATCGAATCGCAAAAATGCTCTGGTTAAATAAGTTAAATTTTGCTATAAAAAATAACTGGTGAGAATAATGAAGGATTCTGAGCACCTTAAGTGGTACGTACACCAGTCGTTCGTCCCCAAGGGGTTAAATACGTATATTTCTAAAAGCCGCCGAAGGTGTTATGTGTTATTTTTTATATTTTCGACAGTTTTTATGTTTAAAAAAAGCTTTTTCATGTATTTTATCCTTTTTTTATTAATATAAATTATAATTATCATTTTTGTAGGTCTAAATATTTTATATAATCTCAATGTAAACATGACGTTTCGAAAATTGTAGTTAAAATTTTATTTTTTATAAGGGTATGTTAATCTTATAGGAATGGAAACGTCTAGATTTTCTTTTAGAAAGGAACAAAGTATTTTACTTTACAAATAATAGCAGGTTTATTGTGAAAATTGCCTTTTTATAAAATGTTGCTATATATGAAAATTTTAGGTAATTTCAAATGTGTCTTTAACTAAGAAATTTGAAAAATATGAAATATTTTTAAAAATGATAAAACAAACTTTTAAACACAAAACCTTCATAAATATGAGTGTGGAAATATTGTAACTGCAGCTTCATATTCTTTCGTTAAGATTAACACTTCAACCATTATCAGGTAAATAGATGGCTGCTCAAGTTAAGTCAAAACTGAGATATATAATTTCTCTCCAATCTAACAGTTTTACGCTGTTCTATTTTTATCTATAAGTTTAACAAACGCTGTACCAGGCTAAAAACATTTTTTACAAGCCTGTAAAGGTTTCGTCTTAACAAGTTTTCTATCAATTAAAAAAAATAGCTTAACTGTAACTTCAGAATGTCGCGTTCCTTTTTAGGTTATATAAGAACATTTAAATACATAAAATCAAAATTGTGATTTTTTATTGCTAAAATGGGGCTAAAACTATGTAAATTTTAATACGTAAAAACTATCGTAGATGTTGAAATGATGTAACAAAATCGAGACCCAAGTGCCTTCGACTGATACACACAGCCATCATCGGGGGGGGGGGGGGGACCCTTGAATCTTTAGGATGCCAAAATCTAAAGATACTTTGAAAATATTTTCTCCTGTTGATGGTAGTGTGAATCATTCGAAAGAGCCCAGGTGTCGACTTTGTTGCTTCATTTTAACATCAATGATGGTTTTTATGTTTTAACATCTATATTCATTTTTAGAACATTTCAAGTAATTAAAAAAAAAACATAATTTTGATTTTATATATTTAAAGATTATTTTATGTTTTCTATCTTATATTTACATATTTCTGTTTACACCCAATCATCTTTTCAAAATCATACTTTGTATATTTTTCACATTTTTTCTGAAACAAATCGTTTTATGAATGGAAATAGTCTAAAACAAATCGTCTCAAAAAATAATGCTATTTCAATTTTTAAAAATTTCTTTTTTATCTCTATTTCTAACATGCTTTTATTTGTTTACTAAAACGTATTAATACAAAAAAAAAAAAAAAAAAAAAAAAAAAAAAAAAAAAAAAAACATTATATATACGCTGATATTAAAATATTATCATTGGATATTAATGTTCCTCATCAGAAATTAAAATTATGCATTCTTATTTCTTCTAGAATTATAATAATAATAATAAAATACTTTATTGTGATGATAAAAGAAGAAATATTAAACGCCTTCTTTATAATTCATTATAGGCTTAATGTGTTTTGTAACTCTATAAACTACTTTTATGTACTTTTCTATGTTTTTTTTTGGGGGGGGGGGGAGGGGGATTGAGTAAGTGGGAAAGGGAGTTTCTTCCAGTTGTAAAATATACGTCTAATAATTGAAATTTCTGAAAGCAATGCATTCACTGTATAAAAAGACTTTCTGGATGCTATCTAACTGAGTATTAAAAATTACTGTAATCGAATTTCAATAAAATAATAATAATAATAAATAAAAATAAATAAACAAATAAAAAATACTGATACATTTACAATTTAAACATGCATTATTAATTTTTTTATCTTTATGAACAACTCAAAAAACAATATCTAAAAAATAAGTGTTTTCTTTTTTTATGGGAAATGCCGGAATAATGACTATCAATTTTCAAAATTTTGTGTACAATGTATGCTATGGGAAAAACTTGAAAGTGAAATAATAAAATTGTAATAGTCTAAAGGTTTAAATTTATAAGAAATAAAAAGATAAAATGTAACAGCATAAAAAACAAACAGTAAATTAAAATGAGACAATACTCACAAGATATGCATTTGGATATTTGTCAATCTTTCATTAAAAATTGCATACTTATATCTATCAAATAATTTTACATAAATATGTTATAAAGCGTATATTTATATATTTTTAATCCCTTTTTATAATAAAAAAGCATACTTTTGATTTAGCATTTAAATGTTTTTAATTGCATTTAATTAAATTATATTAAATTATATTTAATGTTCTTAAATGTATTTAAATGTTCTGTTAAATGCTTTCAATCAATACTTAATCATCTTTTCAAAATCATGCTTCATATCTTTTTCACTGAAAGAAATGATCATCATCGTCAGATTAAATAAATAAATAATCTAGAAAATATTGCTATTATCATTTTTAAATTTTCCCTTTTCATCGCTACATCTAATATTCTTTTATTTATTTACTGAAACTCGTTAATTAAAAAAAATCTCATTATATATAGCCTAATATTAAAAAATATCATTGATATTAATTTTCCTCATCAGAAATTAAAATTATACATTCTTATTTCTTTTAGGATAAGTATTAAAAAAAATGCTACGTTGTAATAATGAAGGAAAAAATATTTAAAACTATCTCTATGATTTATAGTAGCCTTAATGTATTTTGTAACCCTATAAACTACTTTTCTGTGCTTTTCTAATGTTTGAGGGGAAATTTCGTTTGTGGAGGAAGTTTTTTACAGATGGAAAATATGCGTTCAATAATTGAAATTTCTTAAAATAATGCATACTGCGTATAGAAAGAATCTTTTTGGATGCTATCCAACTGAATATTACAAACTGCTGCGCTGGAATATTATTGAAAAAATAGTTATTGATACATTCTTAACTTAAGCATGCATTATTGAATTTTTAATCCTTTTAAAACCACCAAAAAGTAAAAACTGAAAAGAAAATTTTTATAATATAAATGCCTGAATGATGACTAATAGTTTTCAAACTAATGTATATACTATCGAAAAAACTTGAAAATGAATTAATAAAACACTAATAGTTTAAATTTATAAAGAAACAAAGAGATAAAATGAAGCTGCAAAAGAAACAAACAGCAAATTAAAATGCGAAAATTATCCACAAGATATTCGTCTGGATAATAGACTATTTTTCATTAAAAATTGTGTAATTATGCCTATCAAATGATTTTATTTAAATGTGTCATTAAATCTACTTTATATATTTTTAGCCCCTTTTTATAATAAAAAAATCATAACTTTGATTTTGTACATTTAAATGTTCTTATAAGTTCTCTATCTCTATCTCTCTATATTTATTTTTACATTTAATCATATTTATAAAATCATTCTTCGCATCTCTGTCGTATTTTTCTGAAAGAAATCATTATCGTTATTATTATGATCAAATTAAAAAAAAATAGATGACCTAGAAAATAAAGCTATTTCCTTTTTTAAGATTTTCATTTAGATCGCTATCTCTATTTTTTTTTTTTTATTTATTTACTAAAGCTGCGAAAAATAAAAATGCGAAAATTATCCACAAAAAAATGCGAAAATTATCCACAAGATATTCGTCTGGATAATAGACTATTTTTCATTAAAAATTGTGTAATTATGCCTATCAAATGATTTTATTTAAATGTGTCATTAAATCTACTTTATATATTTTTAGCCCCTTTTTATAATAAAAAAATCATAACTTTGATTTTGTACATTTAAATGTTCTTATAAGTTCTCTATCTCTATCTCTCTATATATATTTTTACATTTAATCATATTTATAAAATCATTCTTCGCATCTCTGTCGTATTTTTCTAAAAGAAATCATTATCGTTATTATTATGATAAAAAAAAAAAAAAAAAAAAAAAAAAAAATAGATGACCTAGAAAATAAAGCTATTTCCTTTTTTAAGATTTTCATTTAGATCGCTATCTCTATTTTTTTTTTTTTTATTTATTTACTAAAGCTGCGAAAAATAAAAATGCGAAAATTATCCACAAAAAAATGCGAAAATTATCCACAAGATATTCGTCTGGATAATAGACTATTTTTCATTAAAAATTGTGTAATTATGCCTATCAAATGATTTTATTTAAATGTGTCATTAAATCTACTGTATATATTTTTAGCCCCTTTTTATAATAAAAAAATCATAACTTTGATTTTGTACATTTAAATGTTCTTATAAGTTCTCTATCTCTATCTCTCTATATTTATTTTTACATTTAATCATATTTATAAAATCATTCTTCGCATCTCTGTCGTATTTTTCTGAAAGAAATCATTATCGTTATTATTATGATAAAAAAAAAAAAAAAAAAAAAAAAAAAAAAAATAGATGACCTAGAAAATAAAGCTATTTCCTTTTTTAAGTTTTTCCTTTAGATCGCTATCTCTATTTTTTTTTTTATTTATTTACTAAAGCTGCGAAAAATAAAAATGCGAAAATTATCCACAAAAAAATGCGAAAATTATCCACAAGATGTTCGTCTGGATAATAGACTATTTTTCATTAAAAATTGTGTAATTATGCCTATCAAATGATTTTATTTAAATGTGTCATTAAATCTACTTTATATATTTTTAGCCCCTTTTTATAATAAAAAAATCATAACTTTGATTTTGTGCATTTAAATGTTCTTATAAGTTCTCTATCTCTATCTCTCTATATTTATTTTTACATTTAATCATATTTATAAAATCATTCTTCGCATCTCTGTCGTATTTTTCTGAAAGAAATCATTATCGTTATTATTATGATCAAATTAAAAAATATAGATGACCTAGAAAATAAAGTTATTTCCTTTTTTAAGTTTTTCCTTTAGATCGCTATCTCTATTTTTTATTTTTTATTTACTAAAGCTGCGAAAAATAAAAATGCGAAAATTATCCACAAAAAAAAATGCGAAAATTATCCACAAGATATTCGTCTGGATAATAGACTATTTTTCATTAAAAATTGTGTAATTATGCCTATCAAATGATTTTATTTAAATGTGTCATTATATCTACTTTATATATTTTTAGCCCCTTTTTATAATAAAAAAATCATAACTTTGATTTTGTGCATTTAAATGTTCTTATAAGTTCTCTATCTCTCTATATTTATTTTTACATTTAATCATATTTATAAAATCATTCTTCGCATCTCTGTCGTATTTTTCTGAAAGAAATCATTATCGTTATTATTATGATCAAATTAAAAAAAAATAGATGACCTAAAAAATAAAGCTATTTCCTTTTTTAAGTTTTTCCTTTGGATCGCTATCTCTATTTTTTTTTAATTTATTTACTAAAGCTGCGAAAAATAAGAATGCGAAAATTATCCACAAAAAAAATGCGAAAATTATCCACAAGATATTCGTCTGGATAATAGACTATTTTTCATTAAAAATTGTGTAATTATGCCTATCAAATGATTTTATTTAAATGTGTCATTAAATCTACTTTATATATTTTTAGCCCCTTTTTATAATAAAAAAATCATAACTTTGATTTTGTACATTTAAATGTTCTTATAAGTTCTCTATCTCTATCTCTCTATATTTATTTTTACATTTAATCATATTTATAAAATCATTCTTCGCATCTCTGTCGTATTTTTCTGAAAGAAATCATTATCGTTATTAGTATGATCAAAAAAAAAAAAAAAAAAAAAAAAAAAAAAAAATAGATGACCTAGAAAATAAAGTTATTTCCTTTTTTAAGTTTTTCCTTTAGATCGCTATCTCTATTTTTTTTTTTTTTTTATTATTTACTAAAGCTGCGAAAAATAAAAATGCGAAAATTATCCACAAAAAAAAAATGCGAAAATTATCCACAAGATATTCGTCTGGATAATAGACTATTTTTCATTAAAAATTGTGTAATTATGCCTATCAAATGATTTTATTTAAATGTGTCATTAAATCTACTTTATATATTTTTAGCCCCTTTTTATAATAAAAAAATCATAACTTTGATTTTGTGCATTTAAATGTTCTTATAAGTTCTCTATCTCTCTATATTTATTTTTACATTTAATCATATTTATAAAATCATTCTTCGCATCTCTGTCGTATTTTTCTGAAAGAAATCATTATCGTTATTATTATGATCAAATTAAAAAAAATAGATGACCTAAAAAATAAAGCTATTTCCTTTTTTAAGTTTTTCCTTTGGATCGCTATCTCTATTTTTTTTTTAATTTATTTACTAAAGCTGCGAAAAATAAGAATGCGAAAATTATCCACAAAAAAAATGCGAAAATTATCCACAAGATATTCGTCTGGATAATAGACTATTTTTCATTAAAAATTGTGTAATTATGCCTATCAAATGATTTTATTTAAATGTGTCATTAAATCTACTTTATATATTTTTAGCCCCTTTTTATAATAAAAAAAAAATCATAACTTTGATTTTGTACATTTAAATGTTCTTATAAGTTCTCTATCTCTATCTCTCTATATTTATTACTTACCCATCATACGTAGTATAGGGTAAGTCTTGCAATCGTTTTGAAAATCGAAAATTTTTTTTGACGGATTTACACGTTTTAGATAGTGGAGATTCCGAAAAACATATTTTTAGAAAAAAATTTTTGCCGTCCGTCTGTCTGTCTGTCTGTCTGTAAACGCTCTATCTTCTGAACAAATTGAGATAGAGACTTGAAATTTTGTATGTACTTAGTATGTAAGAATGGGACGAACCCTATTTAATATCAGCAACCTCGATTATCCGGAACTATTTTTTTCGGACTCTCGAAAAATTCGTTCTGATGAAAGGTATATAAAACTTTTCGAATTTTTTTGTTCTAAGTAATGGACGTAAAAGGCAATAAAATAACACACATTTTGCTTATAGAACGAAGTCGATCGGATTATTAGTTGCCGAGATATTTGTAATCCTGTTTTCCACATTCTTCGATTTTTCATGAACCTGTATTTCATTCAAATTTCAATTCAGAGGTATATTTCAATTGAAAATGAGACGCTTAATGCGACGCAGTTAATTGTTAGTTAATAGAATTATTATTTTTAGAGTTATAAGGATGTTTCTTTTACGCAGTTCGGTACTACTTGAGTAGTTCTGCGTTTTATATAATTTGTCGAAATTGGTACATCAGCAGTTCATTAATAGAGCATTACTATGTATATTAACAATATTTAAATTTTGTTTATGAATTGCAATGCATTGTATAAATAGTTTTCACATGTTTTATTTTCATATACATATCCATGATGGGTAAGTATTACGGTGGCCTCCAACGACTAGTTTTTACATTTAATCATATTTATAAAATCATTCTTCGCATCTCTGTCGTATTTTTCTGAAAGAAATCATTATCGTTATTATTATGATCAAATTAAAAAAAAAAAAAAAATAGATGACCTAGAAAATAAAGCTATTTCCTTTTTTAAGTTTTCCCTTTAGATCGCTATCTCTATTTTTTTTTTTTTATTTATTTACTAAAGCTCGTTAATCCAAAAAAATCTCATTGTATATACGCTGATGCTAAAATATTATCATTCAATGCTAATTTTCCTCATCAGATATTAAAATTACACATATTCTTATTTCTCTTGGGATAAGTATTAAAGAAAAAATGCTATATTGGGATGATAAAGAAAGAAATGTTTAACGCCTTCCCTATGATTGATGATGGGCTTAATGTTTTTTGTAACACTATAAGCTACTTTTTATTGTTTTTTTTTCTGATGTTTTAGCAGAAATGTCGTTTCTGGAGAAAGCTTTTTTTTCACTTGAAAAATATACTTTTAACAATTGAAAATTCTTAAAGTAATGTATTCAGTATATAAAAGAATCTTCCTTTATACTATTCGCCTGAATATTAAAAATTGCTAGGTAGATTTTTTTTTCAAAAAATACTTATTGGTACATTTACAACTTAAACATGCATTATTATGTTTTCAATCTTTATAAAATGATCAAAAAATAATATCTGAAAAAAAAAAAAGTTTTTTTTCCTTTTTAAATGGAAAATGCCGGAATAATGACTAACAATTTTATATAGAATGTATACAATGAAAAAACTCTAAAGTTAAATAATAAAATTCTAACAATCTAAACTTACGGGAAATGAAAAGATAATATGTAGCTGCATAAGAAACAAACAGTAAATTAAAATGAGAAAATGCTCACAAGAAATACTTCTGGATTATTTTTCATAAAAAAACTGCGTAACTATGTCTGTTTAAGTGATTTTACTTTAATGTGTCATCAAATCTACATTTATATACTTTTAGCCCCTTTTTAGCATCATAATCTTGATTTTGTACATTCAAATGTTATAAATTCTCTATCTATATACCTATATATTTATTTTTTCCCTTAATCATATTTATAAAATCGTACTTCTTATCTCTGTCACATATTTTATGAAAGAAATCATCATCATTATTAAAATGCTCAAATTAAATGAATTGATGACCTAAAAAATAAAGCTATTTCCTTTTATAAATTTTCCTTTTTCATCGCTATATCTAATATTTTTTTATTTATTTACTAAAACTTGTTAAGCCAAAAAATATCTCATTGTGTATACGCTGATGCTAAAGTATTATCATTCGATGCTAATTTTCCTCATCAGAAATTAAAATTATATATATTTATTTCTCTTAGGAAAAATACCAAAGAAAAAATGATATATTGGAATGATAAAGAAAGAATTGTTTAACGCCTTAATTATGATTGATAGTAAGCTTAATGTCTTTTGTAACCCTGTAAGCTATTTTGTATGGTTTTTTTCTAATGTTTTAAGAAAAATTTCATCGGTGGAGTAAATTTTTGCCACTTTTGCCAAAAGAACCTTCCTGGATACTATCCCCATGAATATTAAAAAATGCTATGCTAAAATCGCATTCAAAAATTAGTTATTAATACACTCAGTATGTTATTAAGTTTTTATAAAATGATCTAATCATAAATTGTTATAAAATGATTTAAAAGAGTATCTGAAATGAAGTTTTTATTTTCTTCTATCTCACAAGAACAAAGTATTTAATTCATGAAAATTTTAGAAATCCGGTTTTCGATGGTTTTACATGTTTTAAGAGTCAGAGAACTGGAAAAACATCTTTTTACAAAATGTCTGTCTGTATGTGACAAAAATTTTGTGGGCGCTCTATCTAAACTAATGCGCTGAATTTTACAAAACTTTAGATCCTGTTAGACCGTGATGGGATTTGCACCAAAATATAATCAGCACCATGATATATCAAGTACTAACTAAATATAAAGTTTTATGAAAATTCATGCACTAGTTCTTGAGATATCGCTTTTGTAAAAATCGTGAATTGCCAACGGTGGTTTGCCAACTGACTGGTTATTTCGTTATCAACACCATCTAGTCTATCACTAATCCCAAAACCATCGTCGCTAAAATTGATTACCAAATGCAGCAAAGCGGCGTCACCGGTAGAGTGATATACACCAAAAAGTAATCAGATCTAGTATATTATACATTATCGGACTAGATCTGATTACTTTTTGGTGTATATCACTCTACCGGTGACGCCGCTTTGCTGCATTTGGTAATCAATTTTAGCGACGATGGTTTTGGGATTAGTGATAGACTAGATGGTGTTGATAACGAAATAACCAGTCAGTTGGCAAACCACCGTTGGCAATTCACGATTTTTACAAAAGCGATATCTCAAGAACTAGTGCATGAATTTTCATAAAACTTTATATTTAGTTAGTACTTGATATATCATGGTGCTGATTATATTTTGGTGCAAATCCCTCAACAGGTAGTGCCATAGTGCATTATTCGTGATTATTACAATAGCTCTATCTCAAGACCTAATGCACAGAATTTCGGAAAACTTAAAAATCCGCGAGACCTTGATATGAATTAGATCGGATTAGTCTTTGGTGTGCATCGCTCAACAGGGGTGCTATTATGCAGCATTATTTACAATTTCCACAATAGTCATATCTCAAGAACTATTGCACGGATTTTCATAAAATTTTATATTTAGTTAGTACTTGATATAACAGGGTTCTGATGGTGTTTTGGTGGAAATCGCTCAACAGGTGCATTATTCATGATTATCGCAATAGCTCTATCTCTAAAACTAATGCATGAAGTTTTCTATAACTTCAGATTCAGTTAGTCCCTGATATAGATTAGTGTTATTTAGTTTTTGTGTAAACTGCCCTACAGATGGCGTTGCTATTTTGCATTTTTCACGATTTCGCCCTAAATGTATCTCAAGATCTAATACATGGATTTTCACCAAACTACAGATTCTGTTAGCACCTGATAAAAAAAAATGATATTGATTAGTTTTTGGTATACATCACCCAACATTTGCTGCTGTTATGCTGATTTCTTTTACGATTTTGCAATAGCTCTACCTCAAAAACTAATTCCTGGATTATCCTCAAACTTCAGATTCAGTAATAAGTTGACATAAGTTGTTGTTGACTAGATTTCGGTTTAAGCAACTAACCGGTGGCGCTGCTATGTTGCATTTTTCAAGAAGTATTAACATGCATAACATAGAAAAAAGTTTTGGGATTGTCACATTTGATTACTTTTAAATGGAAAAAGCCAGAATAATGCCTAACAATTCTGAAACTATTGTATATAATATATATTGTAGAAAAAGCCTGAAAGTGAAAAAAATCCTAATAGCGTAAACTCATAAAGAAACAAAAAGATAAAATGTATCTGCATAAAAAACAAAATGTAAAATCAAAATGTGAAAACTCTCACAAGATATGTGCCTGGATAACAAATTATCTTTCATTAAAAATTGCGTAATTATACCTGTCAAAGGATTTTACTCAAATGCGTCATCAAACTTATATATATATATATATATTTATAGCCCCTTTTTAGTAATAAAAATTCATAATTTAATTTTGTATATTTAAATGTTCTTATAAGTTTTCTATCCATCTTTTCAAAATCATATTTCTTACCTCTTTTTCATTTTTTCTAAAAGAAATCATTGCGAACAATGCGAACAATGTAAGCATGGTGATGGACCTCCTAGTTGAAAAAACAACTTTATATCCAGTTTATCAATGTAAGCTGTGTTGCATGGGCTTAGGGAGCCATAAGAAAAATAAAAATAATAATGTTTAGTTGTGGGAAGCTACAATTATGAAAAAAATATTAGCTAGAAAAGAATAAAAGATAGAGTAAAAAAAAAAAAAAAAAAATTAAAAGAAATAAAAAGAAAAATAAAGAAAAAGAAACTTAAAATGTTCGTAATGTTCGAGAAGCAAATGACGAAAAAACTACCGAAGGGTCGCCCCAACTAGAAAAAAAAAAAGACTCTTTTCAGAGACCATACATTTTTAGATTAACGAAAGATTTTAAAGTTAATTAACACTAGCAGACTAACAATTTTTTTTTATTTAAATACGTAAAAATAGACAGAAATAAACAGACAGAAAAGTATAAGTGAGGGCTGAGGGAAACTCAATCATCCTCTTCCAAAAGCAGGGTGAATCTGGGACGTTTCCTATTAATGGGGTCAGAAACCTCATAATCTTGTAGCTCCGCTACAATTTCATTTGGTAGATTATACAAGGATTTATAAAAGTTTTTAGAAAGTTGATTAATACGTTTTTTAAGAGAAGTTGTTTTAAGGTCTCTACGAATAGTAGAGTTTCTTAAGTATCTACAGCCATTGCGTATATAACGTAAGTTTCTATTATGAATACCATACAGACTCTTCATATAAGATTTGCAAGCAAACCCCCAGATAGGGCAGGCGTAGGTTAGTACAAAAAGTTAGTATAAAAATAGACAGAAATAAACAGACAGAAAAGTATAAGTGAGGGTTGAGGGAAACTCAATCATCCTCTTCCAAAAGCAGGGTGAATCTGGGACGTTTCCTATTAATGGGGTCAGAAACCTCATAATCTGGTAGCTCCGCTACAATTTCATTTGGTAGATTATACAAGGATTTATAAAAGTTTTTAGAAAGTTGATTAATACGTTTTTTAAGAGAAGCTGTTTTAAAGTCTCTACGAATAGTAGAGTTTCTTAAGTATCTACAGCCATTGCGTATATAACGTAAGTTTCTATTA
Source organism: Maratus speculifer (assembly GCA_964019185.1). Classification (NCBI taxonomy): domain Eukaryota; kingdom Metazoa; phylum Arthropoda; class Arachnida; order Araneae; family Salticidae; genus Maratus; species Maratus speculifer. The sequence continues at coordinate 112,027,473 of OZ025300.1, forward strand.
TGAATACCATACAGACTCTTCATATTAGATTTGCAAGCAAACCCCCAGATAGGGCAGGCTTAGGTTAGTACTGATCTAATGCATGCATTATAAAGGATTAGTTTATTGTGAATAGATGGAGTTTTACTTTTGAGGAGAGGAGAGAGAGCTTTAGAAATGCCGGCGACTTTACCCCGAATTTCAATAAAATGTTTCTTCCAAGTTAAATGACGATCAAGGATGACACCTAATATTTAGTGAAGTCAACCCAGGGGATAGTAGTGTTATTAACAGTTAGTCTATTAGGATAGTCTCTTTTTCTAGAGAAATAAATAGCAGCAGTTTTATTTTCGTTAAGTTTTACACGCCACTTAGTACACCAGGCAATGAATTCATCGATGTGTTTCTGAAGGATTTTGTACAGTGTGAATGGATGGTGTGCAGAGGCATACATTGCCGTGTCGTCCGCATACAGGACAAGAAAAGTCCTCAGTGTTCTGGGTATATCGTTGAAAAAAATATTAAATAATGTAGGGCCGAGAACAGAGCCTTGAAGAATTCCCGAGAGAATTCTGTAGAGTGTAGAGAGTATTTTATTGACGCGGACACAAAAAGTGCAGTCGCTAAGGTACGAATGTATGAGATGCATAAGTCTGGCAAGTGGTATATCATTACTTTAATTTTTCATTTTCATCGTTTTTCTAATATCCCTTTTTTATTTGCTAAAACGCGTTAACCCCCCTCCCTCCTTCCCTCCCCCCCAAAAATCATTACATCTAAACTGATGTTAAAATTCTATCATTCGATATTAATTTTCCTCATCAGAAATAAAAATTGCAAATTAGGATGAATGTAAAGTGATAATATAAAAGAAAAAATGCTATATTGCAATGATAAAAGGAAAAATGTTTAACGCCTTTTCTATGTTTGATAGTGAGCTTAATGTTTTTTCTAACCCTATAAGCTACTTTGATGTGCTTTTTTAATGTTTTTTTAGCGGTGTGTGTGTGTGTGTGGGGGGGGATTTTGTTTGCGGAGAAAGTTTATTCCAGTTGGAAAATGTACGTTTAATAGTTGAAATTTCTGAAAGTAATGCATTCTGCATATAAAAGAATTCGGGATACTATCCAACTGAATTATGAAAATTGCTTCTCTGGAATCTTATTCAAAAATAGTTATTGATATATCTACAACTTAGTCATGTATTATTAAAATTTTAACCGTTATAAAATAATCAAAAAGAAATATAGAAAAAAAAAGTTTTTTTTTTTTTTTTAATAAAAAATGCTGAATAATGACTAAAATTTTTCAAATTAATGTGTACGATGTGGCTATGGAAAAATCTAGAAAATTAAATGATAAAACAGTCATAGTCTAAACTCATATATATTTAAACCCGATTTATATCGTCAGGTATTGCCATCCGAACAATTTTCGACAGTCTATTGCAATTCTTCTAGTCAAAGGTTCATTCCTCCTTTAGACCACTATTCTTTATTGCCTTTTCAATATCATTCATCCAGCTCTTTTGTGCTTTTCCCCTTTTAGGTAGCTTTCATTACAAAAAGTAAATAGCTACCTATTGCAGCCGTCCGGAGGAAAGCACTTCCGGAAAATTTTGGTATATTTTCACAGATCATGACTGACCCCAAAACCACCCTCCGTTCAAATGTTGACACACACACACTCACAAAAAAAAAAAAATCGGATTTATTTTTTTTTTAAATTAACTTTCGCATTTTAATAATTATGCGATCCTGTAAAAACTAATGCAGTAAGTAAAAGCTGTGCTTGGTTTAAATTTAATTTACTATTGGATTTAAGTTACTATCATTTACAGATTAAGAGATAATCGCTTCAATAATCCCAGAAGACGCGTCACAGTGAAACCAATTTTAGCGTCCATGGTTTTATGATTAAAGATAGACCATATGGTGCAGATAGTGAAATTGCCAATCAGCTGGCACACCAATGTGTGGCAGTGGGAGGTCATTGCAATATAGTGTGGCCTGCTGAATGTGAAATGATTGACAACAAGATTGCTGATGTTTATTTGCTCTGGAAACGTCATTAACAATTTGGTTACCATTAGTTAAATATTGTATCAAAATGTACGAAGAAGCTATGGCAACACTCGCCGGTGGTTTGTCAGCTGACTGGCTGTTTCGTTATCTGCATATCATTAATCTAAAAATCATCATCGCAAAAATTGGTTACCAAATTGTGAAACTTCCACCTAACGCTAAACATCGCTTTTACACTGTTAAGAAATTTTGTCCTAGTTTGAACTGAATTTTGATACTCATCAGCTGCCACCATCAGATGATGAAATCTTGTGCCAAGATTTGGAGCTTCCTATTGCAATGTTGTTCCAACTATTGAAAGTCTCCTTCAACCAGAGATCCAAATGTTAGTATGAGGTTTCACGATCTGATGGCGGCAGCTACTGATCACCAAAATTTGGTTCAAACTAGGACAAGATTTTTAACAGTGTAAATCAATCTTAACTCAGCAATTTTTCTTACGAATCTAAGCAATTATAGTACAATTTTAAATTATTAAGGGTGTATTTCGATTCAAATTGCTTATTTTTCGATTTATTTATTTTTGCTCTCAAGTGCATCAAACTGGCAAATTGTCTTATTTAGAAAGTACATAAGGTGCCGTGATTATTAATTTTTTGATAAATGCAGAAAAAATTGCAAAAAATGCAATCAAAATTAGCTTTTTGAACTAATTTTTCCGAAGCGAGAGATCTGAGAACGAAAAAAAGGGCAATTGATGAGAAATTGATTGAGAATTTGATGAGAAATTGATTCAGAAATTGATTGAGAATTTGATCATAAATCAAATTCTAATGAATTGAGCGCAAAATGACATCACACGGCAACTTATATATCTCTTCAAAAATCACCTCAGCAAGTTTTATGTTTCTACTTTTAAAAATAATTCTGAAATTGTATCAGAAAATTTTGAGCTGTTGAAGGTGGAAAAGCAATTTTTCGAATACACCCTTAAGTATACAAATTTCGACAAAAATAATACTTAATCGTCAATAGTTAAAAAGTATGAAACATCACATTTTAAATATTTTACGGAATAAAATAAAAATATTAGTATTCCAGCCAGAATGAGACTGATTTAATATTTACGGTGGAATATTCAGAATTGTGTGCTGTATGCGTCTTTAGTATATCGTAAATAGATTCTTTTAAAATTTTTAGTATTCTATTCATTTGTTTTATCAAGGATGTAAAGAGTTGTTCCAAGGTTGTTGGGAAATTTGCCAGATATACCTTAAATACATTATGAGGATATTAAAAGGTATTAAATATTACATTAATCAAAGGGAAGGCCTTCTTAATCTTTATTCCTTCATCATCGTAATACAATATTTTTTCTTTGCTATTTATCCTACGATGAGTGCGAAATGCATGATTTTAACCTTTAATGAGAGTAAATTAATATCCAACGATAATGTTTCAACAGCGGCACGTACATAATAAAATTTTTTTCAGACTAATTAGTTTTAATAAAAAAGTAATTGAATTGTCTGGAAAGCACCATAACAGGCATAAAAAATTGAATAAACAAATAAAGGTAGTATAGAACCGTTTTCTGCATCATTTAGTTATTCAATCTACTTGTAACGATGATAATTGCTTTCAGTTAAAATATAACGACTTAATGGTTTCGGAAAAATAATTACTAATTGAAAAGGGAATATTTTATACGTACGGCAAATATTTATAAACGAACGATAATAATAATAATAATGCGCGTCAACTCCAGCAAGTTTCGAGGTAAAAATCACTGTTGCAAGCTATTTACTTGATCAAAAATGAAAAGTTTTTCACTCCTAGCCAAATTCCAATTTTAACTCAATATTTTAAACAATAATAAAACAATTTTAAGCTTACATGATTTGTTTTCTTAAAATAGGAGAACACCAATAAAATTACTAATAATTTATCTCAGTCCTCCCTCCTCTTCCAAAAAAAAAAAAAAAAAAAAAAAAACCAACAAAAACAAACAAACAAACAAACACACAAGCTTCACTCATTGAAAAGTTTGAAATTTATGTCAGATGGCCCTTACTGATATATTCATTAGTGATGTTTCTTTTTTATTTCTTCAGTTGTTATAGTTGGTATTAAAAGTATTTAGTATACCTTAAATAGATACTTTGAAAATTTTTAGTAGTCTATTCATTTGTTTTTTCACGGATATCAGAAATGTTGTTCCAAGGTTGTCAGGAAATTTGCCAGATATATCTTAAATACATTATGAAGATATTAAAGGTAGTAAATATTTCATTAATCAAAGAGAAGGCCTTAATCATTATTTCTTTATCATTGTAATACAATATTTTTTCTTCCCTATTTATCCACGGATAAGTGCGAAATGCATGATTTTAACCTTTAATGAGAGTAAATTAATATTCAACGATAATGTTTCAACAGCGGCACGTATACAATAATTTTTTTGGATTAATTAGTTTTAATAAACAAGTAATAGAATTTTCTGTAAAGCGTCATAACAGTTATAAAAAATAAACAAACAAAAAGATAGTATGGAGCCGTTTTCTGCATCATTTATATTCAATCTACTTGTAACGATGATAATTGCTTTCAGATAAAATATGAGAACGATACAATAGTTTCGGAAAAATAATTACTAATTGAAAAGAGAACATTCTATAGACATGCAAATATTTATAAATGAATGAATGAAAGAAAGAAAAAAATGCACATCAACTACAACAAGTTTCGTGCTAAAAATCACTGTTGCATTTATTCAGTCAAAAATGAAAAGTTTTTCACTCCTAGACGAATTCGTATTTCAGCTCAATATTTAAACAATAATGCAACTATTTTAAGCGTACATGATTGATTTTCTTGAAATATGGGGGCATAAAAAAATTACTGGAAATGGTCAACATTTGAGTCAAAAAATACTAAGTATGCGTAATGTATCTAACAAAAAAGAAAAAAAAATGACACTTATTGAAAAATTTGAAGCTTATGTCAGATGATCATTATCGGTAACTTCATTTAGTAATGTTTCTTTTTTACTGCTGCAGTTGTTACAGTTGGTATTAACAGAACGTCACATTAAAAAAAGAAAGAAAAAAAACAAAACAATCAGACCTGGTTGAAGTCTTTTTAAGATTTTTTAAACCAAATTTTCGTTTCGGTATACGGTCATGTTGTAAATCGGTCTTGCTTGTTTTAAAACAAAGAGAGTTTGTCCTGTTGTGTGAATATAATGTTTTGCGACGTACCAGGAACTTTTGTTCTAATAAAGTTAAATCACGAGATCGTTAAAAATTGTGTTGATTTTGTGCCCAAAATAATTTCTTTTTGTAATGAAAAGCATTAAAAAATCCCTTTTTTCAAACCATTACCAGAATTAAAAATAATGAAGGGAGAACTTTATTTCGTGTAAACCTATAACAGGCCACTACTTGATGTAACTAAAGCGTTATAGAAATTCTCACCCGCCACTTCACTTTCATCTGTTTTACCTGAGTGAAATACTGATATATTTAAATTTTAACCCCTCTGTAAATCCCATAAAATATTTAAATTATACAGATTAAAAAATTTCCAAAAATGACCATCAAGATTTCTATTTGTCAAAAAAATGTGTGAATAACTACTGAATAAAATTTAAATTATGTTCAATATGTGCATCGAACAAAAGAAAAAAAATATTCTATTCCCTTTTCGGAAAAAAAACATTACTTTTACGTTATTAGATGAGTGAATATGTATCAAACATCACGTGTTAATAATTTTTTAAGAAATAAAGTTGCATTAATATATTTCAGTTAAGAATGTATCAATCAGTCATCTATAACTTAAGTAAGTTTTTAATACAGTGATTTTTCGTATTCAGTTGAATAACATTTAGAGTTATCACTTTCATACGCTGAATACAATACTTTCAGAATTTTCAATCATTACTCATATATTTTCTAACAAAAGAAAACTTCTTTCTGAGATTTTTAGCTTCGCTAGCTATTTGAATAAGTATTAAATATCACGTCTTAACAATATCATGAGAAAAAAAAAATCTTCAGTAATGTATTTCCATTGCGAATGTATCAAAATCATCTATAACTTGAGTAAATTTTTAATACAGCGATTTCTAAAATTCATTTGGGTAATATCCAAAAAATTTATCACTTTTATACGCGGAATACATTATTTTATTTTCAACCATTACTCACATATTTTTCAAAAAGAGAAAAACATCTTTCTGACCTGCTAGAAAATATTTCAAAAAGTTAGAAAAATCTCTCAAATTAAAGTTTATGACGCTACTAAAGACATTAAGATAACAATCAATCATAAAGAAGGCGTTAATCTTTCTTCCTTTATCATCGAAATATGAACTTTTTTCTTTGCTATTTAATGTAAAAATTATGAGAATGAATAATTTTAATTTCTAATGAGGTAAAATTAATTTCTTATGAAAATATTTTATCAGCCGGAAGTATGTGAAGAGATACTTTTTCTTACATTAATTAGTTTTGTAAATAGAAGAAAAGTTTCAGATTGCTTATTGTTTCCGTGCATATTAAATCTATTTTATCTGAATGAAGTACTGATGTTTATATTTTAAGAACTCTGTAAATCCCATAAAATATTTAAATTTTGCTGGATAAAATTTTCCAAAAGAAACGATCAAATCTTATATGTGAATAACAACTGAAAGTAATTTAAATTACATACAACATGTTCATCGATTAGAAAATATAATAAAAAACTTTCTATTCCTTGTTCGAAAAAAAGCATTACTTTTAGCGTCGTCAATTGCGTGAAAATATGTATCAAATATCACGTGTTAAAAGTTTTTTAAGAAATAAAATTTGAATAATATATTTCACTTGAGAATGTATCAAAGTCATCTATAACTTTGGTAAATTTTTAATACAGTGATTTTTCATGTTCAGTTCGACAACATCCAGAATTATCACTTTCATACGTTAAATACAATACTTTCAGAATTTTCAATCATTGCTCATAAATTTTCCAACAAAAGAAAATTATAAACACTAAAGACATTAAAATTGCTATCAATCATGAAGAATACGTTAATCTTTATTCCTAGAGAGCATAGAAGTACATACAGTAAGTGCATACAATAAACGCATTGTAAGGAAATGCATAATTTCAGATAAATGAAAAAAATATATTATTTTTAGCGTTACTAGGTTTAATATATATCCAATATCACCAATGTATAAAATATTTTAACATTTTTATTAGAAATAAAGTTTCAGTAATATATTTCAGTTGCGAATGTATCAAAATCATCTGTAACTTGAGTAAGTTTTTAATAAAATGATTTTTTATATTCCGTGGGGTATCATCCAGAATTATCACTTTTATACGCTGAATACAGTATTTTCAGAATTTTCAATCATTACTCACATATTTTCTGACAAAAGATTAACTTTTTTGTGAGATATTTATTTAGCTTCGCTAGTTGTTTGAATAAGTGTTAAATATTACGTGTTAACAATTTTATGAGAAATAAATTTTCAGCACTATATTTTAGTTGCGAATGTATCAAAATCATCTGCAACTTGAGTAAGTTTTTTATACAGTGTTTTCTTATATTCAGTTGGATAACATCCAGAATTATCACTTTTATATGCTGAATACATTACTTTCAGAATTTTCAGTCATTGCCCATATATTTCTCAATAAAAGAAAAACTTCTATCTGAGATTGCTATTTAGATTCGCTAGCTGTTTGAATAGGTGTTAAATATCACGTGCTAACAATTTTATGAGAAACACATTTTCAGTGATGTATTTCAATTGCGAATGTATCGAAATCATCTATAACTTGAGAAAGTTTTTTAATACAGTGACTTCTGATATTAATTTGGATAATATCCATAATTATCATTTTCATACGCTAAATACATTATTCTATCTTCAAGCATTACTCATATATTTTCCAACAAAAGAAAAACTTCTTTCTGACGCAGTCAGAATATATTTCAAAAGGTTAGAAGAACCCCGCAAACTAAAGTTTATGACGCTACTAAAGACATTAAGATTACTATCAATCATAAAGAAGGCATTAATCTTTCTTCCTTTATCATCGAAATAAGAACTTTTTTTTCTTTGCTATTTCACATTAAAGTAATGAGAATGCATAATTTTAATTTCTAATGAAAGGAAATTAATTTCCTACAAAAATAATTTATCAGTCGGATGTATGTGATGAGATACTTCTTCTTACGTTAATTAGTTTTGTAAATAAAAGTTCGAGATTGCAATGAAACAAATAAAATGAAAAATAAAAGTAAAATTGATAATATTGTTATTTTCCGAAGCGTTTTTATATTTACTTAATATCATTATAATGATAATTAATGTTTTTTTTGAAGAAATAAAATCTTAACGAGATACTGAGTATGATTTCGAAAAATAGTTACGTTTTAAAAGAAAAAATATATATTAGGGTGATTAGATAGTATCAGATTTAAGCAACACTTCGACTGTTTATTTTTTTCAATTTCGATTTGCAAAATATTCTGACATGATGGTAAAAAAATTTTAAGTCATTTTAAATTCTGTTAAGAAAAAAAAAACCCACGAAAGTTAATAATAAACAACAACAACAACAACAAAACATCTCAAATTTGTGTTATTGCTGAATATTTACTATCATTAAAGGTTAAAATAAAGCATTTCGCTTGATTATCTTAGTATAAATAATAATAATAAAAAATTATATTACGACGATCAAAAAATGCAGATTAATGCTTTTCTTTGATTAATAGAATATATAATATCCTAATAAGGTATTGAAATTATATCTGGCAAACTTAGCAAATCCTCTAGGAATAGATTTTTTTATATCTTAAAAAAATAAACGAATAATGACTGAAAACTTTAAAATTAAAATTTATTATACGCAACATATAATCCTGTACATTATCTTCATGAATATTAAATCTGTTTTATCTGAATCACTGATATTCATGTTTTAACAACTGTTTAAATTCCACAAAAATATAAATTTTGATTGTTAATTTTTTTCAACAATTTGTGATTGACTTTTTTTTTGTCAAAAATGTGGAAATAACTATAAAATTATTTAATTACACAATATGTGCATAGAAGTACATACAATAAGTGCATACAAAAAACGCATAGCAAAGAAATACATAATTTCAGATATATTAAAAAATGCATTACTCATAGCGTTGCTAGTTTTAATATGTATCAAATATCCTCAATGTATCAAATATGTTATCAATTTTATAAGAAATAAAATGTCAATAATATATTTCAGTTGCGAATGTATTAAAATCATCTGCAACTTGAGTAAGTTTTTTATACCGCGATTTCTTATATTCAGTTGGATAACATTCAGAATGATCACTTTTATAGGCTGAATACAGTACTTTCAAAATTTTCAATCATTACTCATACATTTTTCAACAAAAGCAAACTTTTTTCTGAGATTTTTATTTAGCTTCGCTTGTTGTTTTAATAAATATTACATATTACGTGTTAACAATTTTGTGAGAAATAAGTTTTCAGTAGTATATTTCAGTTGCGAACTTATCATTTTTTGACACATTCGCAATTGAAATACATAAGTATACTTTAACTTGTATTGAGAAACACCGAAATCACTGGTGATAAATTTATAAATAATCTAACAAACTTTGTAAAATCACCATAAAAAAGAAAATTAAACAGGACGCGTTTCAAGCTTCAAAAATACCGCTCGTCATCAGCTAATCCAAACACGTGTCACAAGGGACAGAGGACACGTGTTTGGATTAGCTGATGACGAGCAATATTTTTGAAGCTCGAAACGCGTCCTGTTTAATTTTCTTTTTTATGGTGATTTTACAAAGTTTATTAGATTATTTATATTTTAATTTGAGTAAGTTTTTAATACAGTGATTTCTGATATTCAGTTGGATAATATCATGAATTATTACTTTATACGCGGAATACATTATTTTATTTCCAACAATCACTTATATATTTTCTAACAAAAGACAAACTTCTTTATGACACTGTTAGAAAATATTTCAAAAAGTAAAAAAAATATCCCGCAAACTAAAGTTTATGAGGCTACTAAAGACATTAAAATTGCTATCAATCATAAAGAAGGCGTTAATCTTTCTTCCTTTACTATCGAAATATGGACTTTTTTCCTTTGCTATTTAACGTAGAAATAATGAGAATGAATAATTTAAGTTTCTTATGAGGGAAAATTAATTTCCTATGAAAATATTTTACCAGCCGGATGTACGTGATGAAATACTTTTTTCTTACGTTAATTAGTTTTGTAAATAAAAGAAACGTTTGTGATTGCAACGAAGCAAATAAAATGAAAAATAAAAGTAAAATTGATAATTTTGTCATTTTCTGAAGCATTTTTATATTTGCTTAATATGATTATAATGATAATTAATGTTTTTTAAAGAAATAAAATCTCAACGAGATACTGAGTATGATTTTGGAAAATAGTTAATTTTTAAAAGAAAAAAATATATTAGGGCGATTAGATAGTATCAGATTTTTGCATTATTTCGACTTATTGTTATTTTTTTATTTCAATTTGCAAAAAACCCTGAACCGATGGTAAAAAAATTTAAAGTCATTTGCAAATTCAGAGTTAAAAAATACACAAAAATCAATTTTAAAAAAATTGCATGTTTATGTTATTGCTGGATATTTACTCTCTGTAAAGATTAAGATCAAGCACTTTGCACTTTCTTAGGATCTTAATGAAAAAGAAATTCATATTATAATGATGAAAGAATAAAGATTAGTGCTTTCTCTTTGATTAACAGAATATTTAATATCCTCACAAAATATTGAAATCATAACTGGCAAATACTCTAGGAATATATATTTTTTATTTTTTTAAAAATAAACGAATAATGATTGAAAATTTTAAAATTAAAATTTATTATACGCGACATATAATCCTGTATATTATCTCCATAAATATTAAATCTGTTTTATCAGAGTCAAGCACTGATATTCATGTTTTAACAATTCTTTAAATTCCACAAAATAAAATTCTGATTGTTAAATATTTTTCAACAATTGCCAATTGATTTTTTTGGTCAAAAAAGTGGGAATAAAAATTATACAATAAGGGCATAGAATTTATTGTATGAAATAAATGCATACAATAAGAAATGCATACAGTAAGCGCATAGTAAGGAAATGGATAATTTCAGATATATTAAAAAATATTTTACTTTTAGCGTTGCTAGTTTTAATATGTATCAAATATTACCAATGTATCAAATATGTTACCAATTTTATAAGAAATAAAGTTTCAGTAACATATTTCATTTGCGAATGTATCAAAATCATCTATAACTTGAGTAAGTTTTTTATACAGGGATTCTCATATTAAGGTGGATAATATCCTTAATAATCACTTTTATACGCGGAATACAATACTTTCAGAATTTTCAATCATTGCTCATATATTTGCCAACAAAAGAAAAACTTCTTTCCGAGATTTTTATTTAGATTCGCTTGTTGTTTGAATAATTATTAAATGTCACATGTTAGCAATTATATGAGAAATAAATTTTCAGCGATATACTTTAGTTGGAAATGTATCAAAATTATCTATAACTTGAGTAATTTTTAAATACAGTGATTTCTTAAATTTATTTGGATAATATCCAGAATTATCACTTTTATACGCGGAATACCTTATTTCATTTTCAACCATTATTAAATTATTTTCCTACAAAAACAAAAAACTTCTGGCTGGCATTGTTAGAAAATATTTCAAAAAGTTAGAAAAATCCCGCAAACTAAAGTTTAGGAGGCCTACTAAAGACATTAAGATTACTAATCTTTCTTCCTTAATCACCGAAATATGTTTTTTTCTACGCTATTTAACGTAAAAATAATAAGAATGAATAATTTTAGTTTCTAATGAAGGAATATTAATTTCTTATGAAAATATTTTATCAGTCGGATGTATGTGATGAGATACTTTTTGTTGCGATAATTAGTTTTGTAGATAAAAGAAAAGTTTAAGATTGCTTATTGTCTCCATGAATATTAAATATGTTTTTTCTGAGTGAAATACTGATATTTAAATTTTAACAACTCTGTAAATCTCTATAAAGTATTTAAATTTTGCAGGTTAAAATTTTCCAAAAGAAACGATCAAATCTTACGTGTGAATAATTACTGAAAACATATTTAAATTACATGCAATATGTGCATCGATTAGAAAATATAATAAAAAACTTTCTATTCCCTGTTCGAAAAAAGCATTACTTTTAGCGTCGTTACTTGTGTGAAAATATGTATCAAATATCACGTGTTTCAATAATACATTTCTGTTGAGAATGTATCAAAGTCATCTATAATTTAAGTAAATTTTTATTGCAGTGATTTTTCGTGTTCAGTTGAACAATAGCCAGAGTTATCACTTTTATACGCTGAATACAATACTTTCAGAATTTTCAACCATTCCTTATATATTTTCAAACAAAAGAAAATTCTAACAAGTTATAACAAGTGCTTTTTGTGATTGTTATTTAGCGTCGCTAGTTATTTGAATAAGTATTAAATATCTCCTATTAACAATTTTATGAGAAATAAAGTTTCAGTAATATATTTCAGTAGCGAATGTATCAAAATAATCTATAATTTGAGAAACTTTTTAATACAGTGATTTCTGATATTCAGTTGGCTAATATCCAGAATTATCACTTTTATACGCGGAAAACATTATTTTATTTTCAACTGATTATCCATTACTCATATATTTTCCAACAAAAGAAAAACTTCTTTCTATCACTGTTAGAAAATATTTCAAAAAAGTTTGAAAAATCTCGCAAATTAAAGTTTATGAGGCTACTAAAGACATTAAGATTATTTTCAATCATATAGGAGGCGTTAATCTTTCTCCCTTTATCATAGAAATATGGACTTTTTCTTTGCTATAACGTAAAAGTAATGCGAATGCATAATTTTAGTTTCTAATGGGGGAAAATTTATTTCTTATGAAAATATGTTACCAGCCGGATGTCTGTGATAAGATGCTTTTTTTTACGTTAATTAGTTTTGTAAATAAAATAAAATTTTGAGATTGCTTATCATCTCCATGAATATTAAATCTATTTTATCTGAATGAAATACTCTTTAACAGCTCTGTAAATCCCATAAAATATTTGAATTCTGCTGGTTAAAATTGTCCCAAAGAGACGATCAAATCTTCTTTTTGTCAAAAAATGTGTGAATAACTACTGAAAAGAAATTTAAATTACATACAATATGTGCATTGATTAGAAAATACAATAAAATCTTTCTATTTCCTCTTCGAAAAAAAAGCATTACTTTTAGCGTCGTTAGTTGCGTGAAAAAATGTATCAAATATCACGTGTTAACAGTTTTTTAAGAAATAAAATTTCAATAATATATTTAAGTTGAGAATGTATCAAAATCATCTATAACCTTGGTAAATTTTTAATACAGTGATTTTTCATGTCCAGTTGGACAATATCCAGAATTATCCCTTTCATACGCTAAATAAAATACTTTCAAAATTTACAATCATTACTCATATATTTTCCAACAAAAGAACGCTTCTTTCTGAGATTGTTATTTAGCTTTACCTAGTTGTTTGAATAAGTGTTAAATATTACGTGTTAGCAATTTTTTGATAAATAAATTTTCAGTAATATATTTCAGTTGCGAATGCATCATTTTTTGATACACTCGCAACTGAAATATGTAAGTATACTATAACTTGAATAAGTTTTTAATACAGTGATTTCTGATATTCAGTTGAATAATATCCAGAACAATAACTTTTATACGCAGAATGTATTATTTTATTTGCAACCATTTATTATATATTTTTCAAAAAGAGAAAAACTTCTTTCTCACACTGTTAGAAAATGTATTAAAAATTTAGAAAAACCCTCAAACTAATGTTTATGAGGCTATTAAAGACATTAAGATTATTATCAATCATAAAGATGGTGTTAATCTTTCTTCCTTAAATGCATAGAAGTACATACAGTGCTTACAATAAACTCATTGTAAGGAAATGCATAATTTCAGATATATATATATATATATATCAAATATCACTAATGTATAAAATATTTTACCAATTTTATAAGAAATAAAGTTTTAGTAATATATTACAGTTGAGAATATATCAAAATCATCTGTAAATTGAGTAAGTTTTTAATACAATGATTTTTTTATATTTAGTTGGATAACATCCAGAATTATCACTTTTGTACACTGAATACAATACTTTCAGAATTTTCAATCATTACTCATGCATTTTCCAACAAAATAAAACCTTCTTTCTGAAATTGTTATTTAGCTTCGCTAACTGATTTAATAAGTATTAAATATCACATGTTAATAATTTCAAGAGAAAAAAAATTCAGTAATGCATTTCAGTGGCCCCATGTATCAAAATTATCTATAATTTGAGTATACTTTTAATACAGTAATTTCTTAAATACATTTGGATAATATACAAAATTATCACTTATATACGTGGATTGCATTATTTTGTTTTCAATCCTTACTCATATATCCCCCCCCCCCCAAAAAAAAAAAACCTTTTTTCTGACACTGTTAGAAAATATTCCAAAAAGTTAAAAAAAACTCTCAAATTAAAGTTTATGATGCTAATAAAGACATTAAGATAACAATCAATCATAAAGAAGGCGTTAATCTATCTTCCTTTATCGTCGAAATATGGACTTTTTTCTTTGCTATTTAAAGTTAAAATAAAGAGAATGAATAATTTTAATTTCGAATATGGGAAAATTAATTTCTTGTGAAAACATTTTATCAGCCGGAAGTATGTGATGAGATACTTTTTCTTACGTTAATTAGGTTTGTAAATAAAAGAAAAGTTTGAGTTTGCTTATTGTCTCCGTGAATATTAAATCTATTTTATCTGAGTGAAATACTGATATTTATATTTTAACAACTTTGTAAATCTCATAAAATATTTTCATTTTGCTGGTTAAAATTTTCCAAAAATGACGATCAATTCTTCTTTATGTCGAAAAATGTGTGAATAACTACTGGAAAAAAATTATATTATTGCAATATGTGCATCGATTAGAAAGGATAATAAGTAAATTCCTATTCCTGTTCGAAAAAAAACATTACTTTTAGCGTCGTTACTTTTGTAAATATATGTATCAAATATCACGTGTTAACAGTTTTTTAAGAAATAAAGTTTCAATAATACATTTCTGTTGAGAATGTATCAAAGTCATCTACAACTTAGGTAAAATTTTAATACAGTGATTTTTCATGTTCAGTTTGACAATATCCAGAATTATCACTTTCATACGCTAAATACAATACTTTCAAAATTTCCAATAATTACTCATATATTTTCCAACAAAAGAAAACTTCTTTCTGAGATTGTTATTTGGCTTTACTTAGTTGTTTGAATAAGTATTAAATATTACGTGTAAGCACATTTATGAGAAATAAATTTCCAGTAATATATTTCAGTTGCGAATGTATCATTTTTTGATACATTCGCAACTGAAATATGTAAGTATACTATAACATGAGTAAGTTTTAATACAGTGATTTCTGATATTCAGTTGGATAATATCCGTAATTATCACTTTTATACGTGAAATAAATTATTTTATTTTCAACCATTACTCACATTTTCCAACTAAAGAAAAACTTCTTTCTGACATTGTTATATTATGTGTTAGCAATTTTATGAGAAATAAATTTTCAGTGATGTATTTTAGTTGCGAATGTATTGAAATCATCTAAACTCACTTTCAAAAGTTAAGCACAAAGATGTAAAATGCAAAAAAATAAACAAATACTGCTTTGATTGACACAAAATTCGGCAGGAAAGTAACATATGTATTTATGCATAAAATAAAATCAATAATTATATACAGAAATGAAAACAACATTAAATTTTTATAAGTTATCAGATAAATGACATAGTGGAGACTTAAGCAGAATTATGTATAAAGTGATAAAAACAGCTTAAGATGAAAAAAAGACATTAATAGGGTATGTAATCCTCCCTCATCTGTATACAATGTTTACACCTTGTTACCATGCTTCTAATTAGATGGTCAACCACCGCAGAATCGAGCAATCGCCATTCTTCTTGTAGAGCAAGTCTGTCATGTGACAGCTCAATGAGAGTGGCTGGAGGTGGGAAACGTAAACATAAAGCATGGCCGAGAGCATCCCAAAGATTTTCAATGGGATTAAGGTCGGGCGAATAAGCTGGCCACGCCATACGCGCAATCCCTTCACTCTCCAGATAGTCGTCGACGATGCCAGTTCTATGGGGACGTGCGTTATCGTCCATTAAACCAAAAGTAGGGCCAACTGCTGCAGCGTACAATCTCACAATGGGTTCTATGACTTCATCTCGATACCGGACAGCCTTCATAGAACCCAGTTTAAAGATGTGCAGGTCGGTGAGGTATCCTAATGCAATCATAGCCCACACCATAATGCTTCCGCCTCGGAATGCGTGATGTTCGGTGATGTTTTGGGTCTGATTGCGTGCTCCTTGCTCATGTCATATCCTTATACGCTTGTCATCTGGCTGCAGACCAAATCTTGACTCATCAGTAAACATTACATTGCCCCTGTCAGACACAGTCCAATTGGCATGTTCCCGGCACCATTTTAATCGTGCCCCTCTTGATTCGACAGACAGAGGAACGCAAACTTGAGGTACCGGAGCGTACAGTCTACTCATATATAGTCTTCGGTGTACATTAGCTGCAGATATTGCCTTACCAATGGACGCTGTAACCATAGATGTCACACGTGTGAAGGTCGCTCTAGGATTCCGCTTGGCTACAATAGCAATATATCTTCCACGGGGGTTGTAACCCTTGGGTGACCGACTCCAGGACTTCGGACAACTGTCTGTGTAGTTTGAAATTGTTTCCATAAACGTGAAATTACAGAATGATGAACGTCGAAGAAAAGAGCAACATCTGTGATCGACTGTCCTGCTTCAATGCACCCCACAGCACGCCAGCGCTCAGAATCTTCCATTCGTCTTCTGGAAGTCATAGAAACATGTATGTCTACAAAACAAATTGTACGAAAGTTTTAAACACTTTCTATCAGCATTTATAATCAACTTCTGTCACCCTTCATAAAGCTGGCTTCTTATAAGACATCACTTATTGTATACTTCTTGACATGAAAGCGCGATTGGCTGTTACCTAACATATTTGCATGCTTCCATCTACCTCTGCAGCGTTTTGCATCCTCTTCAATTCTGATTGGCTTCAGGAAATTAGCATTTTCCTCTCCGTTCTTAACTTTTGGAAGTGAGTGTATAACTCGAGTAATTTTTTAATACAGTGATTTCTGATAAGCAGTTGGGTAATATCCATAATTATCACTTTTATACGCGGAATACATTATTTCATTTTCAACCATTACTCATACGTTTTCTAACAAGAGAAAAACTTTTTTCTGACACTGCTAGAAAATATTTCAAAAAGTTAGAAAAATCCTGCAAAGTAAAGTTTATGAGGCTACTAAAGACATTGAGATTACTATCAATCATAAAGAAGGCGTTAATCTTTCTTCCTTTATTATCAAAATATGGATTTTTTTCTTTGGTATTTAAAGTAAAAATAATGAGAATGAATAATTTTAATTTCTAATGAGGGAAAATTAATTTCTTATGAAAATATTTTATCAGCCGGATGTATGTGATGAGATACTTCTTCTTACGTTAATTAGTTTTGTAACTAAAAGTTCGAAATTGCAACGAAGCAAATGAAATGAAAAATAAAAGTAAAATTAATAATATTATCATTTTCCGAAGCATTTTTATATTTACTTAATATCATTATAATGATAATTAATGTTTTTTTGAAGAAATAAGATCTTAACGAGATACTGAGTATGATTTCGAATAAAAGTTACCTTTTAAAAGAAAAAATGTATATTAGGGTGATTAGATATCATCAGATTTTAGCAATATTTTGACTGTTTATTTTTTTCGATTTCTGACGTAATGGTAAAAAAAACTTAAAATCATTTTAAATTCAGCGTTAAAAAATACACAAAAATCAAGAATTAAAAAAGAAAGAAAAAAAAAATCGCAGATTTGTATTATCACTGGATATTTACTCCTATTAAAGGTTAAAATAAAGCATTTCGCACTTATCTTAGGATAAATAGTAATGAAAAAAAAAGATTACGATGACACATACAATAAGCGCATTGTAAGGAATTGCATAATTTCAGATATATTTGAAAAATTTTTACTTTTGGCGTTTCTAGTTTTAATATGCATCAAATATAACCAATGTATCAATTATGTTAGAAATTTTATAAGAAATAAAGATAATAAATAGTAATTTATTTCAGTAATTATTAGTCATTAATTCAGTCATATATTTCAGTTGCGAATGTATCAAAATTATCCATAACTTGAGTAAGTTTTCAATACAGTGATTTCTTAAATTGATTTGGATAGTATCCAGAATTATCACTTTTATACGCGGAATGCATTATTTTATTTTCAATCATTACTAATATATTTTCTAACAAGAAAAAACTTCTTTCTGACACTGTTAGGAAATATTCCAAAAAGTTAGAAAAAACTCGCAAACAAAAGTTTATGAGCCTACTAAAGACATTAATATTGCTATCAATCATAAAGAAGGCGTTAATCTTTCTTCCTTTATCATCGAAATATGGATTTTTTTCTTTGCTATTTAACGTAAAAATAATGAGAATGAGTAATTTTAATTTCTAATGAGAGAAAATTAATTTCCTATGAAAATATTTTATCAGCTGGATGTATGTGACGAGATACTTTTTTCTTACGTTAATTAGTTTTGTAAATAAAAGAAACGTTCGAGATTGCAACAAAACAAATAAAAATAAAAATAAAAGTAAAATTGATATTACTGTCATTTTCTGAATCATTTTTATATTTACTTATTATCACTATAATAACAATTTGTGTTTTTTGAAAAAAAAAAAAAAAATCTGAAATAATACTAAGTACGATTAAGAAAGAAACTTATTTTTATAAGAAAAATATTACATACGTTACACAGAACTTACTTGAGATTTTTGGATTACAAAACTTATATAAAAACATTTTTATTTTAATAGTTATCTCTAATAGGTTCTTTATAATTTATAAGCACTTCTACCAAATAAGGCTATGCTCTTAATAAGGCTATCAACCTATAACTTGTTGGGCCGACAAATGACAGCATGCACTTAACACTTATGTGTCCTTGATACATGTGGATAGTTTCAACAACAACCGATACTGGCTTCTTCGTCATTTTTCAACCGCTGAATATTTCGACCCTTTATAAAAACAGTTCATAAATGGTTATATGAAATCTGCTAAAACTACTGTTTGAATTTTACGATATCATTGCAATATATACGATATGCTTCGATTATATACGAGATTCCTATTAAAAGTTTTATTATAATATACTTCATCTTTCTAAAAGTTATAACCTTCAACCCAAAATTGAATTAGTGTAGAACAACCTGTAATAACTTACGCCCCTTTCCAGGTTCCAGTATCGGCAGCATAATGATAAGTCATTTTCACGATTATAATTTTTTTTATTTCACCATACTAACTTAAGAGATAAACTCTAAAATTTCACAAATAAAACTTGACACACATAAAATAATAAAACAACAATCAAAATTCTAAAATCCCTGCTGAAAAGCAAGTCACTGTCCCACTTCTTCCACTCTCTGCTTTTTCTTTTCGTTTCCAGTAGTCTCATTTCTCAACGCCATCTGGCCAACATAGAAGAGACAGCCTGGATTCAGGACATACAGTCAGGATAGCTTCTTGCAAAATTCTAGGTGGGAGTTTCATGCCAAATTCAGTTCTCGGAGTCGTTACAGACTCCTTCCCCCTCCAAATTTTGGACATGTCGAAACAAAGTCCCAAACAAAGAAGCAATAATATGACAAGTCCAATGAACACCAAGCGGTACCTTCCAATCTATAGTGTCCAGGATTACTTCCAAAATGTTACAGGCACATCTTCCGAAAACTCACCACAGCATTGTGCCGCCCTGACTAAAATGCCTTAATTCTATTTAATTACCACGAATTTTTGGGGTGGACAATATAGCATCCCGCAAGTACCAGTCACAATATAAATTCATAATTTAATGTATATAACACTAATTTACTGTAAAATAAAATTTCACAAAATATCTCTTTGAACCAATTATTATAAACAATGTTTTTTTTCTTAACAATTACTATTACAATTAACAAAACCTCCTATTTCTTTTTTCTATAAACTTAACATTATACAATAATTTACATAAAACAATACACAATTATAAATCTGAAATAAAACAATACAAATTATCAAATTATGGACTACCAGATCAAAATTATCAAAATGATTTTTCTATGTTATTACACAACAATGAATAATATATAAAACATACATTTTCTTCAAGCAACTATTATCATTAATAGAACTGCATAAAATTTATAAAACTTAATAGTTACCAATAAAAGTATGGGTGTCGTGATAAAATGTCGGTGGGTTTTCTCTTTTTGTGATTTTCCATCATAAAATTTCTCCTGGTTTACATTCCATTATTCTGTCCATCTTTTCTTCAATCACTGTGAAACACTTTCTATCATCAGAAACATGGTTCGATTTTCCATCAGCTCATTGGATATTATTGATTTGGTTTCATTGGATATTAATTCTGTTTTCATTAAAAACTAGTCAAATGAAGCAAGATCACAATTTAAGCAAGACCACAGTTTTCTTCTATATTATGTATGCTAATACTTCTTTAAAAATACAGAATAGCAGCGCCACTGATTAGGTGGTTTAAACCAAAATCTAGTCAGCAACAGCTTATGTCTGAAGTTTCGTGAAAATCCGTGCATTAGTTTTTGAGATAGAGTTATTACAAAATCTTAAAAATCTGCATAATAGCGCCAAATTTTGAGAGATGTTCACCATAAACTAATCAAGATTTTTTTTATCAGGTACTAACTGAATCTGAAGTTTGATGAAAATCCATGATTAGTTCTTGAGATACATTTATTGTAAAATCGTGAAAAATTCAGCATAGCAGCGCCATCTCTAAGGCAATTTACACCAAAAATTAAACAACGCTAATCTATATCAGGTACTAACTGAATCTGAAGTTTCAGAAAATTATGTGCATTAGGTCTTGAGATAGAGCTATTGCGATAATCACGAATAATACACCATGGCAGCGCCACCTTTTGAGCGATTTGCACAAAAAGGTAATCAGTACTATGTTTTATTAAGTACTAACTAAATCTAAAGATTTATAAAAATCCATGCATTAGTTCTTATGATATAGCTATTATGGAAATTGTGACGAATGCAGCATAGCAGCACCACCTGTTGAGCGATACACACTAAAAATCTTATCAGATCTAGTTTATATCAAGGTCTAATAGAATCTAAAGTTTTGTGAAATTCCGTGCATTAGTTCTTGAGATAGAGCGCCCACAATACAGACAGACAGTCACATACAGACAGACAGACTGACTGCCTGACAGACTGAGAGACTCACAAAACAGACATTTTATAAAAACATGTTTTTCGGGTCTCTTGACTCCTAAAATATGTAAATCAATCGAAAACCAGATTAAAAAAAATTTCACGAATCCAATAATCTTGTAAAGATGGAAGAAAATAATAAATACCTCTAATTCTGTCTAATAATTTATATAATATACTTCCAGTTTAATTTAATTTAATATTTAATTTCTAATAATACCAATGCATTGTAATTTCTTTGAAGATAACATTGAGGAATTGATTGCTGTATTGCAAAGATGAAAATACAATGATGAATACTTCTCGGTGATTAATAAAACATTTAAAATCTTTATTATCCTCATAAATATTTATAATATGAAAAAATATAAATGATATCTGGCAAATTTCCAAACACTCTGGTAAAAACTTTTTTTTTTGTAATTGAAAAAATTATGAATAATGATTAAAATTTTTCAAAAATCCTAATTTTAAACAGATTTTTAGATTTTTTTTCGGGAAACTCTAATTAATATTATGAATAGATTAAATAAATAAATGTTGCAAAAATGATGCTACTATCTTTATTTTATTTTTTAAATATTTTATTTATTTATTTATTTTTGGGTTTTCCAAGTTATGCAGATTTAGTGATCATTCTGTTTTTGTTCATTAAAAACTAATTAGTCTGAAAAAAAATTGTGTACGTGTTGCTGTAAAGTATTGTCATTGGATATTAATTGTGTTTCATTAAAAATAAATACTACGCATTGTGACTTCTTCGAAAGATAACATTGGGATAAGAATTCTATATTGAAATGATAAGAGACCAATGAGTCAAATCATTGTATTTAAATACGAGAATCTTGAAGAATTTTCACCTTGTTATTAATATAAATTTTAAAAGATACAAATAACTACTTAAAAGGCATCGCAAATACATAAAGATATTATTTATTTATTTAATATATCCCTGACAAGGAAGGTCTCCATTGGGGGCATACTCAGAATTTTTTGAAAAAAATACGAATTAAACTACTCATGTAGGTAATAAAGGATCAGTGAAAATTAGCGGCGGAATTACATTATTAGATATATAAAAAAATAAAATAGTTTGGAATAATTGGCGTGAAAAGCTGAAAGCGACGCAGGATTTGGCGAGCAGTGCATTTCCTCGCCAAAAGCAGACGATTTTAATGAATCTGAAAATTGATTTTAATTGACTTCACTGTTAAAAATTTGCAGCATTTACTGCAACGTCACTCCACTACTTTTATAGAATATCTCTCTTCTGACCAATGAGAATGCTCCATAGCACGGTGAATTGACCGTTTTCTATAAAAGTAGTGGAGTGACGCTGCAGAAAACGGTACACTGATAAAAATCTGCTGCATTTTGCTGCAACGCACTCCACCGCTTGTATATAATATCTCTATTCCAACCAATGAGAAAGCTTCATTTCACGGCCAAGTAACCGTTTTCTATACAAGCAAGGGAGTGCGTTGCAACAAAATGCAGCAGATTTTTAACAGTGTATTTTTCAATTTGGAACAACTTTAATCAATTTAAATTATGTTTTAAATGATAAAATATATTAATTTCATTTTGTTATAAGTACTTGTAAAAGTTTATGGCAAAATTACACTTAAAGTAAAGTAAAAATGCAAAACTAAAATTACTTAAACTAATTTAAATAAACTGAACATAGAAAGTTTTTTCTTTAAAAAGTATTCGAAGCGTAAAAGCGTATTTTTTATTTATTTATTTTTATTTGAACAACATACATCAGACTTGTATGCTCGACATCAAAGCCTGCTTATAAGTCATCGTCATAAAGCGTATTTTTCAAAATTTCGTTTTTTGCCAACCGGAGATAAATCGCCAAATAAACGAAATTTTTATTATTTTTTTACAGACGTTATAAGGAGATTCCGCCGAAATTTTTTTTATAAACATATATAACTATATAAGAAGAACATTCTGTAATTTTTTCAGATTTTTCTGAGTATGCCCGTATGGAGACCTTCCTTGTGAGATCTTTCGGAGGCTCACGCATTTATTTAAAACGGGGGAAAAAAAACGTAATTGACCAAAATAGAAAACATAAAAAAAAACAAAAATAGTACATTCAGAATTTATCTATTCACTCCTCTTTAGACAAGTGGATTGAAACTTGCTTGCGTATGCGTAGTATTTTTGTTTTGTTTTGTTTTGTTTTTATTACAGTCGAATCTCTATATAACGAAATCCATCGTTCCAGTAAAAAATTCGTTATATACAGAAATTTGATGTATGGAAAATGATGTTAAAAATCGTATTTAATGTGTAAATTCCGAACAAATATTATTTTTGATGTTTTTAATTAAGAATTTGAAATGTTTGAAAGTAAATATTAACCTAACATTTTATTTCTTAATTATTTAAGCAGTTTCAAAAAAAGAAAACAGACATTTATTTGAAAGTTTAATGAAAATCAAATAAGGAAGACTGATTTCAGAAGAAGAAATCTGTAATCTTTTGTTGTTTTGATTTTAAAACTGTCGCGCTCTTAAAAAAATGCCCAAATTTTAGCAAGGAATGAAAAATTGTAGTTAACATTTTTTTCCATTTGAAAGCCTCTCTTATGTACATCTTTTTGATTCCTTTCTTATATGTATAACAATAATTGATTCTGTTTTGAGAAATATGTTGAAAGGTGAGTGGGAAGTGGGATGAGTTCGTTGGATTTAAAGAACAAGGAGATAAGTAATATAAAAAAACTCAGCACTGAACGATAAATCAAAAATAAGTGATGGAAAATTGATTCCATGTGATTTCGAATCTTTTTTAAAACTGAATAAATTAAGACCAATTTTTGAAAAAATTCGTTATATGGAGATAGATATTTCGCTATATAGAGACTGTTTTTAATGTAATCATGCGAAAAGGGGACCGTTCCTACAAAAAATTCGTTATATAGAGAAATTCGATATATGGAGTTTCGTTATAGGGAGACTCGAATGTATTTTTTTCTCTTCTGGTAAATTATCTTATTTCTCCCTTTGAAAATGAATGCGCATATCTCCGAAATATCTCAGTAATATGTTAAATAAATAAATAATATCGATATGTACTTGTGACGCCTTTTAAGTAATTACATGTAATTTTTAAGCTTATATTAAAAGAACAATGATTAATACTTCTCAATGATTAATAAAATATTTAATACCTTTATTATCCTCATAAATATTTATAAAATGAAAAAGTATAAATGATATCTGACAAATTTCCTAACGTTCTTTAAAGAATTTTTTTTATCATTGAAAATATTATGAATAATGATTAAAATTTTTCAAAGTACCTATTCAAAGTTCAATTCAGGATTATTTTTGAGATGAATAATAAATATGAAAGAAAAATTTATTGAACGGTCCGATGAAATTACTTTTTTCATACTTTCACATTTATATTAAAAAAACTTTTCAAATCTCATTACTTTTCAAAGAATATAAGTTTGATGTTATTTTTATCATAATCTAACTTTAGTCATTTCAACATAATCGATTTTTTTTTCACTACACGATCACAGGGCTGAACACTTGAGCTTCATTGAGGGGTTACTTAGATGTGATCAGTTTAACACACAGTCAGTGTGTTCAGTAAGTGTGTGTGAACACACACAGTGTTCAAATGTTGAGTAAAATTATGAGCCATTGGGAAAAGAAAAAGAGTAATTTTAAAACTACTTAAAATATTAAGTTCGGAGACATTATTTTTAATTTCTAATTTTATTACTTTACTTAAAAACTACTTAACTTAAAATAAGTAGAGTAATTAAAGTACTTTTATTACTTTACTTAAAACCTACTTAACTTAAAGTAAGTCGTACTTTACTTAAAAACTACTTTACTTAAAATATATGTTTGATGTTAACCTAACTTTATCATTTCAACATAATCGAATTTTTTCTCTCTACATGATCACAGTGCTGAAAAGTTGAGCAGCAGTGAGGGGTTACTTAGCTATGATCATAACACACAGTCTATTGTTCAAATATTGTTGAAATTGAGAGCCATTGGGAAAAGAAAACGTATAATTTAACACATTCGCTGCCGCTCACACGAAAGCGCGTGATATGACGCCAACGTTAAGGGGCCACTCACGCACCAGCGCGTGATGTTGTGTGATGTCCAATAGCCAGTCATGCGCTGGCGCGGGAAAATCTTTCACTGATTCTTTGTTATAAAAAGTCAATCAGCTTCTGGGAAAAAACCCACTTCTACAGTGCGGCATTAAGTATCAAAACATCTTCACATAAGCGGCAGCGAACGTGTTAAAAACTACTTAAGGTATTAAATTTCGAGATATATTTTAAAAGTCTACTTTTACTATTTTACTTAAAAACTTTATTTAAAACTACTTAACTTAAAGTAAGTAGAGTAAGTAATGTACTTTTACTACTTTACTTAAGAACTTTACTTAAAAACTACTTAACTTAAAGTAAGTAGTACATTACTTAAAATTATTATGCTAAGTAAAGTAGCTACTTTACTTAGCATATTAATTTGATGTTATTTTTATCATAATCTAATTTTAATCATTTCAACGTAATCGATTTTTTTTCTCTACATGATCAAAGTGCTGAACAGTTGAGTAGCATTGAGGGGTTACTTAGTGATCAGTTTAACGCAAAGTCTATTGTTCAAATGTTATGTGAAATTGCGAGCCATTGGGAAATGAAAAAGTGTAATCCTAAAACTACTTAAGGTATTAAGTTTCGAGACATTTTTTAAAACTCTTCTTTTGACACATTTGTTTGTATTTTTTAGTGTAATCTAACACAGAATAATTGAAATTATAGAAAAAACATATAATATCTGCAATTTTTTTAAATTTTGGTCATTTTTTAGCTTTTTTATGAAAACGACTCCGGTTCTAAAAAAAAAGAAAATGTATCTAACACAAATATTTTTTCAACATAGGCATATTGGGCATTCTTAAGTGTAAGAAATAAAAAACTAGACAATATATGGAAATCTGACAGAGATACAGCTTTTTATATACAATTAAACAGAAATTTTCAGTCATTTTACGTGTAATTCTTCATAAAAATAGCTATATATCAAAAAATAAGTCACTTAGATTTAATTCTATAGTTCATTACACTCTAGACATTATCGAAAAGCTACACAAAAAAAATCATGGTTATAGGATAATAAAATTTTGAGTTCGAGCAATAGTCGTTTACCTTTTTAGCTGAAAATCTAAATTTCTCAGAAAAAGCATTTAAAGTTTTCAACTTTGGTTAAAATTAACGTCGTCTCTCTCTCTCTCTCTCTCTTTTTTTTTGTTTATTTTTTGTTTTTTTTAAGAACTCTAATTTCATTTATAATAAACGTACAGGAAAAATAAAAACAGATTTAGAAGCACAGAGATTAATTCCAATAAGAAAATCAAACAACAATAATAAACAAATGCAAGTTTTCAGCGAAATTGACATTTTAAACGTATCCGGATAACTTAAGAGAAGACAAGACTGTGTGCAATACGAGCAATACGGATATATGCGAGCTTTAATACCCGTTTCCTCGGAAAATATCCTACTTATTTTGATGAAATATGCAATCCATATTCTGTGGATTACGCTCAAAATTTATGGCTGCCAATTTTTTTCTGAATCAAAATTTTCCATTTAAGAGCAATTTCAGTTTTGAATTTTCGCTTCTGCAAATTTTTAAACTTCTAAACATCGCTCATTTTCAATGTTTATACCGCTGTATAGAGAAAAAAAAAAATGAATTTTAAATGCAATTTCTTTGAAAACTGTATGTTAATTTATTTTTGAAATATTAATTTTTTGTAGTTATTAATACTATTTTTTAATCGCGGCAACCGAAGTACTCCATTTTTATTAAAAGTAGAGGAAAAATAGTGGATTACTGCATCTTTTTATTATCATTTTCTCATAAGAAGGGGAAAAATTAAACTAAAATACGCG
The DNA here is from genome assembly GCA_964019185.1 of Maratus speculifer. Lineage (NCBI taxonomy): Eukaryota > Metazoa > Arthropoda > Arachnida > Araneae > Salticidae > Maratus > Maratus speculifer. Next base: position 112,055,013 of record OZ025300.1, read on the forward strand.
CATATCTCTTAATCGTGACTTCAAGTTTTGAATTAAAATGATTTTCAAATAATTAAATTATAGTATCAATTGTTTTAAAAGGTGAATACGGATATGAGAGCTGCATATGTAAATTTTGAGACAGTGAAAATGATGTCGGGTTTTGATTTCTTGGGGGAATAAGCTCTATGACTGTGTCAAAATGGAATACATTTTGCTCTTTTTCATTTTGGAATACGAAGCATAAGAACCTTAATTGTAATTTTATCATAATAATTGATAATTATTATATTTCACTGCTTGCCTAAACGATTAAAGTTTAATTTTAATAATTTCTACAGTTGTGTTTTATAGAAATAGTTTTTATTGACTTTTAGTTAAATATCATCTGTTTAAGAGTACTAACCAATATAACGTTCATTTTTTAAACCAATTTTATAGGTTTAATATAAATCAATGAAACAATTCCTTTTTAAACTTTTCTTTCGTCGAAATTCGACGGGTTCGACATTATATAAATAAGGTAAATATCTATGTCTTCTCTTAAGAAATAATTACAAATTTCGGCAAATTAAAATAAAAAAAAAATCTATTAAATTTTACTGGTAATAAAACCCCCATAAAAGTTGCCCTTCATGCTGGTATGTGTCCTCTGAAAGCAGTCTTTATCATTGTAAATAGATTAACTAAATGAATGTTATCGAAAATGATGCTCTTATTTTCTTTTCTTTCCTGCATTTTTATCCCAAACATTCTTTTATTTATTTATAACTACTCATTAATCTAAAAAAATTTACCCCATCGCGTACACGCTGCTGTTAAAACATTATCGTTGAATATTATTTTTCTCTCGTTAAAGGTTAAAATTATGCATTCTCATTTCTTTTTAGTTAAAGTAGCAATGAAAAAATGTTTCTGTAACATTTTTCCATTGTATTTTGAAACTGTTATTTACAAATATGCATTATTATGTTATTTTGGAGGTGAAAAGGAAATAAAATATGATTTAAATTAATAAAAAATTACTTTTATTGTATTTCAAATAATACTTAACAGTGGACCATTGGGGTACACTGGTCTACGGTACACTGGTCCAGTTCATGAATGCATACAAAAAACTTTTAACAAAAAATGTATTTGAAGCTATGTTCTGAAAAAATTCTATGACATGTAGAAATGTTTAAGGAAAGTTCAAGAAAATTTTCAGACAGATTGGATTTATCATTAAAGAGAAAAAAAATCTTTCTTATGATGAAAAACCAAAGAATAACTTTTTTTTTTTTTTTTTTTTTTTTTTTTAATGCAGTAAGCTCTTTAGTATCCGCATGAAATATTAAAGTAAGGCTATCTGGTAGATATCTTAAGTCTGCAAAGAACTTTTTTCTTTATCGTTGAAAAGAATAGGTTGATCTAAAATTCGCAATAGAAATAAATGTTCTATAATTTGGAGTTAAAAATTAAATAATTACATACAGTACTTTGACACGTTTCAGATATATATTTGTAGATAACATTTTTATTCTTCGAATTCAAGTCTAAAAAAATATAGGCGTATCGACCTAATAATTTACTTCAACATGAAAGCAGATTTAAATGCATACGAGAACAATTAGAAATGTGCGAGCTTTAAGACCCTTTCCTTCGAAACTATCCTACCGATTTTTATGATATTTGGAATTCATATTCTGTAGATTATGCTCAAAATTTATGGCGGGCAGTTTATTTTCTGCGTCTAAAATTTTTATTTAAAAATACAGGAAAATTTTCCGAAATTTTCCATTTTTCAGAATTTTTCTTTTTTTAAAAAAACTAATTAAAAAGTTTTGAATTTTTCTACCACATACGATCTTAAATTTATATTCTTCTTCTACCACCAATTTTTTTTTTATCGTAATCGCTCAAGTATCTTAGGAGTTAATCGGGTTTTTAGCCGAAAAGTACAATTTTTTAGAGAGATAAAAAACTTAGATACTTCTAACATATTTTTGTACAATTTTATCAAACACATAAATTAAAGTACATTTAAACAAGGTATAGATATATATATGTATATATATACATATATATTTACATACATATATATATATATATATATATATGTGTGTGTGTGTGTGTATTCTCTTAAGAAATAATTACCGATTTCGACAAGTAAAAAAGACAAAATTTACTACTAAATTTTATTGGAAATAAAAACCCCATAAAATTTGGCCTTCGTGTTGTATGTATTCTCCGAAAACAATCATTATCATTATAAACAGATTAATTTAATAAATGTCATAGAAAAACATGCTCCTATTTTATTTTCTTTGCTCATTTTTATCCCAAACATTGTTTTATTTATTTTTAACTACTCATTAATCTAAAAATATTTACCACGTAGTGTATACGCTGCTCTTAAAACATTGTCGTTGGATATTATTTTTCTCTCGTTAAAGACAAAAATTATGCATTCTCATTTCTTTTGAGATAAAGCAGCAACGAAAAAATTTTCCATTCTTGTGATGAAAGAACAAAGAATAACGGTTCTTCTTTAATGCAGTAAGCTCTTTAGTATCCTCATGAAATATTAAAGTTAGGATATCTGGTAGCTATATCTTAAGCCTGCAAAGAGCTTTTTATCGTTGATTGATCTAAAAGTCGCAAAAGAAATAACAATTCAATTATTTGGAGAAAAAGCTAAATAATTACATACAGTACTTTGACACATCTCAGACATATTTTTGTAGATAACTTTTTTATTCTACGAATTCAAATCTCAAAAAAAAAAAAAAAAAAAAAAAAAAAAAAAACAGGTTTTTCGACCTAATGATTCCCTTTAACATCAAAGCAGATTGAAATGCGTTCAAGAACAATTAGAAATGTGCGAGTTTTAAAACCCGTTTCCTTCGAAAATAGTCGACTGATTTTGATGAAATTTGGAACTTGTATTCTGTAGATTATGCTCAAAATTTATGGCTGACATTTTTTTTTCTTTTTTTTTTTGCGTCTAAAATTTTTTATTTAAAAGCACAGGAAAATTTTCTATTTTTCAGACTTTTTTTCTTTGAAACTAAATAAAAAAAATTTAATATTTATATCACATACGATCTTAAATTTATATTCTATCACCAAAAAACTTTTTTGTATCAAAATCGCTCAAGTACCTCAGAAGTTAATAGGGATTTTAGCCGAAAAGTATAATTTTTCAAGAGCTAAAGAACTTAGATACTTCTAGCTTATTCTTGTACAGTTTTATAAAGCACATGAATTAAAGTATATATAAATAAAGTATATATATATATTCTCTTAAGAAATTAGATTAGAAGAACCAATTTTGGCAATTAAACAGACAAAATTTATTAGGAAATTTTACTGGTAGTACAACACCCCATAACAGTTGGTCTTCATGTTGTATCTATTCTCAGAAAGCAAACATTATCACTGTAAATAGATTAACTAAATAAATGTCATAGAAAATGAGGCTCCTATTTTCTTTTCTTTGCTTCCTTTTTATCACAAGCACTCTTTTATTTATTTATAATTACTCATTAATATAAAAATATTTATCACATCGTGTATACGCTGCTGTTAAAACATTATCGTTAGATATTATTTTTCTCTCGTTAAAGGCAAAAATTATGCATTCTCGTTTCTTTTGAGATAAAATAGCAACGTAAAAATGTTCCATTCTTATGATGAAAGACCAAAGAATAACGGTTCTTTTTTAATGCAGTAAGCTCTTTAGTATCCTCATGAAATATTAAAGTTAGGATATCTGGTAGATATCTTAAGCCTGCAAAGAGTTTTTTATCTTTGATTGATCTAAAAGTCGCAAAAGAAATAAAAATTCAATTATTTGGAGAAAAAATTAAATAATTACATACAGTACTTTGACACATCTCAGACATATTTTTGTAGATAACTTTTATATTCTACGAATTCAGATCTAAAAAAAATACAGGCTTTTCAACCTAATGATTCCCTTTAACATCAAAGCAGATTGAAATGCGTACGAGAAGAATTAAAAATGTGCGAGTTTTAAAACCCATTTCTTTCGAAAATAGTCGACTGATTTTGATGAAATTTGGAACTTATATTCTGTAGATTATGCTCAAAATTTATGGCGGACAATTTTTTTTTTTCGTCTAAAACTTTTTATTTAAAAGCACAGGAAAATTTTATATTTTTCAGAATTTTTTTTTCTTTGAAATTAAATAAAAAATTTTTAATGTTTATATCACATACGATCTTAAACTTATATTCTATCGCCAAAAAAACTTTTTTGTATCAAAATCGCTCAAGTACCTGAGGAGTTAATAGGGATTTTAGCCGAAAAGTATAATTTTTCAAGAGCTAAAGAACTTAGATACTTCTAGCTTATTCTTGTACAGTTTTATAAAGCACATGAATTAAAGTATATATAAATAAAGTATATATATATTCTCTTAAGAATATATTCTCTGAAATTATTACCGATTTTGGCAATTAAACAGACAAAATTTACTAGGAAATGTTACTGGTAGTACAACCCCCAATAACAGTTGGTTTTCATGCTGTATCTATTCTCAGAAAGCAAACATTATCACTGTAAATAGATTAACTAAATAAATGTCATTGAAAATGATGCTCCTATTTTCTTTTCTTTGCTCACTTTTTATCCCAAACATTCTTTTATTTATTTATAACTGCTCATTAATATAAAAATATTTACCACATCGTGTATACACTGCTGTTAAAACATTATCGTTAGATATTATTTTTCTCTCGTTAAAGGCAAAAATTATGCATTCTCGTTTCTTTTGAGATAAAATAGCAATGTAAAAATGTTCCATTCTTATGATGAAATAACAAAGAATAACACTTTTTTTAATGCAGTAAGCTCTTTAGTAGCCTCATGAAATATTAAAGTTAGGATAGCTGGTAGATATCTCAAGTCTGCTAAGTACTTTTTTTTTTTATCGTTGAAAAGAATAGATTGATCTAAAAATCGCAAAAGAAATAAATGTTCAATATTTTGTAGTTAAAAATTAAATATCGTATTTACTCGTGTATAAGGCGCACTTTATTTCCAAAAAATTAGGGCAAAACTGCTAGGTGCGCCTTATACATGGATAACTTTTTACTATTCGATGCAGTCGAACGATATACATATGAAACAAGAAGTTATTCAAAGAAGATAGTAAAACTCGGAAAATCTTACTGAATTGAAATATTACTGCATATTTATTTCATTCCTTGCAGTTTTTTTTATACAACAGAGCTGATGACATTATCTAAACGCTAATTAGCAATTCTCTTTACCGACACTCATTCCTATTTCCCGTCATTCTCTTACAACCCGAAGTCTAAATATGCATTTTCGTCTTGTTTTCTGGTCAGGTGTAATGTTTGTTTCGACTTTTTTTTTTTTTTTTTTTTTTTTTTTTTTACAGAAATTTATTTGGTCATTCTTCATTAGCGTATCAAATTTATGGTACGCCTTATATACGAGATTTTAAGAAATCGCCATTTTTACTTGTAAAGTAGGGGGGGGGGGTCTTATACACGCGTGCGCCCTATACACGAGTAAATACGGTAATTATATGCCGTATTTTGACACGTTTCAGATATATTTTTGTAGATAACGTTTTAATTCTTCGAATTCATGTCTAAAAAATATACAGGCATATCTATCTAATGATTCATTTCAACATCAAAGCAGATTCAAATGTATACGAGAAGTGTTGTAAGAAAAAAAAAAAAAAAAGAAAAAGAAAAAGAAAGGATGTCAAAGTTACCTTGTGTTTGGGGTTACTTTGTCACTTAACAACAAATATGTCTTAAATGCTCACAATAGACGATTTATAATAAAGTTTCCTTAGAAATCGATCTAAAATATAAAAGGACAGCTGTTAGATCACCTATAGAGCAAGAGCCCGTGAATGGCAGACCTTCGTTATTTTATAAAAGCTGAAACTTTCTCACCGCAGTCTTCCAACACAGATAGGAACGATGGGTAATTATGAAATTTGGATCATGGTGGTTTTGGCAGTGACCAGGGAGCAAAGGTGTAAAAAATACCAACTTACTTTCGTCATTTTATAAAGCGTAGTTTTTTTTATATTTCATTTGGAATGATATTAGACATCACGTCCTCCATTGGCAGACACTTCCTATGGTTCCCACCCCCCGGCCGACAGACATATACGGCGGCTTCTCAATACACTAGAGTCTCTGTATAGCCCGGCCCGAAACATACATTTTCCCCCCTTTTACCCTTGGCTCTGAAATTGGCGACAGTTATTTAAGGTTACTGCATTGAAGAGAAAGCGAAGAAGGAAAATCCCATACATTTCACTATTTTAAAAAAATATATGTGCATATATTTTTAGTTAAAACTATGTACATCTGCATTTTGCATTTTATAGTATTTCCCATGTTAATTTTGGCACTGTAAATCCTAGTCTAAATAAAAACTAACTTCTAAAATTCTCAAAAAAAAAAAAAAGGAAATTGTTTACACGCAAACGGATATTTTCTCCCAGTACTTATTTTTTCATTTGCTTAACATATAAAGGGGGAGGAAGTAGCTTTCATATTCGTTGTTTTTGTTAAATATAGCTTCTTTTACGACTCGATTAGATGAGTTCATAAAAATTCTTTAATGCTTGATTTTTATCTTATTAATATTTTACTGAAATTTTAAGATAAAAAGCTACGAACCCTATAAAAGGAAATTTCGCAAATGCTGAATTTGAATGAGAATTGCGCCAAATTAGTAAACTATAGCCAAATCGGCAATATTTATGATTTCTTAATTTTTGTCGTCAAATTTGGCGATATTTTTCCATATTTGGCGATAAGTGTTTCCAAGCTTGAAGAGAATTCGAAGCTAACGTTCATTAATACTCGTAAATAGATAACTTATTTTTAGTTATTTGGAAAATAGTTGTTATCCTCGGTAGAGAATTGGGAAATCCGAAGTATATCTGAATGTTTTTATTGGTTGAATTCCGCGTTTTATTCGTTTTCTGGTTGATCCATGTTTAATGTCCAAAAATAGATACTTCTGTTGCCACAATGACAAAAAAGTAATAAAAATTTTAAATTATAATAATACTTTGAAAACAAGTTGCCATAAAAATTTCAAACGAATTTCATTTAAAAGTGCATTTTTTTTCTCTATGCAACGGTGTAAAAATTTGAAATGTGTAATGTTTAGAAGTTTAAAAATTTGCAGTTCAAAAAATTGTAAAACTGAAATTTCATTTAAAATTTTTATATGATTGGTCCAGGAATATTAATGTTTAATCCATATCATATGTAATAGGAGGCAGTCAACGTAATTAATTCCATAAACTTTTTTTTTTTTTTAATCTATGGTTTAGGAATATTAATGTTTAATGCATGGCGTACGTAATATATGACTCGTTATGATTATCCTAAAAATGATGCTTATCATTATTATTAGCTTATATATAGAATTCCTTTTTAAGTCTTTCAAATTTTAGTCTTTAAAAATATCATTTTCCAAATAGTCTTTCTAATTTGTTAAATTACATTTTTTTTTCTTTCAATGTGGTCTTTTTTCAAAATGTCAACAATCGTAGAATTACATGCAACAACCTCAAATAACTGTGTCCCGATTTCAGAGCCAAGGGAAAAGGGGGGGGGGGAATATATGTTTCGGGCCGGGCTATACAGAGACTAGTGTATTGAGAAGCCGCCGTATATGTCTGTCGGCCGCGGGTTGGAACCATAGGAAGTGTCTGCCAATGGAGGACGTGATTTCTAATATCATTCCAAAGGAAATATAAAAAAATTACGCTTTATAAAATGACGAAAGTAAGTTGGTGTTTTTTACACCTTTGCTCCCTGGTCACTGCCAAAGCCATCATGATACAAATTTCATAATTACCCATCGTTCCTATCTGTGTTGGAAGACTGCGCTGAGAAAGTTTCAGCTTTTATAAATTTAACGAAGGTCTGCCATTCACGGGCTCTTAGACTACTAGGGGTATTTGAAAGATTAAATTTTATAATTTATTGAAAAGAAAAAATTCAATGTTTTTTTCTCCTGGGTAAAAACATTGATCACATCAGCACCTGGAGTGTTGTTAGTCGATGTAGGGATATTAACACTCTTCCAATTAAGGTATTTTTTAATTGCCATGGTAACGTCGTGCTTTGTTAAGGGAAAATCACAATCAGCCACGAGTTTTATAGTCTTTCTTTCTAACCGATGACCAGGCCCCTACCTGTCGAGTTATCTCAGCTTAACGGGTTAGATACCTGGTATCGGGGCGGACGACCGCCTAATTGCCACGTAGCGGCAATAAACTTTGCTTCGCATGCCATCATTTCTGCAGTACTTGCTTCTCGTTGAGCATACTTTGTTTCGCCTGTTAATTAATGGTACATCCTGTTGTTTGAACTGCAAATGGCTTCGCAAGATGGTCTCGTAATTTAGAGCCTTGATCAGATGACGAGAGATTCACATGGCAAGGCATCTTCAGAGGTACAATTCACAGGTAACTTGGAGGACTTAGCACTCACGACGGATTTTACATGCACCAGGCGCCATTAGCGTACATGATAAGTTTTATAGTCTTGGAAATCAACTGCTCTTCTTTATCAATACGGACTGTTGTGTGTTTATCAGACTGGGTGTGTTTTCTAAGGCACTCATTGACATAAAATATTACGTGGTATTTGGAATATTGTATCAGCTAGTTTTTTTACTTATGCTATTATTTACAGCTGCCATTGCGTTTGCCACATTCTCTTCAGTATAATTCCGGCACCCTGATGTTTTTTCGTAGATCCCCATTTTTCTCTTACTGTATAAGACCTGTAAAATTAAATAACTAAATAAATAAATAAAAAGGCCGAGAATTAATCACATGCATAAAACACACCAGTAACCTCCTCAATCCAGAGACAAATTTTACGTGACACACACACACACACACACACAAAAAAAAGTTTAAAATTATTATAAAACATCTCCAAAGATGTGTCAATCTATATATCGATGCTTCTAACGTGCACATATTTATAAATAAGAAAAAAGAATACTAGATATAATTTTATCAATTTTAGAAGCGTTTGGATTTAATTTGGTGTTTTTTAGTGTTGCCTCCAGACAACACCAGGACTAAGGAGGACAAATATATATATAAGACAATAATAAACCAATTCGCCTACAAGGTGCCAACGATATCCCGGGTTGTCAAAGTAGCTAAATAATCTTATTAAAATAATTAATTGTAAATTAATAAGGTTAATTACTTTTAAATTATTTAGACTAATTTAATTAAATTTAAATTAATTATTATTTTTTAAATAATTACCTATGGATTTATGCACAGTAAGCTATATAGATAAAAACACAGAAAGACAAAGTATTTTTTACAGTGCAAATAATTAGTATAAAAGTTAAAATGTACATATATAACTTCTTAAAAGTTGTTAAAAACATATAAAGATATTATTTAATACGATTTATTTTTATATTACTTATTAGTTATATGTTTTTAACACCCTTTAAGAAATTACACATTTATGTTTTACGTTTATATTAATAACAAGGTCAAATTTTCTTCACAACACTAGTTTTAATACAATGTTTTGATTCTATTAAATAATTAGTGTCAGAACAGATGTATTTATAGCGATAGTTAGCCTGAAATCTTCTATCTATCACATTTGATGTTCATACCATGTGACCATCAATTTCTATCATGCTACCAGATATAATTTTTGATGCTCTGCAAAATATCTTATCATTTATTTATGATGGCTATTCTTAGTATTTGTAATTAGAAATCTGCTTTGCAAAATATGCTACCCCGCTTACAAAGACACAGTTGGAACGTCACTTGTTTTATTTTGGCAATAAAGTTATCACTATTAAAAAAAAAATCAATTATTTTACATTAAAAAAATACATAAAAGAGTGTAATCTATCATACACTGTTAAAAAATTGAAACCTTTGCTGCATCGTCACTCCAGTCAGGATGCAGCAAAGGTTTCAAATTTTCAACAGTGTAGAAATATATACAAACATTTATAGTGGTGTAATAACTAGTGATTTAGCCCAATTGCAATACTTTAAACAATCAGATAAATTCTAACCCAATAACAAATTTAAAATAAAAAGCAAAAACAAAATTGTAATTTAACAAATTACAACGACTATTTGGAAAATTATATTTTCAAAATGTAAAATTTTAAAGACTTATAAATAAATTCTATATTTAAAATAATAAGAATAATAAACATCATTTTTAGGATGATCATAACGAGTCATATATTACGTATGCCATGCATTAAACATTAATATTCCCAAACCAATGATAAAAAAGCAGTAGTTTATAAATATGCAACTTCAATTGTTTAAAATGTGCATTTTTATTTGATGGAATTAATCTGATTGATTTCTGAACGCCTCATATTATTAACGACATGGAATAAACATTAATATTCCTGGACCCATCATAAACAAATTTTAAATGAAATTTCAGATTTACAATTTTCGGAATTGCAAATTTTTAAACTTCTAAACATTGCCCATTTTTAATTTTTACACTGTTATTCGGAGAAAAAAATGAACTTTTAAATGATATTTGTTTAAAATGTTTATCATAATTTGTTTTCAAATTATTATTTTTATTTAAGTTTTTATTTCTTTTATTTGTCATCGTGGCAGCAAGAAACATCAGAGAACGAAAAATAAGTTGCGGAATTCAACTAACAAAAAGTTTCAGATATATTTCAGATTCCCCAGTTCTCTACTGAGGGCAACAACTATTTTCGAAATCGTTAAAAACACATACACACACAATTTTTTTTTCTTTTTTACATGTAAGACCAGCATCATGCTTGCGTTTGAATTATCGTTATTTTTCAAATTATTGCCTTTTTTTTTTCGTGTGTGTGTAACTTTTGGGTAACCCGGTATTTGAAAAAGGAGTAAAAATTTTTGGTTCATCTAATCAATATATACAAAAATTTCTCCAGATATTTAAAAGATTATTTGAAAAATTATTAAATATGGATACTTTATGCGGACTAATATGGATATTTTTGATACTTTAATGGAAACTGAGGCCAAGTTATTTTCAGATACATATATTTTTTTCTAAAACGTTGTAATATTCATAAAATATTTCAAGTTGCTATGTCGGATGACTTTGTTTGGTTGTAGTAACGAAGTCCTTTTCATCTTGCCGAAAAGAGAATCGTAGAAAATTCAAAATGACATATTTAGAGGAGACAAAGAATCATGCTGGGCAACATTAACATTTTAATAACTGCCGATTAATTTTGCATAAACTGATTGCTATATCTAATATACTAAAATTATCGAATGTTATAATTTATAAATATTCCTCCTGGATCTATATATTTATCTATCTAGAAGTATGCATTAGTAACTATATGATAAAATTGAAATATTACGAATATCAAGAAAAAGAGATAAACAACAACAACAAAATTTAAATTTAACAAATTACAAGTACTATTTGGAAAATGATATTTTTAAAACTCAAATTTTAAAGACTACTTGTTTTTAAATTCTATATTTAAATAAGTAAGAATAATAAAGATCTTTTTGATGATCATAACGATTCGTATATTACGTATGGCATTCATTAAACAATAATGTTTCTAGGCGAATGATAAAAAAAAAACAGTAGTTTATGGATATACATCTTTAACAGTTTAAAATCTGTGTTTTTATTTGATGGTGTTAATCAGACTGACTTTTGAACACATCATATTACGTACGACATGGATTAAACATTAATATTCATGGAACCATCATAAAAAGGTTTTAAATGAAATTTCAGTTTTACAATTTTCTAAACTGTAAAATTTTAAACTTCTAAACATCACACATTTTAAATTTTTACACCGTCGCGTACAGAAAGAATCCACAATCATTCAAATGAAATTTGTTTGAAATCTTTATCAAAATTTGTTTTCAAATTATTATTATTTTTAAGTTTTTATTAATTTTTTTTATCATCATGGCAACAATTAGAGAATGAAAAATAAGTTGCGAAATTCAACCAATAAAAAGATTTAGATATACTTCAGATTTCTCAATTCTCTACCGAAAAAAACAATTATTTTCAAACTAGTTAACAACAACAGTAGAAAACAACATCTATAATAATAAAAAGACAAGTTTGGAGTGTGTCAGCGCTGTTCTGAAGAGACCGCAACATGTAGAGTTACAAAATTTGGTAGGAAGGTCCCTCTATATATGAAGTTTTGCACCTCGAAGCCCAATTTTCGATAAGATTTTTTAAATTTAATTTTTTACTCGATTTTTAGCGTTCTGTTTATGTTTCGAGGCGATTTTCTCGCATTAGTGAAAGGAAACAGGTTTTATTATTTTAACCCGACATAATAAGTTTTCTTATCTTCTCAATAAAGCTTATACGGATTTCGTGCAGCGATTTTTGAATTTTTAGCGAGTCTTTTAATGCGATTTTTAGTATTTTTTCGAATTTTGTGGCTATTTTTTGATATTTATAAAAGGAAAATTGTTTCAAACTTTTAGTCTAATTTACTAAATTTTGTCTGCTACGATTTTTGAATTTCATCGATTTTTAATGCGATTTTCAGTGTGATTTTCGAAGTAATTTTTGACAATTTTTCCAGTTTTTGTGCTTTTAGAATCGATTTTTTTTTTTCATTTTGTCAATATTATAGGTTTTTTTATGCATCACGGTTATCACTGACCCGAGCAACGCCGGGCGGGTCTGCTAGTATAAAATAGGAAAATTTCAAAAACTGTGTTATTAATGAATAAACTAGCAGTCTCATAAAAAATGAAATTATTCTCCGAAGTGGACCATATAGAAATGAATCATCATTACAATATTTATATCAGGATATATAATGTTTTCCTTTAAGTAATCAATTATTTTTTTAAAATGATAATTATTGTCACATTTAGATTTTCTATTCAAGTAGTAATTATCATTATAAATAGATTAAATAAGTAAATAGGATAGAAATTTTTTTTTAGATTTTTTTCTCTCTTTTTGTTTTTATATCGTGTATAGTTTTTAAAAACACATTCTACTTTTGTTTATTAAAAGTAATTAGCATAAAATAATCTTGTGTGTGTGGTTAATGATCAAACATCATCATTGGATATTAATTCTCTACCATTATTACCATTAAAGATTAAAATTAGTCATTCTTACTGCTTCGAAGATAGCATTGAAAAAAATAATAATATTACGATGATGAAAGAACAAACATTAAAGTTTTCTTTTTTACAGATACAATTTTTGTAGCTTTATAAAATATTTAAGTTATGCTATTTTCCGAATTTCTTAATATTCTGGAAAGAACTTTTGAGTAAATCCAGATAAATTTGATAGCTATTTTTGGAATGGCATTGACCAATCACAAGCCGGAATTTTTGCGAAATGCAATCTTTTTCTTAAAATCTCATAAAATAAATGTTCTTGATTAGTCAATCTGATTTCGGAAATAGCAAAAAATCAGTCTGGACCTTTACTTTTATTTTATCATTGAAAATATAGGATTACTGATTGAACTTTTTCAAAGCAATATTCAATATATGCAAAGAACAATTCAAATTTAAGTATGGATGAATATTTTATTTCAAAATCGAGTGAAGTTACTTTTTTGATACATTTTACATACATTTTCGGTAAATAGAATTTCATGAAGTATTTGAATTGCAATATCTAATAATTTTCCCGATAACTTGTTAAAGATTCTTTTCTTGTTGTTCAAAAACATTGAATCAATTTTACATAAGCAACAGCAGGATGCCCTTAGTGGTTATAATAACATGTAAAAATTGAAATAGCGCCAATTTATTAATAGTTTCGTTAGATAACAGCTATAGAAAACAAACAGTATATTAAGATGCGAATTTTTCAAACTTATTAACTAATAGTATATTAAGATGCAAAACATCTGTTATTGGTTAAGGGTATCGATCAATAATATCTTAAAATCCCCTTTGCTATTGTTAAATTTATCGATGTGAAATGCAATCGTATTTTTATAACGAAAGTTTCTATTATAAACAGCATTTTAAACTTATTTTTTTACTCTTCTTAAAGAATGTCTACTCTCTCTCTCTTTTTATACTGAAATATTTATAAAATACCTTATTTACTCGTGTATAAGCCGAAGAATTTTAGAAAAACCTTGGAGCTGAAAATGGGGAGCGGCGATGGGGGATGGACGACTTATACACAAATCGAAAAAAAAAAAGTTGGAAATTGCACGTGAAGCATAGCAAATGAAGTGCGTTCGTACGATAACGAAGTTTTTAAAATATCACTCTCATATATCAATCTCATAGAATTCTAAATAGTTAATTGCAATTAAAATGCGCACCAAACAATGTTCTCCCTATGTAATGGAATACTTTTGTGTGGCCTTGTAAATCAATAACAAATATTATTTGCACCAAAGATTATGCAAAATATATATTATAATATGTACTTTATAGATGCATATCAGTTTCATAATGTTTGAATGAGTGTAACACCATTAAAATGCATTTGAAACATTTTTTCCCCATTGACCGCAATGTAACGGAATACTTTTGATTGTCCCTGTAATTGAACTATGCATCCGATTTTGATAAAATTTGAAATGACTCAACAAAGTTAGGTAATAATTATGCATTTTAAATTTCAACCGTTTAAAATGGATTTGAAACTTTTTTCCCCATTGACCGTAATGTAATGGGATAGTTTTGATTGTTCCTGTAATTGATTTATGCATACGATTTTCATAAAATTGAAATGACTCGACAAAATTATGTAATAATTATATATTTTAAGTTTCAAACGGGTTGGTTGAGTAGTTTTTGCGTTGTTATATGCGGATAGACGGACAGACGGACGGATTGAATGACAACTATAGGTGTTAAGTATTTACATAATTACGAACGCACCTAAAAATCATAGATGCCGAATGGGCAAGTCTTTTAATAATCATACATGGGTCTATACAGGTTCAAAGAGAAATAAAAGCAGACAATGGTCATTTCCGTATTCCCTGTGATTAAAAGAAAAAAAAACTCAATAGTAAAGTTCTTGTAATTGTTCTGCAACCATTTTCTCTTGGGATAAAATTTCCTTCAAATTAGGGGCATTCTTTTCAACATTTTAATCCCCTTTTTAAAAAGCGTTTAACTCCAGAATGCTTCTAGTTATCTCCTCTAAAACTCCAACAATGCGAGGAAGTACTATATTTTAGCAGACTAAGAAGCTGTCTACTTTTATAAATAAGGTTTAAATAGATTTTTAAAAGAAAATTTTCTTTTTAAGTATCATTAACTGATGCGAATAGGTTTCAAAATAGTTTCAAGCTTCTTCAGATTTACATAACTATGCAATTTTAAAACGCTGATATTTTTTTCCTTATCCGTTTATCTACCGACGGTACTTATAAGTACCATTAAAATTACTTATTATGAAACGTCAATTAGTTGTAATGCTGTTCAGAATGAGTTACAGATACATTACTTTATTTTTTTCCAAAAGCATTATTGGTTACACAAAACAAAAATATTTTTAAAAGGATGATTTCTTTTCCCTTTGTATCTGTTCAGCTTTCTTGGCGCTGAGCGAGGGTGGTGGGGATTTTTCAATTTGGAAATATTTCTACATTATGTTGTAAGAACATCATATATGTGCATTTTATAATTCTACAAAATACTAAGAAAACAATTTGTAATGAATGATTTACGTGGAGTTATAAATATTGCACAAAATCCCTGTCAATTTAATTAATTCTTCTAAATCTTTCAATCCTTCTAATATCCTTCAAAAATTTATTAAATGATTATGTAAATCTTTTAATTTAGCTTAAAAAATTACGTAAAATGCTTTAGAATGTAAAATTTTCATGAATTCATAATCCGGTAGATAAAACGTTAAAGCCTGATTAGAATCGTAGAAAAAAAAATTAAAATTTATTAACTTTTTTTAAATCTTCGATTACAAATATTTTTTCAAGAGCTTACCAGAAAAATGGTTCGACTTACATACGAAAACTGAACCTGTTTTCGAAATTTTGCTCAAGAATTAACACGGCTTATATACGAATATATACAAGTATACATTTAATTTTATTTGAAATCTTCAGTACTCATTCATTTAACTTCATAATTTTTAATGACTTAATAAAATTAATAAAATAAGACAAATTTAAATACAATTTAAAATAAAATATATAGTGATAAATAAAGCATTAAAAGACACTTATAATCTTCGTCAAGAAACCTCGACCTCATAAGTACAAACTAAGCATTGAAAAAAAAAAAAAAAAAAAAAAAAAAAAAAAACACCAATATACCAATCAAGTAAAGCTAAGGGTAAAGTTATTTTTCTGGAAACAGAGTATATTCAACTGGAATAAAACAGGCTTCATTCAACGCGAGTAAACCAACTTTCTAAAAATAATTTACTTTGATAATTGTTTCATCCTAATTTCAAAATGGAAGTTTTCGTAAACAGCTGTCAAGTGAATGATGGATAGTTTATTAATTTACTTTGCCTTTTTTGAACCACTAATATGTTATTTTATGCGAATTTCTACTAATGTACCAGTTTCACCAGTGTGCTACCACAATCTTTACAGGGGAATGCATAAGCAACACCATTTAATTTCGACTTATCATATTTATGTGCATGTTTATTGAAAAAGGAGGCCAGTTTATTAATCGGCTTAAAAGATACACCGAAATCACATGACTTTAGAACTAACTTGCTGTGAGATAAAATCTTACTCACAACTGCACTGTAAAAAAAAAAAAAAAAAAAAAAAAAAAAAAAAAAAAATCGGTTTAAATTTACAGTAAAAACTGCTGGCAGGAATGTTGCCAGCAGTTTTTGCCGCAAAAATTGCAGTAAAATTTGATGTAATAAAAAATTACACCAAATTTTACAGCAATTTTCACGGCCAAAACTGCTGGCAATATTGCTGCCAACAGTTTTTGCCGTAAATTTAACGATTTTTAGGTGCGTTCGTAATTATGTAAATACGTAGCACCTATTGTTGTCGCTCAGTCCGTCCGTCTGTCCGTCTGTCTGTCTGTCCGTCCGCATATAACAACGCAAAAACTACCCAACCGAATCGTTTGAAATTTAAAATACATAATTATTACATAATTTTGTCGAGTCATTTCAAATTTTATGAAAATCGGATGAATAGATCAATTACAGGGATAATCAAAAGGATTCCGTTACATTACGGTCAATGGGGAAAAAAGTTTCAAATGCATTTTAATCGTTTGAAATTTAAAACGTATATTTATTACATAAATTTGTCGAGTCATTTCAAATTTTATGAAAATCGTATGCATAGATCAATTACAGGGACAATCAAAAGGATTCCGTTACAATACGGTTAATGGGGAAAAAAGTTTCAAATGCATTTTAATGGTGTTACACTCATTTGAATATAACAGAATTGACATGAATCTATGAAATATGTACTAAAAAATACAATTTGTACAATCTGTGATGCAAAGAATATTTATTATTAAATTACAAGGCCACACAAATGTATTCCACTAAATAATGTTATACGGGGAAACATTGTTTGGGGGGTGTTTTAATTATATTAAACTACTTCACATTTTATGAATAAGATATACGTTAATGAAGTATAATAAAAATTACTCCCTGCATATTTACAGGAACACAAAGATTTCGACCACTATACTGTATCCAAAGTACGCTCTACTATATCAGCAAGATCTGAATATTTTAAAACTTCGTTATCAACGAACGCACCTCATTTGCTATGCTTTACGTGCAATTTCCAACTTGTTTTTTTACAGTGTGGTTAGTTTCACTAGGAATTTTATCAGATAAAATTTTTAATGAAGTATTATTTCAAAAATATTTTCACAAAAAGAAAAAAAAAAAGATTTAAAAAATTAGCACACAGGAAAAAAGAAATTACAAATATTAATTTCTCTGGGAGATATTTTAAAAATACAAATGCATTACATGCTTATTGGTTTAAAATTAATGAGGGAATTTGAGATCGCAATGAACAAATTTCTTGATAAACGAAGAGTCAAAACTCGTGAATTCATTTAAGAAAATTTTTAAAAGAACTTATTAACTAAATTTATTAAAAAAATACAGCGATTATACTCACTAGCCTAACTTTTAAAAGAAATACTGTTTTTAACTAAAGTTTAATTTCAACATTTCAAATTATGTAAAAATTAAACTTTATTCTCATACCTTATCAGTTACGTGCAATTAAGATAATTAAATTATGGAATTATCAACAAAAATGGTGCCCTTGTGGCCCAATTATTTTCACAGTTATTTTAGTTTTCAACGAAACCTAAAAATAACGTCTTTTTAACTGTCACAAAATTTACATGCATATCTTTCATTTTCATATTCACTGTTTTAAAAATATTTTAACGTGCAATAGAATACACTATATTTCCAAAGATGACCGGCCTCTTGCGATATTAGACATTTTCACAAATATCTAGAAAAAAACAAGAGGAATTATCCTGAAATTCCAGATGTATAAACAAATCAGTACAAAAAACCCTGAACGGGTTAAAAGCTTGTGACGCAGCACTTTATCTTATATATCTAAGAATTTTAAATTTGGGACAAAACTAATGATATCAAAATTTATGTGACGCTATGCTATTTATATATATATATATTAAAATTTATTCATTAATGCTTTATCATTTACATCTTCCATAATTTCGAAATATGAATCTTAAAAGTTATGATATCAAAATTTAAGTGACGCCTTGATGAGACTTTAAACGATGTTTTAAAATTCCATTTATTTATTTATTTATTATCTAAATACATTTACATATCTAAACAATACTTTTCATTTTCCAATGCACTGTTAAATACATCACTTTCACTGAATATATATAATGCACTGAAATGTTTTATTTGAATAAAATTGGTTTATCTTTTGTGCTACGCTATCCAAAATCAAAAGTAACATTTAAATAAATATTTTTGCACCATTGTATCTAAACTAAGTTAAATATATGCAAATAGATACAATGACGCAAAAATATTTATTTAAATGTTACTTTTGATTTTGGATAGCGTAGCACAAAAGATAAACCAATTTTATTCAAATAAAACATTTCAGTGCATTATATATATTCAGTGAAAGTGATGTATTTAACAGTGCATTGGAAAATGAAAAGTATTGTTTAGATATGTAAATGTATTTAGATAATAAATAAATAAATAAATGGAATTTTAAAACATCGTTTAAAGTCTCATCAAGGCGTCACTTAAATTTTGATATCATAACTTTTAAGATTCATATTTCGAAATTATGGAAGATGTAAATGATAAAGCATTAATGAATAAATTTTAATATATATATATATAAATAGCATAGCGTCACATAAATTTTGATATCATTAGTTTTGTCCCAAATTTAAAATTCTTAGATATATAAGATAAAGTGCTGCGTCACAAGCTTTTAACCCGTTCAGGGTTTTTTGTACTGATATCAGTGCTTTTTTAAGGTTAATAATAAAAAGATAAAAACAAAAAATTAAAGACTAATGCAAAGAATTCATATTCATGATCTCTGATCACCTTTAATTACCCCTCCCCCCATCCACTTAAAAAAAAGATATTTCATATTTTATTAATGTGTGCTGTACTACTTGATTTTGTTAAAAACAACCCTGTAGTAAAATACGTTAGTAAAAGATAAGAAGGTAATGTACATTCAGCACCATACATCTCAGAAAGGGTTTTATAATCTATGCTGTATGTATTATTTCTCATTCTTGTTAACTATGTTTATTCTTTACACATGTTGATACATATACTGCAGATGGATTAAAATGATCAATACAATATTCAGAATGTGCTGGAAAGTATTTCATAATCTACGCTGCACGCATGATTCTTGTTAATTATGTTTCAACCTATGTATAGGTTGGTAATATTGCAGATTGATTAAGACTATATGCGTTACAATATTCAGAATATGCTGGAAATGTTTCATAATCTATGTTGCACACATGTTTTTCTTTCTTGTTAGTTATGATTTGTTCTTCATATAGACTGGTAAAATTACTGCAAATAGATTAAAATGATAGGTTTACAATATTGAAAATGTATTGGAAAGTGTTTCATAATCTATACTTATGCGTAATTTTTCATTCTTGTTAGTTTATTTATGTTTTGCTGTTTGCATAGGGTGGGAAGATTACTGTACAAAGATGAAAATTATAGGTTTAAAGTATTCAGAATGAATTGGAAAGTATCTAAACATGCTGTATGCAAAAAATTTTTGTTGTCGTTAATTATGCTTTGTTTTTTGCACAGAATGGTAAAATTCTTATACATGAATGACAATAAGTTTACAGTATTCAGAATATGTAGGAAAATGCATCATAATCAATGCAGTATGCATGATTCTTTGTTCTTGTTAGTTATGTTTTGTTCTTTGCACTGGGTGGAAAAATTACTGTATATGGATGAAAATAGTAGGTTAATAGTATTCAGAATAAGTTGGAAGTTGCATCATATTCTATGCTGCACTTATAACTTTTAAATTTTTTTTTCTTTACACAATGATAAAATTATTGCAGATGGATGAAGGCATTTAATTAAATCAGGCTTATATTAAAATTGACAATATATATTCTGAATTAATCAATGTACCTATCATTTGTACAAAAGAATGTCCTGATTGGTAATTGCCCCAGTGTAAATGATAATTACAATGTTCCCAGGGTAGTTACTGAGAATCAAAATTTTTTAATTAAGCAAACTTTAAATAATATTTTAATCAAAGCCTATATTTTATTGAATAGAAACATGGTGAATCATTAACCATGCTAAATTGGCCACATCTATCATAAACATTAAAAAGATATTTAGATGTTAGTGTTTTTTGATCAGAAATTACCCCGGTCCACCCTATAAGTTTCATACTTCAATTAGGAAAATGTTTAACTGACAAAGAAAGAAAATCAGGACTCTTATTTATTAAATATTTTCATTTCATATGAAACTTTCCATTCTTGGGCGACTTAACTTACAAAATAAAACTAATATACTTTTATCGAACATTTCAGTCACTAAGCATAAAACATGCAAAGTACATAAATTTAAACATTTCATGTTTTTTTAGATTTTAATTTTTTTTTTTTTAAACATAATTTTGTGAAAAAAGCAGACAGCTATTAAAAATTATGCCATATTTGCTTCGGGTTTCTTGCAGTGCAATACATCAAAAGTCTTTTCTAGATTTTCAACATTGTACGTAATATTTTGACAACTTGAAATTTTTTTCTCATAAATCATGTAAAATAACATTTATCCATTAAGAACCACATTTGATTTACTAAACAGCTATAAATACAATAAACAACTCAGAAAGCATCACAGGGATTTATGGAAAGAATTTGCATGTGCATATTTAAGCATTATTGAGATTTACTTAACTAAAACAGACTTAAAGAATCTAGTAAACATTTTAATTGTTAACACTATAGATTATTAAAAAGCATCATGAAAGATATAATTTATCTAAGCGAAACTTTTTTATCCAACATTTCAGTTGCTAAAATATGCATAGCTTGCGACCAAGAATTGTGAAAATAAAATGTTGCAGACTTCTGGATACTGTTTATATTTTAAAAGCAGTAATTTGAATGAAATAATGAACTAGAAATCATAATAAATGCTTAAAATAATGTATAATACAGTCAACACTGTGAAATCCACAAAATATATCATATGGAATCCATGTTAGAATGTAAACATTGAAAAACGACTCAACGTATAGGCTCATGGATGAAGTTAAGTGATACTTTTTTTTCATGAAATAACAATTTTTTAATGAAATAAACTACAATGCAAGAAAATTCAAGTATTTTTTACTCTGCATTTAAAAATAATAATTTCAGCAAGGAAGTGATGTATGCTCGATTGGTTATGCTTAATGTAAATATATTCTTTGTTAAAACAGTGATAAAACTTTAACAATAAATGATTTTATCTCTACAAACTTTTTGTTTATTTCACAATACAGATGAATATTTCCTTCAGTAAATTTTCTTGAAGCATTTTATATTGGTTCAAGGAGTAATTTGTGTTCATAGACTAGTGGTAAAAATTACTGATAATAAACCAAAACAAAATACAGTACAGGGCTTTCACCTGGCAATCTCACAATATTTGGAATATCCTCCTCCCCCTCCTTTAATCCATAAGTTTTCAAAAACATAAACATAACAAAATTTTAACAATGACAATACTGACAAGTACTACAATGACATGTAGAGTAGGGGTGCACAACTTTTTCAAGAGACGGGCCACTTACAAATATGTCTGGGTCATCGAGGGCCACAGCAATAACACGGAGATATTTCGATGAGGTTATCTGTGACCTATATAATCTAATAAATATGATTTCAGAGGAGAGTGGGGAAGTTATTCCGTTAAGTTCATTAACCCAACCAAAAAATACGATTCAATCTGTAAGGCTATATTAGCAGTTTTTATATTTGTATATATAACAGATACAGCAAGAATTATTTTCTAGATGCAATGATATTCCTCGGTTTTATTCAGGAGAGTAAATTTTGTTTTATTAAAATTGCTAAAAAAAACATAAGTGGTTGGTGCTGAAAAAAATGTGAACTTTAACAATGAAGGAAAAGGAAGCAGCTGATCAACAAGATTCGTCTATGCCTGATCAACGAAATTTACAATATTTCGACGCTTGATCGACCAAAGTTGCACTTTTTACAAAATCGATCAATATAGTTCCTAACTTTTACGAAACTCATCGACAATACTCACGAATTTTACAAAGCCGATCGATGAAAATCGTGATTTTTACAAACCTGATCGATGAAATTGTTTGCAAATTTTCCTCACATGCTCGATAAAATTTGCAATTTTCTCGCTCTTGATCGACGTAATTCGAGATTTTTTTCTTGCCTGATCAACAAAATTCACGATTTTTACAAAGTCAATCGACGAAATAAACGAAGTTTAGAAATCTGATTGAGAAAATTCATGATTTATAATTGCATGATCGACGAAATTCGCAATTTTTTCGAGCTTGATTGACAAAATTGACGATTTTTTGAGTCTGATCGAAAAAATTCGCAATTTTTCTGACTCTGATGGACGAAACTCGCGATTTTTCCGACATTGATGGACATAATTCACCCATTTTCTGAATCCGATCGAAAAAATTTGCGATTTTTACGTAGCTAATTGAGAAAAATCATGATTTTTATGAAAAATATCGAGAAAATTTATGATTTTTCCGCCCCCGATCAACAAAATTTGCGATTTTTACGAAGCCAATCGCCAAAATCAGCAATTTTTCTATAACTGATCAACGAAATTCGCGATTCTTCCTCGCAAGACCGATAAAATTTGCATTCCTCCAGGACCAGATTAATGAAATGCATGATTTTTCTGTACCTTATCAACAAAATTCGCTATTTTTACGAGCCTTATCGACTAAATTTACGATTATTATAAATCCGATTGACAAAATTCGAGAATTTTACGAAAGTCATCGATGAAATTCTCAATTTCTACAAAGTCGATTGGGAAAATTCGCGATTTTATTTGAGCCTGATTGACAAAATTCTTGATATTCCTCTGTCTGACCAACGAAATTTGCAATTTTTTGTGACCCCGTTGACTAAAAATCGGAATTTTTCCGTGTCCGATCGTCGACATTTATGTTTTTTCGGCTGTAATTGACAAAATAAGTATTTTTCCGCTCCCAAACAACTAAATTCGAAACCTTGAACTAATTTTGACGAATTCTGCCGTTTTTTACGCAAAAAGATGGAAGTCATGAATTTTTTCTCTTGATAAATCAAAACTCACGATTGTTTCGCAGCCGATGTAGAAATTTTTAATTTTTCTTTACATCATCGCAAAATTCACATTTTTTTCCATGCCTTATCAACTAAATTTGCAATGTTTTCGTCCCCGATCAAGAAAATTCATGATTTTTTTTCGAGCCGGTTCAACGAAATTCGCGTATTTCTCACGCGATAATCCGAGAAAAGAAAACATGAGATTTTTCCGCAGCCGATAAATTTAATGCAGATTAATACCTATGCTGACAATTTTTTCTTACTCGATCAATGGAATGTGCGACTTTTCGAGTCCGATCCGCGATCAGGAAAATTCACGATTTTTCAGTGCCTGATCAACAAAACTTGCGATTTTTTTTCGTGCCCGACGACGAAATATGCTATTTTTTCTGAGCCTTATGGACAAAATCAGCAATTTTTCCGAGCCTCACCAAAGAAATTCGCTATTTTTCTACAATTGATCACTTGAGATTGTTGAGTGACTGATGAAATTTTATATTTTACCGCGGCAATTTAACAAAATTTAGGATTTTTTTCTGTGA
Organism: Maratus speculifer; assembly: GCA_964019185.1. Classification (NCBI taxonomy): domain Eukaryota; kingdom Metazoa; phylum Arthropoda; class Arachnida; order Araneae; family Salticidae; genus Maratus; species Maratus speculifer. The sequence continues at coordinate 112,079,407 of OZ025300.1, forward strand.
CCTATGCACAAAAATTGCAATTTTTTTCCAGTTGTAAATTGACGAAGTTCGCGGGCCACACGTTAACCCATCGAGGGCCAATTTTGGCCCGCGGGCCACAGGTTTTTCATCCCTAATGTAGAGTATGTACAATTTCATCTTTTGCAATTATTTAAACAAAAATTCCTGCATTATTCAATGGTAGCAATCAACAAGTAAAACTATATAATTGTACCTAAATAGTATTATTTTATCCTTTTACACAAATTTTGATTGATATATTTAGAAAAACCTGAAATTTTAAATACATTCAGACTCGTTTCCTTCCCTCCAAAATGGCCATAATTTTCAAAAACACACAATAACAAAATTGTAACAATCACATGTAAAATATGAATAAAAGCTTACCTTTGCAATTTTGTTAAAACTAATCAAAATTATTTTTTTAGAAATTTATTGTTGTTGTTTGCAATCGTTTCATGATTTGTTTCAATGGTCATTTCATGAAATGTGTGCGTATTCCCATAATCTATAGACAAAATCTGTGATTTTTTTCTGCAAACATTTGTTGAAGTTTGCAATATTTTTCTATGACAGATTGCGAAAATTCACTCTGATACTGCAATCTTTTGATAAAATTTGCAACATGTATTTCTGCCTTTTTTTTGATGAAATTTACAATATTTTCCCTCGACTGCTTACTGAAATTCATACTTTTTTCAGTGATGGTTTCACAAAACTAATTTTTTTATTAGATAGGTTGACTAAATTTACATTTATTTTTGTGATCAATTTCCAAAATTCCCCCTCCAATCATTTCATGATTTTTTTTCAACTCATGACAAAATTTGTGTTTTTTTCTGCTATTGATTGACGAAACTTTATATTTTTTTGGCTATTTTTTTTTTTTTTTTTTTTTTTTTTTGCAATATTTTTTAATGACACATTTTCAAAATTTGGTATGTGCTTCCAATTTTTGACAAAATCCATTATGGATATCGTGATTTTTTTCACAAAATTTATAGTTTTCTCAATTATTTACCAGAATTTGTCCTTTTCACCATCATATGTTGAAGTGTGCAATATTTTTCAACAAATAGGCATCATTTGCAATAATTTTCTGGAAAGATTCTACTTTTTATGACATTTGAAATTATTTTTTGCAATAATTTGATAAAATTAGTATTTCAAATTTCAAGATTGTCAAAATTCAAGAATTTTTTTCGAAATATTATAAAAAATTGTGAAATGGGGAGTTATATGGCATGTTTCGTGCATCCAGTGATGTTTTTTCTGTTTTTAATGGGCATGCAATGCTAATACATGCATTAATGACTGCAGCATTGATGAGTTTACTGCATTTTAGAGATTCCTGCGCAGTAAGTTTCATCGATCCAATAATGGTTTCTTTGGTTTTTAGGTAGATTTCGTATGAAATACTACCTATTGCATTGTCTCCCATGTTGGAATTTCTGAAAATTTTTTGCGGATCTACACGAATCATGACTCCTAGACCCCAAAACTACCATCAGTAAAAAAGTTTATATATATATATATCTATCTATCTATCTATCGGTGTATATCACTTTCTTCTAGACACGATAACTTCCATAATTATGCTCAGATCTTCATCAAACTTTTACATAAAATCAAGGGGCATAAAATCTCGGTTAAGTTCGTTAATGGGCAAAATCGGACCAAGGGGGTGGAAGTTAGGAGGGTTTTTGTGAAAACAGAAAAAACGCGATAACTTTTTAATTAAAATAGATATCGAATCAGTTTAAAGTTTATATTACTTCTAAAAAATGGGCAAAAAGTTTATGCTTGACAGATTTTTGATAAAGTTAAAAATGGGCTCAAGGGGCGAAAAAAACATGGTTTTTGGGAGAAAAAAATTCATAACTTCGTCAATTCTCAAGATATCAAAGCCAACTAAATTTTATATAAATGTACTCAATATTATCTAAAACTTTTGTATTTACAAGTTTTTGATAGGACCAATTTTTACCGATGAAAAAAATTAAAAACGAAAAGAAAAAGGGGGGAGGAAAAAGAAAAAACCCATAACTTACTCAATTCTTAAGCAATTAAATCTAATTAAATTTATTTTACATCTTCACAATAATATCTACAACTTTTATATTGACAAGTTTTTCATAGATCCAATTCTTATAGCAAAAATAAATTAAACAAAAATAGGAGTTGGAGAAAAAAACCTCAAATCCAAACTGCTTATATTCTGACTCATTTTAAAATTCATTTTTGATTTTAAACGCGTCCAAATGACAGATCCTCTTATTTAGCAACTATATAATGCGACGTATTGGCCAATTTTTTGATAAAGGCAGAATATATTTTTAAAAAGGCTGCCAAAAAAGGTATTTTGAACAGATTTCCCGAAGTTTTCATCATTAAAAAATTCATTAAGTATAACAAATTGCGTTTTTTATGAGTCATTTTTAAATTCATTTTTGTTCTCAAACCCATCCAATTTACAGGTCCTATTATTTAGGAACTATATAACTTGACGTATTGGCCAGTTTTTTAATAAAGGCAGAATATATTTTTTAAAAGGCTGCCAAAAAGGGTATTTTGAACAGAATTTCACGAAGTTATGGTGATTAAAATTTGCGAAAATTTAAGAAATTGCGTTTTTACCGAGTTCATTTTTAAAGCTTTTTTTTGTTCTCAAACGCATCCAATTTACAGGTTCTCTTATTTAGGAACTATATAATGTGACGGAGTGGCCAGTTTTTTGATAAAGGCAGAATATATTTTTAAAAAGGCTGCCAAAATGGGCACTTCGCACAAAATTTCCCAAAGCGAGATGATTAATGAACTGTGGGTATTCAAATAACAAATTGGTTATTTTATGACTCATTTCTAAATCCAATTTTGCTCTGACACGCATTCAATTGACAGTTTTTTGTTACTTAGGAACTATATAATGTGCGTATTCGTCGATTTTTTGATAAAGGGTGAATATATATATTTTAAAAGCTGTCAAAGTAAGCACTTCGCAAAAAAATTTCCCAAAGCGATCATGATAAAAGAAATGAGGTTGTATTCAAATAACAAATTGTTTATTTTATGACTCATTTTTAAATTCAATTTTGCTCTCAAACGCATTCAATTGACAGTTATTTGTTATTTAGGAACTGTGTAATGTGCCGTATTGGTCAGATTTTTGATAAAGGCTAAATATATATTTTTAAAAAATCTGTCAAAGTAGGCACTTCGCACAAAATTTCTCAAAGCGATCTTGATTAAAGAATTGTGGATGTATTAAAATAATAAATTGGTTATTTTATGACTCATTTTTAAATTCAATTTTGCTGTCAAACGAATTTAATTAACAGTTTTTTGTCATTTAGGAACTATATAATGAGCATATTGGTCAATTTTTTAAATAAAGTAAGAATATAATTCAAAATATATTGCCAAAATGGGCATTTGAGTAAAGATAGGCATTTTTTTTTTTTTTTTTTTTTTTTTTTTGAGATGAAAACTTTTTGAAATCTACCTCCGCCTATAGGCCATGCCGAAAGGGATTTTTAAAAGCACACAGTGCCAGTGTTCTACACGCAGGGGTAGGATTGAGCAATTCATAAAATATAGGACATTTTTTGTAACAAATATAGGACATTTTGAAAATAATGTTATTGAAAATATTTTACTATATAATACTTTTTTAGCACATAATCCATGTTTGTTTAAAAATTCACAAGTTAACAATATTAAATCAAGATGCAATTTTAAAAAACAAACATAAAATGAATTTTTCCATTGTTGTTCTTAAGTCTCCTGCTTGAAATCATTGCTAATTTCCTTTAAAAAATGAACCAAGGTCATGAGGTATGGCATATGATACTTTCTTTGACCGTAACTGTGTACCTTGGAGCAAAAAGGAATCTTAAAATTTCACAAAATAAATTTTGTGTTCCATCTGGTGGCTGAAATTAATAATTAGAGCCATACAAATAATTCATAAAATCTTGGAACGACAAATCCCTTCATTTAAAATCCAAGTACTCAACTTTTTTTTAATTTGATATTAAAACTTTAGCTTTATCAATCAGTAGAATCCACGAAGCGAAATAAAGACTATTTACTTTGTTTTTCTGAATTATCTTTGTGCTCTGTTGTTTTGACATGATGCATTAACTGTGAATAATCACTGTTGCTGATGAGAACCAGACATGGTAATCATTTTTATCCTTCACACATAATTCGGCGATTTTTTCTTTTTTTACACACCCATCAATCTGATCTATCCAAGCATCAGAGAATTTCATCAATCTATGTTCACATTGTGTCATTGCGTTAATGTAATGAAATAAACATACTTTTCTAGATTAAAATAAAATTTAAAATAAATAAAAATTACATATTGCAGTTGAATACAGGATAAGCATAAGAGAAACTAAAAAAAATCACAATGTAACAGGGGTATGCGAAGAGAAAACTGCGCCCGGGGCAAAGTGTCAGTTTGGTGCCCCCCTCCAACTTTTTCTTGTGACAGGCCAAAAATGACATTTGTAGTATAAATTTGATGCCCCCTAAATTTCCACAGCCAGGGCGACTACCGCTTTCGCACAGCGCTGCAGCGAAACACAAAAACACATTGAACATTAGAACTAACTCAGCGAGCAAACCGATGCACATGAAAACATCAAGTCATTCAAAACCATTTCTTTACTGGTGTCACATCCAAAAGAGAAAAAAATGGACACCGAAGCCTAGGAAACTGAGCAGAGACATCAATGTTTAATCTCCCTGGGTACAAAGTCATGTTTAAAAATTCAGCAATCTATGCCACAGCCTACTTCTCATTTGTACTTTGTGTACTGACTGAAAGTATGAGCAATATGTGCAGGATTGAACTATTGCTGCTGCATGGAGATACCGGAGGAAAAAAAAAAAAAAAAAAAAAGCAATTGTAAATGCTAGCAGGTAATGGCATTAATACGAAATATATGAAAAAGTAAATAAATATAGGAAATATAGGACAATTAAAGAAATATAGGACAATATAGGACATTTTTGAAGATTATTTTATAAATATAGGATATATAGGAAATATAGGACAACTCTGGCCGCTGTACACGCGAGATTGCAATGTTGATAGGTTTCGTATATTTCAGTGATTCCTGCATAGCGAATTTCATGGATCTAATGATGGCTTTTAGCGCTCATACACGAAGCTCTGTGTGATATGGGGGGGGGGGGGTGAAGGGGGAGGTCGCTCCGGGTGCAGATATTTTGAGTTTTCCAAATTTTTACTACCAAAATCATTTTTAGCCTGTCACAAGAAAAAGTTTGTGGGGTGGGAGGGGGAAGGGGGGGCGCCAAATGACTATGCGGTGGCCGCAGTTTTCTCTTTGCACATCCCTGCATACACGCATTAATGATTGTGGTGTTGATGAGTTTCTTGCACAGTAATTTTTGTGGATCGAGTGATGTCTCTTTGGCTTAAACGGGCAAACTGTGTTCATAGACGAATTAATGTTTGTGTAATTGACAAAATTTGTGCATTTTAGTGATTCTTGCTCAATATTTTTTGTAAATCCAGCGATTTTTTTTTTTATAATTGTCACACAGCGGTTATACACATGTTAGTGATTGTGCCAAAAAAATCCAAGGAGTCTAAAAAATTTTAAGGACTTGCCACTTTTGTTGTTATGTATGTGGCATGCACTTGCACACCCCAATTTTTAATGCCCCATTTGGAGAGAAAAACATTTCAAACAAATTTTTCTCTGTTAGAATCTAATTATTGGTGCTGAAACTGCACAGAATTAATAACTTTGGTAAGTTCAAATAAAAAAATTCACAATTTTCCTATGCAGTGACCAATGGTCATATATATACACAGAGATCAGTCAAACTGACATCAAAATCAATTGTAAACATGAGATGAGAAAAAAATTAATAAAGCATCCCCAAAAGTAAGTACGAAATCTAAATATCGAGGTAGTATCTGATATAATTATTCCTGACCCAGAGTTGTTTTCATTTACGACAATTTTTTAGCTGTTTACATTATAAATACATGCTTCCTGATGTATATCTATGGAGTGCAATACAAATTAAACATTTTACTATTTTATTTTGAGTTTTCTTAAAAAAAAAAAAAAAAAAAAAAAAAAAAAATTCATTTTTAATGAAAATGCAGGTTAAATTAAAGGTATGACAAAATGAAATTTGTTGGGGGGGGGGGGCATCGCTCCCCCCCTCCAAACCAGTGTTGAATTCAGACTTTTTTCTGCAACTTCATCGGAGACATTCTATTGTTCATGAAAAAACGCAAAAAAACGCATTAAAATGTCGCTAAAAAGGGCTAATTTTGTCAAAGTGTCGCGGAAAAAGAGCAAATTTCTACAAAAAATCGTGGAAAAAGCACGAATTTTGTCAAAGGTCGCGCAAAAAAAAAAAGAATTTCGACAAAGGATCGTTAAAACACGCGAATTTTGACACAAGATCGCTGAAAGCGCGAGTTTTGTCAAAATGTCATGGAAAAAGCTTGAATTTCGTCAAAAGGTCGAGGAAAAAGCATGAATTTCGTCAAATGTTTGAAAAAAAACATTAATTTTGTCAAAGTATAGCGAAAAAATAGCAAATTTCGCCAAAAGGTCATGGAAAAAGCAGTAATTTTGTCAAAGGGTTGGAAAACGGGAAGGCAAAGTATCAAGGAAAAAGTACTAATTTCGACATAGGATCGCTGAAAAAGCATGAACTTCGACATAGGATTGTTGAAAAAGTGCTAATTTTGTCAAAGTTTTGCGAAAAAGCGGGAATTTCGTCAAATGATCACGGAAAAAGCGTGAATTTCATCATAGGGTCGCGGAAAAAATGCGAATTTCTACAGAGGTTCGCGTAAAAAACACGAAATTCGACATAGTATCACTGAAAAAACGTGATTTTTGTCAAAGTGTTGCGCAAAAAGTTTGAATTTTGTCAAAAGTTCGAAGAAAGAGCGCTACTGTTTTCAAAGGGTTGCAAAAAACTGCTAATTTTGTCAAAGTACAGCAAAAAAGTGCGAATTTTATCAAAGGGTCGTAAAAAAAAACGCAAATTTTATCAGAGGATCGCATAAAAAACGTGAATTTTATCAGAGGATCGCGTAAAAAAACACGAACTACGACATAGGATGGCTGAAAAGGTGCGATTTTTGTCAAAGTGTCGTGTAAAAAAACTTGAATTTTGTCAAAAGTTCGTGGAAAGAGCGTTAATTTTTTCAAAAGGTTGCGAAAAGGAAAGGCAAAGGAACCCTGAAAAAATGCAAATTTCGACATAGGATCTCTGAAACACCGTGAACTTCAACATAGGATTGCTGAAAAAGTGCTAATTTTGTCAAAGTGTTGCAAAAGAGTGCAAATTTCGTCAAATGATCACGGAAAAAGGCGTGAATTACGACAAACGGGCAGAAAAAAAAACACGAATTTTGATAGAGGATCGCGAAAAAAAAAACTCTCAAACTTTGACGTAGGATCGCTGAAAAGCACGTATTTCGACATAAGACCACTGAAAAAGCAAATCTTTTTGTCAAAGTGTCACGCAAAAAGCTCGAATTTCGTCTAAAGTTAGCTACTTTTTTCAAAGGGTTGCAAAAAAGTGCTAATTTTGTCAAAGTATAGTGGAAAAGAGCGAATTTCGTCAAAAGGCCGCAGAAAAAGTGCTAATTTAGTCAAAGGGTTTTAAGAAAGGTATGCAAAGAATCGCGGAAAAAGTGTGAATTTCAACATAGGATCGCTGAAAAAGCGCCAACTTCGACATAAGATTGCTGAAAAAGCGCTAATTTTATCAAAGCACTGCGAAAAAGTGCGAATTTCGTCAAAAGGTCACAGAAAAAGTGCTTATTTTGACATAGGATCGCTGGAAAAGAGTGAGTTTTGTCAGTGTTGTGGAAAAAATTTCATTTTTGTCAAAAGGTCGGAGAAAAATGAGCTACTTTTCTCAAAGGGTTGCAAAACATTGCTAATTTTGTCAACGTATCGCAGAAAAGAGCCAATTTTGTCAAAGGATTGCGGAAAAAACACGAATTTTGACAGAGTATCGCGGGTAAAAAACGCGAGATTTGTCAAAAATGCCAAAAAATGCGAATTCCTTCAAAGAGTCACGAAAAGAGCGTGAATTTAATCAAAAGGTCGCAGAAAAAAAGCCTATTTTGTTTGAAAAAAGCATTTCATTTAATCATTCGTTTAATAATAACTGTACAAGTAGGTATTTCATGAACAGAAATTATGACTATGTTGATTCTATGCTTCTTGGTATTGCCCCCCCCCCCCCAAAATGATCCTCTGGATCCGCCCCTGTAAACAAGTATATCATTTTATAAACATATCCAAATTTCCATAATGTCATAACTTTTTATTTAATTTGTGCTGTCTTTAATAATGTGAATTTTTGTTTAATTTCTTTAAAAGATAAACAAAATTGCATTGCTAATTGGTCTCTATTACACAAATGCACTTGAATGGAAAAGGATTATAATCAAGTATTACTGTAAATAAAAACAAGAACAAGATTGATTGAAAATTTGGTGGACAAAGTTTGAAATTTCAAACCTTTATCACTTAAATTAAAAACATTCTTAACGTTATTTATATGCGTAACGAAAGAATAAGAGTCGAATATAAGGGGGGGAAAAAAGTATAAGTTACATTAGAAAGTCCCGAAAATTTTAAAAAGTAAAATTTTGATAAAAATTTAAATACCGAGATGCTTGATTTTTTTTAATCTGAAAAGAATGTAAAATCAAAAGCAAGCTATAGGTATGCATATTTCGAAAAAGATGTTGTTTTGAGGCAATTTTCGTTAACTTAAATACAAACGATTCACAAATAAACTATTTTACACACGGGATCGGGAACAATTTTCATTTTGTCATACCTTAAATTTTACCTGGATTTTAATTGAAAACGAAAAATTTTGTTTATTTATTTATGAAGAAAACTCAAAATAAAATAGTAAATTGTTTAATTTGTATTTCGCTCCACAGACACGTCAGGAAGCATGTATTTATAATGTAAACAGCTATAATGTAAACAGTAAAAAATTGTCGTAAATAAAAAATACTCTGGGTCGGGAATAATTACATCATATACTACCTCGATATTTAAGATTTCGTACTTACTTTGGGGCATGCTTTATTAATATTTCATATTTCTAATCCCATGTTTACAGTTGAATTTTGACGCCTCGCGTAGCTTTGAGAAGCTTCTTATCGTCAGCGAATTCGATTACGATTCAAAACAAAACTATCCAAAGGCGTATGAATACATGGACAAATTATTAAAAATAATTTTTGTTTGTAAACTTAAAAAAAAAATCCTAAGTCGAAAGTATATTGAATATGTATAATTAAAAAATATTTTCCTATTTTAAAAAAGGATTCAAAATATTTTTTTCACAAAATGCAAAAATATCTAATATAAGAAACGTAATATTTTCTGCTTTACGAAAAATAAAGGCAATATAAATAGAAATTTGATTTAGTATATATTTAATGAATGTTTTAAAGCACATGATAAGATGTTTTTGTAGTTTAAAAAACATTTATTGCTTCGATTCGGGTGTTTTAACTGTGACCATAAGTACATAAGGTTTTTCACTCAGTCTCCGTCTGCTAACCCATAGAATAACATGTAATCCGCGAGCTAATATAGTCCAATTTTCCAAGACCAATATATAACAAACAAGAGTTTTCCTAGAAACAAGGCAAGTCTTATTACCTCTATCTTAAAGAGATTCATATTATATATAAGTTTTAATAAAATCTCCCAGCCCGTTTCCTAGATCTCATTATCAGGAACAAACACCATCGATTACAGTTTTAAAATGGTTATCGAGATCTAAAAATATACGGCACGTAGAAATGTAAAAATTATAGGATAGGATTAGACTGGGAATATAAGACTATATTAAAAAAAATGGACCATTCTGACCAATATTTGCTGAGTTATTAGAAGGCGGCTTTTCCGATTTTCTTTGATGTTGAGTTAGCTGTATATATGAAGTTCCGCATCTACCCTTATGACGATGGTAGGTTTTGACGATGGTAGGTTTAAAGCTGCGTCACTTGAAGGCTGCCGCCTTCTATGATAGTATATGTCATACATTTCTGTGAAAATTTATTCCCGAAACTCTATAGGGGACCCTCAACAAATTGAAAAAGAACGAATATCTTTTGGATAACCCTGTCAAAACTAAGGTAGCGAAAACGCTCAAACTGTAGATTATGATTAAGTGGCTTATTGTAATAAACTAAGTTAACTCTTATGTGAATAGCACGTATACTCGTAGAGAAATTAAGGTTTTTATAAAAACAGTCCCGAATTTCTGCAATTTTTTTAAATTATAATTTGCAGTTTTTAATAGAAAATAATGTTCTTTTCGGAAAATATGACAAACAACATTGTAAATAATATCCCGTAATCAGAATTAAAAAATAATAAAAATTGTACGAAAAATGAGAAAGTTTACTAAATAATTTTTCACTACGCATGCGTCAACGATATTAAACTTTAGTTTGCACATTGTGTTAGCTAAATGTATGGAGCAACTTTTGTGAAAGTCTCAAAAACATAGCTTGAAAATTCTGAAAGTGATCGCCTAAAGAATAAGATCAAAATCCGTTGTTCCCAAAATGAAGCAAAAAAAAATTAGGAGTTTTACCTAAATGTAGTAGTACGTGCCATTTTGTGTATTCTATAGTGACACTAATCAATGGGCATATGGATACAATCCCTCATCCTTTTGCTTCATTCTGGGAATAACGGATTTTAAACTTATTCTATTGACGATTATTTTCAGAATTTATAAGTTATGTTTTTGAAACTATCACAAAAGTTGCTCTATACATTTGCCTAACACAATATGCAAATGAAATTTTGATATCGTTGACGAATGCGTAGTAAAGATTTATTTAGTAAGCTTGCTCATTTTTACACAATTTTTATTATTTTTTTAATTCTGATTTCAGGGTATTGTGTACAATACTGTTTGTCATATTTTCAGAAAAAGAGCATTATTTTATATTAAGAACTCTTCAAATTCTAAGCAAAAAAACTTGGAAATATTTGGGACTGTTTTTATAAAAATCTTAATTTCTCTAAGGGCATAAGTACTATCTATATAAAAATGAACACAGTCAATTACAATAAGCTACGTAATCATAATCTATAGTTTGAGCGCATTTGCTACATTAGTTTTGACAGGGTCATCCAAAAAATATTCGTTCTTTTTCAATTTGTTGACGGTCCTCTATGAAATTTCGGGAAAAAAATCTTCACGGAAATGTATGACCTGTACTATTATATTAACACACTTAGAGTTTCAGGATAATTCCTCATATATTTTTCTTGATAGTTAAGAAAATATCTAAAATCGCAAGTGGCCGGTCATTTTTGGCCATATAGTGTATAGTCTATAAAAAAAAAAAAGTTTTATCGAAGAAATTATTGATTTCATTTTTACTATGAGATCATTTTTACCCTCTGAGATTAATGTCTCAATTTCAGTGTCAGTGGAATGAAAAATAGATTACAATGTAACAGTTTTATGTGTAAAAATGTGCTATTTTAAAGCTTAACGTCATTTTCTATTTAAAAGTTAAAGAAAGTATGTATATTATTTTTTAATTGTACGAAAATAGCATTTGTAATGATGTGGCAATTCTTACTACCCTTCCCCCTCTTTTTAACAATGGAAGTAACTCGATTGCCACTAATGTGAAAAAAATGTCATAAAGGATTCTTAAAATTAAAATTAAAATATAAAACTAGGTTTATTTTAAAAAATAGAGAGTGGAGACACTTCTACAAATAAAGTGGTTTCATTAGAATAATAATAATAATAATAATAATAATAATTAGTAATTAAGTGATTCAGAAGAGAGCTCACGCCAAATGACTGAAATAACAGTCTTGTATAAGATTATTAACATAAAAATGACATATTTCTGATTCATTTCAGTAAAAGTGGCATAATTCAAATACACATATATATCTATATACACATATCCTTTCAAAAAATAATTACATGTTAAAAATACTACTTTTAATATCATTTTTAGCGTTACTCTGCATGCAATTAGTATCATTGAAACTAAATTAAATAAATAAATGTCATTTAAAATGATGCTCCTATTTTTCCTCGCTGCATTCTTTTATTCTTTTATCACAAGTCATTAACAAGAGCAACAACAACAAAAAGTATTGTATTATGTAAATTTTCCTGTTAAAGCATTGTCTTTTGATATTAATTACCTATCATTAAAGATTAAAATTATGCCTTCTCATTTCTAATTAAAAGCAAAGGAAAAACACTACACTGCAATGATGAAAGAATAGAGATTATCGCATTCTCTTTGATAGATAATAGGTTTAATATATTTAGTATTCTTATAAAATATTTATGCTATGTGAAAAATTTCCTAAAACTCGTTGAAACAGTTATGAATAATTGAAAAATTTAAAACTATATATGTATTCAATATGCTAAAAAAAAAAATATTTCGGATGTTATGTAAATAAATATTTAAAACTGTAGTTTGGGAATTTTTAATAGTTTGAAACTTTAACTCCATTTTATCTGAAGTAATAGCTTAAATGTAAAAATATTGAATCGATAATATGCAATTTGATACATTATATTTTGTGTAATTTGATTTTTGGTGTCTATGCGCACCGAAAGCGAACGAAACCATGGCGAAACACCCAGGTTATAGAACAGATATTGAACTGATTTTTGCATTACATCAAGGAACGGAAGTTAAAATGCCAAAAATAAATAAATAAATAAATAAAAATAAAAATCAATAAATAATAAATAATTATAAACCAATAACTGGATATTGAACTGATTCTTGCATTAGATCAACGTATGGAATCGATAATTCATTTACTACACTTTCTTGCTTTAGAAGTAAATATCAGAGATAGATAGCGCTGGTCTGACTGAAGCTGTAACACTGATCAAACTGCCTTTGAAATTTTAAAATACAAAAAAAATTTTGGCGTCTGACTAATTATTTTTCTGATATTTTTGCTTAGTGTTGTCTAAAGTTTTGTTAGGAAGTAACATTACCATTGTAGTAAATGAAAAAAAGTGGCATAAAACAATAATGCTGTCATCATTTCCCCCCTTTTTTAAAATATTGTTTTTTTTTTAAATATTTATTTGAAAGTATTTCTCTGCGGCATTTCTGTCTCAAATTTATATACTTATTAAAACTGTAATTATTATAATTATTATATCTCTAATTATTAAAACTCTAATCAACCAATTATTTTTCTGACGTGTAGTCTAAAGTTTTCTTACAAATTAATCATTACCATTATGGATTAAATAAATAAATGGAGTAAAACAACAATGCTGTCAGCTTTTTTCAACGTATTTATTTAAAACTATTTATCTATTTCATAGCTGCTTTGAATTTATTTACTTATTAGAACTGATTAACCAAAATAAAACAAAACATTATAAAAATTATGCATATGCTGCTGCTAAGACATTTATCAGTCAATATAAATTTTTCTTATTAAAAGTTATAATCATGCATTCTCATTTCCGTTCTGCTATTTGCAGGGGAAATACAACTATTTTGCGATATAATAAAAAAAGGCAGATTAACGCCTTTCCTATGATTGAGAATAGACTTAATGATTTTCGTAGCATAAAATATTTAACTTATGATACCTCGCAAATTTTCAAACAGTTGAGGACAAAGTGCCCTTTTTTTCTTGTTCAATAATTGGATGAGAAATGATTGAAATTTTTGAAAGCGTCTATTCAACATAAACGAAGAATACTCCTGGATATTTTCCAAGTAAAGATGAAAAATCACAATGTAAAATATTATCTCGGTCGATAGTGTTTTGTTTATACATTTAGGAATTTTACAATTCTTACAAAATATTTAAATTAAATTCTTTATGCCAAATGATTTTTTTTTACATGTTAAGAAAATTTAACAATAACAATTGAAGTTTTTGAAAGCATTTATATAGTTTTGCAAAGAATATTTGAGTGAAATTAATTTAAAAAGAGCATTTAAAGATAATTTTCTTCTGTACAGATTCTATACAGATTTTACCAAATAACAGTACTATTACTGAAATGTATGAGTAAGTTTTATAACATCTATCCCAAACAGGGTTGTAGTGAAGGGTGTACGGAAGTATAAGCCGTATACCTCATGGATTTTTTAAGCAACACCGTATACCCTCCGTTTCTAAAAAAAGCTATAGTATATACACTCTAGAGTATACCCTCTGCCTTGAGCTTAAACTCTCTGCTTAGAGCGTATACCTTCTGTTTATTTTACGACCATACCATTAACCCCAACACAGAAAACACCTATTTTATATTTAAAATACAACCTTTTAAATTTTTTTTGGGAGTAAAGTATGTAAAAAGTAACTGTGGAAATTGAGCAGAGGTTGCATTTTATAAATTATAATTTTCTGTTTTCAATAACTGGATGCAATTATATGTAATTGCATGCAATTGTTTGCCATCAGTTGTATGCAACAATTGACTAATTTTTATTTTTCTGATGTCTTCCTCAGTGTCTTCTATAATTTTCTTAGGAAGTAATCATTACCATTATAGATTAAATAAATAACTATCGTGAAAGAATAATGCTGTCATCTTTTTTCTAAGTATTGTTTTCTTTTAAAGAATTTATTTAAAAGTATTTCTCTAATGCATCGCTGTCTTGAATTTATGATTAAAACTCATTTACCGAAATAAAATAAAACGTTAGAAGCATATGCATATACTGCTCTTAAGAAATTATCAGTCGATATTAATTTTCCTCATTAAAAGTTACAATCACGCATTGTCATTTCGGCTCTGCTATTTGCGAGGGAAAAAATAACTATTTTACGCTACAATGAAAGAAGGCAAATTAACGCCTTTCCTATGATTGATAACAGACATAATGTCTTTAGTAGCCTCGTAAAATATTTGACTTATAATATTTCTCGAATTTTCAAACAGTTGAGGATAAAGTGCCTTTTTTGTTCTTTTTTAATAAAGGTATGAGAAATGATTAAAATTTTTGAAAGTATCTATACAGCATAAACGAAGAATAAGGTTGGACATTTTCCAAGTAAAGATTAAAAATTACAATATAAAAGATTGTCTCAATTGATAGTGTTTCATCTATTCATAATGAAGAACATATTTAGGAATTTTGAAATTCTTAATATTTAAATTAATTTTTTTATGACGAATGATTTCTGTTTTATCTGTTCAGGAAATGTAACAATAACAATTGGAGATTTTCAAAGTATTCCTTTAATATTACAATGAATATGTGGGTGAATAAATTTAAAAACAAAATTTTCAAGACACTTTTCGTCATTCAAATTCTGTACTGATTTTACCAAATAACAGTAATATTATTGAAATATATGTGTAAGTAGGGGAAGATGGAGATACTTGAGCCATTTTTTGAATTGTAATTTTTTAAATTTTTTTATAATTTCCTAGAATAAAATAAAAAATTGAAAATGAAAATTTGATATTTTTTCTTCAACTGAAAACCACTTTCAATTAATTTTGAACTATTTTTCTATGTCTAAAAAATTTTTACTTTTTGTTTTACATCGTGGCTCAAGTATCCCCATGAGGGGGATACTTGAGCCATGGTGGAGGGATACTTGAGCCAGTACGAAAAAATACCTACAAAAGTAATTTTTTTCGCTTTATTTTTGCACAAACATTTTACAGAATGATAAATTATGCTACATAAAGTCCTTAAAAACCAATTGAGAAAACAAAGCTAGTAATACGATCATTTTTTGTCATTAGAACTGGTGGTCGAAGGATCATTTCAACTTGAGTTACATCGATGGTAGAAACATCCTTAGTTCAGAGCCATTTAACCCTTTCAGGGGCAAGGTACATGTCTCCACAAAATGTTGAAGTAATTCATTGACACCAGTATTCACAAGCAAATTTATTTGTAAACTAGTAAAAGTGTATTTTCGCTCATTTAATAAAGATGAAATTCTTTTTAAAAAAATTCGGGTGCCAATGTGACATTCAGGAATTAAAATTAGGTGATGCCGTGGCGGCATCCCCGCCCTTCAAGGGGTTAAATTTGGAATCTGCGATTCTTCAGGCAAATTTCATTTTCAAAATATTAAGCACTTATCCAACAAATTTTTTTACAGTTTTTTTCCAGCATTCTTAATTAGTAACCAATCATCAATAGAAGGTTTCCTCTAATGATATTGTGAAACTCATGCTTTTAAATGAGTAGCTGTCGGAATCTAAGCCAGATGTATCATTCTACTATTTCAAACACTTTTTTTTATTTCACAGGAAAAGATTTTGTCTTCCCCTTTGGCTCCATGGAGGTAAGTTTGAACTGTGATTTTTGTTACTTTTCTTGTTTTTTGTGCGCTCTTTTTACCAATTCTTCTTCAATTTTCTTAGTTAAAAAAATTACAGCAACAGATGTTACAATTTCAATATAAAATATCAATCTTAATATATTATATTAAAAAATAAATATTTTAATATGTTGGACCTAACTAATTAAAGTATTAGAGATTATAATATGTAAAACAGTTTTAAAAGGTTATTTTAATTTAGTAAAAGTTAAATTGAAAGCTATGTTTACATTTATCTAGACAGGCTATTTTGTTAGTCAAAATGAAAAATAAATTGGATATTTTCATTAAAAAAATATACATTTTAAAACAGTTTTTTAGGTCGTTATTTTCTTAAGAAAAAAAATATAAAATGAAAAATTATTCTCTCTTTTATCCAGAAAAAATCTACTTGTGAATATAAGGATGTAATTTTATTTTTTGTTTGTTTCACCCATGTCTAATTTCCTAGTGGGGATTGTTGAGCCATGGCTCAAGTATCCCCACTATCACTATTTTTGTTTATCAAGGTTTTACTAAATAAAACATGCAGCTATTAGAACTATTTTAGATTCAAAATACAATTGAAATTATACTTATTATATTTATGTATGTAGTTGCAACTTTAAACAAACTTTGATTACAAAAAAATAAAAAAAACCATGCACCTAAATATTTACTTCAGAGAGGGAAAAACAACTATTAATCACTATACTTTCAAAATGGTACCAAGGTGTGTGATTTCTTTTTTACATGTTCAGAACTATAAATATGTTACCATATTGCCAATTTTAGAAAGAAATATTAACCGACTGTAGAGATAATAGGGGTGGCTCAAGTATCCCCTATGCTCAAGTATCCCCACTCTCCCCTACTATAACATTTATTCGAACATGCAAAAATTCTATTTTAAATTTGAAATACACTCTTTTAAAATTATACTTGGATTAAAAAATGTAAAAAGTACTTGTGAAAATTGAGAAGAGGTTGCATTTTATAAATTATAATTTTCTGTCTTCAATAATGCAACATATAATGCTGCTTCAATAGTGTCTTCAACTGTATGGAATAAAAGGATTGCATACAATTGATGATTCTATGATTGATGTAATCATCAATTATATGCAGTTGTATGCAATTGTTCGTCATCAATTGTATGCAACAATTGACTAATTTTTACCTTTTCTGATGTCTTGCTTAGTGTCATCTAAAATTTTCTTAAGAACTAATCAATGCCATTAAATTAATAAATAATTATTTTGCGATATAATGAAAGAAGGCAAATTAACGCCTTTCACATGATTGAAAATAGACTTAATGTCTTTCGCAGCCTCATAAAATATTTAACTTAAAATATCTCTCGAATTTTCAAAAAGTTGAAGACAAAGTGCCTTTTTTATGTTCTTGTTCAATAATGGTTGAGAAATTATTAAAATTTTTGACAGTGTCTATTCAGCATAAACGAAGAATAATGTTGGATACTCTCCAAGTAAAGATTAAAAATTACAATGTAAAAGATTGTCTCAACCGATTGTGTTGCGTCTATTCACAATGTAGAATACACTTAGAAATTTTACAATTTTTATAAAATATTTAAATTATGTTTTTTATGACAAATGATTTCTATTTTATTTGTTCAGGAAATGAAACAATAATAATTGAAGTTTTTGAAAGCTTTTATTTAGTATTACAAAGAATATTTTAATGAAATTATTTTAAAAACAGCTTTAAAAAATATTTTTTGTCTATACAGATTATAGCCAAATTTTACCATATAAATGTAATATTATTGAAATATACGTTTAATTATTATAATATCTACCCTAACATTGAAAATTCTATTTTAAATTTAAAATACACACTTTTAAAAATATAAATTTATCGTGAAGGAATAATTCTACCATCTACTTTTTTAAGGTATTATTTTTATAAAGAATTTATTTAAAAATATTTCTCTATTGCATCACTGTCTAGAATTTATTTACCTATTAAAATTCATTAACCAAAATAAAATAAAACGTTATAAACATTATGCATATGCTGCTGTTAAGAGATTATCAGTCAATATTAATTTTCCATATTAAAAATT
The DNA here is from genome assembly GCA_964019185.1 of Maratus speculifer. NCBI lineage: Eukaryota > Metazoa > Arthropoda > Arachnida > Araneae > Salticidae > Maratus > Maratus speculifer. The sequence continues at coordinate 112,097,863 of OZ025300.1, forward strand.
ACAATCGTGCATTCGCATTTCCGTTCTGCTATATGCGGGAAAACAACTATTTTGTGGTACAATAAAAGAAGGCATTAACGCCTTCCCTATGATTAATAATATACTTAATGTCTTTTGTAGCCTCATAAAACATTTAACTTATAATATCTCTCGAAATTTCAAACAGTTGAGGACAAAGTGCCTTTTTTGTTCTTATTCAATAATGGTATGAGTAATGATTAAAAATTTTGTAAGTGTCTATTCAGCATAAACGAAAGAACAATGTTGGGTATTTTCCAAATAAAGATGAAAAATCAGTATGTAAAATATTCTCTCAATCGAGAGCGTTTTGTTTATGTATTTAGAAATTTTACAATTCTTATAAAATATTTAAATTAAATTCTTTATGTGAAATGATTTTTTTTATCTGTTCAGAAAATTTAACAATAATGATTGGAGTTTTTGAAAGCATTATTTAGCATTAAAAAGAATATTTGAAGGAAATTAATTTAAAAACAGCATTTCAAGATATTTTTCATCTATACAGATTCTATACAGTTTTTACCAAATAACAGTACTATTTTTGAAATATATGGTAAGTTTAATAATATCTATAGTGAGTAAGTTTTATAATATCTATCCCAACCAGGGTTGTAGTGGAGGGTATACGTTTCGTCTATTCACAATATTTTGTATGATACAATGTAGAATGTATTTAGGAATTTTACAATTCTTGTAAAATATTTAAATTAAATTTTTTTATGACGAATAATTTCTGCTAAAATACACCCGCTCAAAATTATACTTAGAGTAATTATGTGAAAAAACTTGTTTAAATTGGAGTAAAGTATGTGAAAAGAAATTGTTTAAATTGGAGTAAAGTATGTGAAAAGAAATTGTTTAATTAGAGAAGAGGTTGCATTTTATAAATTATAATTTCTATCTTCAATAATAGTATGCAATTATATGCAGTTGTATGTAATTGTTTGTCATCAATTATATGCATCAATTGATTAATTTTATATTTTCTGATGTCTTGCTTAGTGTCGTCTGATGTTTTTAGGAAAATCATTACTATTATAGATTAAACGAATAACTATCATAAAAGAATAATGCTATAATTTTTTAAGTGTCTTTTATTTAATTATTTATTTACAGCTATTTCTCTATTGCATCGCTCTCTCGAATTTATTTACTTATTAAAACTCATTAACCAAAATAAAATATAAACATTATGCATTTGCTGCTGTTAAAGCATTATCAGTCAATATTAATTTTCCTTATTAAAAGCTACAATCATGCATTCTCATTTCCGTTCTGCTATTTGCGGACAAAAAAAGCGATATAATGAAAGAAGGAAAATTAACGTATTCACCATGATTGATAATGAACTTAATGTCTTTCGTAGCCTCATAAAATATTTGACTTATAATATCTCTCGAATTTTCAAACAGTTGAGGATAAAGTGCTTTTTTTTTCTTGTTCAGTAACCTTGTGAAAAATTATTAAAAATTTTGAAAGTGTCTATTCAGCATAAACGAAGAATAATGTTGCACATTTTCCTAGTAGAGATTAAAAATTACAATGTAAAAGATTGTCGCAACGGATTGTGTTTCATCTATTGATAATGTAGAACATATTTAAGAATTTTTAAATTCTTATAAAACATTTAAATTAAGTTTTTTATGACGAATGATTTTTGTTTTATCTCTTTAGAAAACGTAACGATAACAATTGGAGTTCGTGAAAATATTTATTTAGCATTACAAAGAATATTTGTGTGAAATTAATTTAAAATCAGCTTTTCAAGATATTTTGGTCTATACATATTCTATACAGATTTTACGAAATAACAGTAATATCATTGAAATATATGTGTAAGTATTATAAGTACTTACCCTAACATTGAAAATTCAATATTAAATTTATAAATACACCCTTTTAAATTTATACTTGGATTAAAGTATGTAAAAAATAATTGTGGAAATTAAGCTAAGGTTGCATTTTATAAATTATAATTTTCTGTCTTCAACAATTGTGTGCAATTATATGCAGTTGTATGCAATTGTTTGTCAACAATTGTATGCATCAAATGACTATTTTTTTATTTTTTCAGATTTTTTTGCTTAGTGTCATCTGAAATTTTCTTAGGACGGATAATTAATCATTACCATTATAGATTAAATAAATAAATATAATGAAAGAATAATATGCTAACATATTTTTTTAAGTATTGTTTTTTTAAATATTTATTTAAAAGCATTTTTCTATTTTATCGTTGTCTCGAGTTTATTTTCTTATTAACACTCATTAACCAAAATAAAATAAAATGTAAACACTATGCATATGCTGCTGTTGAAACATTATCACTCAATATTAATAGATCAATGCGTGAAATCGGTATTTCATTCATTACACTTCCTTACTTTAGTAGTAAATATTAGAAATAAATTGCGCTGCTCTGATTCAAGCTGTAACACTGAGCAAACTACCTTTGATATTTTAAAATACAAATAAATTTTTGACGTTCTTAGAGATAAAACAGAGGTGATGTTAAAAACTGGATAAAATTTGATTAATTGTATATGTTCGTTTAGATGTTTTAGATCGTCTAGTGCTTTTTATTGGCGATATTTCGTACCAAAACAAAGAAATATAATAGAGAAATTTCACGATCACACATAAATATCTTGTAAGAACACAGCTTGTTCGTTATTGAATTCTAAAAGAGTTTCGTACATTATGACACCTTGTAGATAAATATATAACATTTTCTTTTTAACGACTAATTATTTATCTGATATCTTACTTACTGACGTCTAAAGTTTTCTTAGGAAGTAATCATTACCATTATAGACCAAATAAATAAATGACGTAAAGCAATAATGCTACTAATCTTTTTTCTTTTTTAAAAATATTGCATTTATTTAAAACATTTATTTAAAAATATTTTTCTATTGCATCGCAGTCTCGAATTTATTTACTTATTAAAACTTATTAATCAAAATAAAATAAAATGTTATAAACATTACGCATATGCTGCTGTTAAGACATTATCAGTCAATATTAATTTTCCCCATTAAAAGTTACAATAATGCATTCTCATTTTTCCCCCTGCAAATAGCATGCTATTTGAGGGAAAAAAATAATTATTTTGCGATATAATGAAAGAAGGCAAATTAACGCCTTTCACATGATTGATAATAGATTTAATGTCTTTCGTAGCCTCATAAAATATTTAACTTAAAATATTTCTCAATTTTCAAACAGTTGAGGAAAAAGTGCCTTTTTTTCTAGTTCATTAATGGTATGAAAAATGATTAAAATTTTTGAAAGCGTCTATTCAGCACAAATGAAGAATAATGTTGGATATTTTCCAAGTAAAGATTAAAAATTACTCTGTAAAAGATTGTTTCAACTGATAGTGTTTCGTATATTCACACTGTAGAATATATTTAAGGATTTTATAATTCTTATAAAATATTTAAATTTAATTTTTTATGACAAATGATTTTTGCTTTATCAGTTCACAAAATGTGGCAATAATAACTGGAGTTTTTGAAAATATTTATTTGGCATTGTGGGTGAAATTAATTTAAAATCAGCTTTTCAAGCTGTTTTCTTCCATGCAGATTTTACTAAATAATAGTAATATTATTTAAATATATGTTTAATCACTATAAAATCCATAGTAACATGGAAAAATTCATTTTAAAATTAAAATACATCCCTTTAAAATTTTGCTTAGAGTAAAATAATGTTAAAAAAATGTGATCGAAGTTGAATTTTATAAATTATAAATTTCTATCTTCAATAATTGAATGCAATTAAATGAATTTGTTCTTTATATATATCTCTTTTTATGCGTTTTTTATAAAATTTGAGAGAAAATTTCATCTTTAAAATAATATTTAAAATAAAAATTGAAGTAACATATTCAAATAAAAAAAAATGACTTAAAACCTGGGGATGTTGTTTTTGTTTTTATATATGTGATGAAAAAAGCCAAAATGACATCGTATTTAATTTTTGGAAAGTGTTTTTTGCAATATTGATTGAAGCGAATTCTCGTTAGTGATGTTAAGCCTTTTTCGCCCAGTTTTACGCAGACGTTAAACAGTAATTTCCAAATTAATGCTTAATATTATTCTTATTATCATTTTTAAAGATGGCAAAATGTAAAAAGCAAGTTTATTTGTATTTTTTCTATACAGGATCCAAATAAATAGGTTATGATCTTCGCTTGTAGAATTCTTTCAAATACGTATTTTATAAATTGCAAAATTTTATGTTCACGCCTACTTTTTACACATTTTTGTACTGTACAAAATATAGAGAGCTAGGCACGAATAGGTGTACATATTTTTATTAGTCTTTTAGAGGACAGTTATTTATGAAAATTCCTTTTCGGAATAGTTATGAAATAAATTATTTTTACGCCTTAAATACTGTTATTCTTAGTTTATTATCAATAATAATATTTATAGCGTTACTGTCTTATAAAAATGCTAATTATAGCATATAATACATACCTCAAAACTTTTTTTTTGTATAAATTTAGACAAAACATATAATTATGCATATTATGCCATTGTAAATATTGTGTAAACCTCCATATTTAATACATTTACATTTTATCCAAAATAAAATAAATAACATATTTATCGTTTTTTTTTTCATTTTTTCAGTTTATTTTGTAGCATTTTAAAGTGATTTTGCCAATAAATTTCAGAAAATGAAAAATCAGGCACAAATGTGTTAAGGCGACATCTTAGGCTTGTGTCTTTAACATTAATTGCAAGTAAGCTGCGATAGAGAAAACGAAATTGCCCTCAATATCCGGAAATAAATCTTAAGTGGAGATGCATTAACGAGAATTCACTGTAATTGTGTTTTTCAGAAGGCGCATTTTATGCTACCAAATGGAAATGCAGAAAAAAAACCAACCATTTAAAGTTGCATCAATAGACATTTGGCCAGCTTAATTTGAAAGTTAAAGAAAGAAGAAAGGAAATCTGATTGAGAAAAGACTAAATTGGAGGAAAACTTGGTCTAAATCAAATAGTTAATTTTTCTAAGCTTTTAAATGTATTATTGACCCTTATAAGAGCAAAAATAATCTAAAGTTGTAAACATATCGTTGAGTAAAATTGGTTTTACCCATATTTTGATTCTAAATTAAAATTAAACTAATGCATATACAGAGTTTAGTTCAAGTTTATCGCATATCTTTTAAACTAAAACATTATAGAATTTCTGAAATAGTAATAAAATATTCAAATTGTAATTTCTAAACTTTTCAATATTCAGAGAAGTTTTTTCCTTTGGTATTTCTCTGTTTTTTAAGTTGTTCACAGTGTAAAAAATTTCAGATGTTTCTGAATATATAAAAAAGTACTGTAATCAAAAACGAAAATGTACAGTAACCTCTTCTAACTCACCTAAGGTTACGAAAACCGTTCCTTTACCTTTAAAAATCCCAGAAAACTATTTGTTTTCGAAATTTGAAGAAGAATTTATAAAAATTAATTTCTATTAGCTGCCCGTCCTTTTCGGAAACGTTTGTAAGTAGCTTTTACAGAACAATAGTCACTTTTCTCAAATCAAAATATCACTTTTTCGGATGCTACCAATTTTCAAGTAAACATTTTCAGTTGCATAACTGATTTTGTGCATGCAATTGTAGCAAAATAATGTTAATTTTCATTGTATTGTTAATACTGTTAATATTGTATGTTTGTCTATTAAACATGTTCTCTGAATATCAAAATATTTTCGTATAAATAGGTAGCATCCGAAAAAGTGATATTTTCATTTGAGAAAAGTGAATATTGTACTGTAAAAGCTACTTAGAAACAATTCCGAAAAGGACGGGCAGCTAATAAAAAATAATTTTTATAAATTCTTCTTCAAATTTCGAAAACAAATAGTTTTGTGGGATTTTTAAAGGTAAAGGAACGCATTTCGAAACCTTAGGTGAGTTAGAAAGAAGTGGTTACTGTATATTTTCGTTTTTGATTACAGTACATTTTTAACATTCAGAAACATCTGACATTTTTTACAGTGCATAAAAATACCAATTAAAGTATATAATATACAACTTAAAAGTTTATTTTGTATAAATTTAGACAAAACATAGCATTTTAGATACTATACTACTGTAAATATTGGACATTTCTCTATATTTAGTACATTTACATTTTATCCAAAAATAAATACACATTTTTTTTTATCGTATATACATTTTTCTTTTTTCCAATTTATTTCGCAACATTTTAAAGTGATTTTGCCAAGAAATTTCAGAATCTGAAAAACCAGGCACAAATATGTTAAGGCGACACCTTAGGCTTGCGTCTTTAACATTAATTACAAATAAGATACGATAGAGAAAACAAAATTGCCCTCAATAACCGGAAATAAGTCTTAAGTGGAGATGCATTACCAAGAATTCATTGTAATTGTGTTTTTCGGAAAGCGCATTTTATGCTACTAAATTAAAATGTAGAAAAAAAAATAACCATTTAAAGTTGCATCAATAGGTATTTGGGCAGCTTAATTGGAAAGTTAAAGAAAGAAGAAAGGGAATCTGATTGAAGAAAAATTGGTCTAAACCAAATAGTTATTTTTCTAAGCGTTTAAATGTGTTATTGACCCTTCTATAAAAGGGAATTTTTTTAAAACATATCGTTGAGTAAAAGTGGTTTCACCCATTTTTTGATTCTAAATTAAAATTCAATTAATGTATTGAGAATTTGGTTCGCATATCTTTTAAATTTAAAAATCGTAGAATTTCTGAAAGAGTAATAAAATAATCAAATTGTAATTTCTGAACTTTTTAACTCTTCTAGAGGCTTTTCTTTTTCATAGGTTGTGCACCTCATGTAATTTAGATTAGTTATCCTGTGAGTAATAACGCTACGTTAAGATTTTAGGAATTTTCACGGCTTTGTTATGCATATTTTTTCTAACTAAATATAGGATTTGATGAAGCAACTTATTGGCTATGTATATAAGAAGGTATATTTTAGCAGATATGTATTCATAAAATGTTGTGGCGTGGTTTATTCACCAATGCTTTTTGGCGTTATTATCCGCTCATGTGTGTAAAAACGCCATGCAGACAAAAATTAAAAATAATATGGAATAATAGTATGTAAAATATCTAATTTTAAAATTACGAACTCTATAAACCTAAAAATTGACTTGCTCTTAGTTGACATTAAATGTGATATCAGGATGCAGTAATGTTCATTTGATATTTTATTCTTTTGACATAAAAAAAATATCAGCATTTAAAACATACAATTTTTTTTGTTTCCGCAATGACAATAACAGTCTCTCGTGCATAAAATAAAACAAAAAATATAGCCTTTTCAGATGTAGTTCTTGCATTGGAAAGAATCAACCAGGATAATAACCCAAGTGGATGGCGTTATTACCCTGGTATACTTATTGCACAGTATATTTTAAATTACAAACTACCTAGCAAACACATCTAAAATCTCACGCAACATTTTGAAAGTACATGAAATACTCTACAAACTTATGCAATAAACAAAGTGTTTCGTAATAAATATATGGTTTTCACCTGACAGAACTTACCTCGCAAAATTTAGATCGGACGATGACTCTTTTATGCTTCTTCCAGCGATAGAGTCTACAAAAGGAACAAATGAACATTTAGCGGTTTTTGTATAATTCAGATAACACAGAACCCTTCTGCGCACAACACGTAGTATCATCTCCCAGATTTCTTAAAATGTATGTGTAATATTAGCGTTATTACTCACCCTTGCCTTATTATTCCAGGAACAAGGATTTAGTGGAGGGTATTCGGAGGTATACTCCTTATACCTTCCATTTTTTCTTTTAAGGAGTACCGCATACTCACTGTTTCTCAAGATAGCTATAGTATATATACTCTTAAATTATACTCTCTGCTTTGAGCCATTGGGTAGTATACGCTCTGCTTAGAGCAAATACCCTATGTTTTTTTATGACTACACCACTGCCCAGAACACCTTACAAGTTTATTTTTCCGAAAATAAATATTTAAGTTATTAAATGAAGTAATTATGATATAGCGCACGTCACTCAAAACAAACAAACAAAAAGCCAAATTTGTAATTTAAATAGTTTTCGAGTAGGAGCGCTCTGACATATAGACAACGAGGAAAGAATATACTGGTTTGGTGAGATGAAAACTTGAATTTAAATGCCCTGAGTCGTAAAAAACCTGCTTTTGTGCTTTTGCCAAAAAAAAAAAAGAAAAAGAAAAAAAAAGAATAATATTTAAAGTTATTGAAATTATCCTTTGAGCTGATGAAACGAATATTATAGGACATTATCGACATAAAGATCAATGATTACTATATGTGAGATTTTTCCAAGAGATAATTCTTCATCTATTTACAAGTTAGAATGTTTTAGCGATTCTGTTTTTTGTATCAAATATTTAAGTTAAAAAGACATGGATCGATAAGGCTTCAAAATTGGATCTTGTAACTTTAATGTGAAATTTAAAGTAACAGAACTGTTAGTTGAACAATTTTTAGCTAAAAATATAGAATAAAAATTTATTGAAAAAGCACCAAGAAGATAATTTATAATGAATATATAAAAATAACTTGATAGAAACTGATACTTTTATAAAAACATTTACTGTTCGTGCAGATATAAAATTATTGATATTACAGGAAAAAATATTTTTTATAAATATATAAAAAATCAGTAATATAAAAATATAAATGTAATATGTGTCATGTAAATGTAAAAGTTTTATTTCAAGTATAAATCCTCATGCCTCTGAATTGAACAAAGATTTAAAAAAAAATAACAAGAACGGAAAATCATGCATCACATGAAACACATCATGAAGCATTTTCCAACACTACCGAAATATTCTTAACAAATTTCAATCTTGTTCATAGAGTGAAATGAAAGTGAAAATAAATATAAACAAGTCGGAAATTGCCAGGGCCGGTAACAGGTTTCACGGGCCCCTGGGCAGGCAAAAATTACGGGCCCCTATTAGAAAAAGTTCGAAAATCCACCGCTTATTTGAATCACTCTATAATTGAGTTAATGATTTATTTTACTTCAGAACGTAATGTTTATTGTGGTTTTTTTTTTAAATCAACGCTACCTACTCAAATTAAATCAGGTTCAGATTTACAAACAAGTTTTTTTTAAAGGTGATTATCAAAATTTGATCGAATTTTGTCATAAAATGATTACTTCAGGGTATTCTGAAATTTTACATTTCATCCACTTTACAACCCCATTGTTTATGACACAAAATATTTGCAAACAAAAGCAGCTAATTTCAATCAGCTGTTAAATAATTAATAAACGTGCTCCTCTTCTGAACTGCAAATTCTTTTGTTTAGCAAAAAGAAACAAGTTGGAAATTGCACGTAAAGCGTAACAAATGAGGTGCGTTCGTTGATAACGAAGTTTTAAAATATTCAGATCTTGCTGATATAGTAGAGCGTACTTTGGATACAATATAGTGGTCGAAATCTTTGTGTTCCTGTAAATATGCAAGAAGTAATTCTTATTATACTTCATTAACGTATATCTTATTCATAAAATGTGAAGTAGTTTAATATAATTAAAACACCCCCAAAACAATGTTTCCCCGTATAACATTATTTAATGGAATACATTTGTGTGGCCCTGTAATTTAATAATAAATATTCTTTGCATCACAGATTATACAAAATGTATTTTTAGTACATATTTCATAGATTCATGTCGATTCTATTATATTCAAATGAGTGTAACACCATTAAAATGCATTTGAAACTTTTTTCCCCATTGAACGTAATGTAACAGAATACTTTTGATTGTCCCTGTAATTGATCAATGCATCCGATTTTCATAACATTTGAAATGACTCGACAAAATTATGTAATAAATATACGTTTTAAATTTCAAACGATTAAAATGCATTTGAAACTTTTTTCCCCATTGACCGTAATGTAACGGAATCCTTTTGATTGTCCCTGTAATTGATCTATCCATACGATTTTCATAAAATTTGAAATGACTCGACAAAATTATGCAATAAATATACATTTTAAATTTCAAACGATTAAAATGCATTTGAAACTTTTTTCCCCATTGACCGTAATGTAACGGAATCCTTTTGATTGTCCCTGTAATTGATCTATTCATCCGATTTTCATAAAATTTGAAATGACTCGACAAAATTATGTAATAATTATGTATTTTAAATTTCAAACGATTCGGTTGGGTAGTTTTTGCGTTGTTATATGCGGACGGACAGACAGACAGACAGACAGACGGACAGACAGACAGACAGACAGACGGACAGACAGACGGACAGACAGACGGACGGACTGAGCGACAACAATAGGTGCTACGTATTTACATAATTACGAACGCACCTAAAAAGATATCAAAAATCGCTGCAAAACGCGAAAGTATGCCAAAAAATGCATAATTTTTTTTCGAAGTTCACAGGGAACAAAATTTACTGTATTGGCCTAAAAGATTGAAACTGGATTTTCTTTTTACCTATTTTAAAAATTACCTGTAAAAAACTTTTAAAAAAATTAAAAGTTCTCGAAAAATTTGAAAATTGGCAAAAATGTTTGTAATTGAATTTCCTTTACAAATGTTAAAAAACGCCGCAAAAACTCTAAATACTGCACAAAAATAAACTAAACAAGAAAGGAAAAATCATGCATCAAACACTGATTATGAAGCACTTTCCGGCACATTCAGTATAATCTAACAAAACTGCACCGTTTAAAAATTTAAATATTATGTCTCTTTTTTCCATATGAAAATTTATAACGCATTTCAAAACCGAATTTCAGCTGTTCCCATCTACAATCGGAAAATTCCTCTAATTTTTTAGCAGCCTTGTATATGATTTAGAGATTTGTATCTATCAACAACATCTATTCCAAAATTTAGTTCATTTGAGAGATACTTCAGAAAATTCCCCTTCTGCAATTTCCTCTAATCAGGAGAATGGTATGCGAATACTTTTGTGCAGCGCAGTATATGAGATATAGAATTTATATATAAAAAGTAGAGAGATATGTGGCACATTTCAAAATTTTCCATTTCTTTAATTATAAATAGTGTTTCTAAAAATAACGTTTCTATATTGTTCAGGGACGTTAAAAAATGTTTCATCTTGTATTCTATAAATCGAATTTTTTTTTCGCGTGTGTGGAAAAAAAAATGTTGATTTTTTATTTTTTGTAAAAAGTGCCCCATTGCTCCTCACTCTCCCTTATATGTATGTACAAATTTACTAAATTAAAAAAAAAAGAAAAAAAGAATAAGAAAGAAAAGAAAGAAAAAAAAGAAACTTTGGATGTCGTTTTCATATTTTTACGATTTTTTCCAGTATAAATTTGTCATTCAAGTTGACCGGATAAAAATTTGAAAAGAAAAATATACCTTCGGATAGATTGTACCTTTCTGTGGGCAACGAAGACGGTTAGTTCTTGTAGCTAACAATAAAGACAGCTGTATGACTAGGCCCGTGACGTAGTAGATGTTTTGCTGTCCAGGACAAAATTTGACAGGAAGGATACCTGTATGCTTGATGTTTTGTATCTCGAAACAGATTTTGATTCAATTTTTTTTAATTTAATTTTTTAAGCTATTTATTACTATTTTTTCAAGTTTCGAGCTTTTCCCCTACATTCAAAAAAAGCATCCATTTTCAATCCATATTTCCATTTTAGCTGAATATAGTAAAGTAGTTTTCTTTCAATTTTTGAATATTTCACAAACTTTTTATATGATTTTTAACTTTTTTCGTGTTTCGGCGCGATTTTTTTACTATAGTAATCGGAATCAGGTCTCAGTCTTTTTACCCGAAGTACTAAATTTTGTCCTCAGCTATTTTTTAAATTTTTGCGAAGTTTTAATGCGATTTTCGAATTTTTCTCAAATTTTTATGCGATTTTGAGCATTTCCCCCTCGTTTTGAAGCAGTGGTGAATTCAGACACTTTTCTCTGTGGCTCCGATAGGGACATTAGAGTTTCGGGGGAAATTGCACTTTTTGACCAATGAAAACTTAAAATTTCAAAATTTCCGGTGTGGGGGGAATGTCCCCCCGGACCACCCCCTGGATTCAACGCTGTTTTGAAGACTCCAATTAGAAGCAAATTTTTTCTCATATCTGAAAAAATTTTCGACTTTTGACGGAAAATTTATAAAAATTTTGATCTCTGATTCGCGATTTATTCTAGTTATACAGGAAAAAAAAATCATGAGTAAAAGTTCAGTTTTTAATAGGAAAAAATACAATGCTGCACAATTGATGGAACACTCCTGTGATTTTATATGACGAAACTGAACCTTTATATTTAAAGATGTTAGGTAATTTTTACATTAGATTGTGTACTTTTCTATATTTTTGCGGAAAATTGGCAAATAAATGCATTTTTGTGTCTGCGCGTCTGAATGAGGGGAAAATGAGAAAAAAAAAAACCTTTCAATTCACTTTTTTTATTATTGTAAAAGGAACTTATTTTCAATCTTTTATCCCGATATAGTTAAATTTTGACTTTGCGGCGTTTTATTCGCAGTTTCTTGACACACCTAAAAAAAAAAAATCAGGTTTCAGTCTTTAAACTCAATGTAGAAAATTTTATCATTTGCAATTTCTGAATTTGTCTCGAACATTTTATGTGATTTTTAGCGATTTTCGTCTTTCGGGGTCATTTTTTAACATTCCGATTGCAATGTTTTCGCTAGATATAGTCAATTTTTAAATATTTGCCTAATGTTTTTATGCAAATTTTAGCCCTTTTTTCGCGTTTTACGAAGTTTTCTTTTTTTGACGATTTTTTTTTTTTCTAAAAACGAATAATTATCTGGTAGATTTTGCTGATCTCATATTTAAACTAAAGTGGAAAAATAACGAAATGGTCCCTGTAGTAACGTGAACGACGATGCTAGAAAATTTGAATTTTATCAAGAGATTATAACTTTTATCAGAAAGAAAAATTACAATAATTCAAAGAATATTTGATTCAAGATCAGAGCGGGGGATACTCTGAACGAATTTAAGCCGTGGAAGGCATTGGGACGTTCAAAAGGAAATGGAAAACAAAAAAGCCGTTTTTTTTTTTGGGGGGGGGGGGGTGCATAAAAAAATTCAACCTGCGAAGTGAGCAATGCTCCGCTGATAGATTAAATAATCGCAGAACATAATTTATGTATAGTTATCATTAGTAATTTACGAAGACAAGTGAAGTGAAACATTAAAAAAGAAACAGGTCGAACATAGGGGTTGGATGACAAATGCATTGCACACAGATACTCGCTTATTGCGACTCCCAATAAGATTAAAAAGCATATATTTTTTTAAGCAATTGCATTCCAATTTTTCTTCACTTTTAGTATAGGCCCTAAAAAAACAATTTAAAAAGGATTCAGAGTCTGCCAAATGTCTTTCATCTGGGCAGCTTTAAAATGAATGGCAGCTATCGCAAGAAAGGACATGTTTGTTTTGATTGAAAGAAGCAATAGTATTAAGGAAGTTTTGAACCTTATTGAAACCCCCAATGAGGTGAAAAAGCACATTATTCTAAACATTTTAATTAAAACAAGTTGGAAATTGCACGTGAACGTAGCAAATGAGGTGCGTTCGTACGATAACGAAGTTTTAAAAATATTCAGATCTTGCTGATATAGTAGAGCGTACTCCGGATACAGTATAGTAGTCGAAATCTTCACGTTTCTGTAAATATGCAGGAAGTAATTTTTATTATACCTCAGCAATGTATATCTTATTCATAAAATGTGAAATAGTTGAATATAATTAAAACACGTACCAAACCATGTTTCCCCGTATAGTATTATATAGTGGAATACTTTTGTGCGCCCTGTAATTTAATAATAAAAATTCTTTGCATCACAGATTGTACAGACTGCATATTTTAGTATATATTTCATAGATTCATGCCAATTCTATTATGTTCGAATGACTGTAACATCATTAAAATGCATTTCAAATTTTTTCCCCATTGACCGTAATGTAACGGAATCCTTTTGATTGTCCCTGTAATTGATCTATGCATCCGATTTTCATAACATTTGAAATGACTCGACAAAATTACCCAATAATTATATGTTTTAAATTTCAAACGATTAAAATGCATTTAAAACTTTTTCCCCTATTGACTGTAATGTAACGGAATCCTTTTGAATGTCCCTGTAATTGATCTATCCATCCGATTTTCATAAAATTTGAAATGACTCGACAAAATTATGTTATAATTATGTATTTTAAATTTCAAACGATTCGGTTGGGTAGTTTTTGCGTTGTTATATGCGGACAGACGGACGGACAGACAGACAGAGGGACAGACAGACGGACGGACTGAGCGACAACAATAGGTGCTACGTATTTACATTATTACGAACGCACCTAAAAATAGTGCCTAAAAGTTTTGAATGTTGGATTGCAATTTTTTTTTTTACTTTTAGTAAGGGACCTAAATAAGTCAATTAAAAAAATTTAGAACTTGCGATTTCTTTTTTCATCTTAGCACCTTTAAAAAAATTGCTGGCTGTAGAAATGAAACACGTTATCTGTTTTGGTTGAAGAAAGTAATAGTATTAAGGAAGTTTTGAGCCTTATTGGGGCCTCCCAATGAGATTAAAAAGCACATTTTTTAAAAATTTGAATTAGAAAATATACGTAGCTTAACAATTTTGAATCATGGGTTCCATTTTGCTTCAGTTTTATAAGGGCCCAAAAAACACAATTTAAAAAGTACTTAGTCTGCAAAATGTTTTTCATCTGGGTGTCTTTAAAGAGAATCGTGGCTATAGAGAGAAAGCGCATCTCTGTTTTGGTTCAATGAAGTAATAAGAAACTTTTGAACTTTATTGAACCTTTTTGTTCTATTAATGAGATTAAAAAAGCCTTTTTTTTAAACATTTGAACTATAAAAATAGGCTCTAAATATTTTTAATTTTGAGTTTCAACATTTTCTCACTTTTATATTAGGCCTTAAAAAAGACAATTTTAAACACATTTACAAACTTCTTTCATCTCACAGCTTTAAAAAGAATGGGAACTATAGAAATAGCATATTTAGTTGAAGGATGTAATAGTATTAAAGAAGTTTTGAAACTTATTGGGGCCCCCTAAGAGATTAAAAAGCGTATTTTTTAAACATTTGATTAAAAAAAGGACCTAAATAGTTTTGAATTTTGGGCTTCAATTTTTCCTTACTTTTATAAGTAGCCCTAAAAAAGGGAATTTAAAAAGAGTTTAGAGCCTGTAATATTATATATCCAATTTCGCTTACAGGGCTTTTTGAGCTTAGGACCTGATACAAACTGCATCCGCTATCGCCCACTGTGCATATCCCTGTCACTCGCACAATAATATTGTAACTAAAGTAATTATAGAAACTTAAAGTCTATAATGCCCAACGAGACATCAGGTTTCAATGAGACATGACGGATGCATATAACCCTATTTTTGCCTGAAGGCACAGACACCCACGGTGGTCGGCGATCCAGGAAAACAGGAAGTTTCCGAATATTTCACACCTTTTATGGTACTCTAAATGGGAAATTTCCGGTATCTTTGTTGGAAATATTCTAAATTACAATTCTGCGAAATGTTTTTCAGCTGGTAAAAGAAAAAAGTACGAAAAAGTTAAAATTTAGAATATCATGATGTGTAGGTACTTTTTTCATCCAAAACCGCTGGCCCCCTTTGGTTTCCGTGCCCCTGGGCAATTGCCCCCTGTGCACCCCTCTCTCACCGGCCCTGGAAATTGCACATCAAGTGTAACAAAGAGGGCGTGCTCGTAGTATAAGGAAGTTTTAAAAATCCAGATCTTGGTGTAACAGTATATAGTACTTTAGATACAGTATAGTTGCCGAAATCTTTTGTGTGTCCCTTAAATACTAACTGCTTTCTGTTATACAGGAACTATATTGTTGTAATTCTCAGCAACCACCAATTTCATAAGATGTGAAATAGGTTAATGTAATTAAAACGCGCCCCAAACAATGCTGCCCCCATATACTATTAGATAATGGAATACTTTTGTGAGGCCCTGTAAATGAATAACAAATAATTTTTATATCACAGGCTGTACAAAATGTATATTTTAGTATGTACTCCATAGATGTATTTCAATTTTATTATATTCGGAAGAGTATAACATCAATAAAATGCACTTAAAACAAATTTTCTCCATTGGTCGTAATGTAATAAAATACTGTGTAATATCTAATGCAATAATGTAGTATGCCTGTAAGCAAAGTATAATTACTATTTATTCTATACTCTGTACAAAATATGTTGTTATCCATCTTAGCGTTGTTTGTTAACTTCTTTATATTTGAAATAGTATCACATCATTAAAATACACTAAGAACAATTTTCCCGTCGTCCGTAATGCAACAGAATACCTTTAAGTTCCCTTATAAGCAAACTATAGTTGCTACTTATTCAATACTCTGTATAAAATATGTTATTCTCAACCTTATCGTTGCTTATCAATTTCATTATGTTTAAAATAGTGTAGCATCATGAAAATATACCGAAAACAATTTTTCTCTATTGATTGTAGCGCAACAGAACACTTTTGAGAGTCCGAGTAAACTAACTATAAATGCCATACACTTCATTTTCAATATTGAACGTGTCATAATACTACTCAATGCTGTTAAACCTCAATAATGTATATCAATTACACAAGGATATTCGAGTATATTTATGTCACTTGGAGTATGGATATAAGGTCAGACAGACATTCAGGCAAATCGAATTCATGAGATACTTTTCAACTTGCTTGGAAAACGTTAAAAATGGTAGTACTTTCATTCACATTGCGGTAAAATAAATAAATTAAATGTGAAACGAAAGGTTTTAAAATGTGAAAAAAAAATAATAATGATTGCTTATTATAATTATTAATCTTTTTAACAATTGATATTGTTGTGTTTGTATTTTAGTCATTAAAAATATTTGTTTAACAATTGCAGAAAAACCTAAAGTGTGAAAAAAAGACAGATGTTTCTTTGACTACGAAAACTTACTATAATCAATCACGAACGAAAATATTCGATAATTGCTTCCAAATCACCCGATATTCGAAGAAGCGTTCTTTTATCTTCAGAAACCACATATACAGACAACAGGAAACAATTTATTTTCGAAATTTAAAGATTAATTTATAAAAATTAATTTTTATTAGCTACCCGTAATTTTCGGAAACGATCCCGAGTAGATTTTACAGGGCATTAATCAGTACTCTCTTATCGGAAAATCGATTTTTTTCAGATGTTATCAGATCTCAACTAAACATTTTCAGCTGCTTAACTGAAATTGTGCAAACAATTGTAACAAAAATAATGTTAATTTAAATGTTAATGTACATGCTGTTTATTCTATACTTTTTCCAGTTAAACGTGTTTTCTGAACGTGAAAATATTTATTCGAGACCCCATAGCATCCGAAAAGCTTATTTTCTGGGTAGAGAGGACTGACTAATGCACTGTAAAAGTTACTCGAAAACGTTTTTAAAAATTAAGAGTAGCAAATAAAAAGTTATTTTTACAAATTCTTATTTAAATTTCAAAGATAAATTCTTTTGTGAAGTTTCTAAAGATAAAGGAAAGCTTTTCGGAATATTAGGTTACTCAGACGAGATTATTATACATATATATTTATTCATTATTATTTTCGCAAACTAAGAAACATGTCTTTTTTTCTTGCAGTGTAAATATTATTTAAAACGGTGACTAGATATAATAAACAGTTTAAAAATTATAATAAAAATCTTTAGAAAATACATTTATAAGTTCACCATTAAAAGAAATAACTTTCGTAATCTTTTTGATTCTACAGCTCATATTCAAAATAAAAGAATAACTGAGAAAAAATAATAAGAAAAAAATAATTTTTCATTTTTTATATTAAGTAAATGCATTTAAATTTCTATAAATTAAATCTATAATGTTTAGATAAAATTTTAACATTTACAAAATATAAAATATAGTGCAATAAATGAGGTATACAGCTTTCTGAAACACATAAAAATATTAGAATAAAATTTAGATTGGTTCAAAATATTAGACAATTTTATTTTATGCAATAATATTACGTCAAATAGACTTTATGCGAGCCCCTAACTCGGTTTTACTTGAAGGAGGATTTTCTCGTAATTTTTTTCTTCATTATACACCATAAAGTGTTCGATGGGATTAAAGTCTAATGAGTTTGGTGTCCAAAGAAATACCAGAAAAAATAATAAGAAAAAAATAATTTTTCATTTTTTTATATTAAGTAAATGCATTTAAATTTCTATAAATTAAATCTATAATGTTTAGATAAAATTTTAACATTTACAAAATATAAAATATAGTACAATAAATGAGGTATACAGCTTTCTGAAACACATAAAAATATTAGAATAAAATTTAGATTGGTTCAAAATATTAGACAATTTTATTTTATGCAATAATATTACGTCAAATAGACTTTATGCGAGCCCCTAACTCAGTTTTACTTGAAGGAGGATTTTCTCGTAATTTTTTTCTTCATTATATACCATAAAGTGTTCGATGGGATTAAAGTCTAATGAGTTTGGTGTCCAAAGAAATACCTTGATGTTGCGTTGGCGAAACTAATTCTTAGTTGACACCGAGATATGCGGTGACATTAAATCTTTTTGAAAGATGAAATCATCTTAAAATAAATATTCTGATGATGGAATCATGTAATATTCCAAAATTTTCTTGATATAGCTGAGAGTTAACCTTTTCGTAGACGATGCATAACTTTCCAAGACCTTTTGCACTCATGCAACCCCAAACCATGACACTAGCAGCAAATTTCACGGAATGCTTAAGACGTCACACTACTGACAGAAAAAGACCCGGATGATAATGTAAAGTATATGGGAGCGTTCTTTTCAAATATCTCGCTCAAATTTTAATATTTTGACGTCCTTTTATTTATTTATTTATTTATTTATTTTGTATAAGATCGCTGAGGACGATCCACAACCGGCCTAGTTTTTACTTTTTCGATTTTGGTTTCAGATTTTTTTTAATACTTTAACTTTCAGTACCGGTTTGAACCGGTTATGAACCGGATAATTCGGTTTGAATCGAAACTATCCTAATATAAAAAGAATATAACCAAAATCGAAAAAGTAAAAACTAGCCCGGTTGTGGATCGTCTCCAGCTATCCTATGCAAAAAACATGTCAAAATATTAAAATTTGAACGAGATATTTGAAAAGAACACCCACATGCACTTTACATTATCATCCGGGTCTTTTTCAGCCAGTAGTGTGGGCTCTTAAGGCATTCTTTATCAAGTTCTTCTTGCTTCATTCTCCAAACTCGAATGCTTTGATTAGGGGAAAGTTGGATAAAACCAGGTAGGTGGATAAAACAGGGAATCAGGCTTTATGGCTTTATTTGTGGAGGTTTCTGGCCGAAACTTCTAAAATAACTTCTAGGCAAGCGGCATGCCAGCTCCCAGTAAGCAGATGTTGTCTAAATCAACTCATTTTGCAGTGATGACTTTTTTTAAAAGTTTCTCGTGAAAAAGTTAAAAATCCGACGTCTTCAATGTCACGTTGCCAATTCTAAATACCTAAAGATTTAATTTAGTTGAGTATAACTTATGACAGCCAGCCTATTAATTACTTGTTAGTTTAACGTTTTGTATTAGTGTATATGAGTTGCCTGAAAAATGCTAGAGTCACATCTCGTCAAAATGGCGTGGTCGGACAAAACCGGGGTGCAGGCGGTCGGACATAACAGGAAAGTTTCCGGTTTCGGACAGCTCATTTATTTGTGTGATTGAAATAGAATTAACTTGTTTAAAATACAAAAATTATTATTTAAATTAAGTTGTTATATGGAAAACTGTTTTTAGTCTTTTATATTCCAAATTAAGTTGAAAATAAATATAGAAAATCTCGATTTTCATCAACTGAGAAGAAAAGGAAAGGATGAACGAGAAGAAAAGGAAAGGATGAAATAGAAAGACTGGAAGAACTTAGGCCATGAAGAAAAACTTTTCAAGATGGCAGAAAAAATCGTAAAAAAACTGAATAATAAAAAAAAAGAAAAAAAACTTGACATCAAATAAGGAGAAGGATGAAAGTGAAACATGCATCCTTTGCAACGGCTTACATGAACAAGCTAAACCTAAGGAGAGTTGAACACCATGATTCACTGCAAAGAATGGTCACATGAAACGTGCAGCAATGCAGATGAACAAGATCGAATTTTCATTTGTGACTTTTGTGCCTAACATTTTTAACTCTCAAAACAGAACGTAGATTTAATATAGATTCACATTCTATAAAGTATAATATGACAATTTCTGCAAATTTTTCTTTAATAAATGGCATTATTGCAAAGGTACAATGTGCTTTTAATTATTTTTTCCAAGTTCCCGGTTTTGTCCGACTACGTCGATCAAAACCGGGGCGTTGCACACTTTAAAAAAAAGTGTTGTTATGATCTCAATTGCTATTATTCGTGACTGAATGAATGATTTTCTTCTTCGTAAGGAATCAATTTATCGTTTTAATACAAATTTTGACCGTTTTGTTTACATAGTGCACAATAATAAAAGGAAAAAAATTAGGGTCCCGGTTTTATCCGACTTTTCCCTACCATATGAAACACAAAACATGCTTTCATCACTAAATAATATATATTTTCAATCTTCTTCGCTCCATAAACGTTCTGATTTACACCGATTCAATCTCACATGCTTTTGTTTAGCAGTCATGTGAGGTTTTGTTTCCGGTACACGAGATTCTAACTTAAGAGCCCACAATAGTCACAGGAAAAGTACACAAAAAGACCCGGATGACCATGTAAAGTCTATGGGAGCGTTCTTTTCTAATAACTCGTTCAAATTTTAATATTTTGACATGATTTTTTTTGCATAAAATAGTTCAGGACGATCCACAACCGGGCTAGTTTTTACTTTTTCGATTTTGGTTATATATTTTTTATATTATGATAGTTTCAGTTTCAGAACCGGTTTAAACCGATTTTGAAAATTAAAGTAATTTTTTAAAAAAAATCTAAAACCAAAATCGAAAAAGTAAAAACTAGCCCGGTTGTGGAACGTCCTGAACTATTTTATGCAAAAAAAATCATGTCAAAATATTAAAATTTGAACGAGATATTAGAAAAGAACGCTCCCATAGAGTTTACATGGTCATCCGGGTCTTTTTGTGTACTTTTCCTGTGACTATTGTGGGCTCTTAAATTTATGGTGACGTCTTAATGTTGTCGTTGAAGAAACTTAAATTTCTTCTTTTTTCCATTTTCGGTGCAAAAATCGCACACTTTTAAAATGGTTTTTCTTATCTATACGCTTCATTTTCCTATCATCTCTAGTAGATGTTTTTGGGTTTTTTTGCTGCCTTTTTTGGTGATTATTTAGAAAATTTCCATTTTTTGAATATTGTGTTTGTATTTTACTAACGCTTGATTGCGAACGATGTAAATAATTCGCTATAAACATTTTTACCGTGCCGATACAAATCAACCGTACCAATTTTAATCGGTTCAGGAATATCACTCACACGACCCATTTTAGGACGAAAAAGCAAACAAACTGCAAAAAAGATTAAAAAAAAAAAAAAAAAAAAAAAAAAAAAAAAAAAACTGATTTTAAATAGTCTTCTGAATTTAATCTATGATGCCACCAGTTATGAATTGGTTATAATTAAAGGACAATTAATGTGAAATATTCTAATACTTTTTGAGGCATTTGAATATATATTCTAATATTTTGATTTTACAAAAATTTTTTTTTTACAATTAATCTTTTCAAAAATGATATTAATTTTAAGATAATAAATAAGTTTAATCAAGATTAAGTCCTTAATAAAAATATCGTTTGCTTATTTGCATTAAAAGATTATATTATCAAACGATATTTTCAATTTGTAAAAAAAAAAAAGTAATTATTCTAATATTTTGAATATGAGCTGTAGATATTTTCTGATAGTTGGCGAAGTTGTTGTTTTGTTTTGTCAAAAATGTGATTGAAAACTGTTTGCATCGTAAAAAGCTATTTCTCATTTTAGCGAGTCTACTGGATTTAATGTTGGTATTGTTGTTTAATGCGTATCAGATTTTAAGTTGTAAATCTGCCAAATTTAGCCCTGGAATTAGATCAATTTTGTTGTTAAACTGTTGGTATTTGCAGCTGCTAATGGTCGTGTATTTATAAAGATTGCTATGTTTGAATCTGTGAACAGCGTGGTAATATTTTATCTATTTGTTTATTTATTGAGGCGGAAAAAGTAAAAGGATGTGCCATTAGAAATTAAAAACAGTTTTTTTTAAAAGGGTTCCGGCTAAATTTTATTTTTGAGTGATACAACATAAATATCTAAATCTCTTTTTTATCGCATAAATAATTTTTGTAATGCAGAGCTGCTGTGAATTTTAATTATGTCAATTCAAAGCATGATTTCGGAAAAAAACAGAAAAAAATCATGTGTTAAGCACTGTTTATGAACCATTTTCAAACACTTCCGTAATACTGAATAGAACATCTCTCTTTTTTTTATTATTTAAAATATTGAATAGATATAATAAACAGTTTAAATTTGTAATAAAAATATTTAGAATAGACATTTATAAATTCATCATTAAAAAGAGTAACTTTTGCAACCTTTTTAATTCAAGACATTTTCTGATAGTTGGCGAAGTAGCTGTTTTGCTTCGTCAAAAAATGTAGCAATAGTGACTGAAAACTGTTTACAATGTAAAAAGCATTTTTTTTTCATTTCAGCAAGTCTACTGGGTTTAATGTCGGGTACTGTTTTATTTTTTTAGTATGTATCAGAATTTAAGTTCTAAATCTGCCAAATTTAGCCCTGGAATTAGTTAAATTTTTGTTATTAAAACTGGTATTTGCAGTTGCTAATTAATGGTCGTGTATTTATAAAGATTGTTATGTTTGAATCTGTGGGTAGCATGATAGTATTTTTACTTATTTATTAAGAATAATGAGAAATAAACAAACGTGTCAGTAACATTTTAAAAACAGTGTCTTTATAAACTTTTCTACCAAAAATTGAACCGACTTCAAAAGCTACTGCAAAGTGAAAAATAATTTTTTTCCAGAATAGTATTAAGAAATTAAATTAAGAGCGTAGTATTTATCATGCGTATTATTATATTTATGTAGATTAATTTGATTTTTTGAAGTCGGTGCCAGCCAAGCCAAGTTACATGTAATTTTCCAATAGACACGCATCCAAGTATCCACGAGTTTTTTTACGATTTGCATTGGATAATTAATTTTAATTTTGAACTTGGCTTGGCTGGCACCGACTTCAAAAAATCAAATTAATCTACATAAATATAATAATACGCATGATAAATACTACGCTCTTAATTCAATTTCTTGATACTATTCTAAAAAAATTATTTTTCACTTTGCAGTAGCTTTTGAAGTCGGTTCAATTTTTGGTAGAAAAGTTTATTTTTCTCTTTTTAGTTAAAAGTTAACGATTTTTTGAAGTCAGTTAATAAAAATTATAACACGGGAAAAATCACTGTAAACCATACACGTATGTCAGGAGTGGGGTTCGAACCCACGACCTCTTTCAAGAACCAGAAATCAAATCTGCTGTCTTACACCACTCAGCCATCTGACTGCACTCCATTCGGCGAGCTTAGTCATCGTCCATGTTACTTTTAGTTTGCGAGAAATCACTAATTTTATTAGATTTTACTTAATTACTAAAAAAGTACTGTACCAATTTCAATGAAATGAAAGAAGTACTAATGGAAGAGTAGCCTCTTTCATTTAACGCAAAAAACAAATTAATCGGTTGGATAGTTTCGGAGTAATCGGTGAACATACATAGAAAAAAAATGCATTCGCGCCGAATTGATAACATCCTCTCTTTTTTTGAAGTCACTAACACGGAAAATTTTTTTGTATACTATACACATATGTCAGGAGTGAGGTTCGAACCGACACTCTCTTTCAAAACCAGAGATTAAATCTGGTGCCTTAGACCGCTCGGCTGTCCGGACTTCATTCCCTTCAGAGAACTTATTCAATGTCATGTTACTTTTCGCAAGTCTATTCTCTTTTTGAGTACTCTTTCACTGATAAAGTATTGAGTTAATAAAAAATCTCTGATACTCTGTGGTAACGGTTAAATACAAAATATTCCTAATAGCATAATTAGTATTTAACTTGTTAAATATATATTTAAAAATTATAATACGGAAAAGATTATTGTATACACGTACGTCAGGAGTGGGGTTCGAACTCACGCTGCCTTTCGAAAACCAGATCTTAAATCAAGCGCCTTAGACCGCTCGGCCATCCTGGCTTCGGTAATTTATCCGACATCCATATTACTACTGATTTGCGAGAAATCACTAATTTTATTAGTTTTTGCCTAATTACTAAAAAAGTACTAAACCAATTTCTATGAAACGGAAGTGGTACCAATTCGAGAGCAAGCTCTCTCATTTAACACCAAAATCAAGTTAATTGGTTGGATAGTTTCGGAGTAATCGGTGAACATACATAAAAAAAAAAATACATACGCGTTGAATTGATAACCTCCTCTCCTTTTGGAAGTCGGTTAAAAAGGATTTCGACTAAATTTTGTTTTGAGGGCATAACATAAATATCTAGTACCCGTTTATGCATAAATATTTTTTGTAACATAAAGAATTCTGACGAGAATTTTTTTTCAAAATATTCGACATAATGTGACAAACTGGAAGTGTCCAGTCATTAATGGCCATATAGTGTACATGAGGACGTGAGTTTCAAAACTTACCTTATTTTACAATGCCAGAAATACACGACAAAACTAGTTTTTAGGCAATTTCTAGTTATTTATTTATTTATTTATTTATTTTTTAATACAGATTCTCTCTCTCTCACTATATATATATATATATATATACAGGGTGATTCAGCTCGTCGGTGACAAACTTTAAGGATCGATAGAGCACACCTAGACGAACATTTTTGAATAGGGAATGTAGGGTCCCTGACGCGATGGTAAGGCGCTAGGCGCTTTCGAAAATTTGGGTGCCGAAATTCGAAACGTCATAAAAACTAGGGAAATGGTTAGATTTTCTTGCTTGTTGCGTCGAAATGATTCTGTTTGTTTAGACTTTCTTCAGTACCAATTTGATAAGCGTATCTCTTAAAACATGGATAGGGGGCGCTGCAGACTTTGGAGAGCTAGACAACAACTTTAAGCCCGTTATTTTGATAATTTAACACATGCTCGCCAAAGTTTATACTCTAACTTAAAGTTTGAACCCAAAAGTAGAGCCCTGCAAAAAGCGTAAGAGCCGGAATAAAATGTCAAAGTACAGGGTGGTCGAAACTCGAAGGCTCCTAAGAGATAAACAAACAGATTTCTTGACTTATGGCATGCATTTTCATGATTCTGTTTGCTGGGGCTCTCTGAAACTCAGTTGAACGGTACAAAAAGAAACATCGATAGGGGGCGCTTTGGGCAAAAAACATAATTCGTTGACATTTCGGACGCTAACTGAAAACGGGGCGCTACGATCAGTTAGTAATAATGAAAACACATTTTCTACCTCTGCTCAACACTTCTGAATAAATTTAGACCAAAAACATCAATGATACTGGAAATTTATTTACAAAAAATAACACTACAGAAGATGCTCGAAATTTCGACCTTGGGCCATGATGCAGGCTTCGCACCTCCGTCGCATTGAGGAGTGTGTGTTTCCAACAATGCCAGGAGTATCTCTGATCTGCCCTGCAGCTGCCACAATGCGCGCCACAAGTTCTTCAGCACTGCTGACAGGTGTATGGTATACCTCGGCCTTCAGGTAACCCCAAAGGAAGAAATCCAAGCAGGTGAGGTCTGGTGATCGGGCAGGCCAGTGAACTAGACCCCCACGCCCGATCCACCGCTGGCCATACCTTGCGTTTAGATGGAGACGCACGTCGTTCGTGTAATGGGCCGGAGCTCCATCGTGCTGGAACCACATCTGGCGACGCGAACCTTCGGGTACGTGCGCCTCCTCCAGAAGCTGCGGCAGCACTTGATCCAGGAAAATCAGGTAATTTCCACCTGTCAGCCGTTCAGGTAACAAATAAGGGCCAATGAGGCAATCCCCCAGAATGCCGGCCCACACATTTACTGAGAAACGCTCCTGGGCTGCTCGGCTTCTGGTTTCATGTGGATTTTCATCACACCACACATGACTGTTGTGGGCGTTCCACATTCCCTCCCGGCTGAAGGTGGACTCGTCCGTAAACAAAATGCTGTTTACAAAACGGGGATCCCTGGATCTCATCGCCAAGTACCATCTTGAGAATTCTACTCGAGGGCCAAAATCCTGCTCTCTGAGCAACTGCACCCGCTGGATGTGGTAGGGGTGCAGATTCCGGGAACGTAAGATGCGCCACGCAGTTGCTTGCGAAATGCCAACATGTCTGGCGATATCTCTCGTGCTAAGACCTGGGTTGTCCTCAACCAGGTTAAGCACAGCCTCTTCGTTGTCGGGGGTGCTCACTGATCGCTCCCGTTCAGGCCTGCCTCCGTCGAAAGATCCCGTTGTGGACAACCTCTGGTGTACTCGAGCGAAGAAGGCATGGCAGGGGATTTGCCTGTTGGGGTAACGCTCGGCGTACAACCGCTGAGCGGCTCGTCCATTACAACCAGCAGCGCCATACGACAAATGCATGTCAGCCAATTCAGAGTTTGTGTACCGTTCCATCCTACTACCGATCTGCAGACAAGTAACCCGAAGCTTAAGTAGGTACCGCACGTTCAAAAGACGTGTCTGCGCATACAACTACGTCATCTCGCGTTGTCGTCTACGCATTACGTATCTTTTGCATATCGATATGGTACGATATCTTTTGCATAAATCAGCAAAAAGCACCTTATGTAAATTTTATTGCGCGCATTGTGCATGATTGAAACCAGCTATGTTTGTTAAAAAAAACAAACAAACTGCAGTTTTAATAGCTTCTTATGATAAGTAAATTACTCTCTTGTTTTGTTTCTAACTGATCGTAGCGCCCCGTTTCCAGTTAGCGTCCGAAATGTAAACGAATTATGTTTTTTGCCCAAAGCGCCCCCTATCGATGTTTCTTTTTGTACCGTTCAACTGAGTTTCAGAGAGCCCCAGCAAACAGAATCATGAAAATGCATGCCATAAGTCAAGAAATCTGTTTGTTTATCTCTTAGGAGCCTTCGAGTTTCGACCACCCTGTACTTTGACATTTTATTCCGGCTCTTACGCTTTTTGCAGGGCTCTACTTTTGGGTTCAAACTTTAAGTTAGAGTATAAACTTTGGCGAGCATGTGTTAAATTATCAAAATAACGGGCTTAAAGTTGTTGTCTAGCTCTCCAAAGTCTGCAGCGCCCCCTATCCATGTTTTAAGAGATACGCTTATCAAATTGGTACTGAAGAAAGTCTAAACAAACAGAATCATTTCGACGCAACAAGCAAGAAAATCTAACCATTTCCCTAGTTTTTATGACGTTTCGAATTTCGGCACCCAAATTTTCGAAAGCGCCAGCGCCTTACCATCGCGTCAGGGACCCTACATTCCCTATTCAAAAATGTTCGTCTAGGTGTGCTCTATCGATCCTTAAAGTTTGTCACCGACGAGCTGAATCACCCTGTATATATATATATATATATATATATATATATAGCGTCGAGCTTGAAACCGGAGGATATGGGTTCGAGTCCATCGCGGGCCGAGAGTCCGTTGGTGATTTTTTTTTTTTAATTATTGGATGCTGTCTTTTATTAATAAATAAGACATTTTTAAAAAAAATATTTCAAACCCTTTTAATATTCTAAATATCGTTCCAAAATGATTTATATATATATTAAACAAATGGGAAAAAAAGTATTCTGCGAAAATATCCGTATAAGCAAAATTCTTACTTTAATTTTTAATTTTTAATTATTTATTTATTTATTTATTTCAGGATCAGAGGAAGTATAATTTCTGATTGAAATAAATAAAATTCAGTCATTTTGAAAAAAAAAATTCTTTCGTACCTTTAATTTTTAATTACCGAGTACAAATTCAAACAATCCGAGTACAAATAAATAATAAACACACACGATCAATTGTCCACGAGTGAGTTCCTGTCAATCAAACTGTGTGGGCGTGTACTTGACCGTGATAATGACGGTCTCCTATTGGTTTAGAAACAGTAATCGTCCCAGCAATATACACATCTGAAATATGCGTCCGGGAGACCCCGGAAAATTTTTATTCCTGTGGACAGAATTATCAGGAGAAAAACAATTGATAATCCGCATAAAAATTCCGCTGCAATATACTGCGATTTACGGAATGAAAATATTGCTGAAATAAGTCCGTATACCGTATCAAGATGCTGACGTGATGCATAACTTTATGGAAGAGTCGGTGTTAAAAAAATTTCAGAGTTTAAAAAATATATAAATGTACCTGACGGGCGTTTTCCAAAAAACACAAATTCTAGTCAAGTGAAAACTGGAAAAAAGTTCTATTTTTCCATCAATCGAATTCGAAACAGTTTTGGAAGTGATGGCAGACACAACGTCCGATGACCTAACAACAAAATATATGATTCGATCTATGTTATTCCTACAATGAAGCATGGCGGAGGACACGTTATGCCGTGGGGAATATTTTCTTCAAAAAGTGTCGGTCCGTAATTTAAAATCTGCGGCAAGATGAATGATACAATGTATAAGGATATCTTGCAAGACCATTTTCTGCCTTATTAAGGAAAAAATTTGGTCGCAACTATTTTTCTTAACATGATAATGACATAAATAATGTATGCAAACCTCGATAAGCAAAGGTTTTCGCACAAGAAATTTCGTTTCTGAAATGTTCAACCCAAGCGCCGAACATGAATCCAATAGAAAATCTGTGAAAAGAAGTTGACAAAAGTCTTCGGAACTATAAATACTCCAATTCAGCCAAAATTTTGCCAAAATTGCAAGAAATGTGGAAAAAACGTACCATAGATGATCTTTAACCGTTGATTGTATGAATGTCACGTTGCTGCGCCGCAGTACTTATTACTAAAGCTATTAAAATAGTAATACGATAAAATACTAATTGTAAATGTTGTTGATCACTGTAATTTTCTATTACAATACCACTTTTTTACAATTTTGTGAAGGTGGCCGGAAACTTTTGAGAACATGCGTTTTCCTTTATACTTAATTTTGTCAGTTAAATTTATTGATATTTACATGTTCTTCTATAAGAAAGTTCCTAACTATTATGTCAATAAAATGTATAAATATCACTTTGAGATTCCTCTTCATATGGGTATACTTACAAATTAACTGAAAAATTTTTGCTGGCCGGAAACTTTTGACCGCCACTGTATATATATACATATATATTATCTTTTCTAACCTTTAAGTTGTGTTTTATGAAATTAAATATAAGATTTCCAATAATATGGTTTAAATTAAGAAAGTTTAAAATGTTAAATAAAATAGTATTTTCACTCAATTTGATACATGCTATGGCTTTTATTTATTTTATCTAAAATTGGTTAACTTTATCACAATCTGATCCTCAGAATCATAAGTTAAACAAAGGAATCAGAATTTTAAAAAACAAGGCTTTTAAAGGTTTTAACAATTTCTTAATATTTTTCAATTAAAAATTTCTAATTTAAAAATCGAAGTTTTCAATTTTTCTACATATTCAATCATACATATTTTCGTCATAAAACCAGGTATTAATATATTAATAAGTTATTATAAAATAATTAAGAAAAATTTATTTTTCATACAGTACCGAATCGCTTTAATAAAATAAAATAAAAAAGAAAGAAAAAAAAAGGCTTCTTCCTCCTCGAAAAAATAAAATAAAATAAAAATAAAAAATTCTTTCAGTGATCTCTTTTATCGATTTCTTTGTTTAGTTCATGATACCAGAATAACAATCATAAGCATGGTCGAGAGATCCAAAATGCTTCTCTAAAAATGCAGTTAGTTTTGCAGTCACGTAACTTCAAAATTACCTTAATTTTCCTTCGTGCTCCTGAATTGCTAAGTTTCAATTCATGTAATGGTTTCTACCAAACTTTCGTTTATTTGATTGATTACTTATTTTAAAAATAGATTCATTGTTACTGAGTAACGAGTTGTATGTCAGCTTCAAAATTTTGGAGGTTTTAACAATTATCTGTTAAGCGGTTCGAGACACAAAAAATCTTTAAATTTTCTAAAATTTTTATTGCATTTTTTTCCTGTTTTTAAATGCTTAAAATGACGTATGTTTATGTATGAATTAGAAGTGAAAATGTAAATTTTTTCACTTTACTTTCTTTTCAAAATCTAGTTTTCAAGCAGTATCGTTGTCATGGAATTGATTTCTTGTGAAAATACGTTTTTCTTCATGATGGATTTTTTGACAATTTCAGGGATTTAAATTGCTATAACTCAAGAGCCATTATGGTTAAATGCTTAAAAATTGGAACATGTCTTTTTTGATTACTTTACTTTAATTTTGATCTAGCAAATTTGAAAAACAATTTACATTTGAAATTATAATGTTTTAATTAAAAGTTACATCAGTTTTTTTCAAATTTTTACTCTAAATATTGTTAATTTTTTTAAATATTAATATTTTTAATTAATATTTTTAAAAATTGAAATTCTACAAATAATATTTTGAGCTATAATGATTTTAAATTAGCCAAATTTTTTAATAAAATGTTAATAAAAAAATATAAAAATTTTATTATGTGAATTTTTTTAAAAGTGACAAGATTAAATATCACAAAAAATTCAAAATTTTCATTCAATATTTAAAAAATTATTTTAACATGTGACCTAGATCCCATTAATCCGCTGATGATAAAAACATTTCCAACTAATCGGATGTGGCAATCCCAAAACTTTCTTCTATGCCATACATGTTAACACTTCTTGAAAATGCAGCATAGCAGCACCTTATGCCAGGTGATTTACATCAAAAAACTAATCAGCAACATGTTATGTCAACTTCTAACTGAATCTGAAGTTTGATGAAAATCCGTGCATGAGTTTCGTGATAGACCTATTCAGGAAAACTTGAAAAATTCTAGAAAACAGTTCTACCTGTTGGGAGATG
The DNA here is from genome assembly GCA_964019185.1 of Maratus speculifer. Classification (NCBI taxonomy): domain Eukaryota; kingdom Metazoa; phylum Arthropoda; class Arachnida; order Araneae; family Salticidae; genus Maratus; species Maratus speculifer. Next base: position 112,128,994 of record OZ025300.1, read on the forward strand.
TAGACCAAATACTAATCAAGACCAATATTTGTCGGAGACTTACTGAATATGAAGTTTGATAAAAGTTTATGCATTAGTTCTTCAGATAGAGCTATTGCGATAATCATGGATAATGCAGCATAGCAGCACCACATGTTGTGCGATTTAGACCAAAATATAAAAAAAAATCAACTCATTTCAAGGACTATCCGAATCTGAAGTTTTATAAAAATCCGTCCATTAGTTCATGAAATACAGCTTTTGTAAAAATCATGAAAAAGGCAGCATACCGGCGCCACCTGTTGGGAGATATACACCAAAAAGTAATCAGATTCCGTTTATTTCAAGGTATAAGGGAATCTAAAGTTTTGTGAAATTCCGTGCATTAGTTCTTGAGTTAGAGCGCCTACAAAATTTGTCAATTACAGACAGACAGAATGACTGACAGACAGACATTTTGTAAAAACATGTTTTTTGGAATCTCTGGTTCCTGACACGTGTAAAATCGTCGAAAACCAGAATCCGAAAATTTTCACAAATCCGATGCTTTCTTCTTGTAAAGATGGAAGAAAGTAAAAATTCTTACAGTGATCTCTTTTATCGATTCCTTTGTTTAGTTCATGATACCAGAATAACAATCATAAGCATGGTCGAGAGATCCAAAATGCTTCTTTAAAAATTCAGTTAGTTTTGCAGTCACGTAACTGCAAAATTACCTTAATTTTTCTGCGTGCGTCCTCGAGATTTTTAACAGTGTTGTTTTTAAAGTTTACCTCAAGCAATGGTTGTCATGGAATTGACTTGCTGCGCTTTTATTCACGGTGTTTTGACAGTTTGACGGATTTAAATTGACATAACTCAAGAACAGTTACAGATAAATGCTCCAAAATCGTAACATATTTTTTTTATTATTATTTTGCTTCAATTTTAATTCAACAAATTTGAAAAAAAAACTATTGTGAAATTTTTTTAATAAAAGTTACATTTTGTTTTTAAAATTTTTACCCTAAATATTTTTAATTTTTTTAAATATTAATCCTTATATATATTATAAATGTGAAAGTGTGTCCGAAAATTTGGAATGAACTTGGATTCAAAACGGATGGATTAATGTCTTTGAATCTTTGCATATGGATAGATTATAGGAGTGGGATGAACATAGGCTAATTTTTATTTATTTTATTCAAATATTTTCCTTAATAACTCAAAATTTAATTATTTTTCATACAAAATCAATAGGCATTTTTCAGATAAAATTTAACCATTTTCCTTTCCTGTTGCCAAGAAAATAAAAAATTGGAATAATATTTATTCAGCGGTAATGAATTTTTAATAAAAAACTTCCACGCGAAAACCTATAATAAAATAATTTAAAAGAAAATAAATATGACATCATGTTTGAAATAAAAATAAAATGTGTATTTTTTATAATATATTTAACAAGGAAATTTGTTTAGTTAATAGGAATTTTTGTGTAAAATATGGCGACATAAATTAAAAGTAAAAAGAATGAAAAAGAATTATATTTTTAATAAAATGGTTCACTTATGAAAATGTGACGTCATATTTGAAATAAAACAGGTACTTTATACCAGTCGTTAAAAATACAAGGGGTATGAATATCAGTAGCTAATGGAGCGAGATAAATAATGACGTCATATTTAAAATGAATCAGAAATATTTTTTACTTATATTAATTAATAAGTTACATACAAATGAATATTTTTATTCAAAACTCATAATTATGAATGGAAGAAATTTTTGTGGGGAAAAGGCGGAAAATAAAACTACTGATTAATATATTTTTGGCTCGATTTTTTAACACTTTCGAACAAAGTTGAAAAGTTATTATGCTTTCGGTTTGTCTGTCTGTCTGGTCGCTTTCTAACTTTCGTAAATATACTCCGATTTCCATGAAATTTTTGAACGTTCTTAACGTTTACCTAGCACGAATATCTATTGAAAATAAAGTTTCTACCATAATTAGTTTATTTACAGGGATTGTCAAAAAAATTCCTTACATTACGGCATTATGGGGAAAATCGTTTTAAATTTAACAATGTTACACCCTGTGAAACATATTCAAATTTACATGCATTTACAAAGTGCACTAAAATATGTATTTTGTAAAGTATGTAGTGAAAAGGACACTTATTATTCATTTACACGGTTACACAGAAGAATTCCATTGCATAAGAATAAAGGGAGGAACAGTTTCCGACATATTTTAATTATGGTAAACGATTTCATGCATATAATCAAATTGATATACGTTGCTGAGGCTTAATGTGAGTTTTTTCATGCATAATACGAAGTGCATAGCATTTACAGGGACACACAAAAGATTTCAAATATTATATATTCTATTCGAAGTACTGTATATGATGGATGATGACTGTTGCATGGGTGAAATGCATTTTGAATTATGATATGTGCTTTTAAGTTTCGCTAAATGTATGCATATTAAATGGCGAGTATAAATGGTAATAGTATAAATAGTTAAATTTAGATGTACAGGGTTACACAAAAGATCTCGGAAAGGTTACTGAATATGAGCGTAATTTACTTAAAGGTGGTTTTTAAATAAAATATGCATTTTTATTTTGAACTGCATTTAGTAAACTAAGAAATGTTTGTAGTATATATATAAAATGATATACAGGGTCCCGCAAAGAACTGGATACAAGATTGTCTTCGGATGATAATTCCTGAAAATGTAATTTAGGTAGTAATAAGAAATATTTTTGTTTGAACTAAATTTTAGAAAGATACTTTTGTGTATTAAAGACACTTGGAAAACTACAGGGCTGAACAACAGAATTCAAGAATGTTTATCTATTCTTATTAATCGTTGAAATGAAAATTTTAACTAGCAAACAAATTAGCAAATAGGGATTATCAGAAGTTTTTTACCATAAATTCGCGATAAAAAGTTATTTACACATGCTTTTTATCATCGAATTTTTTTGCTTGATTGATCAATTATTTCTTCTTTAACCCTTTCCGGCACGGGCGAAATCTGTTATAAAATGAGAAATTATCTACTGACACCGGAATTCACAAACGAATTTTTTAAATATTTTGAATTCCTTAATTTAAGCTTTTATTAGAAAGCCAAAATTTTACTAAAATATTACTGGTGCCATTTGCAAGTTTGGAATTAAAATAAGGTATCCCAGATCGGGCACAGTGTGCCAGGTCTGAACTGGTGAAGCCACCAATGGCTTCTTGCGAAGCCATTTACAGTTCAAACAACAGGATGTACCATTAATTAACAGTCGAAACAAAGTATGCTCAACGACAAGCAAGTACTGCAGAAATGATGGCATGCGTAGCAAAGAAATCAGGTTTATTGCCGCTACGCGGCAATTAGGCGGTCGACCGCCCCGATACCAAGTATCTAACCCGTTAAGCTGAGATAACTTGGCAGGTAGGGGCCTGGCCATCGGTTAGAAAGAAAGAAAGTGTGCCAGAAATGGTTAAATGTTATGTGAACGAAGTCACGGGTAACTGATAGTATATTATAAATGTGAAAGTGTGTCCGAAAAATTGGAATGAACTTGGCATGAAAACGGATGGATTAATGTCTTTGAATCTTTGCATATAGATAGATTATAGGAGTGGAATGAACATAGGCTAATTTTTATTTATTTTATTCAAATATTTTCTTTAATAATTCAAAATTTAATTATTTTTCATACAAAATCAATAGGCATTTTTCAGATAAAATTTAACCATTTTCCTTTCTTGTTGCCAAGAAAATAAAAAATTGGAATAATTTTTCAGCGGTAATGAATTTTTAATAAAAAATTCCACGCGAAAAACTATAATAAAATAATTTAAAAGAAAATAAATATGACGTCATGTTTGAAATAAAAATAAAAGGTGTATTTTTTATAATTTATTTAACAAGGATATTTGTTTAGTTAATGGGAATTTTTGTGTAAAATATGGCGACATAAATTAAAAGTAAAAAGAATGAAAAAGAATTATATTTTTAATAAAATGGTTCACTTATGAAAATGTGACGTCATAGTTGAAATAAAACAGGTACTTTATAGCAGTCGTTAAAAATACAAGGGATATGAATATCAATAGCTAATGGAGCGAGATAAATAATGACGTCATATTTAAAATGAATCAGAAATATTTTTTACTTATATTAATAAATAAGTTATACGTTACGTACAAATGAATATTTTTATTCAAAACTCATAATTATCAATGGAAGAAATTTTTTGTGGGGAAAAGGCGGAAAATAAAACTACTGATTAATATATTTTTGGCTTGATTTTTTAACACTTTCGAACAAAGTTGAAAAGTTATTATGCTTTCGGTTTGTCTGTCTGTCTGGTCGCTTTCTAACTTTAGTAAATATAATCTGATTTCCATGAAATTTTTGGACATTCTTAACGTTTACCTAGCACGAATACCTATTGAAAATGAAGTTTCTACCATGATTAATTTATTTACAGGGATTGTCAAAAAATTTCCTTACATTACGGCATTATGGGGAAAATCGTTTTAATGAAATTTAATGATGTTACACCCTGTGAAACATATTCAAATTTATATGCATTTACAAAGTGCACTAAAATATGCATTTTGTAAAATATGTAGTGAAAAGGACACTTATTATTCATTTGCAGGGTTACACAGAAGAATTCCATTGCATAAGAATAAAGGGAGGAACAGTTTCCGACATATTTTAATTATGGTAAACGATTTCATGTATAATCAAATTGATGTACGTTGCTGAGGCTTAATGTGAGTTATTTCATGCATAATACGAAGTGCATAACATTTACAGGGACACACAAAATATTTCAAATATTATACATTCTATTCGAAGTACTGTATATGATGGATAATGACTTGCATGGATGAAATGCATTTTGAATTATGATATGTGCTTTTAAGTTTCGCTAAATGTATGCATATTAAATGGAGAGTATAAATGATAATAGTATAAATAGTTAAATTTAGATATACAGGGTTACACAAAAGATCTCGGAAAGGTTACTGAATATGAGCGTAATTTACTTAAAGGTGGTTTTTAAATAAAATATGCATTTTTATTTTGAACTGCATTTAGTAAACTAAGAAATGTTTGTAGTATATATAAAAAATGATATACAGGGTCCCGCAAAGAAGTGGATACAAGGTTGTCTTCGGATGATAATTTCTGAAAATGTAATTTAGGTAGTAATAAGAAATATTTTTGTTTGAACTAAATTTTAGAAAGATACTTTCGTGTATTAAAGGCACTTGGAAAACTACAGGGCTGAACGAAAGAATTCAAAAATATTTCTATGTATTAGTATTAATCGCTGAAAGGAAAATTTTAACCAGCAAACAAATTAGCAAATAGGGATTATCAGAGGTTTTTTACCATAAATTCGCGATAAAAAGTTAATTACACATGATTTTCATCATCGAAATTTTTTGCTTGATTGATCAATTATTTCTTCTTTAAATGTTATGTGAACGAAGTCATGGGTAACTGCTAGTATTTTTTAAATGCTGAATCAAAATTAAAATTTAGATATTAATGTTTATTTATATTTTAAAAAAACTGTAATTTTACAAATAATATTTTGAGTTATAATGATTTTAAATTACCACATTTTTTTTTATTAATTTTAAACTTAATATATATATATATATATGAGAAGCTTTATCATGTGATTTTGTTTACAAATAACATGGTTAATCAACACAAAAAAATTCAAAATTTTAACTCAATATTTAAAAATTCTTTTAAAATGTGTCCCTGACTCTTTTAATCCACTAATGATAAAAACATATTTCCAATTACAACTTACTTGGATGTGGCAATCCCAAACTTTCTTCTATGTTATACATGTTAATACTTTCAGAAAAATGCAGCATAATAGTGACACTTGCTTGGTGATTTACACGAAAATCTAATCAGTTACAATTTATGTGAATCTCTAACTGAATCTGAAGTTTGATGAAAATCCGTGCATCAGTTTCTGAGATAGAGCTATTATGAAAAAATTTGAAATATCTGCAAAATAGTGCCACTTGTTGGGCGATGTAGACCAAATACTAATCAAGATCAATTTTTATCGGAGACTAACTAAATCTAAAGTTTGATGAAAATCCATGCATTAGTTTTTGATATAGAGATAATGCAAAATCGTGAGGAATGCGGCATAGCAGCGAAACTTGTAGGGCAATTTACACCAAAAACTAAACAGCACTAATCTATATCAGGGACTAAGAGAAACTGAAATTTGATAAAATTCTTACATTAGTTCTTAAGATAAAGCCATTGTAATAATCTTGAATAATGCCGCATAGAAGCGTTACCTGTTGAGCAATTTGCATCGAAAAGTAATTAGCTCCAAATTATATCAAGGATTAACTGAATCTGACGTTTTATAAAAATCCGTGTATAAGTTCTTAAGATATAGCTATTTTAGAAATCGTGAATAATTCAGCATCTTTTGGCTGATATCCACCAAAATCTCATCTGCTCCAGTTAATATCAAGGTCTGATTGAATCTATGTGAAATTGCGTGCATTAGTTCTTGAGACTGAGCGCCTACGACATTTTTGTCACATACAAACTCTCAGAGTAACAGAGTGACACACAGACTCACAGACAGACGTTTTCTGAAGACCAACAAATTGTGTCCAGGACCTCCTAAAACGCATAAATCCATAGACAACCGAAAGTCTAAAATTTTCACGAATACAATACTTCTTTCTTGTAAAGACAGAAGAAAGTAAAAAAGGGTATAAAATAATTCTACATATTTTTTCTGTAGCTTTTAAATAGTATTTTTTTTTGCAAGAAGCTACGTACATATTAAAATAGATTTAATTTTTTATACACCTATGTCTTTCTACAACTTGTGCTTAAAAATGTTTGCCCCGCGTTCCAAAAGCACACTTAAAAACATAAATTTCTTTTTACGATTAAAACATTGCGAATAATCGCACTTTGAGTTGTGTTTTTTAACGAAAAAAAAAATTGTAACGAAAACCACTGTATATTTATCAATTCCATACGTTTTTCTCGTAAAAGAATGAAACTTTCATCCTTGTTTTGCTTAGACAGAGAGCAACATCTAATGTTATAAACCAAAATCTTGTCTGCAACTGAACAGTTAAAAGTTTTCAATGTCTTAATTGAATTCATACACATAATAATTAAAAAATAATATTGATCTTATTAACGTTATTTCAGTTAATTTATCATGTTTGAATGTAAAATATACTTGTTGAACATGAAAATGTTTACTTGAAAATGGATACAATAAAAAAATCAAATTCTGGATTAACAAGTTGGAAATTGCACGTAAACTTAGCAAATGAGGTGCGTTCGTACGATAAAGAAGTTTTAAAAATATTCAGATCGTGCTGATATAGTAGAGCGTACTTAGGATACAGTATAGTAGCCGAAATCTTTGTGTTTCTGGAAATATGCAGAAAGTAATTTTTATTAAACCTCAGCAACGTATATCTTATTCATAAAATGTGAAATAGTTGAATATAATTAAAACACGCCCCAAACAATGTTTCCTCGTATAGCATTATGTAGTGGAATACTTTTGTGTGGCCCTGTAATTTAATAACAAAAATTCTTTGCATCACCGATTGTACAAAATGCATATTTTGGTATATATTTCATAGATTCATGCCGATTCTATTATGTTCGAATGAGTGTAACACCATTAAAATGCATTTGAAACTTTTTTCCCATTGACCGTAATGTAATGGAATACTTTTGATTGTCCCTGTAAATGATCTATGCATCCGACTTTCATAACATTTGAAATGACTCGACAAAATTACGTAATAATTATATGTTTTAAATTTCAAACGATTAAAATGCATTTGAAACTTTTCCCTCATTGACCGTAATGCAACGGAATCCTTTTGATTGTCCCTGTAATTGATCTATGCACCCGATTTTCATAACATTTGAAATGACTCCTCAAAATTATGTAATAATTATACATTTCAAATTTCAAGCGATTAAAATACATTTGAAACTTTTTTTCCACATTGACCGTAATGTAACGGAATGCTTTTGATTGTCCCTGTAATTGATCTATCCATCCGATTTTCATAAAATTTGAAATGACTCGACAGAATTATGTAATAATTATGTATTTTAAATTTCAAACGATTCGATTGGGTAGTTTTTGCGTTGTTATATGCGGACAGACAGACAGATAGACGGACAGACAGACGGACTGAGCGACAACAGTAGGTGCTACGTATTTCCATAATTACGAACGCACCTAATAAAACGGATGAATAAGATATAACAAGTGGGTAAGAGTGATAGCAGAGTGCATAGAGAGTTTCGTTAATATTTCTTTCATAACTACTTATCCTGAAAATAAAAAATCCAAATTGTTAAAAATTTTTACATAGATGGTAGCATTAATAAATTTAGTTTTTAAGTAAAGGGAACTTATTTATTTTAATCAAATCAAAAATATTCAAATCAAACTATTTGAATAAAATTCAAAATACCAAATCTTTTGAAAATCCAAAAAAAAAAAAAAAAAAAAAAAAAAAAAAATAGCGCAGATATAAATAAAATTTTAAAATTCTAAAAACGAAATAAAATGTTTAAACAAAATTTAAAATGCTGAATCATTAATAAATCACAATAGTTTTCAAAATAGAAAGAAAATTGAATTCTAAAAAGATATTATGAATGTTATATATATGATGAAACCGTATATATTATGAAACCGTAATAATATATAACCTTAAATTGGCAAAAAAACACGAAATTTCTTTTAATTACTTCTATCTTAGTATGAAAATTTCAAATTCCAGCATCGCGGTTCGAACTAAGAACCTTCTGTTTACTAGCGAGATGCTATTCTTACAAGCCATGATATCTACAGAAAAAAAAGTTGAAATTAAGTTTTTTTTTTTTTTTATTTAAATCGCAAAAACGAATGGATGGCATTGATGAAATTGATTTAATTAAAATAATAGACTTTTTTTTAAAAAATTTATGATTTGTCGTGTGACACGGGATATTCAGCTGTAAGTACACAAAATTTGAAGTCTCTGATTTATATAGATTTTGTATACGGACCCAGTGACATACTGACAGACAGAGGACAGACGCGAGTGGGGATTCGATAGATGAATGAAATCCTAAAAAAATAATACTTGGAAACGTTTTTGTAAACCAGTGGTAGCAAAAGCAACTTAGTTTTTATGCGTGTTTTTTTTTTTTTTTTTTTTTTTGAAAAGTATTGAGATTTTCTAAAAATAAAGGACGATGTTCGGAATATTTTATATATATGTTCGAATTTATGTTCAATTTCCCTACAATGTAACGAAAAAAAAGAGTGTAATTCTACAGGTGTTAAGTTACAGAGATCTGTATGCTTACTAAAGTTCTATCTATACAAAAGAAAAAGGTGTAAATCTACAAAACTAATTTTTACAACACTACATAAATCTGTAGCTTTATAGAGGAATCTACTAAAATTACAGGACTATTAGTAAAATATGAATTTGTAACCAGGATTGTCGATACGTAAAAAGCTCTAGGCATCCTAGTTTCCTAAAAAAATTTAGTAAATTTGCATGATTTTTGATTTGCAGTGCAAACATGTATATGTTACATGATTTTTATTTTGTTGTTGTTGGCGCCGTTACATAAAAAGTTCTACACTGTAAAAAAAAAAAAAAAAAAAATCTGTAAAGGTACTAAACATTTTCTAGGAAACTGGGATTCCAAGAACTTTTCATGCAACGATAACAGGAAAAATTCATGTAATCGATTCTGAAACATGAATTTTTGCTGTTACCGTTACAGGAAAAGTTCTTGGAATCCCAGTTTCCTAGAAAAGGTTTAGTATCTTTGCAGATTTTTTTTTTTTTTTTTTTTTTTTTTTTACAGTGTAGAAAATTAAGTAACTTAGAAAATTTTTAGTAACTTTATAGAATTTTTTTTTTTTTTTTTTTTTTTTGCAGCGTAGATTAATAAACACCAATTTTTATTTATTTATTTATTTTATAGTGTACATTTTTTAAGTGATTGTGCAAAAATCATATTATACTGAAAAATATATTTAAAGATTTTATTTCTGAAAATCTGTTAGAAATACTTCTTTCATGATCTTTCTTAGTGTTCTTATTAATCTTAGAAAACATTATTTTTATTTAGCTTGCATTTTCGGTTTAAGAGCTCAAGCAAAAGCAGTGACATTTGCACTTCAAATGACTGTTTCATGAAAACAAAAGCTATTTAAAAAGTTAATTGTACCCTTTAAAGTAAAATAATCAAATAAACATACATAAAAGCTGTGATAGTTGTCGAAATGGACTATTTACACGTATTAAAATTCTTTAATTGGGAAAGAAAAAAAAAGTGGGGTTCAGTCTCATTTCCAATTGCAGAAAGGATTGTTTCGTCGTACTATTTGTATAGTGAAGGAAAAGAATGATTTACAGACTAGGTTTAAAAGCGGCTAGACTTTTTTTTATCACCCTCATTCGCCATAAAAAACGGAACAATCACAGTCAAAACTACGGAAAACTTTTTGTCTTGTTTTATATGAAAAGAAAATAAATTTTTATTTCAAATCCTGCATATAAAAAAATACACTTTGCGACATACTGTCTCGGCTAATTCCGAGTATCACACAAATGTATTATAATAAATAGTACGGTGAGTACAATCCTTGGAACTTTCAAAGAATCTGATTTTAAGGAGGTCCAGACACATTTGAAAAAAAAAATTGAGTTAAAATTTTTCAATTTTTTTGTTTTGGTTAACCATACTGTTTGTAAACAAAATCTCATGTTAAAACTTCTCATAATTTTTATTCTAAAATTTAATTTTTTTAAAGTAGTGTAATTTAAAATCGTCTCGAAATATTATTTGTAGAATTTCGTTTTTTTAAATTTAAATAAACAGAATTAGAAATATTTTCCTAAGATCTTTCTTAATTTAATTAAAATATTAATATCTTAGAAAATATTTTCTTTATCAGATTTGAGAGCTCAAGCAATTTTCCAAAGTCCCATTCACACTTTAAATGACTGTTCGAAAAAAACAAAAACTATTAAAAAAGTTAATTGTAGCCTTTAAAGTAAAATAATCAAATAAAGAAACAAAAGCGCTGTGATAGTTGCCGAAATTGATTATTTAAACGTATCGAAATACTTTAAAAAAGACAGATAAAAGAAAAAAAAAAAAAAAAGGGGGTTCAGTCTTATTTCCAATTGCAGAAACGACTGTCTCGTCGTACTATCTGTATCGTAAAGGAAAAGAATGATTTACAGACTAAGTTTAAAAGCGGCTAGACCTTTTTTATCATCATTAATCGCCATAAAAAATAGATGCAATCACAGTCAAAACTACGGAAAACTTTTTGTCTGGTTTTATATAAAAAGAAAATAAATTTTTATTGAAAAATACTGAATGAAAAAATGCACTTTGCGATGTACAGTCTTGGTTAGTTCCGAAAATCTTACACAAATTATTTTAATAAGTAGTAAAGTGAGCACCATTTACAACTTTTTGTGATGCTTAACCATATTATTTGTAAGCAAAATCATATGTTAAAACTTCTCATAACTTTTATTCAAAAATTTAATTTTCTTAAAAGAAGTGTAATTTAAAATCCACTCGAAATATTATTTGTAGAATTTCATATATTTTTTATTTAAATAAACAGAATTCGAAATATTTTCCCCAAGATCTTTCTTAATTTCATTAATATTAATCTTAGAAAATATTTTCTTTAGTTGCTTACATTTTGAGTTTGAGAGCTCAAGAAAATAGTCCCATTTACCTTCAAATGACTGATCGAAGAAAACAAAAATTATTTAAAAAGTTAATTGTAGCCTTTAAAGTAAAATAATCTAAAAAACAAACAAAAAAAGCAGTGATAGTTGCCGAAATGGACTATTTAAACGTATCGAAATACTTTAAATGGAGAAAAAAATAATAATAAATAGGGATCAGTCTCATTTCCAATTGCAGGAAGGACTGTTTCGTCATACTATCTATATCGTAAAGGAAAAAGAATGATTTACAGACTAAGTTTAAAAGCGGCTAGAACTTTTTTTTTTTTTAAATTATTATCAGTCGCCATAAAAAAGAAGCAATCACAGGCAAATCTTTAGAAAACATTTTGTTTTGTTTTATATGAAAAGAAAATAAATTTTTATCCTCAAAGCCTGAAAGAAAAAAAAAACAAAAAAAAAAACACTTTGCGATGTATTGTCTCGGCTGATTCCGAGAATCACACAAATGTATTATAATAAGTAATAAGGTGAGTACAGTCCTTGGAACATTCAAAAAATCCTGTTTTTAACGAGATCCAGAACACATTTGAAAAGAAAAAATTTGAGTTAAAATTTTTCAATTTTTTTTTTTTTTGGTCTACCATACTATTTGTAAACAAAATCACATGTTAAAACTTCTCATGATTTTTATTAAAAAAAATTTTTTTTAAGTAGTGTAATTTAACATCGACTCGAAATATTATTTGTAGAATTTCAATTATTTTAAAATTTAAATAAACAGACATATTTTCATCTTTTTTAAATTTCATTAACATTAATCTTAGAAAATATTTTCTTTATTAGCTTTGAGAGCTCAAGCAATTTTTCCAAAGCTCAAGTATTTTCCCAAAGTCCCATTTACACTTGAAATGACATTTCGAAGAAAACAAAAACTATTTAAAAAGTTAATTGTAGTCTTTGAAGTAAAATAATAATAAAAAAAACTTTGATAGTTGCCGAAATTGACTATTTAAACGTATCGAAATACTTTAAAAAAGAGAGGGGGAAAAAAAAACAGGGTTCAGTCTCTTTTCCAATTGCAGAAACGATTGTTTCGTTGTACTATCTGTATCGTAAAGGAAAAGAATGATTTACAGACTAAGTTTAAAAGGGCTAGACCTTTCATTATCAAAAGGTCATCATTATCGAAAAAAAAAAAAAAAAAAAAAAAAAAGAAGCAATCACAGCAAAAAACTACGGAAACCTTTTTGACTTGTTTTATATAAAAAGAAAAAAAATTATTGACAAATACATAATGAAAAAAATGCACTTTGCGATATACAGTCTTGGTTAGTTCCGAAAATCTTACACAAATTATTTTAATAAGTAGTAAAGTGAGCACCGCCCTTGGAATTTTCAATTTTTTGTGATGGTGAACCATATTATTTGTAAGCAAAATCATGTGTTAAAACTTCTCATAACTTTTATTCAAAAATTTAATTTTTTTAAAAGTAGTGTAATTTAAAATAAAATCGACTCGAAATATTATTTGTAGAATTTCATATTATTTTTTTATTTAAATAAACAGAATTCGAAATATTTTCCCCAAGATCTTTCTTAATTTCATTAATATTAATCTTAGAAAATATTTTTTTTATTAGCTTTCATTTTGAGTTTGAGAGCTCAGGTAAATAGTCCCATTTACCTTCAAATGACTGTTCGAAGAAAACAAAAACTATTTAAAAAGTTAATTGTGGCCTTTAAAGTAAAATAATCTAAAAAATAAATAAAAAAAGCTGTGATAGTTGCCGAAATGGACTATTTAAACGTATCTAAATACTTTAAATGGAGAAAAAAATAATAAAAAATAGGGATCAGTCTCATTTCCAATTGCAGAAAGGACTGTTTCTTCATACTATCTATATCGTAAAGGAAAAATCCCTGTCGACTGGGCCTATAGGCGGAGGTAGATTTCGAAGAGTGCTCATTTCAACAATATGTATATATATATATATGATTAGGGATAAACCCAGTTTAATAACTTCATTTGGCCGTTTATGAAAAATTTTTAATTTCATTTTTCTGAAAAAACTGGTTTTATCAGAATCATCTTAAGAAAAATTCAGCTCAAATGCCCATTTTGACAACATATTTTGAAATAGATTCTGAATTTATTAAAAAAATCGACCAAAACAGTACATTATACAGCGCCTAAATAACAAAAAACTGTCAGTTGAATGCATTTGAGAAAAAAAATTGAATTTAAAAATGAGTCATAAAATAACCGATTTGCTATTTGAATACATCTTTAATTCTATAATCATTATTGCTTCGGAAAATTTTGTGCGAAATACTCACTTTGACAGCATTTTAAAAAATATATTCTATCTTTATCAAAAAACTGGCCAATACGTCACAGTATATAGTTCCTAAATAAGAGGATATGTAAATTGGATGCGTTTAAGGGCGAAAATGGATTTTAAAACGAGTCATAAAAAACGCAATTTGCTATGTGAAAACTTCCTTAAATTTTCAAATCACAAAGACTTCGGGAAATTCTGTTCAAAATACCCTTTTTGGTAGCCTATTTCAAAACATATTCTGTCTTTATCAAAAAACCGATCAATGCATCACATTATATAGTTCCTAAATAAGAGGATCTGTAAATTGGATGCATTTGAGAGCAAAAATGGATTTAAAAACGAGTCAGAAAAAAACGCAATTTCTTATTTGAACACTTCCTTAAATTTTCTGTCACGATGATTTCAGGAAATTCTGTTCAAAATACCCTTTTTGGTAGCCTTTTTTGAAATATATTCCGTCTTTATCAAAAAACTGACCAATGCATCACATTATATAGTTCCTAAATAAGAGGATCTGTAAATTGGATGCATTTGAGAACAAAAATGGATTTAAAAACGAGTCAGAAAAAACGCAATTTCTTATTTGAATACTTCCTTCAATTTTCAGTACCGATGACTTTCGGAAATTCTGTTCAAAATACCCTTTTTGGTAGCTTTTTTTGAAATATATTCTGTTTTTATCAAAAAATTGACCAATGTATCACTTTATACAGTTTCTAAATAAGAGGATCTACCATTTGGATGCGTTTAAAATCAAAAATGAATTTAAAAATGAGTCAGAATATAAGCAGTTTAGATTTGAGGTTTTTTCTCCAACTCCTATTTTTGTTTAATTTGTTTTTGCTATACGAATTGGTCCTATGAAAAACTTGTCAATATAAAAGTTGTAGATATTTTTGAGAAAATGTAAAATAAATTTAATCAGATTTGATATCTTAAAAATTGACGGAGTTATAGATTTTTCTCTTTTTTCAGCGCCCTTTTTCTTTTCGTTTTTAATTTTTTTCATCGGTAAAAGTTGGTCCTATCAAAAACTTGTAAATACAAAAGTTTTAGATAATTTTAAGAACATTTACAAAAAATTTAGTTGGACTTGATATCTTGAAAATTGACGAAGTTATGAATTTTTTTCTCTCAAAATCCCTGTTTTTTTCGCCCCTTGAGCCCACTTCTAAATTTATCAAAAATATGTCATGCATATACTTTTGCCCCATTTTTAAGAAGTAAAATAAACTTTAAACCGATTCGATATCTACTTTAATTAAGAAGTTATGGCGTTTTTTTTGGTTTTCACAAAAACGCCCCCTATTCCGACCCCCTTGGTCCGATTTTGCCCATTAACGAACTTAGCCAAGATTTTATCCCCTTTGATTTTATGTACAAGTCTGGTGGAGATTGGTGAAGAATTACAGAAGTTATCGTGTCCATAAAAAAGTGAGATATATGTATGTATATATATATATATATATATATATATATATATATATATATATATATATATATATATATATATATAGATAGATAGATAGATAGATAGATAGATAGATAGATAGATAGATAGATAGATAGATAGATAGATAGAGAGAGAGAGAGAGAGAGAGATAGATAGATATATAAACTGGTGCGATTGCAATAGGTAGCATTTCTTACGAAATCTACCTAAAAGAATGATTTACAGACTAAGTTTTAAAGCGGCTAGACCTTTTTTTTTATTATTATTATCATTCGCCATAAAAAAGAAACAATCACAGGCAAATCTTTAGAAAACATTCTGTTTTGTTTTATACGAAAAGAAAATAAATTTTTATCCTCAAAGCCCGAATATATATATATATATATATATATATATACAGTTTGCGATGTACTGTCTCGGCTGATTCCGAGCATCACACAAATGTATTATAATAAGTAATAAGGTGAGTACAGTCCTTGGAACATTCAAAAAATCTGTTTTTAAGGAGATCCAGAACACTTTTGAAAAGAAAACATTTGAGTTAAAATTTTTCAATTTTTTTTTGGTCTACCATACTATTTGTAAACAAAATCACATGTTAAAACTTCTCAAAATTTTTATTAAAAAAATTTTTTTTTAAAAGTAGTGTAATTTAACATCGACTCGAAATATTATTTGTAGAATTTCAATTATTTTAAAATTTAAATAAACAGACATATTTTCATCTTTTTTAATTTCATTAACATTAATCTTAGAAAATATTTTCTTTATTAGCTTTGAGAGCTCAAGCAATTTTTCCAAAGATCAAGTAATTTCCCAAAGTCCCATTTACACTTAAAATGACGTTTCGAAGAAAACAAAAACTATTTAAAAAGTTAATTGTAGCCTTTGAAGTAAAATAATAATAATAAAAAAAACTGTGATAGTTGCCGAAATTGACTATTTAAACGTATCGAAATACTTTAAAAAAGAGAGGGAAAAAAAAACAGGGTTCAGTCTCTTTTCCAATTGCAGAAACGATTGTTTCGTTGTACTTTCTGTATCGTAAAGGAAAAGAATGATGAATTACAGACTAAGTTTAAAAGGACTAGACCTTTTTAATCATCATTATCGAAAAAAAAAAAAAAAAAAAAAAAAAGAAGCAATCACAGACAAAACTACGGAAAACTTTTTGTCTTGTTTTATATAAAAAGAAAAAAAAATTTATTGACAAGTGCTGAATGAAAAAAATGCCCTTTGCGATATACAGTCTTGGTTAGTTCCGAAAATCTTACACAAATTATTTTAATAAGTAGTAAAGTGAGCACCGCCCTTGGAATTTTCAATTTTTTGTGATGGTGAACCATATTATTTGTAAGCAAAATCATGAGTTAAAACTTCTCATAACTTTTATTCAAAAATTAAATTTTTTTAAAAGTAGTGTAATTTAAAATAAAATTGACTCGAAATATTATTTGTAGAACTTCATATATTTTTTTATTTAAATAAACAGAATTCGAAATATTTTCCCCAAGATCTTTCTTAATTTCATTAATATTAATCTTAGAACATATTTTCTTTATTAGCTTACATTTTGCGTTTGAGAGCTCAAGTAAATAGTCCCATTTACCTTCAAATGACTGTTCGAAGAAAACAAAAACTATTTAAAAAGTTGATTGTGGCCTTTAAAGTAAAATAATCAAATAAACAAAGAAAAAAGCTGTGATGGTTGCCGAAATTGGCTATTTAAACGTATCGAAATACTTTAAAAAGGAGATAAAAATAAAAATAAAAAATAGGGTTCAGTCTCATTTCCGATTGCAGAAACGATTGTTTCGTTGTACTATCTGTATCGTAAAGGAAAAGAATGATTTATAGACTAAGTTTAAAAGCGGCTAAACTTTTTTTTATCATCATCATTCGCCATAAAAAAAATAGAAGCAATCGCAGTCAAAACTACGGAAAACTTTTTGTCTTATTTTATATGAAAAGAAAATAATTTTTTACTATCAAAACCTGAACGAGAAAAATACACTTTGCAATGCATAGTCTTGGCTGGTTCCGAAAATCTTACACAGATTATTTTAATAAGTAGTAAAGTGAGCACTGTCCTTGGAATTTTCAAAGAGTCTGCTTTTAAGGGAGATATATTTTAAAATAAATTTTATGTATAGGGTTAAGATTTTGAATTTTTTTGTGAGGTTAACTATCTTATTTGTAAACAAAATCACATGTTAAAACTTCTTATAATTTTTATTAAAAAATTAAAATTTTTCTAAAAATGTGATGTGATTTAAAATCCGTAGCTTTACAAAAGATGTAATGGAAGGATGCAAGCTGGGGGTGTTCTGGTGGTTGAATGCAAACATAAATTGAGATATATAAGTTAAAACCACAGTTTATTTAAACTGTTAGGTCTCAGGGGAAGTGGAGCTTTTAGTTCGTTAATTTCGACTAACTAGTCACAATACTAAAAGATTAAACTCATAACTATACCCACAGCTCCGGCACTAGACTCAGTCGGGGCACTTCCAACCAACTTCTCACTTAGACTTCGGCTAAACTGCTGGATAATGTCTCTTTTAGACATCCCGTGGCTGTAAAACACTCTTATATTATTTAAAATACTCAACGTAACGAAAGTATCTCTTACCAACGGCAAATTCGTTGAATAGCTCTGCTCTGAATAAACTAAGTAGGTAAACACTGCTAGCTATCTCACTTGATCTCACTAGCTATCTCACCTCGCTAATTCACTGGAGGGTAAATAATAACTCGCTATAACTCAATCTAAGATCAATTGACTGCTTGTCGGCTTACGCCGCTACTTACTACCACCTAGCTGGCTTGCGCCGCTACACACACCTAGCTGGCTTACGTCGCTACACACACTAGCTGGCTTGCGCCGCTACACCCACACCAATAATAATAATAAAAAAAACTGTGATAGTTGCCGAAATTGACTATTTAAACGTATCGAAATACTTTAAAAAAGAGAGGGAAAAAAAACAGGGTTCAGTCTCTTTTCCAATTGCAGAAACGATTGTTTCGTTGTACTTTCTGTATCGTAAAGGAAAAGAATGATGATTTACAGACTAAGTTTAAAAGGACTAGACCTTTTTAATCATTATTATCGAAAAAAAAAAAAAAAAAAAAAAAAAAAGAAGCAATCAGAGACAAAACTACGGAAACCTTTTTGTCTTGTTTTATATAAAAAGAAAAAAAATTATTGACAAATACTGAATGAAAAAAATGCACTTTGCGATATACAGTCTTGGTTAGTTCCGAAAATCTTACACAAATTATTTTAATAAGTAGTAAAGTGAGCACCGCCCTTGGAATTTTCAATTTTTTGTGATGGTGAACCACATTATTTGTAAGCAAAATCATGTGTTAAAACTTCTCATAACTTTTATTCAAAAATTAAATTTTTTAAAAGTAGTGTAATTTAAAATAAAATTGACTCGAAATATTATTTGTAGAACTTCATATATTTTTGTATTTAAATAAACAGAATTCGAAATATTTTCCCCAAGATCTTTCTTAATTTCATTAATATTAATCTTAGAACATATTTTCTTTATTAGCTTACATTTTGCGTTTGAGAGCTCAAGTAAATAGTCCCATTTACCTTCAAATGACTGTTCGAAGAATACAAAAACTATTTAAAAAGTTGATTGTGGCCTTTAAAGTAAAATAATCAAATAAACAAAGAAAAAAGCTGTGATGGTTGCCGAAATTGGCTATTTAAACGTATCGAAATACTTTAAAAAGGAGATAAAAATAAAAATAAAAAATAGGGTTCAGTCTCATTTCCGATTGCAGAAACGATTGTTTCGTTGTACTATCTGTATCGAAAAGGAAAAGAATGATTTACAGACTAAGTTTAAAAGCGGCTAAACTTTTTTTATCATCATCATTCGCCATAAAAAAAATAGAAGCAATCGCAGTCAAAACTACGGAAAACTTTTTGTCTTATTTTATATAAAAAGAAAATAATTTTTTACTATCAAAACCTGAACGGGAAAAATACACTTTGCAATGCACAGTCTTGGCTGGTTCCGAAAATCTTACACAGATTATTTTAATAAGTAGTAAAGTGAGCACTGTCCTTGGAATTTTCAAAGAGTCTGCTTTTAAGGGAGATATATTTTAAAATAAATTTTATGTATAGGGTTAAGATTTTGAATTTTTTTGCGAGGTTAACTATCTTATTTGTAAACAAAATCACATGTTAAAACTTCTTATAATTTTTATTAAAAAATTAAAATTTTTCTAAAAATGTGATGTGATTTAAAATCCGTAGCTTTACAAAAGATGTAATGGAAGGATGCACACTGGGGGTGTTCTGGTGGTTGAATGCAGACATAAATTGAGATATATAAGTTAAAACCACAGTTTATTTAAACTGTTAGGTCTCAGGGGAAGTGGAGCTTTTAGTTCGTTAATTTCGACTAACTAGTCACAATACTAAAAGATTAAACTCATAACTATACCCACAGCTCCGGCACTAGACTCAGTCGGAGCACTTCCAATCAACTTCTCACTTAGACTTCGGCTAAACTGCTGGATAATGTCTTTATTAGACATCCCGTGGCTGTAAAACACTCTTTATTATTTAAAATACTCAACGTAACGAAAGTATCTCTTACCAACGGCAAATTCGTTGAATAGCTCTGCTCTGAATAAACTAAGTAGGTAAACACTGCTAGCTATCTCACTTGATCTCACTAGCTATCTCACCTCGCTAATTCACTGGAGGGTAAATAATAACTCGCTATAACTCAATCTAAGATCAATTGACTGCTTGTCGGCTTACGCCGCTACTTACTACCACCTAGCTGGCTTGCGCCGCTACACACACCTAGCTGGCTTACGTCGCTACACACACTAGCTGGCTTGCGCCGCTACACCCACACCAATAATAATAATAAAAAAAACTGTGATAGTTGCCGAAATTGACTATTTAAACGTATCGAAATACTTTAAAAAAGAGAGGGAAAAAAACAGGGTTCAGTCTCTTTTCCAATTGCAGAAACGATTGTTTCGTTGTACTTTCTGTATCGTAAAGGAAAAGAATGATGATTTACAGACTAAGTTTAAAAGGACTAGACCTTTTTAATCATTATTATCGAAAAAAAAAAAAAAAAAAAAAAAAAGAAGCAATCACAGACAAAACTACGGAAACCTTTTTGTCTTGTTTTATATAAAAAGAAAAAAAATTATTGACAAATACTGAATGAAAAAAATGCACTTTGCGATATACAGTCTTGGTCAGTTCCGAAAATCTTACACAAATTATTTTAATAAGTAGTAAAGTGAGCACCGCCCTTGGAATTTTCAATTTTTTGTGATGGTGAACCACATTATTTGTAAGCAAAATCATGTGTTAAAACTTCTCATAACTTTTATTCAAAAATTAAATTTTTTAAAAGTAGTGTAATTTAAAATAAAATTGACTCGAAATATTATTTGTAGAACTTCATATATTTTTTTATTTAAATAAACAGAATTCGAAATATTTTCCCCAAGATCTTTCTTAATTTCATTAATATTAATCTTAGAACATATTTTCTTTATTAGCTTACATTTTGCGTTTGAGAGCTCAAGTAAATAGTCCCATTTACCTTCAAATGACTGTTCGAAGAAAACAAAAACTATTTAAAAAGTTGATTGTGGCCTTTAAAGTAAAATAATCAAATAAACAAAGAAAAAAGCTGTGATGGTTGCCGAAATTGGCTATTTAAACGTATCGAAATACTTTAAAAAGGAGATAAAAATAAAAATAAAAAATAGGGTTCAGTCTCATTTCCGATTGCAGAAACGATTGTTTCGTTGTACTATCTGTATCGTAAAGGAAAAGAATGATTTACAGACTAAGTTTAAAAGCGGCTAAACTTTTTTTATCATCATCATTCGCCATAAAAAAAATAGAAGCAATCGCAGTCAAAACTACGGAAAACTTTTTGTCTTATTTTATATAAAAAGAAAATAATTTTTTACTATCAAAACCTGAACGAGAAAAATACACTTTGCAATGCACAGTCTTGGCTGGTTCCGAAAATCTTACACAGATTATTTTAATAAGTAGTAAAGTGAGCACTGTCCTTGGAATTTTCAAAGAGTCTGCTTTTAAGGGAGATATATTTTAAAATAAATTTTATGTATAGGGTTAAGATTTTGAATTTTTTTGTGAGGTTAACTATCTTATTTGTAAACAAAATCACATGTTAAAACTTCTTATAATTTTTATTAAAAAATTAAAATTTTTCTAAAAATGTGATGTGATTTAAAATCCGTAGCTTTACAAAAGATGTAATGGAAGGATGCACACTGGGGGTGTTCTGGTGGTTGAATGCAGACATAAATTGAGATATATAAGTTAAAACCACAGTTTATTTAAACTGTTAGGTCTCAGGGGAAGTGGAGCTTTTAGTTCGTTAATTTCGACTAACTAGTCACAATACTAAAAGATTAAACTCATAACTATACCCACAGCTCCGGCACTAGACTCAGTCGGAGCACTTCCAATCAACTTCTCACTTAGACTTCGGCTAAACTGCTGGATAATGTCTTTATTAGACATCCCGTGGCTGTAAAACACTCTTTATTATTTAAAATACTCAACGTAACGAAAGTATCTCTTACCAACGGCAAATTCGTTGAATAGCTCTGCTCTGAATAAACTAAGTAGGCAAACACTGCTAGCTATCTCACTTGATCTCACTAGCTATTTCACCTCGCTAATTCACTGGAGGGTAAATAATAACTCGCTATAACTCAATCTAAGATCAATTCACTGCTTGTCGGCTTGCGCCGCTACTTACTACCACCTAGCTGGCTTGCGCCGCTACACACACCTAGCTGGCTTACGTCGCTACACACACTAGCTGGCTTGCGCCGCTACACCCACACACACTCAAACTTCAAGCTTTTATATGCTGCAAACTGAGATACTACAAATTTGCATATTACCTCTAACCGCGACATAACTTGTAGAACCGAGGAAGACACACACACTCTCGAAAGTTAAAGTAAAAGAGAGGATAGATGTCGCTTCCACGCTACACATGTTAAATCATTGACGTCACGATCTCACAAAAATTCTAGAGTGCCTTTATCACAAAGGTCACTCCCTCACAAAGAATCTATTAAAATTACAGTAATCTTACCATTTTTTTCTGTAATCGGGGTTGCAGTTACATAAAAAGTTTTAGGCATCCCAGTTTCCTGAAAAATCCTTAGTAGCCTTACAGATTTTTTGATTTTTGGTGCAAACATATATTTGTTACTTTTTTTGCCGATACATAAAAAGTTTTAATTTTCCCAATTTTCTAGAAAATTTTTATTAAACTTATAGATTTTTTTTCAGTATAGATTAATAAATACACGTTTTTTCTTTTTTTAGTAATGTGTATTTCTTGAGTGATTGCTTGTGAAAATCATGTTTTACAGAAAACACTTTTAAAGTTTTATTTCTGAAAATATATTCGAAACATTTCAGTTAGAAAATCTTTTATTTAGCTTACATTTTATAATACATCTACGCATTTATATTTCAACTGTCATTTAATGTCAAGTGTAAGATAGATCAGAAATCCCTGACTGCCTGGGTTGGGAATAAGAACAGAAAAGCTGACTCCGCGGGTAGACTCGGCGTTGCATTTTGATTGAATATTTCTGGCACAAAAAATGAGAAAACGGATTTTACAGAGTTGAAAAATCGTTATTTTCATCTTTATCTTTTGCTTTCCCATTTTTTATTTGCAAATTTATGTATTAAAAATGCATTATTATGCTAAGTTTTTTCACGTGAAATAAGTGTTCCAAAAGCTTATTGCACTATCGAGATTTTTTTTAAAAAGGTTTTTGCTTGAAAAAAACAAACGAAAAAATAAGAATAAAAAAATTGAAATCTATTTTGTTTGTTTGTTTGTTTTTTGTTTACGGATTTAATATCAGTGCCAAAGTGAAGCAGTTTTGGCTAATCTGGTCTTAGATTAATCATTCGTAATTGGGTTCGTAGACAAATGGCATATGGCAAGTTTCGTTTGACGGAAAAATATTAGAATATTTAGTGATTTTCATATGCATTTTAAAGAATATTGTATCAAGAGAGATATCTTTTGGAATCAACAAATTTATAGAAAATTAATAATAATAATAAAAAAAAAACCCATAGAAATGTTTGATAATTTGTTCTCGAAAATCTATGGACTTTATGTATGTGATGCCACAGTCAGTTGTTGGTATTTTAATCTGTCGAAATTCCAATACCGTAAATACCACCACAACCAAAAATTGAAAAAGAGCTTATTTTTATCGTGCCAGCCCAATTATCGAAAATTAATGCGTTTGAACTCAAAATGAGTAAATAGTTCAGCAGTTATTTCCGATAGTGTTCCGTAACAAAATTAAGACCTCAACAAAAAATAAATGAATATAGCATAAGTTCATTGGATACATAATCTAGCTCAGATTGAAATAATCAGAATCAAAAAGGTTTTTGTAAGTAACAAAATATTTGGCTATTTCCTTTGGCTATTAACTTTTCGCTAATACGGCTAATAGAAAAGTACCTTTTTTAATAAACTTTCAAACTTTATTTGAATACATAATAGATATTTTTCACACAAAATTATTTTTTGTAGACAGTCTTATAAAAAAAATATACCTTAAATGAAAAAAAGTTATCAGAGTTAACAAAAAAATAAAAAAATAAAAATAAATAAATAAATAAATAAATAGGTTTTTATTTTTTTTTTGTAACCAGGGCACTATGTTCCGTAATCCAAAAAATCCAGGTTGAATCCCTTGGTTAATATGATACATAAAGTTCTTGAAATTTTATATTTACTAAATTTAATCATACTGTATTATATTTTATAAGAATAGCGAAAAAAGTTAAACGATAGTCATCATAATGTTCAATATTTCTCAATGTCACGTAAAAATTGATTTTTTCCGAATAGTAAAGAACATTTTGCTAATATTTTATGCAGATACAAACAACAATCGAAATAGAAACTGGCATATTCATTGAATATATAAATTTATATTTCAACTGTCGTTTAATATTAAGTGTGGGATAGATCAGAATTCCTGACTGTCATGCGTAATTCATGCAATTCTGATTTATTGAGAGCACTGGGCTGGGATAAGAACAGAAAAGCTGACTCTGCGGGTAGATGTCTCCGCAGTGCTGCATTTTGACTGAATATTTCTCGCATAGAAAGTGAAAAAACACGTTCTTCAGAGTTGAAAAATCATTATTTTCTTTTTTATCTTTTGTTTGTCAAATTTTTATTTGAAAATTTATTCATTAAAAATATTATGTACTGAGTATTTTCACTTAAATAGGTGTTTCACTTTCCACGTGTTCCATGAGCTTAATTTAATACTTAAATCAGTAAAAAAAATAAAGTTTTCACTTGAAATAGAAATATTTTTTGTTAACAGTTTTAATTTTTGTGCAAAGTGCCGCACTTTAGATGTTCTTACTGGGCATACTCAGAATATGTTGAAAAAAATGCTAGTTGTACTACTTACGTATGTAATAAAGATCTTTTTAGCGGCGGAAATTCAGTAGAAAAGCTCTAAAAAAGTAAAACGTTTTGAATATTTGGCGCGAAAATATAAAAATGAACGCGATTTGGTGAACAGGATTTTTCCTCGCCAAAAGGAAACGATTTTAAATGCATCTGAAAATTGCTTGTTAATTGTCACTCAAAATCTTTCATTATTCCCAACAGTATTTTTTTTTATTATAAAGTTAATACTATTTAATCAAAGCATTTTCGTAATTCAATTACAAAAATTTTTTTTGTTTGTGAAAATCGGTGATAAAAAATTAAAAATTAAGTAAACGACTTCTGTAGCGAAGAGGTTAAAGAGTAATCGGCATAAAAGAATATTGTTTGAAATTCTATTTTATTGCCAACCGGCAATAAATCGCCAAATAAACGAAAATTTCATTATTTTTTTACGGATGCTGTATCGTGGTTTGACGAGATTTCTTTTATAAACAAATATATCCATATGAGAAGAGCATTCAGTAATTTCCCCCCATTTTTCTCAGTATGTCCGTATGGAGACCTTCCTTGTTAGATTAATCATTTGTCATTGAGTTCGTACACAAATGATGTATGGCAGTTATTATATGCCATATTATATGGCAAATATTACGTATCATATAATATATATATGGTCAGAAGGTAAACCGTTAAAAATCTTTTGTGGAATTGATATGCATTTTAAAGGATATTGTACTTATGGGAGGAATATTTGGAAGGCAATTTAATTACGGAAAATCAATGCAAAACAAAAACGTAAAAGAAAACGCTCATAAATTTGCTCTTGGAAATTAATGAACTTAATGCATTTGATGTCGCATACAGTTAATACCAAGCTAGTTGTATTCTAAACGATTAAAATGCCCATATGCGATGTTAAAAACACCGCCGCTATCAAAAATAGAAAAAAAGCTTATCTTTATCGCGTGCAGCCCAATTACAGAAGATTAATGTATCTGAACTTAAAACGATGTATACAATTCAGCAGTTATTTCCGTTAGTGTTCCATAACAAAATTAAAACTTCTTAAAAAACAAATGTAACACAAGTTCATTAAATACGTAATCCAGCTAAGACTGAAGTAATAAGAATAAAAAAGGCTGTTGTAGGTAATAAAGTATTTGGTTGTTTCCATCGGCTATTAACCTTTGGCTAATAAGTCTAATACAAAAGTACCCTTTTTTAAAGAAACTCTCAAGTTTTATTTAAATGCATAATAGATATTTTTCACATAAAATTGTTTTTTGCAAGTAATCTAATAAAATAAAATAAAATAAAATACGTTAAACGTTAAAAAAATATATATTAGTGTTTTTTAAAAGGAAGAAAAAAAACACCTAAGATTTGCAACCGGGCAGTATGCGGAACTGGGGCACATTGATACACCCCCTGTACTGCACACAGGGTCATTACAGGAAGTTTCACAACAGCTTTAAAAGGTGATACTAGTGCACTCAACGACATTCAGAAAGTCTTGGAATGATTCAGTAGTTTGATGAAATGGGACGGGTGATTAATTGTTTTTGTAGGTTAAAAGTAACTTTGAGTTGTACAATTGAAATGGTATTATACAACTGTTCCAGTATTTTCAACCAAAAAAAATTCTCTCCCTGGCAAGTAAAGCTACTCTTTATCAATTCCTCATTCTTTATTGTTAGATAAACTATGAAGTGTTGGATTTGGGACTCATTTTATTCAAAATGGCTGTATGGAGCACATTGATACAGTCTATGTCGGTGCAAAATGATACAACCTAAATCCTTTTCTAGTTCATTTTTTCATTACCTTTCATTTTTTTTTTTTTATCATACACTCCTTAATCCAAACATTTTTCGCCAAAAATTTCTAATATTAGTTTTTATTGAAGTGAAATAGCTCTTATTTCTTTATATTAGAACATTTTATAGCATTTTTGCAAACAGAAGACGTACGAACTTACCCAACATCTAGTGCTAGTAGAGTTAACAAAAGAAAAGGACGGCAGCCTGGAAAATCTCAAATTTATATCTATTCTTCAGAGAAAAAAGTATTTTCGTCATGAGAAACGTTAAGTAAGAGAAACAAGCTGCAGAACAGCACAGGATAATTATATTAAAAACATAATTTTTAATGTTATTATCCTTTATTTTCTGTTAATAAACCGATTTATAAACAGTAAACCTGGTAATTCTTTCACCTTTCCTAAGAAAGAAGATAATGCTGGGGTTAAAATACCAGATATGACAAAGTTACCACAGCCAACAATCAGACAAGGGACAGCCAGAACATCAGGTCATTATACATTTCATTTTGATTGATTTAATATTGCTTACAAATAAATTGTGTGCGATTTGAATTTCTGCAAATAAATATAAAATGGTTTGCTAACCATTTTTCTATGAAAAATATGCATTGGAGTTATTTTTTCACCATTTTCCTAGGCGTATCAAAGTGTCCCATGAGGTGTATCAATCTGCCCCGGGGATGGCGCACATTGATACAATTGACTTTTTTTGGTTTTTTAAAAATTACATGCAAAAATAATATATAAAACAACGATTGTACATTTTTATAACACATTACACAAGTTTTGCTGACATCATATGGAAAAATAACTTGAAATTTCTGATTTTTGGACACCGAAAAAATTCTTAGAAAAAAGCTGTATCAATGTGCCCCAGTTTTCCTATGCTCCGTAACCCGAAAAAACCAGGTTGGATCTCTTGTTTTACATAATAAGTAAAGTTTTTCGAATATTTTTATTTATAAATTTATTCATAATATACTATTTTTTATAAAAATATTTTATAAAAATAGGAAAAAAAATAATTGATAATCATCATAATATTGAATATTTCTTAATATTACTTAAAAATAGATTTTTGTTTTCGAATAGTAAAAGACATTTCGCAAATATTTTGTGTGAACACAAACAATCGAAATAGAAACTAACGTATTCGTTGAAGATACATATATGTATATTTCAACTGTCGTTTAATATCAAGTGTAAGATAGATCAGAAATCCCTGACTGTCATGCGTAATTCATGCAATTCTGATTTATCGAGAGCCTCAGGATGGGATAAGAACAGAAAAGCTGACTCCGCGGGTTAGATGTCTACTTGGCGTTACATTTTGATTGAATATTTTTGGCACAGAAAGTGAAAAAATGAATTTTTCACAGTTGAAATATCATTATTTTCTTCTTTATCTTTTGTTTTTTAAGTTTTTATTTGCAAATTTATTCTTATAAAAATATCTTATTGTTTTGAGTTTTATCAGATAAATAAGTATTTCACTTTCTAAGTGTTCCATTCACTTAGCAGGGGGAAAAAAATAAAGTTTTCACTTGATTTTTTTTGTCATTTTTAATATTATTACCGAAGTGTTGCATTTTATAACTAATCTTATCTTAGATTAACCATTTGCAACAGAAGTCGTAGACAAATGATGTATGGAAAATTTGGTTGACGGAAAAGTGTTAAGAACGTTCAGTTGTATTCGCATTTGTTTTAACCCTCTAGTGCATGATTTTTTATTTTTCCTTTAAGAAATATATTTGATCCCTATGGAGATTCGAAAAATAAATTAAGTAAATTGATATGTATGTCCTTTATTAAATTGAAGCGATCGGAATCCTTAATGTGTTCTTATATGGTACAAGTACCAGGTCCCGACTTAGACAGTGGGGGACCTTGGGGCAAACATTATTAGAGGGGCTCCCTTCTATCTTAAAATTTGTTGTAAATTATACTGAAGTGACCAAAACTGAAATTCATAACTATTACATGTGTACATAAATTTCGTACCAAGTACTATTCACATCTATATAGTACATAAAATCAGAAGAAAGACAAAGTTAAGAAATTATAGAATACAGTTTTTTTTCGCTTACAAGAATATGAGGATAAGTGTGAGGCCTTAAGGAGGCATTGGGTACGGAAACAGAGAGGCTAGAAGAAGAAAGACCTTTAAAATTGAAAAAAAAGGATTTTGTTCACTTTTGACCATATTTTATCATTTAACACTCCTTTAACAAAAAACTTATATCTGTCCTTGGGGGGGGGGGGGTTCCCTTAAGCCGGGGGAGCCCGGGGAAATTGCTCCGCATGCCCCTGTCTTAGTCAGGCCCTGCAAATACCTTACATATTTTAATTAGTTATATGTTTAGTTAGTTGTTAGCTATGCTATTTTAGATTTTAGGGTGTTTCGTTTGAGAATCGAGCAAGCACATTTCTCCGGGAGGGATTTCTATGGCTCCGGAGCGGACATTACAGAGTTCCGTGGGGGAAATTCCACTTTTTAACCATTAAAAACATAAAATCTCAAAATTTCCAGAAGGAGGACATCTCTTTGCTCTAGCGGGGGGGGGGGGGGTATCCCCCTCAGGACACCCCCTGAATTCAACACTAGAATCGAGCTCAAAACCCATACCATAGTCGTCTTCACTGTTTAAAAATCGAAACTTTAGTTGCATTATCACTCCAGCGTTTTTATAGAATATCTCTATTTCGATCAATGAGAATGCTTCATAATGCAGTGAAGTAAGTAATCGCTTTCTATAAAAACGGTGGAGTGACGATGCAGCAAAAGTTTCAAATTTTTAACAGTGTTAGCGTAAATCAGGTCTGGAGGATTGTCATAAGAAAAATTTTAAACTGCATTTATTATTTTATTTTTGCTGTTGTTTGAGTTTATTTAAAAATTTGGCATGGCTATAAAAATACTTCTTGTCAATCCCCTTTACTTATACCTCTATTTATTGAAAAAAAAAAAATCGATTTCAAGAAGATTTCTATCTATTTCTCGTTTTCAGATCAACTAGTATGAGAAGAAATTGTCCCTTAGTTTTTTCTTCAACAATGACCAATTGATCAGTTTTGAATACTGTTTTTGAAATTTTCCGTTTTATATTTAAAAGAAATGAGAAAAAAAGTCTGTTTCCTTGAATTAGAAATTTCTTTTGTGAAGAAGCGACACGAAAAATGAATTAAGTAAATTAAAATGTATGTCCTTTTTCTAGATTGAAAATAGTAAAGCCTTATCGGAGAATTTTCAATCGAAAAAATTTTTAGTTTCAAAGAATTTTTATAAGTAAAATTAAATGGAAAACTAGCTGAATAAAATGAAAATCAATAGAGGCAAAGTCTGTTTTAAAGAAAGACTCTTCCTAAATATAATCATGAAACTTAATTTATGAACATTCATGAGCTCATTATGCGTGTTGAATTCTAGACTAGATAAGTATATATATTTGATTACTTTGTGATTACTTTTTGATAACTTTTGATTACTTTTTGATTACTTTATTTATCGAAAGAATTTAAAAGACTGGGCCGGGAAATACTTTTACTTTAGTTTAAAATATTTTCGATTTAAAATGAAGAATGTTGAGTTTATTTATTTGTCGTCTCATTTGCTCTTTAATTTCCAATCTTTATGACACTTCAAATTACTATAAAAGATAAAATCGATATATATATGAAACATAAATTGCATTTTATTTTCTATTAAAAGAGTCGGTAGTAGTCTTCGTAGTTTTACAAGCCAGTTACAGTCCACTGTCGCACAGGATAACCAGATTTAACCTGCATCCAATCCGATCCAAGGTTCGGGATGGTAATGAGCTTCATGCTATCTATAGCAAAAAAAGTTTCGCTCTGTCTGTCCTTCTGCGATGGCTTGCGAAATCTAAAGTAGAAAAAGCTGAACTGACAATCTGGTGTGCATTTTGTTTGTTCATCGGTTTTCTGGTTTTTCTTTACTTTGATTTGTTAAGCGATAATATTTGCTAAAAAATTCGTGTTGGATGTTCGTATAAAACACATTGCGTCCTAGCGGTGAAAAGTGGAACTAAAGGCTTTTGCAGCCCATGCATGGTCAGGATACAGATACACTGATAAAAATTTGCTGCATTTTGCTGCAACGCACTCCACCGCTTGTATATAATATCTCTATTCCAACCAATGAGAAAGCTCCATTTCACGGCCAAGTAACCGTTTTCTATACAAGTAGGGGAGTGTGTTGCAGCAAAATGCAGCAAATTTTTATCAGTGTAGTTTACAATTAAGATTAAATTACAGTTAGGTTAAAGTTAGGTTGAATTTAGGTTATATTTAGGCTACCTTTAAACTTTAGTCAGATTACGGTTAAGTTACAGTTAGGTTAGGACTAAGTTACGTTTAGGTCATATTTAATTTTAGGTTCGGCCACGGTTTCGTAGCATTTAGGTTGTTTTTAGATTGCAATTAGGTTACCGTTAGGTTACGTAAGTTTACGTTACAATTTCATTAGGGTTAGCTTTTTTTTGAAACAGGATGAATATTGCGTACATTTTGATAATATATATATATATATATGTATATATATATACCTTGTGTGAGTGTAAAAGTTAAAACTTACATACATATAATAATACTACTCATATACATAATGTATATATATATATATATATATATATGTATATATAAATACATAAATAAAATGTTAAACCAACGAGTCAACCGCTAAAATTCAGTTTTCAGGTATTCTCCAACAAGATATGACTTGGCAAACCGTGAGAATGATACCGACCGTATGACTATTTTAACCCTTTATCTACCGAATTATTTATCAAGAAATGGCTTCACATCAATAATTGTCTTCTTTAATATGGTAAACCTATGGTAACAATGCAATGCGTCTAAACACAATGGTAAACCTATGAGTGAATCCCTAAAATCGGGTTTTCAGATGTTTTTCACCAAGATATGACTTGGCAGATCAATTGCATTTTAATATGCGAATCGCGTTTTCGCCGGAATTTCAGCCGTGAACTCGATGAGTTGATTTTCTTAGTTGCCGCTTCCCGGTCTATCAGTATAAAGTATAATTTTTATTAAAACTTTATTGCAGCCTGTAATGTAATAAAAGGCTTTCCTCACAGTGTTTTCAGATTAATTTTTGCAATATAATTATTGTTTTGGCATCAGTTTCAATCGTTTTCCTAGTGATTTCTGATTTTCTGACCAAACACAAGCGAAAAAATCTCCTTGCCAATTCTCCTAGGAGCTATAGTAATTGGATAAGTTAGAGTTTTGAAAGTGTTTCTTTAAATTTCCGTTCTTTATTTAAAAGCAATAACAAAACAAATCTACTTTCTTGAATTAGAGGTTTCTTCCTTGAAGGAACGACGCGAAAAATAAACAACTGAATTAAATTGTATACGCTTTTTTAAAATGAAGATTAAAAAAAAAATTAGCCCATTGAGAGACAGTGTGATATATTTTATCCCGCTTAATTTAAACGAGATTCTCACAAGAAATTTTATATTTTTTTCATTGGCGGTAAAGTGTTGAAGAATTGCCTTTTCTTATTTTAAAATAAAAGTTTTCGATTTTTCTGGTCAGAATGGAATGTTACAGTGAAATTATTGTTTGTTCCTCAAAGGGTTTAACCCTCTCACTGACAAGCCCGTCTATAGACGTTCCCTAAGCTCCAGGTTTCACTGCAATGCAAGCAATAATTAAAATGATATAACTCAGTTGATTTAATGGATTTTTAATACATTGTGCAATGATTAACACACTCAAGGATAACATTCATATTCGTAAATGAGATTTTTCTATAATTTTAAAAGAATCACATTTTTTTAGCAATTAAAACAAAATGCTGAGAAAACAACATTACAATTTTACCACTGTCAGAGCTATAGAAAGAGAAAAAAATCGATTTCATGAAATTTTTAAAAAGAGAAATAAGAAAAATAAAAGCTGTATTCTTTTATTAGCATGAAATTTTTATCTTAAAATTGACGCCAAATTTTATTGCTGCAATTCATATAGACCATGAAGAAGTGCCACAGACAATCACCTCATCGAGTTCACGTTTGAAATTCCAGAATTATTTAAATATCGAGTTGTATATTAAAACGTAATCGGTCTGTTAAGTCATATATTTCTGGAAAATACTTGATAATCTCATTTTAGCGCTTGATTCGTAGGATTACTATTGGGTTTTTCTGTACCGAAAGGTATGAAAACATAAAGGACTGGGAGCAGGAAAACAACGGTAAATCTAAGAATCAACCGCTAAAATCTGATTTTGAGGTATATTCCACCACAATATGACTTGGCAGACCAGTTGCGTTTTTATATGCGAATCGAGTTTTAAATAATTCTGGAATTTCAATGCGGTAATTGTTTGTGCTTCCACCTTCTGTTTTATTAGTATGAAGCATAAATTTTATTAACGCTGTATTGCAGCTTGTAATGGGATAAAAGACCTTCTTTACGGTGTATTTAGATTCAATTTTTTAATATATTGGCCATTTTGGCCATTGATTTCAATCTTTTTTATAGGGATTTCTGATTTTCTAACCAAACACACACACGAAAAAATAAATAAATAAATAAGTAAATAAATAAATAAATAAATAAATAACTCTTTGATAATATTTTTAGGAACTATAGTAATTGGATAAGTTTGAGTTTTGAGTTCTTTAAATTTCCGCTCTTTTTGTTTAAAAGCATATCATAACAAATCTACTTTCTTGAATTAAAAGTTTCTTTCTTGAAGGAATAACACGAAAAACACGAAAAATAAACAACTTGAATTAAGTTGTATACGCTTTTTTAAAAATGAAAATGGAAAAATTAAAGAACTCTAGAAAGTAGAAAAAAAAATCAGTTTCATGAAAATTTTAAAAAGAGAAATAAGAAAAAAAAAACTGTATTCTTTTATTGGCATGAAATTTTTATCTTAAAATTCACGCCAAATTATATTGCTGCAATTCATATAGACCAGGAAACAGTAGCACAGACTAGAGATCTGCACGGGCCGGGTTCGGACCGATTTCCATTAACGGCATTCGGGGCGGGTTCGGTCCTTACTTCTGAAGACTTGGGCCGAACATTGGTTTACTAATCTTTTCGGGCCGGGCTCAGGCCTTAATGTTTTCCTGGAGTATCGGGCCGGACCTAACGTATTTCTTCCGTAGGAAGCCGAGACTAATTTCATTTTTTCTAGTCTTCACGGACCAAAATAATCAGTTCCTGTTGAATCATCCTGCAAGACAATCCCTTCCTCGACGTGGCCAAGTCTGTTCATAAATCAGTAAAATTTGGTTTAATCCAAAAGTTTTTGCAAAAAAAAAAAAAAAAAAAAAAAGATATACTTTTAAGTCGTTATTATCCTGCAATTAAACATTAGAATTTATTCTTTTTAAAGAACCGTAGATTACTAGGCTTATTAAAATAGAGTTAAACACATGGAAAAAAAACATGACTATAGCGGAAATTTTTTTAAAACTGAAAACTGCAAATTTCTTTTAAACTGTTCATCCATGCAAAAGGAATACAACAATATGCGAGAAAAAAATATATTAAACATTTATATCTGCTAAGAAGGGAACGTAATTTTTTCTTTTCAATGCGATTCCGTCTTAGAAGATTTTACTTTTATCATATACCATTTTTTAGATTTTTATGTCTCCATTACATGGAATATGGATTAATAATACTAATGATAATTGGAATATTTACATACAACAAACAAAGGTTCATTAGAAGCATAAATATCACAGCCTACGGCACCTCTACATAAATGGAGAATATAAACATTAAAAAAAAAAGACTAAAATAAGTTTTTTTGGTATGAACTCTTCCATAAGAGTAAAGATCAATGTTCTGCAGAAATTCACTCGGGCTGGGCTGGGTTCGGGCCGAATTTTTAATTTTTTTCGGGCCAGACCGAGCTCGGACCGAAATTTTAACTTTTGGGCCGGGACAACATCATTTTCGTTCGCCCGGGCCGGTCTCGAGCCAAAATTTTAACTTTTGGACCGGGCCAACATTATTTTCGTTCGGGCCGGGCCGGGCTCGAGCCGAAATTTTAACTTTCAAGCCGGATCTGACCGAATATTTTTTCATTCAGGCCGGGTCGGGTTCGGGGCCGAAATTTTAACTTTCGGGCTGGGCTCGAGCCTTGAAATTTCGGCCAGTGCATGCGTCTAGCACATACTATCACCTCATCGAATTCACGGATCAAATTTAAGAATTAGTTTAATGTCGATTCGCATTTTTTAAACGTAATCGGTCTGCCAAGTCATATC
This sequence comes from Maratus speculifer, assembly GCA_964019185.1. Classification (NCBI taxonomy): domain Eukaryota; kingdom Metazoa; phylum Arthropoda; class Arachnida; order Araneae; family Salticidae; genus Maratus; species Maratus speculifer. Next base: position 112,164,156 of record OZ025300.1, read on the forward strand.
TTGCTGTAAAAGTTCGTACCCTACGAATCAACTGTTAAAATCGGGTTTTAAGATATTTTCCACCAAGATATGACTTGGCAGATCAGTTACGTTTTTATATGCGAATCGAGGGCGCGATTGAGTTTTAACCCCCTTCTTGGCGCGTTTCCAAATTATCGCCACATTGGCGCTCTTTTGCGTCTTGTCTCCCGGAGCGGAATTTAAGTCCAGGAAACACTACGCAAAAGAGCGCAATTTGAAGTGGCGATAAAAATAAACCAAAAATACATATTTTATAACATAGGAAATTCAAAAATTGTGAAATCATCATACATAAAAAACAAATAATCCATTTACCGACAAAGAAGGTTTTTAATGGATTTTGGAAGATCGCGGCAGTAAACATAAAGAAAAAAAAAACATTCTGAAACTGAATCTTAAAATATTGCAAAAATTATGATCTACAAAGCATGCATATTAAGAAAAATTAAAATAATTATCTTATTTACCTATAAAGTTATTTTTTAAAATTAAAGATTCCAAATTCGGATAATCATAACCTAAAATTTAGTTTACAAAGCTTTTAAAAGAAAAAAAAAGAATCTTTCTCAGGGAGGCGGAGCCCCCCTGAACTCCCCGGTTTTAAAATTTCTTAAAACATGTATAACATCAAAACATGTAAAACAATTCTGTTCAAGAAACAAATAAATTGTACCATACTTTCTTTTAAATACAAAACCAGCTTTTTTTTTAAATAAAATAATAAATCAATAATAGATTTTCTAAAGAAATATATTAAGCTTTGAAGGCAAATGATAATTTCCTCTTATATTTAATATGCAATTAATTAACATTAAGATTCACAACATCTAAACCACTAAACAAAGGCCTAAAACACTTACTTTTAAATACAAGACACGGTCTGTAAGGTCTAAAACTATAGAAATCTCCAAAAAACTTTCTTTTAAATACAAAACAAAGGATTTTTAATGAAAAAAAGTCACTAGTATATTCCCCCCAAAAAATTTACTCACTTGATGTACACTCTTCGAAATCCAACGGCCTCTAATGAGACACAAGAAATTTAATTAATTTCAAGGCGCGAGACTTTAAACTTTTAAAATTGCTCCTCTCTCGTCCAATAAGAAAGCTAGAAAAGAAAGAACGAACAAAGCGTGCGCAAACTAGGAGAGAAATCTCTCCGAATCTCTGAGGGTTGCCAAGAAGATCAACATCGAAAAGGAAAAGAAAGCAAGGCGTGGCGCAGTTATCGCGCGTCAGAAAAACGCCGCCAATAAGTGGGTTAAAGCTTAGTTTACCCGAATCGAGATTTAACTAATTCTGGAATTTAGATAAGATGATTGTTTGTGCTGCCACCTCCGGCTTTATTAGTATGAAGCATAAATTTTATTAAATCTTTATTGTAGTGCGTAATGGGGTAAAAGACTTTTCTTACAATGTGATCAGATTCATTTTTTAATTTATTTATCATTTTGGTCACCGATTTCAAACTTTTTACCAACGATTTTAGATTTCCAAATGAAATATAACAGAAAGAAAAAAATATCTTTGCAAATTATCCCAGAGACTGTAATAATTGGAAAAGTTGAAATTTTGAAGGTATTTCTTTGAATTTTCGTTCTTTGTTTGAAAGTAAAAACAAAACAAATCTACTTTCTTTAATCAAAAGTTTCTTTCTTGAAGGAACGACACGAAAAATAAACAATTTAAATTAAGGTGTATATGCTTTTTTAGATTGAAAATGAAAATATAAATAAATAAAGAACTCTAAGGAAAAAAAACAAGTTTCACGCTTTTTTTAAAAAAGAAATAAGGAACGTAAAATCAAATTCTTTTTCAAACATTTTTTTTATTAGCATGAAAACTTTATCTTAAAATTCCCGCCAAGTTTTACTACTGCGATTTATATAGACCAGGAGGCGGCAGCACAGATAATCATCTCATGCAGTTGTGGATCGAAATTCTAAAATTAGTTGAAACTCGCTTCGCATATTAAAACGCAATTGATGTGCCAGTCATATCTTGGTGGAAACTCCATGAAAACCCCATTGTTGCAGTTGACTAACTGGTTTATTATAGTTCACTTAAAGTTATAAAAACATGGAGAACTGGGAGCAGAATTTGTTTGATTTTGATATGCATTCTGATTTTGCTTGTATACTGATGGAGTATGTACTAAAAATAAATAAATAAATAATTCTCAAAATTGAATGAAAAGTACTCCTTAAATCCAGTGATTAGTATCAATATAGAATATACAATATGTCACATACTACTATATTCGGACAAAACTCCTCTATTTTTTTCTTCTTTATTTTGGGAGCAACGGATTTTGGGCTTATTCTATCGACGATCACTTTCAGAATTTTCAAATTATGTTTTTGAGGCTTTCACAAAAATTACTTTCGCACTTAGCTAACACAATATGCAAATGAAATTTTAATTGCGTTCACACATGCGTAGTGAAAAATTATTTAGTAAACCTATTCATTTTCCATAAAATTTTTATTATTTTTTTTAATTCTGATTACAGGGTATTAAGTACATTGTTGTTTGACATGTTTTTCGGAAAGACCATTTTTCTATATTAAGAACAATGCAAATTATAAGCAAAAAACTTGACAAAATTTGGGACCGTTTTTATAAAAACCTTAATTTCTCTACGAGTTCACATGCTATCTACACAAAAATGAACACAGTTTATTACAATAAACCACTTAATCATAATCTGCAGTTTAGACGCTTTTGCTACATTAGTTTTGACAGGGTTATCCAAAAGATATTCTTTCTTTTTCAATATGTTGACGTTCCGCTATGTAGTTTCGGGAAAAAATCTTCACGGAAATGTATGACCTGTACTGTTATTCACACACATTTAGAGTTTCAGGATAATTCCTCATGTATTTTTCTAGATATTTAACAAAATATCAAAAATATCAAGTGGACGACCATCTTTGGCCATATAGTGTAGTAATTCCAGAAATTTAGTTTAAAAATGTATTATGCGTTTTCAAAATTGTTTATGTGTATCTATATATATTACTTTCATAAGCTGTGAAATTTTGTTATAGTATTCTGAATGTGTTGGAATGTGTTTCATAATTTATGCAAAAAGGCACGATTTTTCTTTTTTGTTTTAAGTGTACTGTTTCTTAGTTTTGCCTGAAACAATAATCAAATATTAAATTTTGAATGCATTTCTTTAAAAACTTTTTTTTTTTCTAAATAAAGCAGTATAAACAGACTGCATTGCCTTTTCTCAGGAAACGACATTAAAAGTGAAAAAATAAGGTGTATGCCCCCCTCTTTTTTTACAATGAAAAAGGAAAAGCTTAAAGAATTTTACTACGGGGGGGGGGGGGGAATAATTTCAATGAAAATTTTTTAAGGAAGTTAAATAGAAAAGTAGCCGAACGAAATAATGAAATGAAAAATCAAAAGAGTAGAAATGTGTTTTAAAGAAAAGTTTCTTTTCTAAATTTAAAAATGTAACTTAATTTATAAACTGCGAAGTTTTTTTTTTTTTTTTTTTTTTTTTTTTTTTTTTTTTAATTAAGAATTTTTGTACAACAGAAATAACATAGCGGTAAAATGCCAAAGACTTGGCGGGCCACAGTGAAGTTTTTGGCGGACCAGTTTGACACGTCTGGTTTACAAAGCAACTCAAAAGAATTCCGTTACATTACAGTTTATGGAGAAAAATCGTTTTCGGTGAATTTTGATGATATTATACTATTTTAATCGCATTAAAATTTATATATAACCCTTAGGTGTAGTACAAGATCCTTATTATGCAATGTAGTGTACACAGAATTTATGGTTCATTTACAGGGACACACAAAAGAATATAACAACTTATTACTGTTCAATTTACTTATGAACAATGATTGCTGCAAGTGGCTTTTCAGTTGAGGTACGCGTTTTTTATTTTATTTATTTGTTTATTTATTTATTTGCATATTGCTTGGTGTTTATAAATGCTATATGTCAGACACAGTGTGCAAAAAAGTTCTCAATTACCTTCTCCTTTTACTGAAGAATATAGCTGGATGAGAATTTTCATCTGTGCTAATCTGTGTTTTAACTTAACTAACTTTTAGTATACTTACAAACATATGTATTATATATAGGGTTACACACACATTCACCGACACACACACACACACACACACACACACACACACACACACACACACACAGAGAGAGAAACGCAAAAAAAAAAAAAAAAAAAAAAAAAAAAAAAAAAAAACGGATATTTTTTGGTGTATTGAAAGTAATTTCTAAAGCTTAATTTGAAAATGCATCATTCATTTTCCAAATTGTTTATTCAAATATCGTTTTTTTTTAAATCTTAATTCGCTGTGAAATTTTGTTATAGTACTCAGAATGTATTGGAATTTGTTTCATAATTTATGCTAGAGGCACGATTTTTCGTTTTTGTTTTACAGTGTACTAGTTATTTAGTTTTCCCTGAAAAAATAGTCAATTGATATTAAATTTTGAATGCATTTCTTTAAAAATACTTTCTTATTTTTTATAAAGTAGTATAAACAGACTGCATTTCCTTCCGTGAAGAGACGACATGAACAGTGAATTATTTAAATTAAGGCGTTTGCCCCTTTTTTAAGAATTAAAATGGAAAAGCTTAAAGAACTCTACTACGGGAAAAAAACCAGTTTCAATGGATATTTTTTAAGGAAATTAAATAAAAAAGTAGCCGAACGAAATAATGAAAAATCAGAAGAGAAGAAATGTGTTTTAAAGAAAGGTTTCCTTCCTAAATATAAAAATGAAACTTAATTTATGAACTGCAATTTTTTTAAATCAAGAATCGCTGTACAAAAGAATTAAATATAAGTAAAATGCCAAAGACTTGGCGGGCCATAGAGAAGTTGTTGGCGGACTACGTGTTTGACACGTTTAGTTTACAGGGACACTCAAAAGAATTCCTTTGCATTGCAGTCTATGGAGAAAAATCATTTGCGGTGAATTTTGATGATATTACACTATTTTAAACATATTGAAATTTATATATAACCTTGAAGTGCACTAGAAGGTCCTTATTATACAATGTAGTGTACATAGAATTTATGGTTTATTTACAGGGACACACAAAAGAATATAGCAACTTATTACTGTTCAATTTACTTATGAACAATAATGGCTGGAATAGCGTTTTCAGTTGAGGTACGAATTTTCGAATTTAAATTAATTTTATTTTATTATATATATTTTACACATTGTTTGGCGTTTATAAATGCCGTAGATCATATACAGGTTGCAAAAAAATTCTCAAGTACCTTCTCCTTTTACTGACGAATATAGCAGATTGGGAGATTTAATCTGTGCTAATCTCTGTTTTAACGGAAGTAACTTTTAGTATGCATACAAACATATCGATCATATACAGGGACACACTTATACATACAGATACATAAACATACAAATAAATAAATAAATAAATAAAATAACGGATATTTTTTGTGGTCTATTCAAAGTAATTCCAGAACGTTAGTTTGAAAATGCATTATGCGTTTTTTGTTATAATATTCTGAATGTGTTTGAATGTGTTTCATAATTTATGCAAGAGCCACTATTTTTGTTATCTTTTACAGTGTACTGTTGCTTAGTTTTGCTTGAAACAATAGTCAGATATTAAATTTTGAATGCAATTTTTAAAAATGCTTTCTTATTTTTAAAAAAAGTTATGCAAACAGACTGCATTTTCTTCCTTGAAGAAAAAAACATGAAAAGTGAATTATTTAAATTAAGGTGTGTGCTCTTTTTTTTATTAGAATGAAAATGGAAAAACTTAAAGATCTCTACTAAAGAAAAAAAAACAGTTTCAATAAATATATTTTTTAAGGAAATTAAATAGAAAAATAACCGAACGAAATAATGAAATGAAAATCAAAAGAGAAGAAATGTGTTTTAAAGAAAGATTCTTTTCCTGAATATAAAAACCAAACTTATTTTACGAACTCATTATTCGTGCAGTTTCGGACTTGGAGTTAAAATAAGTATGTATATTTGATTTCATTATGATTACTTTTGATTACTTTTTGATAGAGTCGAAGTGTGTTTTCACGAAAAACAAATATATCTTGAATATAATAATAAAATATATCTTGAATATATATATGAGCATTTCTGAACTCATTAAGCAATTAAAAATACTTTTTTATTTCTAAATAAAGTAGTATAAAGAAACTGCATTTCCATCCATAAAAAACGACATAAAAATAAATTATTTAAACTGAGGCTTATAAACTGTTTTTAGAATGAAAATGGAAAAACTTAAAGAAATCTACTATGGAAAAAAATCTGTTTCAATGAATATTTTTTAAGGAAATTAAACAGAACTTAGCCGAGCGAAATAATGAAATGAAAATCAAAAGAGAAGAAATGTGTTTTAAAGAAAGGTTTACTTTTAAATATAAAACTTTAACTTAATTTATGAACTGCAAATAATTTTTTTTATTAAGAATCCCTGTACAACAAAATTAAACGCGGAAAAAATGCAAAAGGCTTGGAGACCCACAAAGAAGTTGTTGGCTGGCCACATGTTTCACATGCCTGGTTTAAAGGGACATTCAAAAGAATTCCATTGCTATACAGTCTATGGAGAAAAATCGTTTGCGGTGTATTTTAATGATATTGCACAATTTTTGAACGCAGTGAAATTTATCTATATCCCCAAGGTGTATTACAAGGACTTTTCTGTAGGATTTAGTGCGTATGGAATTTATAGTTTATGTACAGGAACACGCAAAAGAATACAACAATCTATTACTGTTCAATTCACTTATGAGCAATAATATCTGGAAGGAGCTTTTTAATTGAGGTACGCGTTTTTTTTTTTATTTTATTATTTTATTTATTTGCATATTGCTTGATGTTTATAAATGCTATAGATCACATACAGGGTGCAAAAAAGTTCTCAAGTACCTTCTCCTTTTACTGAAGTATATAACTAGATGAGAATTTAGATCTGTGCTAATCTCTGTTTTAACTTATCTACTTTTAGTATACTTACAAACATATATATTATATACAGGGTTACACACACACAAACACACACACACAAAAAAAAAAAAAAAAAAAAAAAAAAAAAAAAAAAAAAAGACGGGTATATTTTTGGAATATTGAAATTAATTTCAAAAACTTAATTTGAAAATGCATCATTAGTTTTCCAAGTTGTTTATTTAAATGTAGTTTTAAGTAGTATCTTTTAATAAGCTGTGAGATTTTGTTATAGTCCTCTGTTGGAATCTGTTTCATAATTTATGCTAGAGGCACGATTTTTCGTTTTTGTTTTGCAGTGTACTTGTTTTTTAGTTTTGCCTGAAACAATAGTGAATTGATATGAAATTTTGAATGCATTTCTTTAAAAATACTTTTTTTATTTCTAAGTAAAGTAGTATAAACAGACTGCATTTCCTTCCGTGAAGAAACGACATGAAAAGTGAATTAAATTAAGGTGTGTGCGCCTTTATTTTTTAAAATGAAAATAGAAAAGCTTAAAGAACTCTACTACGAAAAAAAAAATCGGTTTCAATGAATATTTTTTAAGGAAATTAAAAAGAAAAGTGGCCGGAAGAAATAATGAAATGGAAATCAAAAGAGAAGAAATGTGTTTTAAAGAAAGGTTTGCCTCTTGAATATAAAAATGACAGTTTATGAACTGCAAAGTATTTTTTCATCATGAATCTTTGTGCAACATAATTAAACACGAGTAAAATGCCGAAGGCTTGTCGGACCGCAGATACGTTATTGGCGAACTATCTGTTCGTCATACTTGGTTTACAGGAACACTCAAAAGAATTCCGTTACATTACAATCTATGGGAAAAATCGTTTGTGATGTATTTTAATGCTATTACACTATTTTTAAACATATTGAAATTTATATATTTCACTGAGGTGTACTACAAGACACTTATTGCAGAATATAGTGTACATAGAATTTATGGTTTGTATATAAGGACACACAAAATAATATAACAACCTATTACTATTCAATTTACTTATGAACAATAATTGCTGGAATTTCCTTTTCACTTGAGGTATGCGTTTTTTATTTTATTTTATTTAATTTTTTTTGCATATTGCTTGGTGTTAATACATGCTATTGATCACATACAGGGTGCAAAAAAGTACTCAAGTAAATTTCCTTTTACCGAAGAAAACAGCTGGATAGGAATTTTCATCTGTGCTAATCTATGTTTTAACTAAACTAACTTTCAGTATAAATACAAATATAGAGATCATATATAGGGTTACACATACACACACACACAACAACAACAAAATCGGATATTTTTCTATCTATTGATAATAATTTTCGAAACTGAATTTGAAAATGCATTATGCGTTTTCCAAATAGTTTATTAATCTCTCTTTCTCTCTCTCTCTCTCTCTCTTTCTCTCTCTCTCTCTCTCTCTATATATATATATATGTATATATATGTATGTATATATATATATATATGTGTATATATATGTATGTATGTATATATATATATATATATATACATATATATATATATATATATATATGTATATATATATATATGTGTATATATATGTATGTATGTATATATATATATATATATATATATATACATACATACATATATATACATATATATATATATGTATGTATATATATATATATATATATATATATATATATATATATATATATATATATATATATATATATATATATATATATATATATATATATATATTATCTTAACATGCTGTGAAATTTTGTTATAGTACTCTGAATGTGTTGGAATGTGTCTCATAATTTATACTAGGGGCACGATTTATCATCTTTCTTTTACAGTGTACTAGTTGCTCAGTTTTGTCTAAAACAGTAGTCAGATATTATTTTTTGAATGCATTTCTTTAATAATACTTTCTTATTTCTAAATAAAGTAGTATAAACAGACTGCATGTTATTCCGTGAAGAAACAACACGAAAAGGGAATTATTTAAATTAAGCTGTATGCCCCACCCCACTTTTTAGAATGAAAATGGAAAAGCTTAAAGAACTCTACTAAGGAAAAAAAAACCACTTTCAATGAATATTTTTTAAAGAAATTAAAAAAAGAAAAGTAGCCGGACGAAATAATGAGATGAAAATCAAAAGAGAAGAAAAGTGCTTTAAAGAAAGATTCTTCTCCTGAATATAAAAACGAACTTAATTTATGACCTCATTATCCTTTCTGAGTTTTGGATTTGGCGTTAAAATATGTATGTACATTTGATTACATTATGATTACTTTTGATTACTTTTTGATAGAGTCGAAATGTGTTTTCACGAAAAAATATATCTTGAATATAATAACGAAATGTATCTTGAACAAATATGTAAGCATTCCTGAACTGATCAAACATTTAAAAATATTTTTTTGTTTTTAAATAAAGTAGTATAAACAAACTGCATTTCCTTCCGTAAAAAAACGAATTATTTAAACTGAGGCGTATGCACTTTTTCCTGAATGAAAATGGAAATACTTAAAGAACTCTACTATGGAAAAAAATCAGTTTTAATGCATATTTTTAAGGAAATTAAACAAAAAAGTAGCCGAAGGAAATAATGACATCAAAATCTAAATAGGAGAAATGTGTTTTAAAGAAAGGTTTACTTTTAAACATAAAACTTTAACTTAATTTATGAACTGCATAGTATTTTTTCATTTAGAATCTTTGTACAGCAAAATTAAACGCAGATAAAATGTCACAGGCTTTGAAGTCCATGGAGTAGTTGTTGGTGACCACGTGTTTGATATGCTTGGTTTAAAGGGACAGTCAAAAGAATTCCATTACTATACAGTCTATAAGGAAAAATCGTTGCTGTGTATTTTGATAATATTACACTATTTTAAACACATTGAAATTTATCTATATACCCGAGGTGTATTACAAGGATCTTATTGTAGAATATAGTGTACATAGAATTTATGGTTTATGTACAGGAACACACAAAAGAATATAACAACCTATTACTGTTCAATTTACTTATGAACAATAATATTTGCAAGTGGCTTTTCAGTTGAGGTATGCGTTTTTTAATTTAATTTAATTTTATTTACTTATATGTTTATTTATTAGATATTGCTTGGTGTTTATAAATACTATGGATCACATACAGGATGCAAAAAAGTTCTCAAGTACCATATCCTTTTAGTGAAAAAAATAGCTGGATGGGAATTTTCATTTGTACTAATCTGTGTTTTAACTTAACTACTTTTAATGTACCTACAAACATATAGATCATATACAGGATTACACACATACACACAAAAGAAAAAAAAAAGAAAAAAAGGATATTTTTTGGGCTATTTATAGTAATTTCAGAAACTTAATTTGAAAATGCCTTATGTGTTTTTTGTTATAATATTCTAAATGTGTTGTAATGTGTTTCATAATTTATGCTGGAAGGCACGATCTTTCGTTCTTGTTATACAGTGTACTGTTGCTTAGTTTTACTTAAAACAATAGTCAGATATTAAATTTTGATTGCATTTCTTCAAAAAGACTTTTTTATTTCTAAATAAAGTAGTATAAACAAACTGCATTTCCTTCCGTAAAGAAACGACATGAAAAGTAAATTATTTAAATTAAGGTGTATGCCCCCTTTTTCAAAAATGAAAATGGAAAAGCTTAAAGAACTCTACAAAGGAAAAAAAATAATTTTCAATGAATACTTTTTAAGGAAATTAAATAGAAAAGTAGCCGAACGAAATAATGAAATGAAAATCAAAAGAGAAGAAATGCGTTTTAATGAAAGGTTTACCTCTTAAATATAAAAATGAAACTTAATTTATGAACTCATTATTCCTGCTGAGTTTTGGACTTGACATTAAGATAAGTATGTATATTTAATTACAATTTGATTACTTTTTGATAGAGTCGAAGAGTGTTTTCACCAAAAAATATATCTTGAATATAACAATGAAATTTAATGTATGAGCATTTATGAACTGATTGTGAGCACTTTAAATTCTGTATTTAATGTAAAATAAATAAATACCGTATGTACCTCGTGTATTGGTTGAAGAACTTTTGGAACTTAAATTTTGGGAGTTGAAAATGGGGATCGACTTATACACGAGTTAGTAATAAACAAATGAATAAATATTTTTTTCTTTGAAGTACTCACATGTTGGAGAGAGAAATAAAAGTGGACAATGGTCATTTCTCTTTGATTTTCAAAAAAGTACAACAATAATGACCCCGTAATTAAAAATTGCTAATTGTTCTGCACCCATTTTCTCTTAAGATAGAAATCTCTTCAGTACACAGGGCATTTCTTTAAACATTTTAATAGCCCTTTTAAAAAGAGTTCAACTTAAGAATGCTTCTAAATATATCTTCTAAAGATCTACAATACAAAGAAGTACTATATTTTAGCAGTGTAGAAGTTGTTTACCTTTTTAAGTAAGGTTTGAAAAGATATTTCGATTTTTTTTTCTTTTTAACTATCATCATGATATGAATAGTTTTCAAAATAATCTAAGCTTCTTCGGTTTTACATAATTATGCAGTTTTAAAACGGCAATTTTTTTTTTTTTTTTTTTTTTTAAATTTTCCAAATTTTTTATTTAAATATGATTTTTTGACCTCAATATGCTGTAACATTTTGTTATAGTATCTGAATGTCTTGGAGTGTGTTTCATAATTTATGATGGAGGCAGATTATTTGTACTTGATTTACAGTGTAATAGTTGCTTAATTTTACTTGAAACAATAATCAGTTGATATTAAATTTTGAATGCGTTTCTTTAAAGCAGTATAAACAGACTGCATTTCCTTCCGTGAACAAACGACATGAAAAGTGAATTATTTAAATTAAGGTGTATGCGCTTTTTTTAGAATGGAAATGGAAAGCTTAAAGAACTCTACTACGGGAAAAAAAAGCAGTTTCAATAAGTACTTTTTAAGGAAATTAAATAGAAAAGTAGCCGAACGAAATAATGAAATGAAAATCAAAAGAGAAAAAATGTGTTTTAAAGAAAGGTTTCCTTCCTGAATATAAAAGTGAAACTTAATTTATGAACTCATTATCCGTGCTGAGTTTCGGACTTGGCGTTAAAATAAGTATGTATATTTGGTTACATTATGATTACTTTTTGATAGAGGCGAAGTGTGTTTTCACGAAAAGATATATCTGGAATGTAGTAATAAAATTTAATGTATGAGCATTCATGAACTGATTAAGCATTTTAAATTAAATAAAAAGACATTAAATAAATAAATACCGTGTATACTCGGGTATAAGTGGAAGAATTTTAGACAAAATTTTTGAGTTGTAAATGGGAGATCGACTTATACACGAGTTAGTAAAAATAAATAAATAAGTAACCTTTCTTTTTAAATAATTACATATGGGTCTATGTTGGTGAGAGAAGTAAAAGCGAACAATGTTTTTTTTTCTCTATGATTGACAAAAACTGCTCAATAATAATGTAACTGCAATTGTTTTGCACCTATTTTCACTTGGGACACTTCAATACATGGGACATTCATTTCAGCATTTTAATCCACTTTTAAAAATAGTTCAATTTGAGAATGCTTATAGATATTTCTCCTAAAAGTTATACAATGCAAAGAAGTACTATATTTCACCAGTATAAGAATTTTTTTTATCCTTTTAACTAGTTTTTGAAAAGATATTTGAAAGAATGTTTCCTTTTTAACCATCATTAAATTGAGATAAATAGTTTTCAAAATAAACAAAGTTTCTTCGATTTTACATAATTACATAGCTTTAAAACGTGGATTTTTTTTAGGTCTCATTAGAAACGTAGAAAAAAATGTTTACTAGCGTAATGAAAATTTATAAAGTTGTTTTATCTTCGATTACAAGTTATTACATATGTTTTGGGCTATTGATATTAATTTCAGAAACTTGATTCAAAAATGCATTATGCGTTTTCCAAATTGTTTATTTAAATATAATTTTTTTAACCTTAATGAGCTGTGAAATTTTGTTATGGTATTTTGAATGTATTGGAATGTGTTTCATAAATTATGCTAGAGGCACGATTTTTCGTTCGTGTTTTAGAATGTACTTGTTGCTTAGTTTTGTCTGATACAATAACCAGTTGATATTAAATTTTGAATGCAATCCTTTAAAAAGATTTTTCTTATTTTTAAATAAAGCAGCATAAACAGACTGCATTTCCTTCCGTGAAGAAACGACATGAAAATTTAAATTAAGGTGTGTACACTTTTTTTAGAATGGAAAAGGAAAAGCTTAAAGAACCCTACTAAGGAAAAAAAAAATAAGTTCCAATGAATATTTTTTAATAAAATTAAATAGAAAAATAGCCGAAAGAAATAATGAAATGAAAATCAAAAGCGGAGAAATGTGTTTTAAAGAAAGTGTTTTTCTCGTAAATATAAAAAATGAAACTTAATTTATGAACTCATTATTCGTGCTGAGTTTCGGACTTGGCGTTAAAACAAGTATGTGTATTTTATTACATTATGATTAACTCTTTATTACTTATTGATAAAGTCGAAGTGTGTTTTCACAAAAAAAAATATATCTTGAATATAATAATGAAACTTAATACATGAGCATTTATGAGTATTCATGGACTGATTAAGCAATTTGAATTCTGTATTTGACATTAAAATTAAATAAATAAATATCGTATATACTCTTGTAAAAGGAATTTTAGACAAAATTTGGTAGTTGAAATTGACTGATACACGAGTTAGTAAAAATAAATAAGTAAATTTTCTTTTTAAGTAATAACATTTGGGCCTATGTTGGAGAGAGAAATGAAAGCGGGCAATGTTTTTCTTCTCTGTGATTGACAAAAAAAGCTCAACAATAATGTCCCTGTAATTGTTCTGCACACATTTTCTCTTGGGACACTTCAACATAGGGGACATTCATTTCAGCATTTTAATCAGCCTTTTAAAAAGACTTCAACTTGAAAATGCTTCTAGATATTTCTCCTAAAAGTTATACAATGCAAAGAACTACACTATTTTAGCAGTATCAGACTTTTTTTTACCCTTTTTCTTGAAAAGATATTTGAAAGAATTATTTCTTTTTAACTATCACTAATTGACGCAAATAATTTTCAAAATAGTCTAAACTTCTTTGGTTTTACATAATTATACATTTCTAAAGCGCGGGTTTTTTAGAAAAAGTTTTATTAGAAACGTAGAAAAAAATGTTTACTAATGCAAGAAAAATTTATAAATTTGTTTTATTTTCGATTACAAATTATTACATTATTTCGGGGTATTGATAGTAATTCCAGAAACTTAGTTTGAAAATGCATTAAGCGTTTTCCTTAGTGTTTATTTAAATATAATTTTTTTAAACCATAATAAATTGTGAAATTTTACTATAGTATTCTGAATGTGTTGTAATATGTCTCATAATTTATGCTGGAGGTACAATTTTTCGTTCTTATTTTACAGTGTACTAGTCTCTTAGTTTATTCCTGAAACAATAATCAATTGGTATTAAATTTCGAATGCATTTCTTTAAAAATATTTTTTATTTTTAAATAAAGTAGTATAAACAGACTGCATTTTCTTCCTTTAAGAAACGATATATAAAGTGAATTATTTAAATTAAGGAGTGTGTGCTTTTTTTAGAATGAAAATGGAAAAGCTTAAAAAACCCTATTAAGGAAAAAGATAAAGTTTCAATGAATATTTTGTAAGGAAATTAAATAGAAAAGTAGCCAAACAAAATAATGAAATGAAAATGAAAGAGAAGAAATGTGTTTTAAAAAAGGATCTTTTTCCTAAATATAAAAATGTAACTTAATTTATGTACTGCAACTTTTTTTTTTATCAAGAATCTCTGATGAATTGATGAATCGAATTGAAAATGGGGGATCGACTTATACACGGGTTAGTATTAAATAAATAAATAAATAAATAAATAAATTTTCCTTTCAAGTAATCACACATGGATCTAGATTGGACAAAGAAATAAAAGTGAACGATAATAATTTCTTTGTGATTAATAAAAAATTTCAACAGTAAGGTCCCTGTAATATTTCTGCACCCATTTTCTCTTGGGATAGAAATCATTTCAATAAATGGGGCATTATTTTCAAGTAATCCCACTTTTAAAAAGAGTTCAATATGAGAATGCTTCTAGATATCTCTTCTAAAAATCATACATGCAAAGAAGTACTATATTTTAGTAGTCTGAGAAGTTTTTTACCCTTTTAAATAAGGCTTGAAAAAATAATTTTTCAAAAAATGCGAAAGAATTTTTTTTTTTTTTAACTATCATTAAATTGATTGAATAGTTTTCAAAATAGTCTAATTTGAAAACTATACTTTTAAAGTTTCTTCAGCTTTACATAATTATACATTTTTAAAATGTGGATTTTTTTTAAAAGTCCCATTAGAAACGCAAAAAAAAGTTTATTAATTAAATAAAAATTTATAAATTTGTTTTATCTTTGATTACGAATTATTTTTCTACATATTACCAGAAATAAGGTTTGGCTTATACACAAAAATTCTATCTTTTTCAAAATTTTGCTTAAGAATTAGGAAAGGTCAAATTATACACGAGTGTATAAAATATATTTTAGTGTACTTCCTAATGGTTTTTGGGGAATATGAGTACAAATTTTCAATTTTTTTCTCTGAATTTATAGTGTTTCCTATTGTTTTATTCTTCCAATAAATTATATCAGCAGTGATAGACTATTTTTGGTAAAATTGCTAGTCTATTATATGAAATAATGGATTTATTTGCGATATTAGGCGTTCTACCGACTGTGGATTAGACATCCACGTGTTGCTTAATTTTCTTATATTTCTATCGTCTTTTGATATTTATATTTCCATTTGTTGTTCCCATTTATACTTACATTATATTTATCTCAATTTTATCTGGCTTCATATGTTTTTGAATATGTTTTATTTTACTATTATGAATACACTAGATGGCCAAAGGTGACCGGCCACTTGTGATTTTAAACATTTTATTAAATATCTAGAAATGAGGAATTATCCTGAAACTCTAAGTGTGTAAATGTAACAGTACGAATCATACATTTCCGTAAAGATTTTTTTTCCGAAACTTTGTAGCAGATCACCAACAAATTGAAAAAAAAAAACAAACATCTTTTGAATTTCTCTGTCAAAACTAATGTAGCAAAAGCGTTCAAACTGTAGATTATGATTAAGTGGTTTATTGTAATAAACCGTGTTTAATTTTTGTGTGGATAGCATGTATACTCGTAGAGAAATTAAGGTTTTTATAAAAAAAGATCAAAATTTTCCAAGTTTTTTGCTTATAATATACAGAGTTCTTAATATAAAACAATGTTCTTTTCCAAAAATTTAACAAACAACATTGTACATAATATCCTGTAATCAGAATTAAAAAATAATAAAAATTGGATGAAAAATGAGCAGGTTTGCGAAATGATTTTTCATTGCGCATGCTATTCATGAACGTTATTAAAATTTCATTTGCTTATTACATTAGCTAAATGTATAAGAGCAACTTTTGTGAAAGTCTCAAATACATAGCTTGAAAATTCTGAAAGAGATCTTCGATAGAATATTCTCAAAATTCGTTATTACCAAAATGAAGCAAAAAGATGAGGGGCTGTATCCATATATCCATTGATCAGTGTCAGTAAAGTAAACATACTACTAATTTGGACAACTATATTTTTGGGATTCCCACATCTGACTAGTTTTAATTGTAATAATGATGAAGTTTACAAGTGTGTTTAATTAATAATTTGTTTTATTAGCGGTAGCAGCAATAAATTTTTTTCTCGTAAGAAATGGACCACTAGATATAACTTGACGTGTTTCAACAGCTGTGTGTGCGCAAAGATGTGGGTTTTGCTATTATCCAAAAATATGAAACACTTAAATTATACAGAAATAGATAATTATTATATTCGAATTGTTCCTTTTTTTCCTTTTGAAGGGGAAAATTTGTTTAACTTTGGTTAAAATCGCTTGGTTTAAACCGTACTAATTCTGCTTTTAACTGTTTTAATTTTTACTCTTTTTTTTCTAAATTTATTTAATTTGTTAAAATGTGTCAGTGTTTTTCATTACATTTTTGATACACTGTGTATTAATATAGTTTCTTTCTTTTTTAGGTAAATGTCTTTTGTTAATGCTTGCAATTGTCTGTTATATTTCTTGTAGTAAGTACAAATTAAATTATATTTTGCATATTTTTTAATACTGTATATTGAAGAATTTATAATTCGTCACCTGGGACTAAAAAGGTTCTATCTGTGTTTTTGAAAAAATTGACTTACCTATACAAAATGTTCTATTTGTATCTATGAAGGCATTTCTGATTAAAATAATGTCATATTATGATTGTAAGGTTATATGTAAATCATATATAACATTATTTTGATTCAAAAATGCCTTTATAGATTCAAATAGAACCTATCTATATTGATAAATCATTTTTTTCACAAACGCAGATAGAACTTTATTATTCTCAGGTGACGAAATGTATAATTTCAATACAAATTTTGTCAAGTAAATTGAATATCTTACGGTTGGTCAGATTTAGATCATTTAAATGATTTAGATCATTTAAATGAAACCCTAAGGTCAGAGGTACGCGACTTTCTTAACGAAAACTCAGATATCTTCGCCTCATCAATTCTTGACCTACCAGGGTGCGATACGGTGAAACACGAAATTCGACTGAAAGACGAGAAGCCGGTTAAATGTAAACCTTATCGAGTCGCGTATAACTTACGAGGGGAAATGGAGAGGCAATTGGAAATGTTACTGGAAGCGGGAATATTAGTGCCGTCAAGCAGTGAGTTCGCTAGCCCTGTAATGTTGGTTAAGAAAGCAGATGGCGGATATAGACTTGCGGTGGATTTTAGAAAGTTAAATGATCAATTAATAAAAGATAGTTACCCATTGCCAAACATAACCGAAACTATAGATTCTTTGGGGGGTTCCAAATATTTTTCAACTATGGATTTGACTTCTGGTTTTTATCGACAACTAATTAAAGAGGAGGATCAAAAATATACTTCAATTACCACGCATAAAGGTCTGTTTATGTATACAAGAAGCCCATTTGGCTGTTCCAGTTCGCCTCCCGCGTTTCAGAGATTAATGAATTTTATTTTCGGAGATGTGGCGGACCTCAGTATTTTAATTTACATTGATGACATATGTGTGGCTTCTAAGGACATACAGTCTCACTTTGAAAAATTATCTCTAGTTTTTGATAGATTGCGTCAGCACAATCTAAGATTAAAACCCTCAAAATGCCATTTTTTCAAATCCGAAATTACCTTTTTGGGATTTACGGTAAAAGACGGAAAAATATCGCCCACTACAAAGAATGTGGAAGTAATTAAACAATTTAAAGTGCCTAATAGCAAAAAACAACTGCGCCAATTTTGTGGGACGATAAACTTTTATAGAAAATTTTTGGGTGATTTTTCAAAAAGAGCTATTAATTTAAGTAACGTATTAAAAGGAAAATCTAAATTTATTTGGACAGAAAAGGCACAAGAAGAATTCGAAGATTTGAAAAAGGCTTTAGCAGATCTTCCGACATTAAATTTACCAGATTTTAACAAAGATTTTGTAATATTTTCTGATGCTTCAAATTTTGCAATGGGTGCAGTTTTAGCTCAGTTTGACGAAAACAATTTTCCTGCGCCTATAGCATTTGCAAGTCGGAAACTTAAAGAAGTCGAAACACGTTATTCGACAACCGAACGCGAACTTTTAGCTGTAGTATGGGCGGTCAATTATTTTAAATGCTACCTTTTCAATCGTAAATTCATAGTATATACAGATCACGCTGCTCTTACATACGCTTTAAAATTAAAGGATCCTACTTCGAGAATAGCTCGTTGGTTGTGTTCACTCGTTGACTATAATTTTGAGACCAGATTTATTAAAGGGAAATGCAATTCGGTCGCGGATTTCTTATCTCGGTTTGTAGATCATGAAATTGAAAACAATGATAAAAGTGATATTACAAAAGTTAAGACTGTAGAGAAGGATAATATGCATCTTCTAAATAGCCTTGTTGATACTCCTTTGATGCATAGTTATGACCCGTCGCACTTTCTTAACGAACTTAAATTAGAACAAGGGAACGATAAATTTTGTTTATCAATCATTCAGAAACTGTCTGATAATGTTACTACTAAACCGGATCATATTTTATTTTTTTAGAGGATGATATTTTGAAGTGTAAGGATACACGTAGCAGAAATAGAAGAGATATACAAAGCAAATTCGTTTTACCTTTATCTTTAGTCCCAAAAATATTCAACTTAGCACATAACTCAGTAGTGGCGTGTCATGCGGGGATTTATAAAACATTAGAGAGAATCAAGCAATTTTATTTTTGGCCAAAAATGTATGCTCATATTAAGAAATTAATAGGTGCTTGTCACTCGTGTTTGGAATACCGCGGTCATAAACCGAAAAAGGACGCGGAGTTACAAAGATTACCAGTTGCTAATCACGTTATGCAAATTGTGCATCTCGATATTTCGGGTCCTTTCACGCAAACATCTCAGGGTAATAAATACATAGTATCATTTGTTTGTGCATTTTCTAAGTGGCCGGATGCGTGGCCTGTTTCTACAATTGATTCGGATACAATTGCAGACGTTTTAGGCGAATTTATTTGCCGATACGGAGTGCCTAAAACATTAATAACAGACCTTGGTCGGCAGTTGGTGAGTGATGCTATAAAAAAGGTGTACAAACAATTGGAAATTGATCACCGTACCACGTCTCCCTATAGACCCCAAACTAATGCAAAGGTGGAAAGACAGCATGGTTCAATAGCTGCTCATTTAGCGCATCTTGTAAACACCACTCATACAGACTGGGACAAGCAGCTAAAATTTGCGCTCCTAGCTTTGCGATCAGCAACGCACGTTGCTACAAATTAATCTCCTCATTTTGTGCTAACAGGAAGAGATATGTTACTTCCCTATAATTTATTAGCGCAGGAAATTCAATTCTCGTATTCTGATTGCCGTTCTTATTATGAAACTTTAATCCCTTCTTTGCAAGCTGTTTTTAATCAAATCAGGGGTAATTTAGAAAAAGCAGCGGAAAATCAGGAGAGATTTAAAAATAAAACGGCGGTCGATAAAAAAATTAGAATTGGAGATTTAGTCTTATGGTATTGTCCTGCAATTAAGATTGGTTTATCTCGAAAATTTGCTAAACTTAATACTGGGCCTTACGGGGTCATAGAAAAATTAGGGAAAGTAAATTATAAAATTCAGTTGGTGTCTGATCCTTCAAAGAGTAAAACGGTTCATGTGAATCAACTTAGAAAAATTGGAATTAAACCAGTTTTTCCTGCATTACAATGTAAAAATGATACACCAGAAACAACAGAAAATAAAAATGTCCAGCCAAAAGAACAATTTGCTAATATTGACCGTGAAGTCAAAATATATCCTACAAGGATATTTTCACGAAGCTCTAAAAGATATTTATTTGAGAATATAAATTTGAATCCAGAAACGAGTACTCAAGTAAATATTCAGAATTTAGGGAGCGGAGAGGTTGATAGTAGTATCGAAAAAGTTTCAAGTACTCATAATGGTTCACTAAATGGAATAATTTCACCCCTCCCCCCTTTAGGAGTTAACGTAAGCCCGACGAGAGTAAAGAAAACGGTCAAAGGAAAGAAAAATGTGAGAGTTCAACGAACTCCTCGTAGACCCAATGTTAAAAGTGGTCATGTTACGATGCATTCGTACCGTTTACGAAAACGGCGCTAGGGGAATTTCATAGCTTGTAAATAGTTTTTTGATTGCTTGTTTTCGAGCGGGTGTAAATATTTTCTTTTTTTTTTTACTTTTCTCTGTTTCTTAGTGAAAGACTAAGTTTTGTCTTGCTTATGTGTATGATAAATGTTTTGATGCTATAGAGTATAAAATGCATATATTTCATTAAGATAATCTCATTTAAGGAACGATTAAATAGGTTGTCCTGGGATGTTTATTCCTTTGAGTTACGGGCAACTTTGTTAAAATAAGCGTTCATTTAATTAACTAAATCTGTGATAGCAGAAAATATGTATTAATAAAAAAATAATAGAAGTACTTTTAAATTCCATTTATCGGGCTTTTACATTTATTTTGCTCTAAAGTTTTTTTTTTTTGTGTGTGTAAATGTGTATTTTTATACTATATTTTTTTTTATAAATTTAGAGGTTATTTTTCTGTGGTATTGTGTAATTGTACTGAAATTGTTTAGTTATTTTTTAATTATGCTTTTTATATGATCTTTTGTGCATTAGATGTTATTGGTATAACCATTAAAAGGTAAACGAATAGAATTTTCATATTCATAGGCATAAGTTGTGAGGAAATAATTTGTATGAATCATGTGTAATCATTCATGAGTACAGTGATGATCTTTCTTGTAAATGAAAGGAAAATTTTGATAGAAGATTTTATTATTATTAGTATTTGATTCATGGTATTGGAGTTAAAATAACAACAATGTAAAGTAGTATTATGATGTGAAAATTGTTGAACGTTAAAAAAAATGTGTTGAAAGATTATATATATATATTTTTATTATTATTACTATTAACTTGCATTGATACAATAATAATTGATTTGTTGGCAGAATGTAACGGTGGGAGACTTTGTAAAGTATGTTTGACCAATGTTGCATAGGATGCCGGTACGCTTGGTTTGGATGCTTGACAGTGCTTTAAATTTATTTTCTTTATCTGTGAAATCGCATAGTCTTTGGCTGGTTTTGAAATTAATTTTGGAGTTGTGATAGTACGTTTAGAGTAAGGGGGTTTTACATGCAGTATTTATTTTTAGCAGAATTTCGGAATGTGGTGTAAAACGTAAGAGTTATTTTGAGTACGATCGACGTTATTACCGTCGTATGGTGGCCGAAAGGCATCATTTATTATTATTTTTCTTTTTTAATTCTGATATTGGTCAAGCATTACTGTGGGTTACCATTTATAGGTATAGTTAAGTACGGTTTGCAAGTTCATGCATCACTGAATAAAAACAAATATTGGACTTTTTATATATTAATTTCAAATGATAAATCATAATAGTTCTTTTAATTACTTAGATATATTAGTATGTTTTCAGTGAATTTATTTTATGTGTTTATTATTTTATTTACATCATCAAGAATTTGTATCGTGCTAAGCTACCTTTTTGTGTATGAGATTGAGATGCAAGATACTGGATTTATTGTATTAGTTTAGAAATATTTTACTGTTATCATTTGATGATCTATGAAGTTATATGTATGTGTTATTGTACAATATACTATTGCATTGTCAGTGTTTTTGCGGAATTATACTGAACTAACGGTAACTTATTGTAAAAACTCGTGTAGATGGTTTGAATTGTAAATGGCAACAATAATTAAATTGGGATAAAACTTAGTATGTTTTGGTTGAGCAATTACTTTCTTGTGGGGTAAACCGTTTAAATATTTTTCCCCTATTTTTTTTTCTTTTTCTTCTTTTTTTATAAAAATTCTGGTAATAGCTAAATTTAAGTATAATTTCTAGAATGGTACTCGTTTTGGGGGGGGGGGTACTCTCTTAGGTGCACAAAGTGAGTACTGTTTTTTGATGCTATGATTTCATTTTCTTATATGGGGCAGGTGTTTTGTTTCGGATAAGAATATGGGGTATTAGTTGACGAGACACATCCGAAGACGATTGGGGGCAAAATTTGACTTTTCAATAGATTTAGGGTATAGTAAAAAAAATTTTTTTTTGTTTGTTTTTGTGAGAGAAAATTTTTTCTGCGTAAAAATTTTCAGTAAAAAGGGGGGATATTGTTATAGTATGTTTATACTGGTTTTTAGGACCAGAATAATATTAAAAATATTAGGTTAAAACTCTAGGCTCTCAGTGTATTTAAAAAGATAGAGACAGCTGGAAGTTTTCTCTTTTTATCATTAAAGGGGATAGTTAAGATAGTGCTTGTTATTTTTCTCGGGGAGGATGAGAGTTTAGCGGCTTTGAAATAAGGTCGGCGCGGATGGAGTATACGGTTACAAAGGTTTTTCCGAGTCGACTTTTGACTTTTGAATCTATAAAATTGAGGACGGGATGTGGTTTTGACATAGAATATCCCTCGAAGGTGACTGAGGGAGCAATTATTTTCCATCGAATGCCGACTTTAACACTCCCGGATTTCGGAGGTCAGAATGGTCAATGTCACTTAAAAATTCACTGCATCAAGAAAGGCGTTGATCATTTTGGCCAATGAAAGTTGAGGGGGGGGGGGTGTTTAAGGGAACCTCCCGTCGGTCAATTAAAAAAAAATAGACAGAGTGGATTGGGGATTTTTAAGAAAAGTTATTAGATTCTCTTGCAAGCTCTCGGCTGCAGCTCTTGCCTTTGGTCTCGCTCCTCCGAGCGAATGAAGCTCTCATGTTGGAGAAAGTATGATTTTCGTATTATGAGGTCCTGATGGAAGTTATGATTTTACTATACTGTAATTTTGGCTTGTTCGCGCTAGAGATGAGACCGCATGGTGTTTGAAAGCTGACTGGCATCTGATAGTAGCTATGTTCGAGTTACGGATGGAGGAGATGGTCAGCCTATGAGCGGTCCCCGGTGTTTTTCGGCGGCAAAGGAGGTTCCCGCTCTTCGCTTATTCTACGGGATGACAGGGCCAGTTCGTTTGGGAGAGCTTCGTCGGATCCTATATTCCAGCCGCGGTGTTTGGACTCGACAATGAAGGCTTCATATGGAGGATTTGGTCAGAGCTGAGGTGCCCGAAGACGATATTGCTGGAGTTGATGTAGGGAGAAAAGGGTTGTGTGTATTAGAAATAGGGGTAAGTGTGGTTTATTATGTTTTGGGGAATATACTATAAATTCTACCCCTAGGGAGTTTCGTTAATCTACACGAGTTTCAGTATATTTAATTGTAATTTTAAGTTGTTATAAGAATATCCTGTTGCAATATGATTAAGTTTGGTAAATATATCTAAATCAATATATACTAATTGTTAAATTTTGTAAATAAAAATATTATCTTAGTAATCGAAGTATTAGTTTCTTTAATTCTGGAATTCTTGCTTGCTATCCTTATTAATTGATTTATAACTTATAATAATTGAAACTACTTTGGAGCATCATTTATACACAACGCAATCTTAGAACTTAAACTTGTTTACAAGAAGGAGAATTCCTCTTGAGATTATTATTAATTTTAAGAATTCTTGATTCAGTTAACTAAACATCATTTTTTGTATATTGAAACTTACCAATAATCAGATCATAGGGGCATCTAATAATATATATTTTGTCATCGAGTGGATAATGTAAAATTAAATGACTCTAAAATAAGTGAAACATAACAATAATAATAACTAGGCTACACAAATTACATTTTGTTGTACACTTTACAAAAATACTATTCAATATTTTGACTTGAAATTAAACATAAAAATAAATTATGATCTGTAGATTTGCACAATATAATTCGTTTTTGCAGAATAACATTAAATAAATTATTATTTTAACTAATTTATTTTACATGTTTTCCCATTTACGGAGGCATTTTTGCTGATAAAAAATGAAACACGTACATTTTCAAAAGAGAAAATAAATCATGGAGTCAGTAATTATAGATAGAATCATGATTAATTAAACAAATAAAATGTATTTTCATTATTCTGCCAAAATATCTCAAAAACTGCTTTCAGATTTTCAAACTGTGCTCATTCCTTTTAACCATATGATAGATTTCTTTTATGAAATTTTTAAAATACCTTTTTTAGAAAAGTTATATTGGCCTGAATTAGAATTAAGTTATTTAAATTCAATTATAAAAAGTATTTTTCAGTGTTAAGACTTCAAATACACAATTTATTCTTATTTTGTGAAATCATTTAAGCAGACGATACTTTGCATTAATATATAGATATATATATATATTATGATTTTGTGTGTGTGGCAATAAAATAATTGTAAACAAACAATATTAATTAATATTTTGCACAATTTTGCTTCGAAAATATTTTTATTTATACCTGTGTTATATCATTTATAAAAAAGTCTGAAAAAATTCTTAGTTATTTGGCTGAATTTACATTTCTAAAATTAAAATGCGCCGAAACATAAAATAACGATTTTGCTTAATAAAAATGCAAAAGCAATTAAAAGGAATATTGTTGCTTTCATATATTTATCTTATGAAATAATGCTTCACAAATTCAAACAAAGCATGGCTTTTACAAGTAATAATAAATAAATAAATAAATAAATAAACGGCTAGGTTATTTCAAGGGAGGATCAATAAATTTCTTGGGGGGCAGGCTCGATTTTAAATACCAGAAAAAGAGAAAAATGTTTTCTTCAAGTTCACCTACACAATTGCGTATGTCAGGTCTTAAGGGGTTAATAAAAATTGGTGCTTTTCACAATAAGCTATTAGAATGCAATTTGTCTTTGAAAACTATAAATTGGCAAAGAACACGATCTTCTTATTGATTGCCTCTCTTCATGTTGCACTTTAAAATTCTTTACGTCAAGGATAAAGAGTCAATAATAATAAATAATTCAGCTGAAGGAGTATTCGTTATTAGATATCTTGTAAGTTTGTGAAAATAGCACACAAATAAGAAGAAAGAGGCATTTCCCTCGCATATTTTATTTGGAAGTTGTACATATGTTTTTATCAGTGTGAAAATATAAACGCAATGAGCCTTAATTACGTTCATTTATAACTATATCATAATAATAATGATATATGTTCTACAGCGCAGTGTAAAGGTAAGGACTTATATTATAAATAATTATTTTGCTTATAAGATGTCTTTATTCGTCTGAGTATATCGGTATGGGATACCCCATCCAGATATCCTTTTTCACTTCTGTCTTCATATTCTTTGTTTTGGCGCAGCATTTCCCTCAGGGGACTTTGCGCTATTAAAACCCATACAACCAATCAACCAACCAAGCTTATAAGATGTCATTTTAATAATAAAACATTTAAAATGAATTTCAAATTAACATGTGTGGGGTATATTATTTGCAGAATCGAATTTTTTTCATATAAATAAATAGAAATATATAAGCTTTAATTTTGATTCAGCATTTTATAAAAATATTAAATTAAAATAAAAATTAAAAATATTTAAAGTAAAAATCTTTTTAAAAAGGTGATGTAACTTCAAAATAAGAAATCAAATTTTTAAAACAGATATTTTTTTCGGAATTTGCTGAATCAAAATTAAAGTAAAAGAATTAAAAAAGACATGTTTCAAGTTTCAACCATTTATCTTAAACGGCCTTAGAGTAATGACAATTCAAATAGGAGAAATAATAAAAAAAATCACCATGAAAAAAAAATGCATTTTTAAAAGAAGTCTTCTATAACAACCATTGCTTAAAAGCCAAATTTTGAGGGAAAAAAATAACATTTTTTGTTTTAATTAAGATAGAAATATAATTTAAACGTCATTTAAAACAGGAAAAAACAAAGAAATTTTTAATTTCAAGATTTGTGTGTCCCGCACCCCCTTAAAGCTCACATATTTCCCATACGATTATACTCAGTCCTGTTTTCGCTTAATAAACTGTGAAGTTTTATTTATGCATTCTAAATGTGTTGAAAATGTTTCATAATCAATGCTGGACGCATTATTTTTCGTTCTTGTTTCAGTTCGAAATTTCTGTTGGAGGGAAACAACACGAAAAACAAATTCCTTAATTTAAGCAACTAAGCACTTTTTTTCTTTTCACATTGAAAATGGAAACGGTTAAATAACTCTCGGAAGAAAAAAAGTTCATTTTCAAAGTTTTTGTTTTAATTATTATTATTTTTTAAGAAACATTAAACAGATAAAAAGCCCAGTGAAATTTAAATGAATAGAAGCTTATATATTTTGTAAAGGAATTTATTTGACGAGTAACGTTGAAACTCAATTCCTGAGTATTGAGGAAGCTGATTATAGATGTTAGATTATCTTTCTTGTATATTTGATTAATTTGTGTCTATATTTAGTCGAAAATCGTTTTAAATAGGGTTGTATTTAAAATGTTTTTAAATTTCTATCAATTTAATATGAAGTGGTTATAGGATTATGTTTTGTAATAGCCCATTTGTGGTTAATAATGAATTGTTTATCCATTTTAAGCTGAAGAAATGCTCACAGCCTTCATTTGTTGAGAAAATGTTATGTCATTTAGAATTACAGTCGAGTCTCCTTATAACGAAACTCCATACATCGAATTTCTTTATTTAACTAATTTTTAGTAGGAACGGTCCTCTTTTCGCATGATTACATTAAAAACAGTCTCTATATAGCGAAATATCTATCTCCATACAACGAATTATTTCATAAATTGGTCTTTATTTAGTTTAAAAAAAACTTTGACATTATATGAAATCAATTTTACATCACTTATTTTGATTTATCGTTCAGTGCTGAGTTTTTTTTATATTACTTTTCTCCTTGTTCTTTAAATCCAACGAATTCATCCCACCTCCCACATACCTTTCCACATCCTTCTCAAAACAGAGTCAATTGGATTGTTACACATATAAGAAAGGAATCAATGAGAGGCACATAAGAGAGGCCTTCAAATGGAGGAAAATGTTAACTACAATTTTTCATTCCTTGCTAAAATTTGAGCTTTTTTTTGAGAGCATAACAATTTTAAAATCAAAACAACAAAAAATTACAGATATCTTCGTCTGAAATTAATGCAAGTTTTCCTTATTTGATTTTCTTAAAGCTTTCAAATAAATGTCTGTTCTCTTTTTTGAAACAGATTAAATAATTAAGAAATAAAATGTTAGGTTAGTATTTACTTTTAAACATTTCAAATTCTTAATTAAAAAGATCAAAAATAATATTTATTCAAAATTTATTAAATTAATATATTAAAATATTAATATATTAAAATATTTAAATTAATATTTATTAAATGCGATTTTTAACATCATTCTCTATATATCGAATTTCTCTATATAACGAATTTTTTACTGGAACGATAGATTTCGTTATATAGAGACTCCACTGTATATGATAAACGCATATGGAAATTAATCCTGTTTTTTTTTTTGTTTATTTTTTTTATTTAACTTAAATTGTTTTTTGTATGTAAAGATAGATTTTTGTAACCTTTTTTTTTTTTTTTTTTTTTTTTTTTTTACTCCTATCCCGATGTGCTAGAGTTACAACAGGTCGGAAATTGCACGTGAGGCGTAGCAAAATGAGGTGCATCCTTACGATAACGAAGTTTAAAAAATATTCCGATCTTTGTGTAATAGTGTACAGTATTTCAAATATCGAATAGTTTTCGAAATCTTTTGTGCGTCCCTGTAAATACTATCTGTATTCTATTATATAGGAAGTAACATGTAGTAACCTTCAGAAACGTATATCAATTTGATAAGATTTGAAAAAAAGTTTAGTATAGTTAAAGCGCGTCCTAAACAATGTTTCCCCCTATACCTTTATGTAATTGAATACTTTTATGTATTCATTTTATGATCCCTATATATGAATAAAAAATATTCTTTTCACCGCCTATTTTACATAATGCATATTGTAGTGCAGACTTTATAGATGTATATTAGTTTTATTATAGTCGAAAGAGTGTAATATCATTAAGATACATTTGAAACTATTTTTTTCCATTGGCTGTAATGTAACAAAATAGTTTTGATTGTTTAACTAAACTACACATTCGATTTTCATAAAATTTGAAATGACTCGACAAAATTATGCAAAAATTATATATTTTAAATTTCAAACGATTCGGCTGGGTAGTTTTTGCTCTTTCATATGCGGACGGACAGACAGACAGTCAAACGGACGGACTAATTGACGCTTATAACAGGTGCTACGCATTTACATAATTGTGAATGTACCTAAAATTAAGTTCATGGGTGTATTTCCGATGACAAGGACATCTTAAGAATTTTAGATTATAAATTAGTATGTTAATTTTAAGACTTTCCTTCGTTAACCAGTCAGAGGTGATAAATTTCCAACAGTTCTTTTTGGTTATAATGGTTCTAAGTACATTGTACTGCACTGCACTGGAAACAACAACAATAACAAAACGGTAATTTTACAGATGTAAAGTTACGGAAATCTAATTCCATTTACTAAAATTTTATCTGTACACTGTAGAAAAAAAAAAGATGTAAATCTACAAAATTAGTTTTGTAAAGTTCAGAAAGCTGTAGCTGTACAAGGTATCTACTAAAATCATAGAAATCTTATTAAAATTTTACCTTCAATCGCATAAAAAGTTCTAAGAGTCTCAGTTTCCTAAAAAAAAAATTTTGTAACTTTAAGATTTTTGATTTAAAGTGCAACTATGTATCTGTTATATGAATTTTTACTGTCACCATAACATAAAAAATTCTAAGAATCCAAATTTCCTAGGCAAGTTTAAGTAACTTTACAAAGTTTTTATTTTTTATTTTATTTATATTTTTTTAACAGGATGTGTACGAGTTACAATAATAATGGATGTGCCAAACCATGATCTCTAAAATAGGCCAGCTGTTTGTGAAATTGTAAAAAAATATTGTAAACACTATCAAATAGAAATTAGAAATAATAAGCGTATTACATTAAAAAAATAATTATAAAGTTCTTAACTTTCTTCCATATAAGATAAGTCAGTCCATAATTTAATAAATGAAAATTTTACAATCACACAAAAAATAATCAAGTAACACCTTACCCCAAGTTTGAAACTGAAAATTTTTGCCGATCTTTCTGCAAGACAGGAAATGGACATTAATTAATTAATTAATTAATTAATTAATAAGAAAATATAATGACACAACTATGAATAATATGCACCTCTTGTCATGTTTTGAATTTAAGAGTCTCAAATGCTTTCGAAGCTGGTGTTTAATGTAAAGAATAACATTTGATCTTGTTCTACATGCATATAAAATATTTTCAAATTATTTTATTCAACGTAATTATAATTTAATTTTTTTTATTTCCGTGAGATATCAGTAACATAACTTAGCATATATATATATAGACAGGACAGCAGAGTCGTTGTTAAAAATGGCCGACTCCGATTCTGGGCTGGTAAATATATTAGTGCTGCTTTCGTTTAAAATTTTGGGGAAACGTTAGAAAAATAAAGCGTATTAATTGAGCTCTCAGCGCTTCGAAAGAAAAAAGGAATAATTTTTTTTCCGTTTTACTAATTTTTCAATTTTACGTCTCATAAACCCGAAAAATCCAACTATCGAAATCTAAAGGAGAAACCAAAATAGAAATTTTACTATTTTGGATCTGAGAACTTGAAAAGTTGAATCGTAATAATTCTGAGGTTATTTCGTGTCCTCCAGACCAGAAAAATTTCAACGGAAAGAAAAAGAAATTAAGATGATTTTTTACTAGTTTTGAAACATTTTGGAATTTACGAGAGTTTTTAATTAAAAACTTGTTTTTAATCATCTATTCTGTACGGGTATTATTAATTTATATAAAATTGGTTGGCCGATATAATCCAAAAATAACAATAATAATCAGTTTTACAGAGATATTCATATCCCTTTTCAGAGGAACTTGATTATTGCATATGCAAACTTAATCGCAAAATTTTGCAATTGAATAAAACGAAAAAAAAGGTCTAAAAAAAAAAAAAACTGTCGATTTTTACCCCGGCGGTAATCAAGTCTGGCATATCTTCTCCACTTCCCCTCCTAAAACCAGCATTTTCGAATTACTTCCTAAGAAGAGAAATGCGCTGTAAAATTATAGTTTTTAATTATTTTAACACAATCAACTGATTTGTAAATAAATGATACGAGTAGTATTTTCCCCAACTAAGTGAAAATTTGTCCAATCTGGGTATCGAACGCGGAACCTTTGGCTTTAATTGTTAATGCTATGCCAATTGAGTTACTTGGGCGACATTCCAGCCAACAGATTTTTCCCTCAGGATAATGATTTGGTTATATCATCTCGACTGTTATATGAAATAGCTTGTCAGAACAAAACGCAGGTAAATGAAGCTCCAATAAACCATGAATGCATAATTACGCACTCTCACACACACAAAAATAATTAAAATAAAAATTTAGCTACGCATCTACAGTTTATTGTAATTTCCTTTAAACTGTGGTTTATTTTGCGGAACATGTTCAAATAATAGTCGAGATGTCATAACTAAAGGGTTATCCCGAGTGAATACAGTGTTGGCTGGAATATCGTCTAGATAGCTCAGTAGGCAGAAAATTGGCAACTAAGACTAATGTTCTAGATTCAAGTTCTTGCTTGGACATAATTTCACTCAATTGGTGAAAATTACTGCTTGTAACGCTGTATAATATCAATATCAATAAGTATATATAATATATTTATTTAAAATTAAGCTAACAATAACAGGGTATTAATATAATTCGTTTTAGCTTATATTAATGCACATTGTTAAAGTTTAAAATACATGTGTATTTATTAATGTAACAATAACTAACAGATAATACAATTCGTTTTTGTTAATAATGTGAGAGACTACATAAACGCTACTACTTTAGTGGCTTAACCCTTTGGAGGCGATGTAATTTTAATCAAGATTCGCATCAGAAACTTTTAACTAAATTTGTATTTTAATTTTTAAGGAGAAAGAAAAGCTGCAAAACTGTTTTTCTTCATTTTAAAATAAATTTTTTCAATTACTCCGTTATGGGCTCAACATTGCAGAGATATAATTGCTTGCCCCTCAAAGAGTTAAACAAAACTATGCAAATTATGTGAGTGATAAATAAAATACCGAATAAATATGTCCATTGGCGAGTATGCATGTAATTTCTCCTCTATAACACATTTAGAGTTCATTGAATCGATAGAAGAATTTTAATCGATCGCCGAAGAATGGAGGCATTCCCTGCTCAATTATTACCGAGACAGGACTCTTTATAACCTTTGTCAATAAATTTTACCACATTTTGCCCGTCCTTTCCCAATAAACATGAATCCGTACGAAATTTATCTTCTCCTAGAACACAAATAAAACTATTCCATTTGTATAATCTCAAATATATCGAGTGTATACCAACGCCTCGGTTAATGGACATAAGTAGTTCCGGAACCATATTCGTTTGCAGAAATATTCGTTAACTGACACTTGACTTCTCTTCCAATTTAAATAGCGCCGCGTTATGTTAAAGAGCGCACTTATTATAAAGTCCGTCAATTTTTACTCAGAATTAACCATCGTACAAATTATAAGCAAAAAAGTTGGAAAAACTTGGGACTTTTTTAATAAAAACCTCAATTTCTCTACGAGTATCCATGTTAGCTACATAAAAATGAACCCATTTAATTATAATAAACCACTTAATCATAATCTACAGTTTGAAAGTTTTTGCTACACAAGTTTTGACTGGGTTATCCAAAATATATTCGTTCTTTTTCAATTGGTTGACGGTCCCCTATGAAGTTTCGGGAGCAAATCTTCACGGAAATGTATGACTTATACTATTATCTTTACACAAGAGTTTCAGAATAATTTCTCACGCATTTATCTAGATATTTAACAAAATGTCTAGAATTGCAAGTGGCCGGTCACCTTCTTTGGCCGTAGAGTGCATGTGACCTTTGAAGGGCATAATATTAATCAAGATTCGCATAAGAAATTTGTAACTAAACTTTACATTTTAATTTTAAAGAAAAAAATGTTGCAAAAATGTTTTTCTTCATTTTAAAATACAATTTTTTTATTTCTCCGCTATGGATTCAACATTACAGAGACATAATTGCTTGTCTATCAAAGGGTGAAACAAAATTATGCAAACTATGTGAGAGATAATGAAATACCAAATAAATATATCCACTAGAAAGTATGCATGTAATTTCTCCTCAATGACATATTTAGAGTCCATTGAATTGATGGAAGAATTTTAATCGATCGCTGAAGAACGGGGGCATTCGCTGCTCAATTATTACGGAGACAGGACTCTTTATAACCTTTGTCTATAAATTTTACCACGTTTTGTCTGTCCTTTCCTCACAAACATGAATCCGTACGAAGTTTTGTCTTGTTCTAGAACTTAAATAAAATTATACCGTTATTGTAATCTCGAATGCATCGAATGTATACGAACACCTCGATTAATGAAGATAATTTGTTCCGGAACCATATTCGTTAACTGAAACTTGACTTCTCATCCAATTTAAATTGCGCCGCGTTATGTTAAAGAGCGCACCTTATATAACGTCCATCAATTTTTACTCACTAGTAACCATCATACAAATTACAAGCAAAAAACTTTAAAAAAATCGGGCTTTTTTTTAAATAAAAACTTTAATTTCTCGACGAGTATACATGCTAGCTACATAAAAATGAACACATATAATCACAATAAACCACTTATTCATAATCTCCAGTTTAAAAGCCTTTTGCTATATTAGCTTTGACTGGATTATTCTACAATTTGTTGATGGTCCTCTCTGGAGTTTCTGGAAAAAACTTCATGGAAATGAATGACTTGTATTATGTATTGTATATATTATAATTATGTTTACACACTTAGAGTTTTAGAATAAGTCCTCACGTATTTTTACTTTCTTCTATCTTCAATAGAAAAAAGTATTGTAATCGAGAATTTTTTTCGACTTCCGTTTTCCGACGGATTTACGCGTTTTAGGCGCTTGAGATTCCAATAAACCTGTTTTTACAAAATGCCTGTCTGTCCGTGTGTCTGTGTGCTTGTGTGTATGTTGCCATTCTACCATCAAAAAGTGTATGAAGTTATGCATAGAAATGTACCAAATTTTTTGTGAATGTTTCTGGCTGTGGCAAGCAGGTCTTCCTTCAGTTTTGAAATATTCCGCCGGAAGGGGGAGCTGCAATCGCGATTTTTGTGCCATTTTCAATATTGTACCGGCCAAAAGTATATGAAGTTATGCATCGAATTGAACCAAAATTTTTTTGCATGCATATGACTATGGCTAGTTGGTCCTCCCTGAATTTGAAAAAAATCCGCCGAAAGGGGGCCCTGCAATCGCGATTTTTGTGCCGACCAAAAGTATATGAAGTTATGCATTGAATTGAACCAAATTTTTTGTGTAAGTGTATGGCTATGGCTAGTTGGTTCTCCCTGAATTTGAAAAAAATCCGCCGAAAGGGGGCGCTGCAATAGCCAATTGTATGCCATTTTCAATATTGCACCACCTAAAAGTGTATGAAGTTAGTCCTAGAACTGAACTAAAATTTTTGTATATAATTATTTTTTGGTAAGGCAAATAGGTCCTCCCTCAATTAATAAAATATCTGCCTATCATTCTATTGCGCATCGGCTCGTGTAGAGACGGAAATTCGTTTTTACTCCGATTAATTGATTGAAGCAGAAATTTAAGATGAAAATTAAAGTTCGTATGTTATTGAATTAAAATTATTAAAACATTAAAAGGAGTAACTATTTTTTAAAAATATTAAAATGTACGTATGAGATAGAAGAAAGTTTTGGGACTGGCACATCCAATTAGTTCTAGATATTTAACAAAATGTCTACAATTGTAAGTGGTCGGTTACATTTGGCCATGTATTGTATACGCCCTTTGAAGGGTGTTGTAATATTAATCAAGATTCACATAAGACATTTTTAATTTAATTTTACATTTTAATTTTAAAGGGGAAAAAAGGGTTGCAAAATTGTTTTTCTTCATTTTAAAATACAACTTTTCGATTACTCCTGTATGAATTTAACATTGCAGAGATATAATTGTTTGTCCCTCAAAGGATGGAAAAAATACGCCACTATGTGGAGTATAAAATAAAATACCAAATAAACATATCCACTGGAGAGTATGCATGTAATTTCTCCTCGATAACATATTTAAAGTCCATTTAATCGATGAAAGAATTTTAATCGATTGCCGAAGAACGAAAGCATTCGCTGCTCAATTATTAAGGAGACAGGATTCTTTATAACCTTTGTATAAAATTTTACCCAATTTTGTTTGTCCTTTTCCCAAAAACATCAATCCGTACGAAGTTTTGTCTGGTCCCAGAACACAAATAAAACTATGTCATTTATATCATCTCAAATGTATCGAGTGTATACGAACACCTCGGTTAATGAACATAATTTGTTCCGGAACCACATTTGTTAGGAAAAATGTTCGTTAACTGAATCTAGACTTCTCATTTAATATAAACTGCGCCGCATTATGTTAAAGAGCGCGCCTAATATAACGTCTATCAATTTTCACTCGCAAGCAACCATTTTACAAATTATAAGAAAAAAAACTTGATAAATTTGTGATTTTTTTCATAAAATCCTTAATTTATCTACGAGTATGCATGCTATCCGCATACATATTAACGTAGTTTATTACAATAAGCCATTTGAACATAATCTATAGTTTGGATGCTTTTGCTACATTAGTTTTGACAGGGTTATTCAAAAGGTACTCGTTCTTTTTTAATTTTTTGACGGTCCCCTATGGAATTTCGGGAAAAAATCTTCACGGAAATGCATGACCCGTACTGTTATGTTTACATAATTAAATTTTCAGGATGATTCCTCATGTATTTTTCTAGATATTTAACAGAATGTCTAAAATTGCAAATGGCCGTTCACCTTTGGCTATGTAATATACGCCAGGGGAGCGATGTAATTTTTATCACAATTAGCATCAGAAACTATTAACTAAATTTTATATTTTAATTTTAAAGGAAAAACAATTGCTAAATTAAAGGCAAAATTGCTTTTCTTCATTTTAAAATAAATTTTTCGATTACTCCAGTATGAATTCACCATTGCAGATTCATAATTGCTTGTCTCTGAAAGGTGAAATAAAATTATGCAAACTACGTGAATGATAAATAACATACCAAATCCGTATATCCACTGGAGAGTATGCATGTAATTTCTCCTCAATAACATATTTAGAGTCCATTGAATCGAGAATTTTAATCGATCGCCGAAGAACGGAGGCATTCGCTGCTGAATTAGTACCTAGATTTCACTTTTTATAGCCTTTGTCTATAAATTTTATCACGTTTTGCCTGTCCTTTCCCGGAAAATTTGAATCCGTACTAAGTTTTGTCTTGTTCTAGAATACAAATAAAACTATACCATTAATATAATCTCGAGTGTATCGAGTGTATACGAACACCTCGGTTAAGGAACATAATTTGTTCCGGAACCATAATCGTTAGCAGAAGTGTCCGTTAACTGAAATTTGACTTCTCATCCAATTTAAACTGTGCCGTGTTATGTTAAAAGGCGTACTCAACAAATCTATAAACTGAAATAAAGCTACACTGTTAATATAATTACGAATGTATCAAATCTATATGAACACCTTGGTTAATGAATATAATTTGTTCAAGAACGATATTCGTTTGCAGAAGTGTTCGTTAACTGAAACTAGAATTCTCATCAAATTTAAACTGGGCCACGTTATGTTAAAGAGCATACCCAACAAAACTATAGCTATTTTATATATACCTATTGTTATAATTTACCTATGTAAAATTGTTTTAGTTAATAAATAAATCTTCCAATGTCTTTAGTGATCACTGCGACTGTCCCATTAATCCCCATTTCAAATTGTCCCAACCATCGCTATCATGTATAAATTCAATTATCTGTCATTTTGCCTAAGAAATTATTTTGTTTCAATGATTAATATTCATCCATTTTAATCACCAATATTGAACCTTCAAATAAAAAACTATAACATATCCTTGTAATGGTCTTACAGAATATAAACAAATGTTTATATTCTGTAAGACTATGACAACTTTTAACAACTTTTGATATAAAAAAATACTTTTAAGCTGAGATTCAAAATATGCACCTTTGAAAAAAAAAAGTTATTTAATTTTTCTTTTTTTTTTTTTAGTTGTAAAGCACACTATGGTAGAGCCATACATATGATAATAGGAAGCAACTAAACAAACAAAAAAGAAGTTCATTGAGTGAAATATTGTGAATGTCCGATCCATCCCTTCTCTGATTCATACTCCAGCTACCGTGATATACAGTGCGTGTAAAAACTATAAGGACAACAAAAAATATTAACTTTTTTCATAAATTTAAAAACAAATTAAACTTTTTTTCACATAGTATGTATCATCAAACTGAAAAGCAAATAAAAAAGTCAACAAAATTCAACTGTCAGTATTTTATTATGAAGATAAAGTAATTTTGCTATTTTTGTTTGCGTGAAAACTATAAGGACACCAAAGAAAAATCAATATAGAAAACAAAGAAACAAATATTTAATGTGTTATGCACTCACCTATGAGTTTAATGATTGCAAAGATTCCATCAGTCCTCGACATCATTAATTTTTAGTACAGTTCGGTATTGTTTGTGTGCTATTCCTGAAAGATATATAAGTGACATCACGTGTTGAATGAAAAGCTACCCCATGTTACAACGAATCCACCACCTAACTGATGTTTTAATAGAATATCTTTTTCTTTTCATAAATCATCCCAATGATATTTCTAGTCATCAGGAACACTTAAGTTTCATATCTTTTCTTCGGAGAAAATTAATTAAATTGGGAAAAATATATTTTATTAAAACATCAGTTAGATGGTGGATTCATTGCAGCACGGGGCTGCTTTTCGTTCAACGGTGGTGTCACTTATACATCTTTCAGGAAATTTTAATTCAAAGGCACATTTAAAAGTTCTTTTTGAGCATTTTTCATCTGTTTCAACACTTCTATCAAGAAAAAAAACGGACATAACCGCGAGATAATGCGCCTACCGACACAAATCGTCAGAAAAAATTTAATTCCATTAGAAGAATATTGAAGCTTTGCAATGGCTGCTCATAAATCCTGATTTAAATCCTATCGATAGCTTATAGAAAGATCTAGAAATATGAGTTTATAAAAATGGAAGCCATTTTTTCTTCAAAATTGAAATTCAGGTCTACAATTGAAGGTGAATAGTACAAAAACCATCCGGAACTGTACTAAAAATTAATGATATCAAGGACTGATGGAATATTTGCAATCATTAAACTCATAGGTGAGTGCATAACACATTAAATATTTGTTTCTTTGTTTTCTATATTGATTTTTCTTTGGTGTCCTTATAGTTTTTACACAAACAAAAATACTTTGTTTTCACAAACAAAATTACTTTGTTTTCATAATAAAATATTAACAGTTGAATTTTGTCGACTTTTTTATTAGCTTTTCAGCTTAAAAATACATATTATATGAAAAAAAGTTTGATTTGTTTTGATACTTATCAAAAAAGTTAATATTTTTTTCTGTCCTTAAAGTTTTTACACGCACTGTATATAAAAAGATATTATAGAACATAAAGTGTCTTTCCATTTTGCCCATTCAAAAGTCGGCTTGAGTTTCTGCTATAGTTTGATGGCTGGCCTCCTTTTTAAAACGAAATTAGAAGATTGTGATCTTTCCACGATGTCAAAGCGTTAAGCATTACTTTCTAATAAGTTTTCATACCTGGAAAAACGAAAATGCTATTGCCATTTTTTTCCGCATTCGGTACAACTTTGCAATTTTTTTTTATATTTATTTTAAGTGAGGAAATATTTCCACACATTATATTTATTTTAAGTAACAACAGGAATAG
The DNA here is from genome assembly GCA_964019185.1 of Maratus speculifer. Taxonomy (NCBI): domain Eukaryota; kingdom Metazoa; phylum Arthropoda; class Arachnida; order Araneae; family Salticidae; genus Maratus; species Maratus speculifer. The sequence continues at coordinate 112,202,744 of OZ025300.1, forward strand.
TTTAACTACCAAAAATTTATATGTTTGTATTTTTCGTAAAATGACTTACTATAACTTGATTGAATAGATGACCTAAATTCATCAGATGAGCCATTGGTATCGAGGAAAAAAGTAAGTTTCTCCCAGTTATGTTTTCTTTTATGATGATTATAATTTTTATGCTTATAGTTTAAAAACGCGCATTGTGATTATTTTCTCAATAAAATGTTTCATATTATTCGTCAAAAAAGAAATGCTAAAAATATCGCTCACCTGAAACGTCTTCTTAACGCGTTAACGCCCAGCGTCATATAATTAATCACCTTCAGTTTGTAATTACTTTACTAATCAGTTATTGAGACCAATGGATATAGTTATATGCACATGTGCGCATCACAGAATTTTTTTTCTCTCTTCTATTCTATTGGCTACCGGTAGTCAAGATTTTTCGTCATCAGATGGAGCCCAAAAAGACATTTTTCTAATTCAGGAAAAAGTCGTTGTCTTTTTTCCTACAAAGTGCTATAATTGATGTGTATGTAAGACTTTGTAGTACTTACTACAACTAAAAGTGTTAAAAAAAGGTTTCTTTCTGCTCTGATAATGCTTGGTATTTCTTTTGCGTTTGATAAAAAAAAATCTTAAAAAATAAAATAAAATAAATTGGCGGTTGAATAAAATTTAAAAACAATTTGAGTTTTAATGGATTAATGCACACATCTTGTTGATTGTGATCGATAGCCAAAAAAGGTTCCTGGAGAAAGAGACCCCTGGTATAACTGTTTCAAATAGCAAATTCGTCATTGGCGAATTTACCAGTATTTAAGTATTTGCAATCACATGGTGAATTTTTCTCCATTTTGATTGTGAAAAGCTGTTTTTGAGGAAATATATTGACATCCCGATAAAAATTGAAATAATGAACTAATGCTATAATTTTTAAATATTCTCCCTGCCAGCATTCCTAAAATTAGGTATCCTTTTTTTTTGTGGACATAACCCGCTAAAGGGTTAAGCGCAGATATTGAACTATGTAAATGAATATTTTTTAGTAGCTTTCTCAAAATCGAATTTTTTATTTAAATTTTTGAACAACTAAAGACGAGGAATAACTATATTTTATATATTTAAAGCATTAAAATATTCATTTAAATGGAAAACTGGTGGAGTAAAATCATTATTAAATGAATTCGAGTGTTTGAATTTCTCTGGAAAATATGTTGTATTCAATAAGTTGCTAACACTTTATTATTTAACGCGTTCTGAAATAAAGCCTAAAACTAATTACAAATTTCGAGGTGAAATGCAAAGTACATCCACATCACCTGTATATATTTGACAATATGGCAGGATTTAATTAATTATGTCAACATTTGACAGATACTTGAATTTTAATACACTCTTATGTTTCGTACTATGTTTTGTACGTATTTAATCGATTGATGTCATTTAATTAACAATTTTTGTAAAAAAAAAAAGAATGTGGAATATTATATTGCAATATTTTTGATTTCATAAGATTTTTACTGTCTGATTATGTGGTGGAAATGAATTTTACATAAGCTTTTCAGTTTACTTTGTCATATCATTTAAGATACGCAGATTTTTATCGGCAATATTGTTTAGAAACTGTTGTTATGTGTAATAGCTATAAAATTTGAACAAGATGAAAAAAAAAAAAGAAATTTAAAAATTAAAATACAGACTTATTAACTATATTTGTAGGGGGTGATGTAAATACAGGGTGATTAAAAAATCATTTTTGCAAATGATATAACTCCCTGAAACAAACATTTTTTTCTTTATTTTGTATAGGAAAACTGAATCGTAATCCACATTTCCAGTCATTTAATTAACAATTTTTGTAATAAAAAAAATGATGCCTAGTTAAACTGAAGGCATAGAGCTCACAGGCCATGCAGACTACTTGAATATTACAGCCTTATATAATTATGTCTTTCGAAAAAAAAAAAGAAATAATTAAGAAAGTACCCCCTCCCCCATTTCCTTTCTTTAAACTTAATCATTGAAGCCCCAAAACTAATCAGAGATACGCCTTAACATATAATAAACCTGTATCCAAAATTCGAAGCAAGTCGAATAATTCTGTATAAAAACCCATTTATGTAATTTAAGAAATGTTGTCCCCCGTTCTTTCCTTTAAAATTAACCATTAAACCTCCAAAACTGTTCAGAAATTCAACTTATCCGAAAGAACCTACATCCAAAATTTAAAGCAAATTGGGTAACTCAGCATAAAACTCTATTTAGCTAATTTAAGGGGAAGGTAAACGCCTGTATCCCCCTTTATATTTAACAAAAGAATACCACAGCAAATGAGCGAAGCTTCTTATTACCATGAACCTGTATCCAAAAACTGAAACAAATCGGTTAATTCCGCATGAAAAACCATTTACATAAGTTACAAGGGGTAGTTTCCCCTATCCTCCCTTAATACTTATCCAGTGAATTTCAAAAACAAATCAGGGAAGCGCCTTTCCAAAATAAACCTATATATAAAATTGAAGCAAATCGGTAAATTTTACTTGAAAAACCTAAATAAAGACGAGGGGATTACCCCCCTCACCTAAATAAAGACGAGGGGATTACCCTTATATTTATCGAATGAACTCTCAAAACTAATCAGGGAAGCGTTTTATCATAATAAGCCTATATCCAAAATTTCATGTAAATCGGATACTTTTATCATGAGTTATCGCGTTACGGATGTACGAACGAACGTACGCACGTACATACATACAGAACGGGCAGGCACATAAGCTCTCAGGCTTTGATAGCCTGTGAGATAAAAAACGAATGTGGGATATTATATTGTAGTATTGGGAAATGATACAACTTTCTGAAACAATTTTTTTTCTCAGTTTAAGCCGAAGGGAATATCACTTTAGTCAGCCGAAGGGTATACAGTAGGGTGGAGCGAAAAAAAAATTTTTTTGAAAATCAAAAACGGGTAGGTGCCAAAAATTGCCTTTATACTAGTACATCAACTGTGTGAAATTTTACCGCTGAAAAAAAATGGCTTGAGTCTGCGCTTTTGCTCCAAAAATCGAAATTTTGGGTAAAATTTGTCATTTTTTGACATTTTTTCAAAAAAATTAAAAAATTCCTACAGAGCTGGTTAGTATTTAAAAGTGTTGCTTAGACCTTTATATTTATCTGCTTAACATATTTAAACTATAAAACAATATGTTTATTCCCTATAGCTGGAGCAAAACATACAACTTTTAGTAAGAAAACAGCATTACCACTCTACTGGGTCATACAACGAATTATTGTTTTTAATACAGCTCTTGTTTTCAAAACTACCTTGGACATGCATCGTGGAGGTGGCTATATTTCCTATACCACCCGGCCGATCTATTCGATCATCTTAGTACAGTGTTTTATTTATACATTGATTTGTGATTTTCTTTATAAAAATTTGGCATGTTTTCGATGCTTCCACCTTGTTCATGTGTTCTTTGCATCCACATGCTGCTGTAACTATCTTCATGTATATTTTTACAGTTTATACAAAAAAATGACAAGCAGAGTAATGCACGGGAATATTATTAAAGAGACCTATTCGGTCATCTATTATATTTATCAAACTTACATTCAGTTGATGAATAGTGATTGGAAGTTCTGTTACCACAACATTTTTTCAGTCAATTGTATTTTTTTTACGTAATGATTTGCTTCAAAGACGATTTCAGATATTTCAACTATAAGTATGCCATCATTTATTCTACTTTTGCATTTTTTATATGTTGAGAAGCGAGCTGTTTCATGTGATGGTGATCGTCAGAGAGAATTGCAATGAAAATTTGTTCTCCATGTGTAAAGCAACCGCTGTTGTAAATAACTTTTTTTTTTTGCATTAGTTTTATGCCGTTTTCTAAGTGTTTTCGTATCTAGGTAATTTCCTATTAACTTTTAGATCCCCTTTTTAAGAGCGGACAACATATGATGGTGAAATGTCCTGGGCATAAACTTATAATGCATAGTACTTTATGAGGAAATGTACGGATTCTAATCGACTATAAGTGCTCATTTAAAATTAGGAGAATTTTATTTGTCACTGTGAACCATTTTGAATGGGGTAAGCTTAGAATTGTGTATAATATTGAATCATTCGCTACTTCAACTCCAGTGAATTTCCTCTGCGTCAATTATTTGAGAAGTCGATATAAAGCGTTCTAAGCTACATGGATTCACCGGATCAATAAGGAAAATCTTTGTCTGCGTACTATTCACTTCCTATTGCAATTTTTTTTTTTTTTTTTTTTTTTTTTTTATAAAATAGAGAATAATTTTGAAAAGTTATTTTCTCAAATTGAGAAAAAGATACTCAGAACAGGCTAGAAATTTCTGTCGGAGATTGCAAAGCTAATTCATAAGGAAAGCTATTTCTCAGAAAGAATGGGGAATAGGAATTTAGAAAACATCTCACACAAAAGACAGCTCATAAAGTTGGTAAAATTTTCCGCTTTATATAAGCACAGATTGTCAATCAGCGTTTATATGTTCACTCACAAAATGTATAATCCAAGTTTATACCGCGGTATGTTTTATACGAAATGTACTACACACCTAAATAATAGATCTAAAATCTTATTAGAAATTACTAGACTACGGAACAACACAGGAAACGACATAAAGCATACTAAAACTTCTTTAGAAATATTGTTGTTTTACAGCAAGTAGTTTTTGCAAATTTTGTTTGCAATCCTCTGTGACAATCGTTATAATATTAAACAGCTAGCTTCTCAGCATATATTCAATGTAATAGGTTCAATAAATGATGACATACTAGAAATTAAATTCATACAATCAATTTTTAGGCAAATCATTGCATATAAAATGTAATTGATTGAAAGAATGCTGTGATAACAAAACTTCCAATCATAATGTACTAATTGCATGAAATTTTAATGAAGATGATAGACTGCTGAATAGGTTCAATTAAGAACATACCCAATACATTGCTCAGCTTCTCTTCTGTTATACATGGTATAAAAATATACGTACAGCAGATCACACCAGCATGATCCAAATCATCCAAAGTCAGTGAATATAAAGAAGAGATAAATTACTTTGATATATAGAAAACTTATACTCTTCTTTGGGAAAAAAATAACAATTCAATACATAAATAAAACACTGGGTCTAGATGATTAGATGGTTGAGACGGGTGGGATAATGCAACCACCTCTATGAGTTATATACACAGTAGTTTTGAAAGCAACTAGGTAAAAAATGCATCCAAAACAACATTTCGTTGTATGCTCCAATAGAGAGGTTAAGGCTGATTTTTCACAAAAAGTTGTCAGATTTGCTCCAATTATACAGACTACAGATATTGTTTTATAGTTTAAATATGTTAAGCAGATAAACATAAAGATCTAAGCAACACTTTTAAATACTAACCAGCTCTGTAGGAATTTTTTAATTTTTTTGAAAAAATGGCAAAAAATGACAAATTTTACCCAAAATTTCGATTTTTGGAGCAAAAGCGCAGACTCAAGCCATTTTTTTTCAGCGGTAAAATTTCACACAGTTGATGTACTAGTACAAAGGCAACTTTTGGCACCTACCCGTTTTTGATTTTCAAAAAAATTTTTTTTTCGCTCCACCCTAGTATACAGGATATTTCTCTTTAAGACGAACTTATTTAAATGATATTTTCAAAACACTTATTTTATTTTGCGGGAAATGAGACGGATATCACGAGAGGTGATTTGTAATAATGGGTATTAGTTTAGTGTTGTAGCAAATATATATCTTTCTGTTGCTATATTTTACTGCTTTTAATATATTTTTTCCTGACTGATGGGTTGCAACCTATTCATGAAATTTACTCCGTTTAACTATATGGACTTCCAAATAAAAAAGCTTTTACTGCCCTGTGACATATTATATATCGATAAAAGTATGTGTCTTAAATTACAGACAACAGCAGTAAAAGAAACTAGTCGTTGGGAGCCACCGTAATACTTATCCATCATGGATATGCATAATATAAAATATGAAAATAAAACATGTGTGAACCACTTATAAAGAACATCACAATTCCAAAATAAAATCTAAAGGTACATTTAAAATATTTTTAATAAATAGTATTGTTCTGTTGCTGAATTGTGGATATAACTTGATTATCCCGTCGACACTTCTCGACAAATTATATAAATCGCCAAATTAATCGTAAATTATACAAATTGGTACAATTTTTATTTTAAATAACGACAAAATAAATAAAATAATAAAAGATGAATAAAAGTACAAGAAAAACGTCGAATTAAATGTCGATGGTATATGAGAATTTTTTACACCCATACTTGATAACAAGACGTACGTAAAATCCTCAAACATAGCGAAACGTACAGCAGTGTTTTAGGCTAATAGCATCTTATGGCGTATTCTTTCGCATGCATCAATGTAAAAGTTTAGTAAACACAATGTTGTTAGCGTATTTCGGTCTATTTAGTGCTGAATGGCCGATTAGTGTTACTACTATTTTCTATATACTAGTACAACTACTTCTAATTACTAAATGAGATAATTGTATAGAATTTCTAATGATAAATTTAAATGTTAGTTGGAAGTACGAGTAACTGATTTTTTTTTAAGAATCCAAGGTAAATTGCCTTTTTCACGTGAAAGGTTTTAGACCTGTAATTTAAAGTATTCTAATCTAATTATATCGTACAGCAATGTTTTACTTACCCATCATACGTAGTATAGGGTAAGTCTTGCAATCGTTTTGAAAATCGAAAAAAAAAATTTGACGGATTTACACGTTTTAGATACAGGAAATTTCGAAAAACATATTTTTAGAAAAAAATATCTGCTGTCCATCTGTCTGTCCGTGTGTCTGTAAACGCTCTATCTCACGAACAAATTCAGAAAGAGACTTGAAATTTTGTATGTACTTAGTATAAAAGAATGGGACGAAGCCTATTCAATATAAGTAACCTCGATTATCCGAAACTATTTCTTTCGGACTCTCGAAAAATTCGTTCGGATGAAAGGTGTATAAAAATTTTCAAAACTTTTTATTTTAAGGAGTGGAAGTAAAACGCAATAAAATAACACACATTTTGCATAAAAAAAGAAGTCGATCGGATTATTAGTTGCTGAGATACTTGTAATACTGTTTTAAACATTCTCGATTTTTCATAACCCTGTATTTCATTCAAATTTTAATTCAGAGATATATTTTAATTGGAAATGAGACGCTTAATCCGACGCAGTAACTTGTTAATTAATATGATTATTATTTTTGGTGTCATAAGAATGTTTCTTTTACGCAGTTTGGTACTACTTGAGTAGTTTGGCATTTTATACAATTTGTCGAAATTGGCTCATCAGCAATTCATTAATAGAGGATTAATTTGTATATTAACAATATTTAAACATGCGTTTAAATTTTGTTTTGGAATTGCAATTCATTGTATTTATAGTTTTCACATGTTTTATATTCATATATTATATTATGCATATATGGATAAGTATTACGGTGGCCCCCAACGACTAGTTTTAAATGTAAATCTGCGTGGATTTAGATTTCCCAAATCTATACGAGTTACATAACAAACATATATATGTAAGCAAATACTATAGTTTGATGTAAAATGTTACTTGCGCAAATGAAATAGTTATTTCACTGATGTAAATTCGAATATTAGTTAGTAAAGGTAATTTTAAATCACGAAAACATATACAGTAATAAATAATAATAGACGTAATTATTAAAATCATGCGATGTAATTAATGAAAACATATAATGTAAACTTCATATACTCTGAATGGGATTTTAGCTTTCGCAGACGAGTTATATTCAAATAAAATTTGATGAAAGGATTTTCAGTTTATTTATCGAAATGAAATTTTCATGTTAAATTAGTCCTCGAAACTTAATTACATACATTCATATTTTAGAGTTAAAACATTATATTATATCATGAATGTATATTTTGCATTTAGAGAAGATGTAAGGAGGGTTGACCATAGGGATGGCTTGACCAACTCCCCAGTTTTCATATTTAAAGGAATTTTAGAGGTTTTACCAATAAATGTCAACCAAAGCTACTGAAATGCTGAGACAACTCTATTTCATACAAATAATCGAAATAGGTGTGGAAAAAAATCAATTGTGAGGCGTTTTCAAACTATAAGTGTTTCTATTTTAAAAATATTTTGTAACCTTTTTTCAGATAAAATATATCATAGAAATTTAAGTAAGTTGATTTCAAATAAGACAGAAATACGCAGCTTTCATTCCAGGCATAGAGATTCAACTATAAGTTAGGCTTAACATAACATTGTGCTATTATTTAGGAAAGGGCTATGTGTAGCCCATAATAATAGCAAATCTATATGAGGAAGGATCGACAGCTGGTCAAGGCCCATTTAATTAAGTGGTTTTGGAAATCTTTTAATTATACACTATACATAATGAAAAGTTAATGGTTATATATAAAAAATATTGTAAATTTATTCAGTAAAACTACAGTAAAATGAATTGGTAGAAAGAAAATGTTTAAAACTGATTAAAGAAAGATACGAAAAATTGTTTTAGTATCCACTGCAAGAAAAAAAAATGTATAAATGAGAAAGTTGATAGGAACTTTTTTCCATTTAAATATCAGCTATAATAGGTAAACAGAAATAGTAGAAAATACTACAAAGGACAGGAAAAAATGAAAGCAGTAACCTTAAAAATTATTAATGATAAGTTAGCCTTTCAAGACACACCTGCTCCAAAAATGTTCAAATTAATTCACACTGGAATTTACGAGCAAGCTATTTGAAAATAATCAAAAGCTCTTTTATTCACTTATATTATGAGATCGAAATTGCTCTAAAAAATTACTGATGTCAATATGGACAGTGTCAGTATGGTATCAAAATTAACTGTTTGAAGACTCCCCTGTTAAGCAGCTCCCCTGAAAGTGTTCATGCAACTTCAAAAAAAATAATAGCATTGAATGAAAAACTTTAAAAAGGTATGTACACAAACTTCACCAAGTTGAATACAGTGAGATGAAGATAAACTATATGACAACTAATTTGCCAGGTCGAATGTCACAAAAGTATGGCAAAGAAACAAAAAAAAAAAAAAAAGGCAAGACAGTGGTTGCTAAATATAGACATAAAAATACATGAAATCGGTAAATGGAATGTGTCCTATATATACGAAGCCTGTCTGTAATGGAATGCTGTCTTAAATGTTAAAATTTCATATTCCTTGCTTTACAAGTGTGCCTGATCAGACAAAAACGTGTTTTAAGAAGGATTTTTCCGTGGGCTATGCAAGTTCATTTGAAAAAATTTGCTTAAGCACCATATTTCCAAAATAATAATAATAATAATAATAATAATAATAATAATAATAATAATAATAATAATAATAATAATAAAGCATTCTTATAATTAGAGCATGTAGAATAAAGTTATTTTGATTTTTAACTTATTCTATTTCTCTTAACATATATTTTAATGTAAAACAAAGTGGGTCAAGTTTTGTGTATGGTGCGTCAACCTTCCCATTCGTGGGGAGCTTGACCCATTATGTTCTCATGATTAAAATCAATGATTTTTCAAGTTTCTTATATATTACATTTATGTAACAATTTTTTTTGATAGCTGACTGAATAAAAAGTAAAATGATGCATAAAACTTTATTCTAGATTGAAATAATCATAAAAAATCATTTTTGAAAAAGTGGGACAATCCTCCCTAGTCCCTCTTATATATTTTGTGATCGATATGAATACGTATATATGGAGAAACCCATTATCGCATTCGCAATGAGCGCCTTTTATAGAAATTTTAATCTTATAACACCTCCAGTCGGCGTTGTGTGGTAGCGGGTCGAAGAATAGCGGCAAGAGGCTGGTATCTGACTTCACTAGTATTTATTAATTTATTACAAGGAAATCGTTATCCGGTTATAACAAAAATAAGTTGTGGGTGAGTTACACTGAATAGAAAAGTTTGTCTGAGCTCCTTTTACAATGGCTATACCGCCACTCGTCAATATATAAAATCCTTATCCGGAGATGTTCTCCACAAGTTCCTTTACCGTAGGCACTGGCGGCCTACTTATCCGTTTCCAAGAGTAAGACACCCGTCTCTACTCTCTAGCATCCAAAAAGCAAGTCCTGAGAGTCAGACACCCGTCTCAACTCCCTGGCATCCGAAAGGCAAGTCTCCCTCCAGAGCATCGTCCTGCGCTTTTTATCCCAACTTCCCTCATCCATCATTCCTCGTGATGACACACGTCCTTCGCTGCTTGTATCGGCGGTCGACTTTACTGGGGGGATATCTTTCTCCTACCTGTTGAAATCATGGTCAAAGCGGTCTCTCACGCGACTTCAAAGGACCTGTGGGGTTTTAAGTCAGCGTAGCGACCATATGCATTAGCCGGAAAGTTTCCTTTAAGTGGTCCTTAGAATTCGGCTGACTTTCTAATGTCCATTTTGATGATGAAAAGAGATGTATTTCTCTGTTTGAGAATTCCGAGGGCTTAGCCGACGTGGGGGGTAATTTCAAAAGTGTGGGAATTGGATTCCTCACAATCTTTTATAATCGGTTTTTCAAAACATACATTTTTCCTAATTAAATCGGGAAGATGTCTTGATATTAGATAAGGCAAAATTTGTAATAAAAAATAATTTGTGTGAAAAATCAAAGATTCTGAGTACCTTGTGCATCACGAACAAATGGCGTTCGTCCTGAAAGAGTTGATATTGTGGAATGTAAAATTTTTTCCTGCAGGAGGGATTACTGCACTGCCTGAAAATGCTGGAAGGCTCTATGAAATTTGGGGATAAATTGCACCCCCTTTCTGGGTAATTAATAAGCATAAAAATCAAAATTCAACATCTTCTGTGGTTGGGGGGGGGATTTTTACTCTTTAAATCCCTCCCTGGACTACTCTGAATTTCAATACTATCCTTAAATTTCAGCAGGCAGCAGAATTAACAAAATATGACCTAGTGATATAGAAAAATGGGAATAAATGTACCCGTTATGACGTCATCTCAAAAGGGTGAAAACAATCAGGTATTCATTATTATTGCAGCAAAACAGAGTTAATAAAAAATATGCATTTTTGATCAGATGGTATCAGATATCCTACAGGAAGATGCTCCTAAATCTGATATATTAGTTGGATAATAAGCAAAAAAAAAAAAAAAAGTTTTTGGAATTGTGTCACTTTTCTTGAGAGAGAACGATAATTTTTTGCATAAAATTAATTCTCATTGCATAATTGCAAAAATATAACGATAGAACAAGTAGAGGGTATCATTTGAATGTGACACGTGACATAAGTTTTATCATGTTTTGGAATGCTATATATAAATAAATAAATAAAACCTTGTTCATAAACACCCTGTCTGTTCATGTTTGAAATTTTACTAGTGGAATTTCGATTTATAGACTTTATTTAGGTTTCGATTCGATTGCAATTCTTTTAACACATGATTTCGTCTAGTTAGATAAAATTTACAGAATTGCAATCCTGATTTATAAGAAGTTCTCTGTTGATTTTCATTAATTTCACTCCAAACAATAAATGAGAAATAAACATATAAATCTGTCGAAAAAGGGGAATTCAAAAGTTTTCACGAATCCAATATTTTCTTCTTTTAAAGAGAGAAAAATGTTAAAAATTCTGAAAATTGCAAGACTAAATTTTCATGAATTCATATTTTGGGATATGAAAGGTTGAAAACGAAAACGTCTTTACCTTAACAATATTTGAATATGCTTTGTATTTTAAGCCGTTTCAAGTATCAATTACTCTTACACCTCCAAATAACACTCATGAACTTTGCATTCCCCGAATTACTTGTTAATAACTGAATTATGTGCGTTTGAATAACGATTAATTATATCGCTGAGACAAATACGCCAATACTGTCAAATACTCCAATTCACGTCGATAATTAGCAGGTTGCTGACAATCGTGTAAACTACGATTTGTGATTATAGAAACGAAATTTATCAATGAAATAGTTTGAGATTTGTTTTAGATGCAGCCAAGGACCTTTAAATAAGTCGTAGCAGTTTCGAAATCCATATAAAATTAATCACATATAAATTGATTATTTTCTGATATTTTATTTACCTATATACATTACTTAATATTATTTCTCAATAAATAATTTGTTATTTTGCAATTGACAGATAATTATATTCATTTATTTTATTACGGTAAGTTTTACGAAAACCACTGTTTTTTTCTTTGTTATTATTTTAAATACGATGACACATTCGCTGGTGAAATCATACATCTGATTGCTGGCATTTGATAACGCAAAATAATTATATTATAGAAAGAAAAGCATATTCTGACTCTCACCATTTTTAAATAATATCATAAAAAACAAAAAATTTACATTTCAGAATTAAAGTATTAAAATTTACATTTAAAATACATACATACATATATATATATATATATATATATATATAACAAATTTTAATTTTTTTTTCGCCAAAACTAACCTTTATACTATATTAATTTCCTTATAATAATATTCCGTACTTACTTCAACTTATTAAATTAAAATCTTGTTTCTAGATCTAATCTATTAATCTTTATGGAAACGATATAAATTCTTAATTCGCCTTAAAAAACGTTTATTCCAGTATGCGTAAATTTAAAAAGATGGCTCTAAATTAAAAATATTCTTAATTAAACTTTATTTCCTAATATTCGAATAAAACTAATTTTTCTATGTTTTTATCAACCCTTTTTAAGAAAGTCTTATTAAATTTATTCCAAAACCATACCTTTCAAAAAATATCATTATTTTATTTTATCTATTTATTTATTTTCCCTCAGTCAACATTTGATATTTTGAATATCAATAATTTCTTTTCTTTTTCTCCTAAAATTAATCGTCTATAAAAATCATCTGCCTAAGATATTTAAAATTCTGAGTCGATTATAAATTGGTTAAATAATATATATATTTTTTTTTAAATAAAATTGTTGTCTGTCAAATAGTAATCGCGACTCTGGGTATGAGTTATGTTTACATAAAAGAATGATGGTTTGAGAGTAAAGAATGTTCTAGAATTTTCTTTTTAGATTTAAAAAGGGAGGAAGCCTCGAGCGGTGGTAAGAAGAAGGATTCTTGGGTTCTCTCTTCCATGAGTACGGCTGGATGTAGTAAATGATGGAATATTTTTTTGGATGTTTCGCTAAAACATCGTCTGCAAAAGGAGCTTTTCTCTCTATTATAGATACAGTTTAATAAAATGAGCTTGCAGCAGCCAAGGAGTGACTTATTGGATCTTCTACATTTATTTATTTTGTTTTTTTTCTCGCTGGCCATGACTTCTCTGCGGAGAAAGGGAAACTTGGCGATGATGTTTCTGTCCCCCTAAGTTTAAAATGTCACACACACACACACACACACATATATATATATATATATACATAAACAAACATAAATTAAAAAACAGCTCGTACGGGCACATCCACAAATGAACAGTTATAATTAAAAAATATATCTATACATAACAAAAGTGATTCTGTAGAAAGTTCAGGGTTCATGATTAAAAAACAGTCTGATATGTTAAATATATAGGCTGTAAGATCATTATAATTGTACTTTTTCTTAATCTATTAAATACTGCAAATGTATTTTTAATAAAACAAATTGAGTAAAATTATAAATATTGCACAAAATTCCTAAAAATTTAAAGTAAATTAATTAATTTTTATTGGAAAAATCCTTCTAAAAATTATTAAATGATGGTGTAAATCTTCTAATTTAATCTTAAAAAATTACGAAAAATGCTTTGAAAGCAATATTTTTATGAATTCCTAATTTAGGTTATAAAAAGTTTCAGTGCGGAAACGTCTTTATAATAATATGAACGTCATGTGATAAAGCAACATCATTTGAATATGCTTTGTATCTTAAACCGTATCGAGTATCAATTACTCCGACAACATCAAATAACATTTATGAACTTTGCATTCCCCAAATTACTTGTTAATAACTGAATGAGTGTGTATGCGTTTGAATAACGATTAATTATATTGTTGAGGCACGCTGTCAAATACTCCAACTCTCGTCGATAATTAGCAGGTTGTTGACAATCGTGTAAAGTACGATTTGTGATTATAGAAACGACATTTATCAATGAAATAGTTTGAAATTTGGTTTAGATGCAGAAAAGAACATTTAAAGAAGTCACAACAGTTGCAAAATCACATATAAATTAATTATTTTCTGTTATTTTTATTTACCTAGCTTACTTAATAATGTTTCTCAATAAATAATTTGTTCTTTTGCGATTAACAGATAATTATTTTTATTTATTTTATTAAAGTAAATTTTGTGAAAAAAAACTTTTTTTTCTTTTAAATACGATGATACATTCAGTGATGAAATCATGCATCTACCTGGTGGTATGTAATAAAAAAAAAGCAATTATATTATAGAAATAAAAGTTCATCCTGATTACTACTATTTTTAAGAAATGTCACAAAAAGCTTTCAAAATTAAAAAAAAGATATAAAAATGGAAATAAATTCAAAAATAGTTTGTACGGGCACATCTACAAATGAACAGCAATAATTAGTTTACATACGTAAATACATATATTTATATATATAAATATAAATATATATATATATATATATATATATATCAAAAATGGTTCTGTGAAAAGTTGAGGGCTGATGGCTAAAAAAACAACCTGATCTGTTATATATATATAGATTGTAAGATCATTATATTTGTACGTTTACATAATCTATTAAATATTGAAAAAAAATCATAAAAAATAAAGTTATAAATACTGCACAAAATCCCCAAGGATTTAAATTTAATTAATTAATTTTAATTCGAAATGTTGGGTTCTTTTTATTTAAACTTCTGCAACAGATCATTACTTTAATTAATTGCAACTTCTGCTCAGCAAATTATACTTAGTTAATATAGATCAATAAATACTCTTCAGCTTTATTAAAGAATTTAATGAGATCTGGGTCAAATTTCCAATTACATGAATCCTGTTGTAGATTTAATTAAATAAATTAGATGCTTATATAAAAAAAAGAATTAAGTTAAGATTACACCAGTTAACATTAAGAAATCATTAAGATAAACAAACTAAACGACAAATTAAAACGATTAAAAGGATAAACACAAATATTATTTAAAATTCTTTAAAATTTAAAGAATACAAATAAACAAGAAAGGACACAGCAAGATTCTCAACCTGACCCAGTCTCAAGTACTAAACCTTGATCTGCAGTAGAACCCAACATTTATCAATGTTGATTCCTGAGATATCAAACTCATACTAATAATTTAAAAAAGCAAGATTCAATCTAACATTACAAAAGAGAGAAGAAAGACCCTGAAATCCTTCTTATTTTCAAGAAGGCAAAGAAAGATATAATTTTGAATAAATTAAAAAACTAGAAATAATAAACATAAACACCCCAGAAATCAACAATGATATTTTCGACCAATTTCGTATAGTGTTAGTACATTTAATTTAATTTCTCTATTCTTTTTTTTTCTTTTATTTTGTTTATAAGATAAGTTAATTCATTTAAAATCAAGTGAATTTCTTAACAGTTTTTGCTTAAAAAAAAAATCTATTACTTAGTCAAATATCTTTACTCAGTTTAAGCAATAGTATATTAATTAATCAGTGTTAATATGATTTTTAATTATTTATTAAATTATTTTTTTTATTTTTTAAAAAAGTTATTTAAAAGTTCTAAATAAAAGAAATAGGTAATGGTTGAAAATTACTTTTACTTCCAAACATTTAAAGAAACTACTTTAATTTTATGGTATTACAAAACTTAGTATAGTTATTTCGATACTACAGAGGTTAAAATTCAATTAAATTAATATCAAGGTAGGATAAATAAAAAAAAACTAAAAAAAATCTATACTAAAGCATATCCTTTATATACATTCTCCTTTATTTAATTTAACATAAAAATGAAAAACAAAAAAAAAACATCTGAATTCACCAACACTTCTTTTGTTGTAAACATATGGCAATACTAAGTCGCTACAAGATTACTCACTAAGATAAAAAAAAATCGTTTAAGATTAAATACATAATATATCTCTTACCAGCAGCTGAATTCTTTCATTTACCCATTTTGGGTATTTATCATTTATATGATGGACAACAGTACACAAAATCTTCCATGCACTAGAGCAACAGTCTCTAAGCAGAATTCCCAGTGTCTATACTCAGTTTAAGCAGCAGCTGAGTTCCTTCATTTACCCATTTTGGGCATTTTTTCATTTATATGATGGGCAATAGCACACAGAGTCTTCCATGCACTAGATCAACAGTCTCTACACAGAATTCCCAGTGTCTATACTCAGTTTAAGCAGCAGCTGAATTCCTTCAAGTTTTTGTCTTAGACCACTAATCATTCCACCGCTCACGGTGAAGGCTAAATCGGAAGGGACATTGTTTCGCGGCAAGCTCTCGGTTCGCTCCGGCAGGTAGTACTTTTTCTTGATTAACGCTTGGAGTGTTTTGTCTTAGATTGCTAATCCTTCCACTGCTCACGGTGAAGGCTAGATCGGAGGGGATATTCTTTCACGGCAAGATCTCGGCTCTCTCCGGCAGATAGCATTTCTTCCTGACTTACACTTGGAGTGTTTTCTCTTTAGACTGCAAATCATTCCACTGCTTACGGTGAAGGCTAGGACGGAGGAAACATTCTTTCACGGCAAGCTCTCGGTTCTTTCCGGCAGGTAGCACTTTTTCTTTTGCTTACACTTGACGTGCTTTCTCTCAGACTGCTAATCTCGAAGAACTCTTTTGGCCTCCCCTCTCCCAGATTAAAAAACAGGGGAGGGGGGGAGACAAGACTTATCCGCAATCGTTTACTAGATGCTCTCCATACGAAGCTCTGACCAAGACTCACTTTATTTCCAAAAAACCAATTGCACGTCCCTCTGCAAATCAAAAGGGGCACCAAAAACTAGGAAGACTAATGCTTTCCCCTTTCCCTCCTGTTCCTAGAGTCCATCTCATTGGCCAATGCAATATTCACCCTCTCTCATGACCAAATATGGTCATCGCTTGCGTCCCCTACCCTCAATCACGTGGTCAGATAGCAGGGACAGTTGTCTCTAAGTTTTGCACCTGCTTGCAAACCAGTGCTCGCCGATATCCGTGAATTTGCCCTATTATCTCAAATCGGTCATAAAACTTTAAGGGTCTGGGAAAATATCAACTCCGCCTCAAATGACAGTCAACGTTTGTCATGGGTAATAAAATTTTAGGGTACTATTCATTCACGTACGCAAGCAATAAACTATGCGTGTGGGCCAATTTTTAACAAGGCTGAATATATGCCCTTTACAAACAAGCCAGAAGCTACTCTTCTTCGAAAAAAATTAACAAAGGACCACTTTACTCAAATAGTACAATTATTCCAGGGCAGTAAAAGCATTCATACGAACGGGTGTTATTTACGCTAGATAAGGGAATGGGAAGCTTTCACTTCCATTCACAATAATGCCTTTATTCTCGTGAGAACGATCATAAAAATAAATAGAAAAAGGGAATGTCCAGGGTTTTCGCTACTAAGAAAAAAAAAGGGAGACTAATTTTAAATACGAGATACACAAAGCATTATAAAAAACCGTATTAAAAATATCTTAACAAGAGTTCTTTTTAAATTTGGAATATTAAAATAATTTATACAAAAAAATATTACTAAAAAAAAACATAACAAGAGCTCCCCCTCGTTGAAAAAAAAATAAACATTATTAGTTTTGAACAAAAACAAGAATTTTATTTTTTTAGCTAAATGACCACATAAGGTCAGTTAAAGAAAGTCCTAAAAAAATTTAAAATTAAATCCAAAATGAAAGAAAAGATTAAATAAAAAAACAATGCAGTACCCCGGTTGAATAGTAGAATGAAGATAATCGCCTAGAACAGATCAGACGACGACCCGAAAAGTTGATAACCTCACCCTACTAAGCTACCACACCAACTCTGCACACCGGAAATGCTAAGTTGAAGCTTGGGCAAAACATCTAGAAGTTAAACATATACTAGGGCCTAAGATGCTATTCAAATCTACACTATATACCTGGCATACTTAATTAAATCTCCACATCTGCTATACCGTCAAGAATACCACCACACTGGGATATCCCTATCTGCTAACACCTCTGTAAAAAGAAAAAAAATATCCCTAAAAAAAATTTCCACAAGTAGAATGCAAGGAAGAGTTGTCCAGTGAATAAAAAAAAATTAAAAAAATTTTTTTTTTAAAAATTTTGAATCCTGTGAGCAGGATAGAGCCAAAGGACCGAAACAATCAATTTCTGAAAAAATACAATAGATATACTACTTGCCAGCTGTAGGTATCACAAATATATACATATAATAACACGATAACAGTTTGTATACACATACACAAAACAAAAATAGCAATAACCTTTCAGTACATATATAGGGTACACATAAAAAAAATAGCACTAATATCCGTTTATATTCAGTGGCATAACATGTGCATATAAATAAAAAAAAAAAAACAGTTCAATGACTTGCATCGGTGACACAGTATTACACAAGTGTATGGGCATTTTATATCACAGCATTATAATTATATAGGTTACCTTGTGTAGCCTAGACTGATAATTATCTGCCTTAGTTATTATCAATGGGTAAATATTCCATAAACTAATAGTAACTAAAAAAAAATTCATAAAATGCTACACATAATACTTAAAATGAACTGATAATTTCACAAGAGAGTTCGCCAATTTCATTGACAAGTACCACTAATTTTTTTTTTTTTTTTTAAATACCCAATTTACATAAACAATGGGTATAATGTTAGAAAAAATCACATGAAATAACAAAACAGACTATATAAACAAAATATATACATATATAATACACATAAACCAGATAATATATCTGTGGGCTGTGGGGTGTACACTACCTGTATCTTAAATCCCCACTTCCCAAATAGAGAACTAATATCAAAAATACCCAAAAAAATACAAAGTTAAAAGAAATGCAAAAAAAATAATAAAAGATGAACTACATTCCTAACAGTACCTATACTATATACAAAAAGGGGCAGTAGGAATACGCAGGCATCACATGTACTGCTACCAAATCTCTACTCCAAAATTTCCTGACCCGAAATCTCTCTAAGTCCCCAAAATTAGCGCTAAAACCCGCTAAAAAATAAAAAAAAGAACACATATAGGGGGTGGAGCACTTACACGGTCCTAATCTATCGAAATAATCCATAAATCACCGAGAGAAAACACGGAACTGGCGGAAATCCACAATAAATAACAGCGGAACCAAATCAAAACAAACGATATCGAGGCTCGAAAATTACTTAAATTTTAGCTAACTCGCGCATTAAACCTTCCTAGAATAACTAAAATCACAAGTATTTATATACAATCTAAAAAAAATAAAGTTAAACCGCCCTAAAATTTATAATTCGGTCGCGAATCCCTTTTTCGAAACGCATACTCAGTTCTCGGAATTGAATAAGATTTGTTTCGCCTAGATAAACAGACGCCATTACGATCTCGCGAACGACTCACGCGCCCCGAATCATTAGGCGTTCCTACCTGCCTTACTCCCTCACAGTTATCAGCGCTCGCTATTACCGTATTTTCCCGTGCTTCTGAGAGCAACCCACCAACCGTTTCCTCGTTACGCTCTTGTCGTCTGCTCGTAGACTGCACTGCAGGTTGGCTGGTTCCTTGACATGGAATGGGAGGGGGAAATCTATTTATGAATCGATTCCTTTTCCTTCGCGTGGTGAACTCGAATTGAGAATGATTCGAATCATTCGTAGTAGGTATGAGAGTTTGGCGTTTGTTTTGGTCTACAATATCGTCTCCATTTCGTTCATTTACACCTGAAATATGCCTATCTTTAAATAAAGTGAGGCGGTCTACATGGACAATTTGAGTTTTAGAAGGGTTAGCAATTAATGCTATCTTAAAATTAACATCACTGAGCTTCTCAATTATAGTAAATGGGCCGTTATTTAATTTTGACAATTTTTTTGTATTGCCGGCAGTGATAGATGGGTTAAATAACCACACTCTATCGCCTACTTTTAAATCCTTAACGACTGCAGTCTTTTCTCTGTACCTTTCCTGGCTTTCAGACACCTTAACTAAACTATCATACACCTCAGCATATACCTTTTGGAGTGCGGGTATTAATAATTCACAAAAAGATGGGGCGTCGTTATAGCTAAACCTCGGCGCTTGCGAAAATAGATTATATGGTAGATTTAAGTTTCTGCCATATAAAACTGCTGCGGGGGTTAATTTAGTCGAAGAATGCACAGCCGAACGCATCGCTAATAGGGCAAATTTTAGCTTAGTATCCCAGTCTGACTGGTTCTCATTTACAATGTGACTGAGTGCGTTTTTTAAAGTTTTATTCTGCCGTTCAATCTGTCCATTCGAGGCTGGGTGAAAGGCAGATGTAGTTATATGTTTAATACCGAACATTTTATATACATGCTCAATCGCTTCCGATACTAAATTTCTTCCATTATCTGTCGCAATATACACAGGAGCGCCATAACGTGAAATGAAATCGGCAAGTGTATCTGCGATAACATCAGACGTGGTAGAGCTAACAGCATAGGCCTCTGGCCATTTAGTAAACGAGTCTATATACGTAACAATATGGGTGTTACCAGAAAACGTGACCGGTAATGGGCCAATTAGGTCTAAATGAACTTTGTTCATGGGAAATTCAGGTGTAGGCATCCGTTGAAGGGGTGCCTGTTGATCTGGTTTATACGCTCTCTTCTGCTGGCAACTAATACATGATTCTACTAGATGCTTGACATCGGCCGACATTCCGGGCCAGTAAAAGTGCTCCCGGATGCGGTCAATCGTTTTCTTAAACCCTTGATGACAAGCCGCTAGAGAATCGTGTGTTAGAGCGAACACTTGCTCAATCATATCCCTAGGAACTACTAACTTAATAGGGTTATTTATTACACTTGAATCTCTGGTGTCCTCACATACAAGAATATCATCTCTAAAAAAAAACTTCATGTATTTAGGTGCTATATCTATATTTTTGTCTAATTTTCTAGCTATTTCACAACATTTCTTATCAATTTTTTGTAATTCACTGATTTTCTCAATTAAATTTGAATGGGGAACAAAAGTAGTTTCTTTTTCTACTTGAATACAAAAATTACTCTTACTAATCTCAGGTGATTCATCAATTTTAGCAAATCTAGATAGAAAGTCTGCTACACTATTGCATTTCCCTTTAATATATTTAATAGTAAAATCAAAATCTGAAAGAGTACATACCCATTTGGCTATACGTGAGGTGGGGTCATGAATCTTTAACATAAAAGTAAGTGGTGCATGATCAGTAAAAATGTTAAAATGAGTGTTAGCTAGATAACACTTAAAATGACTAGTTGCCCAAACCAGAGCGAGAAGTTCTCTCTCAGTGGCAGAATATCTTGTCTCTGCACCTTTTAGTCGCCTACTGGCAAACGCCACTGGATGAATTTTATTTTCATCATCCAATTGTGACAAAACAGCACCCAGTGCTTCTCCACTCGCATCTGTATATAGATAAAATTCTTTAGTGAAATCAGGCAATACTAGGCACGGTTTAGATATTAAAGCCTTTTTTAAATCTTCAAATTCCTCCTGGGCTTCTTTTGTCCAGGCAAAATGTCCAGTTTCCTTATTCAAATCTATTAAATTAATTGCCCTTTTTGTGAAGTCAGGTATGAAACGCCTATAGAATGATAGGGTTCCAATAAAAGACCTGACACCTTTACGATTAGTAGGTGGTTGCAATTTTTCTATTATCTCAATATTTTTATTAACCGGGGATACTTGCCCGCTATTAATTTCAAAGCCAAGATACTGTATTTTATTCGAAAGAAAATTACATTTACTGGGCTTAAGTTTCAGTTTATGTTGTCTTAGTCTATCAAATACTAATTTAAGTTTTTCAAAATGGGATTCTACATCAGAAGAAGCAATGACAATATCATCTATATACACTAAAATTCCTAGATTTCCTAAATCTCCAAAAATGGCATTCATTAGCCTCTGAAAACTATTGCCTGAATTGGACAACCCAAAACAATTTCTATTCCACTCAAAAAGACCTTTATGCGTGATAATAGCAGTTTTATGCCTGTCTTCGGGTCTTATGACCTGTTGAAAAAAGCCACTAGTTAAATCTAGTGTTGAAAAAAAATTAGCTCCACTTAACGCATCAACAGAGTCAGTAATGTTCGGGATAGGATATGCATCTTTGACAAGATTCTTGTTAAGTTTACGAAAATCAACAGCTAACCTATAAGAACCATCTGCTTTTTCTACAAGAATAACAGGTGAAGCAAATTCAGACATAGACGGGGAAATAATCTCAGCTTGCAGTAAAATATTAAGTTGATCTTCCATTTCCTGGCGTAATTTATATGGGACTCTATAAGCTTTGGATTTTACAGGTTTATCAGAGGTTAAATTTACAACATGGGGTATGGTATTACAGCCTGGTAAGTCTAGGACAGAAGCTGCAAACACATCTTTATTTTGGTCTAAAAATTCCTGCATTTTAGATTTTAAGGGGGGTCTAGATGGCTTAAATCAATATCAGAGCTCCAAGTGAGATCAGCGTGATCAAAGTCAGCTATTGGAGTGGTTAAATTTACATTACAAGTTATATTATTATTATTTAAGGGTATATTAGATTTATCTACACATTTCTGAATTTTAGCAACATAAGTATTTTTTCCTAGCTTAACAGTTTTATTCGAAAAATTAGCAAGCGAAACAAAAAGGCCATGTTCTGGGGTACACATGGCTCGAGAAATAAGAAGCCCTTGGCTTAAATTCTTCGCTAAAGGTTCTAATATCAGTATATCATTATCTTTTATAAAATTATTTCTATTACATTTTACTTCAGCTATCAATTTTGACTGGGGGGGAACAGAAATTCTCTCGCATAAAATAGCTAAGGAAGTACTTTCACTATTTCTGTTATTATTGTCAACAATGCCTAACTCATTAGTCTGATTTGCTCTATTTACTAACTCATTTTCATTATCCTCAGATATGCAACAATTTTCATGAACATAGATTGAATTTTCCTGTACAATTTGACTCGCTGATTGCTGGCTAAGGTCTAAAGGCACATTATTCTCATTAATTTCACACTCATTAGTACTTGAGTTACTCCCTGGTACACTTTGCAAACAAAAAACCTGAGCAATTTCACTTTCTGACTCTTTCGCATTAAATGTTATGCTTGAGTCTACCCTTTCCTCCATAATGGGATACATATTACCCTGAACCGTCTCATTTCCACTACCCAGATTCCCAAATTTTTCTTTTACACATTCCTTACTTTTTTTGTTTACACTTTTCCTAGGAGTACTCTTATTACTACACTTACTTCTCTGTCCACTCTCAGAACTTTGCTTGCCTTTAGATTGCACATTACAAGTATTTACATAATTATTCTCTAAAACTATACTATTTACACTGATACTATTTACAACATTTTTTTCTCTAGAATTTTTCACAGGTAAAACATTTGACATATGGTTCTCTACTATTTGCTTACACTGCGTTTCAGTAGGAACATCTAAAACCACATTGTTATTTTTACAATTAATTACAGCCTGATATTTACTTAAAAAGGGCATCCCCAAAATTACACTAAACTCATCGGCCAACTCACCGTGGACAATAAAAAACTCAGACTGACATAATAAATTATTAAATTTAAAATTTAAGGAAATTTTATGGTTTAAAAGCACTCTCTCGCCAGTCACCGTTAAAATAGGGGTGTTGTACTCTACAATTTCATAAGAATCTAAACCATTAAGTATTGTATTACTTAAAATATTTATAGCAGATCCTGTATCACATAGCGCATTAAAAAACACATTATTTACATTTATGGTGACAGTAGGTAAATGATAAGACTGGGGTGAAAACATACTAAAAATAATTGGGAGGTCTAGAGGCCTTGATGGAGACGATTCGACCAAATCGACACCAGCCCTTACCTGTTTAAAGAATTGTTTTGATTATTCCCTTCACTAATTGAGCTCTGAACATTCTCGCTTTCTATATTTACACCATTATCATTATTTCTATTCCCTCTACCTCTGTAATTATTATATCCTCCCCTGCGAGTTTGGTGGGACTGAGAATAATTACCCCTACCTCTTCCTCTAAAATTCTGAAAGTTCCCTCTATTAGCATTTTGGTTTTGTGGGCAAAATCTGGCTATGTGTCCTGTTTGGGAACACACGTAACAGATTACTTCTCTATACTGAGGCCTCTCAGTAGTGTGAAAGTCTCTTTGCTGATTGCTACCCTCTAAAAATCTCTCTAATTTACTAGTAAGAGCTTCTACCTGCTCCCGCAGTTTACTAATCTCCTGCTCTGACTGATTAGGGTGACTTGGCTGGATAGCAGCACATGCAACACTTTGCTGGGCAATTTGGGGGAAAAAAGGGTTCATATTCTCTACCGGCATGTTATATAAAGGATTAACACTCTTTAATGCTTTTTCCTCAAGGAGGGCAAATTCTAAAATTTCAACAGGTGTCTTAGGGCACCTAGTTATAACTCCTCTTCTTATCTCAGGAACTAAATTACTTAATAACATAGAATGCAGTAGAGCTTCCCTGCTTTTATCAGCAACATCCTGTTCTACACCCTCCACTACTAATGCTTTAAGGGACAAATCATATGCTCTGTCGTAAAATTCCTGAACAGGCATATGGTGATTTTGTTTAAAATTCAAAAATTGGGTCAAAGCAATATCAGGGGCTAGCTCTTGCGTATATCTCTCTTTAAGTACTTTAATTATTTCTTCAGTTCCCTTAGTGCGGTGCAATTTATATATCCTAGCAGCATTCCCACTTAATCTACTTAGTAGGGCAAATTTTTTCTCATCCTCTGACCAATTAAAGAACTCGGACAACTGCTCATACTTTTCTAAAAATGCAGAAAATGAGCAAGAGTTGCCTTCGCCACTAAAAGGGGGAATAAGACTGACATTCTCGATCAACGCACTCTTTTTCTGAATAAGAGCGAGCTCCTTGAAATGCTGATTTTCTGTCATTTTTAGGCAAAACTTCACACCGAATTAAAAATAAAATAATAGAAAATAAAGTAATTTAACTGCTACTTAATTCTCAGATGCCCAAGAAAGAGAGAAAAAAAAATAAATAAATAAATAAAAAATACATAAATACATAACTTATATTGGCATATAATTTACTCAGTAAGCCCAAACACTCATTTAAATGTAAATATAACAGTAAAAATTTCAAAATAAATAGTTTTTTTGAAAACCCGGTAAAATTGCCTAACTAAAAAAAAGCATTTGAAATTAGTAAGTTATGTACACCCCTATTGGTTATGCACAATATACACTAAAATAATCAAACATAATACACAATAAAATCACAAAACACATATATTTTCATTTCGTTTCACTCTTAATATAGTAAATATATATCAAAATTCAGGCTATTGTTGTAACAAATAGGCTCTACTTCATAGTACTATTTTTATACTTATTGTGACACAATAATCAGGCTTTTCACACACGGCATCATTTATTTGCCACAATAACCAGGCTTTTCACACACGGTACTATTTATTTTTCACAATAACCAGGCTTTTCACACACGGCACCATTTATTGTGTTGGGTTCTTTTTATTTAAACTTCTGCAACAGATCATTACTTTAATTAATTGCAACTTCTGCTCAGCAAATTATACTTAGTTAATATAGATCAATAAATACTCTTCAGCTTTATTAAAGAATTTAATGAGATCTGGGTCAAATTTCCAATTACATGAATCCTGTTGTAGATTTAATTAAATAAATTAGATGCTTATATAAAAAAAAGAATTAAGTTAAGATTACACCAGTTAACATTAAGAAATCATTAAGATAAACAAACTAAACGACAAATTAAAACGATTAAAAGGATAAACACAAATATTATTTAAAATTCTTTAAAATTTAAAGAATACAAATAAACAAGAAAGGACACAGCAAGATTCTCAACCTGACCCAGTCTCAAGTACTAAACCTTGATCTGCAGTAGAACCCAACATTTATCAATGTTGATTCCTGAGATATCAAACTCATACTAATAATTTAAAAAAGCAAGATTCAATCTAACATTACAAAAGAGAGAAGAAAGACCCTGAAATCCTTCTTATTTTCAAGAAGGCAAAGAAAGATATAATTTTGAATAAATTAAAAAACTAGAAATAATAAACATAAACACCCCAGAAATCAACAATGATATTTTCGACCAATTTCGTATAGTGTTAGTACATTTAATTTAATTTCTCTATTCTTTTTTTTTCTTTTATTTTGTTTATAAGATAAGTTAATTCATTTAAAATCAAGTGAATTTCTTAACAATTTTTGCTTAAAAAAAAAAAATCTATTACTTAGTCAAATATCTTTACTCAGTTTAAGCAATAGTATATTAATTAATCAGTGTTAATATGATTTTTAATTATTTATTAAATTATTTTTTTTATTTTTTAAAAAAGTTATTTAAAAGTTCTAAATAAAAGAAATAGGTAATGGTTGAAAATTACTTTTACTTCCAAACATTTAAAGAAACTACTTTAATTTTATGGTATTACAAAACTTAGTATAGTTATTTCGATACTACAGAGGTTAAAATTCAATTAAATTAATATCAAGGTAGGATAAATAAAAAAAAACTAAAAAAAAATCTATTCTAAAGCATATCCTTTATATACATTCTCCTTTATTTAATTTAACATAAAAATGAAAAACAAAAAAAAAAAACATCTGAATTCACCAACACTTCTTTTGTTGTAAACATATGGCAATACTAAGTCGCTACAAGATTACTCACTAAGATAAAAAAAAATCGTTTAAGATTAAATACATAATATATCTCTTACCAGCAGCTGAATTCTTTCATTTACCCATTTTGGGTATTTATCATTTATATGATGGACAACAGTACACAAAATCTTCCATGCACTAGAGCAACAGTCTCTAAGCAGAATTCCCAGTGTCTATACTCAGTTTAAGCAGCAGCTGAGTTCCTTCATTTACCCATTTTGGGCATTTTTTCATTTATATGATGGGCAATAGCACACAGAGTCTTCCATGCACTAGATCAACAGTCTCTACACAGAATTCCCAGTGTCTATACTCAGTTTAAGCAGCAGCTGAATTCCTTCAAGTTTTTGTCTTAGACCACTAATCATTCCACCGCTCACGGTGAAGGCTAAATCGGAAGGGACATTGTTTCGCGGCAAGCTCTCGGTTCGCTCCGGCAGGTAGTACTTTTTCTTGATTAACGCTTGGAGTGTTTTGTCTTAGATTGCTAATCCTTCCACTGCTCACGGTGAAGGCTAGATCGGAGGGGATATTCTTTCACGGCAAGATCTCGGCTCTCTCCGGCAGATAGCATTTCTTCCTGACTTACACTTGGAGTGTTTTCTCTTTAGACTGCAAATCATTCCACTGCTTACGGTGAAGGCTAGGACGGAGGAAACATTCTTTCACGGCAAGCTCTCGGTTCTTTCCGGCAGGTAGCACTTTTTCTTTTGCTTACACTTGACGTGCTTTCTCTCAGACTGCTAATCTCGAAGAACTCTTTTGGCCTCCCCTCTCCCAGATTAAAAAACAGGGGAGGGGGGGAGACAAGACTTATCCGCAATCGTTTACTAGATGCTCTCCATACGAAGCTCTGACCAAGACTCACTTTATTTCCAAAAAACCAATTGCACGTCCCTCTGCAAATCAAAAGGGGCACCAAAAACTAGGAAGACTAATGCTTTCCCCTTTCCCTCCTGTTCCTAGAGTCCATCTCATTGGCCAATGCAATATTCACCCTCTCTCATGACCAAATATGGTCATCGCTTGCGTCCCCTACCCTCAATCACGTGGTCAGATAGCAGGGACAGTTGTCTCTAAGTTTTGCACCTGCTTGCAAACCAGTGCTCGCCGATATCCGTGAATTTGCCCTATTATCTCAAATCGGTCATAAAACTTTAAGGGTCTGGGAAAATATCAACTCCGCCTCAAATGACAGTCAACGTTTGTCATGGGTAATAAAATTTTAGGGTACTATTCATTCACGTACGCAAGCAATAAACTATGCGTGTGGGCCAATTTTTAACAAGGCTGAATATATGCCCTTTACAAACAAGCCAGAAGCTACTCTTCTTCGAAAAAAATTAACAAAGGACCACTTTACTCAAATAGTACAATTATTCCAGGGCAGTAAAAGCATTCATACGAACGGGTGTTATTTACGCTGGATAAGGGAATGGGAAGCTTTCACTTCCATTCACAATAATGCCTTTATTCTCGTGAGAACGATCATAAAAATAAATAGAAAAAGGGAATGTCCAGGGTTTTCGCTACTAAGAAAAAAAAAGGGAGACTAATTTTAAATACGAGATACACAAAGCATTATAAAAAACCGTATTAAAAATATCTTAACAAGAGTTCTTTTTAAATTTGGAATATTAAAATAATTTATACAAAAAAATATTACTAAAAAAAAACATAACAGAAAAATCCTTCTAAAAATTTTTTTTATTTTATTTTTTTATTGTGTAAATCACTTTTATAAATTTGCGAAAAATGCTTTAGAAGGCAAAATTTTCATAAATTCGTAATTTGGGATATAGAAAATTAAGTACGAAAATGTCTTCACTTTAACAATATTTGAATATGCTTTGTATTTTAAGCCGTTTCAAGTATCAATTACTCCGACAGCTTCAAATAACACTCATGAACATTGCATTCCCCAAATTACTTGTTAATAACTGAAATAGTGTGTATGCGTTTGCATAACGATTAATTATATCGTTGAGGAACGCTGTCAAATACTTCAATTCACGTCGATAATTAGCAGGTTGCTGACAATCGTGTAAACTACGATTTGTGATCATAGAAACGACATTTATCAATGAAACCGTTTGAGATTTGGTTTCGATGCATACACGGACGTTTAAAAAAGTCACCGCAGTTGCGAAATCACATAGAATATGAATCATATATAAATTGATTATTTTCTGTTATTTTATTTACCTAGATTACTTAATGTTATTTCTCAATAAATAGTTTGTTCTTTTGCGATTAACAGATAATTATACTCATTTATTTTATTACAATAAATTAAAAAAAAAAACATATTTTTTTTAAAAAATACGATAACACATTCACTGATAAAATCATGCATCTGATTTGTTGTATGTGATGAACCAAATAGAAATAAAAGGATATCCTGATTGCCATCATTCTTAAGAAATATCTTAAAAAGCTTCCAATATTAAAAATAAAACATGAAAATGGAAATAAAATTTAAAAAATACCTCGTATCTCACGTAGATAATTAACAGGTTGCTGACAATCGTGTAAAATAAGATTTGTGATCATAGAAACGACATTTATCAATGAAACAGTTTGAGATTTGGTTTAGACGCAACCAAGGAGATTTTAAAAAGTCACAGTAGTTGCAAAATCACATATAAATTAATTATTTTCTGCTATTTTTTTTACCTAGCTTACTTAATATTATTTCTCAATAAATAATTTGTTCTTTTGCGATTAACTGATAATTATACTTATTTATTTTATTAAATGAATTTTTATGAAAACCACTATCTTTTTTCTTTTAAATACGAAGACTCATTCATTGATGAAATCATGCATCTACCTGGTGGTATGTGATAAAACAAAAGTTATTATATTACAGAAATAAAAGTTTATCCTGATTGCCACCATTTTTAAGAAATGTCATAAAAAGTTTTCAAAATTAAAAATAAAATATAAAAATGGTAATAAATTTAAAAGTAGTTCGTACTGGCACATCTACAAATGAACAGCAATAATTAATATATATATCAAAATGGTTCTGTAGAAAGTTGAGGGCTGATGACTAAAAAAACAACCTGATCTGTTATATATATATATATATATATATATTGTAAGAGCATTATATTTGTAAGTTTCTTTAATCTATTAAATATTGAAAATGTTTTCTTTAAAATAATTGTGTAAAGTTATAAATATTGCACAAAAATCCCTAAAGATTTAAATTTAATTAATTAATTTTAATTGAAAAATCCTTCTAAAATTTGTTGAATGATTGTGTAAATCTTCTAATTTAGTTTTTAAAAATTTACGAAAAATACTTAAGGCAAAATTTTCATAAATTTATAATTTAGAATCTAAAAAGTTAAATACAAAAATGTCTTCACTTTAACATTATTTGAATATGCTTTGCATCTTAAGCCATTTCAAGTATCAATTACTACGACAGCTTCAAATAACACTCCTGAACTTTGCATTCCCCAAATTACTTGTTAATAAATGAATTAGTGTGTATCCGTTTGAATAACGATTAATTATATTGCTGAGGAACGCTGTCAAATACTCCAATTCGCGTCGATATTTAGCTGGTTGCTGACAATCGTGTAAACTACGATTTGTGATCATAGAAACGACATTTATCAATGAAATCGTTTGAGATTTGGTTTAGTTGCTGCCGAGGATGCCTAAAGAGACCACGGCAGTTGCGAAATCACATACAAATCATTTGACATTGATGAATTTTTTTTTAGGAACTACTAAATTGATTATAAAATACTCCATTGATTATAAACTAATCTATAGATTATAAACTACATAACATCAACTTTAAAAAGTTCAAGGTTTAGTTAAAAGGTGGGAAATAATAATAATATAAATGTTACAAGTTTTAAAATATTCATTTTATTTAAATTTCCGAGTACTTTCGACATTCAATCCCGCAACCAAATTTTTGTAATCGCAAGGGAATATTTTTATTAATTGCCATTCCATTCATTTCAAATACATTAATCTATTTGAAATGAGAGATTCCATAATTCTTAGGATGGATCTGGGCAGAAATACTTGTTCTTTTGGATTAAATTTTTGTAGAACGAAATATTTATTTACCGTTATATTCATTTATCTTTCTTAATATGTTTTTGTTCATATACGTTACTTTGTTTTAGATACGTAGCTGGAGAAAGGTAGAAGCAGTAGTTCTTCGGATTAAACTTATGTAGGGGAAAATATTTAATTTTTCCATTCATTTTAATACGT
Organism: Maratus speculifer; assembly: GCA_964019185.1. NCBI lineage: Eukaryota > Metazoa > Arthropoda > Arachnida > Araneae > Salticidae > Maratus > Maratus speculifer. The sequence continues at coordinate 112,233,917 of OZ025300.1, forward strand.
CTCTTTCTTTACATCTCAGTTGTGGTTCACATACGTCACTTTGTTTTAAATGTGTAATTTAAAAGTAGTGGAAGACGTAGTTGCTGCAGATTAAATCTATGTACAGGATATTTACTGGGTATTTAAGTTTTCAGGATATTTAATATTAATTTAATTTATATTAGGGATATTTTTAATAACACGTTGTTAATACTTGATTGTCTTTATACAGAATTTCAATGGATTCTCTGATAATGGATGCTTAACTCCTTCGAGACGGAAGACTTTTACGAAATTTCTAATGTTTTGTCATAGGTTTTTAAAAACAGAAATTTGTGCCTTATTAAATCGAGAAAATGCTCCGATTAAATAAGGCAAATTTTACAGTAAAATTTTACTTGTGGGGATAAACAAGGATTCTTAAGCCTTTTTGCGGCACGTATTCTTATCGCTCGTCCCCAAGGGGATAATAATTAACATAATTTCTTCTGGAGAAAAATCTATTCCGATTAAAATTTGAGCTGCGGACTTTTGACAAAATCTATTTTTCTTCTTAATACTCTTCGATCCTTTTTTTTAAATTTTTATTAGGCATTTCTATATATTCCATTTTGCTATTTTTGACATATTGCATTTGGAATGTTCACTTGTAATTTTACTTACTCATGTGATTTCAATGTATTTGATGTTATTGTTTCTTCAGTACACTGTAAAAAATAACGAATATATTTTAATCTACGAAATATACTATAATAGTCCAAGAGCCGACAGCAGAAAGGCCTATGTTATCGAGGGCAAGAAAAGAAACTTTATTTTATGAAAGAGTAGTAATAGGGAAATCTAATGATCCATGTCTGCCGGAAGTGAAGTGGTACATAAGCCAAAAATAAATACCACTAATGGTTGACTCATATACTTAGCATTGTGTTTGTCTTACAATCAAAAGTATGAAAACATGGAAAACTGGGTGCAAGAAAATACAATGCTAAGCCTATGAGTCAACCACTAGTTGAATTTATTTTTGGCTTATGCACCACTTCGCTTCCGGCAGACATGGATCATTAGATTCCTCTGTTACTACTCTTTCATAAAATAAAGCATTCTTTCTTGTGCTCGATAACTTAGGGTTTTGTGCGGTCGGCTCTTGAACTATAACTACACTACATGCGAAAATATACACTGAATTAGTATAACCTTAGGTACATTTTGCATTAAACTTGCCTGGATCAGGTGGAGAGCACCTGATCAGGTGGGAATGGTATTTACCTGTGGTTATTGAGTCTCAGGAATAATTATTGTGTGTGATGGGAAAAGATGCTAATCTTAATTACTTTAAAGCTGTTCACAACTGCTCTGCTCAACAAGCGCAAAACAAGATAATAAGTTGAAACTGGTGTTAATCAATTGAAGTGAAAAAAAACTTCTTTAAAATACCATAAAATAAATTAAATTGCGCAAGGCCTTTCGAAAGAACTTAGTCTTTCTTCATCAGGCGCAAGAAGACGTGCATCTACTATGAATGTAGGGGTACGACTGAAGTGAAAAGGCGGGAAAGGGAACAACCTGAAGGAACAGCCAATAGGAAAGTGGAAGGCAACAGCCAGTCATGGAAGAGCATAATCAAAGCGTACGAGGGATACGATGAAGGAGGGGAAGAAAAAAGAAAAATGGTAACAAACAGAAAAAAAACAAAAAATATAAGTAAAAAGTATTAAGTAAAAAGACAGATTATATTAAAAGCAAATACACACACAAAAAAAATAAAAAAATATTTTTTTTTTAATACTAAATAAAACTGAATCGTTTCAGTAACAAGAAATGATTTCTGGAATGATTTCATAAACTAGAATTACAGATATAAAAAAATCTCTTGTATTTGCATCTATTTGCAGAAATTTTTAAATAAGTTTGACCACGAGAATATAGGAAAATGCTCTTGAATTCTAATAGAAGAGCCAAGAACTCTCTAGTAACGGGAACTGAAATTTATAAGGATGCATGGAACTATTTTTTCTAGAGCCACAACTTACGAGAGAGAGTTTGAAAATAAGTTTCCTCTAGCGACTGTGAATAGATGTGTGTATAAAAGACAAAACATATAACAAAACATTAAAAATAAGACGCAACGTTATTTTTCTACATAAGTGCCAATTGAGTTGAGACATTTGCCATACCCCTTTAAAAGCTTCAAAAAGATCTCCAGGAAAAAAATCGGGGCTATGTATATGAAAGAAGGGTTGAACCACTTGTGTGATTTCGGAATTGCTTCCAAAGCTTTCGTCAAGCATTGCATTTGTTTCTAGTGGCCATGCACATCCGTCAAGTTCTCGGTCTGTCCAATATTTCATGATGCCCCCACTGAATTGGCAGCACTATCTCCGCACTTTTTGTTTCGAAATCATATCTGGCCCATAGATCTCCACAGAGGGGCATGAGCAAATGTTGGACAGACCGAGACCGGGGCGGGCGTGCATGACTACGAAAGTATACACGAAAGTAATGCATAACTACAGCTTTGGAAGCAATGTCAAAATCACACAAGCATTCAACACTTCTTTCGTATGCAAAATCTTTATTTTTTCCTGGAAGGCTTTTTGAAACCTATAAAAGGGGATGGCAAATCTCTCAACTCACTTGGCACTTATCTAGAAAAGTAAAGTTACGTGTTATCTTTAATGTTTTTGTCTTTCATACACACCTTTGTCCACAGTCACCAAGGGAAAGTTATTTTTAGACTCTCCCTCTTAATTCTAGATGGTATTTTTTAATCAGTGATCTTTCTAAACTTTTTATTTATCGGTAAACATTTTACTTTTTCGTTTAATACAACAAAGATTTGCTTTAAATAACTCAATTATCTGTCTTTTAAGATTGAATTATCCTTTTTTATACTCAGAATCGTGAAAAATCTGTTACAAACTACTTAGTTATTCAACTGCTTTTATAGAAATCTGTTGCGTAACCGTAATTTATCTGTATTCGGAAAAAAGAAAATGCTTCATAACATGGTCAAGTAACACTCATTTATATAAACGGTTGAATGATTGGGCAATTTGCGGCGGATTTTTAACGATAAACAGTTTTGTTGTTTATCCGGAAATTTTTATTCTACCAGGTCTTCTTTCCGTAAAAAAAAAAAAAAAAGTGAAGTATTAAGCCATTCCTTAATTTGTTTCTAGATCACTTATTTTCTCTTAAAACGTGATTATTTTATCAAACTCAATTTATTTTTTACCTATTTACAACAAAGTTATACTTCCTTAACTTCGAAGCATTTAAGGTATCCGATAAAAAAAAAAAAAAAAAAACCTTTATTTTTGACATATTTTTTGGTATTTTTCAGCGTAAGTCTAACACAGAATAAAGAAAGTTATAAAATATATGTATAATAAATATGCAATTTTCAAAACTTTAAAAAATATTGGTTATTTTTTTAGCATTTTTTGTGAAAACGGCTCCGGCTCTGAAAAAACAAAAAATGCATATAATACAAATCTTTTTTCAACATATGTAAATTAGACACTCTTGAGTGTAATAAACTAAAAACTAGTCAATACACGGAAATCTAAAACAGATACAGCTGATTTACATGGAAAATTTTAGTAATTTTCCATGTAGTTTTCTTCATAAAAAAGGTCATACATCAACAAATAAGTCACTTTGATCTAAATCTTTAGTTTATTACACTCTAGACATTATCTAAAAGCTACACAAAAAATTTAGTGGTTATTTCATGGAATAATAAAATTTTTAGTTAGAACAATAGTCGTTTACCGTTTTCGATAAACATCTAAATTTTTCAGAAAACACTTTAAAGTTTTCAACTTCAGTTTAATTTAACATCGTCTACTTTTCTAAAAAAAACCTTTATTTTCATTTCTAATAGGCTTAAAAGAAAAATAAAAGGAGATTTAGAAACAAAAATTATATTCTATAAGAAAAAAAAATAAAAAAAAATTGCGAATTTTCATAGAAATTGACGTCTTAAACATAGACGGATACCTTAAAGAAATTGAAGTTTTTTATATTTTTTGTAAAAAATTCAATTTCTTTAAGGTATCCGTCTATGTTTAAAACGTCATTGAATTTTTTACAAAAAATATAATCTGATATTTCTGTAGACTCTATTCTATCTGACACTCACGAAAATCAAGGCTCATGCTCCTACTACACCCAAATTGGTTTTTAACACTTTTCAACATATTAGTTAAAAAGTGTTTATGTATTCGGTTTGTCTGTCTGCGTTCTAACTAGAGAAATATCTTCGGATTTTCATGCAATTGGTATATAGAATGCCCAGCAAATAAGACCCTGATTTCAAAATTAAATTTCTCAAAAACAAAGATCGATAGAATTATGCGGTAAGTGGTTTATTAATTAAGTGAACTCTAAAAACATTATACAGAAGTTTCGAACGGTGAATATTTTGAAAAAATTGTTTTCTGATTGCAAAGATTGCTTGACTTGACATTTTTCATGTTTTAGATTGCTTCAAGAAAATGAGTTTTTTGGGGTACAGTGCCATATTTTAACGATTTTTTTAACCTAATTTTTGGAATTTCAGAAATTCCAAAAATGTAGTTCCAAAAATTGGTAAAATATGGCACATTACACCGAAAAACGTTTTCTCTGCAAGCAAGCTAATACAAGAAAAGTATCAAGTCAAACATGAAAAATGTCGGGTTAAGTATTCTTTGCAATCAGAACCCAATATTTTAAAAATATTCACCGTTTGAAATTTCCGTATAACATTTTTACGGCTTACCTTATAAACAAACCGTTTGCTGCATAATTCTATCGATTTTTGTTTTTGAAAAAATTAACTTTGAAATCGGCACCTTATTTTCTGGAAACCCTGTATGTTAACCCTCTCATGCATGAATTATTTTCCACGCAGTAAAAAAAAATCAAACAATCATTTTTTGTGATAAATGAGAACAGTTTAACATGAAAATAATTTTATTAAAATTTTTTATACAATATTTATTGGAATATTGATGCGTCTTCATTTGAGGCGTCTTCATTGTGTATCAAGGGGTACAATTGTACTGTACTCAAATATGCGGACAATATGATTCAGTGTTCACATATTTGAATACGTTTTATGTGCTTTATTTGGTATGAAATAATTCCATACATTCTGGACATACTGGTACAGTGCATGTTCCACAAATATATCGTGTTTTGCTTTTGCAATTTTTATCTCTACAGCGATTGGCAAACTTTGCTTCCGTTTTCTTCGGATAATGATTTCCCCCATCTAAACGCAAAGTTTGGGGCATATTGTGCGTATTCCTACGTTTTATTGCTGGTTCTCTTGCAGAGGGTCTTCCTCTTTTATTTTTATTTAGCGCAGCTGTACTCTTATATATCAAACCCGTTGCAACTGAACTTTAGAATTCCAGCAGGTCTATGCTATTGATGTTTTCTGATTTCCATAGAATCCAAGCATTAACAACGGTGACATTTATAAGGTGATAAAAAATACGCATGTACCATCTCTTATTTCTGACATCATTACGATAGAGGGCTACGAGAGAGTCCATAAGGTCGACCCCACCCATATGCTTATTATACTCAGAGATACAATGTGGACGCTTGATAGACGCTTGTGGACGCTTTTTTTTTTCTTTTCTACTGAAACGTGTTACTTGGCCTTCAGGTTCCTTTCCACAGTAAGAAGAGATTATATGAACCGGTGAGTTATCGATCCATCGGGTGATACTTATATTATCCGAAGATGAAACAATCGAACTACTACCCCTTCCTTCATTCTTCAGTTGTTTTATTGATTTTAAATGCTTTTCTGCACCCATCAGCCTGTCAATTCTTATAGCCCCAACATACCAAATTCCTAGGGCTTTTAGTTTCAAAACCAACGGTATACTGGGAAAGTAATTATCTGCATATATTTTGCAGTTTGACTGGTGCAAATCATGAGTCAAACGAAGTATGACATCACTAGATGCACCACAGTCAGATGTGATTCCGCGGTTACCAGTTGCACCTTGATACAATTCAAAACAATAAATATATCCCGATACACCTGCACGACACCACATTTTGTATCCCCATTTGTGTGGCTTCTTAGGTAAGTACTGTTTTATAGATGATTTTCCTTTGAATGGAATCATCATCTCATCCACACTTTGATATTCCTCATTATCGGCAGCTTTGTGAAATGTCTCATGCAATTTTGTCAAAATCGGTCGAATTTTAATAGCTTTATCTGTATTGTCATCAGGAATGTTTGTATTATCTATAAAATGTAAATATTTCCTTATTTTCTCAAAGCGATTTAGAAACGTGACATCTGCAACTAGCGACATTCGAAGTCCATGTTCTGAGGACCAATAATGACGTAATCTAGGGTATCTGACATATGCCATAACAATCACAATTCCAAAGAAAACTTTAAATTCTTCTACAGAAAGTCTAAAATTATGTTTGCCATTTTGACATGCATAAAGATTTGTCTGATAGTCAATATCTGATAATAGGTCTTGAGGAAATAGATTCATAAACGTATCTAAAGGAGAGACGGTTTGTATATTCACTTGAAATCTACCACTGAATTGAGACGAATTATTACACATTAAATTATCTCTTTCACTAAACCAAGTAATGGGGTTTGCTTTTGGTTTGCTTCCTTTTCTTGAAGATTTTGTATTAGTAGACGATGACGGAGCTCGATTTACAAGTTCTTCATCATTTGAATCAGAATCACTGTGTGCGGTTGAGACTGGGGCTTTATTTGTAAATTCATCGTTATCAGAAGATGACATTGCATGGTAGTTACATGAGGAATATAACTCGAATCATCTCTTTCAGAAGCACTATTTTCCAGATCATCCTCAGATTCCGTTGTCATTATTTCAGCTATCTCTGCTTCAGTTATGTATCGTTTTTTCCTATTCATGTTTGATTTGTTAACAATCTGCAAAAATAAATAAATAAATAATAGTAGTAACCAAAAATGAGTTTTGTTTACTTTATCGCGAAGTGTCCTCATATGAGGACAGATATGTTTTATACTTTAAATAAAAACCTAATTGAAATATTGTAAAAAAATGTATCATTACATGCTATACGATGATAAATTGTCTAAAAAAACTTACCTTGACTATATTGTGAATATTTCCTAGTCTATATGTAGCAAATTCTGCGCAATATCACGATGGTTCAATACTTTAATTTTATTGCAACTTTCGTGTGAATTACGACCATCGGTATGTTGCTGTCATCTATTGTGTTGTATGCAAGGAATTATCTGTCCATAAATAAGGTGTCCATGAATGAATGCTGAAAAAATTTGGTGTAACTCTAATATTTTATAGAGTAATATTTATCTGTCCTCATATGAGGTCAGTACGCATGAGAGTGTTAATGATGTTTACTACGGCATGTTCGATATTGAATATTAAGTGTGTAGCATTAATAGTTCATTTACAGGGAGCCACACAATAGTGTGATCTGCGGGGGAAAAATCGTGAATTTGTAAAATAAAATAAGTTTTTATTTCCTGGAAGATACAATTCAATCGCAATATTATTTTTAATATATATTTAAATAAAAATTAATTTCAGTTTAAAAATTACACCAAAGAAATGTATTAATCACTTTTATCAACAAAAATGTAGCAATTTGATTGACAACATTACAGAAATGTCATTAAAAATTACGAGAAAATCAATAGTTCGAAAACTAATTCAAATTTTAGAATTCTCAGACGACATTTGTTTTGGCATGATCGGATCGATGCAGATAACTGATTGAGGTAATTTAATCGCCAAGCGTTCCATGTTCTAAAAGGATTAGTTGTAGAATGCAATTGGACAGTCATTTTTTAACATGATAGATTGATGAAGTTTTAATTTCGTTATAAAAATTAGTCACAGACAAATGCTGAACAATTTAAATTATTTTAAATATAAAAAGGAATATTTTGTAATGGAACTTGTGCGCTATGGAGATAGATTTCAAAAATTCATTTTTAAAAAATATTTTAAAAGCCATAATAAATCAGTCAGTTATGATACAATTTTCAAACAAGTTTCATATGAAAGAAAATATTTTTCTCCATATGCCGGAGTAAAAATTGAAAGTGTATGATGTTTAGCAATTACAAAATTACAAAAGTAAAAATTACAAAAACGAAATTTCATTCTCAAGTGTTGCCATTCACAAAATGATGTCAGCGTTAAGCACGGACACAATTGTCCTTTATAATATAAATACAGATATTAAAATAAATTTAAATGACTTTTGTTGTTGTAATAAATTGATTACATTTCTTTATTTCTACTTTAAATATTTTTTCAAGGAGAAAAAGAAATTGGATCTTTCAAATCACTAATTTATATGAAATAGATAGAAAATCATTTTATGAAAGTCAGACTTCAAACATAAACACTTGATATGAAAGCAAACTGAAGCGTATTATTTCATTTAAAATATATAGTAAGCGGAAAGACCTTTTTCAACTGTCTGCTTATTTTATTAAAGTATTTTTTAAATGCAGTTATTGATTTGCATGTAGATAGAAGTATCAGAACTTACCTTGCAAATTATACATCTGGCATTGATTCTTACGTGCTTATTACAGCGATAAGGTCTACAAATGGAACAAACTAACTTTTAGCGGTTGTTTATGAATCAGATGATTCAGAGTCTTTCTACGTTAAACCCCTGGGTGCCATTTCACGGATGTCTTCCTAATTACGCGTAATATTAGCATTTGGCGTTATTACCCCAAGGCACCTTACATAATATATATTAACAATAAATTATATCATAATTGAATTATACAAGCTATTCGAATGTCTTGAATTTCTATAGGGGAAACATTAAAAGCAAAAATTATGTTATATAAGAAAATAATACTTAATAAAAATTCCTTACTTATAAAAAAACTTTGTCTGATACGAAGAGCAGATATTTTGTTATAAAAAGAATGTTAAAGAAAATTCCTATCCTGTAAGCAGCGGAGCTATTAATAAGTAAACAAATAAAAAAAAAATATTTCGTTATAAAATATTTTTGCTTCGTTATATTTATCGTTCGTTATTCGTTCCAGTTTATAAAACTTTTAAGAGTACTTCAAATTTATAAAGATGCTTAAAATTATTGCTGAGTTTTTAAGTATAAAAGAAGGTTAGTTGTACTTTAAAATCTATTTCTCGGTAACAAATTCTGAATTACTAATATAAAATTAAAAGAAAAAAAAAATTAAGGGGAAAAAGCTCTTTTCTTGAATGCTACTTCAGAAATGATATGCATAATTTTCGTTCTTGAAATTTTGTTGTAGATTACAAAAGATTATGCGAATTTAAGGAAAATAAAGAATAGCTGAAATTACTATATTTAAGAGAGACCGTTGAAAATAAAACTAATTAACTTTAAAAAAATGTTGGTATATATTATAATAGTACTTTTAGAAGTATATATTCTTGTTTTAAAAAATGTGCACTAGTTAAATAGTTATGAATATAACTTGAAGGGTTCTTGAGAGGACGAATAAAACAGTGCTTTTTGTACAGTTTATGTGGCTCTTTTTTTTTTTTCCTTATGCATTTCAAGTTACATTTAGAACATTGTTTTTCCAACTGTTGGTCGCGAACAGATAACGAGGGGCTGGAGTCAATCTAAAAAAATGTTTATATATATATATATATATAAAATAAAAAAAATGAAAAATGAAAAATGAATTTATATGAAAAAATGTTATGTATCTGTTTTTAAACTAGTAAATCTGCAGATCAGGAGCCTCAACGTCAGCTTTGTTCATATTTTTTTAAACAAACTTTGAGTAATATTCAATTTCCTGGAAACTGTAATTTAAAATTTTCAAATTACGTAATTATTTATAAGAATAAAATAAGAATTAAAAGTTTTCAGCCATCAAAAGCGGTAAATAAAAAGTTTAATTGTGTTAGGATATTCTGAAAATTTCATGATCTATTAATTTTGTTTTCTTTATTATAACATAGTAGATTTCTTCAGGGGGGCTCCGCCCCCCTGAACCCCCCGAGCCTCACTTAATTTAAATTTGTCACTTTCTAATAATTGTGCTAATGGTTATTGTATATCTTGCATTTCTTTATACATTTTGATTTATAAGGATAAGTAACAGTTTGGACAAATATTTTTCATTATCCTCATACTTCAACATGCCTGCCAACCACAAACACCTAAACTTGATGTATCAGGAACTTTTGTAAGTGTAAACACAGTAATCTAGAGATTTACAATTTTGTTTCCGAAAAAAAAAAGTTTTGATTCCATTTTGCGGCAGTTATAGCGGGACAGACAGACATACAGAAGAACAGACTGACAGATGAAAAACAATAAATTTCGTGTCTCCAAAGTTAGCCTTCGCTGAAGTTTCGGCAATGACGTCATTATTAATGAGATATTGATATCCATGTTTGTTGAATTTTTTACGACTACTATAAAATACCTGTTTTTGTTCAATTATGACGTCATAGTTTACTAAGTGAAATATTTATTAAAAATATAATTATTTTTTATTTCTTTTACTTCTAATTATGCCCCCATTTTTGTTAGAAAAATTCTTATTAACGAAAGAAATATCCGTGTTTAATATTTAATAAAAAGTACTATATCTATAGTTATTTTAATTCTGACGTCATATTTATTTTTTTCTTTTCTTTTTTTCGAATGGAAATTGCTCAGTTGAAACTTATTGCTGTTGAAAAATTGTTATTGCAAATTTAGATTTTTTTTTTTTTTTTGGCAACGATAAAGGAAATTGGATAAATTTTATTTAAAAAATCCCTATTGATTCGATATGAAAAAGAAGGAAATTTTGAATTATTAAGGAAAATATTTGAATAAAATTAATAAAACATAGCTAATATTTTTTTCCTGGGCTATGTTATATTTATACGCAAAGATACAAAGTTATTAATTAATTCATCAGTTTTGTTTTGATGTTGAATTCATTTAAATTTTTGTACACGCTTTCAAATGTATAGCATTATAAGGATAAGGATTTAGCTGAAAGGTTACTTAGCAACCATTAAGAGAAAATAAAGAAAATAAAATAAATACATTTGAAATAAGTAAATCTCTAAAACAAATTAGTTTATATTACTGGAACACATTTATAAAAAATTTCCAAAATTTACAGTAATAATTTTAAAAATCTGACAAATGTGTTGACAAAATTTCAAAACAATACGAATAATTTAACTGGTAAATTTTAGTATCCATTTATCATTGAATTCCATTAATCAAATGTGTCATTTTCTCTCGGGGAAAAAAAAATTGAAAATCATTCGATTTGCCACAGAAAAGCATTATTGCGCGAAATAAAATATTCTATATCTTCCGAACGAATGAATCAAATCTTACAAAAAACTATACAGCTTAATCCCAGTGTCTCACTAACATACCCACTTAATTTCAAGCCAATCGAATGCTTTTTACGTCAGTTATCGCGGAACAGACAGACAGACTGACAGACTGACAGACAGACAGACAGACAGACAGACAGAATCCAAAAAATTTCGTGTCTCCAAAGTAAGCCTTCAACTGACGTTTCGGCAATAATAATATAATCAAATATTACATAATTGGTATTGACGCCAATGCTGTCTGATAAGTAAACATAAACGTCTAGTGATACACGGCTGCATTTATTTATCCCTTGAAAGTTTTACTACGGATTTACAGTTGAAATACACAGAAGTAAATTATTTTTAACTAATTTAGTTTTTGACGCTACTATTGAGGAAAATGCTTTTCAGAGAAGTAAGCAATAGAAAATACATAGGATTATTGTTTTGAAAGAATCCGTTACTAATATTTCATCAAAACGGTGTAATAAAACAGGTTATTTACTTTTTTATGAATGTTTAGAGGATTTCAATTATGAAAAGTTTTAAACACAATTATTTATAAAAAAGTACCTGTGAGTTTTTTTCCGATAATTTTAGCTTCCGTGAATAAGAAACAATGAAATTCAATCTTCTTCAATAACAAAGAGACAAGTTTGTGAGTGTGTCAGCTCTGTTCTGAAGAGACTGCTGCACTTAGAGTTACAAAACTTGGGGGAAGACACCTCTATACATGAAGTTTTGCACCTCGAAGCCGGATATTTGATTTTTTTCATTAGATTTTTTGTATTTAGTTTTTTGGACGTTTTTTAACGTGCTTTTTGTTTCGAGGCGATTTTTTTGACATTAGTGAAAGGAATACAGTTTCATTTTTTTTAACCCATTGTAGTAATTTTTTTTTCTTTTTAATAAAGTTTGTTCGGTTGGTTGGTTGGTTGATTTTTGTCGTCCGATTATCTACGCTAATGGGATATAGGACCAGGGGGAGTGCCCTCCGTGGGGGTCTTTCTAAGGGAACCTAACCCGTATTTACGCAAGGTTCGAAGAAAACCACGGAAAACTCCGAACGGTTAGGCCGACAGCCGCGATTGGGTTCGAACCCAGCACCTGCCGTCTACCAGTTGAGAGGTCCGAACCTCTCAGCCACTGGTGGAGCAAAGTTTGTTCGGAATTTGTGCAGCGAAGTTTGAATTTTTCACGAATTTTTAATGCGATTTTTAGTATTTTTTTCTCATTTTGGGGCGATATTTTGACATTGATAATCGAAAATTATTTCAAATTATTGACACTGAAAATTGTTCCAAACTTTCAGCTTAATTAACTAAATTTTGTCATCTACAATTTTTGAATTTCAGCGATTTTCAATGCAATTTTTCGTGCAATTTTCAATGGGATTTTTAACGATATTTCGATTCTTTGTGTGTTTACCATCGATTTTTTACTCATTTTTAATAATATTATACATTTTTGAATGCATCATGGTCTTATCTATTTTAGAATTAATGGCAAAAACCATAAAATTAATGAATCAGCAGTAAAGTTACTATTTAGAATATTCACAGTAATCTATAATAATAAAGTGACAAGTTGGTGAGTGTGTCAGCGCTGATCTGAAGAGATCGTTGCACGTAAAGTTGCAAAATTTGGAGGGAAGGTATACGAATGTTTGCACCCCGAAGCCCGATTTTCGACTTTCGATTAGGTTTTTTTATATTTATTTTTAAGTATATTTTTTTCGTTCTTTTTATGTTTCGAGGCAATTTTTTCCACAATAAGGAAAGGAATACGGCTTCATTCTTTTAACCCAACATACTTAAATTTAGTTATTTTTACAAGAAAGCTTATTTCGAATTCCCTGGAATACTACTATAGTGTGTTTGTAGCGTCTTGTCTTTTTGCAATATGTCCAGCCTTTATTCCATTTTGAAAATTTAATTCTCTCGATGTTGTCAAAAAATTTCATCTGACTTTTTATCCATGTTATTCTATTACTGCCTCTTATACATCTTTCCATACTTCTCTGTGTTGTTTTTAATTTTTATACCATCAGCTTCCTTAGAATCCGCTTAGCGGAGGCAAAACTCACTGATTACCTACACTCTTCTTTTTAAACAAACAGGTATGTAAATCTTCAAAATAATATTATGATTAATCAAAATGCTACATCTTTTTCTTCTATTGATTTCATTCATGACGCTGTTACTCGATGGTATTTCCTACCTAAATTACACATAACGGTTCACTTCCTTAATGTCAGTGTTGTTGTAGACGATTTTCTGTTTCGGTGCAAATAAATTGAATAACTTCTTATAGTCCAAGAATCCTTTATTTTATGGAAGAATAGTAATAGGGGAAGCTAATTATCCATGTTTGCCGGAAGCGAAGAGGTGCATAAGCCAAAAATTAATACCACTAGTGGTTCACTCGTGTGTGTTTGCAACATTGTGTTTGCCGTACAACCAAAAGTATGAAAACATGGAAAATTGGGTTCGGTAAAACATAATACTAAGCCTACGAGTCAACCTCTAGCGGTATTCATTTTTGACTTATGCACCTCTTCGCTTTTGGAAGACTTGGATGATTAGATTCCCCTATTACTACTCTTCCATAAAATAAAAGATTTTTTCTTGTGACATAGGGATTGTGTGATCGGCTCGTGGATTATTAGTCTTTTCCGAATTTATTTTTAATCCGATGTTAATGCTAGCTTCTGCCAAATCTGCTTTTAAACGGCCCGATTTATTTATTTAGTTAATTTATCAATTTATCCCCTGATATTCCCAAAAACAAAAACTTTGGAAGTCATCTTTAAATGAATTATTTAATAATAGAGTGCAGTACTATTTCTGATCCGTTGTTAACAATACTGTATATTAATTATTTTACCCTGATTACACTGTCCATTTTAGCACTTTGGTATTACTCAGAAAATTTATTTAAATATTTTTTCAACATGTGCACATCATTTGTTATATATGTCTTGTATCATTAATTGCATAGCTGGACCATCAATTGGTAGTACGCTTCTTCTTTTAGTACATTTTATTTTTTATCTTGTATTATTTCTAGCTTCATTTCCTTGATTTATTGCATGTTGTTGCTCAAATTTTGAATTTTTTTTTAGCTTTTTATGCCTAATATAAGAATGAAACTGCTCAAGGAACTCAAGGTAATTGGGACCACGTGGTTCTGCCTTGGTCCCACAATTTTTCATTTTTTCAATGTTTACTATATTATTAATTCCTTGCCTCATTTATTATGTGGATCTGTTTCAAAGAAATTTATAAAAATTTATGCATCATTTTGAATTTGCATAAATATTGATTTCTAATTTGACTATTCACATTTTTTAAGATAATTTGTATTGGTTTATAATGGTTTTATACATACATACTTAACATATATACACATACACACCCACCCACACACACACACACATATATATATATATATAAATGGTGAGAGAGGGATACATAGATATAGATATGGATATGTGTATGTATGCATGATGATATTTTCTTTACCTCTCCGAAATGGAAAATGGCCAGTTAAAATATCTTCAACAAAAATCGAAAAAGTAAAAAACAAATTAGATGTCAACCTTACCTATCCTATGCATAAATAAATAAAAATTTTGTAAAGCAAACGAAATTTTTGAAAAGAGCGTTTTTTTTTTTTTTTTTTTTTAACATTAGACTGCGAGTTTCTTCACATGAATAGTGTAGTCTCAATATAACATTTTCATACGACAGTTATAGCCCTTTTACCAAAGCATCCACATATTCTGTCACTTTCGCTATTAAACTTCAATGAAATTTCTACTTCGTTCTAGAAAGTAACAAAATAATCGCAAACGTGTTTTAAGAATTTTCGAACTTGAAGAAAATCTCAAAGAAGGACAAATTGCCCTCCTTAATTTGTTTAGATAGAATCAATCTCTTTTACTAATAGAGAAAGGTAACTCTGCTTTTTTCGAAAAGAAAAAGGAAACAAGAAAACCACCTTAATAGAATAAGAGTTAAACGGAATGAAAATTGTGGAAGCAAAGTAAACTTAAATAGGAATTCTTTTACTACTTTCTTTCTTTCTTTTTCATTTTTTTTCTTCTCTCTCTCTTTTTTTATGAATGTATTTCGGTCTTTTTTTTTTCAAGCTTAACGTAAAGTTCAAAAAGTAATTTTGACTTTCTTGTGCCGTATTCCTTTCTTGATAATCCAATAATACAGGTCTAAAGGTCGTGAAGACGAACGAACTTTTGGTATTTTAGACTCGGTATTTTTTAATTACCAAACTTATTCGTTGCTGAAGTATTGCTATTTTAAAATGAAAAAAAAGTAACATTATAGATAACAAGAAAGTGAAATGCCTGTCATATTGACATTTTTATTTATTCACCAAAGTAAAAAAAAATAGGATAGACCAAAACAAATTTTAAAGACCGAAACCGAATTTCAGAAAACGAAGCGAAACCACCTGATTGTCGCGTGGTGGCTGTCTAATTCAGATGCATTTATGCCGTCATAATGGCAGCTATTTTTAATTTTGCTTTGGTTATATGTTGGCTAGTAACTTAAAGTGGACTGACTTTTTTAATTTCGCACTGCATTGCATAGCTATACATCATGCCAAACTCCGAACGATTCTCCCTACTCGAATTGATCTCATAATTTAGAACTTTGTTCGGGTGACAAAATTTTCACCTGATTAGGTACCTTCAACGGTATAATTCACAGGGAATTGGAAATAATTTGCACCCGAGACGGATTTTACATGCCTGAGGTGCCATTAGCGTATATGGCGAATTTTAGTTGACGACGAGCCTCGAATCCGCAATGTTTCATTTCAATGTTTCACAACGTTTTTTTTAGGTGCGTTCGCAATTATATAAATACGTAGCACCTATAGTTGTCTTTCAGTCTGTCCGTCCGTCCGCATGTAACAACGCAAAAACTAGCCAGCCGAAACGCTTGTAATTTAAAATATATAATTATTACATAATTTTGTCGAGTCATTTCAAATTTTATGAAGATCAGATGCATAGATCAATTACAGGGACAATCAAAAATATTCCATTACATTACGGTCCATGGGCAAAAAAGTTTCAAATGCATTTTGATCGTTTGAAATTTAAAATACATAATTATTACATAATTTTGTTGAGTCAATTCAAATTTTATCAAAATCAGATGCATAGTTCAATTACAGGGACAATCAAAAGTATTCCATTACATTATGGTCAATGGGGAAAAATGTTTCAAATATATTTTGATGGTGTTACACCCATTCGAACATGATAAAATTGATATGCATCTATAAAGTACATATTATAATATACATTTTGCATAATCTGTGGTGCAAAGAACATTTGTTATTGATTTACAAGGGCACACAAAAGTTTCCATTATATAATGGTATAGGGAGAGCATTGTTTGGTGCGCATTTTAATTGTAATTAACTATTTACAATTTTATGAGATTGATATGAGAGTGATATTTTTAAAACTTCGTTATCGTACGAACGCACCTCATTTGCTACATTTCATGTGCAATTTCCAACTTTTTTTCCTTGCTGCACAATTGAATCCATGATTAAGCTTCAGCAGCACACTTATCTCATGATGTTTAAACATCCAGTTGCAAATTCCTTAGCATAGGTGTTGTCTTTTGTCAATATTGATGTCATACTGTTTATGTAGTTTTTGCCTCAAAAGTTGTTCGTTTGATTTTACGCTAAGAGAATCCTTAATTTTTTATTCTTTCGTCTATTAGTATTTTGACTTTCTCGCGAGGTGCTTTTTATAGTAATTTTATTCTATTAAGGTGTTGACGTTGGTTTTATTGGGCTTGATATTTTGCTAGCTTTTTGCCACAGTTGTGTTTGTCATATTGCTATATTTCGTTGGGTTCTTTTTTTTGTCTGGAAATGATCTTTAGTTTTAACAGTCCTTATTTTGAGGCTGTGATCACTTTGTTTATTTTATATCGTTATTTCAGTTAACTTTTTTTATGAATCCGCTCTTGACAATCGGTTCCATTTATTTCTAATGGCTGTTGTGAGTTATTGGATAAGCTTGGTGCACTATTAGGATGGGGCATTTTCCTTGGCCTTGGCTCGTTATATTGTTTATGATATCTGTTGTCACATTATCTTTTTACTGTTGTATCACTTGTTAGATTATTTATCGTTGAGACTTTTCTTCTAGTTTTTAGCACTTTCCAACAAAGGTGAAAAGCGCTAATGCTTTCGGTTTGTCTGGCCATCTGTCCGTGCTGTAACTCTCGTAAAAATGCTCGGATTTCCATGAAAATTTGGAAAGTTATAGACGTTTATCCTAGAACGAACCCTATTGAAAATGAAATTTCTACCATGATTAGTTCATCTACATGGGCAGTTAAAAATTTTCTGTTACATTACGGGTTATGGGGAAAATCTTTTCAAATGAAACACGCAAAGAACTGGATAAAGAGTCGCTAATAGATGATAATTTCTGGAAATGTGATTTAAATAGTTTAAAGAGTATTTTTTGTAGGAACTAAATTTTAGTAAAATACTTTCATGCAATAAAGGTGTGTGGGGTATCATGTTTTAACACCAAAAGGGCGATGAATCCTGATCTTAGTTAAGTGGGAACCCCTCCCCTGGGCTCAAGATATTTTTTGTTTTGTTTATGTTTTCAGAGAGCGAAAAGAATTAATACGCGATGGTGTTATGACAGTCTTGATAAAAGAATAATTCTAAAATACATTGAATTTCATGTAAATATGTATCATATGTGTAAATAAGAAGATGTACAGTATTGTATAATGTGTATAGAAGATGTATAATACTTTTTTTCTTCCAATTAAAAAGAAATAAGAAGATGCCCGTTTTGGAAATTATTGAATATGAATCGCCTAAATTAATTTTGTGTTTCGAAATCCACTGAACCAGCCGACGCGACAATGGTGCGTTAGCCGGGAAATAATAGAATGAGAATAAGAGTAGGACGATTGCATATATTAAACGGGTAAGTTTTTTATTGTTATTTCTTTGAATTTATGATTTGGAAGAATCAGTACTATACAAAATGAGTACCGGTGAAAATCTGAAAAGAAATATTACTAAACGCGGATCAATTAGATCCACAATAACAAAATTGATAAAAAAAATTGATAATGAAATTTTGAAAGAAAGTGATTTGAAACCGGAAATTGTGGAGGATTGTTTAGCAACATTGCTGGAACATAAGATTTCTCTAGAAAACCTAGACGATTTAATACAATCTGAAATTGAAACTTCTAATTTAGAAACCGAAATTGAAGCTTGTTTAGAATATAAAGAATCTATTATTACATGTAAATCGAGAGCAAATAGATTTTTGCATAATTTAAAGAAAACTTCTGATATTACAAGTGAACCAAAAGTAGTTACGCCCCCCATATCAGATACTCAGTTAAAGTGTAACACTAAATTACCGCGAATTTCTTTAAACAAATTCACCGGCGACATTTGCGAATTCCAAGAATTTTGGCCGCAGTTTAAAGTCGCTGTTCACGAAAATGAAGCCCTTCAAGAGATAGAAAAATTTACTTATTTGAAATCTTTGATTTCGGGATCAGCAGCTGCTGCTATTAACGGGCTTCCATTAACTGGTGAAAATTACGCAACGGCAGTAAATATATTAAAGGATCGTTTTGGAAAAAGAGAAGTTTTAATATCTGCGCACACAAATAAATTATTAAATTTAGAAGCAGTGCGAAGATTAAACGATATATATTCGTTGAGAAAATTGTATGATGAAATAGCGATACAAATAAGAAGTTTAGAATCATTGGATGTGAAATCAGACCAATATGGTTGTTTATTGTTACCTATTATTTATAAATGTATACCTAATGACCTTTTATTGCAATTTCATAGAGAACAGTGCGAGAAAAAAGATGTTTGCGTAAATGATTTATTATTGTTCCTTAAGCGCGAAATCGAAGCGCGGGAAAAGGTTGTTAATGTTACATCTGTCAGTTTTGAGATTAAATCTCATGAAAATAAATTTAAACAAAATCCTTCTAAACATTTTCTTCAAGAGAAAAATAAAAATCCTTCAGCATTTACATTAAATACAATTACAGAAAACCTTTGTCCTTTTTGTTCTCAGAAACATGAAGCAAATTTGTGTAACTTAAATTTGGAAGAAAGAAAACAATCTTTATCGAAACAAGCGAAATGCTTTCGATGCTACAAACGATTTCATAAGAGTAAATTTTGTAAAATTTCTAATATTCGTTGCACTCTTTGTAATTCTAAAGCTCATCAAAATTCTCTTTGTAATAAAAAAGTAAAAGAAAGATCATCAAAGGAAAATAAAATTGACCTTGTTTCAACTGAAGGGAATGAAATAGGGGGAAAGCAGAATACGCAGTATGAAAAAATAACTGTTTCTTCACTTTGTTGTAAGCCAGATGAATATGTTTACTTTCAAACTTTAAAGGGAATAATGATTGGGAAAGATAAAAATATTAATGTTCGTATCTTGCTAGACAGTGCGTCGCAGCGTACGTTTGTCGGAAAGAACTTGTCAAGGCATTTAAATTTAGAGGTGACAGGACAGGAATCATTAAAAATCCATACATTTGCTGGTACGAAACCTATTGTTAATAATCATAACAGAGTTGAGATTTTCTTAAAGGATAAATTTTCTGACAATGTAATTTCTCTGGAAGCATTAGAAACAGAGAAAATTTGTTCAGATATAATACGTGCCCCAAGTTCAGAGTTAAATGAAAAAATAAAAGAAATGGGTATACAGTTGTCAGATGTTTCAAATGAATTAAGTGATGGGGAGAATAAAATAGATTTGTTGATTGGTAGCGACTACTATTGGTCAATTATGACATGAAAATATAAACGTATTTCACCAACTCTTGTTTTGAATGAAACTAAACTAGGTTGGACACTTCATGGGAAGTTCTCAGATGAAGTTAATGAAAATAATTTAGTGGGTGCAATGTATATATCTATTTGGGATAATAATGAAGTTGATAAAATGTCAATTCAACTTGAAAAATTTTGGACTATAGAAGGGTTAGGGATTCAGGAAGATAATACAAATAAAGATTTATGCGATAATCAAATATTAGAACAATTTGAAAATTCTATTCAGTTTAAGAACAATAGGTATGAAGTTAAATTACCTATGAAATATGACAATGTTGATCTTCCGAATAATTATGATGTTGCCAAAAAGAGATTTAATAGTCTAATTAAACGATTTGTAAATAATCCTGCATTATTTAAGGAATATAAAGAAATTATTGATGAATATAAGGCTTTAGGAATAGTAGAAATTGTTGAACCGCAAGAAATAAATTCATCGAATGGTAATTTGACCTATTATTTACCCCACCACCCTGTAATTCGAAGGGATAAACAAACAACCAAACTACGCATTGTTTTTGATGCCTCATCTCACGCTCCTTCTGAACCTTCTCTAAATGATGTACTCTTCCCAGGTCCCAATTTGAACTCAGATTTATTTGATTTAATTTTGCAATTTCGAAGCAATAAAATTGCCGTAGTGGCAGATATTGAAAAGGCTTTCTTACAGATAAGTCTTGCTGAAAGTGACAGAGATATAACGCGTTTCCTGTGGATCGAAGAACTCCCTCAAGATAAAAATTCCCCAATTAATTTTATAATTATGAAAATGTGTCGTGTATTATTTGGCGTCACTTCGAGTCCATTTCTGTTAGGAGCTGTAATTAAACATCATTTGAAGAGGTATGCAACTTTATATCCGGAAACTTGCTCTAAAATTGAGTCTTCCATGTATGTGGACGATTTATTGTTAGGAGCACATACGGTTAATGAAGCTTTAAAAATTTCAAAGGAATCTTTATCTATTTTTCAGCAAGCAAATATGTTTTTGCGTAAATGGCAAAGTAATTCTACCATTTTAAAGGAAAATTTAAAATCTTTAGATATGAATGTTTGCGCTGATACATCAACTGACACAACCCCATTTAAAATTTTAGGGTTAATATGGGACACTGAAGAAGACATTTTTAGATTAGATAATCAAAGTCTGTTAGAATTTGTTCATTGTCAAGATAAGACCAAAAGAACTATAATTCGAACAGCTGGAAGAATTTTTGACCCTGTTGGGTTTTTATCACCATTTACGATTTTAATTAAAATGATTTTTCAATCATTATGGGAACATGGTATCGATTGGGATCAGAATTTGCCAGAACATTTAGAGAAAAAATGGGATAACTGGTGTGCACAGATTCCATACATTAGTAAAATAAAAATTCCAAGATATTATTTTCAGGAAATAGACATTTACGACAATGTAGAAATTCACTGTTTTAGTGATGCAAGTATTAAGGCCTATGGAAGTGTTATATATCTGAGATATAACAACAATAATAGTATAAAGACAAGTTTTGTTACATCAAAAAGCAGGCTAGCTCCCATAAAGAAGTTAACCTTGCCCCGCCTCGAATTGATGGGTGCTCTGATTGGAGCTAGACTTGGAAAGCGGGTAATGTCTGTTCTCAAAATAAGTGAAGACAAAGTACATTATTGGAGCGATTCAAATATCGTGCTTCACTGGATCAAAAGTTCGTCAAGTACTTGGAAGCCATTCGTAAGCAACCAAACATCAGAAATACAAAGTTTAACAGATCCGAAGAACTGGCGACATTGTCCTGGTAGCTCAAATCCTGCTGATCGACTCACAAGGGGACTCTCACTTTTCGACCTCGAAAAGGATGATCTGTGGTGGTCAGGGCCTCCATGGTTAGTTAAAGATTCAAAATTATGGCCCAAAGAAGACAGAGAAATAGATGAAGATATGAAACAATTAGAAGCTAAAAGAAATGTGATTTTCCAAAATGTTTGTTCATCAGAACATCAGAAGCCACTTATAGAAATTGAGCGCTTCAGTTCCTTCTTGAAGGCAGTTAGAACATTGGCAAGAGTTAGAAGATTTATTTTCAATTTAAGAAATTCAATCAAGCGTAAAGATACATTATCTGCTGAAGAATTGAAAGAAGCTGAAGAATTATTAATCAAAGAAGTACAAATGAAGAATTATAAGGAGGAAATTGAGTCATTAGAAAAAGGAAATTCTGTTAAGAAAACATCACGAATTTATTCCCTGTGTCCATATTTGGATGAAAATAAAATTTTGCGAATAAAAACCAGACTTAATGAAGGCTCCTTTGATTCGAATGAGACCAACCCAATCATATTGCCGAAGAATGAAAAACTAACAGAATTGCTAATTATGCAAGAACATAGAAATTTGCTGCATAGTGGAGTTTCTTTAACGCTTGCACAAATCCGGAAGAAATTTTGGATTCCACAAGGAAGACAATCTATCAGAAAGAATCTAAGAAAATGTCTAATTTGTAGAAGATACAATGCAAGGGCAGCTGACCAGCTAACTGGGCAACTTCCGAAAGAAAGGATCTCACAATCCCCCGCGTTTACCGTTATAGGATTGGATTTTGCCGGCCCAATAATAATCAAAACAGATAGTAAAGAGACGTCAAAATCCTACATTGTACTGTTCACCTGTGCCGCAACAAGAGCAATACATTTGGAAGCAGTCAGGGATATGACTACAAAGTCCTTTATGTTGAGTTTTCGTAGATTTATTTCAAGACGCGGAAACTGTAAAATAATTTTTTCTGATAATGCATTAAGTTTTAAAGCTGCCGACAAAGAACTACAACAATTTGAAAAAATCATTAAAAATCAAGAACTTCAAGACTTCATATCAAACAAAGGCATTATATGGAAATTTATCATCGAGCGTGCCCCATGGTGGGGAGGATTTTACGAACGACTCGTAAAAAGTGTAAAAGAACCCCTAAGAAAAATTTTGGGAAGAGCTCTCATCACATTTGAAGAATTGGCTACAATTTTGACAGAAATAGAAGCCGTAATAAACATGAGACCGCTTACGTATACAACAAGTGATTTCGGCGAGCCAGAGCCACTTACACCAGCTCACTTTCTTCAACTCGGAAGAGAAAATATTAGTTTTCCACTACATTTTGCCGAATTAGAGAATAAAATCTCTACCCGAGAGACATTATTAAGAAGAAAAAGGTATCAAACCACCTTGTTGAAACAACTGTGGACTAAATGGAAGGAACAATACTTGCTGAACTTAAGATCCATCCATCAATTTAAAACTCCTGAGAGACACAAAAATCTAAAGATTGGAGATGTTGTCTTAGTGGACGGTAATGCTAAATCTAAACTGTTGTGGGACTTAGGAGTAATTCAAGAAGTTATTCTTGGCAGAGATCAGCTTATTCGAGCTTGCATGGTAAAGACTGCTCATGGGCTGCTAAGAAAACCAGTTCAACTTTTGTATCCTTTAGAATTAGATGTTGAATGTTAATTGATTTCAGTATTTGAAATTTAAATTAATTACTTTTTTTTCTACTATTGTTTGAATATATAAATGTGATTTATTTCTTATTATAAATTCATAGTTGAAATATGTTTTTTTTTTATGTGTGTATTTTGCAATTGTTAATTTATCCATTTAGAAAAAAGGTTTCATTTTGTATAATTATGCTTTATTTCAAATTGAAAGGATTATTAAGATGTTAATAATAGTACTTAATTTGTTTATATTATGTATATATATTTAGTTTATTTTATTCAGGTAAATGTCTGGCCAGACACGTTCATGTAGCTACATGTTATTGAAGTGTCATTTTTTATTTATATTATTCATGATGTTATTTTATTGTTTAATACTTTATATGTCAGCACCTGAAGATTTAAATTTTTTTCTGTTTTATTATTTGAGTTATGATTTAAATTAATGTTTATTGTAAGAATTTAGTTTTATTGATTTATCATTATGTACTCTCATGAGTCCAGGTGGGGAGTGTGTGGGGAATCATGTTTTAACACCAAAAGGGCGATGAATCCTGATCTTAGTTACGCGTGGCAACCCCTCCCCTGGGCTCAAGATATTTTTTGTTTTGTTTATGTTTTCAGAGAGCGAAAAGAATTAATACGCGATGGTGTTATGACAGTCTTGATAAAAGAATAATTCTAAAATACATTGAATTTCATGTAAATATGTATCATATGTGTAAATAAGAAGATGTACAGTATTGTATAATGTGTATACAAGATGTATAATACTTTTTTTCTTCCAATTAAAAAGAAATAAGAAGATGCCCGTTTTGGAAATTATTGAATATGAATCGCCTAAATTAATTTTGTGTTTCGAAATCCACTGAACCAGCCGACGCGACTTGCTGAAAGAAAATTTTCAACCAGATAAGAATTTCCTTGCAGGACTAAATTTACTCATTATGTAGTATATATATCAGCCGACAGATCATTCTTCATCATGGGTGCTCAAAAGTATTGGAATACATGTTGGATATGGACAATAACACTTTATTTCTCTGGATAACGAAGTTTTGTTAATGATTTCTGGAGGTATTGGAAAATGCCTCATAATCTATGCCTAAGGCATGATTTTTCTTACTTGTTTCCTATATCATTGCTTCTCCGTCATTCCTATCATATAAAAGACGATTCAATAGGGCAGTGTAAATAAAATCTTGTCTATCAGTCCATCATAAACGATTTCCTCTTCTCAGTAGTGCAATTTATTCTGTTTTTTTTTTCTCATTATGAAAAGAATCCTGCACAACTATTTTTTAAATATACAATAATAAAGAATTGATTAATATAGAAGAAAGAAAGAAATATCATGCGTCAAGCATAGATTATGAAACACTTTCCAAATTGCTCAGAATAATGTAGCAAAACTGCACCGTTTAACCCCTTGGGGACGAGCGACACGTATACGTGCCGCAAAAAGGCTTAAGAATCCTTGTTTATCCCCACCAGTAAAATTATACTGTAAAATATGCCTTATTTAATAGGAGAATTTCGTCGATTTAATGACACAAACATTTCTGTTTTTTAAAACCAGTGGCGAAACATTAAAAATTTCCTAAAAAACTCCCGTCGCGAAGGGGTTAATAAGTTGAAATATTATATCTATATCAACAATATGAAACGTATTTTCTATTACACAGGAAGTAACTTGTAGTAAACCTAAGCAAGGTATATCAATTTTATTATATGCAAAATTGATTGTCATTATTAAAATATGTCGCAAATAATATTCGTTCTGTATACCATTATCTAACAGAATTCTTTTTGTGGCTTTGAAAATGAGTAATACATATTCCTTGAGCGGCATATTCTACAAAATGTACATTTTAATGTCCTTCATAAACGCATAATAATTTCATTATGCTTCGACGGCTGTCATCAGTAAAAAAGTACTTGAAATTATACTATGCCATCGACCGTAACGTAAATACTTTTGACTGTCTCTATATTTGAACTATATATCCGATTTTGCGAAAATTTTAAATGGCTCAATAAAAGTATAAAAAGATTATACATTCTAAATTTCAAACGATTTGGTTTGGTAGTTTTTGTGCTGTTATATGGCAGACAGACGGGCAAATCTAATAACAACTATACAGTAAAAAAAAAAAAAAAAAAAAAAAAAAATCTGTAATTCTACAAATCTAAAGTTGCCGAAATTTGTAGGTTTACAAAAATTTTATCTGTACACTGTACAAGAAAGGAAGTAAATCAACAAAACTAATTTTCATAAAACTACATTAATCTGTAAATTTACAAACGAATGTGCTATAATTTTAGTTATCTTACTAAAATTTTATCTGTAACCTGGGTTGCAATTACATAATATATTCTAGGCATCCCAAGCTTCCTAAAAAATTCTTAGTAACCTTACAGATTTCTTGATTTTCATTGCAAATTTGTATCTGTTACATGAATTTTTGCTGTTTCATGAAAAGTTCTTAACTCCCAGTTTCCTAGAAAACTTTTAGTAACTTTACAGATTTTATTTTTACAGAGTAAGGTGCTACATATTCATGTAATTACGATCGCACCTAAAAAAACAACTAAATTAAGAAGTGCATGCTGAAATCGAAAACGCATTTCCAGCAATTATTACTCAAAGGCAGTATTGAAACCAATTTTTTTGTGTGTGTTCCTATAAATGGATTAAAAATTCTATTTATGTCTTTTTCTAACGCAATCGTAGTGAAATTCAGTGATTTATATCAGTTTCGATACACTTGCAATAGCGTAGTGTCATTAAAATACTCTTGAAAAGATTTTTTCACATAGATCATAATGTAATGGAATTCTTTTGTGTGCCACTGTCAATAAACTAGTAATATACCACATGCTTTATATACAATATCAAACATGCCTAAGGGATTCTTAATAAAGTTTATCAATTGCATGAAATTTCGAGTATATTTACGGGAGTTAGATCGTGGATATACGGATAGATGGATCGACGGACAGTCAAACCAGACATAAATATCTTTTCAACTTTGTTGGAAAGTGTTAAAAAGAATGTTGGCTACTTTGAAGGTGATTATGTTTATGAGTTATTATTAATAGTATTATTATTATTATTATTATTATTACTATTATTATTATTATTATTATTATTATTATTATTATTATTACTATTATTATTATTATTATTATTATTTTGCTTTATTGCGAAATTAAGTCAATGTTTTCTATCAACCATTCGATCACTGTTCTGTCTTTGTTTTTCATATGTTTCTTGTTAGCTAATTGATTGTGAAATGTTTGCTCTTTGTTTGTTGTAATTTGGACCAAATGGAAGGATTGTGTTAGGGGGAAGGCTATGGGGTAATGCTTTGGGGTTCCTAATTCTCCGCATGCACAGTTTGTCGCGTCTTTGGATTTAAATCTGTGTATACAGTCCGGGAATGTTCTGTGACCTGTACATTTGACTTCGAAATTTTGTGTCTGCTTGTGTTTACATTTGGGGAGTATTGATATGTTGTATTTTTTAATCCTCATAATCCCACTGTAACTACCATTGTTTTAATGTTATTTCTTTTGGTTTTCTTTTTAGGTTTTCTTAGTTATGTATATGTTACAGGACAAACCCGATTTTAGGCCAAACTAGATTGGCCTAGGCCAGACTAGTCTATCCTAACGCCCATCGGATAAACTAGTTTTTCCTAGGCCAAACTGGTCTATCCTAACGCCCATCGGATAAACTAGTTTTTCCTAGGCCAAACTAGTCTATCCGAACGCCCATCGGATAGACTATATTTTCCTAGGCCAAACTAGTTTGGCCGAACGGTCATTAGGATAAACTAGTTTAGCCTGCTATTCATTGGTTTAAACTAGTTTATCCTAGGCCGATCTAGATTGTCCTAGGCCAGTTGAATTTGGCGTGTTTTTATTGATCCCAAAGACCGCTTCGGCGCCTAGTCCAATCTAGCCTAGTCCAATCTAGTTTATCCTAGGACAATCTAGTTTATCCTAGGCCAATTCAATTTGACGTGCTGTAATTAATGCCAATCATTGTTTGGCACGCTCTCAAAGAAAATAATTATTTCAAACTCAAATTTAATTTCTCAAAAATTAATCAAGTTTAAGCTCAAATTCAAAATATTTCAAACGAATCCGCTCAGCTCAAACACATGTATTGAAATAAGCGAAGTTCATTTAAAATTCATTCTTTTATTTATTTTACTTTATTCTATCTTTACAATAAATGCTTGATTCGTGAAATTTTTTTAATTCCGGTTTTTGACGCATTTACACGTTTTAGTGGTCCAAGATTCCAAAAAACATGTTCTTCAAATTGTGAGTCTATGACTCTGTCTGACTGTCTGTGCCATAAATTTTGTAGGAGCTGTAACTGGAGAACTAATGCACAAAATTTGATGCGGCATCCTTTTTCTTAAATATTTAATATCATGTTTTATTATGTTTCTAAAAATTCAAGCGTTCCCTTACTCTACGCCCCCCCTCCATAATCCTACATTTTAGGTGTCATGATTTATTTAGGCTTTTTCTTATTTTTAAAAGGGGTCGGATATTTAGTTTTTTAATATGAAAAATTTCGAGTGAAATGATGTGTGGAAAAACCAATGTCTGTTACGAATTAAAAATCTTTTCATAAAACCAAAAGTTTTTATCCGATTGAAAAAGTAATCCGTACTTCCTTTATATTTAACCTCTGAACCGCCCAAATTAATCAGGTAAACGCCTTATCAGAAGGAACCTACATAAAAAATTTGAAAGAAATCGGTAAATTTTCTGTGAAAAACCTATTTACATAAATTAAGGGGATTACCACCATTCTTTCGTTCTTTATACGTAAACAATGAACACCCACAACTGAGGTGCCTAATCAAAATGATCTTATACCTAAAATTTTAATAAAATCTGATACTTTTGCATGAAAAACTGACTTATCTAAATTAAGGAGGGGAGGGGGTGCAGATTAGCCTTTTGTTCCTCTCCCCTTATTCTTATCCAATGAACTCCTGAAACTAATAAGGGAAGTTCGTTATCAGGATAAATCTATATCCAAAATTTGAAGCAAATCAAATATTTCTACCAGGAATTATTGCATTACGTACATACATACGTATATACATATGTGCATAGTTACATACACATTAACAGAATATGCGAGCACATTATCTCTCAGGCTTTGATAGTCTGTAAGATAAAATCGCATCAAATTGCATCGGCCTAGGATAAATTAGATCAAAACTAGAAAGTTGGCGCCGTGGCGTTCTTTAGATTCAATAAAATCACGCCAAATTGAATTGGCCTAGGACAATCTAGAGCGGCCTAGGATAAACTAGTTCAAACCAACGAAGAGCAGGCTAAACTAGTTTATCCTAATGACCGTTCGGCCAAAATAGTTTGGCCTAGGAAAATCTAATCTATCCGATGGGCGTTCGGATAGACTAGTTTGGCCTAGGAAAAACTAGTCTATCCGATGGGCGTTCGGATAGACTAGTTTGGCCTAGGAAAAACTAGTTTATCCGATGGGCGTTAGGATAGACTAGTCTGGCTTAGGCCAATCTAGTTTGGCCTAAAATCGGGTTTGGCCTGTAACATATATATTTCTTTATGTTATGTTATCATATGTTTGATTTTGGGCTACTTGTTTTGATCAATGCATCGCTTCATTAGATATTTACGTGCGATTTTACTCAGCTTATTTTTAAATTATTATTTGAATTTATTACTGTATTATGTATGTTATCAATTAATTTCGTAACATTAAATGATTTACTGAGTCCTCAGATAGCTGACATGTAGTCGGAAAAACGCTGTATCCTTTTCCTGTGCTGTTGTCCAATCTGCCGCCTTTTGTATTGCTTTGTAGCTTGATTTTTTGGTTTGATTTTTATTTCATTTTTAATGGCATTTAATGGTATGAAGGCCGAGCCCATGGCACCTAATTTCAAATTTGAACCATCTGTTTATATTATTATGTCTTTGTAGTTGTGTCCTAATAATGGCTCTCCTGTTTTAACTGAGCCTGTTTACCATACATTGATTTTCTTGTCATTTGTTCGCATGATTAATTGCTATTCCATGTATATTAACTCTGTCTCTGACTCTTGATATTGTTTCGTATTCTGATTCGTTTTGTACTTGTAAGTGAATTGAAAGCTGGCCAGCTAGTGCCTGAAGAGTCGCGGTGTGTGTGTGGGGGGGGGGGGGGGGAGGAGGGGGGTTATAACAATGGTCAGCAGAAAGTGATTTTGGCTGGTTATTTAGAACCTCCTTGCTTCTCTTAAGGGTGTATTTCGATCCAAAGTGCCTTTTTTCCGATTTATTTTTAGATTCACTTTTTCTCTCAAATGCACCAAACTTTCAAAATCTCTTATTTAGAAACTACGCAAGGTGCCGTAAATGTCGATTTTTTGATAAATGTAGAAAATGTTGCAAAATAAAGCTGTCAAAAACGGCGTTTTGGACAAAATTTTCCGGAGCTGGAGGTCTGCGAACGAAAAAAAGATTATCCTGAGAAAATAATTGCTTATAAATCAAATTCTAATTAACTCAGCGAAAAATTACTTCACACGGCATCTTCTACATCACTACAAAAATCACCCCAGCAAGTTTCATGTTTCTACTTTTAAAAATGAGTCTGAAAATGTATCGGAAAATTTCGAGCTGTTGAAGGTGGAAAATCATTTTTTCGAATACACCCTTAAATTATGTCTCCAAACCGAGGCGGTATAGATCAGTGTTCTTCAACTACCGTCTTATACATAGTTTTCGCAATGTATAATTTTATTCCCCAAGCAGTAGTCGGGGCTATTGACATTGCATTATCTATAAACTATTGGGTACTGTGAGCCTTTTCCCTCATTTTAAGTGTAACATATTGCATTTACACATGAGACTAATTATGTATTCTACAAAAGGAGCGACTAATAAAGACCAGCGACCAAAAGCAGCGACTTTACTTTTGAGAAGGAAGAGTGCGATATAGACTTTTTCCCTACTTTTCTAATTATTAAATATAACTTTTTAAGATAAAAATAATAAAACGTGTTTAATGTGTCACATACTATATCACAAAAAGCTCTTCTCCAGCACCCATACAATATTCACAATGTAAAAATAGATTATCTTATAAATTATTGCATGAAAAAAAATATTCTTATTATATATACAATAAGAAAAACATAATATTTATTTAAATATATAAAGAAAGAAATATATGCTTACCTTAATATATCAAAAAAGTAATTTTATGCGATAATTTAATTAACTTAATGTCGTCGTTCTGGAGTAGACACGTCATAAAAACATTGTATTGCATATTACAACATTTACATGTAAATTTTGCATAATAATAAGAAAAATAACACTTAATAATCACTTAAATATTAGTTAATATATACAGAGAGAGAGAGGAAGAAAAAGAAAAAAAATAAGCATTAATGTTTTTCTTTAAATTGAAAAATGTTTTTAGAAAAATTACTGTACATCAGCCGCTCATCCTCCAATAGCAAAATCTCATATTTTCCAGCACGCCGGTAAATAGGACTTTTTTTGGCATGCTGGTGTACCTTGAGTTCTTCCGGCATGCCGGCTAATGCATCGCTAATGGTATATATTATTAGCGACTTAATTACAGTCTATTTCCCATGAAATCATCACATGTTACAGTTTCAGCTAGGTGGGGAAGCTTACCAAATGGCTTAAGCACAACAAGCCAGATTTAATCACATGTTGCACAAAGCAAAGTTTTAATTTTTAAATGAATTATCGTTTTAAAATTATGATTAGCAACCCATGCTCGGTTTGGTGAGATATGCCCTGTATTTATCAACTGAATTATTGTATTGGGACCCTTGTTTTTAGGTACGTTCGTAATTATGTAAATACGTAGCACCTATAGTTGTCGTTCAGTTCGTCCGTCTGTCTGTCCGTCTGTCTGTCTGTCCGCATATAACAACGCAAAAACTACCCAACCGAATCTTTTCAAATTTAAAATATATAATTATTACATAATTTTGTCGAGTCATTTCAAGTTTTATAAGAATCGGATGGATAGATCAATTACAGGGACGATCAAAAGGATTCCGTTACATTACGGTCAATGGGGAAGAATGTTGCAAATGCATTTTAATTGTTTGAAATTTAAATTACATACTTATTACATAATTTTGTCAAGTCATTTCAATTTTTTTGAAAATAGGATGCATAGATCAAATATAGGGACAATCAAAAGTACTCCGTTATATTACAGTTAATGGGGGAAAAATTTCAAATGCATTTTAATAATATTACACTCATTCGAACATAATAATATTGATATGCATCATAAAGTACATATTATAATATAGTTTTTGCATAATCTGTTGTGCAAAGAACTTTTGTTATTGATTTACAAGGCCACACAAGAGTATTCCATTACATAATGAGTGTAGAGAGAACATTGTTTGTTGTGAATTTCAATTGTAATTAACTATTTACAATTTTATGAGATTGATATATGGGAGTGATATTTTAAAAACTTCATTAGTACGAACGCACCTCATTTGTTACGCTTCACGTGCAATTTCCAACTTGTTTATATAAAAAATGCTTTTTGCAAAGTACTATACCCTTTCTTAAAATTTATGCATGACTTTTCGAAACACCCTGTATTTTTCTTATTTTAAGGAAAAAAGTTTTTTATTCTTTAGATGCAATCGCAATAGATGTGAAATAAAAAATACTTTTTAGACCGCAGTCAAATAATTTGGCTTTAACTGACTATAGAACTTCAGTGATTTTCTTTTTTCCTCCGTTCAATCAAACAACAAAAACAAACCAGAATTTCTTGTAAAAATTTATCAACTTCTAAGAAAATCTTAAAGAAGAACAAATTGCCTCCCGTAAGTTGTTTTGAAAGAATCAATCCCTTTTGCTAATAAGAAAAGGTAACTTTTATTTTTTCCAAAACAAAAAAGTTAATAGAATAAGAGTTAAAAGTAATGAAAATTGTTGAAGCAAAGTTAACTTAAATAGAAGTTCATTTTTTTATTTTATGAATCACTGCATTTCTGCTGTTTTTCTATTCCTGAACTTGAATTTTCAGTTAAAAGGACAATTTTGTTTTTACTTTTTTTTTCATTTGCATACGTATAAAATAAGAAAGTGTATATACAAAATATAACTAAACAAAAAGGTCAGTTATAAATGCTTCATTTGATA
Source organism: Maratus speculifer (assembly GCA_964019185.1). Taxonomy (NCBI): domain Eukaryota; kingdom Metazoa; phylum Arthropoda; class Arachnida; order Araneae; family Salticidae; genus Maratus; species Maratus speculifer. The sequence goes on from OZ025300.1 coordinate 112,266,853, forward strand.
CATTTAATTATTCTTTATAATTATATAAATTTAATTTTGTGATACAAAGGAGTTTTGTAGAATCGGTAAATGTATTTTGCCACATTCTTAGAAAAGAGTTTTCTAAATTTCAGAAAGGGTTTTGTTTTCGTAGGAAGATTGCTCTTTGCCCAAACATTGCATTTTTTAGCTTGTTATGGTTTATGCAAGGATGAAACCGTACATATTATTTATAGAACTCAGAGTAATTGGGGCCAATTGATCGACACAATTGTCCAACAAATATTGGTTCCACAAATATTTCCATTTTTCCAATTTTTGCTGCATTTTTAATTTCTTGCCTTACTTGTTATGAGATCTGTTTAAAAAAAATCTTTTTATAAAAGTTAATACTTCGTTTTTAATTTCCATAAAAATTCATTTATAATTTATGTGTTTACAAGTGTTGATAATAATTTGTATTCGTTTATAGCGGTTATATTGGGTTGGGGAAAAAGTAAATTCGTTTTTTCCCTATAGATAGCTTTAAAGTTACATATCTCGAGTAATACTTACTCAATTAAGTCATACTATACAGCGTTTGAAAGGTAACAGTCTCTAAAAAATTTTAGATATAAAGGTAGCGTCATCTGTTTAACCAGTCAAAAGTTATTGTGTTTTAAAAATAGAGATTTCAGAAGATCATTTTCGTCACATTTTAGTTTTTTACTTCCAAAAAGGGAACAATTGGCGCAGGCTCATCGAAACTTGTGTGGCATTTATGGTGATCAGTGCTTAAGTAAACGCCAAAGTCAGAATCGGTTTGCTCGTTTTCCTTCCGAAAATTTCGATGTTAAAGATGAACCTTTCCCTGGACGGCCAATCCTTAAAAAATTCGATGAAATTTTAAAAACAATCCAGGTAGACTTACATATTTCTTCCCACGACATTTTTACGGAACTAAACATCAACCATAAACCACTTTTGAACCATTTACATAAAATTGGATACCAAAAGAAACTCGATACTTGGGTTCCCCATAAACTTACAGTGAAAAATTTAATGACAGAGTTTTCATTTGTGAATTGCTACTGAAACGGTATGAAATCGAGCCATTTTTGAAACAAATCATTACGGGTGATGAAAAGGGAATCACGTATAACAACAATGTGCTAAAAAGATCGTAATCGAAGCTTCACAAACGGTGGCAAAGCCTGGATTGATGACTACGAAAGTGATTCTGAGTGTTTGGAGGGTTTGGATAGGAATTTTCCATCATGAGCTGCTCAAACCTGGCCAAACCATCAAATCAACTATCTTCTGTAAACAACTAATGCGATTGAAGCAGGCAATTAAAAAACCCGGTCAAAATTGATCGAAAGGAAAAGCGCTGTCTTCCATCACGACAACGCTAAACCACACGCATCTTTAGTCACTCGGCAAAAACTGAAAGAGCTTTGTTGGAAAGTTTTGATGAACCCACCGTATAGTCCGGACCTGGATCCGACGGATTACCATTTGTTCCGCCTTATGCGGTATTCTCTTGAAGGTGTTAAGCTGGCTTCAAAAAAGGCTTGTGAAAATCACCTTGTTCAGTTTTTTGCCCAGAACTCTCAGAAAGTCTACAGTGACGGAATTATTGTTTTACCAGAAAAATGGCAAAAAGTCATCGAACAAAATACCACATGAATTTTGAGTAGTTTTTGATTTTTATATAAATAAATTCACTTTGAAAAAAACGAAAAAAAGCGAACTTACTTTTTCTCCAACCCAATATATATATAAAGTATGGAGACAGTAATTCGAATAATATTAATACATACTAGTTTCTTGGGAAAAGCTGAGACAAATTGTTGCTATGAACCTGTTATATTTATATATATAAATATGTTTTATTTTTATATTCTAGGCCACTTTCCTAGACATCAATCATAGTACTTTACGATAAAATACAAAAGTTTTAAAAGTTTCTAAAACACTTTAAGTTCTGGCTATAGTCATAAAAATCTGTCCATTTTCCCACTTTACTTAGAATTTTATAAGACATGGTAGTTTAAAGAATATTTATACTATAGGAAAATAAAAATGTGTAAACATATAGAAACTATACGAATGTACTTTTTTTTTATTGGGGAAGGGGGATATGAACTATTTTTATTTTTTACACCGGTTTATTAATCCTTAAACATGCATTTAAGGTAAATATTTAAAACTTTCAAAATTGACCCAAAAAATTCATAATGATTAAAATTGCTTTCTAAAAATTTTATAAAAAAAAAACTTTAATAATATACTGCCTATTACGTATAATACATGCATATATTTTACAGTTACTAAATTTGCACTTTTTTTGCCAATAACGTTTTGTATTTCAGTATACTCTTTTCTAAAATTCTGCAAAAAAAAAAAAAAAAACCCTCTGGTAATATATTCTTACTTATAATATATTCCGAATTTTAGGTGAAAAGATTTTTCTAAGATTTAATAATAAAAAGTAAAAAGTTTTTTTTTTTCAATGAAATTAAACGTTTGCAAGAAAAACGTAAAAATTCGTGACACTATAGGTCTTTTTCCGTTTGCGAAGTTGACAGATTTTATCTGAAGTCTGGTCTTTTTTTTTTTTTTTTTTTTTTTTTTTTTTCAAAAAATGGTATTCTACTTTGACTACAAATTTCAAGAAAAAAATATGCTTCAACTTTTTTCCTCCGATTTTAGATTTGCAATGTCTAGAAAAGATCTCTTTTCTTTTTAGGAGATTATTTTGAAAATACACCAGTACACTCCCAAAAATAAATACGTAAATTAATCACATTTACATAAATGCATGTGTAAATTTGTAAAATTACACTTCGTTATAAAATTTACATACTCGTTGTTTAAAATTAACTGTATTTATGTGTGTTTATTGGCTTAACGGGAATGTACAATTTGTTATCTTTTAAAAAACTCAAACATCAAGCGTATGAATTGTAGAAAACGTTACGGATTTAACCGTATTGATATGTTGTTGAAATTTACAAATTTTCAACGTTACACTAATGTATGTGTATTTTGCATACTACACTAAAATATGTGTAAAAATATTACACAAATACACAGTCATAAAAATATTACAGCAGGTTTTTATTAAGTACAATAGACGTTATTCAATCATAAATATTATTTTAAATATCTTTTCATCCATTAAGGTACCTGCCTACCTTTAAAATGCAATTTTCGGTCAAAAATCCGATTTTCTATATTTGGTTAAACCCTGATATTTTAGCTTTCTAAATCAGTTTGAATTGTGTTTCTATCTTGTTTAGAACTCGAGTTACAGGCATTTTAATATAAGTCATTTAATAGGTAAAATCTGGTTTTTAATTATATTTTGCGCTTTTTCTCAAAATGAGATTTTGCACATTTTGCTTTATCGCAAAACATCATAACTCGAAAAATCATGATTGTAACATTATGAAATTTTGAAAAAATACTCTTAAGGAGTTTATTTAAATTTTGTGCCTCTACTATTATGGTAGTTAATTATTTTTTCATATTTTAGTTGATACAAGTTATGAATTGTCATATATTTTCTTGATTTTTCTGTGTGTAAAAGCTTCAACTTCTATAATTTTTTAATAACATAGTTATAGTTATGAAAATGCTTCAGTACTTCAAGAAAGTTTCATTAATCATTATAAAATTTACAGAATAAAAATATCTTCATTTAAACTTGAGTTTTAATGTTTTGCAAAAGTGCCATTTTATAGCAATTTTTATGTATGTTTTGAGCATAAAAATGAAAATATTTAATAATATAAATATTTTTTACATGTTATTCATAATTTTTAGCTATATTCTATAATATAATGCACAGAAGCAGGCAATTTTTCAAATATTTAAAAAAATCCCTTCTGAAGGTAGGCAGGCACCTTAACTCTATTTCTGCAGGTAAGTCGAGAGTCTATTCAACATGTCGACTGAGATTCGACTCTGTAAAACGAGCCGAAAGGTTTATGCGTTTGAAAACTAGAATAATACTTGAATTTCAGCCGCCTGTTGTCGCCAGCGAAATTGCTGTTGGCCGAAATTCGAACTATTTGAAGAAAGTGTATTTTTACAAATTTATTGCTTTTCTGATAATAATACAGCAAATCGCACATTTTTATCTCAAACCATTTTTTCTTTCTATTTCTTTCTTTTCTTTTCTCTTTTTTTTTTTTTTTTTTTTTTTTTTTTTTTTTTGTTGTTGTTGTTGTTGTTATTTACATTTAAATGGGTCAGTCATTTACTGGACACCCTGTGTATCGATTTCAAATATTCTTTTCATAAAAATAGAAAACACCGTGCAGTGAATGTTAAGAAAAAAAAAGGCACAACCTCTTGTTCATCAGAAATCAGAAATAACAGTTGAAAATTTAAATCCAACACAGTTATAAGTGTTCAATGTGAGTCTATCCAAAAACTCGAACGATATCGAGACGGTGCGACAACTTGTACCACACTTTTCTCAGGTTGTTTTTTATTTATTTATTTATTTTGTGTGTGTGTATGTGAGGGGCTTATCAACCGTCAAGTGTTTGTTCAACTGCTATAAATTGATGTTGAAAATCTTAGGATACACATATTTGCAGCCGTTCAAAAAGTCACATAAAACATGCTGAAAAGGGTGTGGGATGAGTTATCGTATTTCGATAATGTTCGTGTTTTTCGAGGTAACATCTGAACGAGGTCACGAGGTCTGAACGCATATAATTGTGCTAGATTTAAATTTTCAACTGATAATTTTAATTTCTAATTAGCAACAAGATTTTGCTTTTTTTTCTTTGCATAACCTTACAAAGTTGGGATATTCATTTATTATCACCCTGCAAAAACTGCAATAAATAATTTGGGTAATTTACTACAGTAAAATTTCCCCTAATTAATAGTAGTAGTAAAAATAGCTTAAAGAAACTATTTTATAAACATTTAAAGTTTGTTAATCGCGCCTGATGTCCTGATTGCAACTTGTAGTTTTTTTTTTTAATAATTCTGTTACAGCACGTTAATGTGGTGTAATTTTCACTCTCAATCTCGAAAAATTCACTGCTTTGACTTAAACTTGAAAAAAAAATGTGAATTAGGGAAATTTATTCAAATATTTGCAAATTTTGCGCAATGTTACATTGTTTTGTCAGTTAGATATCTATCATATTATGAATTATAAATATACACCGCATACAAAGGCAAAATTATTTTAAGATAAATAAACTAATATTAAAAACAATGCAACAATAATCATAAAATTTTTTATTGCAATACAGAGTAACTATCATAAAAAAGCCTGAAAATTTTAGGACATCTCAATTTTCCATAACTGAGAACAATTTCTTTTATAGAAACAAATTATAAAGTAAATATTTTCTTTGAAACAAGCACATTATTTTGTAATTTTTTTACTTGAATCTTATGATGTTATCATCTCAGAAATTCAAAATGTTACAACGAAAATGCTTTGTGTCAGAATTAGAGAGAGGGAGAGAAAAAAAAAGCTAATCTAAAGAGGAAACGCGTACCCTGTTCAAAACTCATTTATTTCTTTAAATAAATTATGTCATAAAAAGAGTATGCTCTTTTCTGCGTTTTTTATCACGCTTTATCTATTTTTAATATTTAAAGTGTAGAAAATGTCAAAAATGAGGTTTTTGGAATTACTTTTCTATTCGAATCTGATAAACAAATTCTTTTAATACTTTGTTGTATACGGGCCATTTTCCCCATTCGCTTACATTTCATGGTAACGGACTTGACAAGTAACGGATTTGACATTTCAAATAAAACTAAAAAATTATTAAAATGAACTAGCTTGTAAGGTACCCTGGGGTAATAATGCCACGTTAAGGTTCTACCAATTTTCACGGCTTAGTTTTAGATTGTATTTTTCAAACAAATATAGGATCTGATACAGCAACTCATTGACTATCTATATAAAATAAAATAATTTAACAGATATGTATTCATAAAATGTAATGGCGTTTTTTCTTGACCCATGCTATTTGACGTTATTACCCACCTATATCGGTAATAACGCCATGCAAACAAAACTATGAAATAAGATGGAATAATTGCATTTAGATAGCTCAATTCTACAATTACAAACTCTACAAACTTAGAAATTGACAAATTGCATTCTAAGCTATTGAAAATGTTCAATTTTTTTGTGAAAGTGTAAGAAAAATAAAGGTGTGGTGTGGGAGGGGGGGATGAGGCAAAAGAATATCAGACCGTGAGCTTCTTTTTGCTTAAAAAGGACCGCTTAAATAGAAATATGAGAAACATTGCACAGTTTTAACTGTGTTTATTTGAATCAGTATTCAGGATGTAGCTCGGCCACTGTAGGGATTCAACCGGGGTATTAATGTCAAGGATTGGCCTTATTACCCCGGTATAGTTATTGCGCAGTACATTTTAAATTACAAATTATCTCGAGAAGATATCCAAAAACTTCAACAACATTTTAAAAGTACATGAAATGCACTACAAATTTATGTAATTAACAAAGTATTTCCGGATAAAAAAAATAGTCTTCACATCACAAAACGTATCTCGCAAATTTTAGATCAAGCGTTAATTTTAGTTGTTTGTAAAAACAATAAGACCTAAAAATGAAACAAATTAACTTGAAGTTGTTTTTTGCGATTTATATGACTCAAAACCCTTCTGCGCAGACCACATGGGTGTCATTTACCTGATTATTTCATAATTATGCAAAATATAAGCACTTGGCGTTATTACCCCGCCTGGCGTTATTACCCCAGGGTACCTTATATTTTTTAACTTAGATAATAATTTACATACCTTCTAAAACTATTTAGTAAACATACTTAGCAGCTTATATTTCATGGTAACGGACTTGACAAGTAAAGGACTTGACATTTTAAATAAAACTATTAGAAATAAACTAGTTTGTATCATTCCTAACTTAGATAATAATACACATACCTTTTGAACCTATTTAGTAAACAATATTTAATTACAAAAAAGCAAGAATCATTATTTTAATATTAAAATTTACGGTAACAGTCTTGACAGTGAAAAATATACAAACCTTGATAAAAGCTTATTCTTGCCGCTATTACATTGCTTTACAATTGAAGAGTATAAAATGGCAACTAGTAGTTGCGTGAATAGTTTAACTATATCGCCGAATATTTGCTGGTAACTTTAAGCAGCATTCGAAACCTATTTTGACTAAAATAATCACACAGTAACGGACTTGACAAAAAGTGAGGGACAAAAGATTTCTGATAATTTCTAAAAGAAAATATCTTGTGTAATAATTTTTTTCATTAATATAGAGCACCAACAGTTCATATTTAAAATAATTAAACATTTTTATTTTAAAAAGTTTGTACAAATTTAAAAAACACAGTTAAAAACATAAAACTTGAAAAGGGACACACATTTTTGCTCAGAATCAAAATTTTAAAGATTTATATCTCAAAAACTTTCATTGATTTTTTTAATTTTTCATGTTAGAAATATACAATATAATTTTCTTTAGCTAATGCATAGCTCAAATCAAACTTTAAATATTAATTTATGTTTGAATTTTCTTCTTTTTACTTAGTAACAGCATATGCAAGCGAAATTTGAAAATGACCCATACATACATATATATATGTGTGTGTGTGTGTGTGTGAAATAATAGTTTAAATTCCTCCCCCTCAACAGATTACAATTTCTGGAAATTATAAAAAGATTAAAGAATGTTTAATCAAACAATTATTTAAAAAAAATCTAAAAAAAAAGAACCCTTTAAAATAAGGAATTATAAAATTGATTAAAGCAAATAAATAAATGAGTAAATAAATAAATAAATAAATAACAAAATAATTTTTTAAATCTTCTACACTATAAATTACTAAAGAAAATATTAACATTATAGAATAAATTTTTTTAATCTTCTACACTATAAATTACTAAAGAAAATATTAACATTATAGAATAAATTTTTTCCACTTTTATTTATAGGATAAAGTATAAATAAAACCCCAAAACAAAGAATTATTAGATACTCAAGACAAGGAATTATTGGATAAATTTAAATAAATAGGGAAAAAAAACCCTATTCCAAAGATCATATTTTTGATATATTCTAAAGTATGTATAGCTGTAGAGAAGATTAACTTTATAGAATACATTTTAAACATTTTTGTTTACAAAGGAAAATCTAAAAAGAAATTCCAAAACAAGGAATTATCTTATAAGACAAATTCACATAAAAAAGAGAAAAAAGCTATTCCAAAAATTTATACTTTCGATATCTTCTACGCTATAAATAACTAAAGAAAAGTTTAACGCTGTAAAAAACACAAAAGAACTACTCAATTTCATATAGGTAATTTACTTTAAGAAATAAATTGCTAAATTTGGAACTGATTCTATTTTCTTCTTTAGATATGTTTTTTTTTTCTTAAATCATGACTTAAAACATTTTTGTTAAAGCATTTTGAATTTCTATGACGATTACCATGTAAGATTCCAGTAAAAAGAAATTGTAAAATAATGTAGTTTCTAAATTATATTTCTTTATAAATTTGTATCTGAAAAAAAAAAGTTTGCACTTGTGAGAAATTGTGGTGTTCTAAATATAATAGAAATTTTATTAGAATATTTGTAAGTGTCAACATTTCCATCGTCATTTCTGTTTGATTTTTAATATTATTTTATTTCGTTTAAGATTGCTTTTGGTTTTGTCTGTGAAATATATTTATTATTCAGGATTTTGATAAATAATAGGAAACAACACAAAAGGAAATAATCTACGCTGTAAAAAAATTATGTAAACTTCATAAAATTGTTGGCAACATGTTGTTTCCAATTTTATGGAATAATTTAACTTGTATAATGGTTTAATTTAAACTGATATAACTGGTGTAATAGTACACCATTGTTTTTGGTTTTGTCAGTGAGATATATGTATTATTCATAATTTTGATAAATAATAGGAAAGAAAACATACCAATCTATTCTGTAAAAAATTTATGTTAACTCCATAAAATTGGTGGCAACATAATGTCTCCAGTTTTATGGAGTTATTTAACTCGTATAAGGGTTTAATTTAAACTGATATAACTGGTGTAATATTACACTTTAGTGTAACGTAACACCAGTTATATTGGTAGAATTACTGAATGAAATGAAGACAGCAAGGCTGCCACAAATTTTATAGAGTAATGCTACATAACTTTTTACTTTTTTCTACCTTAACAAGAAAAAAGTATTGGATTCGTCAAAATTTTTGAAATCCGGTTTTCCATGGATTTACACGTTTTAAAAGTTAGAGAACCCGAAAACATGATTTTATAAAATGACTGTTTGTGAGTCTGTCTGTATGTGACAAATATTTTGTGGGCGCTCTATATCAAGAAGTCATGCACGGAATTGTAAAAAAATTTAGATTCTATTAGACCTTCATATAAACTACATCTGATTAATTTTTGGCGTATATCGCTCAACAGGTGACGCTACTGTGCTGCAGTATTCACAATTTCCACAATAGCTATATTTCAAAAAATAGTGCATGGATTTTCATAAAACTTTAGATTTGGTTAGAACGTGATATAAGATGATTTGGATTACTTTTGGCACAAATTGCTCAGCGGATGGCGCTGACATGGTGTATTATTCGTGATTATCACATAAGCTCCATCTCAAAAACTATTACACGAAATTTTCTATAATTTGAGATTCAGTTAATCCCAGATATAAATTAGTGTTGCTTATTTTTTGGCGGGAATCGACCTACAAATGATGCTTGGTGAATTTTTCCCTATTTTGCAATAAATGTATTTCAAGAACTAATGCATGGATTTTCATCAAGCTTCAGATTCAATTAATACCTTAAAAATTGATCTTGATTAGTTTTCGGTGTACACCACGCAGAATGCGGCGCTGCTATGCAGTTATTTTCAAGATTTTGCAATAGCTCTATTTCAAAAATAATGTACTGATTTTCATCAAACTTTAGATTTAGTTATAAGTTGGTATAAGTTGTTGCTAACTAGATTTTGGATTAAACCATCAAACCAGTGGCACTGCTATGCTGCATTTTTCAGGAAATATTAACATGCACACGATAGAATAAAGTTTTGGAATTGCACATTTGACTAATTTGAAATGTACACTGGCCTCTAAAATTTACATAAATCAATACTTAAATGAACTGCTTTAAAACTCAAACTGAAAAAATTACATACACTTACGTTTCAAACAAATAAAATTTAAAAATGAAGTTTAAGAAGGCTTCTCAGTAATCTACTGTGTACATATAAATTTATTTTCTGTAAGAATTGTGAATAGTTCACATTTAAACGATTGAAACTTTTCAACTAATTCATACAGGATTTGAATGGTTTAAAATATTCAGTTTTAATCATAATTTAAGAAAACGAATTACATCAAAATTGGTCAAAAAATCAATTTTTCAAAAAATATTAAATAAAAGCTTGTTTAATTGTAAATATTTTGACAATTTTGACAAAATATTAAATAAAAGCTTGCTTAATTGTAAATACTTTGACAAATTTGTAAATAATTTGATACCATTACCGCAATTGCATCGCGAGATATTGCAAATTTTCTTAATAAATCTTGTGCAATTACCCCTACAAATTAAAATTTTAAATCTCTTCTTCTTCATGTTTATATTTTCGTCACTTTCCTATTTAAAAAATACTAAGACTTTTTTTTATATTTGAGACAAAAATTTAAACTTTTTTGTCTATGTTTTTTATTAAAACTTTCCAACAAAGTTTAAAAGTGTTTATAATATAGGTTTGTACGGTTGTCTGGCCGCGCTTTAACTCCCGTAAGTATACTCGGATCACCCTGAAATGTTTGGACGTTATTGACGTTAACCTTAACATGAACCCTATTTCAAATGAAGCTCCTAGCATGATTAGTTTATTTAGAAATACAGTCAAAAATTTACCGTTACATTACGGCCTAAATTAATTTAAATGAATTTTAAATATGTTACACCCTGTTTAACATTTTAAAATTTATATGCATTTACAAGTTGTTCTAAAATATGCATTCTGAAAAGTTTGAGTTGAAAAAAATCAGATATTATTCATTTACATAGCCATACAAAAGAATTCCATTACATAATGGTAAAGGATGAAACTGTGTGCAACATATTTTAATTATATTAAACTGTTTTATGAATAAAAGTCCTTCCGGCATTGCCGGAAGGAAGAGATAGCTTTCATATACCTATTTATTTTAAATTAAATTATATTATTCAAACATACGAAGCTCAATTTAGTGAAACTCGATTTTATAAGATTGAATACTAGTTTTTGTCAATACTGAATATTAATAGGAATTTTTAGAAATTAGTCATCTTTTATTCAACCTGGTTTTATTTTAAGCGATTCAGAGAGGCACCAAATTCCACGATATCATAAAGTGTATGTCATTTTAAAGCAACATGATGGATAAAACAAACCAATGGAGCTTGGTCGAAATCTTAATTCATGTGCACATGCACACTCATGTTAAAATCGATTAATATATACGAGTGTTGTCGCGGGAAAATTGATTTAAAAAAATATCACCCACATTAGAAATTCAAACTGCCATATACCCCTCAGGCATTTTTTAAGGTAAAGACAAAGTGAAATATACTCCAGAATTCATTATTAAGATAAATACTTAAGAAAGAACCTTTTTTTCAATATATAATTTTTTGTTTGTACATCATTATACATTTAAAAGATTTTTGACAAACTTAAATGGCCGCCATTTTGAAACAAGAGGGCGGATGAAGTTGGCAGGTGAACTCGGTCAACACATTATTATGTACTATGTACAAACGGAGTTACATCCAAATCAGTTTATAAATATGCGTATTATCGCGTGACAATATTCAGACCGTTTCAAAATGTCAACCACTCTGTAAATTGAAAGTGCTATAACTCAGCCATTTTTCAAGATATAGATGAAACAAAAAATGCTCTAGAATCTTTGTATCAAGGTCAAACACACAAAAGAAAAATCTTTTTTAATTTCTTACTTTTTTGCACCTAATTTTAAAATTTAAATTAAAAAAAAAATTAATATTCCGCCATTTTTAAACAAGATGGCGGATGTAACTGGCCAACGAACTCGGTCCAGACATCGGTATGTACTATGTACTCACCAAGTTTCATCCAAATCGGTTTATAAATGCGCATGTATCACGTGACGAAAATTAGGTCATTTCAAAATGTGAGCAACAGTAGAAATTAAAAGTACTATAACTCAGCCATTTTTTAAGATACAAACAAAACAAAAAATTCTCTGAAATCTTTGTATCAAGGTCAAATGCATAAAAGAAAAATCTCTTTCAATTTCTCACTTTCTTGTGACTAATTTTAAATTTAATTTTTTTTAATTAAATGGCCGCCATTTTGAAACAAGATGGCGGATGGAACTGGCTAACGAACTCAGTCCAGGTTTTATTATGTGCTATGTACCCAACAAGTTACATCCAAATCGATTCATAAATACGCGTGTTATCACGTGACAAAAATCAGATTGTTTTAAATGTCAGCCATTAGAAATATTCAAAATGCTATAACTCAATCATTTTTTAAGATATAGACAAAATAAAAAGTGGTCTGGTATCGTTGTTTTAAGTTCTAACACATAAAAGAAAAATATTTTTTAACTTTTAATTTTTCCGCATTTAATTTTAAATTTTAAATTTTTTAAATTTTTTTAAATGGCCACCATTTTGAAACAAAATTTTAGATGATGCTGGCCAACAAACTCGGTCGAAACATTTGTATGTACTATCTACATACCAAGTTTAATGCTAATCGGTTCATAAATACGTTAGTTACAGCATGACAAAAATCATATGTATATATATATATATATATGTATGTCAACATTTGAATGTAGGGTGGTTTTGGGGTCTGGGGGTCATGATCGGTGAAAATATACCAAAATTTTCTGGAAGTGCTTTCCTCCGGACGGCTGCAATAGGTAGCTTTTTAGGTGCGTTCGTAATTATGTAAATACGTAGCACCTATTGTTGTCGCTCTGTCCGTCCGTCTGTCTGTCCGCATATAACAACGCAAAAACTACCCAACCGAATCGTTTGAAATTTAAAATACATAGTTATAACATAATTTTGTCGAGTCATTTCAAATTTTATGAAAATCGGATGGATAGATCAGTTACAGGGACAATCAAAAGGATTCCGTTACATTACGGTCAATGGGGAAAAAAGTTTAAAATGCATTTTAATCGTTTGAAATTTAAAACATATAATTATTGCGTAATTGTGTCGAGTCATTTCAAATGTTATGAAAATCGAATGCATAGATCAATTACAGGGACAATCAAAAGAATTCCGTTACATTACGGTCAATGGGGAAAAAAGTCTCAAATGCATTTTAATCGTTTGAAATTTAAAACATATAAATATTACGTAATTTTGTCAAGTCATTTCAAATGTTATGAAAGTCGGATGCATAGATCATTTACAGGGACAATCAAAAGTATTCCATTACATTACGGTCAATGGGGAAAAAGTTTCGAGTGCATTTTAATGATGTTACACTCATTCGAACATAATAGAATTGGCATGAATCTATGAAATATATACTAAAATATGCATTCCATACAATCTGTGATGCAAATAATTTTTATTATTAAATTACAGGGCCACACAAATGTACCCCATTACATAATGCTATACGGGGAAACATTGTTTGGGGTGTGTTTTAATTTTATTCAACTATTACACATTTTATGAATAAGATATACGTTGCTGAGGTGTAATAAAAATTACTTCCTGCATATTTACAGAAACACAAAGATTTCGACTACTATATTGTATCCGAAGTACGCTCTACTATATCAGCAAGATCTGAATATTTTTAAAACTTCGTTATCATACGAACGCACCCCATTTGCTACGTTCACGTGCAATTTCCAACTTGTTACTTTTTGTAATGAAAGCTACCTAACGCTTTTTGTAATGAAAGCTACCTAATAAAATTGATATACGCCACTGAGGCTTGATATAAGTTACATCATATAGTCATGCATAATACAAAGAGCATAGCATTTACAGAACCACACAAAAAATTTCAAATTGTATATTATATATGTATATATAAAATATGTATCAGGTTTCTCACGTTACGCTGGTCGTTTTCTTCAAGCGAACCTTGAATCAGATTAAATATATTGTAAATAACGCATAAAATATTGTAAAATAAATAGTATTGTAGACGAATTCTTTTCTATATCTCTGTAAAAGAATGATAATTGTTTGCGCTTTATGTTCAACAGAAAATAGAAATCCATATAAATTTTACCATTCTTGAAATAGTGTAACTTTATTAAAATGCACTTCAAATGATTTTCCCCAGAGATCATAAAGCAACGGAAATTTTATTAATATACCTATAAATAAACTACAAATATTACACTTATCATTTTCAATAGCGAACATTCCATAATCCTAGACCTGACCTACAGAATTATGCAGGTGATCCTAAAGACAAAGAAATAAGTTGGAAATTGCACGGGAAGCGTAGCAAATGAAGTGCTTTCGTACAATATCGAAGTTTTAAAAATATTCAGATCCTGCTGCTACAGTATACAGTACTTCGGATACAGTAATATTGGTCGAAAATTTTGTGTGTTCTTGTAAATACTATCTGCTTTATTTTGAACAGGAAATAACTTGTATTAAATGTCAGCAACGTATATCAATTTCATAAAAGTGAAGTAGTTTAATACAATTAAAACATGCACCAAACAATGTTCTCCCTATACCATTATGTGAAGCAATAGTTTTGTGAGGCCCTATAATTCAATAACAAATATTCTTTTCACTACAGATTATACAGAGTGTATATTACAATATATACTTCATATATGCATTTCTGTTTTATTGTGTTTGAAAGAGAGTGACACCATTAAAATGCACTTGAAACTTTTTTCCCTATTGACCGTAATGTAACGGAATACTTTTTGTTGTCCCTGTAATTGAGCTATACATCTGATTTTCATTAAATTTGAAAGGATTCTACAAAATTATGTAATAATTATATATTTTAAATTTCAAACCATTCAGTTGTGTAGTTTTTGTGTTACGATAAGGTAAGATGGACAGACGGACGGACAGACAGACGGACTGAACGACAACTGTAAGTGCTGCGTATTTATATAATTACGAAAGCATCTAAAAACCTTTCTCTCCTTTTGTGCGATTTAAAGCTGAACCTGCACCTAAACAACTGGGCGGATCCTTCCTTGGCGTGACCTTGTGTCGGGTATTTTTTTTTCAATCATATCTGATACTTTTATTTAGGGAAAACCGTTAAAATTTTTCAATTTCTACAAAAAACCTCCAGGACTTAAAGTAAAACACTATATGACGTATATCAATTACATGGCAATCTGAGTATATTTGTGCATGTTAGAACACGGACAGACAGCAGGCAGACAAACTGAAATCATAAACACTTTTCAACTATGTTTGAAATGTTAAAAATTCAAACAGAGAGATTGTCTTTCGAGGTCGATAATTTACATTACAAAATAAAGTTTTTAAAAAATTGCCTCTTTTCACATGACAATTTTATTTAAATTCTGAGTTACATAATTGTTTTAGTATATTTTGAATACACTTTTGTATTCATCTGTATAAGTTTAGGAGACAACTTTTAAAGCCCTCTTTCGTAATTCTCTTTAATGTTACCGCCATTATTATTTTAATAACTTCAATATCCTCAAAATCTTGTTCAAATGGATTTTGTGCCACCTGCGTCAATAGGATAATGCTTCTTTTACGTACATTTGTTTTAACATTTAGAGAAGTTTTGTCCAATCTGAATCAGAATATATTTATTCTCTGTCCCATATCGACTTCGACAACAAAAGTTTAACAACTATTTCTTAATGTATGTATGTTTCAAGGTGAACCACTTGCTTCTGAAGAACGTTGACGTTGTTGGACATGCACAAGTAAACGATCTTCCAAATACAAGCGTTACCGCCGAGACTAACGAAAAAGACAGGCTACTGCGGTGCATCTCAAGTATCTTTTTTACAGAACCGCTAGAATGACGTACTGCTCTATTCTTGCATCCGCATTGGTGTATTCAAGCATCACGTGACTCCTGCGATCTGTAACAAATGACACGTGGAATGCACCGCGGTAGCCTGTCTTTCTCGTTAGCCTCATTTACCACATTCTGACGATTTCTGGTTCTCGCACAGTTACGCCAGTCCTGGGAATTAATAGCCACAACTTGTATATATAAATATATAAAGAGAGAGAGAGAGAAGGAGAAAAGAGCAACATAAAATAAAATACAAAACAAGAAATTTTCTACAATCAAACATAGCTTCTAACAAACAAGAAAAACTGATTTTAAAGTTCGTAATCTGGATATCTTCTATATTTTATATGAATAAAAAAATAGAAAAAGGGAAAAAAATTATAATAAAAGTTAAGGGGGGGGGACACGAAAGACATCACGCTTTTTTCAGACATATTATTTACAGAAATAACCTTTGAACCGATCATTTCTTTTGATATGACATCTTTTAAAATATAATTCTAACATAAAACATCTTTGTTCTAGCATTTTGAAATTCTGAGTATATTACATTATTAGATTTCGACAAGAAAATTGCAAAATAATGTATTTGATTCAAAGAAAATATTTATTTATTGATTTGTTTCTGGAAAAATAACTGTTCGTAGTTAAAGGAAAATTGGGTTTGGTTCAAAAAATTTTCTTGGTCGTTAAAATTATAATAGTTATAATATATTGCGCCGAAATTTTTATTGTTGTTGAAATATGATTTTTAATATTATTTTATTTTAACTAATTTTATTATTTGCTTTATCTGTGATACATATTTATCACTCATAATTTGGGTTATAATTGAAAACAAAACAGTGTACAGTTAACCAAAGGATAAAGAAGACAATTCTGCACATTTTAATCTTCTAGAACTGATACAGAAAAAAAAAAAAAAAAAAAAAAACAAGAATAATTTATCAAAAAAGTACGCCTTTTTATATATTAAATAAACCGTCAAGTCCGAATGTTACTCAAGCTCAGAGGGCTTCGTACAATATATATATGAATTATTAACTATATTATATTACTAAAAAAATCTTTGCTAAAAGAATAAAATACTTTATACAAAATATAACGTAGAGTTAGGTATAGTTGTATGTACTAGAAAAGTATGAATTTTATATAAAATTTCTAAGAAAGATGAAGATTAAATAATATCAGATATTGCTATTTTGTATAACTCTTTTTTTATTATTATAATCTGTTTCCTGTGGTTTTCTTTTTTATGGACTTAATTGGAACGACAATAAAAATCGTGCATATTTAAACTTCATTTATCATTTCACAAAACTAAATTCAAAGTAATAATAATGCTTTGTTTTTACAACTGAGCTAAAATAAAACCCTTGTTTTAAATTTAAACGTGGCATTGTACTAAGGGCGTTTTGAAAGTATGTCGCAAAACTGCAATACCGCCATGGTCCGTGCTACCTTTTTCCAGATGGCTTTAACACTAATAAGGCTGAAAATAATATTCAAGTTTTTAAAAAAATATTTCACACCAGAATTTTCCTTTAAAACAGTTTAATTTTTTTAGTTAATATACCCACCCCTCCTTTTGTATCTTTTAAACTTTTTTATAATAAAAATTTCCGGGTTGAACCGAAATATATTCATATGAGTTGTCAAAATGATTGCTCACGGCCATTGTAGTGTTAATTAACTTTTAAGGACAGGAGGGCGCATTGAGAGATCCACTAAATGCAAACTAGTCCTGAATTCCATAGTATTTATCTGATTAACCCCTTAACGCGCAGTGTTGCCGGGTCGGCAACACCTAAAGTTCCCCCTTGTTTAGAGACACAAAAACTCCGTGAATATTTTAAAAACTACTCTAATGGCTACTTTAAATCTTTCTTATGAGTTCTAGATGGCAGCACCACAGAGATCAAACTCTACTGTTTTTTAATAATAGGTAAAATGTTTTACTGTAACACGCGCTTCACAGCAATGCTCTTCTCACTGCGCTTATGAATGATTTACTTATGGGAGGTTACCACTTCCTCAACAGCTGTATAATTAAAATGGTTAGTGCAATCTTTACAAAACAATACCTGTGTATTCCTCTAAGCCTAAATAGATTGCCTAAATTTTATTTTCTTTAAATTCCAACTTTAAAGAGTAGTGCGCCGGAAAGGGTTAACCCATTAATACCCAGTGGCATATTTTTCGATCATTAGACTTTGTGGCAAGAAAGTGTCTTTCACACCAATAAATGTGAAGATAAATATATAATACTTTCTTTCACAAGACCAATTCCTTGATAAAATAACATAAAAACACTCTTCTTTTAAAAGTGGTGGAAATCTAACATTTAAATTTTAACGAAGGAAATTACTTGGACATTCATGGGGCGTTAATGGACGTTAATAATTCTAATTAAATTAGTATGATTTAAACAATTCGACGTTTTTGCTTTTGTACTGCTAATGGGATTTTATTCCACAAATAACATCATTAAAAGTTGATATCTAGGTCTTAAGAGGCGGTGATACATAGAATACACCGCCCCTGTCATTATGTATGTCCAAACCGTCCATATGATTAAGGGTTCATTTATCACCAAATTTTCGACTATTTTTTTTTTTCGAAAATCATGTGGAAAAAACACCCGCGACAGCAAAAGTTGTCAAAAATATAGAAAAGAAAAGGAGAATGTAAGTTGTGAAGAGACTGACTTGCAGAAGACTGTAGCTACAACCCTCTCCCCCCACCCCACCCCAAAGAACAAAGAATCATTAGAAAGGTTATCTCCTTGGTTAAAATCGATTAATTCAAACTATTCAGGGAGTCAAAAACAATTGTATTAACTTCTTCGCCATATAAAATAAATCTTAAAATGAAAAAGAAGAAAAAAAAAAAGACAAAGGCAAAAAGAAAGCTCTGAAAGTCAAAAGCAATTTCAACATCGGATTTTATAAAATAGGCGTAATTCAATTGTGAAGAAAATGTTGGAATGGAAGAACTATATACAAAGTAAAGAAAACTGTTCGAAAAAGAAATAATAATTCAAAATCTGAAAAGAAAAACCAAGACAGTGATGACTGGTTTTGCCTATCAAAAATTATTCAGTTTTCAGATTGCCAAATAGTGTTATATGTTGTGTGCGCTGGAATAAAAAAATGAATAAACGAAATTCATGTGAAAGCCCTTTCATAACTTTTTACATGATATTCAAGATCTGGCAATCAGTTCCATTATTTTCATTATTAATTACGAATAACTTCGATTTATATTTTGAAAACATTTTGATTTAAAACAATTACTCTTACTGTCACATGTTTGATTTTATTGTATTTGATAGTTGTTACTTTGTTTCATTGCATCATTAATCGCAAATTTTACTTTTAATAAAATTAGTTATATCCCCTACTCAATTCTACAACCTGATATTGTTTGGTCCAATTTAAGAGACTGGACGCCCAATTTAGGCGACCAGTTGCTAAATTTGGACCCTTTTGACAATTTTTTCAAATTAAAATGAAACAAAAGATTTACAAATAGAAATTGATAAATAAATTTAGTTAGTTAGTAAATAAATAGGTTGACCACATCTAGAGAAATTTCGCAGATATTCCAAAAATTAAGTGAGTTACACCGGAAAATAAGTAAAGTGATTCAAATTCGGCTACTCTATCCTATTACTATTGATTTTAACATATTTTTAATTTTAATTTATTTATTTTTTGCTTTCTACAAATTAACACAAGCTAGCAATAACTATACTTAACACTCTTAATTCCTCTTAGCATTTTCTAACGTATTTCATATGGAAAGATATAAAAGAAAATGAAAAACAAGTTATTATAATAAGTAAGATACATTCTAATAATAAAAAAAAAACGATCGAAAAATCTTATTCTTGATATTTTCTGCATTTTTAATTAAAGAAAAGTAATATTCTTTCTGAAAAGGAACAAAGCTTCATGCTTCAAAATTCATATAACAGTTTTTTATGCAGTAAGTTAAATTATTGTTGAGTTTATCTTATTTTTAATTTTAAATTATTCATTTTTTTGCTTTATACAAATTAACACAAGCTAGCAATAACTATAATTAACACCCTTAAATTCTCTTAGCTCTTTGAACATATTTTATAAGGGAAGACATAAACAAAAATGAAAAACAAGTTATTCTCTTATAATCAGACACTTATTTTTAATAAAAAAGAAAAACAATCCAAAGATCTTATTTTTGATATTTTCTGTATTTTTAATACAAAAAATGTAATATACCTTCTGAAAATAAATTAAAATGCATGCTTATAAAAATTCATTGAACAGTTTTTTTATGCAATAAGTTATATTATTATTAAGTTTAACATTTAGTTAACACATTAGTTTTAATTTCTCTCTTTCGTTACTTTCTACAAATTAACACAAGCTAGCAAAAGCTATAAATAACACCCTTAAATTATCTTAACTCTTTGAACATGTTTTATAAGGGAAAATATAAAAAGAAATGTATAACAAGTTATTCTCTATTAATCTCATACTTTCTAATAATAATAATAATAATAATAATAATAATAATAATAATAATAATAATAATAATAATAATAGTAATAATAATAATAATAACAATAAAAACAATCCAAAGATCTTATACTTGATATTTTCTACATTTTTAATACGAAAAATATAGTATATCTTTTGAAAGTAAACAAAGATGCATGTTTGATAATCCTTTTAACAGTTTTTTATGCAATAAGTTATATTATTGATGAGTTTAACATATTTGTAATTTTAATTTATTCATTTCTTTGCTTTCTACAAATTAACACAAGCTATAAATAACTGTACTTTACACGCTTAAATTCTCTTATCCCTTTGAACATATTTTATAAGAGAAAATATAAAAAGAAAATGAAAAATAAATTATTCTCTTATAATTACATACTTTCTAATAAAAAAGAAAAACAATCCAAAGATCTTATTAGTGATATTTTCTACATTTTTATTACAAAAAATATAGTATACCTTCTAAAAATAAACATAGATGCATGTTTGAAAGTTACTTTAACAGTTTTTTTATATTCAGTCATATATTATTATTAAGTTTAACATATTTTTAATTTTAATTTAAGAATAATTTATAAATTATTCTTTGTTTTCGACAAATTACCACAAACTAGCAATAACTAAACTTCACATTCTTGAATTCTCTCAGCTTTTTAAACATATTTTGTAAGTCAATATATAAAAAAAAATGAAAAACAAGTAACTCTCTTATAATTAGACAGATTCTAATAAACAAAAAAAAACAGATTTCAAATATCTTATTCATGATATTTTCTATATTTTTAATACAAAAAATGTCATAAAAATATCCCGAAAGGAAACATGCTCTTTTTCAGGTATATAATTTCTTTTCAGAAAAAAAAACTGCTTTTTTGAATGGGTTAAATTCTTTGATATGCTTTTTTTTTTAAATATATGATTTAAAATATTCTTTTTAGTGTATTTTAAATTTCTCAAAAATACACAATAAAAATCCGATAAGAAAATTGTAAGATAACTTATTTGTAGGAAAAAAAATATTTATTTACGGATTTCTTTCTAGAAAAGCAATTATTTGTTGTTATGGGAAATTGCTTCCCTTTATTTATTTATTTATTTATTTATTGTCGTTTATTAGAATAACATATTGTGTTAAAATTTTTATCATTGTTGCAGTGTGGTTTTTAATATTATTTTATTTTCTTTATGGTTGTTTAAGGTTTGTCTGTAAGATATATTTATTACACATAATCTATATATATAAAAGAAAGTCTGGATTTCGTATTAATCACAGCACAAAAAAATCTATCGAACCAAAAATCTTGAAAATTGGGGAAAAAATACTTCTGATAACATCGAGTGCCGCTAAGAAGGGATTTTAGAAAATTCCACCCCTAAGGGGGTTAAAAAAAAGGAACGAACTTTTAAAAAATTCCTTAAAAATTGGCTTTTGTAATTATTTTTCAACTGATGACATATTATAGTGTATTTTTTTCATGCTTAATAGAATGGTATCAAACAAATTCTTTTAAGTTCAGTAGTTCGCGAGATACTTCACATTTTCCTGATTTGGCGGTGTCTTCGGCGCAAAAACCTGAAATTTTAAATCCTTATCTATATATATAAAAGAAAGTCTGGATTTCGTATTAATCACAGCACAAAAAAATATACCGAACCAAAAATCTTGAAAATTGGGGTAAAAATACTTCTTATAATATCGAGTGCCGCTAAGAAGAGATTTTCGAAAATTCCACCCCTAAGGTTGGTAAAAAAATGAACGAACTTTTAAAAAATTCCTTAAAAATCGGCTTTTGTAGTTGTTCTTCAACTGATATCATATTTTAGTGTATTTTTTCATGCTGAATCGAATGGTACTAAGCAAATTCTTTTAAATCCATTAGTTCGTTAGATACTTCACATTTTCCATATTTAGCGATTTCTTCGGCGGAAAAACCTGAAATTTTCTATCCTTATCTATATATATAAAAGAAAGTCTGGATTTCGTATTAATCACAGCACAAAAAATCTGCCGAACCTAAAACGTTGAAAATTATGGTAAAAATACTTTTGATAACATCGAGTGCCGCTAAGAAGGGATTTTCGAAAATTCCACCCCTAAGGTTGGTAAAAAAATGAACGAACTTTTAAAAAATTCCTTAAAAATCGGCTTTTGTACTTGTTTTTCAACTGATAACATATTTTAGTGTATTTTTTCATGCTGAATCAAATGGTACCAAGCAAATTCTTTTAAGTTCAGTAGTTCGCGAGATACTTCACATTTTCCTGATTTGGCGGTGTCTTCGGCGCAAAAACCTAAAATTTTCAATCCTTATCTATATGTAATGACTTCGGATGTTGTATAGTCGTGGCATAAGAACTTGACTCGGGAACCTCTTGTACGTTCGAACTCATTTTATTTGGTCGCTCAGCATACAGAAGGAACCGCGAGTCCGGTCGGAGGTCGCCCTAGCCGTTTACTTTGATTATGCGAAGCGTTACATGGCCGTAGTTTCTGCAGGACTCTCAAAACTGCAAAGTCTCCCGTTTTTTGCGCGTGTTCTTGCTAATATGTTAGGGATTGTCATATTTTCCAGCAGAGGGCAGAGTTGTGAATTAAGGAGGAACATTTAATTTAATTGGTTAAGAAATATCTGGGCAATCTGACGTAATTTAGGTGCGGTTGTCCAGGGCTTCATGCTGATCCTACAAATTAAGAATTGCGCTTACCTAAGCATTTTTAATCTTAAAGAACATCCAAAAATGATCTCTGAAAGTAATAAATGTTAGGCTGGGAAAGAAAGTTACCAGGGGCAAAATAGCTTTAAGCTTAAGAATTAAAGTTAAAAATATTAATTGGAAACTTTAAACTTTTGAATTTTAATTTTAAATTAAAGCTTTAGAAAGGGGTTAGTTTTTATCCTTTCATATCCCCCCCCTCCAAGTTGAGGTCCACCAGATTTGCCTGCAAATCTGGGGGGACTCCCTAGGAAAATGGAGAAGACAAAATTGGATCAGAATTTAATTATGCAAGGCTAGAGATTAAGGTTAATATTAAAGTTAAATCTAAAGTAAATTTTATGTTAAAGGAAAGTTTTCTAAGATGTGAGGACTGAATTTTTTTTTTGCTGGAAAAAATATTTAAAATTTAAATTTGAAGTTTTAAACAAAGGAAAAATTTGAAGATTTTAAGTTTTTATGCTAAAAATTTGAGTTATGGCTCTCGAGACGACCTGACCGAACCTTACATATGAATTTAAAGCATATTATATGACATAAAATATAAAAATGTAAACATAAAGAAAAGCTGAAAAGAAACAATAATATTGAAATATCTGGGAAAACACAGTTATATCATTATACAGTTTTAAGTTTTGACCATATTTCTTACTTGGGAGTCTTTTGGTCATTAAGTTTGTGCTTTTTTAGTTAAAGTCTTTAAGCACATATTTCAGATTTTATATGAAGTTAAACTGTCAAAATGTAAATTTATACACAAATATATGAAATTGCACATAAACATAGGAAAACTTAAAACAATTCTTTTCCATAAAGTTTGAGAATTATGTTATTATAAAAGGACAATGAAACAGGGAAAATAAAATGTGATAAATAAAAAAAAAGTACACTGATGTATGATTAATGGGGAAAATATATGCTCTATGCATAAAATATTCAAATTAAAGAAATATTGGTAAATGTGAAAAATCTGAACGGTTTCTTCACTTATTTTGAAAATGTAAAAAATATTAAAAATATATTGGCATATAAAATTGATGAAAATAAAAGAAGAGCTAAATATTAAATACCATAAAAATATTAAAATAAATATGAAAATAACGAAAAAATAAAATGTAAAAGTCTATTTACATTGAAAACTACTTACAAGGTAGGTAGAATTTATCCTAAACCATTGAAGGTTTTAGCAGATCCTAAACCTCAGTGAGGTTTTAGCAAAAATTAAAAAAAGAAGAAAAATGAGCTTACTGCATCTTTAAAAAAAAAAAAAAATGTGTGAAGGTGCAAATGCAGTTTACCTATAAGTAAAGGTATTTATTATTTTGCAGACTGAGATATGTTTTTCTCAGTGGCATGAATAAATCCAAGTCACAATGTAAACCACATCTACATCTCATTGTTAGCTCATAAAAATTTCCAAAATAAAAAAAATTCTAAGAGCATTTTTCCTTACAAAGGCCAGAACGCTCTTAGTTTTCCTTGCGAATATTTATGCAAATAGCAAAATTCTTTGAAGTTTTAAGGGTTTTACTACTGAAAAGGGGAAAAAATTAATGAAATAAAAGTATTTAAATAAAACAGACAAAATAAAATAATAGACTCTGATTCAAAACAAATAGGCCAATGACCAACATTTAAAGCACATGGGCAACTTATTGACATTTTTGTTGTTATTAATGGATACTTGTATTTTTATTGAGGGCCCGAGTATATCTTGTCAATAGTTGCCACATTTGCTGAGATGGTAAATCATTGAATCCTTTTTGTTTGCAGAGGGATGTGTTCTGGTTGAATTTGACAAACTTTAAAAAAAATGTTTTAAAGACTTAATGAACTGGAACCATGGTCATCTTTAAAAACTTAATGTGTGGTGTTAGACATTAGTGGACTTACCACGGATGAAGTGGGGTTACCACGGTTATGTCTAACCCAATGGCTGAATTGTTTGAAAATATTTTTGACATGTTTTTTAAAAATTGACAGGGACCTGTTCTTAAATTTGTTTTAATGAAATGGGAAATGTTAAAAAATGGAATAATAAAACATGGTTGGGGCGGCCAACTCACTGGGTAATGCAATAGAAAAGGAAAATAATATAATTTTTAATGCAATACTGGATAAAAATATTAAATTAAAAACTCAAATACTAAAATATATCATAATGTAAAATATAATATTTGGCAATACAAAAAATCTAAAATGGGTAATAAATTGTATAAAATTCTATATCTGAAAAGAAATACTTGGAAAAATGAATTGAGCATGTCTTTTATGCAAAAATAAAAATACTTGTATACCCAAAAAGGCTTGAAATATGGAGTAAGATAACACATAAATTGATGCAAATATCTATTTACAAATATGTGGCAATCTGAATGTGCTCACCTGAATTTATAAAAAAGAAATTAATAAAATAGAACACTAAATATTTGCAAGAATAAAATTGCACATGTATTATTGATAATATTTAGTTCAAAAACATAAAAAACAATTGTCTTTATTTTTTGGTGATTGCACTTATGCTTCATCGGATGAACAAGAAAACAAAAATACTGTCTCTTTAATTTATCACAATTTTAACGCGTATGTAAAATATCAATCACAAAATTTTCTAAAAATGTTACTAATAAACCTTAAATCCCACAAGAAATAAAAACTAAAGCTAATAAAAATCTTAAAACAATAAACATGAATTTTGTTAAAATCTTTAAAATCCGTTTAAAACAGTAACATAATTTTAAATAAACTACTTTAAAATTACATGAACGCTGTCAAAATTTTAAAATGTTCACTCTTATAACAGTATTTTTTTTTCTCTTTTTCATTATTAACTACTTTTCATTCACACAAACACTTCCATACTTTGATACTTTCGGCAATAACAAATTCAATAGTAGTCATTTCAAGTAAATAAATAAAAACATGTTTTAATAAAACACTTTTTTTTCTCTGTAATTAAAATATTTCATAAAATAAATAATGCAAAAAAGAAATCGGTAGGGTAACACACTGAAATGATAAAATAAAGATAAAAGGGAAACATGTATTTTTTTTTTTTTCCAATGAGTAATTGTAAATAAAAATAACACCAATGTCAAAGAAAAACAAATAAAAAGCATATCTGTAAATTAAATTATCCAAAGATTTTTTTTTTTTTTTTAACGAGAATATTTTATAAAATAAATGATAGAAATGAGAAATCTGCATTTTTACTAATGTTAGTAAAAAAAATTTAAAGGAAAATTAAACACATAACCTGCACAATAAAACCTTTTTTTTCCCTTCAAATTTATCTGTACTTTTAAATTGAAAAAACATCAATCTGAACTAAAAATACATAAAAAGAAAACATACCTGTAAATCAGATTATCCATTTACTTATTTTTTTTTATTTTTTATTTTTTTTTTAAGAAAGGAAAATTTAATTACAAAACATGACTTAATTATTATTTTCATTTCAAATAAATTTTAACGATTAAGAACTAAGGCATATTGTCCTGGCCTTAGCTCTTCTGCTAAGTTTACCATTTGTCCGCTAAAAAAGTAAAAAAAAAATTCCACTTCCAACTCTTGAGTGAGTCATTTGTTCGGTGATACAGAGAACGGAGATCTTGACCTTTGATCTCCCGCGGAATAAAGTTCGGTCCATTTTGCGAATCTGTGTTAAGTTTCTGCTTGGGGAAGAGAAAAAATACATCGGTTGTGACTGTCCATTTTTGCTTTGATTGTAGAATCACATCTTAATATTTGCAGTTTCTCATTCAGTTCAGTTGAGTAGGGAAAAAGTCTAGGAGTATAACTTCAAAGCATAAATCACAAATGTCCAAATGTTTTTCTTTTTGAATTATTCAGAGTCTGGATACGAATCATTTGGTTGGTAAATAGCGTTCTGATGACTTCGGTTGATAGCATCTAGATAAACGCGTTTTCACATAGATACGTATGATTTTTGTATATTTCGTTGAAATAGTTTATGCGATCAAATTAAGTCCGTTTCATTGCGATGTTGTGAACTCTACGACTCGCGATTTCCCCCTTAATAGTCGTAGTCTAAAGTGGTAAGGCAGAGGGAATGGTTCTTCACGCGCTCATTATCCTGCGCGACTTTAAATAATGTAATGACTTCGGATGTTGTATAGTCGTGGCATAAGAACTTGACTCGGGAACCTCTTGTACGTTCGAACTCATTTTATTTGGTCGCTCAGCATACAGAAGGAACCGCGAGTCCGGTCGGAGGTCGCCCGTTTACTTTGATTATGCGAAGCGTTACATGGCCGTAGTTTCTGCAGGACTCTCAAAACTGCAAAGTCTACCGTTTTTCGCGCGTGTTCTTGCTAATATGTTAGGGATTGTCATATTTTCCAGCAGAGGGCAGAGTTGTGAATTAGGGAGGAACATTTAATTTAATTGGTTAAGAAATATCTGGGCAATCTGACGTAATTTAGGTGCGGTTGTCCAGGGCTTCATGCTGATCCTACAAATTAAGAATTGCGCTTACCTAAGCATTTTTAATCTTAAAGAACATCCAAAAATGATCTCTGAAAGTAATAAATGTTAGGCTGGGAAAGAAAGTTACCAGGGGCAAAATAGCTTTAAGCTTAAGAATTAAAGTTAAAAATATTAATTGGAAACTTTAAACTTTTGAATTTTAATTTTAAATTAAAGCTTTAGAAAGGGGTTAGTTTTTATCCTTTCATATATATATAAAAGAAAGTCTGGATTTCGTATTAATCACAGCACAAAAAAATCTATTGAACCTATAATTTTGAAAGAGAGTTCTATAATCAGGTTAACATGATTATATAAGCTATATTTAGTTATCTCAATATATATAAAACGCAAAGGGAAATTTCATTGCGGCCGCTTATAACTTAAGTTCTACAAGATAGATTTTAATGGATTTTACATTGTTAGTTGGATAATTTTTCAGAAATTTTGTAACAAATGAAATATAGCATTCTACGTTGTTTAATTGAATACTTAGGAAATGTTTTAATCAGATGAACCCAATTACAAAAGTTTGACTTTATTTTAAATTTCCGCTGAATGAATTTTTATGTGATTAAAATTGTAAACATGTTGAGCGCTACGTCATTCATTGGTGACAAACATTGAACTTTCCTTTTAGATGACTGATTTTTCACCGATGACAGACAGTAGTACGACATAAAACTAAAAATTACAATGATATAAAATTTTCCTTTAATTCAAAGTTTCTTAAAAAAAAAAAAAAAAAAAAAAAAAAAAAAATTGACCAGCGTAGCGGGCGAAGGCTGCTAGTTTTGATACATAAAACAAAACAAAATAATATTCAATTGGCTAAAAAAAGAAAAGAAACATTAGACCGGTAGGCGGCAGCACCGTCATCTCCTCATTGAGTTCATGGTTAAAAATCTAGAATTAGTTAAAACTCCATCCACTTATTAAAACGCAATCGGTCTGCCAAGTCGTATCTTGATAGAAAATGCTTGAAAACCTGATTTTAGCGGATGACTCGTAAGTTTACCATTATGTTTTCCTGCTCCCAGTCCTTCATGTTTTCATACCTTTGGGTCAAGGAAATACAGTGGCAAACCTGTGAATCAACCACTAAAACCGAGTTTTTAGGGGTTTTCCACCAAGATAAGACGTGGCAGACCGGTTGCGTTTTAATATGCGAATCAAGTCTTAACTTATTCTGGATTTTTAGCCTTTAACTCGATGAAGTGATTATCAGTGCTCCGGCCTCCAGATCAATATCCCATACATTTTAATTTCTATATTGCAACAGGAAAAATGTAAATAGTCATTCGATTAGAAAAAAAGTCTCTTTGCAATATTGTCTTTCATAATTTTGGTAATCTGCTTTCTATATCACTTCAAACTTCAAATGATTTTAATAGGATGACTGTAAAAATACTGGTTTCATTGGCTTGTTGTTGTGGTAATATCTGAGTTAATTTGGTTATATTTATAAACGTATATATATATATATGTGTGTGTGTGTAAATGTTTTTTTTTTCTTTTTTACTGAAATCGTACCAAAGTCTGAAATTGTCAATTCGAACACCTAATTAATTTCGAACATTGTTATGATTGACTTTTTGCGTAAATTTTATATATGGATAGTAAATGGAAAGTCATTCATTCAAATACTTTAGAAATCACAAAGTTTAATTTTTTTTTCACCATAATTTTTTATTTAAAACTATTTAACATTCATTTAACTTATTCTAGTCGCTAATTTTTTAATATGCAGCAAATGTAAAACATAAAATTCAAATTAATTTTCTAGTAACTTGCTAATTATTTACTGTTCTTACAAATTATTAATAGTTTACAAGTAATAAATTAAAATTCTGTACATATTTCATGCTTGAAAAAAAATAAACAAAAGGTTTTTTTTGTTATTTATAAAGTTTTTTTGCAGTAAAGATTACTAAAGTAAATAAATAGACGTACTTCCTTTCATGGAGAGTTGATGCTCTGCAATAATTATGTTTTGCATTGTAAGACTCAATTTTATTCCAATTTACAAATTTTTTAATTTATTTAAAGCATTTTATTAAATTTTGTTTCTTAACCCATCCTCAACCATAATAGTATTTCATTATTTTTTTTAAATTCATACCAATATTTTATGCTATATAGGTCATACTATTTTCAAAACTGTAAAGAAAAAAAAACGTTAATTACAAGTAATTTTTGGCGTATAATCCGCGGATCAAACAATCATGTTTCGATTCAGTTATTTGAAAAAAAAATCACTTTTTAAACTGCAGTAAATATAAGTCTTCAGTTACTATAAACACACAGATATATATGTACATATATAACATAGATATATGTATATATGTGTCTGGTTTCTATATTTTCTGGATTTAAGATGTACGATAGCCCTTTTTTGCATTATTTTGCTAAAGCAAAGATAAAATTATTCAAATTATTTGCCATCATAATCATTCATTATCAAATTATTTAGGGCCTAAAGATCTTTCCTTAATTAAACAAATATTTCTATTTTTATGTTGTTTATTATATTTGTAAAGCCTTGTTTTTCTTGTTATAAGGATGTATAGTTGTTTAAATGCTTTTTATAATGGTTTATGCATAATTTTTATTTTAAATAAATTGCTTTATTATTTATACTTTTTCATTAATTATTGAGACTATCCATTGGTTTATAATGATTTTATGCACATACATATATATTAATTCATTAAAACGATTCTAGTTTTCAAGATAAATATTGTTATTGGTACAAACATTTATTTAAAAAAAAGGGGGTGGTGAAAAACTGAAATGTTGCGTTAGAGCCGTGAAAATTACTCAGGACGCTCCTAATTTATCATTATTACTTTGACTTTTGATGCAAGCATTGGTGCAATACCGTGAGTATTGGTGCCTTCAATTGTCTAATGGATTTCGTTTAACTGCGTTTGAAATTTAGTTTAAAAAGCCCAAAGTCCGATTAATCCCTAAATCTAAGCGAAACGCAGCATTTTTTTTTTTTTTTGGGGGGGGGGGGGCATTATTTTGGAAATAAATTCTACAAAAACATTAAAAAACATCAATGCTGCAACTCCTATTCAGGGGAGTTGTGTCAGCTGAGTTCACATAGATAATATTTATCATTACTCTGCTTTTTTTATGTTTCCTCTATCTGCACTATTAATAAAGTATCCTTCTAAAGCATAAACTTGTTATATTAATTTATAACACGATTTTTCAATCGGTAAATCAATTATAACAGATGCAAATTTTCCATGTGGGTGAAAAAAGTCTGTGCCAGGATTGTTCGTGTCCGCGATGGCTCAGTTGGAAGAACATTGGCGGCTTCAGCCAATACATGCCTGGTTCCGAATCCTGGCCCGGACTTTTTTTCCACCCACATAGAAAATTTGCATCTGTCATAAAGTTGTTGTATGTTCAATTTATCAAGTTGGTTTCTAACAAATATACTTTCTCAGTTATATAAACTTCCTGGAGTAGTATGGATTTCCTTTGAAACAAAGCAAACTTTCTTCTTCTTCTCTCGAAAAAAAAAATCTAATATGCAAAGTAAAATAAAAAATAAAAATGTATAATAGAATCTCTGTTTTACTGTTTTTGTAATTTGAAATTTTAGGAGGGAAGTTTGTGTTTATGTGCTTTTTAGATAATCAAGCTACCCTAATAGCATGCATGGTCACAGTGACGTCACTGTGAGTCACTTTGGTCACATCACATCTGTGACCAAAATGCCACCACTTAGTGACGTCACATTGTGACTGAGATGTGACTTTCTTAAAAATCTTTAGAAATTTATAAATATCCTTCAAAACATGTTATTTACATTAAAAAACATGTTTCTGGCAATTTAAATATCGTTACTTTTGTCACAGTTTCGTCACAATGTTAATGTCAAATTAGTCACAAATAACACATTTTTCACAAATGTGTCACATTGTGACCACTTTGTGAAACGTCACAAAAGAGCTCTAAAACGGCCATAACGACTTCACATTTCAGTCACTGTAACTTCACATCGACGTCACGTGACGTCACATCGACAATCGATTATCACAAAGTCACAATGTGACTTCACAACGACGTTGCAGTGACGTCAGTATGTTTACGGGTATGAACATGCTCTGTTTCCTTTTAATTTGTGTTTGGCCGGCCAGTGTCATCGAAGTTTCTACAAACTTCGGTTGGACTGAGAAAATGAAGGGAAATTTTCCAAAGGGCCTGGCCTGCGGATTAAAAATACATTTATTTAGGCGACAGATCACGTTGAAGGTTTAAAAAAAATGATTTTTCACAAATTTCAGAACGGATACTTTCAAAAGTTATAAATACACTGAAAAAGAATTTTACAAAATTGCCAATTAGAAAAGAAGTATGGCTAAAAATATCTTGCATAAAACATTATATGTAATGTTTCAAGTTAATTTTGAAACCGTTTCTCTAAATATTGATTTTTTGGTATTGCGTACACTTTCATTTAAAAACTGACTGTCATGGAACCTTTGAAATTATGTATATTCTTAGTTTACATGCATTAGTTTATGCTGAATCTTAATTTAGTCTGATTTTTGATAAAGAAAATTGAGGGTTAAAAAAAATGAGTATACAAATTTCTTTTGGTGAAATTTAGCTAATATGATAAGAAAAACCGTTAATTATGCTAAGAAATTTCAATATACTTTCAAATTTAGGTTTAGTATAAAATCAACAACATTAATATTATAAGTAATAAAACGTGAAACATTAAACATACATCTGCAGTAAACTTTGTAAAATCGTGCACTCAAAATACATGTTTCAATATTCATATTTTTCAAACGCCACATTTGTCATTATGATTTAATTAATATTACTAAATACTATATGCATGTATGAATATTTTATCAAACCATAAGTAGGGATGAGATTTCCGCGTTTTTCCACACCAGTTTTTTATTAGAGGAAATGTTGTTCTCTTAAATCACTAAAATGTTCCGATTAAAGAAAATAGCATTTTCTATAACAAAATACTGGTGTACATAAACGCGGAAATCTCATCCCTACAAAAGAATGTGTGAAAGTAAAAAAAAAAAAGTTACGTTTCATTCATTGGTAAAGAAACCAAAGAGTTTTTCTTCAAATACAGTTTTTTATGGTTGTTCAACGTGATTCCCATTAACAGGCCGGTACGAGCAGATGAAGAAATGTAACCGGATATAAATTTTAAAAAGATCCAGGATCCAGCTAAGTCAAATACAATGCGACACAATTTTCAATGGACGTAAATGAGACGAGGAAAAGTATAAATATGTTGCATGATTCGATGTTAGACTGATTTTTGAATAAAAATATAACATTCCAGCGTAGAGCAATGCAGTATTCAAGCCAAGCGTCCCAAGACTTATGGAAGAGATGTCCGCAAGATTAAAGGCGGGGTCAAGGTATACGCTTCCTAGAGACAGGGGTGCACAACAAGAGGATTATTAAGTAGATTGTAGTTTCTTTTGTGTGAATGCTAACGGAAACGTTTTTGTTTCTATAAAATGTTACTTTAAAATATTGCGTAGAATAAAATTTAGGTTTGATAAATTATAAATAAATATAGAATAAATAATGTAGTACGACTAAATATTAACATAAAATATACTAAGATGAAATATCATTTAACTGTGCGATACAAATATCGCTGATTTAAATATGCTCGATTTTAATATGCTCGATTTTAATTATGTTTTTAATGCAATGAAATATGACTCATATACACTACATATTTATCTCATGGAAAATATGAGATGAAGAGAGAGAGAGAGATGAAAGATGACTCGTTAAATTTAGTAAGTAGTTAACATATAAAATCAGAATTTTGTGGTAGTGTCAGATTTTACTAAATTCTTGATGAACTAAGTTATACAAAATGGTATACACCGCTGTATTTCCTATGATAATATAATGTTTATCAATGTTTAGAATATGTATAGATTTTAATACTAAGTGAAATATTCAACTTTAGCTCCCTTATTCTTTTACTTTACCGATTGCAGTCAATAAAATGTTAATGTTTTCTTGGTCGTATCGACTTTTATTATTAAACTTGCAAACATTTCATTCTTTTAATTTAAAACCTGTTTCATTATACGTATATTCGGAATAACTTTAATTTTAAATGCATGTATTAAATGTTGTTTTGTTAAACAAAGAAGTATTGTTAATTTATTTGTTTAAATATTTTGCGATTCTAGACAATAACTTCCCTAAAATCGTAGATTAGACTCTCTCTCTTTTTTTTCTTTTTTCTTTTTTTTCTTTTCTTTTTTTTTTTCTTTTTTTGACAGACAAAGCTATTTTGAGAATTCATATTAAAAATTCAATCACAAATTTCAAGCTATTCTCTCAATCATGACAGATTAATCAAGTCTACCAGATTGATTGCGAAATATTTGTTACATATATTTTTTAACTAAAAATATGTGTATTTAAAAAAGTCGCATTGTCATTTTAATTTTAGGGTAAAAGTCAATACTTTTCGTAGCATTATATGGTACTTATTAGTACTAATTAGTACTTTTTCTCCCGAAATTAAAGTGCTATTGTGACTATTTTTTTAAATGTACATGATTTTATCAAAACAAACTGTAACAAAAATATTTTGCAATAAATCTGCTAGACTTGATTAATCTGTCATGACTGAGTAAAAATTCAGAAAATATGCGCAAGAGATGCGGAAATAGTAGACATCTGCGCATATATGACGCTATACTAAAAAACCGCGCATTCATTAGCACCCCTGCCATCAGCTGGCGCAGCTATGTTAATTTATGACATATTCCAGCATTGTCTTAGAACGCTTGATATGTATGCAGTTTTGGAGTAGAGAAACAGTTGCAGGGTGTCTGAATTAGGTTTTAATTATGTCAGCAAATTTAGTCCGGGCCAAGATCAGGCTTACATTTTTTTCTAAATACTAGGCCTACATGGCGAACCGATACTGATGCTATTTAATATTCTATTACTTGCGAGCATAAAATCTAAAACACATTGCTCTCCATTATGTTAAAATTTTCCATAAACATGTATCCAGTATTCTAGAAGAAAAAAAATAAACTTAATTGTACGTTAAGAAAAATCGGTACTTTCTAATGAAATTGAGTCGGGCCTGTTTTCATTAACATTAGCATGGGCCGGGACAGGGCTGAACTTTTAGTTTATGAAACGATCGATCAAGATAGCTTTCGTTTGGGACGAATTGGGCCTGGTTCTGAAGGTTCTGGCCCATGTTAGATATCAAGATGGTGTGTCACGTCCTTATTTTGCCAGGAAATTCTTTAGGAGCTGCGTATCCAACTTCAGTAGTAAGACCATACACTATGCCTTTTCCTCTGGGACGGCCATCACCCATTCTGAGTTTTATAGAGTCGTATCGGAAAGAAAACTTTCAATAAAAATATCTATATTATAAAGGTCAAACGTATCTGTGAGTAACGCATACGTCATTTTGCGAATGGCAACACTTTCACATGCAATTCGGTTTTGCAATTTTCGGTACTGCAAATTTTATACTTCTAAATATCGCGCATTTTCCATTTTTACACCATCGTATAGAGAAAAATATATACTTTAAAATGCAATTTGTGTGAAATCTGTATCTCAATTTAATCTTGACCTATTAATTTTTTTTATAGTTTTTAATAAGAATTTTGCAATTGTGGCAACATAAATATGCCATTTTCTCTTAAAATTAATAAAAAATGAAGTATGGGCATGTAAATTTTGAGAAGATGAAAATTATAACGGGTTTAGATTTTACGTGAAATTTAAGATTGTGTCAATTTGAAATACATATTTTTTTCATGCGCATTTATTCCAAACATAAGAGCCTCAACCGGTAACTTCATCTTAATAACTGATCTTTATTATATTTTGCTTTATTATTATACTTTTACATATGCGATTAAATTTTAATTTTAGTAATTTGGACAACTTAATTTTTTAGATATAATATTTTTTTTCTTAATTTTAGCTTTAAATAATATTTGTTTGAGAGTTAGATTGACCATTGTAAAATGCATTTTTTACTGTAACTAATTTTTCAGGTTTAATATAAATCAATGAAACAGTTCCTTCTTAAACAGTTACTTTAGTCGAAATTCGATGGGTTCCACCTTGTAAATAATAATAATAAATACACTAAACATCATAAAAATCAAAGAGTAAAACGTGTTCCTTTCAGTAAAAGCTGTTTTCAGCTAAAGTTCCAAGGTTTAAACAGATTACTCTTTTTTATGTTCACTTTTCTCTTAAATTCTAACACAAAGCTTTTTGAATTTCTGAGAAGATTATACCGTGATATTCTGGCCAAAAAAATACGAAATAATGCACTTGCTTGAAAGAAAATAGCTGTTTTATGATATGTTTTCTTAAAAAAGAAGAAAATAAAGAGATTTATTGTTAAATATCGGGCAGTTATTTTATTTTTGGAAAAATAAATGCTTATAGTTAAAGAAAAAATAGCTGTTCTAAATTTTTCAGGTTATTTATTGTATTTATCATACTGTATTAAACTCATTGAGGTAGACAAATATAGGTATTTTTCTTGCAGAAAATATTAAAACTTTTTTTTTTTTTTTTTTTGTTATTGCAAGAGTTTACTTTTTTTTTTCTTAAATGGAAATAAAATAAATTAAAACATCTTCTTCGTTTTTTAATGTTTTCTATAAATCATTATTTTTCTTGATTATAGAGGTACTGAAAAATTATTTTAAATATCCAACAACTTGCAAATACATTGTAAAAGAAGCCATGATTCTTAAGTTATACAAATACAATATAACCGCGAAGACAAAATATTCCGGGATACGAAGGATTTTTTTAAACTTCCGATGGGTTATAAAATAAAGACACGTGGGAATAAAAAAATGATTTTATAATCAAGAGTCAAGTATAGTCACAGTGAAGATTAAGACATTTGTCATACCGATGGACAAGTTTTCCCATACCCTCTTCATGCACTGGGGAAAATGACGCTTTCAAATCTGAGTGAATCAATGCTTTCATTTTGTTTTGAAACTTTTTGTTTTAACTATAACGACCCAAAGTTTCAATTATGAAACGCCAGAAATATTCAGTTTCAAGCAAAACTATCTTTCATTCACTAAACGTAATTGTTAATGTCACTCCAAAAATATTCAAATAATCAGTCTTTCACAGTTGGTAGAGCAATTAAGTATAAAATAGTTTATTAAATAGAATAATCCACTAGAAAATTCAAAATTAGCCAAGATCATATACATACTCTTTAACAGCGACATGAAACTACATGTTTTCTTTCTGGTGACAGAATCAAAACTGAATACTTTTCAAGGAAAAATATAATAATAAGAAAAAAAACATCAAAATGTTTATGTATGTTTACATCATCAAAATACAAAATAGTAATTATTTTAATCACAGGTCATGTTAAATTATCAATCATCTATTAGAAATAACAATAAGATTTCATTAACTTGACATAAAATAATCATAAAACCAATAAATATCTCTTAGTGATTTCAAAATTAATATAACTTGTCAACCTATCAAGAAATCAAACATTCATTTATTACTAAATCAATCAAGAAATCAAACATTTAATTATAAAAACAAATAAATCAGTGTTAAGTAATTTGAAATTGTTTTTTTACCCATAAATATTAATCAAGAACTTTTAACTGACACAAATTACATTTTTGTCAATGTCAAATCAATTAAACTTTCAATAAAGTTGATTTCTTTATTAAGCTATTTTGCCTAAACAGTAATAATTTTAGCAGGGTAGTTGGATATATTCGAAGAATTACATTTGTTATAATTTCGAGCGAAATGCTTTTTTCAGCAGTAATTTATAACCTGAAATGTGGTGAACTGTATTTTTATCATGTTCGCGGAAAAACACTTAAAGCTGTCATCATGTAATCGAGAAAGTGTAGATTTTATTTTTCAGCCTTCGAAATCAAAGAATGGATGAATTCATTAAGCAGGTAAAATTGACAATCTTCAACAATATATAAATTCAAACATCATATATAATCATGAACAAACATAATGAATAAAGCGTCATGAGCGCATATTTGAGTATGCCCATGTTTTCAGAAATGAGTATGTTTCAAATTTAAGTAATTTTGATTCGGTGCCATTTTGACTATACGACATACTCAGATTTATTTATTTATTTATTTATTTATTTATTTATTTATTTATTGTCTTAGTTTAGAGAATGTCGTTTTTAGAGTGTAGAAAATTGCTGACAATATGTGGAGATAGGTCTCCAAGACGTCTTGAAAACTTTTGTTGGGATGGAAACACTGGCCTCTCAGACATGCCTTCATCTCTCGAAGAAGATGAAAGCCAATCGGTAACAGATACGGACGGTACACCACCGGGGGATCGAACACTTTCGATTGAAATTGGGAAGGAAGCTGTTGAGTCATCAATTCGCCTGGCACCGAGTGTCTGTTACTTTTTGCGACAGCTGTTTACAGATCTGGAGGTACATCTATCCTACGAAAACTTTCAAAGCGCCTTGGAGACCTAACACGCTGGCAGCAATTTTTTAGGAAGAGAATTCTGGAAAACTCACTTACAGGCATGACAAATGTCTCAATCTTCACTGTGACTCTATCGAAAAGTAACTACTTTGATAATAAAATAGATAATACTGCAAAAATCTCTCAGAAAAAAAACTGTTATTAGATTTTTTAATGCAGGTACTTTAAATAGAAATATGTTTTACAAAATATAAATTTGTTTTAAAATGAAATCATAGTACTGAACCATAAAGTTTCTTGTAGAAAATTTGAAGTATTTATTTTTTTTACTCAATCGAAAGGTCCCTGGCTCATTTTCGGATTTCGGCACCAATAATAAAATATGTAAGCAGAAAAATTCCATGAATTTGAAAATAATAGAAGAATAGCTACAGATTCAAGTGCCACATTAAAAAATATTCGATGTAAAAGAATTGATGTTCTTTCTTGATTTTATTAACTAAACGTAAAAACAATAATTTTCTCGACAGTTCGGGATTATTATGGACAGTGTGAGTGACAATCAAAACTCCGCCCACAGTCATGTGATTCAATAAATTCTTAACAAGCAATACTTGACTCTTGCATATAAAGCGATTTTATTATTCACACTTGTCTTTATTTTATGATCCATTGGAGGTTAAAAATACATAGTCCTAGTGCTAACGATTTCAAAAAGCTTTTTTATCTTTAAAAACATCAGAAAGTGATATATTTTTGACATTTTAAAAAATATTTATAAATACAAAGTTTCTTTTATAATCACTGAATTTTGGAAACATTTCCGAGTAATTTTTATAAAATGTTAACCAGTTTTCTCAAACCGGAATATTGTTTTTACAATGCTACCAATTCTTAAGTAAACATCTGATCTTAAAAAAAAAATATTTTACAAAGAAATTTGATAAAGTAACAGCATTAACATTAACATTAAAATTATTTTGTCAATCTTGATTTATAAATTCAATTACACAGTTAAAATGACTAATTGAGAATCAATAGCATATTAAACTGATAATCCGGTTTGAGAAAACTGATTAATACAATATAGAAAATATTCAGAAGCCTTTGCGAAAATCAACAGCAGAAAAATAAACTTTCTTTTTACAAATGATTCTTTAAATCTCAAAACTATATCGATTTTAGTGGTTTTTACTTTGTACAAAAAAACACATGTTTCTTAAACTGGGAAAATTTATTGTAGTAAGGAACGGAAATATTCAATAACCCTTCCAAATCATCCAATATTCCGAAAAGCATTCCTTTATTTTTAGAAATCTCAGAAAACAATTTGTTTTCAAAATTTCAAGGAAATGTTAGGAAAACTTGTTTTTCATTATCTGTCCATAATTTTCTTAAACGTTTTCGAGTAGCTTTTGCAATGCATTAATTAGTTCTCTATATCCAGAAAACTGGGGGGGAGGGGGGTTGGTGCTGTCATACGTCAACTAAACATTTTCAAATTGCATTTTTAATACAATCAAACTGATTGGTAAAGTTATCATACGAATGAAATATTTCCAACTGAGCGAAAAATTGCTCAGGCCGGGAATCGAACCCAGATACTTGGCTTACAAGGCCAATGCTTTACCGTTTAAGCTAACTGGGCACGACAACCGGTGAGTATTTCTCACTCAGAAAACCTTGTAGGTCATAATATCTAGTCTGTCAATTAGACAGCCCAACATAATAGACCGCAGGTGCAGAAACTTCATAGAACGATAGGTACTTAGATAAATTGCATTTTTAACACAGTCAAACTGATTGGTAAAGTTATCATACGTATTATTTCTGAGCGAGAAATGCTCACCGGTTTTCGTACCCAGTTAGCTTAAACAGTAAAGCATTGGCCTTGTAAGCCAAGTATCTGGGTTCGATTCCCTGCCTGGGCAGTTTTTCGCTCAGTTGGAAATATTTAATTCAGATGATAAACATTTTTATTTGCATTGTAAAAGCAATTGTAAGAGAAAAATGTTAATTTTAAAGTTAATGCAGTTAATTCTATGTTTTTTTTTCTGTTAAATATGTTTGTTGAATATTAAAATATTTATTAACGATCTTATAGAATCCGTAAAAACTTGTTTTGAGAGAAATGATTCGGCGAAAATGATGACGAAAATGCAGCCGGATCGAAGCTCGGCTGAAACTATCTGTATTCCAAAAATCTGGTTTATTCCTTCGGAAATTTTCAAAATTTCTTATTGATTTGATCTGTATCGGCTTAAATGGCTTTTATCGACTCTTTATTTATCACTATGAATAGCACTGTTATAATTATTAGTCATGACTGACTCAAGACGTGAATGGAAATTACAAAGCAATCAATGCACATAAAACTAAAGTTTGAAGATTCTTTTCACTTGCTTATTAAAAGCTACAGACTTAATAGTAATGCGAAATTTTTAGTTTGGAACCTCAGAAGTTTTTGTAATGTGCTTTGCGAAAGTTGTAATCGGAAGATCATTTATAATTATCATTATAAAAGCTAAATCGAAGTATGCATACCTAAAACTTTTTTTTTAATAACATGAAATTCGTATGATTCGAAAATCATTCTATGTTGTTGATGAATTGATTACAGTTTATTTTAAAAGAAAATAAAAAGTTTTAGTCAAAGGACAGCGAGTCAACTTTGATCACACGTGTAATTGCAGGCATAATTAATTAATAATTATGTATATTTATGTATACATTAATTACGTAAAAGCTTTTATGGTCATTTTCATTTTCGTTTCCGCTGAAAATAGAAAGATTACCGAAATTCAGTTTCAGTATCTTTTTTCGGCATTAAAATCCCGTTTCGGCCGATCCGTAATTATAAATCTAATGAATAGATGTTTAAAAAGAAAAAAAGTATAATTGTTATCCTTTCAGAAATAGCTGAAAATTCTTTTCGATTCGTAAAAATTATATTCATACTTGTCAATGTAGATCTGATTGCATTTCTAAAAATGTATTATAAGTCTGTACAATTATTGTTTATCTATAACCTTTTTACATCCCACGTAGGATATCCAATTTTACCCACAAGGGAATGAAGGTCGTTAAGCAAGTTATAAAATTGTGCCTGTAAATGCTAGCAAATTTTGTAGTAGGAAATAAATCCTCATCAGATAGGATGTACACAATAATTAAAAAATAATAATAGCTTTAAATGGTTTAACTGTGAAGTTTTGTTAGAAAATTATGAATGTGTTGGAGTCTTTCATTATATATGATCTCTTTAAAGTTGTTTCAATGAGATCTTCCGTGACCGATGTTATCTCCCTACCAAAAGTCTAGAAGTGGCGCGATTTCGCCTATTCTGAATGTCAGAAAAATTCGAAGTTGTGATCAAAAGGTTCGTAAATACTAAATCTACAAGAATTATCAGTTTTCTTCAATTATCAGCTTAATCTGATTTTGATAAAAAAAAAAAATATTTTAGACACAAAAATATTAATTTTTACATAATTAAAAACAGTTTTTGTCATTTAAAAATAAATTCTTGTACTCTTCTTATTCAGCTATTTCATAATAAAAAGGGAAGAAACTTATTTAAAATTTAAAATGCGCTTTGAAAAAAATTTTCTTTTGATACTGCAAACATAGTGAGATAAAGTTCTCATAATTTACTAAAAACTTTTTTTTTTTTTGCATATTTATATTAAACTAGCAGCCTTCGCCCGCTACGCTGGTCATTTTTTTTTTTTAAGAAACTTTAAATCAAACGAAATTTTTATATCATAGTAATTTTTAGTTTTATATTGTATTTTAAACTGTATGTCATCGGAGAAAAAGCAGTCATCTAAACAGAAAGTTCAAAGATAGTCACCAACGAATGACGTAGCGCTCAACATGTTAACAGTTTTAATCACATAAAAATTCATTCAGCGGAACCTTTAAAATAAAGCCAACCTTTTGTAATTGGGTTCATCTGATTTAAAATATCTCCATAAGTATTCAATTAAACAATGTAGAATGCTATATTTCAATTGTTAAAAAATTTCTGAAAAATTATCCGACTAACAATGTAAGTTCTATTAAAATTTATCTAGTAGAACTTAATTTATAAGAGGCCGGAATGAAATTTCACTTTGCGTTTTATATATATTGAGATAATTAAATATAGCTTGCATAATCATGTTAATCTGATTATAGAACTCACTTCCAAATTGTAGGTTCAATAGATTTTTTTGTACGATTATTAATACAAAACCCAGACTTTCTTTTATATATAAAGATGGAAAATTTCAGCTTTTTGCGCCGAAGACATCGCCAAATTAGAAAAATGTGAAGTATCTCACGAACTACTGGATTTAAAAGAATTTGCTTGGTACCATTCGATTCAGCATGGAAAAATACACTAAAATATGGTACCAATTGAATCGTCTACAAAATGGTATCAATTGAATTGACTACAAAATCTGATCTATATAGATAAGGATTGAAAATCTCAGGTTTTTGCGCCGAAGACATCACCAAATTAGGAAAATGTGAAGTATCTCACGAACTAATAGATTTAAAAGAATTTGCTTGGTACCATTCGATTCAGCATGGAAAAATACACTAAAATATGTTGACAATTGAAAAATAACTACATAAGTCGATTTTTAAGGAATTTTTTTAAAGTTCGTTCTCTTTTTTACCCCCCCTTAGGGGTGGAATTTTCGAAAATCCCTTCTTAGCGGCGCTCGGTGTTATAAGAAGTATTTTTACCCCAATTTCAAAAGTTTATCGGTTCGGTAGATTTTTTTGTGCTGTGATTAATACGAAATTCAGACTTTCTTTTATATATATAGATAATCCAGTCTAGAGATCGGAAAACTTATTTTTCTCAACCATTTTTGTCATATAGCAAAACTTTTTCTGGTTCTTTGAAAGTAAATGCTACATTTCCTTTTATGAAGGTGATAGGAATAAAGTAGTCCTTTCTTCTTTTTAAATCGTTCCTTTGAATCTTTCTTTTCTTCAATAATACACTATATTTAAAAAAAAAAGTCAGATGTTCCTTAAACTACAAAAACTTACTATAAAGACGAAGAAAATTTTTCTTTAATTCTTTCCAAGTTAAATAATATTTCGAAAAAAGCGTTCCTTTATCTTTATAAACTCCAGAAAACAATGAATTTTCGAAATAATAAAAAAGAAGAAGAAGAAGAAGAAAAGAAGAAAATAAATTTTATTAGATGCTCATAATTTTTGGAAATGTTCTCGAGTAGCTTTCACAGTGCATTAATCAGTTCTCTCTACATGGAAAATTTATTTTTAAGTACTATTAGACATCCAAAAAACCGTTTTAGCAGCATAGCTCATATTGTACATGCAGTTGTAACTGAAAAATGTTATTAATTTTAATGTAATGTCAATGCTCTTAATTGTATGTGTTTTTCAATTAAACATTTTTGCTGAACGTGACAATATTTACTCGAGACCTCATAGCATCCGAAAAACAGGTTTTCTGTGCAGAGAGACCTGCGATGAATGTACTGTAAAAGCTCCTCGAAACGTTCTCGAAAGCTCCTGGTATAGCTAATAATTTATATGCAT
Source organism: Maratus speculifer (assembly GCA_964019185.1). Lineage (NCBI taxonomy): Eukaryota > Metazoa > Arthropoda > Arachnida > Araneae > Salticidae > Maratus > Maratus speculifer. The sequence continues at coordinate 112,310,728 of OZ025300.1, forward strand.
ATATATAAATTATTCCTTAAATTTCAAAAGTAAATTCTCGTGTGAGATTTCTAATAATAAAGAAAACACTTTTAGAGATTTTTCAAAAACTTATTGCCTATTTTCATTCATGGTTACAATACATTTGCGTACATTAAAAAATATTTACCCATCTTTACTGTCTTTTTTACGTACCCATCATACGTAGTATAGAGTAAGCCTTGCAATGGTTTTGAAAACCTAATTTTTGTGATGGATTTACATGTTTCAAACATTGGAACTCAAAAAAAAAAAAAAAAAAAAAAAAAAAAAAAAAAAAAAAAAATCGTTTATTTGTCTGAGTTTCTCCGTCTATAAACGCTCTATCTCCCGAACAAATTGAGGCAAAGACTTAAAATTTAGGCAAAGACTTAACTATTTTTATCCACGTCAAAAGACACCATTCAGCATATTTTGATTTATGAATACTATTTTATTTGTAAATTTTAGATTAAACCGATTTCGAATCATTTATAATACATCGAAGAGCTGTTTTAATGCTTATTCACTTTAGAAATTAGAAGCGAAATAATTGAAAATCAAAATTTTTGAAAGGTGTTATTGGACGCTGGTAGAAATACTGTTAAAAAAGGTGGTCTTTATGAAATAAATAATAAACAGAGTCAACTTACTGATTTGGTTTATTGCGCAATTTCTGGCTCTTTGTTAGCTAGATACATACATAGATTTTTTTATGATGTGATTTTCTTTTGTTTTTCAACTTTGAGTTGTTTTAATACTGCTTTATCACGCCACCTTTTAAAGAAGAACAATTTATTGCCTTGCTGCTGTAGCAACTTATAATTTTGGTTTGTCATTCAGAGTATTTTGAATACGGTACCAACACACTTTTATTACAATGATGTTCTAAATTACGATCACAGCCTTTCATCAAACATCTTTTCACCACAATCCTCCCAGTTATTCAACACTTTTATGGAACTCCGTTTATCCGAAAAGTCCTATGGAGCCCCGCTTAACTTAAAATGCTTCGGTCCCATGCTTTTCGGATAATCGGGGTTTTACTGTATTTAAACACAATTAGAGTTGCAAAACGTCGGTTTATTCCCGGGTTTATTTCCAATAGACCAGGTTTATTCCCAGGTTTATTCCCAAAAAACCGAATTATTCCAAAAACTCCCGGGTTTTTTCCAGGTTTATTCCTAAAAACCCGGTTTATTCCCGGGTTTAAACCGGGTTTTTTCCAACCTTTGCAACGCTAAACACAATAGACCAATTGCTAATATTAAAGAAATGAAAAACAGTTTTCGTCATGTTATGCTCAGCAACTGGAATAAAAACAATTAATGTGACATTTTGTTACAATAACATTTGAAAAATAAATGTTACTTAAAACAATTTTTAAGAGATTTGGTTGCATAAAAGGCATTTTTAAGTAACTGGGGCTATTTTCGGATAAAAAAAAGGCCTGGCACAAAGTACCCCCGAAACACCAGTTTTCATGGTAGCTTTATGAAAACGCAGACATTTTCTGTCTAAATAAAAAGTTAAAGGAAAAACTATGATCAGGGTCATTCTATGGTAACTTACGTTTCATTTAGAACAATTTACTGCAGTAATTTTAGCAATATAACACTAAAAAAATATTTAAATGAAAATTAACATGATTTGTCTATGAAAACTATCTAAGGGTCAATTTGCATGAAAATTTCCTAAAAAATGATAATGAAAAGTACACTTAATATGATAACTTACATTCCTTTTTCAGTACTGGCAATTACCATAGTAAATAAAACTACCAAAATTTAAGAAATAACATTTAAAATTAGGTAATTTTCATCTAAATTGGGCTTTGAATAAGTTTAATTAGCAAGCCATGTCGAATTTACATTTTTAATAATTTTTTTTGTGTGTTATATTACGAAAATTACTGAAAATCGTTAAAAATGTAACGTAAGTTACTATGGAATGACCCATCACACATAGACTACAGGTTACTAAAGTTAATATTTTGATACTTCCTTATTTGTATCTCTTATCCAGATTGCTTCACTATAAAAAGTTTCGAGAATTCGTCTAAAATTTATACAAGAAAATAGTTGTTTACAAACACATCAAATGTTGCCAATAAAAAGTTTAAATTACCGCCAAACTATTCAAATATCCTATAGTAGTGTATAAAATATTTTCAAGTGCAAACACTCCAAATTACCTGCAAATTGTTTTGTTCGATACAAAGAATAAAAACTGTTTTATGGGATGGTCCAAAGTAACCTCGTGAGGACTAAAGTATCCCCCGCTTGATGGTTGTTTTTCATCTTTTTTAAACAATCCAGACTAGAAATCGGAAAACTTACTTTTTTCAACCAAGTAGCGTCATTTAAAGTTTTTTTTTCCTTTTAGAAAATAAAAAAACAAAGCGTTTTCTGTAGCTTTGATTGTTGTTAATGCTTTTTTTTTCTTTTATTCAGGTGATAGAAATGAAACAGTTATTTTCCTTTTTAAATCGTTCCTGTAAATCATTCTTTTCCATTACAGTAGGGATATTATTGGAAAGCAATCATCTCTAGAATTTAGAAATAAAATTAATTCATTTTTTTCATTTCTTTATTTAACAAAACTTGAATTTTATATTTAAAAATGAAATCTGTAATGAATTTTTCACTCACTTCCGCGAGCATTTAAAATTATAAAAAATGAATACGCGTTTATTTTCCATACCAATACAACATTTTAATATTTTTAATCTGCAAGAATTGTTCGCCTGCTTGGATTACCTGTATAATCAGATTTTAATAAATAATCACAATTTTGTCATAAAAATAGGAATTTTATTTCAATAAGCTTTAATAAAAAAAACAGTGTTTATCAATTTAAAATTAATTTTTGCGTTCATTTATTCAAATATACTATTTCAAGAAAAGAAGAAACTTTGTGAAAACACTCTTCACGAAGACATTCTAGCACCAGCAGCCGCTCATTTTCAGAACATTCTTTTATTTATTTATTTTTCTTTCTTGTGCAAACTAAACGCTCATTGGTTATTTTTACGATCTTTTTTATTAATGTTCTTTTTGTACCTTTCAGATTTCGATGTAGTCAAATTAAGAATAATGATCAAGAAACATGTAATATCTGTGCGCGCGTGTGTAAATAATCAACTATTCTTTTTTGTGTGTTTACGTTTTGTCTCTTATTTTTGATGTGGATTTTTTGTCTTTGAAGACGGCCAAGAATTTAGATTCGGATCACCGTGCATCCCTCAAGAACCCTCAAGAAAGGTAGGAAATTTTTATATTATTATTTTAAGAATATTTTTCTACTGATATATCGAATTTGAAATTAACATGGCATCCCTGCCGGGATGTACGGTGGTAATATATTTTGAAACAATTAAGAATTTGAATTTCGAAATAAACTAATTAAGTAGAGAAAAAGGAAAAAAATGGCTGAAAGTTTAGAAACACTTAAAAAAAGAAGAACAATTTTTCGATCGGCTGTTACGAAAATTCTAAATAAAATCGAAACTTCCATAAAATCAGACGATGTGTCTATCGAAGAACTGCAAGAACATGTTGAAACATTGACCGACAAATTTAAGTCACTTAAGACAACAGATAATTCAATTGAATTATTAGTCAATCCCGATGATTTAGAGAAAGAATTAGAAGCCGCTGAAAAGTATAGCGAAAATGTAATATTATGGAAGTCACGCGCAAATCAGAAAATTAGAGAATTAAATGCCGGATTTTTAAATTTAAAATCAAAACAAGAAAGTAACAAAGAACAATTTTCAGACAGTACATTTAATGAAAAAGTGGATAATTGTGTAAAAGTTAAGTTACCGAAATTGCATATACCAATATTTGATGGAAATATAAATGAATGGCTTTCCTTTTGGAGCAGTTTTGAATCGGCCATTCATGATAATAAGTCGTTAAATAAAGTTGATAAATTTAATTATTTAAGATCGCAATTAAGATCGACCGCTTTAAACACAATAGAAGGTTTTCCTGTGTCCGAAAAAAATTACGATGCGGCTATAGAATTGCTGAAAAGTAGGTTTGCTAATAAACAATTATTAATACACAATCATATTAGTAATCCTTTAGCTATCTAGCCATTGAGAACTTCGAATGATATATATGCTTTCCGACAATATTTTGATAAATTATCAGTAGAACTGAGAAGTTTGCAAAGCTTAGGAACAGATTTAAATAGCATTTCAAGTGTATTATGTACAACCATTTTGAAAACAATTCCGAAAGATTTGTTAATAGAACTTAACAAGTCCGATAATGAAAAAGGATTTTATGAAATTGAAGAGCTAATGAATTTCTTATCTACTTGTTTAAAAGCAAGAGAAAAGGCTAATCTAGTAATAAACCCAATTCACGAAGAAAGGAAAATGTTTAATCCTCCTGAAAAGAAAAACTTTAATTCGTTTCGAAATAACAATAAACAAAAAAATTATCCCACAGCTAATGATTTAGTGTCAACGAACAAAAAAGAGAATTTAAACGTAATAAACTGCGTTTTTTGTGAATCATTTCATCACTCATCGGTTGATTGCGATAGAATTAATGAGTTATCTATTGATGAAATTAAGAACATTCTAATGAAAAAGGGAGCATGTTTTAAGTGCCTAGAAATGAAAAAAACATTTATCGCGTTTTTGCAAAAAAAATATAAAATGCCGGATTTGCAACGGGAATCATAACACGTTGTTTTGTTATAGAAACGTAAAAAGGGAAAAACCTAAACAACAGACCGAAGTGTCGGATACTGCCCTTTTTGCAAATGAAAACTTGCCGAAAGAAGTTTATTTACAAACTTTATATGTTTATGTAAGAAATAATGGTTGTGAATATATAGTACGCGCATTGTTAGATACGGCGTCTTCTAAGTCGTATATTTCAAAGTTCGTAGCTAGAGTTGCAAAACGTCGGTTTATTCCCGGGTTTATTTCCAATAGACCAGGTTTATTCCCAGGTTTATTCCCAAAAAACCGAATTATTCCAAAAACTCCCGGGTTTTTTCCAGGTTTATTCCTAAAAACCCGGTTTATTCCCGGGTTTAAACCGGGTTTTTTCCAACCTTTGCAACGCTATTCGTAGCCAATAAGATGGAATTAAAAAGTTTAAGAAAGGTCAGAATTACTCACGGGCTGTTTGGAGGTACCGAAACAACGGTAGATCATAACTGTTATTCTGTTAATTTAAGGGGTTTAAGGGGAGGTAAAAAGATTAAAATTGAGGTAATGGAACAAGAAAAAATTTGTGCTAATGTACCCAAAATTAGAGACATTCGTTGTATTGCGGAATTAAAAGGAAAAAATATATTTTTGAGCGATATCTGCCCTGAAGGTAAAAATTGTTTATATGAAAGAAATTTAAATGAAATACATGTACTTTTGGGAGCAGATGGTGAGGGAGAACTGTTTACAGGTAAAATAGAAAATTTATCTTGTGGTTTGGTTGCGATGCAAACAAAACTGGGTTGGACTACTATGGGCAAAATTGGCGGAAATGAAAGGGATAGTTCTCTTTTGGTCCTTTCATTATATGTAAACGATGCCAAAATTACAGATTTGTGGAATTTAGATTCTTTAGGCATAGTAGATCCGGCGGAAAAACAAACTAAGGAAGAAGTCCAGAAATTAGTTTTGGAGCATTTTAAAGAAACCGTAAGACGCGAAACTGATGGTAGGTACAAAGTTTGTCTTCCCTGGTTAAGTGAGCATCCTCCCATTCCAAGTAATAAAGATTTAGCGATAAAACGCCTGCAAAATAATATTAAGAATCTCCAAAATTGCGGTTTGTTGAAAGATTACGAAGCAGTTTTAAATGAGTGGGAAACGGAAGGGATTATTGAAAGAGTGAAAGGAGAGGAAAAACTTAACACCAAAGTCCATTATCTCCCTCATAGAGCTGTAATAAAACCTAATTCTACGACCAAAATTAGGCCGGTATTTGATGGATCAGCACATATTAAGGGTTCTGTTTCCATAAATGATTGTATAGAGAAGGGACCTAATTTAATTGAACTAATTCCTTCTGTTCTAAATCGATTTAGAGTGGGAAAGATAGGTGTTGTAGCAGATATTCGTAAAGCTTTTTTACAGATATCACTAAATGAAAAGGATAGAGATTATTTACGTTTTTTCTGGTGGAGAGATGGGAATTCAGAAAACCTTGAAATTTATAGACATTGTCGGGTTGTCTTTGGGATTAGTTGTAGCCCCTTCCTTTTGGCCGCTACTCTAACACGTCACTTAGATGAAGCACCCGAGAACATTAAAGATGTTGCTATAAAACTTAAAGAATCTTTCTATGTAGATAACTGTGTAGCTAGTGTAGAATCGTTAGAAGAGTTAGAATATTTTCGCAATGAAGCACGGAAACTCTTAGCTTCGGCACAATTTGATCTTCGTGGTTGGTGTCATAATCGGTGCGAAGAAATTGGATTAGGCTTTAATGAAAAGGGTCATTTGAGTGATGCGGATGAGGATAAAATTCCCTTACTTGGTTTAATGTGGGACACCAAGAGTGATACATTGTCGTGTGATTTTCGGAATTTTAAATTGGAAAATGAGTGCATCACTAAAAGAACAATTTTGTCCTTAACTCATAAAATATTCGATCCCATCGGTTTCACTTGCCCCGTGACCTTAATTCCAAAATTACTTTTACAGAAATGCTGGAAAATAAAGGCGTCATGGGACTCCAAGCTGCCCGATGAGATAGTTAAGGAATTTAGAAAATGGACTAAGGAAATTAATGATTTGGAAAATCTTGAGATCCCGCGAAGATTGTCTAACTTATCTCTAAAAGAGGGAAACTTATCTTTACATATTTTCTGCGACGCTAGTAAATTTTCTTACGCTACATGCATTTATCTAAGAAATGAAGTAGAAAATCGTGTAACTTGTCAACTTATTCAGGCTCGTTCTAGAGTAGCTCCTCTAAAGGACATTTCCATTCCACGCCTTGAGTTATTGGCCTGTTGTATTGGAGCTAGATTGTCTAATAGCATTAAAAACGATTTGAAATTAGAAAATGTTGATACTTTCTATTGGTCAGATTCAATGGACGTGTTATACTGGATAAAACGGGAAGGTCCTTGGGCTACATTTGTAGAAAATAGAGTTAGAGAAATTCGAAAGCTTACCCCCAACACTTCATGGAATTTCGTACCTGGACATATGAATCCAGCAGATTTACCGTCACGCGGTTGTTGTGCAAAATCCCTTATTAAATCTTAGTGGTGGTTAGGACCATCATGGCTTTCAGAATCAAAGGAAAATTGGCCTAGTACTAATATTTTTCCTAATATGGATATAGTGAATTCTGAAAAAAGAAAAACTATTGTGACCGCTCCTAATGTAGAGAGTGATGAGGCACCATTTTATAATCGCTATTCTTCTTACAATAAAATTTTGCGAGTTACTGGTTGGATTTTGCGATTTTACCAAAATTCGAAAAGGGGTAGCACCGACAGAATATTCGGTCAATTAACACACAACGAATTAAAAGCGGCAGAAACAGTATTATTAAAACTTGTGCAAAAAGAATCCTTTGTGAATGAACATAATCAAAGACTGAAATCCCTGGATATTTTTACAGATTCGGAAGGAATCATACGCATAAAAACGAAGATATTTCAACGAGAAGATGAATTTAATTTTAGATTACCTATCTTACTCCCTTCAAATCATTACGTCGTAGAACAGATAATATTTTCGAAACATTTAGAATTCGGTCATTGTGGCGTACCCCTGCTAATGACTGCGTTACGAGAAAATTACTGGGTACTGAAGAGTCGGAAAACAATCAAAAAGGTAATCGGCAAATGTATAATTTGTAAAAGACACTCAGCAAAACCACCTGATGTAGTAGAAAGTGTCTTACCTCTTGATCGTGTCAGAGAAGCCGCGATTTTTGAAATAATAGGAATCGATCTGTGCGGGCCTCTTTATTTGAAAAAAGAATCTAAAGTCTGGATTTTGATAGTCACGTGTGCAGTTTTTAGAGCTGTGCATTTCGAGCTATTGACAGCTCTTTCAACCGAAAGTTTTATCTTAGGACTGAAACGCTTTATTTCTAGACGAGGTCGTCCTGCAATAATATATTCAGATAACGGCACAAATTTTACTGGCTGCCACAATTTATTGAAAACTATTGACTATGAAAAAGTAAAAGCGGTTACTGCGTTTTCACGTATAGATTGGAAATTTATTCCACCTTCTGCACCTTGGTGGGGTGGATTTTGGGAGAGGCTTGTTGGAATCCTGAAACGAATCTTGAGAAGGGTATTGGGCAAGTCGTCTTTAAATTTTGAAGAACTACATACCGTTATCTGCGATTGTGAAAGTATTATAAATGCCCGCCCCTTGACGTATGTTACAGATAATAATGAAGATCTTCAAGTTATAACTCCTTCAATGTTCTTACAGGGAAATACTAAAATAGGTATGCCTGAATTAGAGTTTCTAGACCACAAAGAAATGAATAAACGATACCATTATAGAATTAAAATTAGAAACTATTTAAAATCAAGATTTAGAAGCGAATACCTCGGCACATTAAAATGTTCGGTCTTTAGTGGGAAAAAATCAAGATCGTTGTGTGTAGGAGATGTTGTCCTGATATGGACGGAAAATTCTAGCCGAATAAACTGGCCTCTTGGTAGAGTTGTGGAACTTATACCCAGTCAAGATGGCGTTGTGCGCGTAGTAAAGTTGAAGACTGCAACTGGAATACTAATTCGTCCAATTAAGAAACTTTGTTCTTTGGAGGTGAATGGAATCGCCGATAATCAAAGTGATGCAGTACTGCAAAAGCGTTTGACTACTCGCCGTGGTCGAATTGTACGGCCGCCCGAAAGACTCCAACTGCAGTGATTGAGTTCTGTCCCCTAATGAACTCAAGGTGGGGAGTGTGAAAACACTCTTCACGAAGACATTCTGGCACCAGCAGCCGCTCATTTTCAGAAAATTCTTTTATTTATTTATTTTTCTTTCTTGTGCAAACTAAACGCTCATTGGATATTTTTACGATCTTTTTTATTAATGTTCTTTTTGTACCTTTCAGATTTCGATGTAGTCAAATTAAGAATAATGATCAAGAAACATGTAATATCTGTGCGCGCGTGTGTAAATAATCAACTATTCTTTTTTGTGTGTTTACGTTTTGTCTCTTATTTTTGATGTGGATTTTTTGTCTTTGAAGACGGCCAAGAATTTAGATTCGGACCACCGTGCATCCCTCAAGAACCCTCAAGAAAGGTAGGAAATTTTTATATTATTATTTTAAGAATATTTTTCTACTGAAATATCGAATTTGAAATTAACAAACTTGTTTAAATTTTAGAATTAGCAGTGGAAATTTTTCTTTTTTATTTAATATTACAACCTGAGTGAGGTATATTTGTCACAATGGCAAGAGCTATTTTTTTTATCTATTTTAAATAATACAGACAAGAAATTGGAATATTTACTTTTTTTAAACAGATCTTGTCACTTAAAGTTTATTTTCTTTTAGGGAGAAAAATAGCAAAACGTTTTCTGTAGGTTTGACTGTAAATGCTTCATTTCCTTTTATAATGGTTGATAAAAAATGAAACAGTTCTTTCCACTTTTTAAATCGTTCCGGTAAATCATTCATTTCCTTTACAGTACGGATAGTGTAGTGAAATAATCATTTCGAGAATTGGGAAAGCGTACGCATTTGGAAATCTAATTAATTCCTTTTTTTACATTTTTTTAGAACTACTCTTGATTTTTGTACTTAAAAATGGAATTCTGCAATGGATTTTTCACTCATTTTCTTATGAAAAGAATTATAAAAATTAAATGCAGGTTGGTTTTCGATGAAGATACAACATTTTAATATTTTTAATCTGCAAGAATTGTCAATCTACTTAAATTATCTACTTAATTAGAATTTGACATAAAATATGAACTTTTGTTTAATGAGCTTCAGAAAAGCACTGTTTATCAATTTAAAATACATTCTTGCATTTATATGTATATTATTTCAAAATAAAAGTATTATTTCATCAAATATATTATTTCAAAAGTGAAAGAAACTTTTTAAATTTTAAAATGGGCTTTGGAAAATTTTCTTTTTAGTTTGATATTGAAATCTTAGTGATATAAATTTGTCTTAATTTATTGAAAGCAAAAGCTATTCTTTTTTAACTGCTTTAAATAATCCAGACAAGAAATTGAGAAACTTATTTTTCTCAACAAAACTTTCTCACTTAACGTTTCTTTTCCTTGAAGGAAAAAAATATGTAGCAAAACGTTTTCTGTAGGTTTCACTGTAAATGCTTCATTTCTCTTTATGCAGGTTATAAAAATGAAACAGGTCTTTTCGATTCTTAAATCGTTTCTGTAAATCATTCTTTTCTTTTACAGTAAGGATAATATATTGAAAATAATTTCCAGAACTGACAAAACATATGCAGTTGGAAATAAAATTAGTTCCTCTTTTACATTTTTGTAAAACTAAACTTTGTTTTTATTCCTAAAAAGGGAATTTTGTAATCAATTTTTCACTTTCTTCCTAATACACTTAGAATTAAAAAAATTAAATTCATGGTGGTTTTCGATGACGATATAACATTTTAATATTTTTAATTTTCAAGAATTGTGAACCTGCTTGAACTATATACTTAATCAGAGATTGAGATAAAAATATGTTTTTTTATTAAATAAGCTTAAAAACAGTGTTTATCAATTTAAAATTAATTCTTGAATTTATTTATTAAAATATACTATTTCAAAAAAGGAAGAAACTTGTTTAAATGTTAGAATGAGCAGAGGAAAATTTTCTTTTCTGTTTAACATTACTACCTTAGTGGGGTGCATTTTTCATAATTTACTAAAAGCGAAAGCTATTCTTTTTTATCTGTTTTAAATAATACAGACAAGAAATCGGAATACTTATTTTTCTTAAACAGATCTTGTCATTAAAAGTTTATTTTTTTTAAGGGGAAAAACAGCAAAACGTATTTTGTAGGTTTGACTGTAAATGCTTCATTTCCTTTTATAGTACAAGAGCCGACCGCACAAAACCCTAAGTCATCGAGCACAAGAAAAAACCCTTTATAGTATAGAAGAGTAGTCTTAGGGGAATCTAATGATGCATGTCTGCCGGAAGTGAAGTGGTGCACAAGCCAAAAATGCTTACCTCTAGTGGTTGACTCGTAAACTTAGCATTGTGTTTTCCTTCACCTAGTTTTCCGTGTTTTCATACTTTTGACTGTACGGCAAACACAATGATAGAACTACGAGTGAGCCACTGGTGGTATCAATTTTTGGCTTATGCACCACTTCACTTCCGACAGACTTGGATAATTAGATTCCCCTATGACAACTATTCCATAATATAAAAGATTTTTTTTCTTGTGCTCGATGACTTAGGGTTTTGTGCGGTCGCTCTTAGACTATTATACTGGTGATAAAAAATGAAACAGTTCTTTCCGTTTTTAAATCGTTCCTGTAAATCATTCATTTCCTTTACAGTATGGATAGTGTAGTAAAACAATCATTTCAAGAATTGGGAAAGCGTACGCATTTGGAAATATAATTAATTCCTTTTTTCCATCTTTTAGACGTACACTTGGTTTTAGTATTTAAAAATGCAATCAATTTTTCACTCACTTTCTTATGTAAAGAATTATAAAAATTAAATGCATGTTGGTTTTCGATGAAGATACAACATTTAAATATTTTTAATCTGCAAGAATTGCCAATCTGCTTAAATTATCTACTTAATTAGAATTAGACATAAAATATGAATTTCTGTTTAATGAGCTTCACAAAAAGCACTGTTTATCAATTTAAAATAAATTCTTACATTTATATACAGTGTCTCACAAAAGTGATGGGACACTTGTGCTTTATAAAAAGAAACTGCAATAAAATAAATAAACAAACATGTGCAAAAATTTTTTGGGTGTATTTCATATTTAAAGTTAATAACAATTATTATATAACATACATTTTGTCAAAACATTAATTTAGTAAAAATACAATTGTTCAGAACGGAGCAAAAAATAGCTCACATAAGTGATGGGACACTTACTTTTACATCAAATATTTATCCAAAAATTTTACTTTTTAAAAGGTTTTAATATTTTGTTGGATTTCCTTTTACTTTAAAACATGATTTAATCTTTTTGGGATGGATTCGACTAATTTTTTGTGATTTCTGGAGTGATTTTACCCCATTCTTCTTGAAGCAACGATTTTAGTTGTTGTTTTGAAGAAATGTTGTGTTTGCGAATTCTTGATTCCAATTCTTGCCAAATATTCTCTATGGGATTTAAGTCTGGAGATTGTGGTGGTGTTTTTATTATTTCAGGACAGTTTTATAGCAGCCAGAGTCTAACGTTCAGAGCAGTGTGCTTGGGGTCATTGTCCTGGTAGAATTTAAAATCGTTATGAAGGTTCAATTTTCGTGCTGAAGATTTCAAATTTTGCTTTAAAATATCAATATACTTGTACTGATCCATTATACTGTCAATAAAAACAAGATTACCAACTCCAGCGGACGACATACACCCCCATACCATAACTCCTCCTCCACCATGTTTTACTGTTGGTACCAAGTTCTGTTTGCGAAATTCTTCTCTTTGTTTTCTCCACACCAAGATTCTACCAAATATATTAAATTTACTCTCATCAGCAAGTATAACTTTATTCCAGTAATCAGAATTCTTATTTATGTGGGATTTTGTGAAAACTAGTCTGAGTTTTCTATTCTTATCACTTACGAAGAATTTTTTCCTGGCTACTCTACCGTGATATCCAGCAGATCGAATTACCCTTCTAATAGCCTCAGGATTAACAATTATTCCATATAATGCTTGTAAATCAGCAGCAACTTTTGAAGCACTATTTCTTGGATTTTTTTTAATATTTCGAACGATAATTCACTTTATTCCATTGGATAGCTTTGATGATCGGCCAGGTCTTCTTTTATCCTGAATCATATGATTCTTTTTATATCGTTTAATGATATTGAAAACCGTTTAACGACTCAAGTTAACTGTTTCAGCAGTTTTTCTAATAGATTTTCCACGTTCAATATGCATATTAATAACTAATTTTCGAATTTCAGGCGAAGTTTCTTTTCGTTTAGCATTCATGGCTACACAGAGCTAAAAAACACAAAAATTCCAAAACAAACTGGAGAGAATTACTGCAGACGTTTTTAGCAATTATTGCCAATTGCTTTTAAGTAAAAATAAAACCCCAAAAAATATTTTTATTGCTTATTTCAGACGATTTTTGTTGCATATATAATGGTGTCCCATCACTTGTGTGAGCTATTTTTTGCTCCGTTCTAAACATTTGTATCTTTATTAAATTAATATTTTAATATTTTGACAAAATGTATGTTATGTAATAATCTTTACTAAATTTAAACACACCCACAAAAAATGTGTACATGTTTTTTTAATTTATTTGATTAGTTTCCTTTTGTAAAGCACAAGTGTCCCATCACTTATGTGAGACACTGTATGTTATTTCAAAATAGAGCAAGATCCCAGCCCCCCCCCCCCCCAGGCGTTACTTATTTTCTCACAAGTAAAATGTATTAGATAAAGTAGTGCTAGTACGTGCTATGAGCGTAGTGATACCTGTTAGCTTGGACCGACGGCCAATTTACGGATACCAGGTACCAAAGGTAGGTAAAAACACTACGAACTTTTCTTATTTTCTTATTTGGGCCAAACATCTTCCTAGACAAACAAAAGAAGCGCGTTCAACTCAACTTACCGAAGTAAACTATTTTAATTTTCAGTTTATTTGCTTTATCATTTTAAGATGATAAAGCAAATAAACTGAAAAAAGAATAATGATTTTAAATAAAATCGTCTGAATTTAATCAATGTCTTTTATTGAATGTCAGTTATGAATTGGTAATAATTAAAGGGAAATTAATTTGAAATATTCCAATATTTTGAATTACTTGAAAAAATATTCTAATATTTTGACCTTTCAAAATATTTTTTTGAACTTAATCTTTTAAAAATGATATTAATTTTAAGATAACAAATAAGTTTAATCGACAATAAGTTCTTAATAAAAATATCGTTTGCATTTTTGCATTAGAAGATATTACATTAGCAACAATATTTTCAAATTGTAAAAGAAAAGTAATTATTCTAATATTTTGAATATGAGCTGTATAAGCGTATTGGTATTCAGTATATATTATTCCATCGTGTCTATTCAGTGCAGATGTGATTTCAGTTATAACGTGTTCCATTAGACCATTAATAACATAAGTTTTATGAAGCTATATGTTATAAAACTATCTAATTATCACGCTCGCGCTCATACTCATAGCGACACTTTATGTATGTCTGGGAAGATGTTTGGCCCATGCAATTTGTCTGGGAGCTTACATATAGTATTGAAATAGTTTACTGAACATCATATATAAAACTCAAGACTGAGAAAATAAGAAAAGTTCGTAGTGTTTTTACCTAACTTTGGTACCTGTTACCCGTAAATTGGCCGTCGGTCAAAGCTAGCAGGTATCACTACGCTCATAGCACGTACTAGCACTACTTTGTCCTATACATTTTACTTGTGAGAAAATAAGTAACGTCTGGGGGCTCTGGGATCTTGGACTAAAATAAATATATTATTTCATCAAATGTATTATTTCGAAAACAAAAGAAACTTATTAAAATTTTAAAATGAGCTTTTGAAAATTTTCTTTTTAGTTTGATATTGAAATTTTAGTATGATATTTATTTTATTATTATTTTTTTTTATAATTTACAAAAAACAAAAACTATTATTTTTTGTCTGTTTTAAATAATTCAGATTAGAACTTTGAAAACTTACTTTTCTCACTTAAAGTTTCTTTTCTTAAAAAAAAAAAAAAAAAAAAAAAAAAAAAAAAAAAAAAATAGTATAATTAAAAATAGCAAAACATTTTCTGCAGTTTTGACTGTAAATGCTTCATTTCCTTCATACAGGGGATAGAAATGCAACAGTTCTTTTCGATTTTTAAATCGTTCCTGTAAATCATTCTTTTCCTTTACAGTAGGGCTAGTATAGTGAAACAATCATTTCAGAGTTCAGAAAACGCGTGATTTAGAAATAGAACTAATTCCTTTTTCGCGTTCTTTCAATTAACTAAACTGAGTTTGGGCTTTGTATGTAAAGATAAAATTTTGCAATCGATTTTTAAATCATTTCCTCATGTACTTAGAATAAAACACTGTTTCTGATGAACTTTTTTAACATAAGGGGATCCGGAAAGCATTTTAAAATAATTTTTATTTATTGAGTTAATTTTCATGATAAATTCACATGATAAAATTTCTCATGGTTTAAATAATAAAATACAATTTAAAATTTAAATTAAAGAAAGGTATAGTTTAAAATTGTTATAACTTAAAATTTTATTTGCAGATCTCTCTTTCTCTCTCTCTTTTCTTTTCTTTCTTTCTTTTTCTTTTTCTTTTCTTTTCTTTTCTTTTTTTTTTTACATTTAAATAAACAGAAATATTTAAATTTTAATTTCGATTCAGCATGGTTAAAATAATTATTTAAAAAAAATAAAAATATTTGAAGTAAAAATTTGAAAAAAAGTACTTATTTTTAAAAAGTAATATTTTTAAGAGTAAATAGTGTTTTATAATTTGCTTAATCAGAATTGAAGTAAAACAATCAAAATAGGCATGTTTCAAGTTTGGTCTATTTATCTTTAATAGTTGTAGATTTAGAAAAATTTACATCTGAGAAATTGTGAAAAAAATCATCATGAAGAAAAAAGTATTTTCACAAGAAGTCATTTTCATGACAACCATTGCTTGAAAGCTAGATTTTGAAAACTAACATAAATGAAACAAGTTGGAAATTGAACATGAAGCGTAGCAAATGAGGTGCGTTCGTACGATAATGAAGTTTTAAAAATATCACTCTCATATATCAATCTCATAAAATTGTAAATAGTTAATTACAATTAAAATGCGAAACAAACAACGTTCTCTCTATACTCATTATGTAATGGAATACTTTTATGAGGCCTTGTAAATCAATAACAAAAGTTCTTTGCACAACAGATTATGCAAAATCTATATTGTAATATGTAATTTATGATGCATATCAATATTATCATGTTCGAATGAGTGTAATATTATTAAAATGCATTTGAAACTTTTTTTCCCATTGATTGTAATATAACGGAGTTTTTTTTATTGTCCCTGTATTTGATCTATGCATTCTATTTTTTAAAAAATTGAAATGTTTAATTATTTTTATTAAATAAACATTTATTAAAAATAATTAAATTAAATTATATAATTAAATTAAATTAATATAATTATTTAAATTAAATTTCAAATGATTAAAATGTATTTGCAACATTTTTCCCCATTGACCGTAATGTAACGGAATACTTTTGATCGTCCCTGTAATTGATCTATCCATCCGATTCTCATAAAATTTGAAATGACTCGACAAAATTTTGTAATAATTATATATTTTAAATTTCAAAAGATTCGGTTGGGTAGTTTTTGCGTTGTTATATGCGGACAGACAGACAGACCGACAGACGGACAGATTTAACGACAACTATAGGTGCTACGTAAATACATAATTACGAACGCACCTAAAAATTAATATATCCTCTTCTAATTAAGATAGAAAAATGATTTATACGTCATTATAAGCATAAAAAAATGAAAATTTTATTAATTTTTTTCTGTAATTCCTTTATATTTGTAGAATCCTTTATATTTGATTCAATCTCGTGTTTACAAATGACTGACAAAGGTAGACTAATTTTTTTAACAGCATCTAAAATTTTAAAAAGTAACGAAATTATGTAGTTTTAAATTACTCGTAATACTATTTAAAAAGTGAGTTATAAAATAAATCAAGTTGGAATATGTAAAGAATTATTAGAATTTATAATGACATAGTAGAATTTATAAAAATAGCAAGAAACTATAACGATGTAATAGAATTTACAAGAATAATTTGAATTTATAAAGATATGGTATTAAAAATTAATATTAAATAAAATGAAATAGAGTAGCTGTAATAAAATAAAACTAAATAAATTAGATTCTTTACAAAAAATGCAACTTGAAAATTGTAAAATTGTTTAATCGAATTTTATTTTATAAAATATGTACGATACAATAATATAACGCCAAAAACTAAACTGAAACTATTTCTACTGCATCTCAAATTCTTTAATTACAGGTTTATCTTTTTATGCTGATAAAATAGCTGATTTTGCGTTTTTAAAGAAAATTTAATATTATCCCTACTTATTACTCATAAAATATTAAAATGTGCATACATCATAGGTTTATGTGAAAAGCTTTTCGCTTTAAAAATATCGACAAGCACAAAAGACATCGTCATTATTATGCACTTTTATTTTCCCTCTTTAACTCTCGATAATTCTTCAATATTTTCTCAAAACGGAAATTGCCCGGGGTATCGATGTGCTTCAACTCTTTTCAGGATCTCTTTCACCGGCGATATCAAATGCTGCAAATAAAAACCATCTAGCCGGATATCATTCACACAAGTAGAATGTTAACTGCGACCGGATATCTCGCTCGATCTTTCATCATTTATGGAGAAAACGAGAAGAGTTGAGATGGTTTGTTTGGGAAAATCCCTCTTTTCACCGATCGACCCGAAAATCCTCCTTCTGCTTGCGGTTCAAGGTCACTCTTGATGAACCAGGCGACGCTCAGGCGCTTGCTAGCTCTCTTCCATAGAATCTCCGAACCAATAAAACATATCATTTAACAGAGTTTCATATGAAATTCCAGAACAAAAAGTTCGTAAATAATGAAAAAATAGGGATAAAAAATAGATAAATAAGTAGAGGATAACTATCTATATTTAATTTTCTATGTTATGTGATAATGAAAAAAAAAATATGAATATGCAAATGATAAATATAATAGGAATGTACCTACATATCAACCTATGGCTTTTTAAAAAAAATTAAAATAATACACATACTTTGAACAAGATATTTATTTAATTGTTGGAATTAAGTCGATTTCAAATAATTACCACATGGAAGAAGAAACATTTAATTGACTGTGTCCGGGTCAACTATTTTGTAATTTTGAATTCATAGCGTAATTTAAAAAAAAAAAAAAAATGTTTTGTCAGTCTAAAGAAATGCTATTTTTTATCTTATTTTCATCTAAGTTATCAAAGTAAAATTTCATTAAAAGATTCTGGTGTAAATCTTCATTAATACTAAATGAGAAGTAATATATCTATATATATAGTAAATATATGGGAAGTAATAAGAAGTAACTTATTTTTTAGAAAGAAAGCAAAGCAAGTTTCTTATTTTAAAAAACCAGAGCCTGGGAAGTTTGAATCAATCTATTTATCTATTTACCTATCTATCTATATTACTAACCCGTCATACGTAATATAGGGTTAAATCTTGCAATCGTTTTTAAAATCGATTTTTTTTTTTTTTTTTTTTTTTGGATTTACATTAGAGATTTCGAAAGACATATTTTTACAAAAAAAAAATAATAATAATAATAATAATAATAATAAAAATTGCCATCTGTTTGTCTGTAAACGCTCTGTCTGCCGAACAAATTGAGATAGAGACTTGAAATTTTGTATGTACTTAGTATGTAAGAATGGGACGAAGCATATTTAATATCAGTAACCTCGATTATCCGGAACTATTTTTTTCAGACTCTCGAAAAATTCGTTCTGATGAAAGGTACATAAAAATTTTCGATTTTTTTTTTTTATTTTAAGGAGTGATCGTAAAAGGCAATAAAATAACACAAATTTTGCATAAAGAGCGCATAATATATATATATATATATATATATATATATATATATATATATATATATATATATATATATATGTTTGCTAACAGTATGTAGATATTGCGACCGTAGGCGCCATTGCAGCACTCATCAATTGCAACACATATATATATATACAATCCCAATTTCGTGAAAATATTTAATAAGCACCAGGTGCATAATGTATAAACATTATTAAAAACAATAAACATTAAAATAACAATATTGAACAATATAAAAAATAATATAAAATCACCCGCAGAACCAAAAGCCATCACTCATCAGCAGGCGGAATGGCTTTAACCTTCCCCCCGCTGTTAAAATAAAGCTTAATCAGCAGGTTTCGTGTGATCTGGCAAAACCTTGCATTAAATATGAAAATGACGTACTTAAAAGTCACTCAAAATTATTTCAAAAATCATTTAAAGATCAATTCAAATAAATAAGCTTTACTTATATGTTGAATATTTTGAATCGTAATAAACCATTTAAAGAATACACCTTTATATTTATGAAATCTTAATTGATTATAGTATAAAATGCAAGCAAATGCCACACCTCCGCCTGAACCCGCTCATTAGCACAAAAGTTAAACTTACTGCATAAGCTCGGCCTTTTAATTTCAGCAGGTGACAAAAACTAACTCAAACGAAGACCAATCCACATTTCAAACAACAAAGCCTTTTCTTTCCGGTCGTGTCTTCTTTCTGTACGTTATTTCATCCACAGTCATCCTTTCTACCTTGTAGACTTTCAGATGACCGCTTCATGTAACAATACTCCAGAAGGCAGCATTCCTCTCGGCTACGCCTCCAATCCAAAAAGTTGCCATTTATTGAAAAGTAACTTTACGTAATATCTTAAAAATTTACTTGGATAAGTGATGTAGAATTGTATGTTAAATGGTGAATCTTTCCCTGAAAAATTATCCAGCTAATAGTGCAAGTTCTATCGCAATTAATGCAACATAATCTTTAAAAGAAGCTAATCTTTCGAAATCGGATTCATCTAATCATTGAACTTTTCCTCTAATTCTATAATTAAGCAAAGTAGAACAATATTTTATGCACTAAAACCTTTCCTGAAAAAATATCAAACTAAAAGTGTAAGTCTCATTAAAATACATTTAGCAGAATTCAAGTTATAAGCAGCCGGGACGAAATTCCCAATTTGCATTGTATGTATATATAGTAATAGATGGATAATTTAAACTTAAATACAGCTGCTTTTATTGCACTGAATACATTCCTTTGGTTTCATGCTTTTCATTTTCTAAGCATGTGATATAAAGGTAATGCTTCGCTGTTAAAAAAATATTTCAAACTTATCTAGCAGAATAAATGAGCCTTAACATTAATATGGGATGATATTAAAGCTATCAAACTCACTTAGAAAGTCTTTATTAGTTTCAAAATGCGAACCCAGACGTTAATTGCAGCTGTAATTACCGTTTCCCAACGGATTTATCGATGGTTCTGAAAATTTGCATAGATAAGACTTTTATCAATGTTAGTGGTTACAGTAAAAAAAATTGTAAGTGAAATTAATTTGTTCATATTCCCAAATATGCGTAGAACTTTTGTGGGCATAGGTAAGTTATATGCGGGAAGTATTTTATCAAAAATGAATTCGAAAAATTTGTAAGAACTTTCGAAATTAATCACGGCATAAATCACTTAGCATCAGACATATTAAAAAATAATATTTCCGTTAGAGAATTAATAATTTATTTTTCAACATTTCCCAGCATAGTTGGAAAGTGTTGTATGAACTCGATTTGTCCCTCTGTCGATCCACCTGTCTTTGCTCTAACTCACGTAAATATACTCGGGTTGCCACATAATTTTTATGCGTTATTGAATTGCAGTTACACTGAAAAAAAAAATATTTTATAGGTGCAGAGTTGCCAAAATCTGTATGCTTACTAATATTTTATTTTTGCATTGTACAAGAAAAGATGCAAATCTACAAAACTAATTTTATTAAAGCTACAGAAATCTGTAACTTTACAAACGAATCTAGTAAAATGAAAGTTATCTTTCTCAAATTTTATTTGTAACCTGGTTTGCAATTACATAAAAATTCTCTGAATCCCAGTTTCCTAAAAAATTCTTAGTAACCGTACAGATTTTTTTATTTTCAGCACAAATCTTTATCTGTTATACATGACTTTTCGCTGTTGCTGTTACATAGAAAGTTCTAGGAATCCAGTTTCATAAAAAAACTTTTAGTACCTTACAGATTTTTTTTAAGTGTACTGGACATCATTGAGAGTGGGTAACCATTAAAATTTTAAAAGACGATATTTTTCACATGTTCGAAAAAAATAAAACTAATCGATAAATGTATAAATACAGGGTTTCCAGCAAATAAGACCCTGATTTCAAAATTAAATTTCTCAAAAACAAAGATCGCTTGAATTATGCGGTAAACGGTTTTTTTATAAGGTAAGCTGTAAAAATGTTATACAGAAATTTCGAATGGTGACTATTTAGAAAAGAGTGTGTTCTCTTTGCAAAGAATGCTTTATTTGATATTTTTCTTGTATTAGATTCGCTGTAAAACATTTATGTAACATTACTCCATAATACTGGTGGTAGCAAAGCTGCTACCAGTGATATGGTGGGATTTTTTTTCACTTATATAATGGTGTAATTTAAACATATGTTACTAGCGTAACATTACATATTAGTGTAATGTTACACTGGTTATCTTGGTTAATCGTTATTCCAACATAAACTTAATGAAAGTTTGGCTGCCACCAGCTTTATGGAGTAACGTTACACAAATGTTTTACAGTGTTGTTTGCAGAGAACGAATTTTTCCGGCTTACAGTAACATAGTTTAAAGATTTTTTAGAATTAAATTTGAAAAATCGTTAAATAATTCTCTACAAGCAAACTAAATCAAGAAAAATGTCAAGTTATGAATTCTTTGCAGTCACAATACAATCTTTTCAAAATATTCACCGATCGAAACTTCTGTATATAACATTTTTACAGTTTTCCTAATAAATAAACCGTTTACCGCATAATTCTATCGATCTTTGATTTTGAGAATTTTAAATTTGAAATCAGGGTCTTATTTTCTGGACACCATGTACTATAAAACATAAAACTGCCTTAAACATCGGAGAAAACAGGCAACTGGACAATCCGAAAGTTTTGAAAAACACAAAAAAAAACTTTGCACGTACAATTAATTGTATCCTGCCCACTATCATAATGACTTACCATTAGGGGAAAGACATCTCTGATGGTCTTACATTAATCTAAGTACCAGAAAATACTTTTGTAACAGAAATAGCACTTACGAAAATGACCATCCAGAAAATATATAAAAATATAATATTCATACAAAATGACTCGACACACACCAATCTCTTTCTTTGGGTGCTTTTAAAGGTCTTATCTAAATACAACAAGAAAAAAAAGCATGCTACAAGTGTAGATTATGAAGCACTATCCAACACATTCAGAATAATGTAACAAAAATGCATCGTTTAAAAAATTAAAATATCACATCGCATTTCAGAATATGGAAATGTATAACGCATTTCAAAATTGAATTTCAGCTTTCCCAGCTACAATCGGAAAATTATCCGAATTTTTAGCAGCCCTGTTTATGATATAGAGTTTTTTATCTATTAACAGCATAGATTCCAAAATTTAGGTCATTTAAGTGATACATATATTTCAGTTGAAAATTCCCCTTCAGAAATTTCCCCTAATAAGGAGAATGGTATGCGAATACTTTTGTTCAGCCCTGTATATGAGATAAAAAATTTATATAGAGAGAGTAATATGCAAAAAAAAAAAAAATAAATAAATAAATAAATAAATAAATAAATTTAAAAGCGTATAACGAATTTTAAAACGTATTCTCCAACAATTATTATGCAAAGTAGAGTACTGTAACCGATTTTTTTTCTATGTCCCTGTAAATTAAATAAAAAATGCAATAAATACTCTGTTTTAATGGGATCGTAGGGAAATTCAGCGATTTGTATCAGTTTTGAAAACATTTGAAATAACGAAATGTCATTAAAGTACTCTCCAAAATTTTTTCTCCTTATACCATAATGTACTCGAATTCTTTTGAATGTCCCGGTAAATGAACCATTATGCAATACCAAACATGCTTTGATAACCCTAAATAAGCCTTATCATTTGCATGAAAATCCTAGTATATTTACGGGAGTTAGAGTGTGGACAGACGGACAAAGGGACAGACAAACCGAATGTATATAAGCATTTTTCAATTTTGTTGGAAAAAGCTAAAAAATTCCCCTTGAACACTTGGACTGGTATACATAAAGAAAAAGTTTTAGATTATAGCATTTTCATGTAGTTTAAGTGTTTTGGGTACACTATATATTATTTATTTTTCCGAACACACATACTCTAAAGAAAAATCTTTAAAGTAATTTAAAGTGTCTCTAGGAAATTGGGATTCCTAGAAAGTTTTATGAAACGGCTGCAACAGAAATTCATGCAACAGATACAGGTTTGTACACTGTAAAAAAAAAAATAAATAAAATAAAATAAATAAATAAATAAATAAATAAATAAATAAATAAAAATCTGTAATCTTACAGATATAAAGTTGCCGAAATCTGTATGGTTACTAACACTTTATCTGTACACCGTACAAGAAAAAATGTAAATATACAAAACTAATATTTGTAAAGTTACAGAAATCTGTAACTTTACAAACAAGTCTACTAAAATTGCAGTTATCTTACTAAAATTTTATCTGTAACTTGGGTTGTAGTCACATGAAAAATTCTTGGAATCACAGTTTACTAAAATATTCTTAGTAACCTTAGAGATTTTTTTATTTTCAGTGCAAATCTGTATCTGTTACATGAATTTTTATTGTTGTGGTTACATAATAAGTTCTAGAAATCCCACTTTCCGAAAAAACTTTTAGTAACTTTACCATTTTTTTTTTTTTTTTTTTTTTTTTTTACAGTATATTGTAAATAAAGAAATCTGTAAAGTTACTAAGAACATTTTTGGGAACTGGGATGCCTAGAACTTTTTATGAAACGGTTTACCCAGGTTACAGATAAAGTTTTAGTAACTGTAGTTTAAGGAGACTCTTTTGTAAAGCTACAGATTTCTGCGGCTTTACAAAAACTAACTTTGTAGATTTACATCTCTATTTTTTTCTTCAGTATGCTGATAAAATTTTAGTAAGCATGCAGATCTCTGTTACTTTACATTTGTAAAATTACAGATTTTTTATTTTATTTAATTTTATTTATTTATTTGTATTTATTTATTTATTTATTTATTTGCTTTTTGTTTTTTACACTGCATAAAATGCTGTATTCATTATTTGTGTGTGCGTGTATATATGTCAGTGAACACAATAATTCTCAAACGATACTTCCAAATAAGTTTCCATTTATTAAATATGTTATGTTAGTGGTCACATATTTGACCACTGTCACATGACTTGTATGAATTTCCGTAAAAATCGACTGACAGATTATCTACACTGTAAAAAAAAAAAAAAAATCTGTAAAGTTACTAAAAGTTTTCTAGGAAACTGAAATTCCTAGAACTTTTTATATAATGACAAAAGCAAAAATTCATGTAACAGATACAGATTTCGACTGTAAATAAAAAAAGTTGTAAGGTTACAAAGCATTATTTAAGAAACTGGGATTCCAAGAATTTTTCATGTAACAACAACCCAGATTACAGATGAAATTTTAGTAAGATAACTGTAATTTTAATAGACTCGTTTGTGAAGTTACATATTTCTGTAACTTTACAAAAATTAGTTTTGTAGATTTACGTTTTTTCTTGTACAGTGTGCGGATAATATGTTAGTAACCATACAGATTTCGGCATCTTTACATCTGTAGGTTTACAGATTTTTTTTTTTTACAGTGTAATCATTATCTGTGTGTGTGTGGATATATGTGAGTGAAAACAATAATTCTCACAATCATTCCAAATAAGTTTCCACTTTTTAAATATGTTATGTTAGTGGTCACATATTGACCGCTGTCACATTAATTGTCTGAATTTCGGTAAAAATCGACCGATAGATTATCTAGTCCATTTTTATACTATTTTACGGTTGATTCACTAAGAGAAATCCTTTCGGGAATGTTACCGAGTATAAATGATAAATATTGATGTAATATAGCCAACCAATAGTAGCAAAGAGATAACTCTGTAGTTTCAAAACGGGTGATTTTATTGTTTGAATCCATTCGATTTCATTGTATCAAAAATTTATACTTCCATTCTCCCTCTTTTTTTCAAAAAAATATTTTTGGACTTGTGTCTGAGAAGTCAGGTTCTCTTCAGATATTTTCATGAATCCTCATGAAATTATCTTCAGGATTTCATTATAGGGTCATTCCATGTCAATTCAACCAATTTTCCCCCCATTTGTAACCCGACCCCCAGGGATTTGGATGAAACTTTGTGTGCGCATTAATTCTATCATGAAATGATTCCATCAGAAATTTTTCCTTCCCAGACCTCATAGTTTGAGAGATATGGGGGGTCCAATTCTTAGGTTTTTTCTCAAATCGCACATTTATGAGTGTGTATTCTGAGATTGCAGTTCCATCTTCAAAAAATTGTTTTTCTGTATCTAAAACATGAATCATCCTAAAAATATCACTATAAAAAGATAAAAAGATGTAGATTTTAATAAAAAAATATTTAAAAAAATTACTTTTAATATTTAGGATAAAAAAAGGCAGCCAAAGTTGAGAATTATGGTTATTTTTCCAAATTTTTGTGACTTCACGAAAAAGGCTGTACACAAAAAGGCAAATTAAATTTCCAATTTCTTTTTGTTTTAAATAAAAGTTTACACTTTGGGCTTTCTATCTATGAAATAAAAATGATGTGTTTCGCATGGCTTATGCAAAAATTTTGGGTACTTTCCAATTACCCGGATGAGTGCTTTATTTTTATATATTACATATGCACACAAAAAAGCAAATGAAATTTCCCATTTATTTTTGTTTTAAATAAAAGTTTACACTTTGGGCTTTCTATCTATGAAATAAAAATTATGTCTTTCGCATGGCTTATGCAAAAATTTTGGGTACTTTCCAATTAGCCGGATAAATGCTTTATTTTTACATTTTACATATGCACACAAAAAAGCAAATGAAA
This sequence comes from Maratus speculifer, assembly GCA_964019185.1. Lineage (NCBI taxonomy): Eukaryota > Metazoa > Arthropoda > Arachnida > Araneae > Salticidae > Maratus > Maratus speculifer. The sequence goes on from OZ025300.1 coordinate 112,336,716, forward strand.
TTTCCAATTTCTTTTTGTTTAAAATAAAAGTTTGCACTTTGGGCTTTCTATCTGTGCAATAAAAATTATGTCTTTCACATGGCTTATACAAAAATTTTGGGTACTTTCCAATTAGCCGGATGCGTGTTTATTTTTACATATGCACATATGTATACATCTATATAAATACAGATGTATTATACATGTACATATGTATGTATATAGACAGTATATTGATATATATAACACTGGTGCCCGTCTAACCGAAAAGCACCAAATTTTGCCTCGTTTTGAAAATCTGCACCAATTAAGGGGGGAAAAATCTGACTAAGTTTAGCTGTGGTACTTAAATAATTACTGGAGTTTCTATGAGTTATTGAATTTAATGTTATTTGATGCAAAAACAAATTGGAAATTTCATTTTCCTTTTCATGTAGAGACTTTTTCATAAAGTCACAAAATTTCGGAAAAATAATCGTGACTTTCAACTTTGGTTTTCTTTTTCGTCCGTATATAAATCTCTATTAATTGCCCTAATTGCTTTTTTCACTTGCTTTTTATGCCGCTTAAATGGATCTCCACATTTATATAATTCATATTTCATTAAGAGCGAAATTCTGTGATGCTCACATATATTAATCAAACGGTTTTCACTTAATTTTTGTTTTATAAATGCAATAGTCCTAACTAATAAAAGTTCTTTTTCTGAATCACAGAGATTATCAATGTAGTCTATTTCTCTGTTATTTGTATAGCTAGTTTTGTGACATTCTAAACCAGTTAATATTACAATACTGCAAGCCTGAAGACTAGTAGAAGGTTTAATATCAGGCTTCATATTAAAACAATAAAGCAAAAAAAATATATTTATACATATCATAAACTATAAAATATGTAACAATCAGAATGTATTTTTTGTAGCACAGTAAAAGTTAAATCATTCTTCTATGATAAGAAACAACAGAATGACAATAATTTGATTAACTTGATTTCAAAACATCTGCTTTCATACTAACGAACATTACCCTGCCTTTATCAGAAGGTGTTTATACAAGGCAGGTGCAATTAAATCTGTCAGACTATAGAAACAAATTTAAGTTCTGTTAAACATTTGTGTATTTAAACTTGCCAATATAAATATTTAAACTGATTAAAATTAACGAAGGAAAGGAAATACAAGGTTATGAACATTTTTTAAACACAAATAATTAATATATAAGCATTCGAAAGAAAGAATGGAAATGTAAAGAGAAAAAAATTTCTATTTTATACTGTACAAAAAAAATCTGTTTTGAGTTTAATTATTGAAAATAAAAGTAAGAGATTCTTTAGAGTGTCAAAAAATGCCCATTATTAAATAACTAAATAAAATATATGGACCATTCACTAAATTTAATGGGGAAACATATTACAGTCAGATTTTTTTTAATCAGAAAAAACAAAGCCTAAACTTTACTTTGAGAATTAAAAAAAAAACATGCATCAAATAACATTAAATTCAATAACTCATAGAAATTCCAGTAATTATTTAAGTACCACAGCTAAACTTAGTCAGATTTTTTTCCTCTTAATTGGTGCAGATTCTCAAAACAAGGCAAAATTTGGTACTTTTCGGTTAGACGGGCACCAGTTTTATACATATATATAACAATATACTGTATATATACATATATATGTACATGTATAATACATCTGCATTTATATAGATCTATACATGTGTACATATGTAAAAATAAAACACTCATCCGGCTAATTGGAAAGTACCCAAAATTTTTGTATAAGCCATGCGAAAGACATCATTTTTATTTCATAGATAGAAAGCCCAAAGTGTAAACTTTTATTTAAAACAAAAAGAAATGGGAAATTTCATTTGCTTTTTTGTGTGCATATGTAATATATAAAAATAAAGCACTCATCCGGGTAATTGGAAAGTACCCAAAATTTTTGCATAAGCCATGCGAAACACATCATTTTTATTTCATAGACAGAAAGCCCAAAGTCTAAACTTTTATTTAAAACAAAAAGAAATTGGAAATTTAATTTGCCTTTTTGTGTTCAACCTTTTTTGTCAAGCCACAAAAATTTGGAAAAATAACCATAACTCTCAACTTTGGCTAATTTTTTTTATCCTAAATATTACAAGTAATTTTTTTAAATATTTTTTTATTAAAATCTGCATCTATTTATATTTTTACAGTGAAATTTTTAAGATGATTCATATTTTAGATCCAGAGAAACAATTTTTTGAAGATGGAACTGCAATCTCAAAATACAGACTCAAAAATGTGCGATTTGAGAAAACCCCAAGAATTGGACCCCCCCATATCTCACAAACTATGAGGTCTAGGAAGGAAAAATTTCTGATGGAATCATTTCATGATAGAATTAGTGTGTACACAAAGTTTCATCAAAATCCCTGGGGGTCGGGTTACAAGGTCTGGTTGAATTGACATGGAATGACCCTATAATGTGTCGATCGTCTTTATATTAGTGTTTTTTTAATTAAATCCGTTGTTAATGTAGTAAATGTAATAATTATTAAACATCATTTTAATCTTATCCACTTAGAAAGTTAATTTTTTTTTTACACAAACTAAAAATAGGGATTGTACATCACTTTTAACACATTAAAACATTTGTCTTATACAATCAAAATATGTCTGCCATTATATAAAATTAATATTGCAGTTAAAAATTAGAGGTATAGAAAGCTTTTAGTAACGAAAAAAGCGAAATTCTCCGGCATGTACGATGTACAAGTAGATCTGTTGGGGATTAATAGCAAAGATCGCGAAAACGAAAGAAATGGAAAAATCTCTTCATTTATGCTAGTACAATATGTATTATAGGTAGGTGATTAACGGATCTAACTAGTACAATATGTATTATAGAGAAGTGATTAGCGGATCTAAATATAGTTAGGCACTAGATGACTAACAAGTTTTTAATGAATTTATCTATTTCTTATTCCAATAGACAGTTCTTTTTCACCGTTTAAATTGTTATTGAGCAGATGATTAAAATTTCGTTAAAAAATGGCGATTCGTGCCATTATTGGTTGTAACACACTATCTGATTGCATAAAAGATACAAATAGATCACATCACAGGCAAGAATTATTTGATAATTTTATCACATGCCTTTGAAATATCAATATAGAAGCGTCATTTAAGATTTTGCTTGAAAAGTTAACATTCTTTTGTTAATGATTTAAAATCGTTTGCACTCTGAAATCTAGATTTTAGATTAATATTTGTTATTTAAGTTTCCATATATGATTTTAAAAGATCATGTTTTCATCAATATATTTTATATATTTACATGCAATTATCGATATGTTTTTAAATCAAACATTTTTCATCTACTTTAAAAAGTGTTAAAAAGTACTGAAAAAAAGAAAACTTTTAGTAATACAATTTTTAGTTCGAATCAAATGGTTTCAATACTTTATTTAATTTTATTTTGACATTTAATTAATTCTAATCTTCCAATTTCTATTATTTTAAAAGCAAACATTTATTTTAATAAATAATAATAGAACAAGGACCATTTTAAAAATTTGCTGTTTCTTCTTAAAATATGCTTCAGCTGTTATTCATTTCCTTCGATTCGTTTTATTAATACAAAATCCCTTCCACGTACTTTTGTTTGGGACATTAAAATATGAGCGATAAATGGTTTCATCTTACAAACCTTTTTTGCGGCTTACTTCATCGCCACTTATCTCATTCCTCCATGTATGAACATGAAAATATTTGTTTATTTAATCATTTCCATTATGCTAAACAGAACATTTTTTTCACACTAAGATAGACACTTGCTATCGCTACTCTCTTACACAGACACTCTGAGCTGACAGTGAGAGGAAGCCTGCGATACAATAAGAAGGGTATTCCAGTTTCACGAAAATTTTACAGATGAATGTTCGGGATAAAGATAATTTTTAGATATGAATAAAAAATATTTAAATAAAATTGTAAAATACAAACCCCCAGGAATACAAAACCCTCTTCAGCTAGTGGGGCCATTCACTAGCGCTTCAATCTCGCCCTAAATTGAAATCAAGCATCCGTAAGTAAAGAAACACTGAGACTCAGAAACTTTCAGTTAACATATAAGATGGATAACAGTTAACCATTAAAATCTTTTTTAAACCACTCATAGCCAATTCTAGATCTGTTTTGTTATTGCAAATCCTGCGGATCCTATTAACTTGTGAATACATAATATTTTTTAAAACTTTATTGCTAATACATGAAAACCAGTAAGTGAGGCTATTAACTTCAAAATTAAAATCCTTCCTTTTATCATAAAGTCCAATCAACCATTTTTCCTTGTTTTTCTTAATTTTAAGATCTAAGAAAGTAATTTGTTCACCATCATCGGTTCGGTTCAGGACGAGCTCATTAGGGTAAATGTTAAGGCTTATTTCCTCAAAATTATTGCAGTTAAATACTATAAGATCGTCTACATATCTAAAGAAGGAAATATTATTGAAATTTTTTTCGTAAAAATATAAAAATAGATTAGAGAACGCACTTGAAAAACTAGTTCCCATTGGCACCCCCTTATTTTGTTTATAATAATTAATTCCATTAAATAAAACATTTTCAAATAGGCAAAACTTAATTAAATCAATCCAAAACTTCTTATCTACTTTTAAAACATATTCAAATTCAACATAAATATTTTCAAATACCCCCACAATCAAATTGTGAGGAATGCTGCCAAACAGATTCTCAAAGTCAAAAGTGTTTACAGAAGTAATTTTCCATGAGTTACCATTCAAAAAATCTAAAACTTTAAGGTTATTGCCAATGATTGTATTGCAATCAAAAGTTTCTATTTCCTTTAAAATTAAATTCAGCAAACCAAACAAAATTTTAATGCGTTAATTTTTGTGCGTTCTCTAATCTATTTTTATATTTTTACGAAAAAAATTTCAATAATATTTCCTTCTTTAGATATGTAGACGATCTTATAGTATTTAACTGCAATAATTTTGAGGAAATAAGCCTTAACATTTACCCTAATGAGCTCGTCCTGAACCGAACCGATGATGGTGAACAAATTACTTTCTTAGATCTTAAAATTAAGAAAAACAAGGAAAAATGGTTGATTGGACTTTATGATAAAAGGAAGGATTTTAATTTTGAAGTTAATAGCCTCACTTACTGGTTTTCATGTATTAGCAATAAAGTTTTAAAAAATATTATGTATTCACAAGTTAATAGGATCCGCAGGATTTGCAATAACAAAACAGATCTAGAATTGGCTATGAGTGGTTTAAAAAAGATTTTAATGGTTAACTGTTATCCATCTTATATGTTAACTGAAAGTTTCTGAGTCTCAGTGTTTCTTTACTTACGGATGCTTGATTTCAATTTAGGGCGAGATTGAAGCGCTAGTGAATGGCCCCACTAGCTGAAGAGGGTTTTGTATTCCTGGGGGTTTGTATTTTACAATTTTATTTTTTATATTTAGTTTTGTAGGTAATTTTCCTTCTTTGTTTGTGTAATTTTTGGTCTTGTGCTTTGGTATTTTTAAAAAATTTGTATATATTTATAATATTTTTGAAGGTTTTGGTTTGATTTCTGAAATCTGAGAAGTTGGGGGCTAAGGATGTAATTTAGCTTATGAGCCTACATCCTTTCAGAAACTTCTCTTTATTTACCCCTACATGGAGGGGCCTCCCTGATGAAGACTTCCATGTATTTTGGGGATATGGAATTTCTTTTGGTTTTGTTATATATATATATATATATATATATATATATATATATATATATAAGGCTGTACAAAGTAATGTAAGACTTTTTAAAAATTAAGAATGTACAATAGTGGGAAATAAAAGAAAAGATATACTGCGCTTCAATTTTTGTTTCCCTTTCTGTATTATGTATTTTTTTAGACAATAATATAATTAAGATTTTCTCATATGGCAACATTGCATTAACATGAACTATTGTCCGGACTTTTTCAATATTTCCATTTTGAGTGTATTTCTCAATTTATGTGCATTTTATCATACAAATTTCCTGAATTTAACTTGATATCTATATAACGAATTTTCTTCATAACGAAGTTTTTAGATATAACGATGAAACTTCGTTAAATGAAAGTTTCACTGATTGTATCTTTTTTTCAGACAATGAATCCCTATTACGTCAGCGTGGATCCCGATGCGGAGGACCTCGCTGTGGCCGTATCTGCCTTGCTTCTGGGAGCACCCAACGGTACTGTCTTCCTATTGCGAGATGCCCACTCGCCTTTTTACTCCACTTTCGGGAGGTCCTTAAGAAATCAGAAAAGTCATATCATCAAGGAATTCACGATAGAAGGCGAAGACGGAACGCTTCTATTGGAACGCATTTCGATGGAGCGGGTGCAAGTCTTGCTTTTGGCTTGCGGCATGAACCTAGCTGAGAAAGTGCTTGAGGAAGCTCATAGATTAAACAACGATGCAAGGTGGACATGGATTCTGGTAAGTGCATTTAAAGAAATGTGACTAACTGTTAGAATGTTATTTTATGAAGAGCCTACACTAGTCACTTAAAAATACCCAGTACATAATGTTAAGTCAATGGGGACGTTATTTTCAAATATCTTGCTCAAATTTTAATATTTTTACATATTTTTTGCACAATATAGCTGAAGATGGTCTACAACCGGGCTAGTTTTTACTTTTTCAATTTTGGTTACATATTTTTTTATATTATGTTAGTCTTAATTTTAGAATCGGTTCCAACTGGTTCCGAAAATTAAAGTAATTTTTAAAAAAAATTCTGAAGAAAAAAAAAGCTTTTAAATCCTACTTCAGTCACACGACGTCATTTGTAGGCTAATGTTAAAATAAGGAAGCATTCATATCAAACTTTTCATTTGCATTTTAATCTTGTTAAATTAATCTTTTTGCTTGACATATATGAGATCAATGCGTAACGTTGTAGTTTTATATCTTTTCCATTTTGAATGCAATTTCAATTTCGACAATGCTTTTCAGTTTTTTAAACGAACTAGCCAATTTATTAAAAATATTATCAAACTGAAACTAGGATCAAGATTGGAAACATACAAAATTTCAATGTGTCATTGAATTCGGATGTACAAAAAGAATGAGTATTAGAAAATACTGAAATACAGACGAGAAATTTGTTTAAAAGGCCTCTATGGATTTAACATTAACTTGGGAGCATCATTTCCTGACTGCAATAAGTTCTTAATCAGTTGTGGCCGAACTTGCTTGGGTCTCACGTTTGGACAAAAAACTAGAATTTATTTTTTAAATGACCTTCAAATTTCCTTAAATTCAAATTTTCGTTGATTTTCTTTAAATATAAATTAAATTGTGTTTCATCTGTAGATAGATTGTATTAATATTTTCATTACATTCACTCTTTATGTCTCAAATTATGAAAAAAATGAAAATTTCATCTTCTGAAATATTTTTCCTGAATTTTTGAAAATTCATTAGAATTTTCACACAACACAATCATTCAGTATTTTTTAGAATGGTATTAACAATTAAAATTGATGAACGAAATAGTTATTTATTGGCTAGTTCCGTGAAAACTTGTCATGTCTGTTACATGCAACAATTTTTGGCTACCAGTATTTTAGAATGGAAAAAAGTGACATATTTTTTCGGAGATATTTCATCAGTTAAATAGGGCGAAGGAAACATTTCGCAAATAACGGTGTCCAACAAGCATAGCGATTTTTAGCTGTGTGATAGACATGACAAGTTTTCATGGAATTAACCTTTTGAGATTTTGTAGAACATTTTTAACTCCACTCCAATTTTTTTTTATATAAAACAGTTTTTAAAATAGTTTACAGAATTAAGAAATGTATAAATAACCTTACAATCGAAATATAGGAATATTTAAGAACTGAATCTTTTCATTCCCCCAAACTTCTGATATCAATAATACATATGAATCAGATAATCAGATGCATATGAATGATAAATCATTCTGTTAAAATCATTTTTATTTTGTTCAAGAAATAAAAGTTTTAGAACAAGATGAAGTAAAGCATCTACAACTCATTGTAAATTGTAATATACTAATGTGCTAAATTAATTTCAGCAAGTTTTTTTAATGGTACTTCAATGCACTGTCGGGATATAAATGGTGAAACAATGTGAGAAGCTAGTAAAGCAGAAATGGTCAAGCGACCAATGGCGTCACTATAAAAGACAACAGTAGTAGGAAAAGGACAGTTTAAGCTCAGCCGCAGGGACCAGGGACCGTCCCGCCTGCTCCCGTCCCTGCTCAGTCGCTGGGATGAAGGGATCGTCCCTGCTCCCACCGTGCCACCGCCGCCCCGCCTGCTCCTCCGGCTGCCCTGCCTGCGGTCCCTCCTGCTCCCACCATCTCACCGCCGCCCTCCTGCGCCCCCTAGTGGAAAAAAGGAACATTCTATTCTAACAGGATAGGTGAACAACCTTCCCTAATTAAAAATATTATCAATCACATCTCATCATTGAATCATACTATAAGATGAAGATTAAATTTGTATTTGAATTTTGAACAACCGTAATTTTAATGAGTATTATTAATTAAGCGAAACAATTAAAATCTCAGTTTTTAACCATTTTATGTAGATTTCTTCAACTACAAGATGAGATTATCAATTTAATACAAGAAAGTTAAACATATATTTGAATTTTGCTTCATAGACATCTTAATGAGTATCGTTAATTAAGTAAAAAACAATAGAAAATATCCAGTTTTATAGAAAAAGACTGATTTCTTACGATTTTTATCAACTATATGATCAATGTAACGAAAAAAGTTAAACATGTATCCTAGTTTTTCAACAGCTATAGCCTTAATGAGTATCGTTAATTAAGTAAAAAAACAATGGAAAATATCCAGTTTTATAGAAAAAGACTGATTTCTTACGATTTTTATCAACTATATGATCAATGTAACGAAAAAAGTTAAACATGTATCCTAGTTTTTCAACAGCTATAGCCTTAATGAGTATCGTTAATTAAGTAAAAAAACAATGGAAAATATCAAGTTTTATAGAAAAAGACTGATTTTTTACGATTTTTTCAACTCAAACTTCGGGCTATCAATTTGATAGAAAGAAATTTAAGCATGCATTCCAGTTTTGGACAACCATTTCCTTCATGAACATTATTAATTAAGCAAAACAGAAAATATTAAATTTTTAACTGATTTCTTCATATTTTTTATTTATTTATTTATTTTTTAATATAAAATCAGAATACACAACTTAAAATAGAAATTTAAACATATTTTTTAGTTTTTGAACAGTCGTTACCTCAAAGAATTTCGATAATTGAACAATTAACAAAGGAAACTAATGATTTTTTAACGAAAAAAGACGAATTAAACGAATTTGGTTAACTTTTACTCTAATTGGAAATTTCATCGTACTTTATGTATACCAACTAAGTAGAATTTTAATGCATAAACGAATAATTTAAAGAAATCCCCAACACACAAATGTGAACCTGCAGAGCATTTCTTATTACGTCATATCTAAACTAAAACTTTTTTCTGCAACCCCACCATGCATGCATTCCAGGTAGGGGAACATAACAAAGAATCTTGACGTCACAACTTACAAAGGTATACAAATGTTTACGTTCAAGAAAAAGTATCACATAGAGTGAAAAAAAAGAAGAGATTTAAGTTATTTATCCATTCTAGTTTTATAACAGTTACTACAACATCTCCAAATTAAAATTTGGAAGTCATAATGAGTATAATTAATTAAGCAAAATAATAGAAATATTAGTTTTTCAGAGGGGAAAAGACGAATTTAAACAAATTTTATTAGTTTTACACTAGTTTAATAATAATTTTAAGGAGGAAAAAGACGAATTTAAACTTTTTTTTTTTTTAGTTTTACACTATTTTTTCTCATCTCCAACATGGATATATCAATTTTAACAGAAGAATTAAACGTATATTATAGTTTTTAACAACAAAATCTTAACAAGTATCATTAATTAAACAAAAATAAATATCAGTTTTAAAGAAAAGACGAATTTGAATAATTTTACACTAGTATTTTCAAAAGCAACATGGAAATATCAATACTTATTCACATATTTCACTTATTCACTGTATTCAATACTATATTTAATAAATTTGGATACACTTTAAGAATTTCCTAATCTATAATTAAATATTAGCTGTATATTTAATGTTACCCATGTTTTCAACATTAGTTCATAATCGTGAATTTTGTATTTTAAATACCATGTATTCAGGTTCAGATTATTTTCACTTGAAATCATACAGAATTTTTTAACAGAGTTTGTTTTTGAAATCATTGAAGCAACTGTATTTAATATTTTTAACACCAATTTTCTAAGATTTTCTAACATTTTCCGATTATACATTCTTCAGAAGTACATTTCTAAATGCTACAATCACTTTACATATCGAAAAGATATCATTGAAGCAACTGTATTTAATATTTTTAATACCAATTTTCTAAGATTTTTTAACATTTTCCGGTTATACATTCCTCAAAAGTTATTATTACGTATTCTAAACAATAGCAAATATTAATTTTAAGAATAAAAAGACGAATTTAAACAAATTTTATTAGTTTTACACTATTTTTTCTCACCTCCAACACGGATATATCAATTTTAACAGAAGAATTAAACGTATATTTTAGTTTTTAACAACAAAAATGTAATAAGTATCATTAATTAAACAAAAATAAATACCAATTTTCAAGAAAAGACAATTTTTTACACAAATTTTCAACTTTGAAATACATCGCTTACATATATTGTTACAGTATATTACTAAACTTAAACTTTTTAAAAAGTTTGAATGTCTTTACAAAGGGTTCATACTTATATTTTTCACGTCTTGACTGCATTCGAAATCTTACAACAAAAGTATACTTTTATTATTATTATTATTATTATTCTAGAAAACCTAAAAAATCGTTTCTTGCTGCTTTAGACACTTGACATATTAAAACTACTCTACCCATATAATTAATCAAATTAGGACATGATTCATCTTACACTTCAAAATTTCTGAATTTTTACAATACTTATTTTCATCAAACTTTATTCTTGATCCTATATATTTTAGGAGTACAGAATTTTAACATCTGTTTTTATCTACTTATCAGAAAATTATTAAAACACCCAACAACATTTTTCAAATATGAATATTATCTTTACAATTTAATAATACAAAACATACACGAATACAAAGTTTAATTTTTACAAACATTTCATATTTCAAACCAAACTTTTCGAAATTTTCACATCATAAGAGCAAACATTAGACGAACTTTTTAACTTTTTAACTTTTTTTATTGCTTAGATCTTTTCATCATCACTTTTAATTATGATAATTATCCATTTTTAGGTTGATTGTCGAAAAACTGTAACTGAAATTACATAAACTTAATGTAAAAAAACCATGTTCTCACACAATTTCTTGAAATTCAACAAAGAATTGACTATAACTTATCTATTATTATTCTTATTAAATACTTATCTACATCAATATCGACTCTCGATAGTATATAGATATTTCATCATTACACACTTACAGCTCTTTTCAAACGTTTATCAGAAAAATAAGTCAATCAAAGTCTAGTAGTTATCACACCTGTTCCTCAGAAATATTACTATCATATGAAACAGTAAAGAAAATTAATAGATATTTAATATTTAATAACCTCATACGTGAAATTACTGTCGAATGAGAATACTAATAATCTATAAAATCAACTGTTGAACAAAAAAATAGTACAGATTACCGAAAATTCAAATGTTTTTTCTACAAAAGTTACAAAAATTAACAAATGAATGACAAGTTAGAGAAATAACTATAAAATTAATGAACATATTTACAAATTTATTAAAATCACACCTTTTTCTGGATTACAAACCACAATTTCTTGAAAAATTTAACACCGAATTTGTAAGATTTTAGTCCTAGTATTACATACACTCAATAAATATTCAAAATTAACAAAAAAATAATTTTTTAGTCTCATCAATAAGCAGAAATTCTATATTAAAAGAATATTTTCATAGTAGTACTTATAAAAATGAGAGTTTACAAACTGATTTTCATAATTTTATCACATTTAAACTTAATTTTTATACATAAAACATTATTTAATCAAATTTTATACTTTCTAATTCAGTAAAATTCAATACTTTTTTAGTTTTTAAACCAATACCACAATATTTATTTACATCAAACTTGATTCTTTACCTTTTATATTTCCACATTACACAAGTGAGTTAAATACTAACTTGGAACGGGAGTTGAAGTCAATTGATTCAATTCGATTTTCATCGTATACGCATTTCCCCTACACGAAATTTCTTACTTCTATAATCATCTAATGTATTAAAACTAATCTACTCATATTTTTAATCAATTCATCAGATGTTTCATCTCGCACTTCTGAATTATCATCCACCAAGTTGCTTAAAATATAAATACTATCTTTAAAGTTTTAATGTAGTATACATGACTAATCTTGAGTTTCCATCTATACTATTAATCAAATTATCATATGTTTCATCTTACAGTTCAACGATTTCTGAATTATCGTCCATCTAGTTGTTTAAAATATTAATAAAATGTTTATAGTTTTTGATTATACATAGTATGTATGAATACAATCTTTAATTTTTAACAGTTCATATTTCAAATAACCTATTTTCGAAACCAAACTATGTGAATTTTACCACAATACTTATCATCATACAGAGATTTGTGTTTCATACTTTTTCTAAAAATTATCAGATATGTACTCCTCAGAGGAATTTCTATCATATGAATAAATGAAAAAAAAAATTAATTTATATTAAACGTACAGCGAAATTTGATTGCAATATATATGTATTTAATAAAAATAAATAAATGAGCGATTATTTATACATTAAACCTTTACTAAATATATATTTCTTGCGTTATAAAGATGTTTCAACAAGATGAACCAAAACAGCAGCAAACTTCAGAAATTAATGATCTGAATGATTCATCCCTAGCACATGTAGCGTTAATGAATAATACATATGTAAGTACTTATATGAAAAATACTAGAATTCGTATATGAATCGTAATTAGAGTAAATATAAAATGATTTGTCTTACTGCCTACACTTTAACAAATGCCTTTTTACCTATATTGTTGAAAAGAATCCTAATTGTTTGCATTTTATTTCTATTACAGATGTGTTCTATTTGCTACAAACATTTCTTAAGTAAATCGAATTTAACAGAACATACAAAAATCCATACAGGTGAAAAACCTTACACTTGGGAAGATTACCAAATGCTGTTTTCAAGAAGGCGTGAATCAAAAGTGCACACATCATCATATAAAGCATCGTCAGTTATATGTAAACTTAGTGAGGATATTCAAAAATTATTCAGACGTTTGAAGAATTTAGACATAAAGGAAGATATTTAGACTATATATCCATCATATTTTCATAACACTTACCACAATATCTCAAACTTAAAATTTGGAAGACATACACACTGCTGAAAAGTAATTTTGTTACCCGTGATTCTTCTAACCAGCATGAATGTATAGATATTATTTTGCAATGTATCCTTTAAATGCTCACATTAAATATTCCTTTATATACATATATCGTTGTGTTTATTTTTTAAAAACCTATTACATTAATAAAATAGGTTACACACACATACATACACATAACATTTTAAGTGAAACAACACTCTCACAACTTAAAAAATGCATAAGAACATACAAAAATAAGCAGATGTATGAAAAAATATGCAAATTTACAAAATAATTTCACTGTTTTCTAGAAATACCAACAAAAAAATATTTAAAGTATAAAAAAATTACAAAAGTGAAAAGAAAAAACACAAATGTAAAACAAAAATCACAAAGTGAAAAACTCACAACAAAGTTTTTGAAAAAAAAAAAATTTACAACAAAAATTTTTTTACAAAAACCAAAACTTCAAAAATATTTTTCCAAAAAAATTTTTTTTCAAAAACATTTTTTACAAAAAAATTTTTTTTTCAAAATAAGTTTTTACAAAAGTAAAAAATAAAAAATCACAACGTTAAAAATATGAAAAATTTTAGTTAAAAAAAGTGTAAAAAAAAATTGCAAAAAAAATTGCAAAAATTTCAAAAAAGTTATCAAAAAAGTTATCAAAATTTTTGTTCTTTTTAATACAGTATGCAATGGTGAAACCATTGTATTTACTATTAAAAAGAACAAAAATTTTGATACTTTTTTCGTAACTTTTTTTGAAATTTTTGCAATTTTTTTTGCAATTTTTTTTACACTTTTTTTAACTAAAATTTTTCATATTTTTAACGTTGTGATTTTTTATTTTTTACTTTTGTAAAAACTTATTTTGAAAAAAAAATTTTTTTGTAAAAAATGTTTTTGAAAAAAAATTTTTTTGGAAAAATATTTTTGAAGTTTTGGTTTTTGTAAAAAAATTCTTGTTGTAAATTTTTTTTTTTTCAAAAACTTTGTTGTGAGTTTTTCACTTTGTGATTTTTGTTTTACATTTGTGTTTTTTCTTTTCACTTTTGTAATTTTTTTATACTTTAAATATTTTTTTGTTGGTATTTCTAGAAAACAGTGAAATTATTTTGTAAATTTGCATATTTTTTCATACATCTGCTTATTTTTGTATGTTCTTATGCATTTTTTAAGTTGTGAGAGTGTTGTTTCACTTAAAATGTTATGTGTATGTATGTGTGTGTAACCTATTTTATTAATGTAATAGGTTTTTAAAAAATAAACACAACGATATATGTATATAAAGGAATATTTAATGTGAGCATTTAAAGGATACATTGCAAAATAATATCTATACATTCATGCTGGTTAGAAGAATCACGGGTAACAAAATTACTTTTCAGCAGTGTGTATGTCTTCCAAATTTTAAGTTTGAGATATTGTGGTAAGTGTTATGAAAATATGATGGATATATAGTCTAAATATCTTCCTTTATGTCTAAATTCTTCAAACGTCTGAATAATTTTTGAATATCCTCACTAAGTTTACATATAACTGACGATGCTTTATATGATGATGTGTGCACTTTTGATTCACGCCTTCTTGAAAACAGCATTTGGTAATCTTCCCAAGTGTAAGGTTTTTCACCTGTATGGATTTTTGTATGTTCTGTTAAATTCGATTTACTTAAGAAATGTTTGTAGCAAATAGAACACATCTGTAATAGAAATAAAATGCAAACAATTAGGATTCTTTTCAACAATATAGGTAAAAAGGCATTTGTTAAAGTGTAGGCAGTAAGACAAATCATTTTATATTTACTCTAATTACGATTCATATACGAATTCTAGTATTTTTCATATAAGTACTTACATATGTATTATTCATTAACGCTACATGTGCTAGGGATGAATCATTCAGATCATTAATTTCTGAAGTTTGCTGCTGTTTTGGTTCATCTTGTTGAAACATCTTTATAACGCAAGAAATATATATTTAGTAAAGGTTTAATGTATAAATAATCGCTCATTTATTTATTTTTATTAAATACATATATATTGCAATCAAATTTCGCTGTACGTTTAATATAAATTAATTTTTTTTTTCATTTATTCATATGATAGAAATTCCTCTGAGGAGTACATATCTGATAATTTTTAGAAAAAGTATGAAACACAAATCTCTGTATGATGATAAGTATTGTGGTAAAATTCACATAGTTTGGTTTCGAAAATAGGTTATTTGAAATATGAACTGTTAAAAATTAAAGATTGTATTCATACATACTATGTATAATCAAAAACTATAAACATTTTATTAATATTTTAAACAACTAGATGGACGATAATTCAGAAATCGTTGAACTGTAAGATGAAACATATGATAATTTGATTAATAGTATAGATGGAAACTCAAGATTAGTCATGTATACTACATTAAAACTTTAAAGATAGTATTTATATTTTAAGCAACTTGGTGGATGATAATTCAGAAGTGCGAGATGAAACATCTGATGAATTGATTAAAAATATGAGTAGATTAGTTTTAATACATTAGATGATTATAGAAGTAAGAAATTTCGTGTAGGGGAAATGCGTATACGATGAAAATCGAATTGAATCAATTGACTTCAACTCCCGTTCCAAGTTAGTATTTAACTCACTTGTGTAATGTGGAAATATAAAAGGTAAAGAATCAAGTTTGATGTAAATAAATATTGTGGTATTGGTTTAAAAACTAAAAAAGTATTGAATTTTACTGAATTAGAAAGTATAAAATTTGATTAAATAATGTTTTATGTATAAAAATTAAGTTTAAATGTGATAAAATTATGAAAATCAGTTTGTAAACTCTCATTTTTATAAGTACTACTATGAAAATATTCTTTTAATATAGAATTTCTGCTTATTGATGAGACTAAAAAATTATTTTTTTGTTAATTTTGAATATTTATTGAGTGTATGTAATACTAGGACTAAAATCTTACAAATTCGGTGTTAAATTTTTCAAGAAATTGTGGTTTGTAATCCAGAAAAAGGTGTGATTTTAATAAATTTGTAAATATGTTCATTAATTTTATAGTTATTTCTCTAACTTGTCATTCATTTGTTAATTTTTGTAACTTTTGTAGAAAAAACATTTGAATTTTCGGTAATCTGTACTATTTTTTTGTTCAACAGTTGATTTTATAGATTATTAGTATTCTCATTCGACAGTAATTTCACGTATGAGGTTATTAAATATTAAATATCTATTAATTTTCTTTACTGTTTCATATGATAGTAATATTTCTGAGGAACAGGTGTGATAACTACTAGACTTTGATTGACTTATTTTTCTGATAAACGTTTGAAAAGAGCTGTAAGTGTGTAATGATGAAATATCTATATACTATCGAGAGTCGATATTGATGTAGATAAGTATTTAATAAGAATAATAATAGATAAGTTATAGTCAATTCTTTGTTGAATTTCAAGAAATTGTGTGAGAACATGGTTTTTTTACATTAAGTTTATGTAATTTCAGTTACAGTTTTTCGACAATCAACCTAAAAATGGATAATTATCATAATTAAAAGTGATGATGAAAAGATCTAAGCAATAAAAAAAGTTAAAAAGTTAAAAAGTTCGTCTAATGTTTGCTCTTATGATGTGAAAATTTCGAAAAGTTTGGTTTGAAATATGAAATGTTTGTAAAAATTAAACTTTGTATTCGTGTATGTTTTGTATTATTAAATTGTAAAGATAATATTCATATTTGAAAAATGTTGTTGGGTGTTTTAATAATTTTCTGATAAGTAGATAAAAACAGATGTTAAAATTCTGTACTCCTAAAATATATAGGATCAAGAATAAAGTTTGATGAAAATAAGTATTGTAAAAATTCAGAAATTTTGAAGTGTAAGATGAATCATGTCCTAATTTGATTAATTATATGGGTAGAGTAGTTTTAATATGTCAAGTGTCTAAAGCAGCAAGAAACGATTTTTTAGGTTTTCTAGAATAATAATAATAATAATAATAAAAGTATACTTTTGTTGTAAGATTTCGAATGCAGTCAAGACGTGAAAAATATAAGTATGAACCCTTTGTAAAGACATTCAAACTTTTTAAAAAGTTTAAGTTTAGTAATATACTGTAACAATATATGTAAGCGATGTATTTCAAAGTTGAAAATTTGTGTAAAAAATTGTCTTTTCTTGAAAATTGGTATTTATTTTTGTTTAATTAATGATACTTATTACATTTTTGTTGTTAAAAACTAAAATATACGTTTAATTCTTCTGTTAAAATTGATATATCCGTGTTGGAGGTGAGAAAAAATAGTGTAAAACTAATAAAATTTGTTTAAATTCGTCTTTTTATTCTTAAAATTAATATTTGCTATTGTTTAGAATACGTAATAATAACTTTTGAGGAATGTATAACCGGAAAATGTTAAAAAATCTTAGAAAATTGGTATTAAAAATATTAAATACAGTTGCTTCAATGCTATCTTTTCGATATGTAAAGTGATTGTAGCATTTAGAAATGTACTTCTGAAGAATGTATAATCGGAAAATGTTAGAAAATCTTAGAAAATTGGTGTTAAAAATATTAAATACAGTTGCTTCAATGATTTCAAAAACAAACTCTGTTAAAAAATTCTGTATGATTTCAAGTGAAAATAATCTGAACCTGAATACATGGTATTTAAAATACAAAATTCACGATTATGAACTAATGTTGAAAACATGGGTAACATTAAATATACAGCTAATATTTAATTATAGATTAGGAAATTCTTAAAGTGTATCCAAATTTATTAAATATAGTATTGAATACAGTGAATAAGTGAAATATGTGAATAAGTATTGATATTTCCATGTTGCTTTTGAAAATACTAGTGTAAAATTATTCAAATTCGTCTTTTCTTTAAAACTGATATTTATTTTTGTTTAATTAATGATACTTGTTAAGATTTTGTTGTTAAAAACTATAATATACGTTTAATTCTTCTGTTAAAATTGATATATCCATGTTGGAGATGAGAAAAAATAGTGTAAAACTAAAAAAAAAAAAGTTTAAATTCGTCTTTTTCCTCCTTAAAATTATTATTAAACTAGTGTAAAACTAATAAAATTTGTTTAAATTCGTCTTTTCCCCTCTGAAAAACTAATATTTCTATTATTTTGCTTAATTAATTATACTCATTATGACTTCCAAATTTTAATTTGGAGATGTTGTAGTAACTGTTATAAAACTAGAATGGATAAATAACTTAAATCTCTTCTTTTTTTTCACTCTATGTGATACTTTTTCTTGAACGTAAACATTTGTATACCTTTGTAAGTTGTGACGTCAAGATTCTTTGTTATGTTCCCCTACCTGGAATGCATGCATGGTGGGGTTGCAGAAAAAAGTTTTAGTTTAGATATGACGTAATAAGAAATGCTCTGCAGGTTCACATTTGTGTGTTGGGGATTTCTTTAAATTATTCGTTTATGCATTAAAATTCTACTTAGTTGGTATACATAAAGTACGATGAAATTTCCAATTAGAGTAAAAGTTAACCAAATTCGTTTAATTCGTCTTTTTTCGTTAAAAAATCATTAGTTTCCTTTGTTAATTGTTCAATTATCGAAATTCTTTGAGGTAACGACTGTTCAAAAACTAAAAAATATGTTTAAATTTCTATTTTAAGTTGTGTATTCTGATTTTATATTAAAAAATAAATAAATAAATAAAAAATATGAAGAAATCAGTTAAAAATTTAATATTTTCTGTTTTGCTTAATTAATAATGTTCATGAAGGAAATGGTTGTCCAAAACTGGAATGCATGCTTAAATTTCTTTCTATCAAATTGATAGCCCGAAGTTTGAGTTGAAAAAATCGTAAAAAATCAGTCTTTTTCTATAAAACTTGATATTTTCCATTGTTTTTTTACTTAATTAACGATACTCATTAAGGCTATAGCTGTTGAAAAACTAGGATACATGTTTAACTTTTTTCGTTACATTGATCATATAGTTGATAAAAATCGTAAGAAATCAGTCTTTTTCTATAAAACTGGATATTTTCCATTGTTTTTTTACTTAATTAACGATACTCATTAAGGCTATAGCTGTTGAAAAACTAGGATACATGTTTAACTTTTTTCGTTACATTGATCATATAGTTGATAAAAATCGTAAGAAATCAGTCTTTTTCTATAAAACTGGATATTTTCTATTGTTTTTTACTTAATTAACGATACTCATTAAGATGTCTATGAAGCAAAATTCAAATATATGTTTAACTTTCTTGTATTAAATTGATAATCTCATCTTGTAGTTGAAGAAATCTACATAAAATGGTTAAAAACTGAGATTTTAATTGTTTCGCTTAATTAATAATACTCATTAAAATTACGGTTGTTCAAAATTCAAATACAAATTTAATCTTCATCTTATAGTATGATTCAATGATGAGATGTGATTGATAATATTTTTAATTAGGGAAGGTTGTTCACCTATCCTGTTAGAATAGAATGTTCCTTTTTTCCACTAGGGGGCGCAGGAGGGCGGCGGTGAGATGGTGGGAGCAGGAGGGACCGCAGGCAGGGCAGCCGGAGGAGCAGGCGGGGCGGCGGTGGCACGGTGGGAGCAGGGACGATCCCTTCATCCCAGCGACTGAGCAGGGACGGGAGCAGGCGGGACGGTCCCTGGTCCCTGCGGCTGAGCTTAAACTGTCCTTTTCCTACTACTGACAACAACCAATGCCTAGTCATGCATTTAATCCTTTAAGGGGCAAAACACTTCCATTCTTAAAATGATAAAAATGATTGATTGTCACCAGAATTTTAAAACAAATTTGTCTCAAAATAGATAAAAGCTTTTTTTCATACTTAATAAAATTAAAATTTTCATTTCAAAATCCTGGTATCAATGTGGCATTTAGGAATTAAAATTAAGTGGGATATACAGGGTGTCCACTCTCAACGGTAGCCAATGGCTAATTTCTAAACCGTTAGTCATAGACAAACAGTTCCAAATGCAAAAATGCTTTAAAAAAGGTAAAGAATTGTTTTTCAAGCGATTTAGGTCCCGAAAAAATTTTATTAAAAAATTACGAAAATTAAATTTTTATAAGGTCCCCCGGTCTATAAGTGATATTTAGTCAATTTTTACCACTACTCTAACAAGAGGAACCAAAAAAAGTCCCATTCCTCTGCGATTAAAACTGACCGAGTAATAACTGTTTAAAGTTGAAGCATCTTTTTGCTGCAAAATAGAGGTCAGTCACAAACTTACTGGAGATAAAAATAAACGTTAGATATAAAATTTAACATTAAAGAATGAGAGAAATATAATTTTAACAATATTATTTTTAAATTTATGTTGATGTTTACATGCAAAATACACAACTTGTACTAAAAATATTACAGAAATTATGTTAAATTGAATTATTAAAGCTACAGTCACAATTCGCTACAAAATGTTACACATTTAAAATTCTAATAGATTACTTAACTTCATAGAATTTGGTGTAGTCCTATAAGTTAAACAAATGGTATGCACATACTTTTGTGTTAATATTACTTTGTCATTGAATATAAATAAGTATGCGAATTAAACTTTGATCGGATATTTGGAAGTGAGTTAAAATTTTAATACAAGTTTTAGACTAGGAAAAATACATATGCGAGCTTCATAACTAAAATACAAGCTAATCAAAATAACACAACTTTTAAAAATAAAATCATGAAAAGAAACAGCTTTATTTCCTTACAAAATAAAACATATATAAAAATGCAATTGAGGATATGAATTTGAAAACTCGATTATCGCTTTTGTTTTCTCTATCAGTCTATACCAATCTACACTGTAACACTATAATCTCCAAATTTATAATGAAAACCAATGGACGCATATAAAAGTTTTTCGAGAAATTCCAAATTTTTATTTTCTCGATAAATTTTGAAACTTACGTTTTGAATTATTTTAACAAATCTAGAAGTTAAATAATAATAATTAACACTGGCATAAAGCTTATTCGGTGGCAGTACCTTCAGTTAAATCGCTTTGAGAACATTTATTTACCCCATTTAAAACATTTTCATAATTGGAAGTATATGTCTGTGACAAATGGTTTTGAAATTAGCCATTGCACAGCGCTGGAAATGGGCACCCTTTATAATTCTAAAAGCACTTAGTGTACGTTCCCTTAAAGCTATGTCCATCTCATCCTTTTTTAGTTACAGAAAAGTGGTTTAAGTTATGAAATTTAAAGTTTCATAAATCGGTCAATTGTAGTGTTAGATGAATGGGACTTTTTTTGCATTGCTTGTTAAAGTGATGGGAAAATTTTACTAAATATCACTTATAGGACCGGGGGACAGTATAAAAATTTACTTTTCGTAACTTTTTAATAAAATAATTTTTTGACCTAAATCGCTTAAGAAACAATTCTTTACCCTTTTTAAAGCATTTTTGCAATTGGAACTATATGTCTTTGACTAACGGTTTAGAAGTTAGCCATTGGCCACCGTTAAGAGTGGACACCCTGTATTTTATCCCACCACCCTTCATGGAGTAATAATCATAACCAGAGTTGAAGAAAAAAAACAGGTTTTTTCGAAATTAAAAAAAACGTTTTTTTTTTTGGTTTAAACCAGGTTTTTTTGTTGTTGTTGTTTAAACCAGGTTTTTTTTAAACATCCTTTTTATTACATATACCTGCATATTTATTGATAAAAGTAAATTGTTGGATTATAAGTAATGTAACTTTATTTTAAAATAATTTAAATTCAATAATTACAGTGAATTTATGTAGAAAATTGAAAAAAAATCATATATTTTAATTTAAACAGTATTAGCAAACAGTCTTATGTTCAAAGAATAAACTGCACAGTGAAACACAGTGAAACATTGATACTCTTTTGATTACTAACAATAAACATTTGGATGTAGTTTGACAAATATTCTTTTTCACAGTTATTCAAATACAATAAATTTCAAATACTTCTTGGGATTTTGTTTTTTTAATGATAATTTGAAATCAACATTTTTGGTCATTAGATTCTACAGATAATAGAAAAATAAATAAAAGAGTTTTTTATTATTAAAATGTTATAACCAGCACTTAATGTTTGAATGCTCTCTTATTTGACTTCATATTTTGATTTTAATTCTTCAGCATAATCTCCCCCAATCAGGAAAAATTTCTTTTACATTCTCTTCTTTGAGCAAAATTTTAAAGATCAACGTGTTATGTTATTAATTGCAATTCAAATGTTTGAAGCTTTTACTTTACAGCAATAAATATGTTAACCAATGCATACTGATTTTAAACCTATGCATAAAAAAATGACTTAAACCCACTATACCTAATGCTTATTGCTAAAATAAAGTGTTAAAAGTAGAAATTATTTATATCGAATAATTTGAAACACATAAATTATAAAGTAAAGGGAGAAAATATCATTAGATTTTTTCTAAAAAAACCAGTTGGTTTTTTTGAGAAAAAAACTAGTTGGTTTAAACCGTGGTTTAAACCGTACCAACCCTGATCATAATGACATGCATTTAAACTTCATCGAATTGTTTTTTAGCCCAATTTTTTTATTACTACGTAAGTCAAAAAGTTCTTAGTAGGAATTTCTTTTAAATCATTATTCGAGTTAGAGAAATTTTACTTATACTGACTTCGCCCTTCGAAGTACTTTCATATATTTGTCCAAACATTTGTATAGTTATTCTAAACATTCCTCACATAATCCTATTAATTGTCCTGTCGCATTTTGTAATCGTGATAATTGACGAAATTGTCGAAATTGACGAAAAAATTATTATTTGGGCAGTCGCTCATAGAGAAAAGAGAATTTATAATCTACAGTCTTTCTTTCCTTTTAGGAAGTTCTGGTGTGCATCTGCTATGTCAGTTACACTAATGTTCAAAATTAAAAGAATTAGTATATTTTGTCGAATTTCATGAAAAGTACTGAACGAAAGGTAAGACTAATCCTTCGAAACAAAGATGTCGATATTTAGTATTGAATACGTTAGCGCACACGTATATAGGTGTTGAGTGGGTAGAACAAAAGGCTTTATAAACGAGCATGGTAATTCTAACGTTTTCTTCTAAGTATCCTAGTATTTTTGGTAACATCTGAAATTCAAAAGAAAACAGTAAACAAGTAACCGCCTACGTTCGGATGGTGGAATAAGGTGACAAAAGCAGAGAGCCTTGAATAACATCAGTTTCAAGCGCAGATTTATAGAGACTTTATTGTAACTCTCAGCGTCATGTCCAACATATAAAAACAGTTTAAGGACACCAATTAAAACAGTATAGAGAGAAAAACAGGGCAAGGTCGTCGAAGAGCTACGACGGCCAACGAAAGTAGCCATTAGTCCATTATAGCGAGGGGTAAGAAAAGTGCAAAAACTCAGCTCTCTTATAACCTTTATGCAACTACAGTTTCAAGGCTTAAGGTTTCAATTAAGTTTTAAGGCATATTAATTGCAGTAGGCAACATAAGAGAGGGCTATTTACATTAAGACCATGCATCGCGCTCGCTTCTGTACACAGAAGAACTTGTTTAGCATGGTGCAGAGATCATTGATTTAGGATTAGGGATGAATGGGGGACCTATCTACTCACTTATGAATCTCTGTTCAACTTAAATGCAAATTCGCGACGTATTTTTATCTAGAGAAAGCTAGAGACCACTGTGCCTTTTAGCATCCGAGAAAAAGACCAATATGGTTGCGGAGATCTGATATGTAGGCCGGCATCACGTTGGATGGACGCCCACCCCTCTCTGTGTTCGGAAATATCTTATGGCTGATGTGAGATGTAGGTGTGATATATTGGTACCATTTATTATTATTTCAGATATGCAGCTGGCACGGATTTCATTTTAGCCCCACCAGTGGCCGAGAGGTTCTGCTTTCATAGTAGATAGACGGGAGGAGATGGGCTCAAATACAATCGCACTCGTCGACTTAATCGTGCATAGTTTTCCATAATTTTCTTCAAATCTCAGTTATTTTTGCGTAAATACGGATTAGATTCTCTTAAAAAGAACAACACGGAGGGCACTCTCCCCTCGGGCCTATATCCCTAGTACAGATCGGCAATCATAAAAACAATAACTGATTTCATCTTAATGGACTACAACGCGCTCCCAAATATAACTCATCTGACAGACGAATTTCTGGAAAGAGGGGATAAACGTTTGATGTATTGGCCAGCCAGATATCCAGACCTAATTCACACAGAATATGTCTGGATGCTCTGGGGGAAAAATGAAACTCGCTTTCCACCTCCCAAAACTATCCAGGACCTGAAAAGAGCAGTGGTGGAAGAATGAAATTACCTGCCATAAAGAACCATAAACTGCCTGTTTTCCAATATGAGCTCACATTGTAAGAGCTGTATAGCTGTAAGAGGGGACCATACACCCTAATAAAAAAATTTTTAGTTCAGCATTTCCAGCTCTATTTTCTATCGACGCTCGTGATTCTTAGCAAGATCATGCGTGAGTATTATAGCTGCTGAATGTTATTTTTGTTGCATTATATCAACCTATGTATATGCCTAATTTCATTAAAATCTATTTCGTAGTTCTCAAGATAATCGACCAGATCTGAAAATTCTCTTAAATTTTGAACATGAATGTAGATTGAAATTCTATCTCCCTTTTGTAAGATAATAGTATTTTTAGAACAATATGGGGGCATACACGATCCATGCTTAAATGATCTAGATACTCCCGTATTTATACTTCCGTAACGACTTCAAATGCAATTTTGCAAAGCCGTTGCAGATGTTAAGGTCAAACTCGTAAAACACAAGTTTTGAGAACCAGCGGTTTAAGTATAGACATATATAACTATCACCAGTCTGCCAGTTTATTTATAAACAAATTTCATAGTGTTAAAGGCAAACTCGACCTAAAATCGTCCTTTTATGTTTACGTAAAAAAAAAAAAAAAACTCAACCTTTGAGGAGTTGGTCGTTCATATCGACAAAGCCTCAGTATGCGCTCTACTTTATGTTTAAATAATATTAAAAGGAATTTCTTTATCGTAACATATGGATTCGAAGATAGAGATAGTAAACAGGTAATTCATTTGAAAATTACTCTAAATATGAATTAAATAAAATCAACTGTTGCTTAATTATACAATGCGTTTCAAATAAAAAAATGAATAAACAAGTTAACTGATTTTAACTTTTCGGATTACAAATTTCTAATGTAATGGCAAACTTTTAACTCTTCCTATAGAAAAACTAATCATGGTAGAAATTTCATTTTCAATAGGGTTCGTGCTTGGGTAAACGTGAATAACGTCCTAAAATTTCATGGCAATCGGAATACATTTACGTGATTTAGAGCGCGGACAGACGGACAGACAAACTGAATGCATAAGCACTTCTCAACTTTGTTGGAAGTGCTAATAAAAGCATATAAATTTTCATATGTTTGACAGGGTATAACATTTTTAAAATTCCTTTGAAACGACTTTTTCCCATAGGCCGTAATGTAAAGGGAAACTTTTGACTCTCCCTGTAGATAAACTAATCATGGTAGAAACAGCATTTTCAATAGGGTTCGTGCTAGGATAAACGTCAATAACGTCCTAAAATTTCACGGCAATCCGAGTATATTTACGTGAGTTAGAGCGCGGACAGACGTACAGACGGACAGACAAACCGAATGCATAAGAACTTTTCAACTTTGTTGGAAAGTGCTAAAAAAAAGAGATGTCGATATTAATGAATACATTATATGTATATGTTTTTTGAAATATCCTATAATTGTTTTGAAAAAATTTTAAGTATAGAAAACTCTTCTTATTACAGGTTGAAGGAGCATTTAGTCCCAATTTTACTCGTCATATTGTTCCCGGATCCATGGCTTTACGACTACGTCCAAGTGCTCGACCTTCAGTTCGCTCAGCAGTCAAGTTAGCCGCAACAGCACTCTCCAAGTCCCATCTGTGGCAGAACCATAGCATTGCTACACCCCCTTCTTGTTGGTTTCCACCAGACAAGTTCCGCAAGCGATTTGCACAACAAGTACATAGGTTTGTTTTATGTACAAAAGTCTGTCCATGTATTATTTTATGAGAGCATAGGTTGTTGGAAAAACGATCCAGAATTGTGAAACAACACTTAAATTTTCATTCTTAAAAATTTCACGATAAAATAATTTTAGAGATTTTATTGAATTCTTGAATGATACATAATTAAGGAAAATTTGCTTTCGGTACGGGAGGCTTGACACACCATCGTTTACTTTCTTATTTGATGCATCAGAAATACATACGAATAATGAAAGCTCCCATTTCATAGTTTTAAAACCTACTGTATAGATACATCATTTTCTTGTTGATTTCTGCCAGACAAGTTCCGTAAGCAGTTTGTACTACAAGTACTTTGGTTTATTTTATTTACGAAAGTCTGTCCATATGTTATTTTATGTATAACATAGCATAAGTCGTTGAAAGAAAAAAAATTATCTATAATTGCAAAATAACATTTAAATTTTCATTCTTAAATGTTTCATGATAAAATATTTTTAGGAATTCTCTTTGAACCTTGAAAGTTGCATAGGCAATGAAAATTTGCCCTTCAGAGCGGAGGACTTGACACGCCATCAATTAATTTCTTATTTCATGCGTCAGAAATACATACAAATAATGTAAGCTCCCACCTTATAGTTTTAAAGCCCACTTCATAGATACACTATCTTCTTCGTTTCCACCAGACAAGTTCAGCAAGCGATTTGCACAACAAATACATAGGTTTGTTTTATACGCAAAACGCTGTCCATGTGTCATCTTACGTGTGGCATGTGTTGAAAGAAAAAAAATAATCCAGAATTGCAAAATAACATTTAAATTTTCATTTCTTAAAAATTTTACGATAAAAATTTTTTAAGGATTCTCTTTGAACTTTGAATGTTGCGTAGGCAAGGAAAGTTTGCAATTCGCTACGGGAAGCTTGACACACCTTCATATACCTTTTTATTCGATGTGTCAGAAATATATACTAATAATGTAAGTTCTTATCTCAAAGTCTCAAACCCACAGCATAGCTATATTATCCTGTTTCTAGTTTCCGCCAGACAAGTTCAGCAAGCGATTTGCACAAAGAGGCATAGGTTTGTTTTATACGCAAAAGGCAGTCAGCGTGATATTTTATGTATAGCATAAATGACCCCGAATTTCAAAATATTTGAATTGGTCGACACGCCATCCTTTACAAAGAATAATGCATAAATACTAATAATGTAAGATCTCACTTACCTTAGTTTCGCTGCGCTCCGGAGCTTTTCATTAACAAAATCTGATATTCGTGTTTAGCTAACGAAAATTATGTAATTTTCATTAAATTTAGGGAAATTGTGAAAACTTTATTAATCAAATATCTGCACAATTTTGTACAATTAAAGTAAATGTCTTTAGCGTATATGGACTATTAATTTTCATTATTATTAATTTATTCCATTACTTTTGAGTCAATGTGAGTGCTTAAGGAGTTCTTAATAGTGATCCGATATTTCTGCAAAAACATCCATCGAAAGTGATAAGAGCATTGCGTTAAATTTTAGCTATAAATTCACGGCAAAAAATAATTTTAAGAATTTAGAGATTATGAAAGCGCACTAAGCATTCCAGAGTTGATGGGGAACTGTTGTTAAATATAACATCAGTGGGGAGGGAGGGAGAAATGTCCCTCTAATCGTAATCAGCTAATAGCAACTTGGTGACGGATCAATGTAGGTTGAGGAAGAAAGTGGTAAAGACAATGACCTAAGATACCTAGACACCACATTGGCAATCTTTTCTTAGGCCGAGATCTTTGCCTTCCGTCACGTGACGGAGGGCAGATTTAGCGCGCCAAATCGGTTTTTCTCCCGCCAAAACTCATATGTTTGTTTTGAGTTGACCGCACTTCTGCTTTTCTCTTTGTGAAATCTGAAAGATGCCAATAAAGCGATCACCGCCAAAAAAAAGTATCTTTTCGCCAAAGATGTTGGATTCGAAACCATGCCGAGAGAACAATGGGATGTGGCGTCTACGTATATTAGAAAGTCAATGGGTAAAGATAAGGCTCGTGTGGTATTAAGACGCCCAGAAATAACTTCTAGGAGAACGTAAAGTCCCTGAAAACTGAAAAAAGCGCTTTTCCACAATCTTAGGACCACATGTGAAAAATAAACAAAAATGTATGAAAAGTCCAAATTTAATATTTTATCTTGGTAGAAATTAATTCACCTGCAAGATTGGATAGAAAATTATATTCTATTTTTCCCTTCCCACCATTGATAAAGCTTCACATCTGTCGACAATCGCAGTCTCATGTGTGAAAATGGTACAGAAAAAAGGCTTGATACATGTCACATACGGCAAGTTTTTCGCACAACTCAACTTTTTCCCTCACATGATATTTTTATCCTTACTGTGAACAAGAAATGACAATTTAACAAGAGTAACTTATATTTTCTGACATTTTTTACTTAATTACCCCTGTAGGGTGGTTTTATTGGCCATTTTATCTAAGACAAGCACCTTATTTGCGTCTGATTTTTAATATGTATCAAAAATACCAGCAGCGGTAGCACTTACTTTGAATCATAAAGATTGATTATAGATGATTTTAAGAAGAAAAAGTTATCTAGTCTTTTGAAATTTCGTTTCTAGTATTATTATAAAATATTTAAATGGTAAATACAGAATATCCTCCCCCACCCGCCATAAAAAAAATATCTCTAAAACTGGGCAGAATAAAAGTTGTTTCAAATTGTATGAAATTTACTATGTCAATAAAAGTATTACATATTATCCAGTGCAAGGGGAAAAGGTATTAAAAAGATGCACATTTATCTTGAACATTAATTTATGATTAAGGGAGACCCGTAAGAAAAAACCCAAAATTTTTATTATTAATTTTAAAGTAATGAATTTTGGTGTACTACTTAAGAATCTTTTTTTAAGGAATAATCAGCAAAAAAATTCACTTTTTATTAAAAAGTATATTTTTTATGGGGATTTTTATGATATTTTTTGTCGAAAAATACACTTTTTAAAATTACTACTCCTCATTCAATTTTCAATATTTTGGTATTACTAAAATTTCTTAAATAGTGATATAGTATATAGAAAAGAACTAAGGAGAGATATTTTTAATTTTCTATTTTAATCGGCTAAAAAAAAAAAAAAAAAAAAATACGCATGGTAAATTTTCTTAAATTTGTTATAATTTTCATGTTTACAAATTTATGTAAAATTTTCAGAAACAGTTATAAAAATATCTCTCCTTACTTTTGTTGCAAATTTTTTTAAGATTCTAAAAACATAAACACTTTGTTTCTAAATCATTTTACCACTGAGCCTTAGTACTTTGAACTTAGGCAAAATATGAAAAAAGTCATTTTCAGAAAAACACGTTTTAAATGGCCGCTAGTCTTTTAAACTCTATAGTGAGTACAATTAAAAAAATCATTTTCTACCTGCTCCAAGTACCCCCGAGTTCTGAAATTTTGCATGGATATTCGCAAATATGTATTTTATCGTTTTCTGAGATAAAAAAAATTTTTTGAACTTTTGATGATTTTAGGCCGAAAATGGGGTACGGGTCTCCCTTAAGTGAACAATTGCTCAAAAAACCTCTATACATATCACGACATTTCAATAAAGTTCTGTTTTTGCGCACTGGATATTGAATCATACTTTTTTACAGATTTTATCATGAAGACTATAAGTCGTGATTGTGGCGGTATATATCTTTTAACCCCTTCATTTGCAATAACAGGGACGTACATTTCTTAGAACTGTTTGAGTGATTTTGGCAAGGTGTCCATTTATCGCTGATGAAAAATGCACATATTTTTGTGACTGTTTAGTTACACTCTTCTGATGAAGAGAGAAAAACATTCGTGGCTTTTATAAAACATATTTTAGAAAAACGATTACTCATACAGGATGTTTCACTAGAAAACAGTCCATGAATAATTTTGGTTTTAGAAAAAGTATAATAAGTTGTATTTCAACTGCATTTGGTCACTCAGGGAGGTCTTTTCTTATAACTTTTATCTTAAATATACAGGTATGATACGTGATGTTTTTTTTTTTTTCTCCTGAACTTTTTTCTAAAAGTAGCTTTTTTTGAAACTTACCTTCTATTTGGACACCCTGTATTACATATAAATGACATTTTCCAAAGTTTTACTTAGATTCTAGACAAAACATTATTTCTCCTAGATTAGCCCAGGTAGAACGCCGTATTCACAAAGCTGAAGAAGCAGAGTTTGATGTGTTTCTCTTCAGAGATGGGTGGATTAGAGTAGGCAACGTCACTGCTGGTAGTGTGTCTCCCACGACTGTCCCATGGTTCGAGACATACGGTATTCGACATCATATTGCGATACCCAGATATCGAGTCGTTACGGCACGAGCCCCACCCTTTGTTCAAGCTGCTACAAAAATGGACAACGGGTCTTGCCTTAATGGAATGCCTTGCTTGCAGGTAACTTTCTTTATTTATTAATAAACTATTAGAAATACTTTCAAATTTTGACGTCACAGTTTCCGATGAGAGCTATAAAGGGATGATTTGAGATTGATCATTAACCCATATTTTTCTAAAACTGTTTGAGAGAGGTGATATTAATGTTGTAGTTTCAGAATTTTTTTTTTTTTTTTAAAGTAATCCACGCAAAATTCAAAAAGTCTTTTAATTTATTTTTTTTAAATTTTTTACCCAAGAGTCAAAAGAACAACTAAAATTAAAAATAGTATTATAAATACTTCGCATAACTTTTCTGTGTGTTGCTAAATTTTAAAAGTTTACACAACTTTTTTGATTGAGATTGAGTAAACCTTATGTTTTTATTCACTCTGCAATATCTGACAAAACATTTCTTAATGTTGCAAAGATATATGTCTAAAAACGAGTATTTCAAAATATTTCAAATTTATATACTAAGTACAGGCAACTTTTGAAAAAAATAAGTAAATATCGAAAAGACGATCGAAGAAATATATTACTTTACTGTAAATTTCTTATGGTACTGCTGCCAATCACATACATAGGACATAAATATACGTTACAATATTTTTCAATTAAAAATCGTATTATACATCGCAAAGATCTGACGATAATGTGGAAGAGAAAGCTTTGTAATAGAGGAGGAAATAATGATGGGAAAGAAAAATAATTAGAATGTTAAAACTCATAAAAATCCGAAATTGCTCCTAATCATTGTGTTATGGAGTTATTTTATCATCCCAACATATTCTACCTGTTTTAAATGAGGTTATAAAACCTTTTGTAAAAATATCAATGACATCAAAATTAACGTCTATTGGTAAGGAACCCCTCTAAAATTTTATGAATATAAAGATGCAGATGATAAAAATTTTGTTCCATGCTAAGGTAAATTATAAAATAACGACAAAACTCTTCTAGATGAAAAGATAGAAATATATTGCTTCATTGATTTTATGGAATTATGTTAAACTTTTATTCTTAACAAAATTTTTATCTGTTTCATAAGTTTAAAAATGCGAATTGACCACTAATGCTACAATAGGCAGGCTTCGTACTTATCTAAAGATTCGGGGGATTTTTGGAGTTTCAGTACCAGAAATTTCGTAAAGGACTGATTGCTATTTCAGATGAGACGGGCTTAGATCAAACCTGAAAGCCGGAGCCCGAGATGGGGTAGGGCTCTATTTTTATTCTAGTCTTCAGTCTCTGGCTCATTTTTTTCTGAAACCAGTAAATTTTATTTAATCATGTGTAGAAAAGATTGAAGAAACGTTTTTCCATTTAAAATTGCGTACTTATCATTATCCAATGTGTTTCAAATCATTTTAATGCTATTTTGATCAAAATGACGGGGAACTGAAATAGTGTTTACTTATTTTATAATTTAATTGCTGTTTCAAGTGAAAATTTGTGATAATTACAGATTTATGTCTACGGAATTTCCGGTGACGATCTATTGAATGGTGCCAATAAAAATTAACAATCAATGAATTTGCTTTTAGTTGGCTTTTCGTTGGCAGAAGTTAAATAGGATCGTTTATTTATTTATTTATTATTTCGTTACATAACGTGAAAAGAATATTTTCGCATGTTATTAGTAGACGAGAATTAGATGGAAGTTTGCAAATTATGTAATCTTCTATTGTGCACGAGTCATAGTCGTTTTCTGTATGAAAATAAATTTAGTGATTGTTCTATTTATTTGTCAGCATGAACTCTGTTCATGGTGAACATTTTCGAAGTCACTTTGCTCCATAACTAAATATAATTACCATGTTATTCCGATAGAAAACAATTGATCAGTGTTTCTACTTTTCCTATAAAAGCTTTGGACCTTTAAAATAACAATGTCATTTTTTTTTCAATTAACGTTGATTTTCAGGTACTTTTCAATCATGGAAGATTGTTATGAGAAAGGAATCAATTATAATTAAAGTTGTATACTTTTTACAGAAAATTGAAAAACATTGTTCAATTTGCCAGATTGCAAATATTATTTCCGGCAAATTTCATGCATTTATTCATTAAACATAAACGTCTCCATCAAATTTATTTGTTTAATTAGGGAAAATTTTGAGAGCAATTTTAAGTATCAAGCACATATATTTTTTTATATGGATTTTGATACGATTGAATTTAAATTTTCATTTAAAAATTATATCTGTGTCAGAAGTTTTTAAAAATGAGGCCTTACTTTTGACATAATTTTTGAATATCATACAATTTTTTTTGGTATATTTTTGGTAACTTTAATAGCCACCTTACATTGCAAAACTGTTATCGAGATTCAAATAAATCGTTTCGTTGGTATTATCAATTTTACTTTTGGTGGCATTTTTTAGACGTTGTACAATATTTAAGTCCATGAATTTAAGATAGTGCTTAATTTGTCGTTACTTTTACTGGATGCATGTTATCTGCATTCCAGCCTTTAGCATACATTTTGAAGTTAAGATACGCTCAAAACCGCTAAAAATAATCGAATTTCGGGAACATCAGCCGGGTTGTCGATCTACAGAAATGATATTTTGATAATGTATGTGGTTGAGAACGACTTTGCAACAATGATTGCTTCTTAAGTCTCACCAAAAGAAGCAATTACCGGCGTTCTATTTCTACGGATGTTAGGGTATGCAACGATGGAAAATGCATTTTTTCAAATGCCATTGCCGATAGAGAGCAAACTCAGGCTTTCGGATTGAATGGACGATTCAAGCCTTTCGATCAAAACGAGAATCTTGTCTTGGAATTTCGCGTTAATAACAAATTTAAAGATAGGTAGTGTCTTTGTGAAATCTGGTGTGTAGTAGTCACCGTTATTTTTAAAAGTGGAATGAGAGAGTGTGAAACATGACGCGCCATCCAAGATGAATGCTCGATCAGAAAATTTTCTGAACAAGCGACCACACTTCGCTTTCGCGGCCACAATTTGCTCTTCTTTTCGTTTTGGCATGATGACCTTTTTGTTGTGATATTTGGTGTTAAACTCCTTGATGATTGTTTTATATAGATAGCCTAAAGAAGTACTGAACTCGACAGCCTTGAATTTGAGTAATTCTCGGTCTTTTTTACACAAACAGTTTCAATTGATGTAACTTTAGCTTGATGAGTATGTAGGGTCTGCTACCCGATCCCAGTTATCTTTTGGTCGGGAGTCCCTTCTAGTAATGTAGTAAAACATTGTATATTGTTCATTTTGGGATATTCTCAGCAAAAAAAAAAAGAAATGTATCGCGATGAGCTTGTTTTCATGATGAATTTTGACTTTGCAAAATTTGTAAATACGCGTGCGCTGACACTATTCTTTCTACTTCATTCTCGAGAAACACAGAGTAGCTAATGAGCTCTTGGCTAACTGGCAAATTCTTATAAACGATAACGAAACACTTCATGTGCAGGTTTCATCTCATTCGTATTCCTATTCGTATCCCTTTGCTGTTTTGCATAACTGCAAAATTTGTGCGGATTTCTAGGAAACACTCCTTAATCTCCTTAATATCTACTAGAGCTTAATCGCTTCAATAACATTTTTCTTTCAAGCGTTCTTGAAGTGTTTTTCGTCAAAAATGACATGTCTCTCTAACGGAAATTGAAGTCACTAATTGACTTTGTCAATTAAAATTTGTAATATTTTTTTTAATGAAAGAGAGCAGTTTGACAACAATAAGTATCGCAAAATGAACGCACAGTAGGACGAAATCGCTAAAATTCGCGATAGTAAAAAAGCAAAAAACAATAAAATCATGCGTCCAACATAGATTATGAAACACTTTAAACATAGTCAAAATAATATAACAAAACTTCAACGCTTTGTAAGTTGAAATATGATATGTATTTGAATGATTTGGAAGCACATAACACATTTGAAAAACTAATTTCAGTTGCTTCCCATCTATAGTTGGAAAATCATCCAAATTCTTTCAGAAGACCTGTATATAATATACAGGGTGTCCCCTCTCAACGGTGGCCAATGGCTAATTTCTAAACCGTTAGTAATAGACATATAGTTCCAATTGCAAAAATGCTTTAAAAAAGGTAAAGAATTGTTTTTCAAGCGATTTAGCTCAAAATAAAATTTTATTGAAAAATTACGAAAATTAACTTTTTATACGGTCCCCCGGTTCCATAAGTGATATTTAGTAAATTTTTCCCACTACTCTAACAAGTAAGAGAAAAAAGGTCCCATTCACATAACATTAAAATCGACAGAGTTATAAAGCTTTAAATTTCATGACTTAAACCACTTTTCTGTAGCTAAATACGGATGAATTGGACTGAGCTTTAAGGGAACGTTTACTAAGTGCTTAAAGTATTATAAAGGGCGTCTATTTTCAACGCTGTCTAATAGCTAATTCCTAAACCATTTGCCACGGACATTTAGTTCCAATTTCTAAAAGGTTTTAAATGAGATAAAGAAATATTTTAAAAGCAATTTAACTGAAGGTGCTACCACCGTATAAGTTTTACGGTAATGTTAATTTTTATTATTTAACTTCTAGATTGGTTAAAATAGTTGAAGACGTGAGTTTTAAAATTCTATTTTTCGTGAAAATAAAATTTTGGTAAATCGCAATTTTATTTTAAAAGGTGTGGTATTTTGATAAACCTTGATTTTGCTTAAAACGTTCGTTCTTATTTTTCCCTTGCTCAAAATTTCTATTCAAATTTTAACTCACTTCCAAATATCCGAGCGAGGTTCAATTTGCACACTTATTTATGTCCAATGACAGTATAATATTAATACAATTTTAAGTGCGTACCATGTATTTATTTTATAGAATTACATCAAATTCTGTTAGGTTAAGTAATCTAATAGAATAGTAAATATATGTCTTTTTGTAACGATTTGTGGCTGTTGCTTTTCATAAATTAAATTAACAAATTTTCTGTTATTTTTTTACTTATAATTTTAGCACAAATTTTGCTTTAATATGTAATCATCAACATAAATTTAAAAATAATATTGTAAATATTATTTTACTCTCAATGTTTAAATGTGAAATTTTATATCTTACATTTATTTTTATTTCCAGTAAATTTATGACTGACGCCTAATTTGCAGCAAAAAAGATGCTTCAACTTTAAACAGCTATTACTCGGTCAGTTTTAATCGCAGAGGAATGAGACTTTTTTTGTATTATTTGTTACAGTAGTAGGAAAAATTTACTAAATATCACTTATAGGACAGGGGGACCGTATAAAAAGTTAATTTTTGTAATTTTTTAATAAAATTTTATTTTGAGCTAAATCGCTTGAAAAACAATTCTTTACCTTTTTTAAAGCATTTTTGCAATTGGAACTATATGTCTATGACTAACGGTTTAGAAATTATCATTGGCCACCGTTGAGAGGGGACACCCTGATATAGATTTGTATTTTTTAGCTACATGCATGCCAAAATTTATTGTAATTAAAAAATACGTATACTTCAGTTGAAAATTCTCCTTTAGAAATTTTGACCAATAAGAAGTAGATGAATTCTTTTGTCCAGGACTGTATACGCGGCATAGAATTTATATACAACCAGTAACATACAAAGCATTCGTTAAATTTAAAAGAGCACATCGAATTTAAAAACATCCTTCCAGCAATTAAATGTCAAAGACAATACTGTAACTGATTTCTATTGTGTTTTTCTATGCTGGCGACAAATGCTATAAATGCTCTTTTCTGTTGTAATCATCTTGTATTGTAGTGAAACTTAATGATTTATGTCAGTTTAAATACATTTGGAACAGCGTATGTCACCAAAATACTCTGCAAGCGATTTTTCCCCATGTACGATAATGTTATGGAAATCTTTTGAGGTCCTCTGTAAATGAACTATTAATCCCAAATATTTCAAATAAAATACCAAACATTTGTTGGTGGCTCTAAATAAAGCTTATTAATTGATGAAAATCAGGGTATATTTAATTCAGGTACTACGTGAACAAACGGAGAGAAAAACCGAATGCATAAACACTTTTTAGCTTTGTTGGACAGTGCTAAAAAGACTAAAAAAAGTAGATGAAAGCATTCAATACAATCAATAAATATAATTGCTCAAAAGATAGAAAACCAACGATTATAAATGCACAAATAAAGAATGAAAAACGTTCAGTTTTCGCTCAGTTTTGCTTTGTCTAGCTCGCTGAGTTTTTTGCACTGAAGAAGAATCTCGATAATAGATTCGAAGCAGCTGTTTGTTCATTCTTTATTTGTGCATTTATAATCGTTGGTTTTCTATCTTTTAACATTTTTGCACAAAGGCTTTACTTGCTATTTTAATATAATAGCTCATTTTTTCAACAAATGGAAATTATAGTACGTAATGAGGAATATTCTGTAATCATTATCTACAATACAGTAGTATCTACAATAATATTTTTTCCCATTGTGATCAAAGTGTTTTTTGAGAAATGACGTACCATGATCTCAATGAATGAAAGCAAAAAGCACTAATTGGCTTTGTCATTTAAAATTTTTAATATATATATATATATATCTATATATAAGGTACCTGTACCCAATATGGACACCCTAAGGAAAATGTATTTTTTTCATTCCCATGTACAAGTCATAGGACTCCAAAAATATGTGTCCACTATCCTTGGACTATTGACTATCATTATTAAAATTAGCGACCTTGTAATTATTCTGGTTTAATTTAAATGATAAAAACAAAAAAATGTTTACAAGTGTCCATATAAGGAACTACTTGTCCCTATTATGGACAGGTGTTTCCTTATAGACTTTCTACACCGTCTGTATGGAAGAGCCACTTTTCCAAGGGATTTTAGAGGAGAGGGAATAAAAAAAATGCGTCTTAAAGTATTCGGAGGAGGAGGGGGGCAGTAAATATCTTCAGAAGGCCATTTTAGAAAGGGGGGGGTCATTCTCGGTTTTTACCCTTCGAAGACCCATGCAAAGCCCCTTAGTTGCTAGTAAATATTATGAAATAATATTGTTGGTTTTGCTTAGCTTTATAGCATCTGTCTGCGAATTTACATCTGTTATTACTCAGTCCTCACAACATGGACAAATAGAAACTTTTTCACCATGGGCAGTAAGTCCCACATAATCCTCATAAACATATCTGCCACATGTGATGCATGACCGCATGTTTGAAAAAGCATCAATACTGCAAAAAAAGCAGCACCAGCTCTCCTTTGTTGAGGAAGTCATACCATTAGTACCTACGATTTCGCCAACAGATATCCTACTGGTGGGGGGGGGGGGCTTCTTTTTATTTTTCTGCAAGGGTTTTTTGGAGGAAGGTTTTGGGGGATTGTTCAAATGGCATCTTTTTGAACAAAGATTTTACCACTTTGATGCCTTTTCAATTTATTGCTTGGCAACGTTGAATTTTCTTCTTTCTTACAGTTGTAGTCGATGGGGACATAAGCTGTCCATAATGGAAACCGGGCGTAATTTTACTAAATCTTGTAACAAATGAATAAAGAAAATATTTTTAAGCAAAATATGCAGTAGCAATCGAAAATATGTTTTATTAGTTTTCTAAAATACTCCACTTTTCAACATTTAATGTAATTTTACCATATCTAATAAGAATTTAAGCTTACAAGTAATTCAGATCAGCACATCTGGAAACAACAAATTTCCTCCTAAATGGCGAACAGCGCGCTTTTTTACACTTTCCAGCCTTAATTATCTTTTCAACTGCTTTTCTTCGCAAAAATGTTGAGCCATCTCTCGATTAAAATTATTACCTTTAAAAATATTAGGTGTGTCCATATTGAGAGCCCTGTCCATATAGGGTAAACAGTAAAAATTGAAGACCCAAATTGGGTTGAAAGATTTCTGGGTATAGTAATTTTCCTGAAATGGTACAGTAAGGATTCCAAAATGGTAGAGTATTGTTCCCAAAATAGATAACCCAAAATGGTTCAAAACAGAGCAGATCTTTATTAACATTAAATTAACCAAAATTTCTGAGGTATAATGTATATACTATCTAAGATATTTTAATTGTTTAATTGTCATTAAAAATCAGACTTATTTAAAACGATTTTGTGCTACAAACTGAACTTTCCAAATTGGAACAATGCTGTACCCAAAAATCTTTCAACTCAATTTGGGTATTTTGTTTTTACAGTGTACAAATACCTTATATATATATATATATATATATATATATATAATCAAAGAGAGCATTTTGACTGCACCAATTATCCTTGAAAATGAACTGTCACACTTTAAGACGAAGTGGTTAAAATTTGTGATACATTTGAAAAAAATAAATAAAAAAATTAACAACTTTCATATTTGTCATCGTTTGTTTGTTTATGAACTCTGGAAACCGTAGAACAATTTGAAGACACTCTGGTACTTATTGTTATTCTGATTTCTAATTCCCTTTAAAAAATAAGTATGCGGCGTTAAAACGATAATGCATACAAATGTATAATGTTGCACACATTTCAACATTATTATGTGCATCGATGACAGCCTAAAAGCATATATATTTAATCCTCCGCTTACCAGACGAACAGGTACATTTCGACCAGATATACTACAAATACATACTGCAAGATGTGAACCGAACATTCAAAATATTTATTAAATCGAGAAACTTCTTTAAAATAAATTAAATTTATATGTAAATTAGACATTGATAAATTAATTATATAACCTAAATCATTTTATATAAATATTCTGGTATAAAGTATTTTTTATAAAACATGAGTCAAATTTTCTGTTCTTCTAGGGTTTTTTAAAATGACAAATAAGATATAAATATATTTACCTAACAATATTTCACAATACCACACTGGTTTTCAAATACTAATCTTACTTTAGTGACTGTTCAAACTGAATTACATTTTGTCTAAATTTTAAAGTGGAACATGCATTTCAAACTCATTACTTTAATACTATACAATACATCTGATTCATTATTTTATTCGACAAATAAAACTTACGCCCGGAGGGGAGCCGCCTTAGAATAATTTTGATCAGCTTCAATTATTCGGCGCATGAATATCTCTGAAGCGCTTTAATAAATAGTTATTATCAATGAATTGACGGTTTATGGAGATATAATTAGATCTTATTGAATTTGCATTGATAGTGGAAAATTGCTCCAGGCTTTAATTTCCACTTAACTGATTATTATTTTTTATTTCCGTCTCAAGCTCGCTTGGTTTTGTTTAGGAGGAAAAAAATATTTATATTATCATTGTAAAGTGATGCGTTACACAAAACTATACTTTTAACTTGTTTATAAATAATTTTTTACCCATTTCAAAATATTTATTCAAACCAGAAATTTCGTTAAAAAAAAAAAAGCTGAATTATATATATAAAGCAAACCTAATTAAATTAATTAAATAAGTTGAATAATTTCAAATAAATATTCTGGCATAAAATACTTTTTATAAAACATGAGTATTTCCGATTGTTCTAGGGCTAAATCAAATGACAAATTAGATATAAATATATTTATCTAACAATATTTCACTATACTGCAGAGGTTTTCAAATACTTATCATATTTTAATGAATGTTCAAAATGAATTGCATTTTGTCAAAATTTTAAAAAGGAACATACATTTAAAACTCATTACTTTAATGCTTTACATCTGACTCATTATTTTATTCGACAAATATAACTTACGCCTGGAGAAGAATTGTCTTAGAATAATTTTGATCAGCTTCAATTATTCGGCGCACAAATGTCTTTGAAGCATTTTAATAAATAGCTATTATCAATAAATCGGCGGTTTATGAGGTATAATTAAATCTTATTGAATTTGCATTCATGGTGGGAAATTGCCTGAGGTTTTAATTTCCATTTAAGTAATTGTTAGTTTTTTTATCTGTCTGAAGCTCGATTCGCTTTGTTTAGGTTTTAAAAAAATACTGTATATTATCTTTTTTAAATGATGAGTTACACAAAATTATACTTTAAATTATTTACAAATTATTTTTTACTGACTTTTAGGTGCATCAGAAATTCTATAAATACGTAGCACCTGTAGTCGTCGTTCAGTCTGTCCGTCTGACCATCCGACCATCTGATTGCATATAACAGAACAAAAACTATCCAACCGAATCCTTTGAAATTTAAAATAAACATTTATTGCATAATTTTTGTTGAATCATTTCATATTTTGTGCAAATCGGACGTATAGTTTAATTACAGGGACAATCAAAAGCATCCCGTTACATTCGGCCAATGGAAAAAAATAGTTTCAAGTGCATTTAAATGATGTTACACTCTTTCGAACATAATACAATTGATATGCATCTATGGAGTACATACTAAAATACATATTCTGTGCAATCTTTGGTGCAATGAATATTTGTTATTCTTTTACAGGGGCACGCAAAAGTATTCCACCACAAAATGGTATAGGGGAAGACATTTTGATGCAGGCATTTTTTTACTTAATTAATCATGATTCTATCTATAATTACCAACTCCATGATTAATATTTCTTTTGAAAATATACACGTTTTATTTTTAATTTGCAAAAAGCGTCCGTAATGGAAAAACATGTAAAATTAATTAATTAAAATAATAAATGTTTAAGGTTATTCTGTAATATATATATATATATATATATATATATATATATATTGTGCAAATTTACAGATCATATTTGATGTCAAAATATTGAATAAGTTTTGTGTAAAGTGTACGACAAAATATACTAATTTGTCTAGCCTAGTAGACGATACACTTCGCTCATCCTAATAAATATTCTTGTATAAAATATTAAAAAAAAAACGTAAGTCAAATTTCCGATTGTTCTAGGATTAATTCAAATAACAAATAAGATATAAATATATTTTTCTAATAATATTTCACAGTACTACGCTAGTTTCGAAATACTTACCATATTTTAGTGATTGTTTAAACTGAATTACATTTTGTCTAAATTTTAAAGTGAAACATGCATTTAAAACTCCTTACTTTAACACTATTCATCTGGCTCATTATTTTATTCGACAAATATAATTTACGCCTACGGGAACTGTCTTAGAATAATTTTGATAAGCTTCAATTTTTCGAGGCATAAATATCTTCGAAGCATTTTAATAAATAGTTATTATCAATAAATTGATGGTTTATGGCGATATAATTAGATCTTATTGAGTTTGTATTCATAGTTGAAAATTGCCCCAGGATTTAATTTCCCCTAAACTGATTATTATTATTTTTTTCTGTCTGAAGCTAGATTTATTTTGTTTAGGAGAAAAAAAGGTACTGTATATTATCCTCGTAAAGAAATTTCTTTGCGATATAGACTATATATATATACATATGTATATAAATAAGACATTAATAAAATATATAATTTTAAATAAATATTCACGCACAAATTATTTTTTATAAATCATAACTACAATTTCCGATTGTTCTAGGATTAATTCGAATGTTAAATAACATAAATATACAGCGCGTGTCCAGCTAATAAGATACCGATTTCAAAATTCAATTTCTCAAATACAAAGATCGGTAGAATTATGCGGTAAACTTTTTTTTTTATTAGCTAAGCTGTGAAAATCTTATACAGAAGTTTCGAACGGTGAATATTTTGAAAAATTGTGCTCTAATTGCAAAGAATATTTGACTTGGCTTTTTTCTTACTTTAGATTGCCTGCAAAGAAAGAGTTTTTACGCGTACAATGCCATATTTTAACGGTTTTTGGAATTTTAATTTTTGAAATTTCGAAGTTCCAAAAATTTAGTTCAAAAAAGCGTTAAAATATGGCATTGTACGCCGAAAAACTCGTTTTCTGCAAGTAGTCTAAAACAAGAAAAATGTCAAATCAAGCATTCTTTGCAATCAGAACACAATATTTTCAAAATATTCACCGTTCGAAATTTCTGAATAACATTTTTAAAGCTTACTTAATAAACAAACCGTTTACCGCTTAGTTCTACCGATCTTTAATTTTGAGAAATTTAATTTTGAAATCTGTGTCTTATTAGCTGGAGACCCTGTATTTATCTAACAATATTTTACAGTACTACACTGGCCTTCAAATACTTATCTTACTATAGCGATTGTTCAAACTGAATTACATTTTGTCTAAATTTTAAAATGGAACATGCACTTAAAACTCATTACTTTAATATGCTGATTTATTATTTTATTTGACAAATATAACTTACGCCTGGAGGCAAGCTGTCTTAGAATAATTTTGATTAGCTTCAATTCTTCGACGCATAAATATGTTTGAAGCATTTTAATGAATAGTTGTTTACAATAAATTGACGGTTTATGGAGATATAATTAGATCTTATTGAATTTGCATTCTTAGTGGAAAATTGCCCCAGGTTTTAATTTCCATTTAACTAATTATTATTATTTTTTTCTATCTGAAGCTCGCTTCGTTTTTTTAAAGAGAAAAAAATGTTGTATATTAACCTCTTAAATGATGCGTTACCTAAAATTAAACTTTTAATTTATATAAAAATACTTTTTTACTCATTTTATTTTTCTTGAAATTTATATTTGCAAATACAGTGAACTTCTCTGACATACAGGTGCATTTGGACCCGACATACTATAAATACATACCACAGGACCCGACAAGTACATTCAAACCAAAAATGTCTTTAAAATAAACTAAATTTGTAAATAAATCAGATATTTATAAATTAAATAAATAAATTAGATAATTTTAAGGAAATATTCTGGTATAAAACATTTTTTTATAAAACATGAGTCAAAATTTCGGTTGTTCTAGGGTTAATTA
This sequence comes from Maratus speculifer, assembly GCA_964019185.1. Taxonomy (NCBI): domain Eukaryota; kingdom Metazoa; phylum Arthropoda; class Arachnida; order Araneae; family Salticidae; genus Maratus; species Maratus speculifer. Next base: position 112,380,433 of record OZ025300.1, read on the forward strand.
AAATGACAAATAAGATATAAATATGTTTACCTAACAATATTTCACAGTACTACACTAGTTTTCAAATACGTATTATACTTTAGGGATTTTTAAACTGAATTACATTTTGTCTAACTTTTAAAATGGAACATGCACTTAAAACTCACTATTTTAATAATATACATCTGAACTCATTATTTTATTCCACAAATATAACTTACGCCTAGAGGTAAATTGTCTCAGTTAAATTTTGATAAGCTTCAATTATTCGATGCATAAATATCTCTGAAGCGTTTTAATAAATAGTTATTATCAATAAATTCACAATTTATGGAGATATAATTAGATCTTATTGAATTTCATAGTGGAAAATTGCCCCGGTTATCAATGCCCCGGTTATTAATCAGGTTTTGATTTCCACTTACCTGATTATTGTTATTATTATTATTATTATTATTATCATTATTATTATTTTCCTAGCTCGCTTGGTATTGTTTAGGAGAAAAAAAAAGTATCGTATATTACTCTCTTAAAGTGATGCGTTACACAAAATTATACTTTTAATTTGTTTATTAAATATGTTTTTACTCATTTCAAGATATTTATTGAAACCAGACATCACGATAAAACAAACTGAATTATATATATGTTACCGTTATCAAATACTTTTCATACTTCAGTGATTGTTCAAACTGAATTACATTTTAAATAAATTTTAAAATGGAACATGGATTTAAAACTCATTACTTTAATACTATACATCTGATTCATAATTTTATTCGACAAATATAACTTATGCCCGGAGAGAAATTGTCAGAAAAATTTTGATCAGCTTTAATTATTCGATGCATAAATATCTTTGAAACTTTTTAATAAATACACTATATGGCCAAAGATGAACGGCCACTTGCGATTTTAGATATATTTTTAAATATCTCGAAAAACACATGAGGAATGATCCTGAAACCATAAGGGTGTAAAGATAATAGTACAGGTCACACATTTCTGTGAAGATATTTTCCCGAAACTCTATAGGCAATCGTCAATAAATTGAAAAAGAACGAATCTCTATCGGATAACCCTGTCAAAACTAATGTTGCAAATGCGCTCAAACAGTAGATTTTAATTAAGTGGCTTATTTTAATATACTGTGTTTATTTTTATGTGGATAGCATATATACTCGTAGAAAAATTAAGGTTTTTATAAAAACAGTCCCAAATTTTTCCAAGTTCTTTTGCTTATAATTTGGAGAGTTTTTAATATAAAATAATGTTCTTTTCTGAAAATATGACAAATAACATTGTACACAATACACTGTCTTCAAAAGTAAAAAATAAAAAAATATATGAAAAATGAGCAGGTTTATTAAAAAATATTTCATTGCGCATGCGTCAACGATATCAAAATTTCATTTGCATATTGTGTTAGCTAAATGTATAGAGAAACTTCTGTAAAGATTTCAAAAACATAGTTTGAAAATTCTGAAAGTGATCGTCTATAGAACCAACTCAAAATCCGTTATTCCCAAAATGCAAATTTTCCCAATGTGCAAATTTATCAACGGAGTAAAGATGACAAATAACTCTGTTAGATAAATTGGAGTTTGAAGTTAAAATGCCAGAAACATTTCGCAATTTTAAGACATACTGTTCATAAGTGAGTGTTAAAGTAATTGATAAAAATAGTGCAGCCACTAAAATAAAATGTATTGTTATGAGCCATTAGATCCACAAAAGCATATTTTGCAAAAGATTCCATAATTGTGATCGCAAAATAAAATGTAGCATTATGAGCCACCGAAAAGTATTTTTTACGAAAGTTTTCCACAACATTGAACACTAGTATAATTATATTTCTTAAAAACAAGAAAGCCCAAGGATTCCTCTTTTCTCTGCAAAAAATTCAGCGATCAAATTTAAACCCAAACCAGAACCTCTCTTAATAGCATTTATTTTTTAAAGTTTCAATAAGATATTCAAATTGTGCAAATTTATAAACGGAGTAAAGATGACAAATAACTCTGCTAAGATAAATCTGAGTTTGAAGTTAAAACGCCAGAAACATTTCGCCGCAATTTTAAGACATACTGTTCGTAAGTGAGTGTTAAATTAATTGAATATTCCGGAGAAATTTACCTCTCTGGAAATGGCTGGTGCGATCGATATTTACAGAGAACGAGGATGTTCATTTATTATTCATTGACTCTGGTTTCGAGAGGTTAAAGAATTTATCTTAGTGATTAAATTAAACAAGTTTTTTTAATTTGAAAATGTTTAACATTTTAGCTCTTTGGAATTAAAAACACTACTAGTGTTTTTATAAATGCAATTTTAGCGTCGATACCTTTTATAAAGTGAATGAAAATGAATATTTATTTAAGAGCACAATCCTCTTTATTACAGGTACGTTTTTTAAAGCGTCTTATTTCATTGATTTCTTTTTTATGAATGCATTAAAAAATATATTTTAAACGTGTGGAATATGTTTCAGCTTCTTTTTTTTTTCACCCATATAAATTGGAATTTTGCTCGGGTTTTTTTTCCTCGCAGTGGCAACAGGGAAAAAAGTGCACACGCACTCTAAAGTTAATGAAGAAAAATGAAAAATATTAAGTTTTAATTATTAATAATTTACTTCTTACTGATTTACACATTAGGTTGTTTTATTAAATAATTTTGAATTTTTTTCTACAGCCTCAATGTTGCATTTAGAGTTTTAATCAAAATACACTCAAAGAAATACACGCTTAAACAAATATAGAAAATGGTATATTTTTTAAAATATAAATATTATAAAATATTATTTATAAATATATAAAGGAAGGAATTTCCAATTTATTCACACTAAAGATAAAAAAAATTAACTGCATCAAATCAACTAATAAAAATGATATTGGTACCAATGGATTAGTAATAATATGTACTATTAAATATTTTGCATGGATAAAGTATTAACAATTGTATTATCTCTTATCTACTGATACAGATATTTTTACATAAAGATAATGAACGACGATTGAATAAAAGATTGAATTTTTACATAATGATAATGGATGACGAACTACGTTTGCTAGATCGAAAGATACTGTAAAAGCACTTATTTTTGCGATTTTCGAGAGCCCATTGTAATCACGAAAATTTAAATCTCACGAAGCATTTTTTTTTTTCGCCTCAGAAATTTTTCACTTATCCAAAATTTAATGATTATAAAGATAAGAAATAAGTACAAAAACGTCTTGAAAACTTATAACTATTTCTTGAATAAAAACAATAACACAACTAATAGAATTTGGACAAGGCATTGTAAATCTCAATAACACATAATAATTCCGGATCACTCCAACTATATTAATGCATGTTCGAGTTCTGAAAGACAGACAGACAACCAGATGGGCAGACAAACATAAGTAATAAACACATTTCAACTATCTTGCAATATTTTAAAAAAGCATGATAGATTTAAATTTCACTTAAAGCAAATTATATCCATCGATTTAACCACTTTACAGAAAAACGATTACATAAGGGTATTTTAACTTCATTTTGACCATTATATGGTCTGATACGCTTAAAAATTTAATCAAGTCACCTTTATTTTAATAATCGAATTATTAATTATCGAATTATATTAAAATTATCAAATGACTGGACTGTTGGGTGCTGATTTTTAGCAGCGCCGTGCGTTCAAATTTTGCATCATTAGAGCCTTATCTAGTACTCCCTCTGTCCCAAATTAGTTGCGACATTTGAATACTTTTGTACTGATTATTGATATTTATGGCTTTATGATTTTGTTTGAACATTTTTCAGAGAGCTATACCAATCAATAATATTTGCGTACTTAACATTCCCTCCATAATTCCATAAATAAGTAATTAATAAGTTTAAAAAATCCTGGTTCACACGCTATTAAGCCACGCCCAATTTTGTGAAGATTTTTTTTAAGAATAATAACATAAAACTGTCTTCAAGCTAATCAATCGTGAATTCTCACACCTTATTACTTCTGACACCTAGTATACACCGTAATATTCATTCTAGTATAATTTTACTGGTGTCGATGTACTAAACTGCATCAGAAGTTACTTATGACTCCGCCTACTTGAAATGTCGCAACTAATTTGGGACAAAATTTTCATCCTAAATGTCGCAACTAATTTGGGACAGAGGGAGTAATATTTAAAATTATATAAACTAAATACTGATGTGGAAGGCAAATAAACAAACTTTGGGACTGTCCATAAATGATGTCACACATTATATCAATATTTTTGACTCCCCTCCTCCCCCTTTGTCACAAAGTATCACACTTCACCATACGTCCTCCCCTCCTGTTGTCGCATGTCCCATCTTCTCACTGACATTTGACCAAACGTTAGTAATTTGGATAATTAAAAACAAAAAACATTCGCCAAATGAAAAAAAAGTATTAGCAAAATAGATTCACCGATTTGCACTAAAAAATTATCTTTTATCCTTTAATGTACCCCTTTTTTCAATATGTTCTAAAATAACTTCAGTTTTTATAACTGCGATAACGATTGTTATTAATCTCATTTCAACTATCGCTACAAATATATTAAAAATATATATATGTATGAAAAACAAAAAGAAAATAAAGCAAAGGCAAAAATTGAGAACTGACAATTTGGAGAATCTATTCGTTCGTTTACGTACCAAATGGAGAATTAATTCGCAATTTTGCGTAATGATGAGCGACAGCGAGAACCCTGCATGTCACGCTATATTACATAAACATACACTTACAGTTTATAAACAATGCTTTGCGTTATAGATATATTTCAAACTTTATTTTTAAACTTTAACTATGTATTTTAATGACATTGGTGAGCATAAAAATAATATGTGTACTTATTTTGCTTGAAATAAGATTAAGGTTTGGAACAAAAAACATAATTAATATGCAATAATTGTAAAATATTAATATGAAAGAGCAGTTGGAAACAGTAGTATTTAGGAATTTTAAATGGAATTTAATATATTCGGCTTTAAATATCTTATCTTTACTTTATGAACACAAAATACTTTAATTACTAAATAATTTCGAAATTTAATCTGCTGATTATTAAAGCTTTCATTTTAACCAAAATGTGTGACATATCATTTCTTCTTACCTCATCGTCATAAACTGTGATAATTTGACGAACCCCCCTCCTGCCCCTCCAAGTGTGACATAATTTGTGGACGGCCCCTTTCTTGTTAAAATCGTCAAGTTAAAAAAAATTAATAAACTCCAAAAATTGTCTCAAATTGCGAAAAAGGCATCATCAAAGTTGTAGGATATAATGAATATTTTGGAAAACTCTTTCCTTATTCCAAAAAAGGAGAAATTTTTTTTTCTCATATTATTCTATTTGTTTCTTATTAGCTCTATCTTTCCTTACGTCTTATTATCTTACTTTATGCATTTTTTTCTTACGCCCACAAAAGCGAAATTTAAAGTAAAAGTATTTTTAATCTTGTAAGAACTCAAAGCAAAAGTACTTTTATATTTTAGGATTTTCATATCATGCCAATAACATCCTCTATACATGTATACATTTTTTATCGTAATGAGAAAAAAGTAGATTTTCAAGAAAATTTTAAAAATACCCGAAGGGAATTTTGAAAGAAATTTTCCTCTCTAGAAATTCTAAAAAGGCTTAAAGCTTATGCAAAACCATTGGGAGAAGTGAATTCTTCCTTTAATAAGAGAACTCTAAAAGAAGATCAATTTGTAAGAGTAAAATTTATTTAAACTATTTAAAAATGGAACTTTAGATATTTTTGAATAACCTCTTACTCATTTCAACTCTTAGATCACTTTTTATAATATGAAAGGAAAATTTTACCTTTGATGTACTTTAAGAGTAATATGCAAAAAACTAATTAAATTAAAAAGCTCATACCGAATTCTAAAAAGTACTAAAGTGAGTATTACGCAAAAACAGTACTGTAACTGATTACTTTTGTGAGTCCATGTAAATAAATACAAAATGCTATGAATGCTCTGTTTTAGCATGATCGTGATGAAATTCAGTGAATTATATCAGTTTCAATACATTTTAAATAGCGCAATATCATTTAAATACTATATGCACTATTTTTCCACCATAACGTAATCGAATCATATTGAGTGTCCTTGTAAATGAACCATTAATCGTACATACTTTATATTAAATACCAAACATGCTTCGTTGACACTAAATAAGCTTTAGCAATTACATAAAGATGCGAGTATATTTACGAGAATTATAGCATGGACAGACGGAAAGACAAACCGAATGCGTAAGCACTTTTCAACTTTGTTGGAAAATGCTAATGAAGTAGAATTTTCCTTTTCTCATATTATTCCATTTATTTCATACCAGTTCCATTTTTCATTACTTCCTATAGTATTACCTTATGCATTTTTTCTTAGGATCACAAAAGGAAAATTTAGAGTATTTTTGAACCTTGTAAGAAACCAAAGTAAAAGTGCTTTTATATTTTAGCATTTTCATATAATTCTAATAACATCCTATAGACATGCATGCATTTTTTTATAATAATGAGAAAAACGTAGATTTTCAAGAAATTTTTACAAATCCCCGAAGGGAATTTTGAAATAAATTTTCCTCTCTACGAATTCAAAAAAGCTTAAAGCTTGTGCAAAACCACTGGGAGAAGTGAATTCTTCCTTTAAAAAGAGACACGACACACACACAGCCCCTAACCTTTCACTCATTTCAACTCTAGATCTCTTTTCACCATCTGAAAGGAAAATTTTATCGTTGATGTACTTTGAAGAGTGATATGCAAAAAACTAATTAAATTAAAAAGCGCGTACCGAATTTTATACGTATTGAAACAATTATTACGCAAAAACAGTAGTGTAACTGATTTCTTTTGTGCGTCCCTGTAAATAAATAAAAAATGCTATGAATGCTCTGTTTTAACATGATCGTGGTGAAATTCAGTGATTTATATCCGTTTCAATTCATTTGAAATAGCGCAATATCATTTAAATAATCTACAAACGATTTTTCCACCATAATGAAATCGAATACTTTTGAGTATCCCTGTAAATGAACCATTAATCGTACATATTTCATATTAAATACCAAACATGCTTTGGTGACCCTAAATAAGCTTTAGCAATTGCATGAAAAGGCGAGTATATTTACAAGAATTAGAGCATGGACAGACGGAGAGACAAACCGAATGCATAAGCACTTTTCAACTTTGTTGGAAAATACTAAAGAAGTAGAATTTTCCTTTTCTCATATTACTCCATTTGTTTCCTATTAGCTGCACCATTCCTTACTTCTTATTATCTTACCTTATGCATTTTTTTCTTTCTTACATCCACAAAAAGTAAATTTAAAGTAAATTAATTTTTGAACCTTGTAAGAAGCCAAAGTAAAAGTACTTTTATATTTTAGCATTTTCATATAATTCCAATAACATCGTATAGACATGTATGCATTTTTTTTTATAATAATGAGAAAAAAGTAGATTTTCAAGAAAATTTTAAAAAACCCCGAAGGGAACTTTTAAAGAAATTTTCCTCTCTAGAAATTCTAAAAAGGCTTAAAGCTTATGCAAAACCACTAGGAGAAGTGAATTCTTCCTTTAAAAACAGAACTCTAAAAGAAGATCAATTTTTGAAGAGTAAAAATTATTTAAACTTTTAAAAAATGGAACTTTAGATATTTTGGAATAACCTCTTAGTCGTTTCAACTCTTGAAATCACTTTTTATAATCTGAAACGAAAATTTTATCTTTGATGTATTATAAAAGTAATATGCAAAAACCTAATTAAATTAAAAAGCGCATACCGAATTTTAGAACATACTCTAAAGCGATTATTACGTAAAAGCAGTACTGTAACCGATTTCATTTGTGTCCCTATTTAAGAAATATAATTAAGAAAATTAAGAAAAAAATATTATAAATGCTTTGTTTTAACGTGATTGTAGCAAAAGTCACTGATTTATATCAGTTTCAATACATTTGAAATAGAGTAATATCATTTAAATACTCTACAGACGATTATTCACCATATACCATAATGTAATCGAATTATTTTGAGTGTCCCTGCAGATGAACAATTAATCGTACATACTTAATATTCAATACCAAACATGCTTTGATGACCCTAAATACGCTTTAGCAATTGCATGAAAATCCGAGTATATTTACGAAAATTAGAACGTGGACAAATGGACAGATGGTCAGATAAACCGAATGGATAAGCACTTCTCAACTTTGTTGGAAAATGCTAAAAAGTAGAATTTACCTTTTCTCATATTATTCCATTTATTTCTTGTTAGTTCCATTTTTCATTACTTCTTATTGTCTTACCTTATGCTTTTTTTAGGCCCACAAAAGGAAAATTTAAAATATTTTCGAATCTTGTAAAAACCCAAAGCAAAAGTACTTTTATATTTTAGGATTTTTATATAATTCCTCTATACATGTATACATTTTCTTACCATAATGAGAAATATGTACATTTTCAAGAAAATTTTAAAAATACCCGAAGGGAATTTTGAAAGAAATTTTCCTCTCTAGGAATTCTAAAAAGGCTTAAAGTTTATGCAAAACTATTGGGAGAAGTGAATTCATCCTTTAAAAAGAGAACTCTAAAAGAAAACCAATTTTAAAGAGTAAAATTGGTAAAGAGAAATTATTTAAACTTTTTAAAAATGGAACTTTTGATATTTTTGAATAATCTCTCATTCCTTTCAACTCTTGAGATCACTTTTTATCATCTGAAAGTAAAATTGTAGCTTTAATATATTCTGATAAAATGCGAATACCCAAAAGAAATCGGCTACAGACTACCATTGCTTAATGATTTCTGAAGAATATTCTTTAAAATTTGGAATGCGCTTTTAAATCTAATTACTTTTTTACACATTACTCTTTATATATAAATTCTATGCCTCATATACAGATCTGCCCAATAGTATACGAATACTATTTTCATTGTGAGAGGAAATTGCTGGAGGGAATTTTAAGTGTAATACATGTATCTCTTAAATGAACTAAATTTTGGAATGTATGTTGTTAGTAGATACAAATCTCTATATCATATACAGGGCTGCTAAAAAATTTGTCTAATATTCGGATTATAGATGGGAACAGCTGGAATTTGGTTTTGAAATTTGTTATACATTTCCATATGGGGAAATGAGATGTAATATTTTAATTTTTTAAACGGCGCTGTTCTGTTAATTATTTTGAATGTGTTAGAAAGCGCTTCATAATCTATGCTTGACGCATGATTTTTTTCTTTCTTGTTCCATTCGTTTCTTATTAGCTCCATCTTTCCTTATTTATTATTGTCTTACATTATGCATTTTTTTTTCTTACATCCGCAAAAGCGAGATTTAAAGTAAAAGTATTTTTGAATCTTTTAAGAAGCCAAAGCAAAAGAACTTTTATATTTTACGAGTCACATATAATTCCGATAACATCCTCTATACATGTATACATTTTTTTATCATAATGAGAAAAAAGTACACTTTCAAGAAAATTTTAAAAATCCCCGAAGGGAATTTTGAAAGAAATTTTCCTCTCTAGGAATTCTAAAAAGGCTTAAAGTTTATGCGAAACCACTGGGAGAAGTGAATTCTTCCTTTAATAAGAGAACTCTAAAAGAAGATCAATTTGTAAGAGTAAAATTTATTTAAACTATTTAAAAATGGAACTTTAGATATTTTTGAATAACCTCTCACTCATTTCATCTTGAGATCACTTTTTATTATATGAAAGTAAAATTATATCTTTGATATTTTCTAATAAAATGGAAACACACAAAAGGAATCGGCTACAGACTATCTTTGCGTAATAATTGCTGGAAAATTCTTTTTTAAAATTCGGTATGCGCTTTTAAATCTAATTACTTCTCTACACATAATTCTTTATATATAAATTCTATACCTTATATACAGGACTGCCCAAAAGTATACGAATATCCTTTTTATTGTAAAATCTTTTTATTTTTATTTTTATTTATTTATTTATTTATTTATTTTTTATTTTTTATTTTTATTTTTTGCTAATTGTTAACGAGTTTCCGCATGTCGGGGAGCACTCCGGTTAGTGTTAATAGAATTTACACCGGACCTTTGAGGTCTGGTGATTCTGCCCCCACTTAGGCAGATTTCACTCTGCATTTTTTTCTTACACCCGAAAAAGTAAACGTGTTTTTGAATCTTGTAAGAACCCAAAGCAAAAGTCAAAAGTACTTTTATACTTAAAGATTTTTAAATAATTCCGATAACATCCTCTATACATGTATGCAATTTTTATCATAATGAGAAAAATGTACATTTTCAGGAAAGTTTTAAAAATCCCCGAAGGGAATTTTTAAAGAAATTTTCCTCTCTCGGTATCTTAAAAACGCTTAAAGCTTATGCATAACTACTCGGAGAAGTGAATTCTTCCTTTAAAAAGAGAACTTGAAAAGAAGATCAATTTTGAAGACTAAAAATTATTTAAACTTTTTAAAAATGGAACTTTAGATATTTTTGAATAACCTCTTGCTCATTTCAATTCTTGAGATTACTTTTTATCATCTGAAAGGAAAGTTGTATTTTTGATATATTCTAATAAAATGAAGACATACAAAATAAATCTGCTACAGACTACCTTTGCGTAATAATTGCTGGAGAATACTCTTTAAAATTCTGTATGCTCTTTTAAATCTAATTACCTTTTTTGCACATTACCCTTTGTATATAAATTCTATACCTCATATACAGGACTACCCAAAAGGATACGAATACCAATCTCCTTATTAGAGGAAATTGCTGGAGGGTAGTCTTCAACTGAAATATATGTATTTCTTAAATGAACTAAATTTTGGAATGTATGTTGCAAGTAGATACAAATCTTTATATCATATATAGGGCTGCTAAAAATTTTTGATAATTTTCCGATTATAGATGGGAACATATGAAATTTGTTTTTGAAATGCGTTATACTTTTCCATATGATGAAATGAAACGTAATATTTTAATTTTTTAAACGGTGCTGTTTTGTTACATTATTTTGAAAGTGTTAGAAAGCGCTTCATAATCTATGCTTGACGCATTATTTTTTTTCTTTCTTGTTCCATTCGTTTCTTATTAGCTCCATCTTTCCTTATTTCTTATTGTTTTACCGTATGTATTTTTTTTTCTTACGCCCACAAAAGGGAAATTTAAAGTAAAAGAATTTTTGAATCTTGTAAGAACCCAAAGCAAAAATACTTTGATATTTTAGGATTTTCATATAATTATAACATCCTCTATACATATATACATTTTTTTATCGTAATGAGAAAAATGTACATATTCAAGAACATTTTAAAAATCTCCGTAGGGAATTTTGAAAGAAATTTCCCCTTTCTAGGAATTCTAAAAATGTTTAAATCTCATGCAAAACCCCTAGGAGAAGTGAATTCTTTCTTTAAAAAGCGAACTCTACAAGAAGATCAATTTTGAAGAGTAAAAATTATTTAAACTTTTTAAAAATGGAACTTTAGATATTTTTAAACAACCTCTTACCCATTTCAATTCTTGAAATCACTTTTTATCATCTGAAAGGAAAATTTTATGTATTTTAAAAAATAATATGCAAAGCACTAATTAAATTAAAAAGCGCATACCGAATTTTAGGCCATACTCTAAAGCGATTATTACGCAAAAGCAGTACTGTAACCGATTTCTTTTGTGTCCCTGTAAATTAAGAAAAAAATATTATAAATGCTTTGTTTTAACGTGATTGTAGTGAAATTCAGTGATTTATGTCAGTTTCAATACATTTGAAATAGCGCAATGTCATTTAAATACTCTACAGACGATTTTTCCTCATATACCATAATGTAAAGGAATTCTTTTGAGTGTCCCTGCAAATGAACAATAAATCGTACATACTTCATATTCAACACCAAACATGCTTTGGTGACCCTAAATAAGCTTTAGGAATAGCATGAAAATGCGAGTATATTTAAGAGAATTAGAGCGTGGACAAAGGGATAGACGGACAGACAATCCGAATGCATTAGCACTTTTCAACTTTGTTGGAAAATGCTAAAAAGTAGAATTTTCCTTTATTAATATTATTCCATTTATGTCCTATTAGCTGCATCATTCCTTACTTCTTTTGTCCTACCTTATGCATTTTATTTTTAAACCCACAAAAGGGAAATTCAAAGTAAAAGCATTTTTGAATCTTGTAAGAAATCAAAGCAAAAGTACTTTCATATTTTAGCATTTTCATATAATTCCAATAACATCCTATATACATGTATTCATTTTTTATCATAATGAGAAAAAAGTAGATTTTCAAGAAAATTTTAAAAATCCCCGAAGGGAATTTTGAAAGAAATTTTCCTCTCTAGGAATTCTAAACAGGCTTAAAGCTTATGCAAAAACACTGGGAGAAGTGAATTCTTACTTTAAACAGCGAACTCTAAAAGAAGATCAATTTTGAAGAGTAAAAATTATTTAAACTTTTTAAAAACGGAACTTCAGATATTTTTGAATAACTTCTCGCCCATTTCAACTCTTGAGATTACTTTTTATCATCTGAAAGGAAAGTTATATCTTTGATATATTCTAATTAAATGGAGACATACAAAATAAATCTACTACAGACTACCTTTCCGTAATAATTGCTGGAGAATACTCTTTAAAATTCTGTATGCTTTTTTAAATCTAATTACTTTTTTTGCACATTACCCTTTGTATATAAATTCTATATCTCATATACAGGATTACCCAAAAGTATACGAATACCAATCTCCTTATTAGAGGGAATTACTGGAGGGGAGTCTTCAACTGAAATATGTGTATTTCTTAAATGAACTAAATTTTGGAATGTATGTTGCTGGTAGATACAAATCTTTATATCATATATAGGGCTGCTAAACATTTTGGATAATTTTCCAATTATAGATGTGAACAGCTAAAATTTGATTTTGAAATTCGTTACACATTTCCATATGGTGAAATGAGGCGTAATTTTTTAATTTTTTAAACGGCGCTGTTTTCTTACATTATTTTGAATGTGTTAGAAAGCGCTTCATAATCTATGCTTGACGCATGATTTTTTTTCTTTCTTGTTCCATTTGTTTCTTATTAGCTCCATTTTTCCTTGCTTCTTATTGTCTTATCTTAGGCATTTTTTTCTTATACCCGCAAAAGGGAAATTTTAAGCAAAAGTATTTTTGAATCTTGTAAGAACCCAAAGCAAAAGTACTTTTATATTTTCATATAATTCCGATAACATCTTCTATACATGTATACATTTTTTATCATAATGAGGAAAATGTACATTTTCAAAAAAATTTTTAAAATCCCCGTAGGGAATTTTAACAGAAATTTTCCTCTCTAGGAATTCTAAAAAAGTTTAAAGTTTATGCAAAACCACTAGGAAAAGAGAATTCCTTCTTTAAAAAAAGAACTTTACAAGATCAATTTTGAAGGGTAAAAATTATTTAAACTTTTTAAAAATGGATAGTTATTTTTGAATAACCTCTCACTCATTTGAAATCTTGAGATAACTTTTTATTATTTGAAAGGAAAATTTTATCTCTGATGTATTTCTATATAACGCTCTCATGCAAAATGCACTGAAAAACATTCAAAACTTTTCATCATAGTTGAAAATTAATACTTGGATTTTTTTTCTTTCTTTTTTTCCGGAGAGAAAATTTGCCTTTAATACAACATTTCAAATAGAAATCAATTTTCATTTTGCTTAAGAGAAACAAATGCCAACCCAGTGAAAAAGTTTCCATGCTGGGACTCGAACCCGGGCCATGAATATAGCGAACTGACGTTCTACCGACTAAACCACATGGACTGATACCCAGCGTGGAACCTCTCACTACTACATGTTGGCAAGGCTACAAATGCAGCACAGGATGGAATATTTTTCGTCAGTAACCGACAATTAAATCGAGAAAATGCGCGAATTAAATAAGGCAATATTTGCAATAAAATTCTACTCGTGATACTAATCGAGAATTCTGAGCACCTTATGAGGCACGTATACCGGTCGCTCGTCCCCCAGGGGTTACACTCACTTGGATTGTTATGAAATAGATTTGAGTTATAGTGATTTACTAATCTATGTTCGACACTGAACATGAAGTTGGTAGCATTTATAGCTCGATAATACAGACATTTAAAAGAACTTCGTTACATTATAGTAAATGGAGAAATAAATATGGTTTGAAATATATTTTAAAGATTCTGCACCATTTAAAACATACTGAAACTGATATCCCGTTCTGACATAATTAGAAGTTGCTTAGTGTAGAATATTGTGTTAGCATTATTGTTCATTTATAGGGACAGTTTACAGTACTGTGCTTGTAAATAAAATGCATTGAGTTACAGTAGTATGAGTGATAATTGCTACAAGTGCGTTTGAAAGTATGCGATATTTATTTATTTATTTATATAGTTTGCTTATTACTTTGTTTGTATAAATTCTATGGATCATAGACAGGAAAGCACAAAAGAATTCGAATACATTTTCTTTTATTGGCGAAAGTTGCTGAGGAAGAATTTTAAACTATGTTTTGAATTTCCAGACTAATCAAGATTTTAGCATACGATGTAGTACATAAAGACATCTATAGAGCATATACAGAGTTGCACAAAATAATTCGAATACATTTCTTTTTATTGACGGAAATTTTTGAAGGGTATTTTTAATATGCATTATAAATTTCAAGCTAAACTAAATTTTATAATATTATTCAGTACTAACAGAAAGTTGTAGATCTCATATAGGATTTCACAAAAATATTAGAGAACATTTCTTTTTAATGACAGAATTTCCTGACGGGTAAGTTTAAAATATGTTATCAATTCCTACATTAAACTAAATGTTAGCAAACTATGTAATACTTATATATAGAATTGTTAATGTAATAAACATGTTTTCAAAAAGGAATTCAAATAATTTTCCAGCTCTTATGTGTTTTTCAAATTGTTTACTTTAAAATCATCTTGTGTGTTATTAAACAGTACAGTTTTCCTTTATACTGTTCTGAGCATGTTAGAGGGTGTTTCAAAGTTTATGTTCGGTGCCTGATTTTACTTTCTTGTTCAAAATAAAATTAAATAACTATCTGAAAAAAAAAAGACTCGCTTTACTTATTTCTTCACTTAGAGAGTCTAAAATATCTTTCTATATTTTGCATTTCTCAAAAATAGGCAATATTTAAGATATTTAATGTGCAGGAAATCATAATGGGAAATTTTAAATTAGTAGATTAAATTACAATGTCAGAAAAAAAAGCTTGGCATTTATTGAAAAATGTGAAGTTTGTTAAAGATGGTCTTTGCATTACATTATTCATTAGCAATGTTTCTTTTTACTTCACAGCTTATAGCCTGAGAGCTTTTGTGCCCGTCCGTTCTGTATGTATGTACGTACATTCGTTCGTTCGTGCGTTCGTGCGTACGTGCGTAACGCAATAACTCATGATAAAAATATCCGATCCATTTAATATTTTGTTATAGGTATACCCTGATAAGGCGCTTCCCTGATTAGTTTTTGGAGTTCATTCCATATGTATAAAAGGGGGAACGGGGGGCTCATGACCCTCCCCTTAATTGATATAAATGGGTTTTTCATGCAGAATTATCAGTTTTCATTCAAAATTGAGATATGGGATCATTCTGATGAAGCGCTTCCGTGACTGGTATTAGGTGTTCGTTGGATAAGTATAAACAGGGGAAACGGGGATTCTAATGCCCCTCCCCTTAATTTATATAAATTTGTTTTTCATGCAGAATTATCAGATTTCGTTCGAATCTCTGAATAGATTTGGAAGTTTAATGGTTAAGTATAAAAGAGGGATATAATCCTCTTAAATTATATAAATGGGTTTTTATTAAGAATTTTCCGATTTGCTCTGAATTTTGTATATAGATTTTTTATATGTTAAAGCATGTCCCTGATTAGTTTAGGGGGTTCAATTATTAAGTATAAAAAGGGGAAAGGGGGGAGCTTTTTCCCCTCCTTTAATTTTTTTTTCGAACGGAATTAACCCTTGAAAATATAAGGCTGTAATGTACAATTAGTATGCGTAGACTGTGAGCTCAATGCCATCAGTTTCACTGGGTAACATTTTTTATTTTTTCGTAGGGACTTGCCTTTTTTAGGCGATAGATAATTTGCAATGGTGCTTGTAAATCTAAGGCATTATGACTTACAGGAATATATTTTTCTAATAAAGTTAAATCACAAGGTTGTTCAACAATTGTAAACTTTTAATGTCGATTATGTGCACCAAAATAATGTCTTTATGTAGAGAAAATAATTTAAAAAATCTATCTCTTCAAACCACTTCAAGAATTTAAAAAACAATAAACGGAGAACTCTAAATCAGGTTAAGTTGAAATGGCCACTACTCCAAATAACAAATGCGTGATAGAATCTCTCACCAACGTCTTCTATTTAAAACTTAAAAAATAGAATGAAAAACTCGATTAATGAGATTGTGGCTTAAGTGTCTTTGTTGGCACTCTATACAGTTGTATTTGCACTCTATATTCCGAACACACATTGAGAACACACTTCGAATACTTTGATTAATATAAAGTGTTCCAAGTACCTTAATATGTACTGAAATGTGTCCCGAGTATTCTCCACAATAAAGAAAATGTTCCAAAAGTGTTCTTCTCTGGAAATTTGTTAAATTTAAACTTTGAAAGTTATTCGATAACAGACTAATAATACATTTTGGCACATTTGTGAAATCACGTGTCTCCAAAAGTGTTCAAAAAGTACTCTAAAAAGTGTGCTAAAAATTTGTGTGTTTTCAGAATTATTTTGAAAACTGTTCCAAAAGGTGCACTTCAAATTGTTTTAAAAAAGTGACAAAACAAGTGTTTTAAGGAGTTTTCTGAAAAGCTCATAAAGATAGGCAGCATTTAATGTGTGGTGTGTTGCGCTGCATTTAAATATACAACACACTTGTATGTAGTATATCTAAATATGCTTCATGAAGTTTTGTCACCTATCTTTTATAAATTAATTGTTTAATCCCGTTTTAAGTATTGGATAAGACAAGCAGTTGAAACCGAGCCTGTGCTCGGCTAAAATTACTTTTATGTTTAACTCCATATAACAATAAACTCTCACTGTCATATTATTGCTATGAATCATTTTACTTTATAATAGTGTTACTTACAGAAACAATCATATTAAAACTATTTGCATATTCTTAAATTTTACATTACTTACATACTTACAACGAGAGGGCATCCTTGAAGAGTACCGTAAAATGGGGTGAATCGGAACACTTTTCAACTTTAACGTTTAAAAAAAGAGCAAGAACTGATTTTTTTATTTTTTTATTTTTCTACTGGAAACTTCGGTCTTGTTTTGTTTTTTACTTTTTAAGCAAAAACGATACATTTTTACTGTGTATATATATATTATTTATTTATTTAATGGTGTTCCGATTCACCCCGCAGATAGGGGTGAATAGGAACAAATGTTATAATATTTTTTCATTCCTATTCAAACTTTAATACGGTTAATAAAAACAGGTAATAATGATAAGGGAGGAATAGGAACAGGTAGTTACTGTGAAACCAAGCCTTTGTTTTATAGACGAGTAAAGATATGCCTTTTTAAAAATTAGAAAACAACTTTGAAATCAAGAAAAATTAAAATCTATTTTAAAAAATTATATTCGAATTGCAGAAGTAGAATTTAATACAAATTCAGCCGTGTTCTATGTTATCCTTTCTTAGTAGTCATTGGATAAGAGAATCTTTTGCGTAGCCCTATTCGCTGCATGTATTAATACGTTAATACGATCTACTAATACGCCCTCATCCCCTGCCCTTAGTACTGTTTGCATCCCTCTCTTTTTTAATTGGTTTTTCATTTTGAAATGTTTGTGTAATGTTGTGGATGTCAGAGAATAATTCTATGCAGTTTTTTAACTAATTTGCTATTTTTAAATTATTTTATTGTGTGTTCCATGTCTGTTCTATTAGGTTTTGACTATTTGTTTAACCAATTAATTTCTTGGCCATTTCAACTCTTCAAGTAATTAGAACAAATAAAATATTGTTACAATACTTATTCATACATATATTTTCATATATATCATGAAACTATTACTGAATAGAAAATAAACCACGAGAGAAAACATGTTCCGATTCACCCCGTAAATCTTAAACCTCTGATGTTACAACCCATTTTTCATTTTTTCATTATGTAGTTTAGAAATACGTAAAATTTAATACAGCATATCGTTTACAGGTCTATCATTAATTAAAAATCCTCTCTCTTAGGTTTAGAATACGAAAAATACTCTAGTTACATATAAAATTTTGAAGACGTTGAAAAAATGAAGTTTTTGAGGATCTTCTTGAATTTTTTTTATGTACCCCAGTAGTAATGCAAACATGTCAAAACTGAATTTACGAACTCTTAATATTATTACCTTCTTAGAAAAAAATTGACAACTAAAAATATCATCACATATATTTATAATGAATTTATTTGTATGACCGGGAAGTTTCGTTCTTATTCACCCCGCTGTTCCTATTCACCACATTTTGCGGTACTTTTGTTAAATCATATATCTCGGCTCCTATTGTGAATTATTGTAAAATTCCTTTAAACTCTAAATTTCGATTTTTTGCTTAATGTTGCTAGAATTTCGCCAAATATTGCAGAATTTGGTGACATTCCTTCATTTAGAACAAATCGTATGTTGAGAAAGTTTTATGTACAATGATTAGTTGAATTGTATTTTCGAGAACGTTCTATGGACTCTGATTGGTTGAATCATGTAATATCGGGTTCTATTGAGAATTTCTAAATCTTCCTTTAGATTCTGAAAGTCATACTTTTCTTCAAATGTCGCTAAATATTGCTAAATTTAGCGACATTCTTTCATTTGGCTCCAGGCATATATTTTGTCATTGGTAATCTTGGAAGTCGATTTTTCCGACAATATCACCAATATTTCACCAAATATCTACAAACTTGGCAAAATTTTGCAACTTCGTCAGTTGTTCGACCATTTAATTCTGCTTTAACCTTTATTCCCATTGAAATGCATTGACTCGTAGTGATCTGAAAATGACCCAATAATCGATTTTTTCGAACATGTGACCTAGTGCAATTGTCTTCTCGTGGCCTGAAACGGTAGAGTACAATATTTGGACAATATCATTAGAGCCTTTTTTTAAATAAAATTTGCATGCCCACACACATACGCATGAGATTTGTTCGAATTATAATATATTATAACATTGAATGGCGAATTATTATTATATTTTCTTTCGCTCTAATTTATTTTCATATACGAAAAAAAAAGGCAACACTGAATTATTAAAAAAGTTATAAGCTATAATTTTCACTCCTCACACTTTCTCATTCCTCCATTACCATTCTGCTTTATACATTTTCAGCATAGCCCTTCCTAGCCCCCACCCCACCATTTACAGAAGGAAAGTTTAAAGGAAATTACTTTTGAATTTTGAAAATTTCCATAGTAAAAAGAAATTGCAACAATAAATCACTAACAAAAAAGAATCTTACAAAGTAAAATATAACATGATTTCTAAAAACGTTGCTACATTTTTTCTTTTCCGTATCATAAAAAATAAACGAGATGTTGCAAATGCTGACAGAATCCTAAGACTCTCGGAAGTGAATTTTAAAAGAATTTTTCCTCTTAAGGTATTCGGAAAATGTTTAGATCAGTAGTAAAACAATTGAAATAAATTAATGCTTTAAAAAGAATCTTTAAAGAAAATTAAAATTTCGAGAAGTAAAAGTTAACATAATATTTCTTCAATGGGTAATTTTAAGCTCTCCCTTGTTCTTTTCACTTTCAAGTTTTATTTCATCTTTTGAAAAAGTAATATTATCATTGATGAATTTTAATAAAACTTTTTCGTCTGAAAGATAATGCAAAATATAAAAGATACTCATTTAAATAATGTATGGACAAAAGATTTTTCAAAAATTTATTTATTTATTATCAACGTTACTATTTATATGTGTTAATAAAATATTGTCGCATAGTTAATCTAGGAAAACATATTTCCATTTCTTTTAAAGAAAACTCAGTACCCTTCATTCGGCGGAAAATTAAAAAAATGTACATTTTCTAATTTTTTGCTTAAACTATGCGTTATTATCCCTAGTACATTCTAATGAAGTTTTGCTAACATCCGAATGTTATAAATACAATTTATAGCTATTTTATTACATCGCTGTCCCTTTAAATAAGATGATCTGGTGTAATAACGCCAGGCGGGGTAATAACGCCAAGTGCTAATATTTTGCATAATTATGAAATAATCGGGTAAATGACACCCATGTGCTCTGCGCAGAAGGGTTCTGATTCATATAAATCGCAAAAAACAGCTTCAAGTTAATTTGTTTAATTTTTAGGTCTTACTGTTTTTTCAAGTAATTAAAATTAAGCTTGATCTAAAATTTGCGAGATACGTTTTGTGATGCGAAGATTATTTTTTTTTTCCGGAAATACTTTGTTAATTACATAAATTTGTAGTACATTTCATGGGCTTTCAAAATGTTGTTGAAGATTTTGGATATCTTCTCGAGATAATTTGTAATTTAAAATGTATGTCTATAACGGGGTAATAACGCCAATCCTTGACATTAATACCCCTGTTGATTCCCTACAGTGGCCGAGCTACATCCTAAATACAGATTCAAATAAACACAGTTAAAACTGTGCAATGTTTCTCATATTTCTATTTAAGCGGTCCTTTTTAAGCAAAAAGAAGCTTACGGTCTGATATTCTTTTGCCTCATCTCCCCCTCCCACACCACACCTTTATTTTTCTTACACTTTCACAAAAAAATGAACATTTTCAATAGCTTAGAATGCAATTTGTCAATTTCTAAGTTTGTAGAGTTTGTATTTTTTAGAATTGGACAATCTACATGCAATTATTCCATCTTATTTCATAGATTTGTTTGCATGGCGTTATTACCCATATATGTGTGTAATAACGCCAAATAGCATAGGTTAAGAAATCACGCCATTACATTTTATGAATACATATCTGTCAAATTATTTTTTTATATAGATAGTCAATGAGTTGCTGTATCAAATCATATACTTGTTTGAAAAATACAAACTAAAACTGTGCCGTGAAAATTGGTAGAACCTTAACGTGACGTTATTACCCCAGGGTACCTTACCACAATTTGCTTCACCTAAAAGTGATTTTTCTCAGTTTGTGTTTTTTCGAAGAAATATGCATTATCAAAGTGATACAACTGTTACGTATATTTCTCAATTGATTTGATTTTTTTCCCTTTTGTTCTTTATGATTTATTTAATAAGACTAAGTATCAAAATAACAATAAAGTAAAAGTTATTTTTTATACACAATAAATATCAAACACGAAGAAAAAAGAAAAAAAAATTACAAAAATAATATTTTTGAGAAGTATGGTTTTGGAATAAATTTAATTAGACTTTCTTAAAAAAATGGTTGATAAAAACAGGGAAAAAATGAATTTTATTGGGAATTTTAAGAAATAAAGTTTAATTAAGACTATTTAATTTGGAGCCATTTTTTTTATTTGCTCATATTGGAATAAATGTTTTTTAAGGCGACTTAAGAATTTATATCGTTTCTATAAAGATTAATAGATTAGATCTAATAACAAGATTTTTATTTAATAAGCTGAAATAAGTACAGAATATTGTTAAAAGGAAATTAATATAGTATAAGGTTAATTTTGGTGAAAAAAATTTAAATTTGTAATATGTATATGCGTGAAAATGTCTTTTAAAATATATAACATAAAAAAAGTGTAATATCCTTTTTTTAAATTTGGCTTACTAAGACATTGTAAGGAAGAATTCCAGGTTAAAAAAAATTATTTTATAATTCAAAATAGTTGCCCGATTTCAAATAACATTTCTCTCCCTGTGTATTTTTTATCATAAAGAGGGAAATGAAATTCTACACATTTTAATGGAATTCTGAGAATCCATGAAAGGAATTTTAAAAGAAATTTTTCTCTTTAGATATTCGAAAAATATTTAAAGCAGCACAGAAAACCATTGAAACAAATGAATTCTCTTTTAAAAAGAATAACTTTAAAGAAAATTAAAATTTCGAGAGGTAAAAGTTAATAAAACTTTTTCTCACACACATTGCAGGTATTTTGAGTTCTTTTCACTTTTCATGTTGTATTTTATCTCTCAAACGAATAATATTATCATTGATGAATTTTAATAAAACGTTACCGTGTAAAAGGTATCTTTCGAATATTGTAGCGGGAAGAAAAATTTTCTGCTGGGTCGCTTAAAAATTCACGTGGTTGTTCTAATAATCATGAATGTGGTTTGTTTCGGGAACTTTTCGTCAATAATATTTTTTAAGACATCATTAAAAGTAATCCCTTTTAACATTCGTGAGTTTTGAAATAGAAAATGTAGAGTGTTTCAACATTCGCATCACTTTTTTAAAAGTAAAATCCTTTATATATGCGTTGACAGCATTTGGAAGAAAAGCGTGATACAATGTGTATTTATTATTATTATTATTATTATTATTATTATTATTATTATTATTATTATTATTATTATTATTATTATTATTATTATAGCGCAACCAGAATATATAAATAGCAGTTTTGCACCGCGATTTTGACATTCGTGGAACCTAACTCTCGCGAATATTAAGGGATTACTGTACAAATGAATTACATACTATTTTTTTTCTTTTTTAACTTATTTTCTATCTATTTAACAAGGGGGGACCATCAAACATGTTGCTCACAGATTTTTGGTGAATTTAAAGTATATTATAGAGTTGTTATCTCTAATTATTCTAGTCAAAGGGTTTCTTCAAATAGATCTTAAAATTTGAAAAATTTGGGGTTAAAGTTCAGCCACATGTTTTAAATACTCATTAGTTTTCAACATTTACCACGTAATCCATGGCGTGATCCCAGAGTATTCATCTTCTATCCGCATGGCCCAAGTTCGATTCTACTTCTTGACATTTTTTCTTTTTAAATTAATTTCGTATTAGGATACTTTCAACTAGCATGGTTACGAATTGCTGAAGCTTCAATTTTTTTTACATTTTCCTTGAAAATATAGAGTTAAGTTTATTTATTTTTCATGAAATTTTATATTTTGATGCCGATGATTTATATTTTGATTTAGTCTCATCTTTAAAATAATATCTTTACTACCGAAAATCTAAGCTATTTTGTGTCTAAATTTTAATGTGGGAATTCTCATTTAAGGGGGAAAATGTTAAAACAGAATTGTTAAAGAACACGAGTGCTTTGGAATTATCATTGTAATTTATCTCTTTAGCTTTCTGAAAAATACATAGCATTATTTTAAGGAGAAAATGCACCCCATTCTTAACTCATTAAAGTCTCTCCTGAATTTCTATTGAAGTGCTTTATTTAATAAAATTATGTACCTAACGAAATTATCTACACTTTATTTTGTTTTTTTACGTTTTTAATCAAAATAGCTACTAAAAATTATTACATTTTCTGGTCCAATTACAGCAAAAATTGCATTAGCATTTATGGCTATAAAAGTAGCTTCATTATTAGGATGAGCGAAGCGAATCCTCTACTAGTCCACTCAAATGACACTTTGTCGTACACTTTACAAAAAAACTATACAGTATTTTCACTTGAAATTAAACACAAATATAAATTATGATCTGTAGATTTGCAGAATATTATTTTTTTTTACAGAAATACTTTTCAAAAAATTATTATTTTAATTAATTTATTTTACATGCATTTCCAATGCGGACGCGTTTTAGCAAATAAATAAAAAATGAAACCCGTATATTTTCAGAAAAAAAAATATAAATCATGGAGTAAATAATTATAGATAGAATCATGATTAATTTAATAAATGAAATATGTTTTCATCACTCCGCAAAATCGCTTGCACAGATGACACTTAAACATTTTAAAAAAATTGTATTATGGATTTTTTTTTTTTTTTTTTTTTTTTTTTAGTAAAGTGGCAACAAAAGAATTGTAAGCAAATAAAATTAATTTTTAAATTTGCCATATAAATGAAAAATTAAAAGAACTGCTTAAAGTTGTTGCCTCGATTCAAGCTTTTTATAAATGTACTAAAGCAAAGTTGGCCGATTCAGAAATTATAAATGGACTTTAATCATTTCTTACTTTATCATTTGGATTTAAAGTAATGTTACGTTCTTATTTGTGGACCGAAAAAGGTTTAGTGAACGGTACTTTAGACTTTGTTGCGCGTATTAAAGAAAATCACAAGCCATCAGACCAGATACCGCGAATAATCATGGATAAATTTGAATACTGCAGTAATTTAACTTATAAGAATTTGTGCGTACCAATTCCCCCAATAATTAAATTCTGGAAAAATGGAAGCATAAATTGCTCAATAAAACAATTTCCTTTGCAATCAGTTTTTGCAGTTATAATTCATAAATCTCAAGGTTTGACATCAGATAAAGCAGTAGTAGATATTGGGGATAAAGAGACACCAGTTTGCTTAACGCACGTAGCGTTGTCGAGAGTGAAATTCCTTCAAGGTTTATCATTTAATAGAAAATTTCCTTACGACAGATTCTACAATATAAAAAAATTTCATATGCTGGTATGCAGAAAAAAAGA
The DNA here is from genome assembly GCA_964019185.1 of Maratus speculifer. Lineage (NCBI taxonomy): Eukaryota > Metazoa > Arthropoda > Arachnida > Araneae > Salticidae > Maratus > Maratus speculifer. The sequence continues at coordinate 112,405,075 of OZ025300.1, forward strand.
AGAAATTAGAATTAAAAAAAATTACATTTAATAGTTCTTAGTATCAAAGAGAGTAGATTTTAATGTTTTTCCAAATATTTTATTTGAATGTATTATTCTAAGATTGCTATCAAAGATTATTTGATGTGAATTACAAAGATTGAAAACATACCTATTTCAAATAATTTCAGATAACTCCAGAGGCTATTGGGAAATGTAAAAACATCTTTAAAACTTTTGATTAAAAATTAAAAAAATATTTTGTAAAATTTTGCTTCGAAAATATTTTTATTTATACCAGTCTTATATCACAGATAAAAAATTCCGAGGAAATTCTTAATTATTTGGCAGATTTTACATTTCTAAAATTTAAATACGCCAAAACATAAGATAAAGTTTTTGCTTAATAAAGATGCAAAAATAATATAAAATAATAATGTTATTTTCAAATATTTATCTTATGAAATAATGCTTCGCGAATCCAAACAAAGCACGGCTTTTGCTAGTCTATCAAAGCTTCCGCCACTTTAGTTGATTCAATTAGGATATGAGCATATTCTACTTTGCTAACATAATTGTTTCTTCCTAACTTACACTGTCACGTTCCTGAGACACAAATATTGCCTAATTTCATTCATGAAGTTAGCACTTAGCTTATCACGCTTATCAAACTTTTGAAATTTTGTTATATTTAGTTAGCTTCGTTTGTTCGTATAAAAAAGATGTTGCCTAATAAGGAAAATATTTACACACACAATTTAAAAGACTTAAATTTTCTACGTTAGGCTTACTTTTTTACTATCCCTTTATTTGTGGGCCCAACCAGCGGCTCAGAGGTTATGCCTTCAAAACTGGTAAACAGGAGGCGCTGAGTTTGAATTTAATCGCTCTTGTCGGCCTAATCATTCGGAGCTTTCTGTAATTTTCTTCAATATGGGATTTCCTTATGTAAATATAAATTAGGTTCTCTTAGATAGCTTCCACGGAAGGCATTCCTTTCCCCTCATTTGTGCTATATATCTGGTGTAGAAAATAGACGGTCATAAATAATATCTTATGGGTATTTGAAAAAGTTCAACAAGTAAAATGTTATTTATTTTCCGTTAAACTTTCTTTAAGTGGTCAGTATCTTTGAGATGACAATTTGTTAAAAGAGTAACAATATGCTGTTTAAAATATTATAATTAGACTCATTTATACAAAACTTTATGTATTTTAACATCTCCTTTACTTTTTCAGTTTTACATTAGGTATTTTGAAGAACCTTTAAAGTAGTAAACTGTTAAAAAAAAATTTTTTTCATTAAGGAAAAAAAAATGAAAACAAAATTGTTAAAGTACACGGTGCTTTGGAATTTCCATTGTAAGTTATCTCTTTAAGCATTCTTAAGCATGCATAGCATTACTTTAAGGAGATAAATGCACCCCACTCTAAAGTCATCAAAGTCTCTGCCTGACTTTTTATTGGAGGGCTTTATTCAATAAAATTCTGTTCCTAGCGAAATTATCTTCACTTTATTATGTTTTTTATGTTTTTAACCAAAATAGCTACTAAAAGTTATAATATCTTCCGGTCCAATTGCAGCAAAAATTGCATTAGCGTTTACGACTATGAAAGTAGTTTCATTATCCATCAAAGCTTATTTATTTTGATTCAATTATGATCTGAGCATATTCTAATTTGCTAATATAATTGTTTCTTCTTAACTACAGTGTCCCGTTCCTGAGACAGATAGTGACTAATTTTATTCATGAAATTAGCACTTAGCTTATCAAGCTTTTGAAATTCTGGTACATTTCGTAAACTTCGTTTGTTCGTATGCAAAAAAAAGGGGGGTAATATTTAATAAGGAAAATATTTACACACATAATTTAAAAGTCGTAAATTTTCCATGATATGTGGTTTATTACTTACCCATCATACGTAGTATAGGGTGAATCTTTAAAACGTTTTGAAAATAGAAATTTTTCCTTTTGACGGATTTACACGTTTCAGACACTAAAGATTCAGAAAAACATTAATTTAGAAAAAAGAAATTGCCGTAAGTCTGTCTGTAAACGCTGTATCTCCCTAAAAATTGAGATGGAGATTTGAAATTTGGTCTTCTCATTATTACTTAATATGTAATAATGAGAAGAAGCTTGTCCAATATCAGTAACTTCTATTATCCAGAAGTATCTTTTTTTCTCTCTAAATGTTTGTTTCGATAGCTATAAAAATGATTCAAAATGTTTCTAATTTTAGAAAATATTTATCTTCGACTCTATCGCTAAGCTATCTAAATTTCATTGAGAGGGGTTTATTGTATAGAAAGACAAATAAATTTTCATGAAATTTTGTTCCTAACCAAAAAACCTTCACTTTGTTTTGTTTTTTACGTTTTAAACCAAAAAGCTACTAAAAGTTATTATATCTTCCAGTCCAATTACGGCAAAAGTTACTTTAGCATTTTATGACTTTAAAAGTGGCTTCATTATCTATCAGAGTGTCCGCCTCTTTTCTTAATTCAATTAGGATATGAACATATTCTAATTTTCTAACATAATTGTTTTTTCCTAACTTACAGTGTCACGTTCCTGAGACAGATAGTGACTAATTTTATTCATGAAATTAGCACTTAGCTTACCAAGTTTATAAAAAGCTTTTGAAATTTTGTTATATTTCGTTAACTTTATTTGTTTGTATTAACAAAGAAAAAAAAAGAAAGAAAGAAATGTCGCTTAGTAATGAAAAGATGTACGCACACAATTTAAAAACACATAAATTTTCCACGTTAGGCTTACTTTTTTATTATCCCATTATCTGCAGGCCCAACCGAGAGGTTCTGCCTTCGAAACTGCTATAGAAGGCACTGGGTTTGAACCCAATCGCGGCCGTCGACCAAATCATTCGGAATTTTCCGTAGTTTTCTTCGAATTTTGGATTTTCTTATGTAAATAGGGATTAGGTTTCCTTTGAAAGACGCCCACGGAGGTCATTCCCCTCTTTCCATTTGGGCTATATATCTGGTGCAGATATTAGGCCATTATAAATTACACCTTTATTAGGTATTTTAAAAAGTTTAACAAGTAAAATGTTACTTATTCTCAATTAAATTTTCTTTAAGAGGACCATGGTCCTTTATTTGGGCAAAAATCGACTCCAAAATCGACATTTGTTTTGATGTGTATTATTATCTCTAATGTGTACTACGTCATTTATGAAGAACTGCATGCAGATGCAATTATTTTAAGAATGTTACAAGTGCTTTAAATTTGTTCATAAACATTTTTTTCGCTTTTTAGTAGACTTTAAATCTGTTATCCTAAATACTCCTGTTTCAGCTTTTTTTACTGTTAAATATCCCCTTGCTACTTGATTTTTGATTAAAATACATAAGACAGATGAGGAAGAATACTAATATTGTTTAAAAAGAAACTGCGTATGCTGTTTAAAACGATATACCTTAAAGACAATTAAATTTGATTTTTAATTTATTATAAAGCTGAATTTTGATAAAAATCGATATCAAATTAAAAAATATATGTCTCATAAAATTAACTATTTAAAAGATTAAAAGTACGATATACAGATTTTTTTCTATTAAAGTTTTACGGGATTAAAATCCAAAATCAAGAACACATCTAAAAAATCAAGATGCAGAGAGCATTTTTTAAATTTCGTTTAAAATCTTGAAATTTTTTAAAAGGTAGTAAAATTTTAATATGATTTGAAATTTCTTTTAAAAGGTGTTCTGTATATTTATGACGAAATGTATATTTGTACAAATTTTGAAATCTTTATTATGAAAATTAGAAGAATTTTTTTAAAACGTCCACCGACTTAAGTGGTCTTCCAACGACCACTTACGAGAACTTTAAGTGGTCAGTATCATCTTTGAGATGTCAGTGTGGCAAAAATGTAACAATGTGCTCTTTAAAATACTATATTTAGACACATTTCTACAAAATTTATACATTTTAACATCTCATTCTTTTTTTTCTTTCTTTCTCAGCTTTATGTTAGGTATGTTGAAAAATCTTTAAAGTAGCATAAATATTGAAAAAAAAAATTCCCATTAAAGAAAAAAAAGTTGAAACAGAATTGTTAATGTACACGACGCTTTGAAATTTTCACTGTAAGTTATCTCTTTAAGCATTCTGAAACATACATAGCATTACTTTAAAGAGAAAAATGCACCCCAATCTTAACTCTTTAAAGTCTACATGAATTTTTAGTGAAGTGCTTTATTTTATAATATTCGGTTCCTAGCGAAATTATCTTTTCTTTATTTTGTTTTTTATGTTTTTAACCAAACTAGCTACTAAATGTTATTATATCTTCCGGTCCAATTACAGCATAAATTGCATTATCATTACTATAAAAGTAGCTTAGTTATCTATCAAAGCTTCTGTCACTTTACTTTATTCAATTAGGATATGGGCATATTTTAATTTACTAACATAATTCTTTCTTCCTAGCTTACACTATCACGTTTACTGAGACACAGATAGTGGCTAATTTTATTCATGAAATTAGCACTTAGCTAATCAACTTCATAAAGCTATTGAAATTGAGTTATATTTCGTTAATTTCGTTTGTTCTAATAAAAAAGATGTCGCCTAATAATGAAAATATTTACACACACAATTTAAAAGACTTAAATTTTCCTCATTAGGTTCACTTTTTTATTATCCCTTTATCTGCGAGCCCAAACAGTGGTCGAAAGATCTATTTTTGAAACTGGTAGACAAGAGGTGCAGGGTTCGAAACCAATCGCATACGTCGGTCTAATCATTCGGAGTATTCCGTGGTTTTCTTCGAACCTTAGATTTACTTATGTAAATATGGATTAGATCCCTTAGAAAGTCGCACACGGAAAGCATTCCCATCCTTCTGTTTGGGCTATATATCTGGTAAAGTAAGTCTGGTAACAAGTAAAATGTTATTTATTTTCAATTAAACTTTCTTTAAGTGGTCAGTATCCTTGAGATGTCAATTTGGCAAAAATGTAACACTTTACTGTTTAAAATACTATAATTAGACAGATTTCTACAAAATTTTCACATCGCCTTTTCTTTTTCTTTCAATTTTATGTTAGGTATTTTGAACAAGCTTTAAAGTAGTAAACTAATGAAGCAAATTTTTTCTCATTAAAGAAAAAAAAATGTGAAAAAGGAATTGTTAAAGTACACGGTGCTTTGGAATTTTGATTGTAAGTTATCTCTTTAAGGATTCTGAAGCATGCATAGCATTACTTTAAGGAGAAAAATTCACCCCATTCTTAACTCATTAAAATCTCTGCCTGAATTTCTATTAAAATTCTTTATATAATAAAATTCTGTACCTAGCGAAATTAGCTTCACTTTACGTTTTTAACCGAAAAAACTGCTAAAAGTTATTATACCTTCCGGTCCAATGACGGTAAAAATTGCATTAGCGTTTATGACTATAAAAGTAGCTTCATTATCTATCAAAGCTTCTGCCACTTTACTTGATTCAATTGGAATATGAGCATATTCTAATTTGCTAACATAATTGTTTCTTCCTAATTTGCAATGTGACGTTCCTGAGACACAGATAGTGGCTTATTCTATTCATGAAATTAGCACTTAGCTTAACAAGCTTATCAAGCTTTTTAAATTTTGTTATATTTCAACTTCGTTTGTTCGTTTAAAAAAGATGTCGCCTAATAATGAAAAGATTTACACACAAAATTTAAAAGACTTAAATTTTCCATTTTATCTTACATTTTTACTATCCGTTTATCTGCGGGCCCAACCGATGGAAGAGTAGGTTATGCCTTCGAAACTGGTAAGCAGGAGGCGCTGAGTTTAACTTAATCGCTCTTGTCGGCCTAATCGTTTGGAGATTTTTGTGATTTTCTTCAACATTGGATTTCCTTATGAAATACGTACAGTAGAACCCCGATAATTCGGATTAATTGGGACCAGGCCCAATCCGGATTGTCGAAAATCCGGATTATCCGGAGAATGTGAACAAATGAAATAAAATAATGTATAACATTCAACGAAAATCACCTTTATATTGAACATAATCATTATTTAAAGACAGTAAAATTGTTTACTTTGTAATTATAAAATTTGTCATAGTCTACCATTTTTGAGGGCTGCATGGTCACGCATTCTCAGCATTCTTTCTCCTTTTATTTCAATTTTCCGCAAGGGATTTGCAGAAGGGTTTTGGCACGAAGATAAGGAAACAGTCTCAAGAAGATTGTTTCCAAAAGTAGTTGATAGATAGAGGTCCTATGGACTGGTTGACAAAGATCGGATCACGATCCTTATCAGTCAGTGTGTCTATACGGATTATTTTACTTTGCTTTCTTGCAATGCTCTGAGTAAAACTTCATTAAGCAGTAAGCTTAAGATGACATTTCCAAATGGATTAAATAGAAAAGTGTGAAAATTGGAATTGGCAAAGCTTAAAGGATGTATAGTTGTTCCTTTCATAGATAACATTAAAGTGCTTAAATAAGAAAGCTTGAGGTATTCTTCCGAAAAAATTTCAGAAAATACTTATTTATTCAGAATATGAGGCTGAAATAAATTTATGTTATGGAAATTCCCCGATAACTTCTCAAACTTGAAAAAAAAAAAATTCCACCAAATCGATCCGGATTATCCGGAGATCCGGATTAACGGGGTCCGGATTTGCGGGGTTCTACTGTATTAGGTTCCCTTAGATAGACTCTACGGAAGGCATTCCCTTCCCCCGCATTTCTGCTATATACCTGGTGTAGAAGATAAGCCGTTATAAATAACACCTTTTTGGTATTTGAAAAAAATTGACGAGTAAAATGTTATTTATTTTCAGTTACAGTTTTTTTAAATGGTCAGTATCTTTCATATGACAATTTGGTAAAAAAAATAACAATGTGCTGTTTAAAATACTATAATTAGACACATTTATACAAAATTTTATATATTTTAACATCTCCTTTTCTTTTTCTTTCTTTCTTAATTGTATATTAGGTATTTTGAAAAACCTTTAAAGTAATAAACTGTTAAAACAATTTTTTTCTCATTAAAGAAAAAAAAATTGAAAACAGAATTGTTAAAATACACGGTGCTTTGGAATTTTCATTGTAAGTTATCTCTTTAAGCATTCTGGAGCATGCAAAACATTACTTTAAGGAGAAAAATGCACCCCATTCTTAACTCATTAAAGTTTCTGCCTGAATTTCTGTTGAAGTACTTTATTTAATAAAATTCTGTTCCAAGCGAAATTAATGTCATTTTATTTTGTTTTTAACGTTTTTAACCAAAATCGTTACTAAAAGTTATTACATCTTCCGATCCATTTACAGCAAAAATTGCATTAGCATTTATGACTGTAAAAGTATCCTCATTATCTAACAAAGCTTATGCCACTTTACTTGATTCATTTAGGATATGAGCTTATTCTAGTTTGCTAACGTAATTGTTTCTTCCTAACTTACATTGTCACGTTCCTGAGACACAGATAGTGACTAATTTCATTCATGAAATTATCACTTAGCTTATCACGCTTATCAAACTTTTGAAATTTTGTTATATTTAGTTAGCTTCGTTTGTTCGTATAAAAAAGATGTTGCCTAATAAGGAAAATATTTACACACACAATTTAAAAGACTTAAATTTTCTACGTTAGGCTTACTTTTTTACTATCCCTTTATTTGTGGGCCCAACCAGTGGCTCAGAGGTTATGCCTTCAAAACTGGTAAACAGGAGGCGCTGAGTTTGAATTTAATCGCTCTTGTTGGCCTAATCGTTCGGTGCTTTCTGTGGTTTTCTTCAATATTAGATTTCCTTATGTAAATATGGATGAGGTTCCCTTAGTTAGACTCCACGAAGGCATTCCCCTACCCCTATTTGTGCTATATATCTGGTGTAGAAAATAGGCCTTCATAAATAACACCTTTTGTGCATCTGAAAAAGTTTAACAAATAAAATTGTATTTATTTTCGGTTAAACTTTCTTTAAGTAGTCAGAACCTTTGATATGACAATTTGGTAAAAATTAACAATGTGCTGTTTAAAATACTATAATTAGACAAATTTATACAAAATCTTATACATTTTAACATCTCCTTTTCTTTTTCTTCCTTTCTTAATTTTATAGGTATTTTGAAGAACCTTTAAAGTAGTAAACTGTTAAAATAAATATTTTCTCATTAAAGAAATTTAAAAAAAAAAAAAAAAAACAGAATTATTAAAGTACACGGTGCTTTGGAATTTTCATTGTAAGTTATCTCTTTAGCATTCTGAAGCATACATAGCATTACTTTAAGGAGAAAAATGCATTCCATTCTAAACTCATCAAGGTCCTACCTGAATTTTTATTGAAGTGCTTTATTTAATAAAATTCTGTTCCTAGCGAAATTATCTTCACTTTATTTTGTTTTTCACGTTTTTAACCAAAATAGCTACTAAAAGTTATAATATCTTCCGGTCCAATTACAGCAAAAATTTCATTAGCGTTTACGACTATAAAAGTATTTTTATTATCTATCAAAGCTCCTGCCACTTTATTTGATTCGATTAGGATATGAGCATATTCTAATTTTCCAACATAATTGTTTCTTTCTAAGTTTCATGTTTCAGCGACACAGATAGTAACTAATTTTATTCATGAAATTAGCGCATAGCTTATCAAGCTTTTGAAATTTTGTTATATTTCGTTAATTTTGTTAATTCGTAAAAAAAGGATGTTGCCTAATAAGGACAAGATATACACGTACAATTTAAAAAAAAGTCTTAAAATTTCCACGTTATAGGCTTACTTTTTTTACTATCCCTTCATCTACGGAATTGTTTATCAAGAAATTGTTTCAGCTCAATAATTGAAGAGCTAAGTCGACGAACATGTTAATGGACAAAGCTGAGATGCTTTACCCACACGCACCGTTTTATCAAATATAAAATGTTAAAAATTGCACATCAAGCGTAGCAAATGAGGTACTATACCGTTCGTACAATAAAGAAGTTTTAAAAATGTTCAGATCTTGGTGCAATAGTATATAGTACTTCTGATACAATACAATATCCGAAATCTTTCACGTGTTCCTGTAAATACTCAAAAATATAAATATAAATTTTAATATAAAAATATAAATTTTATTAAGTTCTAAAGTGTGGAAAACCGTTAAATTGCACTTGAAAGTTTTTTTTTCTTCCCATTGACCGTAATGTAACGAAATACTTTTGATTGTCCCTGTAATTCTATTTGTCCCTGTAATTTTATTAATGAAGTAACGTCCGATAAGTAAAATAATTACTTATAATACAAATTTTGACCTTTTTGTTGTAGAATATATATTATTATTATGATATAGTTATTAATGGAGGTGATCCAGATCTTTATATTTCACATTGATGAAAGCATATTTGCAGACATGAGTATTGAAGTGATTTGAATACTAATATTTTTGTTTTCTTTTCCGATAAATTCCTTTCCATCTTGAATAATAAACGATTATTGTTCCAGGGCATTAGTTTTTTTTTTTTCCTTATGTTTTTGAGACCGGGAATTCGGTTAAAAGACCGCATTTTTTGAAAATTTTTGCGTTTACCAAAAAACGGAATAAAACGGTTCAGTTACAAAGTTTCTTCATTAGGCGCACCTGAATAATTTAATACATTCTGCGAACATAAATGGAACAATTTTAAAAGATAAATTTAGCGCAACATTTCAAAATATTTGTCAAAATAAAATTCAACTTTATTTAAAAGGATTTGTAAGTTGTTTTACTCTATATTGCACTTCAATTTTCTGAACTTAACAATTTAACGACACTTCATTAAAACGTAAGTAATTATTTTAAGTATATTCACTTGTTAAAAATCCACGGCAAATTGTCCACCTTTCCAACAATGTTGTTGTTTTAATAACAATTACTTTACCATATTATAAAGGTGTTATAACCATACTATTGACCATATTATGGTCAGGATCAATTAGAATCACGATTAAGTAATCATTATCAATAAAAATATGGCTGATCGATTTGCTGCATATTTTAAACAGCTTTGAAATATTTTTCATTATTTACACGTCTCACTTTACACAGAAAAGTAAAGGAAATGAAATACCTGTAAACAAAAAGATTTTTTACTTTTATATTTTGTAAAAATGATTTCTGTAACAAATGTTGCTTTATTTTGTTAAAACAATTTTATAGTTAATTCTAGATCAGATCAAACGCGGAAAATATTATTTCCACTCATGAAGAGTTTTCATAACAGTTCATTAGGTACATTATGATATTTAAAAATTCAATCAATGTTTTTCAATTTTTTTTAGTATTATTGACCACCAAGTGTCGTAATGAATTAGTTACATTTTAAGAAAGAAAAATGAGATTTGTGAAATAGTTATTTGTCTTTACATAAAGAAAAAAAAACATCTACATTTGATAAAGTTTAGATTATTAATTTTATTAATTATTAATGAATAAATTATAACATCATTTACATCAATATTGAATAGATATATAATAATTAATAACGTTTTAAATTAATATCTATATTATAAAGGCCAAACGCATCTGTGAGTAACGCATACGTCATTTTTCGAATGGCAACACTTTCACGTGCAATTCGGTTTCGTAATTTTTGGTACTACAAAGTTTATACTTCTAAATAGCTCACATTTTCAATTTTTACATCATTGTAAAGAAATAAAAAGGTACTTTTAAATACAATTTGTTTGAAAGCTGTATCTCAATTTATTCTTGACATATTCATTTTTTTATAGCTTTTAGTACGAATTTTGTAATTGTGGCAACAAAAATACGCCATTTCTATATTATAAAGGACAAACGTATCTGTGCGTAACGCATATGTCATTTTGCGAAAGGCAACACTTTCAAATTTTAAATGAAATTTCGGTATTGCAATTTTTACTACTACAAATTTTTATACTTCAAAATATCGCACATTTTCAATTTTGACACCATCTTGTAGGGAAAAAATGTACTTTTAAATGAAATTTATTTGAAAGTTGTATCTTAATTTGTTTTTGAAATATTAATTTTTTAGTAGTTTTTAATACATCTTTTCTAATCGTGGCAACAGGATTACTCCATTTCTATTAAAAGCAAAGGAAAAAAGGGAAGAAATTGATTATAGTATTTTTATGTTGCCATTTTCTCATTAAAAAAGGAAAATGAAAATTTAAATATCTTCTGTTATAAACCCCGTTGACTTTTGATTTAATTTACAAAATTTGATTTACACAAAAGAATATCAACAGTTTAATATCTGTTTCAACTAATAGCATTGAGACTTCAAGTTTTGAATCCAAATGATCAAATTAAAATGCCAATTTTTTCTGAAAAGGTGAATACAGATACGAAATGTGCATTTGTAAAATTTGATGCGATGAAAATGATGCCGAATTTAGATTTCTCGTGAAGAAAAAAATCTATGATTGAGTCAAAGTTGAATAAATTTTGCTTTTTTCATTTTGGAGTACTAGCATAAGAATCTAAATTGATAACTTTATCATAATAACAGATCTTTATTATTTTTTACTGCTTAAATGTAAAAGTAAAATTTAATTTTTAACAATTTCTACAACTGAGTGTTATAGAAATAGTATTTTGTTAATTTGAAGTTAAATATCGTTTGTTTAAAAGTTGGGCTTACCAGTATAAAATGCATGTTTTACTATAACTAATTTTCTAGATTTATTATAAATCAATGAAACAGTTCTTTTTAATCATTTTCTTTCGTCGAAATTCGACGGGTTCTACCTTGTTCTCTTAAAATTGATAAAAATTGAAATGTGCGTATGTAAATTTCGAGGAGATGAAAATTATGACGGTTTAGATTTCACTTGAAATTCTAAGATCGTGTTAATTTTAAACATATATTTTTTTTCCATATGAACATCCATAATGATTTTTTTCCATTTTTTTTTTCCAAACATAAGAGGCTTAATTAATAACTTCATCTTGATAAATGATCTTTGTTACATTTTTTTTAATATGATGTTTTTACATACGCGAATAAAATTTAATTTGGTACTACTCTGTTATCTCGTCGACCAAAATATTATCGCCAAATTATAAGATTAAATGCCAATAATGGATGATCGTGAATGTCAATTCAATGGATTTAAATACGATACACGTGTTTAAAATGTCATTAAGTGATTTTTATTTCGACTTTTTATTTGTATTTTTGTTAATATTCTACTAATTATTTGGTTTTTTTAATTATTATTTAGAAAAATTACGCCAATATGTATAATTTGGCTATTAGTTTGGCGATTTGTACAATTTGGCAAAATCGGTCGACGGGATAACAGAGTAGTACCTTTAATTTTAATAATTTCGACAACTGAGTTTTATAGAAATAGTATTTCTTTCCCTTAATTTTAGCTTTAAATAATATTCGTTTGAGGGTTAGACTCATTGTAAGATGCACTTTTTTTAGCTAATTTCGTAGGTTTATTATAAATCAATGAAGCAGTTTCTTTTTAAACATTTACTTTCGTCGAAATTCGACGGGTTCCACCTTGTTCATATAAATGCAGTATGAATAAGTTGCATTAATTAAAGGTATCTAATAAAATTTCGATAACTTTTGAGAAGTTGAAACCAATTTTTCCCAGTTTTAGAGAATTAAAACCAGTTTTTTCTGATTAAAATTTGTTTTGATCGGTCAAAATTATAATTCTAGTTTAAACTTGTATAACATCTGAACTTGTAGTACCTTTCGCAGACTTTCTCACTGGGATAGGCCTATATTTCACCTACGTTCTATTCGATTAGATTAATTTTTAAAACATTTCACCTCATAGATTGTCAGTTAATTACGTTTAATTCATGGTTATGCTTCTAATTTCATTTTCAATATTTCTCATTATATTTTCAATTTCGTTACAGGATGTTTCAAAGTTATATATCAGAACGTTAATTCAAGTAATAGGACCGAAATAGGTAGATTTCATATAGGAATATGATGCGGAAATTTAGCGTTGAAGCAATAGAGGACGCTGTTGAGTTCAGCGGATAAAAACGCTTTGCTGACTTAAATCGCCATTTCCCGCCCGGATTTCAAGCAACTTACATCTTTACGCCATTCCGAAACTTGCCGAGATACACGCATTTCATGTATGGGGCTGCAGAAAGAAATTAAACGGCTGTTCAAAGTATGTACATAGAGATGATACCCGATAGAAATCCGCCAGCTGCGAACATTATGATATCTTATATGAAAGTTGAGCGCAAGTGAACCGTTTTATGCTTCCAGGCATGATACGAATACTGAAAGATATCGCAGACTTTCTGCAGCAGAAAAAGCCGTATTATGCACAGTAGAGGATAGTCCTTCAACAAGCTTGAAAGCTGTTGGGTGTGAGCCATTTCCTTGCCCAGCCCCATCCATGAAATGTATTTCAGCAAACTCCGCATTATAGCAATTATTCACGTTGTTCGAAATCCGTGTGGGTAATAAAGATTCCAACCAGCAAAATGCTTTCATCCCCCGAACTCAACAGCGCCCTCTGCTGCCTCAACGCTGCATTTCCGTACCCACATTCCTATACAAAAACCACTTATTTAGCTCCCCCCCACACACACACACACCTGCTTTTACATTTCTGACATATAATTTTTAAACACCCTGCATTGTTCAAACTCATACGAAAGTGCAACTTATACTATTTTTTGCTTATTTTCTGACTAGTGTAGCCTTAAATTCTATTTTTTAGATGTCCCAAGTTTGCTCAACTCGATAAAAGGAACTGCTAAATCGTTTTTCTAAAAACTAGTTACTTTATTTAAGATACTATCTTGATATTAAGTTTATGTTTCATACATAATATAGTAAACGGAAAACAGTGACAATTTTCGAATTATTACTTATGAAGCGTAATTAAATTTCTAATTATTTATTTATAATGCCTTATTTATCTAGGTCCAAACTCATGTGAAATCGCGGATAATACGAATTCTTGCTGATTTTGCATCAGGTTCTGGATATCTTGAAGGATCTGAGTACAACGTCACTTGTTGTGCCGGCGTCGCCATCGACATTCTCCGGCAATTGGCCGAAGACCTACGATTCGACGTGGATCTGTACTTGGTTGATGATGGTTTATTTGGAAGCAAAAGAGGAAACAAATGGAATGGTAAGTTATTCCATAGAAATTACCTAGTACTTTTCAATTAAAACCACGTTTTAATTTTTTAACACGTTCGCTGCCCTTCACGCGAAAGCGCATGATATGGCGCCAACGTTAAGGGGCCACTCACGCGCCAGCGCGTGATGTGAGGTGATGTCCAATAGCCAGTCACGCGCTGGCGTGGGAAAATCTTTTACTGATTCTTTGTTATAAAAAGTAAATCAGCTTCTGGGAAAAACCCACTTCTATAGTGCGGCATTAACTATCATCAAATCTTCATGTAAGCGGCAGCGAACACGTTAAATGTTTATAGATCTCGGATTACGCGAATAAGAATTTCAATATCAAATAATACTGTGTAGCAAATTTTCAAAATTTTTCGGCTTCTAGCATGACAATATTGATTTTTTTTTAAGTAGGCAGCAAGTATGTAGAAATGAGATGTTATACCCCTGAAACTTCGCTTTTGTGCATATCACAGGTGTATTTATATAGCTACTAACTTTTTCATTTTTTATTTGTTTTGCACTACTTTTGTAAAATAAATTTATCTTATCTATACCTATATTTTAAAGAGATAAAGTTTGTTTATTTGTAGGGGGTAATCCCCTTGAACTGCCGAACCGATTTCAAAAGCAATGGTACCAAAATGATGGTGTTCGCAATAAGTCAAACATAGGTTTTTCATCGAATTCATGGATGAAAATTTAGGATTAACTAAATCTCGATTCTCATATTAAATCAAAAGTTAAAACATGAAGGATTGGGAACAGGAAAAGACGGTGTTAAACCGCTAAAATCGGGTTTTTAGATTTTGTCCACCAAGATATGACTTGGCATGTCGATTGCGTTTTCATATGCGAATCGAGATTTAACTTATCCTAGTTGAGGTGATTGTCTATACTGCCGCCTCCCGATCTAAACGTTTCTAATTTTTTTTTTTTTTTTTTTTTTTTTTTTTTGCCAGAACCAATTAGAAAATAATATTGATTATCCCGATACAAAATTTGTGTTACATGGTGTAATTTATAAAAAGTAGATAATTGCCTCGTAAATTTTACCATTTCGTGGAAAGTAGAAAAATTATTCTGAGAACAGTGTAAGAATTTGATAACTATTTTAGCAAAGTTTTAAAAGGATTAGTTGATTAATTCTATATTAAAAATTCCATAATAAATCTATATTATAAAGGCCAAACGTAACTGTCCGTAACGCATACGTCATTTTGCGAATGGCAACACTTTCCCCTGCAATTTCGGTTTTGCAATTCTCGCTACTACAAATTTTACACTTATAAATATCGCACATTTTAAATTTTTACACCGTCGTATAGAGAAAAAAAAATTACTTTTAACCCTTTCCGGCACACTACTCTTTAAAGCTGGAATTTAAAGATAAAAAAAATTAGGTAATCTATTTAGGCCTTGAGGAGTACACAGGTATTGTTTTGCAAAGATTGCACAAACCATTTTAATTATACAGCTGTTGCCGAAGTGGTAATCTCCCATAAGTAAAGCATTGATAAGCGCAGTGAGAAGAGCATTGCTGTGAAGAGCGTATTACAGTAAAACATTTTACCTATTATTTAAAAACTTTAGAGTTTGATCTCTGTGGTGCTGCCATTTAGAACTCATACGAAAGATTTAAAGTAGCCATTAGAGTAGTTTTTGAAATATTCACGGAGTTTTTGTGTCTCTAAACAGGGGGAACTTTAATTAATAATTGATAATTAACTTTTCTTAAATTAATAATACAAATTTACATGAAAATTTTTATTTTGGCTAATTTAAGTTATATAAAATTTATTTATGGTATCAAACTTGGGCATTGCTATTGAAAATAAAAAAACAAAGCTTGGGTTCGTTTTGGCATGTAGATGGTCCCTAAGCACATTTTACACATATCATTTAAAAGCAGACAATATTTTCAATAAATTGTTGGTATGTTAAAGTACTTTTAGCAAATGATATAGATACATGTATAGATAGATGGGTAAAGTTTTACTTACCCATCATACGTAGTATAGGGTAAGTCTTGCAATCGTTTTGAAAATCGAAAATTTTTTTTTGACGGATTTACACGCTTCGGGCACTGGAGATTCCGAAAAACATATTTTTAGAAAAAAAATTTTGCCGTCCGTCCGTCTGTGTGTCTGTGTGTCTGCCTGTCTGTCTGTCTGTCTGTAACCGCTCTATCTCCCGAATAAATTGAGATAGAGATTTGAAATTTTGTATGTGCTTAGTATGTAAGAATGGGACGAAGCCTATTTAATATCAGTAACCTCGATTATCCGGAACTATTTTTTTCGGACTCTCGAAAAATTCGTTCTGATGAAAGGTATATAAAAATTTTCGAATTCTTTTATTTTAAAGAATGGAAGTAAAAGGCAATAAAATAGCACAAATTTTGCATAAAAAACGAAGTCAATCGGATTATTAGTTGTTGAGATATTTCTAATCCTATTTTCCACATTCTTTGATTTTTCATGACCCTGTATTTCATTCAAATTTCAATTCAAAGATATCTTTTAATTGGAAATGAGATACTTAATCCGATGCAAGAAACCGTTAGTGAATATGATTATTATTTTTGGAGTTATAAGGATGTTTCTTTTACGCAATTCAGTGCTACTTGAATAGTTTGCCGTTTCATACAATTTATCGAAATTGGTTCATCAGAAATTCATTAATAGAGCATGATTATGTGTTAAAAGGACTAAAATACACGTTTATATTTTGTTTTGGAATTGTAACGCATTTTATAAATTGTTTACATATGTTATGTTTTCATATATTGTACTATGCATATCCATGATGGGTAAGTATTACGGTGGCCTCCAACGACTAGTTTTACTATGGAGGTGTGGGGGTGTTCTAGAGATCATAAGTGTAGATCTACAAATTCTTTTTAAAAATTCTAACATAGGAGTGAACGTAATTGGCTCTATTTCATATGAAATCTACCTAAAAAAGGTGAAAGGATGCTATATTAAAAATGTAAGTATTTCGTGTATGAACCAAATTTAGAAATAAAATAAATGGGTTTTGCTAAACTACTCCAATAGGTATCGATATTTTTTTCCCACAATAATTTGTTGCAGAATTTGTATTTTTTTTCTTCTTCTTTTCTATTTTTTTCCATAACTGTGACCCCCCCCCTTTTTTTTGTCGCTTTACTGCACGCTCACAATTGTTTGGTAACCTTGGATCGAGATAAAAATGAAAATAGTATTTTTGAAAAACTAAGCTGAAAAAAATGCATAAAGGGATACGACCAATAAAAGTCTACACTTGTAAAGGAAATAACGATTAATAACAAGTTTGTTACTGTATTCGCATTTTATTTTAAAAAATCTTATGTATACTTTTTTGTTTGTTCCTTGACTGTCCACAGTCATGATTTATATATCCATAGAAATGACAAAAATTGCGCACTTCTTGGAGAATGATCCGGGCACAACATTTAAAATATAACGGTTGTATGAAAAATCATAAAACTTTCATGCAAACTTTTATTAATACTAAAATTAGTGCTTGTATTACTTTTTATCCAGATTGAAAATAAAGAAAAAAATTTATTGGAAGAAAAAACTTTGCTAACAAAATTCTATTACAAGACGAAATCATTAAAAGAAATTATTGCATTTCCAAAAAAAATTTCTTTTTACTTTATTATTTTGTATTTATTTATAGAGAACTTGATGTTTCGTATTAAATTTATTTGTAAGCTATTTGTCTTATCCGCTGATTTTTTAACTTAAGATAATTCTAATCGATAATTTGAATTTTTTTTATAACATCTGATCTCTCTTTGTGAAACGGGCACAGATTTTTCAAAGCACGATTTATTTCAAATGGCTTATGTAATCTTTTTCCTCCTCTTTTTCAAAAGATTCAGAAAAGTTTTTAAAGGAGATTTTTTTTATCCAAAATAAAATGTAACAGTGGTATGAAAAATCATTAAACGTTCGTGCAAACTTTTATTAATACTAAAATTATTGCTTGTATTCATATTTATAAACATTGAAAACAAAGAAAGAAAGTTATTGGACTAAATAACTTGGAACTTGATGTTTCGTATTAAATTTACTTGTCTTATTCGCTGTTTTTTAACTTGAAATAATTCTAATCGATCTCTTGAATTTATTTTATAACATTCGATCTCTCTTTGGGAAACGGACACAGATTTTTCAAAGCACAATTTATTTCAGCTGTCTTATCTAATCTTTTTCCTCCTCTTTTTCAAAAGATTCAGGATAGTTTTTAAAGGAGAAGTAAAAAGAAAATTGTTATCAACTTTCCCGCTCAAGCGGACAAAAAGAAGTCAAAGCTGAAAAGAATATTTTAAACTTTTGACAACTATATTATTTATTTCCGTTTTGTAAAAACAGAAAAAGCGTAAAATTGGAGGAATCACAAGGATAGCAAGAAAAAGAAAGTATCCGTTGTTTATAAGGTCTTCTCCTGTTCATAACTTTTTTATTATTATTTAGCTTCAATTTTACTTTTGTTCGTTCTTTGATGGTGTTACATTTAAGCAGGGCCGTAGCTAAGGAGTGTTAGGGAGATTCACACCCCCCCCTTCCCCTAAAACATTTTGAGCCTTCCCTGGAGGAATTTTCAAGGCTTCTAAATGAATAGGTCTAAATGAAATTCTGTTAAAAAGTCAAATTTAGTTTTGAGGCCCTTTCACAAATTTGCAGAAATACTAAATTGTAACTAAAATAAGTTTTTCAACACTTGCACATCCTATTTGCACATATGAAACTAACATATTTAATATTTCACTAGTTATATATATTCCAATTTTTCATTATAATATTCTTTTCTTATCATAAAATAAAGTTATTATAACAGTTTAATAAGAAACATTGTATCTACACCGTGAATATGCACTAATTTATCTTTCTGCATTACTGAGAGAGAGAGAAAATATATGCCCCCTACCCCTACATTTTTTAAGCCCCATCTTCCTATTGTTTACTTCTAGCTATGGCCTTATGCGGCGCACTATCGTTTGCTAACCTTGAATGTAGATAATAATTAAAATAGTATTTTTGAAAAACAGAGTTGAAGATTTGCATAAAGGGAGTTGACCAATAAAAGTCTACATATGATGTACGCATGTAAAAATAAAGAAGAAAGAGCTACAAGTTTGTTGCTGTAATCGTTTTTTTTTTCTTTTTTCCCGACGAGCCTTTAATTATATATGCTTTTTTTTTTTTTTTTTTTGTCCTGTAACTGTCTACAGACATTTAAATATCCATGGAAATGACAAAAACTGTGCACTTTCGGATACAACATTAAAGTATATCAGTGGTATGAAAAATCACAAAACTTTAGTGCAAACTTTTATTAATACTAAAATTATTGATTGCATTACTTTTTTATCCGCGTTGAAAATATAGAAAGAAAATTATTGGATGAAATAACTTGCTAAAACAATCCTATTACTAGACAAAATCATTTTAAAAAATTGTAATTTAACAAATTACAACGACTTTTTGGAAAATAACATATTCAAAGACTACAATTTTAGACTTATAAATGATTTCTATTTAAAAAAATAATAATATTAACATCATTTTTATGAAAATCAAAACGTAACTTAAGCAATAACAGAGTTATATTGATACACCGTCGTATAAAGAAAAAAATTTGGTTTTAAATGCAACTTGTTTAAAACCTGTATATCAATTCGTTTTTAATTTTTTTGTAGTTTTTTATACTTTTTTTTTTTTGTCATCGTGGCAACAGAAGTATTCCATTTATAGGCATTAAGCATAGACCAATCAGAATATGAATTAAATAAAAAACAGAAATATTCCATTTTGGACATTGAACATGGACTAATCAGAGAACGAATAAAATAAAATAAGTTTCGTAATTCAACCAATAAAATGATTCAGATATACATCAGATTTTCCAATTCTCTACCAAGAACAACTACTATTTTTCAAATAGTTTTTAAAAAAAGTTGTTGAATTTCCCACAAAAATTGCTTGTCACTTTTTTGTTTTGTATTTATTTACTGGGAACTTGATGTATCGTATTAAATTTATTTGTAAGCTACTTGTTTTATCCACTGTTTTTTAACTTAAAATAATCCTAATCGAACTCTTGAATTTTTTTTTATAACATCTGATCTCTCTTTCGGAAACGGACACAGATTTTTCCAAAGCTCGATTTATTTCAGCTGTCTTATCTAATCTTTTTTTCCTCCTCTATTTCAAGAGGTTCGGAAAAGTTTTTAATGGAGGAGAAAAAAATCCTTATTAAATATTAATTGTAACAGTGGTATGAAAAATCATTAAACTTTCGTGCAAACTTTTATTAATACTAAAATTATTGCTCTTTTATTCACATTGAAAATAGAGAAAGAAAATTATTAGAAGAAATAACTTTGCTAACAAAATCCTATTACTAGACGAAATCATTGAAAAAAAATTAATAAATAAAAATTATAATTTAACAAATTACAACAATTTTTTGGAAAATGATTTTTAAAGACTAAAATTTTAGACTTATAAATCAACTGTACATTTAAAAATAATAATAAACATCATTTTTATGATGATCAAAACATGGTTAGCGTAATAAGAGAGTTTTATATTATGTACGCCATGGATTAGCGACAAAAATTAAGTAACTATAAATAATGCCAAATTGGCTACAGCTTTCTAATTTTGCGGAATTCTCATTCAAATTCAATATTGGCGAAACTTTTTTCAAAGGTTTCGTCACATTTTAGCTTCTTAAAATTTAAGTAAAATTTTTAATACTAAAATCAATAAATAAGGAATTTTTATTGAATCATGTGGTCGAGTTACATTAATTTTAGCTTCGTGTGTTTGAGTAAAATAAGCTATATTTAAAAAAACATGGAATATATGAAAGCCACCTTTTCCTCCCGCACTGACTGAAATGCCATTTTAACTTAAAATAACTCTAATTGATCTCTTGAAGTTACTTTATAAAATCTGATCTCTCGTTGGGAAACGGACACAGATTTTTCAAAGCACGATTTATTTCAGCTGTCTTATCTAATCTTTTTTCCTCCTTTTTTTCAAAAGGTTCAGAAAAGTTTTTAAAGGAAAAAAAAGAAAATCCTTATCAACTTTCCCGCTCAAGCGGACAAAAAGAAGTCAATGCTGAAAAGAATATTTTAAACTTTTGATAACCATATTACTTATTTCCGTTTTGTAGAAAGACAACGAGCTTAAAATTGGAGAATTCACAATGATGGCAAGGGAAAAAAAAAAGTATCCATTACACATTGTTTATAAGGTCTTTTCCTGTTTACAGCTTTTTTGTTATTATGCAGCTTTGATACTATTTTATTCGTTCTTTAATTTTGTTTACATTTAAGTTTACAATAAATTAAACTCAAGACGGTCGAATTAACAGATATGGAAGAAGTCGAATCCAAAGAAAGGTGTCGTATGAAAAATCATCTTTTAAAGAAAAAATAATAATAATAATAATAAAACGAGGTCTGACTATCAAGTCCACCGATTACGAAATTTGCGACAATCACAAAAAAGGACACAATCTAATATTGAAACGATTAAGTGCAAAATACCTTTTTTTTTTTTTAGTTTTTTTTAGTATAGAATTTATTTATAAGCCTTAAATTTTAGTCATTGAAAAAATCATTTTCCAAATGATTGATGTATCTTTTAAAATAAATTTTATGTACCTTAATATCTATACTGTAATTTATGATTAGAAATGATAATTTTTAAAAACTTCCTATTTGCACCTACGATTTAGAAAACTTATTTGTAAAAGTAAACTCATTATATCTCGCTTTTCATGATACAGGGAGAATGAAATGATACATTTTTTCATTCAGTGTGTTCTTGGCTCCCGTAATACAGTGTGTCCATAAAAGAATGTTCCAGTTTCTGTGGTATATTATAATAGTTTAATTAAGATTATTTAGAACAACAAGAAATCTTACATCAAATTGCAAGTCAACTAATTTATTATATCGCATGCAGCGATTTTCTGCAGTTCCATATATTGACCTTCGATTTATTCTGTTGAGCTGATCCAAAGTATCAGACCATATTATGTGTTCGTTAAGGTTATTTCGGTAAAATAGTCCTCCAGTGTTCGTGTCCGGGATGGCTCAGTTGGAAAAGCATTGGCGGCTTCAGCCAGTACATCCCAGGTTCGAATCCTGGCCCGAACTTTTTTCACACACTTAAAAAATTTATATCTGTCAACTAATCTAGTTTATCTCACGAATGTTCAATATGTGCAACTTTAGTTACACCAAACATATCCAACCTGAAGTCCAATCCTTCTCACACTTCGGTTAACATGTCTGGAGTAATAGAAGCAACAGCCTCTTCATTTCTGTATCTCGTCTGTGGCAAATCATTAGGTAGCGGCGGTACGTAGACACAATATTTTATAAATCTCCGACAGAAAAAATCGTACGGCAATAACGGCTTTTTAGCTCACAGGCTATCATAGTCTGAGAGCTTATGTGCCCGTCCGTTCTGTATGTACGTTCGTACGTTCGTGCGTAACGCGATAACTCATGATAAAAACATCCGATCCACTTGAAATTTTGTATGTAGATATATCCTGACAAGGTGCTTTCCTGATTAGTTTTTGGAGTTCATTCGATATGTATAAGAGGGGGAACGGGAGGCTCATGCCACTCCCCTTAGTTGATATAAATGGGATTTTCACGCAGAATTAAGTTTTCGTTCAAAATTTAGATTAGGATCATTCTGATGAGGCGATTCCATGACTAAAATTAGGTGTTCATTGAATAAGTATAAATAGGGAGAACAGGGGTTCTAATGCCCCCCTTAATTTATATAAATGGGTTTTTCAAGCAGAATTTTCAGATTTCGTTCAAATCTCTGAATAGTTTTGGCAGTTTAATGGTTAAGTATAAAAGAGGGGGATAACTCCTTTTAAATTATATAAATGCTAAATGGGTTTTTATTAAGAATTATCTCATTTGCTCTGAATTTTGGATATAGATTTTTTATATGATAAAGCATGTCTTTGATAGAATAGGAGGTTCAATGATTAAGTATAAAAAAAAAGAGGAAAGGGGAGAGCTGTTTCCCCTTCTTAATTCTTTTTCGAACGGAATTAACCCTTGAAAATATAAGGCTTTAATGTACAATTAGTATTTGTAGCCTGTGAGCTCCATGCCATCAGTTTAACTGGGCGGTATTCTTTATTAAATTTCCAGCCCAGTAATAAAGCTTTACGATTCTGAGTCGCTATTTTACATATGCATACTGTAAGCAAGTAAATGACAAAGCAGAATTCGCACATGCGTTTTTTTTTTTTTTTTTTTTTTTTTTAACTATTTGAGAAATTCTTTATTTATGAGCTTGAAACAATACTCAACAACGATTACAATTGATTCTTTTAAAATTTATAGCTAGGACGTTCTTTTATGCAGACCTTGTATTTTGAATTTTTATAGTTAAAAAATACTTGTTAAAACCAATTCAAAATATATTACCGAAATATTTTATCTTTATCAGTTTAAAGTACAAAAAAAACTACGCATTTCAAACAAAGGTATATTCGATATTATTAAGATTCAGCTTGATGGAATGCAATAAAAATATAAAAATATCAACGTTAACAGCACCAATAAATTTAAATTTTAAGCATAATGGTTTTGAAATTTAAATTTATTGCTGTTGTTAATGTTGACATTTTACATTTTTATTTTCAACATTTTTCAACTCTGGAAAGTTCCGTTTCGACTTGGAGGGGTTCATCCTGTATTTTTAGTGAATAAGAGAGCAGCATTCCTCGCTTATTATACAAATCTTATGTATCTTCACGTATAATATCACTTTAAATTTATAACTATCTTTCTTGTCAACAAAAAATATTCCAATGTGCATATCTATGTGTGTATAAACAAAAATAAAAATATATACAGAGTGATTATAAAAAAACTATCCCGACATTTGGACCCCTAACTATTATACCATTCGCAGAAACTGACTGAAATTTTGGCAAAAGTTATTTTTAAGTATGCGCTCAAAAATGATATGGAAAACATCAGAGTCACTCAAACAGTTACGGTTACAGTGAGAAAATTTCGAAAAAATCAAAAGGCAACACCCAGTTTTGTGTATTGGAATGTGATCTCCATTGTGAAAAACCCTAAATAGCGTTGGAATGGCAACTGTAGCATGAAAATCAACGGAACTAGGCAAGGGAAAAGTAAAAAAGACTTTGCCGTGCACCAGAACATTAATGTTCGTTTCATTTACGTCACACATCACACCGTTTCTTCGGCTGATATCCCAGCCTGATTTGTTTTACACAAAACGAGAAGAAGAACCAAGAAACGCAAATTTCGAGTTTACGTAAGACACAGTCATGATTAACGTCATTACGCCAGGTGAAAGAAAAGGCACTGCGAAATGCGAGCCGCGTATGTTGCTTTCTGCTATTCCAAACAAGATGTCGCTTCCAGGGTAAGAACGTGAGGAAATCGTAAAGATTTATTACCTGAATGGACAAAATGCCGCAGAGACATTGCGTGCGTACCGCCGCAACCGTGGATTCCGGCGAGGCCCGTGCAGTCAAAACTGTACGGGTCTTGATTCATAAATTTGAAAAAACTGGTTGCACATGCGATCGATCTCAGTCTGGACGACCTTCCGTTCTTGTCGAAGCTGTTGCAGAAGTTCATCAAACGATAAGCACAGTTCGTCCCGCAACTGCACGCGGTGTTTCGCGTGCTCTGAATATGCCGAATTCAACTGTACGCAAGATTCTGCTCTCTGTTCTAAACATGTTTCCGTATCGATTCCAGCGTGTCCAGATGTTGGAAGCAGGAGACTATCAATTACGGCTGGATTTTGCAAATCAACTCCATATCCGGTACGATGAAGATAGCATCTGGCCTTTGCGCATTTTGTGGACAGATGAGACGCATTTTTCGTTAACTGATAACGGGAATTCAAAAAATTGTGTGCACTGGGCAGAGAATAATCCACATGATATGCTTGCCCGTCTATTAGACGAGGAAAAAGTGACCGTGTGGTGTGGTATAACGAGTACGTTCATCCTCTGCTCTTACTTTTTTGAAAAGGTTATTGCCGGTAATCTGAAAACGTGTACAGTAACGAGTGATCGCTATCTGGACATATTAACTCGTTGCACGATTCCCGCATTACAACGGCAAAATGCTATATCTGAAGTTGTGTGGATGCAAGATGGTGCTCCTCCACATGTCGAGTCTTCTGTCAAACGTGTCAGCAGTTTGGTGACAGAGTTATCTCCCGTCATTTCCCATTTCCGTGACCGCCAAGGTCTCCTGATCTGACACCAATTGATGTCTGGTTGTGTGGATATCTGAAATCCAAAGTGTATCAGTTTCGTCCTCAAACTACATCTGATTTGAAAGATGCCATCAGAACTGCGATTCAAGAGATTCCTATTGCCATGGTACGTACTGTAGTGCTATCCGCAATCTGCTGCATGCAAAGTCTCATCGTGTGTGAAGGAGGTCATGTGGAAAATTTGTGAAACACAATAAAATGCTTTATTTTATGCTGCTTTTCTGCCCTTATCGATTGTTTTCACTTTTAGCCAATCTACCGCTGCTGATTTTCAAGCTGAAGTTGCCGTTCCAACGCTATATGGGGTTTTCACAACGGAGATCACATTCCAGTACAAAAAAACTGGGTGTTACCATTTGATTTTTTCGAAATTTTCTCACTGTAACCGTAACTGTTTGAATGACACTGTTGTTTTCCATATCATTCTTGAGCGCACACCTCAAAATATCTTTTCCCAAAATTTCATTCAGTTTCTGTGAATGGTATGATAGTTAGGAGTCCAAATGTCGGGATAGTTTTTTTATAATCATCCTGTACATATACATTGTTTATTTTGTTTTTGGAATCAGCCTAAATTTCATTTAAAATATTTTAATTGCATAAATTAAAACATCTAACCTTAGTAAATATATTACTAGAACTTATTATTATATTTGGCTTATCATTAGTGTTTAGTTATGTGTTTTGAGAATTATACATTTTTAACGACGCAGCTTCACGAAAAACGGAGCTCCATCACAATTTTATGGATGATTCTTCATTGCATTTCACTTTTAAAACCATTAATTCTTTTAAAAGTATTTAATTAATAGGATTACCTTTCTATCGATGACATCCTAAAAGGTACTTACTCAATTATGGATTTTTGAAACTACGTTCCCATTTTTCAGAAAGTTTGGATATACGAGGTCGGACAAAATAACGGATGAGAAACCAGATCATTAGTATTTTTAACTTAATTTGATTATTACCGTTAATTGAAATATCCTTCATTAAAATCCAACACATAAGATAAATAAAAATATGACTGATTGATAATTTTAGTGCATGGGTATATCAGATTATTAGAACTTTTATTTTAATTTGGATAGAATTAAGCAGCAAATAAGATTACATTTTTATATATTTATTTTCTAAAAGATTTTTCTACTTTACCTTTAGTAATCGTAAGCCCGATTTTGACGAAAACAAACGAAAAAAAAGGTATTTTGATGCTATCCTCATGCATACAAGGTGTTAATAAGTAATTACAAAGATTTTTTAGAATATTCTAATTTAAACTTAATGTAAATGTACATATACATAAATTTTAAATAAGGTGCTCTATTATAATTAGTTAATATTTTTCAAACAGATTTCAATATAATCTGTTAAATTATGAAGTTCGTGGAAAAGCGATACCAATAAGCATACCAATTTTAAAATTTAAATTTATTAGTGTCGTTAATGATGATATTTCTAATTTTTTTTTTTTTTATGTTATTCAACTCTGGAAAATTCGGTTTCGGCTAGGAAGGTTTCACCCTGTATTTTTATTGAATAAAGGCTCTGCATTCCTCGCTTATTGTACAAATGTTGTGCGTCTTCACGTATAATATCACTCCTTCAATTTATATATATATATATATATATTTTTTTTTTGTTATATTCAGGTGTATAGCTAATGTTCGCATAAACAAACTTAAAAATATATACACATACATTGCTTTTTTTTTTTTATCAGCCCAAATTTCATTCAAAATATTTTAATTGTATAAATTAAAACATTCTATTTTAGTTGAATATATTATTAAAATTTATTATTATATTTGAATTATCATTAGTGTTTAATTATATTTTTTAACGATTATACATTTTTAACGATACAGCTTCATAAAAAACGATGCTCCGCTGCCATTTTATAGATGATTCTTTATTGCATTTTACTTTTAAAACCATTAACTTTTTTAGGAAAATGTATTTAATTAATAGGATTACCCTTTCTATCGATAACATCGTAAAAGCTACTTACTCAATTACGGATTTTTGAAATTACTCTCCCATTTTTCCGAAAGTTGGGATATACGAGATCGGACAAACATAACGGATGAGAAAACCAAATTATTAGTATTTTTAACTTAATTTGATTATTAGCGTTAATTGAAATGTCCTTAATCAAAATCCAATACATAAGATAGTCAAAAAGGTATTACTGACGGATAATTTTAGTGCATGAGTAAATCAGATCATTAAAACTTTTATTTTAATTTGGATAGAATTGAGAAGGAGATAGGATTACATTTTTCAGTATTTATTTGCTAAAAGATTTTTCTAATTTGCGTTTAGTAAACGTAAACCCGACTTTCACGAAGAGAAAAGGAAAAAAGAATTGTGATTACTATTCTCATATATCCAGAGCGGTAAAAGAAAGAAATAAGTAGTTAAAAGGTTTGCTCAAATAATGGCAATTTAAGCTTAATGCAGATGCACAAATTAATCAATTTTAAAGTGTTCAATTATATCAGTTAAAATCCTTCACTCAGCCTTCGATATAGTCAGTCATATTAGGAAGTTCGCGGAATATTGTTAATAATTTCATTCGAAAAATTCCTGCCAGCTTGGCCATTAGCATATGTAGTTTCGAAGTTCAGTACTAATATTCCAAGAGCCGACTGCCCAAAAACCTAAGGCATCGAGCACAAGAAAAAAACCTTTATTTTATGGAAGAGTAATAATAGAGGTATCTAATGTTCCATGTCTGCCGGAAGTGAAGTGGTGCATAAACCAAAAATTAATACTACTATTGGTTGACTCGTAAGATTAGCATTGTTTTTGCCATACTATCATTTCATACCTTTGATTGTACGGCAAATACAATAATAAAGTTACGAGTAAGTCATTAATGGTATTAATTTTTGGCTTATGCACCACTTCACTTCCGGCAGACATGGAACATTAGATACCCCTATTACAACTCTTCCATAAAATAAAGATTTTTTTTTTCTTGTGCTCGATATCATAGGTTTTTGTGCCGTGGCTCTTGGACTATAATTTCAGCAACAAAAACTAAATCGTGATCGGAGATAAACTTAGATAATTTTAGGTCCTTCTCTGAAAAGTAATAACATATTAAAACAGATTCGATGTGTCTCGTAAATAAAAAGTTATGGTGATTTTATTGTTTTTATAAACTCTCCACCCAAATTTTTTGCTGTAAAAGTTCATTCTATCAATTTTCCTGTTACTAGAGAAGTTATAGATACTATTACGAAAATTTATATAATAAATTTAAACCGTGTGGTGATTGTTTCATTAATGAGACACATAGTATATTTTAAATACTTAAGGAGAGGTAACTTAATTACTTTTCTTAAGGAGAATCACGTTGTAAGATAGATTTTTTTTTTTAGGAGTTTGGTGAATGGAAGAATCACTGACGAATGGCTCTCTCAAGATTTGAACTCTTATGATTTATTTGCATGTTGGTATGGGAAAAACAAAGCGTTGCAGACAAATCCTTCAACTGCTCTTGAACTTAAAGTTTCCACGCGAGTCACTCGAAAAGACACGGATGATAATGTTAAGTCTATGGCGGCATTACTTTCAAATATCTCGCTCAAATTTTAATATTTTACATGATTTTATTTCCATAGAATAGCTGAGGACAATCTACATCCGGGCTAGTTTTTACTTTTTCGATTTTGGTTATATTTTTTTATGTTATGATAATTCCGATTCAGAGCCGGTCCCAACCGGTTCCGAAATTTAAATAAATTTTAAAAAAATCTGAAGCCAAAATCGAAACAGTAAAAATTAGATCTTCGTCAGCTATCTTATGCTCTATCTTATCTTATGTTCCTCTGCTGTCTTATGCAAAAAAAATCATGTAAAAATATTAAAATTTGAGCGAGATATTTCAAAAGAACAAATAACGTTTCCATGGATTTAACATTAGCATCCAAGTCTTTTTGAATGACTAGTTTGAACTCTTAAGAGCATTCTCTGTTTAATTCTAAAACTCACAAAGTAATTTAAAGCAAAGATAACATTAGTTTAGAATTTCTCCTTGGCATTTTAATGTTTTAAAAGCTTTTTTTTTTTCTTTGCTTAAGGTATCTGAGGTTGATCTAACCGCCAACTTTTGTAGTTATCGTTTGCGGGGGGGAGGGCATTTTAACTTTTGGAGCCGGTTTTAAAAGCGAAACTGTCCTCAAAATAATTGCAACCAAAGACAATAAAAGAATGAAAGTATAACGTCATATATTTATATAAGATGTCCAATACAGATATATATATATATATATATATATATATATATATATATATATATATATATATATATAAGAAAAAAAGAAAAAAAAGGAAGAAAAAACTCATGCTTCAAGCATTTATTATGAAGCACTTTCCAACACATTCAGTATAATACAACAAAACTGCACCGCTTAAAAAATTAAAATATTATGCATCATTTCACCAGATGAAAATGTATAACGCATTTCAAACCAAATTTCAACTGTACCCAACTGCAATCGGAAAATTATCCGATTTTTTTTTAGCAGCCCTGTATATATATAGAGAGATTTGTATCTATTGACAGCATGCATTCCAAATTTTAGCTCATTTAAGAGATACATATATTTTAGTTGAAAACCCCTTCAGCAATTTCCTAGAATAACGAGAATGGTATGCGAATATTTTTGTGGGGCCTGTATATGTGGTATAGAATTTATAGATAAAGAGTAATATACAAAAACACTAATTAAATTTAAAAGCGCAAGCCGAATTTTAAAACGTACTTACCGCAAAGACAGTATTGTAACAGATTTCTTTTGTGTAACCCTGTAAATCAACAAAAAATGCTATGAATGCTCTAATTTAACGTGATTGTAATGAAATTCAATGATTTATATCACTTTCAATACATTTGAAATAGCTTAATGTCATTTAAAGTTTCTATAGTCGGTTTTTCCCCATTACCATAATGTAATCGAATTCTTTTGAGAATCTCTGTAAATAAACGATTAGTCGTACATACTTCATATGCAGTACCATACATTCTTTGCTGAACTTTAATGAACTGTATCAATTGCATGAAAATCCGAGTGTATTTACGGAAGTTAGAGCGTGGGTAGACGAGCAGACAAACTGAATGCATATAACTCCTTATCAACTTTTTTAAAAAGTGCTAAAAAACCGTATTTTCAGTATCGATATTTTTTTTCTTTCTCTCTTACTTGTTTTTATTTTTTTTCTGCATTTTAAACATTACCCTCTGGACCACTGTGTAAAATCTAAAGAAGATAGGCAAAAGAAACGCAATTTTCCAAAAGCTCGCTTAAGCTTTTTTGCACTACAGAGATTCCTGTGTTATTTATTCGTCTGAAAACTTACTCGAAAAAGGACGAACACTTTGCTTTAATATTTGAAAGAACGAACTTTCCTACACAAAATATTTTCTAAACATCTGTTTTTTTTTTTTTTTTTTTTTTTCTTTTACTTTCTTTTTTGCAAAGTCAGAAAAGAGTATAAATTTTAAAACTTCTTAACGTTGCGACGCCCTTACGAGAACATATTACAAGATGAAGAAAAAAAGATTTTATTTTATTAAATTTAGAATTGTTTTCCTAAATACAGGGAGATCCAAAATAACATAGTAATAATGTTGCTCTATCGTAAGAACCTTGTCGTACACTTCAGTGATAAATATTAATTTCAATATGATTAAAATAGTGTTATATAATCAAAACATACTGGAAACATTTTTCCCCATAGACCATAATGTAACAGGATTCTTTTGAGTGTTCCTGTAAATGAAACGCATTCATCACATTTCATTTTCAATGTCGAACGTGCCATAGTGATACTCAATAACATATGGGAACATGCATAGTTAACAAAAGTAACAAAATTTGGATTAATAAATTTTTAGAGACCATCCAAGTGTAATAAAATTTAGATTTAATAAATAGACAAGCAAAATATTTTATATCATTACATCATTGTGTGTGACATTTTGGTTACAAAATAGTAAAAAAAAAATTAGATTTATTACATAGACAAGTAAAATATTTTTTGTTACAAATTAGATATACATTTCGCGAGTGGAATACAATGGTATTTAACTGGTTATATCAATTTTGATCTTAAATGCATTTTTTTATAAAATAATTGGGATTATGTATGAAAATTTTTTCGAATGGTCACAAAATTTCTGAATGAACGTTCCCATGTATCCATTGCATAGCAATTGGACTATATTTACGCGTATTAGGCCACGGTCGAATAAACAAAACGAATTCATAAACACTTTTCAACTATGTAGGAAAGTGTTGAAAAAAAAGGTAGAGAATGAGTATTTAATAGATTCTCTACTCTTATCGAAGATAACGTTCATCAGCACATTGTTTAATTAATCATGATAATTTAAGGTAAATTTTCTTTGCCATTCAAAGAAAAATGAAAAAATTTAAAATAAATTATTCAAGATTTTTAAAAAAGGATCTTAATTTTCTTAAAAGATTCATTTTCTCTATCCATTTACACCATCTTAATATGTTAATGATTGTATTTCGTGCTGGACGTTTTGTAAAATTAATGTTGATATGATTTCGGTTGAATTAACTCTTTTTTTTATTTAGCAAAAAATGCAAATGCAATATTGATTTTTTTTTTTTTCGTATTTACGTTGGATTGTAAAATTTAATGTATTATAGTTATTTACGAATTTGTGCAAATTAGTGCTGAATATAATAATTATTCGTGAGTGCAAAATTGAAAGAATTTAAGGTAGAATTACTTATCACATTATATTATTATTATAAAAAAGTAATTTGCCTCCCATTTTTACTTACCCCGGATATTGTTATCTGATATATGAAGTAACATTTTTCTTCAGTTATAGATGAAATTTCAGTTGCGTATTTTGAGTGGTGTGGGTTTAAAATCCCTCATAGTTGTAAATTTCATTAAATTCGCATTTTTTTTTTTTTAATTATTTGGAAAATAGTTGTTGTCCTCGATAAGGAATTGGGAAATCTGAAGTATATCTGAATCTTTTTATTGGTTTAATACCGCAACTTTTTTATTTTATTCGTTTTCTGATTGGTCCATGTTTAATGTCCAAAAATGGAATATTTCTGTTGCCACAATGAAAAAATAATAATAAAAACATTTGAAAAAAATAATAATTTGAAAACGAATTGTGATAAAGATTTCAAACAAATTTCATTTAAAAGTGCATTTTTTTTCTCTACGCAACGGTGTAAAAATTTAAAATGTGGGATTTTTAAAAGTTTAAAAATTTGTCGTTCCAAAATTTGCAAAACTGAAATTTCATTTAAAATTTGTTCATGATAGGTCCAGGAATATTAATGTTTAATCCATATCGTATGTAATAGGAAGACATTCAGAAGTCAGTTTGATTAACTCCATCCAATAAAAATGCACATTTTAAACAGTTAAAGTTGTATTACATCTATAAACTACTGTTTTTTATTATTTTCTAGGAATATTAATGTTTAAAGCACCGTGTACGTAATATATGACTCGTCATGATCATCCTAAAAATGATGTTTATTATTATTATTAGTTTAAATATAGAATTTATTTATAAGTCTTTAAAATTTTAGTCTTTCAAAATATCCTTTTTCAAATAGTCGTTATAATTTTTAGCACTTTCCAACAAAGTTGAAAAGTGCTTATGCATTCGGTTTGTCTGGCCGTCTGTCCGGATGGCCGTCTGTCCGCGCTCTATCTCCCGTAAACATACTCGGATTGCCATGAAATTTTAGGACGTTATTGACGTTTACCCTAGCACAAGTCCTACTGAAAATGAAGTTTCTACCATGATTAGTTTATCTACAGGGCGAATCAAAAGTTTCCCATTACATTACGGCCTATGGCGAAAAATCGTTAATATACTCGGATTGCTATGAAATTTTAGGACGTTATTGACGTTTACCCTAGCACAAGTCCTACTGAAAATGAAGTTTCTACCATGATTAGTTTATCTACAGGGCGAATCAAAAGTTTCCCATTACATTACGGCCTATGGCGAAAAATCGTTAATATACTCGGATTGCTATGAAATTTTAGGACGTTATTGACGTTTACCCTAGCACGAACTCTACTGAAAATGAAGTTTCTATTATGATTAGTTTATCTACAGGGCGAATCAAAATTTCCTATTACATTACGGCCTATGGGGAAAAATCGTTTTAAAGGAATTTTAAAGATGTTATACCCTGTCAAACATATTAAAATATGCATTCTATAAAATATAAGGTGAAAATGTAGCTATTATTCATTAACAGGGCCACACAAAAAAATTCTATTAGATAATAGTAAAAGGGAGAATTGTGTGTGACATATTTTAAATGTATTAAGCTTTTTCATGTATAATAAAATTGATATATGTCACTGAAGCTTAATATAAATTATACGCTACTGTCTTGCATAATATGAAGTGCATAGCATTTACAGGGCCACACAAAATATTTCAAATAGTATATTCTTTCCGAAGTACCGTATACATGTCCGATGATGGTTGATGAAGGAATGAAATACATTTTAATTATGATATTCGCGTTTATATTTCGCTAAATATATGCACATTATATGATGTGTATAAATGTTATAGTTGATATACAGGGCTACCCAAAGGAGCTCACCAACCTTACTGAATATAAGCGTAAATTATTTAAAGGTGGTTCTTAAATAAGCCATGCATTTTTACGCTGAGCTGCATTCAATTTACTGAGAAATGTTTGCAGAATATAGATAAAGGAATATACAGGGCCACGCAAAGAATTCGGTACATGGACGCCTATGAATGATGATTTATGAGAATATGATTTCAGTCGTTTTAAGAGTGTTTTAGTTTACAATAAATTTTAGCCTAATGCTGACGTGTAATAAAGATACAATGTAAACTACAGGGCTGAACAAAAGTATTCAAGTATGTTTCTATCTAATAGTATGAATTGCTGAAAAAGAAATTTCAAGCTACTGGGTATTTTCTTGCTAAGCTAAATTTTCCCATTATATGAACTGACATATGAAATACAGGGCTGTTCTAATGTACTGGAATACATATTTGGGTATATTTGGCTATACACTATTATTTCCCTAAATAATAAAGTTTTGTTAAAGATTTATTAAGTGTTGGAAAGTGCTTCATAATCTATGCTTAACGCATGATTTTTCTTACTTATTTAAATTACTTTTTGTGTGTGCGTGTGTATGTGTGGATTTGATATTACATTTTAAGATTCCTGATTTAAAGTAACGAAACTTTTCCCATATCCAAGGAATTATGATTCTTTAATCTTTCCTGCTTTATCCCTTCGGGTTTTATGAACTATTTTATGTGTGTGTGTGTGTGTGTTTGTGAAGAAATGACTTTGATTCGCCATTATTATCCTCGTCGTTCACTGGGTTCTCTGTTCTCCACTGGACCTCTGTTCTTTTACTTATAAAAACGAAAATGTCTGGTTTTTTTTTTTACATTTTTACGTCACTTCTTATTAGCTGAATATTTTTTGAGGCCACGGACGGATAGACAAAACGAATTCATAAACACTTTTCAATTAAGTTGTAAAGTGTTGAAAAGGGGTGGAGAATCAATATTTAACAGATTCTCTAATCTTATCGAATATAAAGCTCATCAGCATATTGGTTATTCAATCATGATAGTTTATAGCTAATTTCCTTGTCTTTTAAATAAAAATGAAAAATTTTAAATAAAGCATTCAAAAATTTTAAAACAAGTGAGTAAGTGTGATCGCAGATCGCACAGAGTATTTCGTTTAATATGTCCTTCAAAACACTTTATTATTAAATTAACAAATGAAAAACAATTTTTCGGCGCTATTTTGGCATTTCTTTGCCAATCGTGTCAACCAGAACAGAATATATAATGTTTCCTCTAAATGATTCCTTGATCGCATTGATTTCTTGATTTCTCTATTAGAATCTGCAGACTCAGTGAAGCTACGCAAGTAAATAAAATTATGAATAAAAGTAAAATATTGCAAAGCTAATATAAATTTAAGGGAGGCAAAACTTGTCATCAGAGGCGGCTACTAATTTAAATGAATAAAAATTTAATAAATAAATAAAATATTTCACTTCGCGTGTCAAAATATATCATAAATAGGATGAAATAAAAACATAAAAGCACGTTTTGCCCGTGTTTTATTTAATCCATTAATTTATGTTGCATACATAATAATTTTATTTACACTTGCTTGCAACAATTAGAAGAAAGAAAATTTAAATTTTGAAATTTACGCTATTGCAAATTTTTAAACTTCTATATCCCATATTTTTAATTTTTACACCATCGTATAGGGAAAAAATGTACTTTCAAAAGCAGTTTGTTTGAAAGCTGTATCTCAATTTATTTTTGGGTTATTATTATTTTTTTTTAGTTTTTAAAACCAATTTTGTAATTGTGGCAACAGAAGTACACCATATCTTTTAAAAGTAAAAGAAATGGAGTAATTAGGAGAGAGAAAATAATAAAAAAATGAAATGATAACATTAAAATTAATATTTTAATTAAAATAATAGTCCTTTTCAAAATTTTATGAATTGTTGTGTGACAAGAAGTATTCAGCTATAAATACACAAAATATGAAAGCTCTGGTTTATATAATTTTTGTGTACGGGAACGTAGTTTTTGTGACAGACATAGGACAAAGAAAAACAGGGTTTCGTCGGATGAACGAAAGCATAAAAAATGATCTTAATTTTCTTAAACACTTTCCTCTATCGATTTACAGCATTTTAAAATGTCAATGATTATATTTCGTGCTGAACATTTTGTAAAATTAATGTTAATATGATTTCAGCTGAATTTACTTTTTTTTTTTTTTTTTTTTTTTTTTTTTTTTTTTTTTTTCGAGCAAAAAATGCAATATACAATATTTTCTATTTTTTTCATATTTATGGTTTATAAAATTAAAAATATAAAATTTTTTTAGAATTTATGCTATTTTATTTTATAAAATTTATGCTGGGATTACTTGTCGCATTATCTCGTCTATATTAATATTATAAAAAGTAATTTGTCTCCCGTTTTTGCTTATGCCGGATATTGTTATTTGATATTTGCTTACTTTAAGGTTGCACTTTTCTCAAGTTCACAGGTGAAAAATCCAATTGCGTATTTATTTGGGCAGGTTATAAAATCCCTCATAGTTTTAAATTTCATTAAATTCGCATTTTTTTGTGTGTGGCTTTGTTATTGTATTTTGAGATCTCTGGTTTAAAATAAATAAACTTTTTCTCTATCCAATGGATTAAGTTTCTTCAATCTTTCTTGCTTTAGTTCTTTGAGTTTAAAGGAATTATTTTGTATGTGCGCGTAATGAATATGTATTTGTGAAAAAAAATTACTTAGCTTCATCATTATCATCCACTTCTGTCCCTGGGTCCCCATCCGGGGACCTCTGTTCTTTTACTTATATAAACTAAAATGTATGTTTTTTTTTTTTTTTTTTTTTTTTTTTTTTTCACATTTTTACATCACCACTTAATAGCTAGATTTTTTCTTTCTTTTTTCTTTCTTTTTTTTTTTTTTTTTTTTTTTTTCGTTGAAAGCAAACGAATAAAGGCTGCATCTAAATTGAATTCCTCATAAAATAAATGTTATTTTCATCTGAGTTCGCAAAATGCCTAAATATGTCCAAAAAACAGTGTGGCCAAGAAAGTGAAAAACTTTCAAAAGTATTAAACTTGATTTTTTTTCAAAAAATTTTTTAGAGGATTTGTAGATTTTTTATTTGTTTAAAGCTCTTAAATTTGTAATTGCGTTAATATAGGTTAGTTATTATAAAATTGATGTTTTAAAATTAGGGAGTTTGTAGTTTTAGATCCATACATTTGTACTTAAATTACTAAGTGCCTTAAGGATCAATTTTAGAAAAAAGATATTTTTTCTGTCATTTACAATTTCATTTTGTTTGGAAGAAACCAATGAATAAGTATTTGTATTATTATTTTAACTTCGGAACTGAAAATGTTAAATAAGATTTTTTTCAAAGAAGAAAAACTCTATAAAAGATGAAACATGCAAGCTATTTTTTATACAGAATTAGTTTAGGTATTAATAAAAATAGCAATAATCTAAATTAACAGGAAATTTCTTTCTTAATTAAACAATGAAAAAAATTAGCTTAGTTTAAATAACTTATTAGCTTAGTTTATTGAAGCATGATAAATCTTCAGATAAGAAAAATGCAAACGAGTACCGCAAAAATTAATAAATAAATATGCTTTCTATATTATCTAGCACTTCCAAACAAACTGTAGAGAAACTAATAAAAAATTCGCAAAGAACAATGCAGCGTATTTGATTACAGAAAAACTTCAAAGACACGAAATCCTGACGAAGCTCTTTTATTAGTTTGAAGAGTTTGATACCAGAGCAATCAAAGCAGATAATCATAGTTATTTTTATCTATAAGTTTAAATACCAAAAGTTCATTAAAAGTATTAGGAGATATTGCTGTCATCTTTCTTTTAGCTTTACAAGAAAAATATATGGGTTTGTGAAAATTTTCGAAATGCGGTTTTTGACAGATTTATACGTTTTAGGGATCAAAGAACCCGAAAAACATGTTTTTACAAAATGTCTGGCTGTGAGTCATCAGACTGTCTGTATGTGATAAAACTTTTGTCGGCGCTCTATCTCAAGAACTGACGCACGGAATTTCACAAAACTTTAGATTCTGTTAGACCTTGAATAAACTAGATCTGATTAGTTTTTTGTGCACATCGCTCAACAAGTGCGCTGCTATGCCGCATTATTTACAGTTTTCACAATAGCCATATCTCCAGAACTAATGCATGGATTTTCAAAAAACTTTATTTTTAGTTAACACTTGATATAACATGATGTTGATTACATTTTGGTGCAAATCACTCAAAACTGATGCTGCCATGGTACAATATTCGTAATTATCGCAAAGGCTCTATCTCAAGAACTAATGCACGAAATTTTCTAAAATTTCAGATTCAGTTAGTCCCTGATATAGATTAGTATTGTTTAGTTTTGGGTGTAAATTTCCAAACAGATGGCGCTGCATTTCTCACGATATCGGAAAATTTCTCTCTGAAGAACTAATGCATGGATTTTCACCAAACTTCAGATTCAGTTTGTACCTGATAAAAATTGATTCTGATTAGTTTTTGGTGTACATCACCACACATGTGGCGTTGTTATTCAATTTTTTGTAAGATTTTGCAATAACTCTATCTCATAAACTAATGCACGGATTTTCAGCAAACTTCAGATTCAGTTAGAACGTGACATAAGTTGTTGCTGACTAGATTTTTGTTTAAACCACCTAAACGGTGATGCTGATATGCTGCATTTTTCAGGAAGTAATAACATGAATAAGATAGAAGAAAGTTTTGGGATAGCCATATGTGACTAGTTTTTTTATTTATTTATTTTGTGTGTGTGTGTACGTTTGGTATACAATTTATTTTACAAAATTATTTTAGATAATTATAAAAATAACAAATATTTAAATTAACAGATAATTTCGTTTTAAGAGTTAACCTTGGAATATTTATTTAAATTTAAATATATGAGCTGAGCTTTCACTGAAATTTAGTACAAAGCAACAAAGCAAAATTATTATTATTATTATTTAATAAGACGGGAAAATTCAGAAAATAAGCTTTCTAGGTCCTCACTCGCATATAAGAGGATATTGAAAGGAAACTAGGAAAAAGCTAAAAAAGAAAAAAGTGTTCATTGACATTAGAACGCCCAATATAAAATTATTAGGGGGGAAATGGATCTTTATTCGAGAAAAAATCATCGCCAAAATCCACATTTCTTTTTTGTGTGTTTTATTATTCTTCAATTTGTACCAAGTTATTCGTAGAAAATCGCATGCGAAAGTTACAAGTGTTTTAATTTTGTTGACAAACATTTTTCTGGCCATTTAATCTATACGTATATTATAAAGGGGTAAAGTTTGTTGATTTGTTGGGGCTGATCTCTGGAATTACCGAACCTTTTTCAAAAGTAGTGGTACCGAAATGATTGCGTTCACCCTAATTCAAACATTAGGATATATCTTGTGTCGATGTCACTAACCCAAAGGGGATGCAGGAGCTGAAAACGTTCTAAAAATGCGATTTTTGTGTTGCTGAAGGACCTAGAAACATGAAATTTGGCTTGTTATTTACTTATAAAATATAAATGATCACTAAGAACATTTGCGGGAAAAAAATGATATTTAAAAGGCGTGAAAATGTGCAAAAAGCGTTCTAAAAAAATCTAAAAAGCAATTTTTAAGTAATCTCAGCAAGTAACGGAGCGATTAAAAAAATAATGATGCCAAAAGGATAGTGACAGCCCTTGCTCCAACATAGGCTATATCTTATTTATCTGTCACTAACTCTTAGGGAGTGCAGGAGCAAAAAACGTTCTAACAATGCGACTTTTGTGTTAATGAAGGACTTAGAAATATGAAATTTGGTATCTTAATTTTTTTTTAAATATAAATGATCTCTAACAGCATTTCCCAAAAAATAATAAATTTAATAGCGGTGAAAATGCACGAAAAGTGTTCTAAAAACGTTCTAAATTGGGATTTTTAAGCAATCTCAACAAATAAACCTATTTAAAAAATAGTGATGTCAAAATGATGATGATAATCCTTGCCCCAACAAAGGCTGTAACTTATGTCAGCGTCATTGTCTGAAAGGGAGTGCAGAAGCAAAAAACGTTCAAATGAGGAAAATGATGTCATTCAGCAACCAGATAAATGGGAATTACAATATTATTACGGATGCCTTTTTCATATTACTAATAACAGTAACTTTAAAAAACATTTGAAGAGAAAATAAAGTCACTATTTAAAACATCGCATTTTTACTCATAACGATATTACATTTCAATATTTCTTTTCATTTATGGACACTGAGATTGAGATTGTACATTCAGATGACTTCAGTTAGTGAAAATAATGTCATAGTATAAATGAAATTAGTTTTTTTTAATAAAACTATTTTTTGTGAGTGCATATAAAATAAAATTTCTGGATTTCGCCGGCCTTAGATTACACTTTTAACTGAAGATGTGCGACTATTTGCTTGCAAAATTGTAACTGGCAAACTTGACATTAAGTTTGGAAATATATTTATTATATATTGATTCAATAATGTAATTACTTTTGATTTTTTTAAAACGAAATCGATCGGGTCTTTTAAACATTTCATTCGTCGAATTCGACGGGATTCCACTCGTAATTATTAAAATCGGTGCTTAAGACTGAGGACTAAAAAAATACCCTAGTCTTTTAAATATGTAGATTATAATTATTTATTTATTTTCTGTACACATATACCAGTATTGAGTAAGAAAGAAGAGTTATTTCAGATTTTTCGTTTCTGTTCCATTGCTAAAATTGATTTTAAAATTGAAAGCGCGACTTTGAATTCCATTAAGTTCTTGGTAGGTCGCAGTATTCGGTTGAACGTCTCAGAAATTTATAAAATTATATTATTAACTTTTTGGACACATATACCTGTTTTCAGAGAGAAAGAAGAGTACTTTCATTTTTCATTTCTGTTCCACTATTAAATAGACTTTAACATTGAGAAGTACGACTTTGAATTCCATTAAGTTCCATTTCAATAAAAAAAATTTCAAAACTACTCTTAACAATTTTATGTCCTTTTTTTCTAAATTTTAATTAATGAAGCCAAGAATTTACCAAAAGGATAACCTGTCAAGCAATAAAATTTTTTGGTCCTACCACTATTGCCATAAAAAGCTTTTCAGAATATAAAGAAGAATAAGTAAAAACTTAAAAAAAAAAAAAAAAAAAAAAAAAAAAAAAAAAACAATAAAGTTAATATCATTAGTTTTGCGTTAAATTTTCTGAAAGCTATCATATATTTTACTTAATTGTGTTTTAAAGTATTTCTGTCCTGTCTTATGTAACTTTAAAGATGTGATAAACTTTCCAAAAGACGTCTCATTTCTATTTTATGTTTTCCTTCATTTTTCTCGCTATGCATTTAAACGTTCATTTTTTGAGACTAAAACACTTTACTTTACCTTATAAAAGAATAAATAGACCCCAAAAACATAAAAACTCCTTTTTAAAAAATCTAAAGTCTTTATTATTTTCTTTACAAAGCCATGAGATGGGAGCATGAATTTTAAAAGGAAAAAATAAAAAGAGGAGATGGCGGGAATTTTTTTTAAGTTGCTGTTACGTATGAAACAATAACAAAAAAAACTAAACTCACAAAAAAAGCACTTTCGGTGAAGATGGCAGCATTGAAACATGGTACATTTTATAACCCAACAGTCAAAAAGATAGAGAAACGATAAAAGTTTCTGATAAGTGCACTTATCGGATTATTAGCATAGCAGTATTTTTTAAAAATCTACTTTAAAATATAAATTAATTAATAATTAGAATTAAATAAAGAATAAAAACTTCTGAACATTGACTATATGTTGACATGTATTTACATAATTACGACAGCACCTTAAAAATATTAAATTGTGATTAATCCAAACTTTTTCGAAATTCGACTTAAAATAAGACCGATGCATGTGTATGGTGAAACACTCATAAATTGAGATTTCAAGAAAAATGCAACATAAAATGTGGCTAATGAAAATGTAAACAAAATTTGAAAAACATAAAAAAGCATAAGAAAAATTATAAAATGTTATAATCTCAATTAGTTTCGCATTAAATTCTTTAAATAAACTTTTTAATTTTGATTTTAATGCATAAAAAGCAATTTCTCTTAACTGAATAGCCTTAGAAACGTAATAATCGTATAAAAGCTCAGTTATACTGAATTTTTTTCTCCAGTTCTCTGAAACATTTATCCGTCCCAATTTCTTTGAAATGCGCAGAATTTATCCTTTAAAAAAATAAGCAAATTCAAACAGAAGTTTCATTTAAACTCTAAAAATCTTTACTATTTTCGTAACAATGTCATAAAATGGGAACATAAATTTCAAAAGGATTTTTTTTTTTAACTATAAGTGATGAGTAAAATAAAGAATAACGGAAAATAATGCATCAGACATAGGCTATGAAACGCTTTTCAATATTATTCAAATACTGTTATGAAATTTTATTATATAATACAATGAAATATAGGATTTTAATGTACTATTAACCCTTTCGAATCCGGATATTTTTTCAATTTTTAGAAAAAATTACTTTTATATTAATAATATAGCTCTAGCTATCCAAATAGATTAATTAGTGTTAACCCTTTCCGGTACACTGTTCCCGGTTTTGGGATACCTAATTTTAATTCCAAACTTGCAAACGTCACCATTAATATTTTACTAAAATTTTGCTTTTACCATAAAAGCTTAGTTTAAGGAATTCAAAATATCTATAAAAATTGTTTGTGAATTCCGATGACAGAAGAGAATTTCTCATTTTACTAACAGACTTTGCCCGTGCCGGAAAGGGTTAACGAATATTTGATTGTCTAAAACATAACAAATGTTGTTGATTTGCGTACTATTCAATTCATATTCATATAACAATAGGCTAAGAAATACTTATTGGAGATGTTTAGAGAATATTTTATTACAATAACATTAAACTTATATTACCACTTTCTAATACATTTTGTGCGTTATTACACATGATTTTATCAGGAAAGCAACTTTTATTATAAATTTAAAGAGCAAAACATATATGGATGATGAAAATGTAAAAAAATAAATAAATAAATAAATAAATAAATAAAAATAAAAACACAAAAGAAGCACAAGAAAAAACTATAAGGTATTATAATCTCAATTAGTTTCGCATAAGTTCTTTGAACATATTTTTTAATTTTGATTTTAATACAGAAAAAGCAATTTTTCTTAACTGAATAACCTTAGAAATGTAATAATCGTCTAAAAGCTCAGTTATACTGAATTTTTTCTCCAGTTCTCTGAAACATTTATCCCTCCCAATTTCTTTGAAATGCGCAGACTTTATCTTTTCAAAAAATGAGCAAGTTCAAACAGAAGTTTCATTTAAACTCTAAAAATCTTTACTATTTTCGTAACAATGTCATAAAATGGGAACATAAATTTCAAAAGGATTTTTTTGTTTTTTTTAACTACAAGTCATGACTTGAATAAAGAGTAGCGAAAAACAATGCATCAGACATAGGCTATGAAACGCTTTTCAGTATTAATCAAATGCTGTTATGAAATTTTATTATATAATAAAATGAAATAGTGTTTTAATGTTCTATTAACCCTTTTAGGGTCTGAATATTTTTCAGTTTTTAGAAAAAATTACTTTTATATTAATAACCTATCTCTAGCTATCCGAATAGATTAATTAGTGTTTAACGAATATTTCATTGCATGAAACATAACAAATGTTGTTGTTTCGCACTATTCAATTCGTATTCATATAACAATAGGCTAAGAAATAATTATTGGAGATGTTTAGCGAATGTTTTATTACAATAACATTTAACTTATATTACCACTTTCTAATGCATTTTGTGCTTTATTACACATGATTCTTTCAGGAAAGTAACTTTTATTTTAAATTTA
Source organism: Maratus speculifer (assembly GCA_964019185.1). NCBI lineage: Eukaryota > Metazoa > Arthropoda > Arachnida > Araneae > Salticidae > Maratus > Maratus speculifer. Next base: position 112,449,068 of record OZ025300.1, read on the forward strand.
AAGAGCGAAATATAAGTTTAAAATAAAAGAATCGCAAATGGATCAAAGAGAATTAAGCAAATAATAAAAATTAGTATTATTACTAAATACCTGAACATATATGAAGTCATATAGTAAATGCATAGACGTATATTAACAATACTACACATAAATAGCAGCAAAGTACTTGTTTAAACAAAATATCAATTAAAAGACTTGTACTATTAATAATAGTACACCAGTTACGAAAGGATAAGAAAAAAAAAACTAGAATGTAGTAAAAATCTATTTCCAGGACTTGCTTTTTGCAGTATAGTTAATGTGAGTGAATTCCTTGTACAGACCTGTTTGTAATTTACAAACCTAAAAGTACACTAATTTTTTTAACCATTTGAAAAATGGTTGTTGTTTTCGGGAGAATGGACCCGATGATGTTACCACTTTTGAATGATGTTACCACTTTTGAATGATGTGGTCACTTTTGAATTTAAATTAATTTCTTTACTTTTAGAAGAGTTTTTATTTGAATTTAAATTAAATTCTTTACTTTTAGAAGAATTTTTATTTGAATAGTAAATTAAAATGGTTAAAATCATTGTAATAAAGGAGAAAACTAACAAATTTAAAAATGGGTAGACGGAAATTAACAGATACGGAAAAAGCCGAAGCCAAAGAAATGAATGAACGTGAATATCGCATTCAATGATATTAAACACAGTCAACATGTATAAGTTGCTTATTAGTTTGGCGATTCGTATCATTTGGCGAAATTGGTCGACGGGATAACTGAGTAATACTGTATTTGGTTTGGCGCAAAAACGTCTTTCAATGCAGAAAATGATAAAATCAAAAGATTATTGAGCCGCTGAAAACCAATTACGTGTTGAAAGGCGATCACGAAAAAGGAAGCAATTTAATGCCGAACCGATTAATTGTAAAACATCATGTCGCCAGGGCGACCAATCCACTAGCCATGGCGTTTTACTATCGGTCGGTTCTAACCAGGAAAATTTGAGTGCCAATAGTGATTCTAACAAGCCGGAAAATGTTATAGCTATTACTCTTGATTTTCCACCACCTAAAAAGAAAACTAAAAAGCAATCGGCTTTGGAAAAACTGGAAAAAAACTTTTTTGATTCAATGTCTGATGGACCCATTCACAGATGCATGTGCTGCGATCGACTTTGGTTTAAAACCTCCATCACCAAAATTCTGCTCTGTAAAATCAAACAGTATATGCCAAAGCTGTATTTTAATAATGATTACTTTTGCACCAACAATGTTAAATAGTTTGAAATGTTTCTTTCGTCGCCAACTTTTATGCTTGGCGACAATAGAGTGATATAACTTAAACGAACCGTACCTTCAAATTGCAGCATGTATAAAGTCATTTATAGCAGTGGCACGGATAATACACAATAAAACAACTGGTATTTAGCTTAAAATGATAGATGAATGTATCGAGTGAAACATTTTTCAAATGGTTGGGGTAATTTCTTAAATTACAATTATTATTTTTTTTTTTTTTTTTTTTTTTTTTTTTTTTACTTTTAAATATTCATACCACAACTGAAAGTACATAGTGATTTTTGCTTATAGTCAATCCTTGTAACCGAATTCTTATGAGTGTCTCTGTAAAAGAATGATAAACCTAAATAATAATCTATAGAAATTATCTAAAATCTATCGAATATAATCTATACAAGATACATTGTACTATACTTCAGTTATGTATAGTATCAGTTTCATTATGTGTAAAATATGTAACGTATTGAAAATGCACTGCAAGCGATTTTTTCCTCATATATCATAATGTAATGGAATTTTTTTGTGTATCCCTGCAGGCAAGATATAAAACATGTTTTTTTTTTTTTTTCGCTAGAGTTATCCATGTGAATTTCATTATGTTTCAAGTATTGTATTAAGATGATCTGAGAAAAAAAAGTAAATCTTCTAAAAAAAATTTTTTATTTATTTATTTATTTATTTATTTATTTATTTTTTTTTATTTTTTTTTTATTTATTTATTTTTTTTTTTTTTTTGGTTTAGAATTGCATTTAAATCATGTTTCTATCTTAACTGGAGCAGGAAATATTAACTTTTAAATATTCTTATCTTTACTTTATATATGGCTTGTTTTGAAAATCTAACTTTCAAGCAATCGTTGTTATGGTAACGACTTCTTAGGAAAATGCATTATTCTTTATGATGGGTTTTTTCACCATATTTTTATTTAAATTGTTGTAAGTCAAGAACCGTTAAAGATAAGTGGTTCAAGCTTGGGACATAGCTTTCTCAATTGTTTTACTTTAATTTTAATTCAGAAAATTTGAAAAAAAAAATTTTTTACTTTTAAAAATAAGATTTTTTTAAAGTTACATTATCTTTTCACATTTTTACTTTAAATGTTTTTCATTTCTAATTAAATGAATATTTTTTAAAATGCTGAATCAAATTGAAGCTTATATATTTATGTTTATTTAAACTAAAACAAATTTGAATTCTACAAATAATATTTCCAGTTATAACGATTTTAAATTACCCTACTCTTGTAATAAACTTTAAATTTTAATTAAAAAAAATATGAGAAGTTTTATTATGTGATTTTGTTTTCAAATGATATGATTAATTAACTAATTATTAATTGATTAATATGATTAATTTTCAAATTTTTAATTCACTAAATAAAAATAATTTTAAAATGTGTCTCGGACCCTTTTAAAGCTAACAATTTCTCTCCATCAAGCCATTTTTCCCATAAACCAGAATGTAACGAAATTAGTTTATGTGACTCCCCTCATAGCATGCATGGTCACAATGACGTTACTGTCAGTCACTGTGGTCGTATCACATCTGGGGCCAAAATACCACCACTCAGTGACGTCACATTGTGACTGAGATGTGACTTTCTTAAAAATCTTTAGAAAATTACAAAAATTCTTTAAAACATGTTATTTACTTTAAAAAACACTTTTGTCACAACGTCGCTTTTGTCACAGTTTCGTCACGACGTTAATGTCGAAATAAGTCACAAATAACACATTTTTCACAAATTTGTCACACCGTGACTTCACAAGGGGGTCACAATGTGACGTTACAAACGAGCTCTAAAACGGCCTAACAACTTCACATTTTAGTCACTGTGACTTCGTATCGACGCCACGTGACGTCACATCGACGATCGATGATCACAAAGTCACAGTGTGACCACAACGACGTCACCATGCCTTACGGGTCTTAAATAAACTGTAAATGTTTCAGACTTTATCTTCAAAAACGATTATGCTATAGTAAATTTGAGTAACAAAAATCAACTACGCAACAAACAGACTACATATACGAACGTTAGGACACAAACACACAAACGTTCAGCAAACAAACCGAATTCAAACCAAATTTTCAACCGTATTGCAGCTTAAATTTTATTTAAATAATTTTCTTTGAATATTTTCAATTTTTATCTGATTACTTTAAAATTAATTGTAACGGTGCTGTCATTTTTGTAATAATTTAATAATTATAAATTAATAATTTTGATTTATTTTTTTAAGGTTAAAATGTTTTAAAAGAGATATTAAACGAAACCCTCTATGCGATCTGTAATCACACTTATCCAATTGTTTCAGAGTAGAGGGGCTATCTTCTCCCCACCTAAAGGTACTAGAAACATCACCAAAAAAGCTAAAGATTAAAATTTTATGCCAACGACTTTGTAGTTCGTTGTTTCTAGCTTAAGCTCTTGTCGAAACCATGACAACTACCTATTTACTTGTGTATAACGCGCACCCCGTACTTTAAAAGATAAAATGGCGATTTTTTTTTTTTTAATCTCGTATATAATGCGCACCGTAAATTGGATATGCAAATGAATAAATAACTAAATGAATTTCAGTAAAGGAAGTCGAAACAAACATTACATCTGACAGAAACAAGGTAAAAATAAATTTTTAGAGTTCGGGTTGGGACTGAATGATGGCAGTGAGAATTTCTAATTGGCGTTAAAATAATGTTACTAGCTCTGTTGTATAAAATAATGCAAGGAGTGAAAAAAAAGATGCAGTATTACTTCAATTAAGATTTTCCGAGTGATTATGTCTTTTTTTATTACATTTCATGATTCATATGTATATGGTGTGATTACATCCAGCTGTAAGAAATTATTCCATGTGTAACGCGCACCTAGGAGTTTTGCCCGCAATTTTTGAAAAAAAAAAGTGCGCGTTATGCACGAGTAGATACGGTATCATAAAAGAAAATTAGTGCACCTTTGCAAGAAAAGAATAACATACTCACTGACTGTATGCCATAGACCCTCCTCATGTTCAAATCAAAGTTTTATCCTAAGTATGGAAACTCTCTTCCCCATTCTAAAACTTGGTGATAACTGCCTGGACATTGTGAAAACTTGCTAGGTAGCTTATTTCTGCCCAAAATTTTTTCAATCAAACGAATTTTCCTTTCTGCAAGTCGCCACTATTAGTTCAATCTGCTGAAAATGGTGATATTATGCATACATACAATGGACATGAAGTTTAGTATTAAGTCATTTCAGCGTAATTCACAAGAAATTTCAAGAAATAGATGCCCCCCCCCTTCCTCTCTAAGCCAAATAATGTTTTCTCCAGGCTCCTAGACAATCTAGGTCGCGTCCTGATTAAATGTATTTAATTCGACTTCCGGTCTGAGCATTTTTTCATTCACTAAGAAAAATCCAGCTCTTTCATTAATAAAATGTTCGATGTCTTTTTACAGAAGAAAAAGAAAACATTCTTAAGATAATTTATGAAGATGTTTAATTAAGATATTTTATTTGGGACGATTAGCGCTGCCCAGCTAACATTTAGCTCGGACTCTCAGCCGAGAGATTCTGTTCTCGAAACTGGTAGACGGGAGGTGCTGAGTTTGGACCAAATCGTGTCCATTGGCCTAATAATTGTTCGGAGTTTTCCATGATTTTCTTTGAACCTTGGATTTCCTTGTGTAAATATGTATTAGGCTCCATTAGATAGACCCCCATCGTCAAACCCATATAACTTGTGTAAATAATTGACTGTCATAAGTAACACCAACACGTTCAGCACTGCTATCTATATCTCTTACTAAAAAAAACGCTGCATAGAACAAGATAACTTAAAGTAAATAAAATATAAAAAACAAAAAACGAATTCATTCATTCATTAACAAAACTAATATCCCGTTTAGTTCTCCACTAAACTACTCGGTTAACAACAAAAATATTCATTTTGCTCGAGTTAAATTATTTGAAAAAGAAAGCTTATCAGTTTTGTTTAATGCTTAAATATCCATTCTCTAAACAAACAAACAACAACAACAAATCATTGTGCATGCGATAATCTATCTTTTTTAACGATAACCATTTTTACTTAATTTCTCCCCTCATTTTTCTTAAACGTTTAAATGTCCATAAACTTCTTTGAAATGCACGAGCACTTAACGTCTCCAAAAGATAAACAAGTTTTAACACAAAAGAAATTTTCTTTTAACTCTAAAGGTCTTTATTATTTCCCTTACAATGCCTTAAAATGGGGATGTGAATTTAAAGAGACCTTTTTTATTAAACGAGAGTCGGTTATTGGAACATTTTAACATTGCACTCGAATAATGAAAAAAGGTATGTTACTAGACTATTTTCATAGTAACTACTAAAACTTAATACAGGGTGTTTATAAGCTCCCGGACCCATTTTGATGTTTAATAACTCATAAAATAATAAGGATAGATTAAAATTAATAACATAAATGGTTAGATAGACTCAAAAAGTTTCATGACCCTTGTCAATGAAATTCCACATGTGCCCCCTTCGTCGCACGGAGAATATCAAGTCGATAGCCAATGGCACACGTGGAAGTTCATTGACAAGGGAATAAAACTTTTTGAGTCTATCTAACCATTTATGTTATTAATTTTAATCTATCTTTATTATTTTATGAGTTATTAAACATCGAAATGGGTCCGGGACTTTATAAACACCCTGTATTTCTACACTGTAAAAGATTGGAAAAAATTGTAAGCGAGAACTGTATAAAATTTCATACAAATAGTCCCGCTGGTTAGGTATTTTAAGTATCCGCATACCTTCGGAAGTGACTTTTTTAATTTTAATTTTAATTTTCTCTTTTTATCCATTTTTTATCATGACATTTACCTTAAAATTTTGAAAAATATATAATGGGTAATTTTAGCAATTACTCAGAATTTTTTTTTTTTTTAAGTTAAAAATCCTTACTAATATTATAAATCGGAACGTGAGTTTGTTTGTTTGTTTGTTTGTTCCGCTTTCACGCCGTAACTACTGAACCGATTGCTTTGAAATTTTGCAGACGTAAAGTTAGAAGTCCGGATTAAATAATAGGGTAATTTTTATTTATTTTATTCAAATATTTTCCTTAATAATTCAAAATTTAATTATTTTTCATACAAAATCAATAGGCATTTTTCAGATATAATTTCACCATTTTCCTTTCCTGTTGCCAAGAAAATAAAAAAATTGGAATAATAATTTTTCAGCGGCAATGAATTTTTAATAGAAAACTTCCACTCGAAAAACTATAATAAAAAAATTTAAAAGAAAATAAATATGACGTCATGTTTGAAATAAAAATAAAAGGTGTATTTTTTATAATACATTTAACAAGGATATTTGTTTAGTTAATGGGAATTTTTGTGTAAAATATGGTGACATAAATTAAAAGTAAAAAGAATGAAAAAGAATTATATTTTTAATAAAATGGTTCACTCATGAAAATGTGACGTCATAGTTGAAATAAAACAGGTACTTTATAGCAGTCGTTAAAAATACAAGGGGTATGAATATCAGTAGCTAATGGAGCGAGATAAATAATGACGTCATATTTAAAATGAATCAGAAATATTTTTTACTTATACTAATTAATAAGTTATAAGTTACATACAAATGAATATTTTTATTCAAAACTCTTAATTATCAATGGAGGAAATTTTTTGTGGGGAAAAGGTGGAAAATAAAATCACTGATTAATATATTTTTGGCTCGATTTTTTAACACTTTCGAACAAAGTTGAAAAGTTATTATGCTTTCGGTTTGTCTGTCTGTCTGGTCGCTTTCTAACTTTCGTAAATATACTCCGATTTCCATGAAATTTTAGGGCATTCTTAACGTTTACCTAGCACGAATACCTATTGAAAATAAAGTTTCTACCATGATTAGTTTATTTACAGGGATAGTCAAAAAATTTCCTTATATTACGGCATTATGGGGAAAAATCGTTTTAATTAAATTTAACGATGTTACAGCCTGTAGAACATATTCAAATTTATATGCATTTACAAAGTGCACTAAAATATGCATTTTGTAAAGTATGTAGTGAAAAGGGCACTTACTATTCATTTACAGGGTCAGACAGAAGAATTCCATTGCATAGGAATAAAGGGAGGAACAGTTTCCGAAATATTTTAATTATGGTAAACGATTTCATGTATAATCAAATTGATATATGTTGCTGAGGCTTAATGTAAGTTATTTCATGCATAATACGAAGTGCACAGCATTTACAGGGACACACAAAAGATTTCAAATATTATATATTCTATCCGAAGTACTGTATATCATGGATGATGACTGTTGCATGGATGAAATGCATTTTGAATTATGATATGTGCTTTTAAGTTTCGCTAAATGTATGCATATTAAATGGAGAGTATAAATGGTAATAGTATAAATAGTTAAATTTAGATATACAGGGTTACACAAAAGATCTCGGAAAGGTTACTGAATATGAGCGTAATTTACTTAAAGGTGGTTTTTAAATAAAATATGCATTTTTATTTTGAACTGCATTTAGTAAACTAAGAAATGTTTGTAGTATATATATAAAATGATAAACAGGGTCCCGCAAAGAACTGGATACAAGGTTGTCTTCGGATGATAATTTCTGAAAATGTAATTTAGGTAGTAATAAGAAATATTTTTGTTTGAAATAAATTTTAGAAAGATACTTTCGTGTATTAAAGGCACCTGGAAAACTACAGGGCTGAACAAAAGAATTCAAGAATGTTTCTATATATTAGTATTAATCGCTGAAAGGAAAATTTTGACCAGCAAACAAATTAGCAAATAGGGATTATCAAAAGTTTTTTTACCATAAATTCGCAATAAAAAGTTAATTACACATGCTTTTCATCATCGAAATTTTTTGCTTGATTGATCAATTATTTCTTCTTTAAATGTTATGTGAACGAAGTCACGGGTAACTGCTAGTAGTCAATAATTGACATTTCCGCAAAACGTGATAACTCAAAAATGAAACAATGTATTAATATTTTATAAATCGCATAATAAAAGAATAACCTTCTCTAGGACTTAGAGTACACACGCTATAATCGCATCTGTAAATCAAATGATATGGCAGGTAAAGTAGTAACGTAATGTAATATTCGCAAAGTTTGTCTCAAGTTTGTCCTTTATACCAGTGTAAATATAAGACTATTTAATATATTGTCCTGGGTGTAGTTTTTTCACTAAACAGACATTTGTAAAAGAAGTACAGAAAATTTCGTGGTATTTCATGCATAATTATGATGCTCCATGATGTTTTGTGCATAGTATAAATCTGAAAAGCTTCATTTTGAGAAAAAGCTAAAAGTAACTTAAAAATACAATTAAAAAGCTGCAATAGATGTAATTTTAAATGACTGTAACTCGGGTTCTATTTTAGACACAGACACAATTTAAGCAGATTTCGATAGATAAAAGATTCAATTTTAATATTATTGCAAAAAAAAAAGAAAAATCGATATTTTAATTGAAAACTGCATTATGAAGGTGTTCGGATACCTTAATCCACTTTTAAATCATTTTACAAACAACTTTATAAGGTAAATCCCCATGGAAATATGACACAGTATAAGTATTAAATAAATGTTGTAGTGATTTAATCAAGCATCATGAATTCATTAAAAAAGGTCCATAACTGCCATATCGAGATTTTGTAAAGAATAGCCGCTGGAAAGCTCTTACCATGGTAATTAAGAAAATGTATACAGCTACCCGTCCGAATGCAATTACTGAAAAATTATAAGCCGATGTATTTCTATCTTTTTTTAGGTGCGTTTGTAATTATGTAAATACCAAGCACCTATAGTCGTCGTTCAATCCGTCCGTCTGTCCACATATAACAACACAAAACCTACCCAACTTTCCCCTAAGATTCGTAACTGTCAGAAGATTAAAATATCAAATGATTATTACTGCATTCTGATATCGCAATTAATAGTAAATACGAGAAATTTCTCAATTTCTAGGTCTGTAGAGTTGTATCTTTTGAAATGGGTATTTTAGATTCCATTATTCTATTTTATTTTACAGTCCGGTTTGTATGGCGTTATCACACATATAGATGGGTAATAATGCCAAATAGCATTAGTCTAAAAATCACGCCATTACATTTTATAAATATATATGTGCTAAACTATTCTTTCCTGTATACATAGTCAATAAATTACTGTAAAAAATCCTATATTTGTTTAAAGAAAAAATATCTAAAACTAAGCCGTGAAAATTGGTAAAATCTTAATGTGGCGTTGTTACCTGAGGAAACCGTAAAAAAATATCGACTTTGATTGGTTTCCTAAAGAAAACTTTTACTAGTTTATTGTCGCCTATGCTTTCATCGTAATCTGCAAATAAAAATAAAAATAAAAATATGTCGGGTCGTGTTGAGTTTCGGAAAAATGTGGATATTCAACCCAAGGCTTAATTCCAGTCTGACCGTAACATGACCAAAACTGATCTACAGTAGAAAAAAATATATCCAATAAGATTGGATTGAGTTCTGTCCTCCCGTTGCGACTGGGTTAAGTCTACTCTACCGATGCAGAATCTTCACAACTATAACATGAAGTGGTCATATTTTACTTCTCAAAATTGTCACAATATGGCACCACAGAAAAGTTCAAATACGACCATAACGATTTACATGTACGTCCCGAAGAAAATCACAAAATCAGAGTGACGTCATAATGTTATACTGGAGATGTTATCAATGCATTAAAATTGACAAAAATTTTTATTTTCCCATGATATCAAATAAGCTTACGAAACCTTCAATGTACTCTTGAATTGTATTTAAAACGCTGCATAAAACAACGCATAATAAGGTAAGAAATAAAGGTAAAATTAAGAAAAATGATAATGTAAAACACAACAAATAAAAATGCAAATAAAATATGAAAGTAAACATCGCAAACATAAAAGCTAAATAATCAAACTTTCTCCCGTTTAAATCCGCATTATTATTTCTCAGATTTAATGACAGCGCATGTTTATTAATTTTATTTCCGTTCAAATATTTAGTGAAAAAAAAAAAATGCATGTGTATTTATTTTGCCTGGCGTTTAAAGAACATTTTTCTTAACTAAATAACCATAAAAGACGGATAAACTTTCCTTAAAGAAATTCAGTTTTACTTAATTTTTTCTCTCAAATTCCTTGTTCATTTGAACGTTCCATAAACTTTTTCTGAAATGCACAAACACTTTATCTTTCCAAAGAATAAACAAGTTTTAGAGCAGGAAAAAAAACTTTCTTTTAACTCTCGGGGTCTTTATTGTTTTCCTTACAAAGCCTTAAGAAAGGAGCGTGAATTCTAAAAGCCTTTTCGTAAAAGGAGAGGATGTGATTTCAATGTTTCGAGGTAGCTGTGAAAGTATCGATAATTAGATAGTATGTTTGAACACTTGAAAATCCAACATATTGATTAGGATAACCAAATGTTCAGCTTTTATAATTTTATATATATTTTTTTTTTCCTTTTTACATCATTGCATAAGTGAAAATTTTGTTGTTTTTACTTCAAATAGACAAGCAAAAAGCTCAAGCTATCTCAAAACTTAGACGTAAGTTATAAATCAATGAATTATAAAGTTTTCGAAATAAATCTATATATTTAAAAGACCTTTTTTTAGTCATCTGACCTGAGATCTCTACTGAACGGATATCGATAATTCTATTTTTAAACAAAGGCACTCTATTTTTAGATGCGCCCGTACTTGCTATTTTTTTTTTATTATTATTATTCCATTTTTATGTCTTTAATTAAAGAATTGTTTATGAAATTTCTTTCCATTCATGGCCGTCGGATTACTCTTATTGTTGAAGGGAAAAGAAAAACAATGGAAATTATCATATCATTACGGATGTCATTTTCGTTTCATAACTAATAATGATTTTTGAACAGAAGACTAAAAAAACTTTTGTACAGAAAATAACGTCACGATTTAAAATAACTCATTTTTATCCATAACTCTGTTACATTTCAAAACTGCTATAAATCAAAATGCAAATATATGAAAATAAACATCGCAAATATAAAAGCAAATTAATGAAATATTATCTCGTTTAAATCCGCATTAAAATAATTCTGATTTAATAACAGTATATGTTTATTAATTTTGCACCCGTTAAAATATTTAGAAAAAAATGCATGCGCATTTCTTTTATCTGGAATTTAAAAAACATTTTTCTTAACTAAATAACATTAAAGGGCGGATAAACTTTTCTTAAAGCAGTTCAGTTTTACTTAATTTTTTCTCTCAAATTCCTTGCTCATTTGAACGTCCCATAAACTTTTTCTGAAATGCACAAACACTTTTTCTTTCCAAAGAATAAATAAGTATTAGAGCACGAAAAAAATAAACTTTCTTTTAACTCTCGGGATCTTTATTGTTTTCCTTACAAAGCCTTAAGAAAGTAGCGTGAATTTTAAAAGCCTTTTCGTAAAAGGAGGGGAATGCGATATGAATGTTTCAAGGTAGCTGTTAAAATATCGATAGTTAGATAGTATGTTTGAACATTTGAAAATCCAACATATTGATTTGGGTAACTGAATGTCTAGCTTTTATAATTTTTATTCATTTCTATCATTGAATAAATGAAATTTTATTGTTTTTACTTCAAATAGACAAGCAAAAAGCTCAAGCTATCTCAAAATTTAGACATAAGTTATAAAGCAATGAATTTTAATGTTTTCCAAATAAATATACATATTTAAAAGACCTTTGTTTAGTCATCTGACCTGAGATCTCTATTCAACCGATTTCGATAATTCTATTTTTAAACAAAGGCACTTTATTTGTAAATGCGTCCGTACTTGCTATTTTTTTTTAATAATTCCAGTTTTATATTTTTAATTTTATTTTAAAAATTGTTTTGTGAATTTTCTTTCCATTCATGGCCGTCGGATTACTTTCATTGTTGAAGGGAAAAGAAAAGCAATGGGAATTATCATATCATTACGGATGTCATTTTCGTTTCACAACTAATAAGGACTTTTAAAACTTTTGAACAGAAAATGACGTCACGATTTAAAATAATTCACTTTTATGCATAAAGCTGTTACATTTCAAAGCTTTTACAAATCAAAATGCAAATAAAATATGAAAGTAAACATCGCAAGCATAAAAGCACAAAATAATCAAACTTTATCTCGTTTAAATCCACATTAAATTGCCCTGATTTAATAACAGTATATGTTTATTAATTTTCCTCCAATTAATAATATGTAGATTAAAAATATTATGTGTATTTATTTTGCTTGACGTTTAAAGAACATTTTTATTAGTTAAATAACCTTAAAGGGCGGATAAACTTTTCGTAAAGAAGCTTAGTTTTACTTATTTTTTTCACTCAAATTCCTTGTTCATTTGAACGTCCATAAACTTTTTCTGAAATGCACAAACACTTTATCTTTCCAAAGAATAAACAAGTTTTAGAGCAGAAAAAAAACTTTCTTTTAACTCTCGGGATCGTTATTGTTTTCCTTACAAAGCCTTAAGAAAGGAGCGTGAATTTTAAAAGTCTTTTAGTAAAAGGAGAGGAATGTGATTCCTATGTTTCGAGAGGTAGCTGTTAAAATATCGATAATTGGAAAGTATGTTTGAACACTTGAAAATCCAACATATTGATTTGGATAAAGGGATGTTTTGCTTTTATAATTTTATAATTTTTATTTATTTTTTTATCATTGAATAAATTAAAATTTATTTGTGAGGAGAATAAAGAAAAATAAACTTTCTTTGAACTCTGTAAGCGTATCCAAAATACTTACATAAAGCAGATATAAATAGTCGCTCATCAAAACTTCGAACTACGCTACAAGTAACAGAATACAGCATGCACGTAGAAGTTCATTTTTTCGCTAAAGAGCTTGGCTGCTGTGATTGACGTCAAGAACTCTAGGACGTTGAGTGTTTGTAAATTTTCCTCCCGGCCTGGGCATTTTTTCAATCATTGAGGGAAAATCCAGTTCTTTCAGTAGTAAAACGTTCGAAACCTCTTGACAGGAGCAAAAGAAAACATTCTTACAACAATCCATGAAAATGTTTATTTAAGGTATTTTACCTGGACCGTTTAGCGCTGGCCCCAGCAGAGGCCAAGAGATTCTACTCTCAAAGCTGATAGACGGGAGGTGCTGGGTTCGAACCCAATCGTGTCCATTAGCCTAATCATTTAGGATTTTCCGTGGTTTTATTTGAACTTGGATTTACTTTTTCAATTTTGGTTTCAGATATTTTTTAGAATAAAGCTTTCATTTTCGGAACCGGTTTTGAAAATTGAAAGTAACTTTATAAAAAAGTATCTGCGAACAAAATCGAAAAAGGGAAAAGGGTGTAATGTAGAGATAGACCTCGGTTATACAATGCAAAAAAAATTAAAAATTAAATGTCGAAATGCAAACGAGATATTAGAAAAACCCCTCCCCATAGGATTAGCACTAGTTCGTGAGTATCTTCGACGGCAGGGAGAGGAGCCTTACGAAAGGAGTGTGAATTTGAAATGTTTTTTCGTAAAAAGAGAGGATGCTATTCCTACTTTTCGAGTTAGCTGCTTAAATATCAACAGTTAAATAGTATGATTGAACACTTGAAAATCCAACATATTGATTTAGATAACTGAATGTTTAGCTTTATAATTTCATAATTTTTATTCACTTTTAATTATTGAATAAATAAAGTTTTATTGCTTTTATGAAACTGCAAATAGACAAGCAAAAAACTCAGGTTATCTCAAAACTTAAACGTAAGTTATAAAGGCAAAATATAATGAAGGTTCTGATATAAATCTACATATTTAACCCTTTAACATTCATTGGTTTCGCCACGAAACCACAAAATTTAAATTTCGATATGCAACACTGACACCGGTATTTTTATCTAAAAATATCCCTTTTATTATGTATGTGAAAATCACGTTTTCTTATTTAGAAATATATTTGTTCTTAATTACCGGTGTCAGTCATTTATTTCGACATCTTAGCAATGAAAATGCTTTGATCGTTAAAGGGTTAAAAGACCAGGCTGTTTTTTAATCTGGCCTAGATCTCTACTATACCGATTTCGATATATATGTTACAGGCCAAACCCGATTTTAGGCCAAACTAGATTGGCCTAGACCAAACTAGCCCTAACGCCCATCGGATAGACTAGTTTTTCCTAGGCCAAACCGGTCTATCCTAAAGCCCTTCGGATAAACTAGTTTTTCCTAGGCCAAACCGGTTTATCCTAACGCCCATCGGATAAATTAGTTTTTCCTAGGCCAAACTAGTCTATCCTAAGGCCCATAGGAAAATCTAGTTTTTCCTAGGCCAAACTAGTTTGGCCTAACTCTTATAGGATAAACTAGTTGAGCCTGCTGTTTATTGGTCTGAACTAGTTTCTCCTAGGCCAATTAAATTTGGCGTGATTTCATTGAATTCAATGACCGCCACAGCGCCAACATTCCAGTTTGTCCTAGGCTGATCTAGTTTATCCTAGGCCAATTTAATTTTATGTGTTTTTAGCTCACAGGCGTCAAAGCCGAGAAATAATGGGCTCACAGGTTCTGTATAAATGAATGTAAGTATGTATGTACGAATGTACGTACCAATGAACGTACGTATGTACGTGCGTATGTACGTAACGCGATAACTCGTGATAGAAATATCCAATTTGCTTCAAATTTTGGATACACGTTCATGGATATAAGGTACTTTTCTGATTAATTTTGGGAATTCATTGGATAAGAATAAAGGGGGGCGAACGGGAGGCTAGTCCCCCACCGTTAATTTAGAGAAATGGATTTTTCATGCAGAATTATCAATTTTCATTTAAAATTTTACATATAGGATCATTCTGACAAGGCGCCTCCATGATTAGTTGTAGATGTTTATTGTTTAAGTGTAAAAAAACGGCAATATAGGTTAACCCCCCCCCCCATAATTTAGATAAGTGGTTTTTGACGCAGAATTTATGGATTTGCTTCACATTTGCATATTGGTTCTTTCTGATAAGGCGATTCCCTGAATAGTTTTGGGGGTTTAATGCTTAAGTATGAAGGGAAAAATGAACTATTACATCTCTTACATAGAAAAAAAACTAGTTTATCCTATGGGCATTTAGATAAACATGTTTGGTGTAGAAAAAACTAGTTTATCCTAATTTCTGTATTGGTGTTATAAGCAATGACTCTTGACACACATTTATACTTTTTCTAGTGAAAGATATGTTTTTTACTGGCCAAACCCGTTTTCGAGCTAAATTAGATTAGCCTCGGCCAAACTATTTTATCCTTATGCCAATTGGATAAACTAGTTTTTTCTACACCAAACTTGTTTATCTAAATGCCCATAGGATAAACTAGTTTTTTCTATGTAAGAGGGTAATCGTTCATTTTTCCCTTCATACTTAACCATTAAACCCCCAAAACTATTCAGGGAATCGCCTTATCAGGAAGAACCTATATGCAAATGTGAAGCATATCCGTAAATTCTGCGCCAAAAACCATTTATCTAAATTATGGGGGGGTAACCTACATTGCCCTTTTTTTACACTTAAACAATAAACATCCACAACTAATCATGGAGGCGCCTTGTCAAAATGATCCTATATCTAAAATTTTAAATGAAAACTGATAATTCTGCATGAAAAATCCATTTCTCAAAATTAATGGTGGGGGATTACCCTCCCGTTCGCTTCCCTTTATCCTTATCCAATGAATTTCCAAAATTAATCAGAAAAATACTTTATATCATAATACGTACATCCAAAATTTGAAGCAAATCGGATATTTCTATCATGGGTTATCGCGTTACGTACATACGCACGTACATATGTGCGTACATTCGTACATACATACGTACATTCATACATACAGAACCGGTGAGCCCATTATTTCTCAGGCTCTGACGCCTGCGAACTAAAAACACGTAAAATTAAATTGGCCTAGTATAAACTAGATCAGCCTAGGACAAACTAGAATGTTGGCGCTGTGGCGCCATTGAATTCAACAAAATCACGCGAAATTGAATTGGCCTAGGATAAACTAGATCGGCCTAGGAGAAACTAGTTCAGGCTAATAAACAGCAGGCTCAACTAGTTTATCCTATAAGAGTTAGGCCAAACTAATTTGGCCTAGGAAAAACTAGATTGTCCTATGGGCCATAGGATAGACTAGTTTGGCCTAGGAAAAACTAGTTTATCCGATGGGCGTTAGGATAGACCGGTTTGGCCTAGGAAAAACTAGTTTATCCGATGGGCGTTAGGATAGACCGGTTTGGCCTAGGAAAAACTAGTCTATCCGATGGGCGTTAGGATAAACTAGTTTGGCCTAGGCCAATCTAGTTTGGCCTAAAATCGGATTTGGCCTGTAACATATATAAATATATACTGTAAATGCGCTCGTATTCTCTTTTTTTATAATTCATTTTTAAATTTTTAATTTAATTTTAAACGTTGCTTTATGAAATTTCCTTCCATTCATGATAATTGGATTATTTTTATTGTTGAAGGGAAAAAGGAAAACCAAGGGAATTATCATATCATTATGGATGCCATTTTCATTTTAAACTTTTGAATAGAAAGTCGTCACGATTTAACTCATTTTTATCAGAGATCACGATCAACTCATCAAAAGCTTTATGGATAACTCATTTTTATCCATAAAGCTTTTATATTTCAAATATATGTATATAACATATTGAATAATTTCATCCGGCTGATACTGAGACTGAGATGCTCATAGGTGAAAATGATGTCATTGTAAAAATGAAAAGTGCATTGCATGCAAAATTGGTAACTGGCAAACTGACATCAAACTTAGGAATATATTTATTAATAATTTATTACACATTAAAATATTTTAAAGGAGTTAATAGATCAGTTTCAACTGACGTCACACCAAATGTGTTTTTTGTTTGCCCCTCAAATTTGGCCAATTGTGATTGGTTCTATCACAAGGCAGGCTACAAATTGTCGATCAGGATTAGCTGGATAAAATTTTTTGGGCTGGTTGTAGTAGTTGAAACTGATCTATATGAAAAGCATGCTTGTAAAATTTGCGACAGTAAAAATGTGTCATTTTCTGATTCCATTGAAAACAAAAATTGTAATTGGGTCATTATAGTGCATGTTTGGTTAATTTTTCGTAATACCAAAGATTAAAGTCTCAATTGAAGCTTCATAATTTATTATCTGAATGACATGTTACTGATTACTCATAGGAATAATGACACACAAAAGATTTCAGCTATTATACTGTATCCGAAGTATTATACATCAAGATCTGAATATATTTAACTTCGTTATAGCAGAAACGCACTTTATTTGCAAAGTTTGACGTGCAATTTCCAATTTGTTAGTTTAATTATGATTTATTAGCAATTTTCGATTCTCTTTTTACTAAAAATATCTGTATTTATTCAATATAGAGTATAAAAAAAAAGTTCTCCAATCTAAGCAGATATTTTAAACGTTTTAAAATTTTTTTCGAAATGCACAAACTCTTTATCTTTCCAACGAATAAAAGTTCTTTTCGTTTAAAGCTGTTTTTTTAATGTCGAAATTTTTATTGTTTTCTTTACAAAGCCATGAAAAGGAAGCATGAATTTTAAGAGCATCGTAGTAAAACCGAAAAAACGTGACTGGAATATTTCTGTATTTTATTCCAGTACAAGAAAAAAATATCTAAACTAAACCAAAAAACTTGTGTACCCGAGTTGTGTTCGGGGAACACTTTTTTCAATACTGGTCATAAAAAGATAGTTTTCTTTTCGCTGTAAACTAAAAAACTAAGTTTATATTTACACTTTTAATGGTTTATTTTGAAGTTCAGAATTTATACAATCAATATGAATATAAAGATTATTAAGGTGCATAAATTTGAAAAGTTTTCATTTCTCATCATAAATTCAGTATAGACATTGATGTACACGAAAGTTACAAATATGCAAAATTCACATACATATAAGTTACATAAATTGTAGTTCATAAATTTTAATTTATATTACATATCAAAAAGACCAGACTTGTATTAATTGCTATTACTTTATTGTTCTGGATTAATTATGGGCTATTTACAGCTGGAAGTTAGGATTGCAGATGTGGTCTCACCGCATCCGCACGTCCTATGCATCGCTACAACAGAAGGAATCTCTTGTACACAAAGGATTTTACTGGTATTTAAATAAAATAATTGCTGACTCTGCAATTTTTTAACCAGGGACTTGTGCAAAGTGGCCAATTTAATGGCACGCCAACAAATGTAGATTCGGCTCCATTTTAATTGCAAGAAACTATCGCTGACTTACTTCCATTTTCTGCCAATTGTGCTTGTTACTATGAATGCATTGTATTAAACTTTTATGCTTCATCTTTATCGGCCTATGACCTCACCATCTGGCATAATTGTATATATATATATATATATAGTCCAAAAAGTTTTTAAAGTTTTAAATGAACTTAAAGTTCACAAAAAATCCACATGATCAGCGCTCTAGCTGCAATAATCACGTAAATTATGTATATAGCACTTGAAGAATAATGTGTATCGGCAGATCCAGAGTCCCGTGCCATAATGAAAAATGAAATCAAACTATTAAACTTTAAAGGAAATAAAAATCAAGCAAGAAAAACAAAATAAAGACAATATAAAGACAATATAAAGAGGCTGTGGATCTCATCAGCGGTGGGCAGTTTTAAAACACAACAAAAACATATGAATGGATACGGAGAAGGACTATTATAATGTAGTGGCAGTGGGTTTCGATCAGAGTGTTACAATTTAAAAAATCAAATGCGCAAAAACATTTGATATCATAACACTCACTCCACCGGACCCAAACGCCACAGAAAACAGCATATAAAACATTTAAAAATTATACTGCCGAAATAAACAAGTGTGTAATATAAATTAAAACAGAAATAAAGTTGTATTACCCTAGCTTCAGAGACACAGCCACGCAAAACAACTAAAAACCAGCATTCAAAATCAATCCGTATTCGTTTCCATGTCGTTGCCACACGATTGCAGACATCCTTGTAAAACCGTCCAAAAGGCTTTAAGTTATACAAAATCATTAACTGCCAATCATATAGCAATTACTTAAAAATGCAGATTGTCAGTAAAACTAGTATATTTATTAATAAATTTTAGAGGTAAATTATTCTTATATTGTAAAATATTAATTAAATGATGAAGTTCCTTTAAAAATAAATTTTTATTTGAACTGGTCAAGTTTTTCGTTACTACAAGCTCTGTTCAAATAAAAATTTATTTTTAAAGGAACTTCATCATTTAATTAATATTTTACAATATAAGAATAATTTACCTCTAAAATTTATTAATAAATATACTAGTTTTACTGACAATCTGCATTTTTAAGTAATTGCTATATGATTGGCAGTTAATGATTTTGTATAACTTAAAGCCTTTTGGACGGTTTTACAAGGATGTCTGCAATCGTGTGGCAACGACATGGAAATGAATACGGATTGATTTTGGATGCTGGTTTTTAGTTGTTTTGCGTGGCTGTGTCTCTGCAGCTTCGGTAATACAACTTTATCTCTGTTTTAATTTATATTACACACTTGTTTATTTCGGCAGTATAATTTTTAAATGTGTTGTATGCTGTTTTCTGTGGCGTTTGGATCCGGTGGGGGAGTGTTATGATATCAAATGTTTTTGCACATTTGATTTTTTAAATTGTAACACTCTGATCGAAACCCCCTGCCACTACGTTATAATAGTCCTTTTCCATATCCATTCATATGTTTTTGTTTTAAAACTGCCCACCGCTGATGAGATCCACAGCCTCTTTATATTGTCTTTATTTTGTTTTTCTTGCTTGAATTTTATTTCCTTTAAAGTTTAATAGTTTGATTTCATTTTTCATTATGGCACGGGACTCTGGATCTGCCGATACACATTATTCTTTATATGCTATATATATATATATATATACACTATATGGCCAATGATTATTGGACACTTGCGTTTTTAGACATTTTGTTAAATATCTAGAAAAATACATGAGGAATCATCTCGAAACTCTTAGTGTATAAATATAATAGTATAGGTCATACATCTCCGTGAAGATTTTTTCCCGAAACTCCATAGGGGACCGTCAACAAATTAAAAAAGAATGAATATCTTTTGAATAACCCTGTCAAAACTAATGTAGCAAAAGCGCTCAAACTCTAGATTATGATTGAATGCCTTATTGTAATAAGCCTTGTTCATTTTTATGCAAATAGCATGCATACTCGCAGAGTAAGTAAGGTTTTTATAAAAATGGTCCCAAATTTTTCCAAGTTTTTTCCTTATAATTTTCAGAGTTCTTAATATAAAATGATATTTTTTTCAGAAAACATGAAAAAAAACATTGCACACAGTACCTTGTAATCAGAATTAAAAAATAATGAAAATTGTATACAAAATGAGTTGGTTTACTAAATAATTTTTTACTGCTCATGCGTCAACGATATCAAAATTTCATTTGCATATTATGTTAGCTAAATGTATAGAGCAATTTTTGTGAAAGTCACAAAATCATAACTTGAAAATTCTGAAAATAATCGTCAATTGAATAAGTTGAAAATCCGTTATTCTCAAAATGAAACAAAAAGAAGAGGGGTTGTATCCATATATTCATTGATTAGTGTCAATATAGAATACACAATACGGGATGTACTACTACATTTGGATAAAATCCCTCATTTTTTTGCTTCATTTTGGAAACAACAGATTTTGTCCTTTTTCTATAGACGATTACTTTCAGAATTTTCAAGCTATGATTTTGAGACTTTTACAAAAGTTGCTCTATACATTTAGCTAACATAATATGCAAATGAAATTTTGATATCTTTGACGCATGGGCAGTAAAAAATTATTTAGTAAACCTACTCATTTTTCATACAATTTTTATTATTTTTTAATTCTGATTACAGGGTACTGTGTGCAATGTTGTTTGTCATATTTTCCGAAAAAAATATTTTATATTAAGAACTCTGAAAATTATTAGGGAAAAACTTGGAAAAATTTGGGACCATTTTTATAAAAACCTTGATTACTCTGCGAGTATGCATGCTATTTGCATAAAAATGAACACAGTGTATTACAATAAGGCATTCAAACATAATTTAGAGTTTGAGCGCTTTTGCTACATTAGTTTTGACAGGGTTATTCAAAAGATATTAATTCTTTTTTAATTTGTTGACGGTCCCCTATGGAGTTTCGATAAAAAATCCGGAGATGTATGACGTATACTATTATATTTATACACTAAGAGTTTCAAGATGATTCCTCATCTATTTTTCTAGATATTTAGTAAAATGTCTAAAATCGCAAGTGTCCAATAATCAATGGCCATATAGTGTATATATATATATATATATATATATATATATATATATAATATATATATATAATATATATATATAATATAATATCCTATTTTTCCTGTAAGTTATAAAGTTTTTTGAAAGCTTCACAAGATTTAATTGGAAATACTGTATATTATAAGCTAAAAAATGCTAAAAATATCGGCCGAGAGCGAATTTTACTAGTATACAAAGAATTCTGTACAACAAAGTTTAAGCTTGCCACTATGCAAAGCGCGCTTCTGAAGGTGATCGCAAAATTGCAACACCATGTTTTTCTAAATA
Source organism: Maratus speculifer (assembly GCA_964019185.1). Lineage (NCBI taxonomy): Eukaryota > Metazoa > Arthropoda > Arachnida > Araneae > Salticidae > Maratus > Maratus speculifer. The sequence goes on from OZ025300.1 coordinate 112,471,020, forward strand.
TGTTTTTTATCGAAATCTTGGCTAGTTATCGACAATTTATTTTCCGAAAATCATTATCAACAATCTTTGAAAAATCCCGTGTTAATAGTTACCATGAGCACCCGCTATGCTTCTTTATGTGTAACGAAAATATGCGATTTTCCCAAAAACTGTATGACCTAGGACAGCGGTTTTCAACCTTTTTTGGTACGCGACCCACCTTTAAAGAAAAACAAATTTCGCGAACCATTTAATGTAAGGGTGTATATTGAAATTTGTCAATTATTGTATGACCACTAAAAGTTATTGGCTATCTTATCCTACGAAAAAAAGCAAATTTCGTGCAAAGGATACATATCAACAAAAATTAGGGTCTGTAATCCCAATGAGTGTACAAACAGCAACAACGTACAAACAGCAAAGATTTTATTTTTATCAAATTTTATTAAGATTTTATTTTTATTAGGGCGTCTTTATCATGGTTAAAACTGGTTGATTTTAACTTTAGGTCATACAGTTACAAGTTTAGGTCTTTTTACATACAGTTTGTTTCTGTACTGATTTTTCAAAAACAGCAATATAGAAAAAGAATGCTTACATAAATATGTTGTATTAAACACCATCAATGAATTCAAAGCTGATTTAGATAATTTTAGATATTCAGCTTGTATATTCATCCAGAAGGAAATTACGCGTTTTCTCTTGAAACATAATTTGCTGTATTTTTTAAACAGCGTAAATAAAAGATATATATTTAAGACAAATTTCCACTGTTCAGCTATCCGCCAAGACACACACCACGACCCACCAGTGGTCGCCAATTAGAAATCACTGGTTAGGACCGCTGACTTAGGATGATCGCTACAATTGTCCAATAAGGTTTAAATAAATTTCTACTAGCCCTAATTTTTTCACTATTTTCGTTTCAGTAGACTAGTAAAGTTAGTTCAGTAAAAAGTTTCGGATGGGGGTACATAACATGTTCAAAGATTAACACTATGACTTAACACTTTCAGGGGTAAAACACTCCTATTGCTAAATGTTGAAATGAGTTATTGGCATCGGAATCTATGCACATACAAATTTATTTGCAAATATGGAAAAGATATTTTTCGCATATTTAATTAACGGAAAATATTTATACCCGAATTATGATGCCAATATCGCATTTGTGATTTAAAATTAAGTAGTCTCATATCCCCCCACCCTCCTGGAAGGGTTAAAGTATAATACACCAAAACAAATATATTTTTGAGTTAGGTGTCAGGAAATTTTTCAAACCACACCACATACAAGAATTTTTTTTTGAATATTTGAGCATAGCTAATAATCTATAAATATGTGGGTCAATGGCCTTTATAACTAATCCAACATTGAACTTTTTATTGTTTTCGAAAATAAAAGGTCTGTGACAGTCGGATAGACAGACACACGAATTGTTTTATAATAGCTCTGTTTTTACTTTTTTATGTACGAAACTCTGAAATTATTTTTTATAGACACGTTTATATCTCCGTGAGCATATGAACTAGCATTACAAAAATACTTACAAGAAACGCGGCTGTGTCTACAATGCCCAATGCAGTACAATATGAGTTCTCATCAGAACATCGAAGTTCAGGCATTGGTGCACTTTAGGAATGATTCTAATGTACTGAAAATGCTGCCATCGATGCCCTATAAATGCCATAAATTGTCATGTAAAATCTGTCGCGTGGGATGTTTTTTCGGTGGGTAATAGCTAGGTAAGATTATTGTTCACAACGACATTGTTGAGTCACTTAACTCGAAGTTTTTTACAGCGGACCTACCGAAATCAAGATTTTGACTTGAGCAAGTTTCTGAAACTCACTTAACTTTGAAAACTCTCTTAACTGTGTGTAAAGCGGAAATCTACCTGCTGAACTCCTTTTCTTACTTGAAACTGTTCTTAAAATTAGAGTTTATTTCGACAAATAATTATTCAGCTTTTTCGAATGATCTTTTGAATCGTTTATTTAATTAATACGCCACAAAAATAAAAACAATAATAAACTATGAACAATTACAAGTTTTAGTTACAAATTTAACATAATTTAGGTATCTTAAAACATTTTGTTATGTGAGCAGGTGAAGTCTAATTCCGGATTTCCCGTTTCAAAAAAGTTTAAGTAATTATAAGTTTAGTGACTCAACTAATTCAGTGCGAACCTAGTGTATTATTGAGCTGAGAAATATTTATCTTTCCTGTTTAGGATCATAACTGTGGGGATGCTTTCAAGTCAAGTCAGCATTGTGGTTTTTCGTCAAATGAAAGTTAGTCTTTTTCATCCTTTGTGATTAGCATGTGGATTCCGGTATAATGTCTAGAACAGGGGTTCTCAAACTATGGTACGCGTACCAGTACTGGTACGGGATGTTATGTTTACTGGTACAGGAAAGTGCGATACTGGTAGATGAAATGAAATGCAGCATGTGAAAAAAAAATTCAATCCCTCAGTCCTCTTTTTGATTTGTCAATTCACAGGCTCAATATTGCCTGCTCTCTATTATTACAGCTTTGACAGCATTTTGCTTTCTCTTGTAATTCGGATGAGAGTTTTTAGACAAATGGAACAAATGCTTCGGTAGGTGTTTAGTAGATCTTTCTTCATCTTCCCTGAAAAAAAGAAAGTTTTCTTCTGTTACTGTATTGTATGAGTGTATATTACTTCAAGATCTTCGATCTCGCATTAGAAAGCAGTTTATTTTCCGAATGTATAAAATTTATTATGTAGGTTATTCGCTTTTTAAACTTACTTATGTATTTTACTATTGTTATAAACATAATATTTATATAACAACAAATTGGCGAACAAGGCGACTTCAAATGTACATTTTTTCCATGTTTAACAAAGATAATTTGTGCTCTCTATTCAAGTGCATCTATATTTGTCATCCAAAAATTATACATTTTATATTGGTTTTTCTGCATTAGATATGAGATTTTCTTTTGGTGGTACGCGGAAGTATGAACTTCTATTTAGTGGTACGTCATTCTAAAAGTTTGGAAGCCCCTGGTCTAGAAGATACAGTACTGCAACTAGCTAACCCAAAAGCGCCAACAAATTAAAAGTTATAAATGTTGAACGGTGCTGAATGATAAAACGATCACAATGACATCTACTAGCTTGAACGACAATATTGTATAATCATCTTCTAGACGCTATACTTAATGCAATGTTTAAGTTTGAGCGAACATATGTCGCTTCAATCGTTTAGCATCGTTAAGCATTTATTAGCTTCAGTGGATAACAAACATGTCATTCAACGTTAGAACGGTAGATTTGTTAATCAGCGACCCGATTTTCCACACAACCATTAGCCAAAAGCCAACCAATACAGACCATTTTCCATAAGCAATGAGAGTCCCGCCTAATGTGTGTTGTTCGTTTTTTAGAACATTTATGTTCGTATTCACCATCTACCTCAACCCAGTAAGCCTTGGTCGAACGTCCGAATAAAATTTATAAGATTTGATTGGATATTATCAAGGAGACGTTCGATCAGGATTAAAGGTGAGTACAGTTTGAGCGTTCGACCGAGGCTTTTCGTATAATTCGGTGTCGAAGTAGTTGGTGAATACGAGTGTTAAAGTTAGTGGACTAATCGGTTGCCACACTTTATCTTCTAGATGTTACACCTCCAGTATTTGGTAGTCCCGTTGACAATGGACTTTACACATGTGACTTCGAAGTAGCTATATAAAAGGAAAACACCATTAAGCATGCAAATTGTTTTAACACTGGTTTTCCTACGTCCAATAAACAGTTCTGTTCGAGGGAGACATACCTACGGAGGAGTGATTTTTTTTTTTTTACCTTTCATAGGTAAAGTCATTGCCCCCTAGAGCTACTCTAGGTGGCAATGGTAAAGTCCACTGTCACAATACAACCACACTGTGCAAGGCATGTGTATTTATTTGTGAAAATTGCATAATCTTACTAGCTTTTACTCTTAAACAGGTATTATTTTCTTATTCAATATGTTATCGCCAAACTTGAAAAAAGAGTATAAAATTATAAAATGTTATTTAATAATTCTAAAATAAAAAAGATATTATTTTTAACCGCTATCGGAGATCGTCCATAAACTGTTACACATGCTAATGCACACCATACAAATCGCCATTTTCATGCTTTAAGTATGTTATTGTCAGTTTCTGTTTTCCAATATAATTCTACCCTTAAAGTATTTTACAACATTATCGTCAATGTTTATCTTCTAATGTTTCTTAAAGAATTTCATTTTATTTAATGTTTTCCGTCATTTTTCTTGTCCACTTAAACGTTTAAAAACTTTTTTTTTCTTTAATAACTAAATCCTTTGCTTTATCTTCCGAAGAATAAACATGTTTCAAAAAGAAAAATGATAACATTCGAGATCTTTATTGTTTTCTTTACAAAACTGAGAGATGGAAGCGTGAATTTTAAAAGCCTTTTAGTAAAAAAAGAGAAGAAATGTCTAGAACATTTTGAGCTTATTGTCAAGTTAGCAACGAAAGTCGATACTTAGGCGCTTAACAGTTATTAGGACAACAAAACATTTAACGTAATGTTTTGGTTGAGCAAATATTCAGAATTTGTGTTTTATCATTTTGAATTAGTTTTTTCATATTGCATTTAAAAAATGACAAAAAGCGTCCATTTAAAAAGACTGCGAAAAAGAAAATAATTATAGATTTTTTTTTTTTTTTTAATTGTTTATGCTTTTCCATTTTTCCCATTTTGCAAAAATGCATTAAATGTGATTCTGATCTTTCTTTTACTGATCATATAACCATTGTTTAGGTGTATTGAATGTTACAGAATTTCAATAAATAATTATAAAATGTAAATTTGTACGACTGTAAAAAATAATATCTATTGTATTCTAGTAATCATTTTGATCAATTGCAATCGCTACCATAATTCATGGTGTTTCAAAATTATAGTTCAAAAACATACAGGAAGATGGAGGGGACCTAAATAAGCAGATTTCATTGAGTATTGTGGATGCAAAAATATAGCGTTAAGGCAATACAAATCGGTGTTAGTTCGGTAAATGAAAGCGTTTCGCTGACTTCAATTATCATTCTCTCACGGATTTCAAGCAATATGCATCATTACACCTATGTGGAGCTTGCCGACATGTATTTTATGCATGCAGCTAAGCAAGGAAATTTTTTCAGGTCGAATGCACGTCTAAAAGCTTTTGAGCTTGTCAAAGGACTATTCTTTATTGTACGTAATACTTCTTCTTCCAAAGTAGGAATTCTGCGATATCTTACACGCCCTTAGCACGCTTTAAAGCATAGAACAATCCAATCGCCACAACTCCTAATGAAGACGATCAAATGTTCGGGGATCCAGCAGAATCCTACACGGGAATCGTCCAATTTAAATCCTTTGAGCAGCCAATACATATATTTACTAGATGCATGGTATTGCGTCCTTTTACAAAAGGTCAGTGAGGGATGAATGTCATGGAAGAAAGGATGTATGTCAGTGAGCTCCGCAGTGGTGTAATAATCCATGTTGTTCAAAATGTGGTCATACGCCGCATTCAATAGCGCCTTCTACTGCCTCAACACTGCATTTCTTCTTCCACATTCCTATAAGAAACCAGATTATTTAGTCATCCTCTACTTGTCTTTACATTTATCACATATAGTTTTTAAACATCCATTTTATATAAATTTCATTATATAAATTTCGTTTATATAAACTTCGTTATATAAACACCTCATTTATATAAATTTCGTCATGGCTATAATGTCTGAAATACTAAATCAATTTGAATTTGATTGAAAGAGTGAAGTTAATCTTCCTAGTGTCTTAGATGAACTCGTTTAACAAATGCACATATTTTATAATTCATTTAAAAGGCCACACAAGATCAAAAAACATGCTAAACTTATCATCACAATACGATCTGAAATATCGAACCAACTGGCACAGTGTATTGATCTTTATATTCTCTTAAATGGATTTGTTAATCAAATATGCAGCTTTTATAGCTCGTTTACAGAGACACACAAAAGCAAAACATAGAAAACCTGTCATCACAGTAACATGGAAAATATTGAACCGATTCGAAATTTAATTGAACAGTGTATTGATCTTGAAAATGTCCTGCATGAATTCACTAAAATCAGTGTGTAGCTTTTAAAAATCATTTGTATGGATGTGGGAAATTTTTTCGATATCATTCATTAAACATTTTTAGTTTGAACCCCGTTTGAGCATCGGAAAAGTGTGATACACTTCCTTTACATTTGAAAACCGTCACATTTCCGTTGCATTTTTGCACTATAATTTTAGCAAATCTTTAACCATTTTTTGATATAATTGTCTCATATCCATTCAATTATATTCGGCAAGCTAAATTTAAAATTTCCCTTCAAATTACATTTTCCTCTAAAACAATGAATTTTTGAAGGAATGGACAAATGAACTTAATTTGGATTAAATCTTATATATATACTTCAATATCAATAATCAGTTAAGATTGAGTTTTACCCTTGCACAGAGGATACTGTACAATAAAGAACTTGCACAAGTTTAAACTTGGTATTGTGCCAGCGTATTTCGGAAGTAGGTCGTAAAATTGCAACACCACCATGTTCCGTGCCGCAGTTTTCTGTGTAGTTTATTAATTATAATATCAGAAATTAACAACAAAAAAATTTTTCAGTACATTTTCGAGGATATCTCTGAAAATATCAAGCCTATAATAAAAGCAAATGCATATTTAAATTCGGTATTAAGAAATCTTTTGAACATGTCCCACAAAATATACCCCCCCCCCAAAAAAAAAAAATAATAACAATAAATTAAATTAAATCAAGTAAAATAACAACATCCTTTTTTAAACATTTTTTCTTAATAATATTTGTGAATGGATAATAATCTATAAATATGTGTATCAATAGCCTTTATAACTGTGACAAGTTTAAAATTTTCACTTTACATAGTTTTCGATAAAAACTTTTGCGGCACATGGATAAACAGACACACGACACTCGAGTTATCTTATAATGGTTCCGTTTTTATTTTTAAGTACGGAACCCTAAAAACAAAGAAATCGGCTTGCTCTTTCGACTAAATCGAATACATTAGTTTCCGTTTATATTTTCATTTAAGAAATGCCTGAATTTAGTTTACATTTAAATGCTTTAATTTATAATCTTGTCTTTTTGAACTACGCAATTATATCCTTGTCTTGATTATAAACATGTACGTCAGTTAAGTGGATTTCAATGTTTTAAAATGATTTGAAATATTAAAAAGCATTAAAAATTGATAGGTTTTATTTTATATGATTTGAAGTTGTAGCTTACGAGAAATAGTTTCAAAATTACAGTTAACAATTATATTTGGAGTAATTTTATTTTGTATTTAAGAGAAAACTTAATAAATTTGTTCGAGTGAATATTATACTTTTGGAAAAGCATAATAGTGTTGTTTTTAGAAGAACATTTTCTCGCCCCAATTCTTTAATCCACTAAAGTTATCATTTACACAAAGACCTGTACAATTTGAAACCTGTTTTATATTCGAGTCCAAGTCTAAATTTTTATTCATAGTAGACTTAAAATTTCTGAACGAAATAATATGAAGACACATATTAAACTTAGATGAAAAATGATACATTACAATGTATTTATCCCACAATAAACAGTACTTAATTATTTATAAAAGGCTATCTAACTTAAAAAGGTTGTTTTTAATGTGTGATCTGCTTATCACTCTGTCTCTACTGAAAACAATATGTCCTGGTGACGATTTCATTAGAATACTTTTATATTACCAATTAGAATTAATTTCGTGAATTTTTGGGAGGAGAGAATTGCAAACTCCTGTAATCATATTAAAGCGATATATTTATGTGTGAATCCATGTGGAACTCCTTTTAAACAGCTTTCTAATATTTATTGATTATTAAATGAGGAATCTAGCAATTAGAATTCTTTTATTATACTTTCTTTCATACTCTTCTATGTTAAATTTAAGATAATTGGGAACAAGGAGCTAATTAAACAGTAAAAAGCAATTAATGAGATTTTTGTCGCAATTATGTCTGAGAGCCCTTTTATATTATTGCGTGTAATTATTCTTTAATTACAGCATCCGCAATTAGATAGAAAGCTTAAAAGCAATTCTAAAAAGTATCATTATTAGTAAGCAGCAATATGGTGTTTTGATGAAATAAGGAAAGGAAGGTATTTTATTTCTTTTAACCCTTCACAGCATCGTGTGCCACATCTGGAACTTACCTAAAAACACTGTAACTCTCATTATGTGCCATGAATTTAGCTAATATGATCGTAGTAACTGGTCAAGAACAATCCAAACAAGTTGGAAATTGCATGCGAAGCGTAGCAAATGAGATGCGTTCGTACGATAACGAAGTTTTAAAAATATTCAGATCTTGCTGTTATAGTAGACACTTTGGATACAGTATAGTGGTCAAAACCTTTTTTTTGTGTTCTTGTAAAATACAGGAAGTAATTTTTATTACACCTCAGCAATGTATATCATATACATAAAATGTGAAATAGTTTAATGTAATTCAAACATGCCCCAAACAATGTTTCTCCATATAGCATTATGTAGTGAAATACTTTTGTGTGACCCTGTAATTTAATAATAAAACTTCTTTCAATCACAGATTGTATATTTTAGTGTAATATATATATTTCATGGGTTCATGTCAATTTTATAATGTTCCAATGAGTGCAACACAATTAAAATGCATTTGAAATTTTTTCCCTTATTAACCGTAATGTAACGAAATATTTTTTATCTTCACTGCAATTGATCTATGCATCCGATTTTCCTAAAATTTGAAATGGCTCGACAAAATTATGTAATAATTATTTATTTTAAATTTCAAACGATTCGGTTGGGTAGTTTTTGCGTTTTTATATGAGGACAGATGGACGGACTGAACGTCAATCATAGATGCTACGTATTTACATAATTACGAACGCACCTAAAAATGGAATAATATTTAATTTGTCCATTTTTATTGATGGCTGCATTTGACAAAAAATAGAATTTGCTCTTCGGAAACAAAAAAAAAATTTTTTTGATCAATCTATTAAGGCAAAATTTTCTTCTATTATTTTTACTGAATACTTAAAAATATTAATTTAAAGAAATTTGCTGAATGTTAAGCAGATAAGATTAATTAAGTTAAGCCTATTTAATTGAAAAATAGAGCAATACAATATTCAAAAAACCTAATTTTGTACATAGGGCACATGCTAAAAAATATCATGTTTTAGCTAATTTTTTTTAAATTAGTGTGTTTACTATTTTTTTCCATTATTAGACCGATATGTAGATTTCAAATATATATATATATATATTTTAATCATAAAACGTATAAAATATCATAAAATATAAAAAATCCTGCAGTGAAAGGTTAAGCTATCCTCCCACCTTCAGAAGTGATTTTTTGAACTTTTTGAACTTTTCTTTTGTTATACATATTTTATAATGATATTTACTTTAAAATTTTGGAAACAATATAAAAATTTTTGCAATTACCCAGAAATAATTTTTCAAAGATGAAAATAGTCAGAATTATGTCAAAAATTGACATTTTCGCAAAACGTGATAACTCAGAAATAAAACAGTGTATTGACATTTTGAAAACTGCGCAATAAACAAAATAACTTTCTCTAGGACTTAGACTACACACATATTATAATCACATCTCTAACTCAGGTGATATGGTAGGTAAAGTACTAATGTGATGAAAAATTCGCAAAATTTGTTACAAGTTTGTCATTTATAGCAGTGTAAATATAAAACTATTTAATATATTATGAGTGTAGGCTATTCCCTCAAAAGATATTTGTAAAAGAAGTACAGAAATTTTCATGGCATTTTATGCATATCTTTTTGTTTTAAGATGCTTTGCGTTTCGTAAAAATCTAAAAAATTTTATTCTGAGGAAAAACTAAAAACAAGTAGGTAAGTGTGCTCGGAGATTGCACAGAGGGTTTCGTTTAATATCTCCTTCAAAACATATTTTTTTTATTAAATTAACAAATGAAAAACGGTTTTTTGGCGCTATTTTGGGATTTCTTCGCCAATTGCGCCAACCAGAATAGAATATTAACAAAATCTTACCCTAAATGTTGCCTTGATCGCATAGATTTGTTGATTTCTCTATCAGAATCTGCAGATTTAGTATAGGTAGGCAAGTAAATAAAATTACGAATAAAAGTAAATTATTGAAAGCTTAGCATAAACTTAAGGGAAACCAAACTGGTCACCAGAGGCGGCTCTTAATTTAAATAAATAATAATTTAATAAATATAAAAATATTTTATTTCGCGTGTCAAAATAGATGATAAAGATGATTTAATATGATGAAATAAAAACAAATAAGCATGTTTTTACGTGATCTATTTAATACATTAATTTATGTTACATACATAATAATTTTATTTTATCTTGCTTGCAACAATTAGAAGAAATGAAATTTCAATTTTGAAATTTACACTATTGCAAATTTTTAAGCTTCTAAAAATCGCACATTTTCAATTTTTACACCATTGTATAGGGAAAAAATGTACTTTTAAATGCATTTTGTTTAAAAGTTTTATCTAAATTTATTTTTGAGATATTAATTGTTTTGTAGCTTGTAATACCAATTTTGTAATTGTGGCAACAGAAGTACTCTATCTCTTTTAAAAGTAAAGGGTAAAAAATGAAATAATTTTTATATCTATTTAAACTTGCGTGGCAACAATTAGAAGAGAAAAAAAAACATCAAAATGATCTGAAGATTTAAAAAATAACATTTTTATTAAAAAAATAGTCTTTTTCAAAATTTTATGATTTGTTATGTAACAAGAAGTATTCAGCTGTAAGTACACAAAATTTGAATGCTCTGACTTACATAGTTTTTGTGTACGGACTTTGTGATGGACAGACAGAGGGCAGAGACGAATAGGGTTTCGTCAGATGAACGAAACCCTAATAACTTTTAAATACAATTCAAAAGCTTTAATAGCTGTAACTTTAAACGGCTATAATTTTGGTTACAATTAAGATACAGACACAATTTAAGGGGACAAGGAACCTTTAAAATCATTTTTTTTTATTCTTAAAATTGCGCTTTAAATATTATTCAAGGATACATTATATGCATTATAACATATATTTATCACAAAAAAATGTAATTTTTTTTTTTTTTTTTTTTTAATAGGGAAATTTGTGTAATATTTTAGATTCAACGAGAACTTTTCAAAATGTCCCATGCGTATTCCATATCAATGAAAATTTCCAATATTACTTATACAAGTTTGATTTACATATATAAATAAAACTGTGCATGGAATTTCATACATCTGAATATAAAGCTAAGAAAAAAAATTATTTCTGATTTCTTCGGAAATTTTGAGCATTTTTGAACCTATTTTTACAATAAACTACCTATAACTTTTACAATTATTTTTATTTTCAAAAAAACATGCACAATTTTATGAAATATATTGAGATGAATAACTATAAAAAATTGCAAAGCATTCAGAGAAAAAAAATGCGCATGGAGCATTTTGAAAAGTTCTCGTTAAATCTAAATTATTACAAAAATTTCAATAGTTTTTTCAAAAAAATATTTTTTTTTTTTTTTTTTTTTACATTTTTGTGATAAATATGTGCTATAATGTAGGGGTGCACAACCTGTGGCCCGCGGGCCAAACTGATACCACTAATTTTATGCAGAATAATTTTCCATATAATAATGACAGAAACTTTGCTATGTAAAACAAACGTCACTTTTCAAATATTCTGGTGGCAAACGATTTTCTGGCAAAAAGGTTGTGCATCACTACTATAATGCATGCAATGTACCCTTCAATAATATTCAAAGTACAATTTTAAAAATATAAGAAAACATGATTTTGAAGGTCTCTTGTCCCCTTAAACAGAATTCCATAGATAAGAGTCGATTTTAACCCTTGGCACTCCTTTGTCTTCGCTGCGGAGACATCATCTTTCCTTCCAAAATTTGTTTTTGGCACCACTAATAAAGGAAAATAAAATTTTCCTTGTTTAATCAGAGAATTTTTGAAATTGTCTACTTCACGGAAAATTCTTTTAAAAAAGTAGTGCTAATCGAAAACAATGTGTGTAAGAGGCACTGGAGTCCGAAGGGTTATTATTGCATAAATGAAACTAGTCGTTGGGGGCCACCGTAATACTTACCCATCATGGATATGTATATGAAAATAAAACATGTGAAAACTATTTATGCAATGCATTGCAATTCATAAACAAAATTTAAATATTGTTAAAACAACATAGTAATGCGCGATTAAAGAACTGCTGATGTACCAATTTCGACAAATTATATAAAACGCCAAACTACTCAAGTACTACCGAACTGCGTAAAAGAAACATCCTTATAACTCCAAAAATAATAATTCTATTAACTAACAGTTAACTGCGTCGATTTAAGCGTCTCATTTCCAATTAAAATATACCTCTGAATTGAAATTTGAATGAAATACAGGGTCATGAAAAGTCGAAAAATGTGGAAAACAGGATTACAGATATCTCGGCAACTAATAATTCGATCGACTGCGTTTTATATGCAAAATGTGTGTTATTTTATTGCCTTTTACGTCTATTCCTTAGAACAAAAAAATTCGAAAATTTTTATGTACCTTTCATCAGAACGAATTTTTCGAGAGTCCGAAAAAAATAGTTCCGGATAATCGAGGTTGCTGATATTAAATAGGCTTCGTCCCATTTTTACATACTAACTACATACAAAATTTCAAGTCTCTATCTCAATTTGTTCGGGAGATAGAGCGTTTACAGACAGACAGACAAACAGACAGACGGACGGCAATTTTTTTTTCTAAAAATTTGTTTTTCGGAATCACCACTATCTAAAACGTGTAAATCCGTCAAAAAAATTTCGATTTTCAAAACGATTGCAAGACTTACCCTATACTACGTATGATGGGTAAATAACATCAATTTTTGAGCGAAAATTTAAAGATGAAGTTTGATTAAAATCTGTTCATTTGGTCTTGAAATAGAGTGCCCATAAAATTTGTGCCGCATACAGACAGACTCACAGAATAGCATTTTTCTAAAAACTGTCAAACCATATTCAGGACCTTCTAAAACGTATGAATCCACTAAAAACCGACAGTCGAAATTTTTTACGAATTCAATATTTTTTTTGTTATAAAGATAGAAGAAAGTAAAAATAAAACAGTTTCTGATTTTTTACGGTTAAAAAATGTTGGGCTGAGATGAAAAAATATATATTTTCTTCTTTTTTTCTATTTTCTGTGTGATGTTATATTTATGCGATTGGTTTCATTTTGGAAGGACTTTTATAGCGAAATTATTTATCCGTGATGTATCAAACAAACGATCGCTATTATATTTTAAAATATTATATTACTTCAGGCTTTCAGAAAAAACTGCTGCAATTCTTAAAGAGCAGAAATATTTTTTTAGAAGCAGGGAAATTTGCTGTTTCTTACTTCTTTATGACATTGCAAAAAGTGAACATGAATTTTAAAGAGTCGTCGTCAATGGACAAAAAGTTAGTGGCATATACAGGGTGTTTCAAAAATGACCGGTATATTTGAAAAATCAATAAAAATTAAATGGGCAGCGTTAGAAATACACCGTTTGTTACAATATGTTTGGGACAATAGTAAATTTTCAGGCATACAACTTTCGAAATTAGTTAAAATTTTCAACAACAGATGGCGCTGCAGGCAATTTGAAAGCTAGAGTAGAAAACGCAATCTGTGAGTTTGCCATTCTGTAAAGCCTCTGTCCCTGTCCGCGAAGACATTCGCGAGTTAAAGCTATTCGTTGTAAAAAATTTGACCTATTTGCTGCAGCGTCACTCCACCTCTTATATAGAAAATGGTTAATTTATTGTGTTATGGATCATTCTTATTGGTCATAAAAGACATATTCTCTAAAAGCTCTGGAGTGACACTGCAGCAAATGGGTGAAATTTATTACAGTGTTCCTACACTGTTAAAAATCTGCTGCATTTTGTTGCAACGCACTCCACCGCTTGTATATAATATCTCTATTCCAACCAACGAGAAAGCTCCATTCACGGCCAAGTAACCGTTTTCTATACAAGCAGGGGAGTGCGTTGCAACAAAATGCAGCAGATTTTTAACAGTGTATGAGGAGGCATTTTTGTAATAACTCTTCGCATTTTGATACTTTTAAACATTTTTTTTTTTTACACTGCATAGATCAAGTCCCTCTCAAGATCACTCCTTGATTACATTTTCGATTTTGGTCGCAGATATTTTTTCTATATCTAACGCTGCCCGTTTAATTTTTATTGATTTTTCAAATATACCGGTCATTTTTGAAACACCCTGTATCTGCAGAAGTATATTGCATCTATTTGTAAAGGGGCAGGGCGGGGTATTACTCCAAATAATTTTTTTTTATTTGTTATTTTTTTAACATACATTTATGTGATTGTTTTGATTATGAAAGCATTTTATCGCTAAATTACATCGCTGCCACGTTCTAAGCAGATGACTATTATCATAAAATATCATGTGATGATTTGATTATGAAAGCATTTTGTTATGAAATTACTTCTTTGTCATGTACCAAGCGAACGACTACTATCACAAATACACTTGATGCTTTTATAGGAAATTGTAAAAATGTGTTAAGGGGAATTTCTGTTTCGTGGGTTCAAAACTTTCGATTTCTTGCATTTTTTGCATTGCTTAGAAGAGCACAATGAGTTCTTGCGTATCTTTCATGCCGTGTGAGGCGCTCCCTTTCATGTTTAATAACTTCTGTCAGGAATCTAAAGGTCAGAAGTCACAAAGTAGACATCGCTGACATGTTTATCTCCGCCTCATTCTTTTGTTCAGGTTTCCTTTTCTTTTGTAGATGATCACAGAGTGCTTAACACATTCGCTGCCGATCACGCGCCAGCGCGTGATGTGGGGTGATGTCCAAAAGCCAGTCACGCGCTGACGCGGGAAAATCTTTCAGTGATTCTTTGTTATTAAAAGTAAATCGGCTTCTGAAAAAAACCCACTTCTACAGTGTGGCATTAACTATCATCACATCTTCACGAAAGCGGCAGCGAACGTGTTAAAAAGAAAAATCCGGGAAAAGATTTATGACTTTCGTTGAGGATTTTTTAGAAAAAGTAATATACTCTGGATACGCAAAAAGACTCGGAAGTTAATGTTAATCCTATTGGGAAGTTATTTTCAAATTTCTCGTTTGGATTTTAATGTCTTTTTACGGTTTTTTTACGTAGGATAACTGAGGATGATCTCTAACTGGGCTAGTTTTTATTTTCACAATTTTGGTTTCACATTTTTAAAAAACATTACTTTCATTTTCGGAACCAGTTAGCACAGTTTCAGAAATTAAAACAACCTAATTAAAAAAAAGTAATCAGAAGCCCGGTTAAAGCCAGATATTAGCTATATTATGCAAAAATAATAATAATAATAATAATAATAATAATAATAATAATAATAATAATAATAATAATTTTAAAATATTAAAATGCAACCAAGATAATTGAAAATAACGTTTCCATAGACTTAACCTTAGAGTTATCGTTTCTTTATATTCTCGCCATAATTGTTTATAGCGAATTTTGAGGTGCATGGTGCGGCCATTAATTTCCAGGACTGACGTAACTGAACGAGAACCAGAAATCGTCAGAATGCGGTAATGCTTGCAATTGGAAGATCGTTTATCTGTGCATATCCAACGACGTCGGCTCTCTTCAAAAACAAGTGATTGATCTTAAATATACATCAAACCTTAGCTATTAATTTTTTTGTTGTCGAAGTCGATATAGAACAGAGAATAAACATTAAATTCTGCTTCAGATTTGGTAAAACTACTACAAGATCCCTTGAAATGTTGAACCATGTGTACGGAGAGGAAACATCGTCCTGTTCACGCATTTTTGAATGATTTAATCGTTTTCAGGACGTCCGCAAATGTGTAGATGGTGAAACGTGTGCCGGATGGCAACATTCCGTGTGCAAGCCAGAAACAATTGAGAAAGTTCTTGAGCATGTGACTTCTGAACACCGATTATCTTTTAGCCGATTGACTTAGCAATCGCCGATGAACTGAACATTTCCAAGGAGGTGATATCCGAAATTTCAGCACAACGATCTATTTGAAAAAGATTTGAGGATGCAGGGCCAAAACTAGATAGAGGGGTGCAAAAATGACCTGCGCCCCGGGCGCCAGAACGACATGCAAAGAGAAGCGTCAAATATTTTTGTTTTCGTTTCATACAAAATTGTGTTTATATATATTGGGGAGAGTGGGACGTGTGGGACATTAGGTTTTTCTATTTATTTATCACTTTAAATATTTCACCAGTCGCACACAAGATGAAGCAGTGGTAGCTCAATCTTCAGTTGAAAAAAAATTGTTCATCTTACAGCTTGCAATTGTATAAAAAAAAGATTATTTCACGAATAAAAAGTAAATTTGTTTCATATACATTTTATACTTTCTGGATATTAATGACTTGTTTATATATAGATGTTATAGTTTTCCTGTTTATGGAACATTATACAGTATGTTATAAATAAAAAAAAAAAATTGTAATGAAATTCGAGTAGTATATGGTACCTACTATGGAACACTTTTTATATTCCACTAAACGCAAATATTTAACGATTTTTGTAAGATTTTCATCAAAAAGTTTGTCTGTCTAAATATAGAGGATGTAACTATTTTAGTACGATTTATCGAGTAAATGATGATAAAAAATGCATGATTTGCATTGGTTGGATATTTTATTTTTTCTACTAAATTATGTAAAGACGAAGTTTTAAGAAAGGGTTATGGAATAAAGAATCATGATTATAAATAATAACGTAATCAATTGAGATGAAATATTTATCAATTTTAAATGCTAATATTTAATTATTGTAGTGATGAAAAAATTTTGCCTGACGCCCTTAGTTTACGAAATGCTAATAAACAATCTTCCTCTAGGATAGTCTTGATAGGAAAAGCAAAGAGCTGCATTGTATAATATTATTATCAATTGCATTACATTGAAGTCTGAAATAAAAGTTAAATGCTTTTTATCCTATGTTTTAATAGATAACCAATTCTTTTTACTTATAGTTATAAATACTAATCTGGTAGTTTGATATTTTCATAGTTCGATAAAATTAAAAAAAATAGTTTGTGTCGAAATGAACACATCTTTGACAGCAAGAAATTTATTTTGAATTTCAGTAAATTTTATTTAGGGGTTTGAAATTTTCATAGATCGATAAATGGCCCATTCGATTATTGTAAGATTTATCGGGCAAAAGGTTATAGAATAATTGCATGATTAGCATTAGTTGGATATTTTTTTATTGTTTCTATTATTTTCGATTAATATTTTAAAGTTTAATTAGCCTCCCCTCAGCTTTTCGTGGGCTTGGGACCACCGGAAATAGTGCGGCAGCTTTAGAGGATAATTAAACTTTAATTTTTGAAAATTAAATAAATATTTTATCCTCTGTAATTCCCACCGCGGTTGAGTCGCGATAGGAATTACCAGTCCATTTTCTAGAAATCTAGTCCATATTCAAGTCAAGTCCGTGATCTATTTAAAATAATATTTCCAGAAATCGAGTCCATTGTCAAGTCCATGATTTTAAATCATCTTTACATTAATCGAATTGTATTTCCATTTTTCTTTTTCATGAGGATACAGTTCGAAGGTTGCTAATATCTTAGGAAGAAGCCTTCTTAATTCTGTATAAGATTCTCCAGTGAATAATAATTTCTGATATTCACCAACATCTTTACAAAACTTTCTTAAATTTTGTTCGCAAGTGCTTTTCATCTTTTTTATATTGTTTTGTTCCAAAAACTTCCCAAGAAAAATCTGCCAGTTTTCTCTTTTTTTTAACTTTCTGTGTTTTTCTTTTAGATCGCATAATATATATCCCATTTCAAAGCATTTCCAAACGGTAATTTGCTTAGAAAAATAATAATTCAAGAAAGCATTTTTGGCATTTTCTAAAGTATCATTCCATGACAAATTATCAGGTAGATCAAACTTCACATTATAATTAAAACGATTATAATTCTCTTCAAGTTTTCGTAATAATTCTTTCAATTCATCTGGATCAAAACTTGATCCAATTTTTTTTCTTTCTTTCATCAATTGATTATAAATCAAAACGACTTTACCTTCAGTTAGGAAATATGATTCTTCGTAGACGGGTATATCCTCTCTGCATCTTACACATTCTTCTATGTAATTTTTAATTATACTATTGAAATCTCTTATTAAAGCGGACATCTTTCTTCGGCAGTGGTCAGCTCGCAAATAACGAAAAACATGATGAAAACAGGAAACGACTAATCCGCAAATAACGAAAAACATGATGAAAACAGGAAACGACTAATCCGCCTACGCTTTACTCTAGAATGTTCTTCAGAAACAAAATGGCAGCGGTTTGACATTTCCTAGAAAAGAAATGAGGGCGATCTCAGACAGGAAATGCGCTGCCGACATTGACCTTCGCCAGTGATTGTCATAAAACCAGAGCGCTGAATAGAGAAAGAAAACGGAAATTTGAAAGATACTTGCAAACAATAATAGCATTCGGAGATTTTAAATTTATCATAAGTATTTTAATACTCTTAAAGTATGTTTGAAAAAGGAAGGCTATTTAAGAAATGGTTAGAGTAATTGAAAGATTTATAAACCTTTTTATTTTTCGTCTTTATTCAAAAGTACTCTCAATTCATTAATAAATCGTATTAAAATATTTTTTAATTCGAAAATTTCATCCATTAATTTTTCTCTGTTCGGTAGTTCTTCTTCATAATAATGACCAAATTTTTTATTTAATTCACCCAGTTGAACGGAAAGAATTTTTTTCCATTTATCGTTGTAAAAATTATCTGGTAATTGATCAAACTTATATTCAATGAGATTACAAAAATCTAGTTTATGCATATACTTTTCTAAAAATCTTTCACCAAATGTTTGAAAACGGGTTATTAATAGCCAATTAAGTCCTTCTTCCAATGTGCACATAGTATTTTCTGCCAACTGTTGAAATTGAGATACTTTATGTAAATCTAATTTTTCATGATAGGTTTGAATAAATTCGTCACTTAAGGTTTGATATTGAGATATAACAACCCAATTTATATAATTCGAATGTTTTAATATAAATTCCTCAGACAGCTTCTGATTTTTACAAACTAAATTCCAGTCTAATTCTTCTTTATATTTTTCTATAAATTTTTCCGAAAGTTTTTGAAAAATGCATATAACATTCCATTCGATATAATCTATGAGTTCTTCCATAAAACATTCGGATAATACGGAATATCTACAAACTAACTTCCAATTGAGTTTATCCTTCAAATTTCGAAGGACATCTTCGGATAAATTTTTCGTCTTAGAAAATTCGTCCCAGTTGATATCCATTTAATAATGAAATATTTTTAAAAAGGAATTTTTTCAATATGCATCCAAGGTTTTAAGGTAACTGGAAAATTACTTTTGGATTTTATCAAAAATGTAATCATGTCACCACTTTTTCCATAATCAAAACGAGTTAAGGAATAATCATCAAACATTTCTCCGCTTAAAATTATTTTATCTTCGATTTTTAGTTCTAACTCTGTAGCCCTATTTTTGCCGATTAAACTATTATATATTAAATATATAGTAATTTTCATATGCATATCTGTAGATAATCGCATATCTTGATCCAGTAATTTAGAACTCATCATATCGAAATTTACTTTGGTAAATTCTTTTCCTGTAAAAGTCTGAAAATCCTTCACTGTAACCCAGATATCTTTACTGTCTACATATATTTTATTGACTATGTCTTTATCGTTTTCGGGTTCTGGAATGTTGGTAATTATTTTATTTTTTGCATCAAATTTATCATTCTTTAATACTAATGCATTTTTTTCTAAATATCGTTTATTCACAACATTTTTATCATCTTTTGGATCTGCGACGTTTCCTATTCTTTTTCCTTTGGCGTCGTAAGCTTTTCTTTCGATAAGATGTAAAGTGTTTTCATCCAATTCTTTAATTCTCTTACCCGTTTCTTCGGTGAAGGTTAAAAAATTACTATCGTAATTAATATTATTTTTCTCTATAAAATCTTTTAGTTCAAAATGATTGTTTTCTATTTTATTCAAAACAAAACTTTTAGTGGTTAAATCTAAATCATCGATTGGATTTGAAGCATTTTTTAATATCTTATTATCCATATCGAAATTTCCATCCGGCGTTAATTTAAAACCGATACCTGGAGGTCCTACAGCGCCTTTTTGTACAGGATTATCATACGGTGGATAATAAACAGCCATTTATAAAGACTAAAAAATGTTATTCTCCTAACGTTTTAATCATAGTAATTTCTTTTTTATTCATATTTAATATACATTTCTTCCTTACTTCTAAAATATAGTAAAATACATATTCTTTGGTTGTTTCATTTTCTAATTTCCAATTGAATTCTATTCTCAAATTTTCAAGAGTGGTATAGTTGACATGATTTGACAAATCAAAATGAATTATGGGATATAATTTACCAAAATCTGAGTAGTTTACCATACAACCGGTTTCTGTGTTTAGATTATTGAGACCTGATTCCAGAAAAGATTCATATAATCTATTATATTCTTTTTTACCAAAATCCATAGTATATCGCTCTGCTGGTAATGGCGATCTGTTAATCATCAACCAACATTCGATCATATTCAAATTATCAAATATCATATTATTTTTTTTAGGATTTTCATTTCTTTCGAAATATTGCGGTATGACGAATAATCTTAAAACTTCATCGGATGTAGCCGATATAGAATCGGAACCGCTTTTATATTTATTAATAGGACTAGATCTGTTAATTTCATACTGATTCCAGTTTATTTCTATATCCGTATTAGATAATTTTAATTCATTATAGAGAATCTCCGCTCCATTTTTAAAGTCGACGTATCTCACCCACAGAGCTATGTCTTCAATTTCTACTTTATAATCTGGATTTGCAACGTCTGTGTAAATCATATTTCTACTATCGTCTCTTTGGAATTCCAGTCTTATTATGAAACCAGAAATGGCTTTTTTATATTCTGCGACGAAATCAAAAATTTCCTTTAAAGGCGTCCATGTTGTAACTGAATTACTATTTTTCGACAATTCCCATCTTTTTTTAAATCCTTTATTGTAGTTTTCATTTTTTACAATTTTTAATTTATTGACGATATCTGTTACAGGGGTGGTAGCCGTTATCGTACCATCGCTTTCAAGTAAACTTTTATTTCTATCAGCACTATCACTGGTATCTGGATAAAAACCTATATTGGTGGCTTCTGATGTTGAATAATCTCTGGTATAATCCTTCAGTCTCTTAACCTGCAGAATGTAAGAGTGATAGTCTCCAACTGATTCGATTATTTGTTTACCTATCTGAAGTTTTACGCCTTTCATAGAACATACAGCTGCGACATTATCGTCGTTTATAGAATCGCCATTGGATTTTATAATTTTCCACTTTGTCTCCAGATAACTCTCCGATAGTGAAATAGGATCATTGGTATCAGTAATTTCGAAATGAAACGTCGTATTTTCTTTTTTGTCATTATGGCTTGTACTAGGCAATCTTATTTTTTTTAATTCGCTACTTTTTATATCGTTATTATAATAATAATGAGTATCTCTCAGATCATAAATTTTTTCCATTTATTTAGGAAGAATTTTTAGACCTGTTCCTTTCATCTTTTTTGAAAATATTTCTTTCAATATGTCAGCATCAGTCAATTTGTCAACAACTGCTTTTTCATTCAAATCTACTTTTTTAGATTTAAAAAATACTTTTCCTTGAATTCTTTTACTTTTCCTATATAATCTGTGTTGATTCATTTATTTATTGTGAAAATTTAGTTAATATCAATTGATATATTTTTTCAACATAGTCTTCTTTTTCCTCTACGACTCTAAAATTATACTCAATTAAACCTTTATTTAAATCAATTAATTCGCCATTTTGATTCGTAACTGTCATCCTTATTCTACGAATTGAATCCCTATTTTTCACAGAATATATTAAATTATTGAATTCTTTCGAAATGATAACACCCGGTACATCCCTCGGTGTAAAAGAATAAATAACTTCTGAATTATTCTGGTTGATTAAAGATCCATTCACTACATCACAATGGATATATATAATGTCGTTTCCGTTTGTTATATCCGCTATATTTTCACCTTCTATTACAGTCTCTTCATCTAGACTTTTATAAACTTTTTTTTCAAAGCCTATTAACTTATGAAAATCGCTTTTTGTTAAGTCGATATTCCAACCTTTAGTTAATTTAATAAGCATTTTTAGTCTAGATTGTATTCTACCAAATTTTACCGGAGGATCGTCTGAAGCAAACGCTTTCTTTACATCTATATTTAAATCTTCAACATTTTTATTACCATAAGGAATAGTGATAGATTTAACATTATTCTCATCTGTGTACACGTCAAACGTATTAGTTTTATCTGTTATGTTAAACCATGAAACTGTCATAGTAAAAGATTGCAATGCTAATTTTTTTAATTTAAGAGGTTTAGGAAATTCAACAGTGAAATCCTCTGATTTTTCATGACTTTTTGGTTTCAATTTGATCATTTATTAGACAGAAAAAAAGCTGGCGATTTAAAGATGAAAAACAAGCTCTTCGTTATAATCGCTAGGCTGTTGAGTAAATGAATTAAGTACACATTCTGGGCATTTACCTTTATTTCTTTCCTTTATATATTTCATACAAAATAATCCACAGTTTACAGATGTAGGTTTTTGTAAAAAGCTGTCATTGTGAGCTATATTAATTTTTTTATTGGAATGTTTAAGAAATTTCATAATATTTTCAGGAATATATTTTTCTTTGAGTTTAATATTTTTATATATATATTCCCCAAAAGGATCGAAATATTCTACATAATTATATTTCGGGTCATTATAGTAACAAACCCAATGTGTTCCAGGACTCGTCGAAATATCTAAATTAATAATCCCACTTTCAAAATTTCCAATCTTTTTAGGAAGTAAATCGGAAGAGAAAACACCTCTGAATCCTTTTTCATCTTTCATATTTTCTTTAATCGTTTTATCCGATATACCCAATTTTGTTATCGGGATTTTTTTTTTAGACAGGAAAGCTGGCCTTTTTTTAAGACCAGATCCTTTGTTTTCCCAAGGTTGAAAAACTCCAGATCCTGAAATTTTATCCAGGATTTTTTTAGTTCCCCAACCCGCCGCACCACTCGCAGCACCGAGTCCTAGTGATGTTAATATAGGAATTAAAAAGGGTAAAAATCCACCGTTTTTATCTAATTGAGTTTTGCTTATATTTATTCTTTTACCTTTACGAATCTGATTAATCTGTGTTTTAGTTAAATACATCTCATAATTAGGAGTTTTAGAATTGTCTATCTGCAGTGTCAGTTCTTCTTTTTTTCTGAGAGCTGATTTCAATTTACTAATCTGCCCGTCACTCAAATGAATCTTCTTTTTTACATAACTCATTTATTAGGCAGCAAAAAGCTGACGCTTTCAAAGAAGAAATTGGTTGTGTAATCGTTCTTTATCTCCGTTAGTTATTTTTTTAGCTTTAATGAGTTTGTCTATTAGTAGTTTGATTTCATTTCTTAATTTTTTCGACTTGCTACCTTGACAAACTTTATCCAATAATTCAGACAGTAAACCTAATCCTTTCCCCACTTTCATTACTTCGCTACCTCGAATTGTAGTTAATCTAGCCATATATTTTTGTAGCTCCCCTTCGTTTAATTTAACAGCGTTTAATTCATCCTTTTTCTGACTTAATTCCTCCTCTGAAAGATTTCTAGCCCTATTAATTGTACTTTGTAAGTTGCCTTTTTTCCTCGATAATTCTTCTTTTAACTGCTTTGCCTTTGTATACATTTCATCTAATTTTTCTTGATTGTCTAGGAGTTTCGAAGGTCTGTATAATTGTACAGATTTTAAATAATCTGTATCTAAATATTGATCAACATTATAAGTAAATAGCGGTTCTTTATATAATCCTTGGACATCTTCGATCGCTTCAGGAATAATTCTAGAAGATTCTGCAATGGGCTGTAAAGATATATTTAATTCGTCCAATTTATCATTGATAGCTTTAATATTTTCTTTTCTACTTTTATCCTGTTCTTCTAATTTTTTAGTGACAGGTTTATGAAATTCAGTTAAACTTTTGTCTATGCCTAGCTTTCTGTCACGCTGTGCTTCATTATTTTTTCTAATATCTGCTTGTAATTTGACCAGTTTTATTGCATTTTTTAATTCTTCTTTTTGTTTCTTATTTCGATCTTTTTCTAAATCGTTTATTTTATCCATTTATAGACAGCGAAAAGCTGTCGCTTTCTAGTTTAAATTTTTTACTGACAGCTAATTAGAAGCGATAGCTTAGACGCCTATTTTTACTGTCAGCTAATATGTTTTTACTGGTAGCAATTTTATTTTTTACTAGCTGTAAATTTTAACAGTAAATAAATGATAAAAATTAAAAAT
Source organism: Maratus speculifer (assembly GCA_964019185.1). Lineage (NCBI taxonomy): Eukaryota > Metazoa > Arthropoda > Arachnida > Araneae > Salticidae > Maratus > Maratus speculifer. The sequence continues at coordinate 112,495,603 of OZ025300.1, forward strand.
TATACAGAACCGGAAGAATTGCCGGATCCCAAACAAAACTGTTTTTTACCCAGACATCCTTTCAGATTATTAATAATCGGCCCATCAGGTTGTGGAAAGACAAATTTACTAATAAATTTATTAAACGGTTTTGAGAATCCAAGTAATTTAAGATTAGATTTCGATGCTTTATATTTATGCGCAAAAGACATTTTCGAGCCAAAGTATTCTAAATTACAAGAAAATTACACACTGTTTGAAGGCTTTGAAAGAGACGATATTTTAAAATGTAAAAAAATAAATAAAAATAAAAAAACGGAATTATTAAAATTGTATGATAAATATAAAAAGAAAGTATTATTTTCTTCAGATTTGAGTGAATTTATTACTGTCGATGATTTAGATTCCTCAGAAAAAAACCTCGTTGTGTTCGACGATTGTGTTACAGAAAAAGATCAGAAAGTTATAGAGGATTTGTTTATAAGAGGTCGAAAGAAAAATGCATCCATTATTTATTTAACGCAGTCTTATTACTCAACTCCTAAAGACATTAGAAAAAATTGCAATTATTTCATATTTTTTAAGCTACAGCCTAGAGAAATCAGTCAGATAATCAGAGAAATAGACGGAAATCTAACGAAAAAGGAATTTCTAGAAAAATATAAATCTTGTACGGGTAATTTCTTTATGTTAGACTTAGTAAATTCTGAAATGAGATACAGAAGAAATTTTGAACCTCTATAAATGGAAGAATATTTAGAAAAGAGATTATATGTTTATCGGAAAAGTTACAATTTGTATCAAAAGATAAGTGTTTCCTTATCTGTTAGCAAATTTATGCTGAGTGCCTCGAGTCTAACAGCATTTGCTTTCATACCACTGGCTGCTTTGAGTTTGAGTGCTGGAATTGTAGAAGTTATTGAGAAATCTTTAAATATTTTAGAACGAAAAGAAGAATACAAGCAATGTTATAATTTTTATAAACAAAAATTAAATTTGTTGAAAGCTAAAAAAATTTCAGAAGAAGAAGTGTATGTTAGAGAACAAGATTTTATAAATAATTTAGTATACTTCCCAATCGAAAAGTATGTGAAAAAAGTACAGTTGAATGGATATAAATATTCTTCTTAGAAAGCTTCAACTTTTTGCTGTCTAATAAATGAGTTGTAAATGTAAAAAATTTGTTATTACGTCTTTAACTAAAAAGGGTAATTTTAAAGGCGGTTGTTTAAAATGCGGACAAACGGGATCGGGTTTTCTGAATAAAGTCATTAGTAATTTACCTTTCGAAATGCATTTACCAGGCCATAATTTTACAGGCCCAGGAACCCAATTATTATGGGGGAAAACACGATTAAATCCAGATTTAACGTATAAAAATTCGTCTAAACCTGTTAACAGAGTGGATGAAATTGCATATAAACATGACAAATGTTATTTAGAAAATAAAGATACAAAAAGTAGAAATGAAGTATGCGATAAGAATATGATTGATGAACTAGATAATCTTGAAAATCCTACTCTTAGAGAAAGAATTGAAAGAGGAATTGTAAAACCGATTATTAAAGCTAAAAAATCTTTTGGTATGGGAAATACACAGATCTATTGTTTAAAATGTAAAAACCATACAGAAACAAAAGATATTAAAAATACAATGTCTAAAAATAACAGGCCAATGATGAAAGGTATTTGTCTAGATTGTGGTTCTAAAAAGAGTGTTTTTTTAGGAAAACCTTAGGGATGAAAGATCCTAAAAATATCTTAGAAAAAATATATTATCATCCTGAAAGTGGTTACTGTGGGATCAATGAATTAAAACGGAAAACAGGTTTCAGTCAAAAGCAAATTACAGATTTTTTACACAGTCAAGATGTTTATACCAGACATAAGCCTTTAATTCGTAAATTTAAAAGAAGACGCATTTATGTCAGTCATATCGATGACCAATGGCAAGCAGATTTATTGTTTATCAGACCTTTTAGTAAATATAATAACGGAACTAATTACTTATTGACAGTGATAGATGTATTTAGTAAATATGCTTGGGCTATTCCGATAAAAAGAAAAACTGGACAAGAAGTAACGGAAGCATTTAAAAAGATATTTAAAGAAAGAATTCCTGAAAGATTACAATGTGACAAAGGAACCGAATTTTTAAATAAATGGACTTTAAAATTATTTAAAGATCATGATATTCAATGGTTTACAACTGAAAATGTTGAAATAAAATGTTCTGTAGTCGAACGATTTAACAGGACAATTAATAAAAAAATTAGAACCTATTTAGCGGCCAACAATACTAAAAGATATATAGATGTTTTGGATCAATTAGTTAAAAATTATAATAATACCAGGCATAAGTCTATCAAAATGACACCTACCGAGGCGAGTAGAGAAGAAAACGAATCTGAAGTTTATAAAAATTTATACGAAGAAAAAATAATAAGAAAACCGAAATTCAAGGTTGGCGATAGAATAAGAATTTTGAAATACCAGACTGCTTTCACCCGCGGATACCAGCCTACTTTTACTGAAGAAATTTTCATCGTTTCAGAAATATTAAACACTGACCCAATTACTTACAGAATAAAGGATTTGAATGGAAACGAAATAAAAGGAACTTATTATGAACCAGAATTAGTTAAATATAATAAGGAAGATAAGATGTTTAAAATTGAAACAATAATAAAAAAGAAAGGAAAGAAATGTCTAGTTAAATGGTTAAATTATTCCGACGAATTTAACTCTTGGGTTGACGAAAAAGATATCAAGTCAATTTAATTTTTCCGCTATAATATCAATACTCCCGCCTAGACGGGACTTTTTCAAATATTAAAATATAAACAAGCTATAATGTCAAAACTCCCGTCTAGATGGGACTTTCAAATATTATTATGTTATTAAAATAATTCATCAAAACTCCCGTCTAGATGGGTCTTTTTTCAAATATTAAAATATAAACAAGCTATAATGTCAAAACTCCCGTCTAGATGGGACTTTCAAATATTATTATGTTATTAAAATAATTCATCAAAACTCCCGTCTAGATGGGTCTTTTTTCAAATATTAAAATATAAACAAGCTATAATGTCAAAACTCCCGTCTAGACGGGACTTTTTCAAATATTATTATGTTATTAAAATAATTCATCAAAACACCCGTCTAGATGGGTCTTTTTTCAAATATTAAAATATAAACAAGCTATAATGTCAAAACTCCCGTCTAGACGGGACTTTTTCAAATATTATTATGTTATTAAAATAATTCATCAAAACTCCCGTCTAGATGGGACTTTTTTCAAATATTATTATGTTATTAAAATAACTCATCAAAACTCCCGTCTAGACGGGACTTTTTCAAATATTATTATGTTATTAAAATAATTCATCAAAACTCCCGTCTAGATGGGACTTTTTTCAAATATTATTATGTTATTAAAATAACTCATCAAAACTCCCGTCTAGACGGGACTTTTTCAAATATTATTATGTTATTAAAATAACTCATCAAAACTCCCGTCTAGATGGGACTTTTTTCAAGAAAGCAATGTCAAAACTCCCGTCTAGACGGGACTTTTTCAAATATTATTATGTTATTAAAATAACTCATCAAAACTCAAAATAAGTTTAAATAAATGAATTGTGACTTTTTTAACGACATTTTAATAGATGATTCTGATTCTAACTTAATGGATTCTTTTAAAAAAGAAAACAAATGTCAAATACCCGAAAAATATCTCAAAATTTATGACCAGATGAAAAAATGTGAAATAATGTACGATTCGGATGGTGAATATTTTACATATAAAAATATAGATGGTTTTTTAAGCGAAAGACGCAAATCCCGAATAAGTCGTTTTAAAGCATTGAAATGGAAATTGAAGTTAAATATTCCATATAAAGCTGAAGAAATGTTTATTCAGTTTTTAGATTTAGTGTACTATAAAAAGTCGATAAATTACCTATATTTCATAAAGAAAATATTAGATTATTATAATATTGATAATAATTTGAAAGTAAAATCTAATAAGAAAAACGAAGACATTTGGAATAGCTTTCTAAAAATTATTTCTTAATAAATGGAGCTGTCTAAAGTTTGCAAGCATTGTCAGATGACTAAACCTTTAGACCAATTTTATACTCGATTTCGTTACGGCAAAACAGAACATTACGCTAATTGCAAAAGTTGTCATTTAGCTATGAAAAATAAAAAAATTGATTGCGAATGTGGCAAAACATACACTCTAGCTCATAAAAAACGACATTTAAAAAGCAATTATCATATCAAACGAACATCAAAATAAATTTATGATATTGTACTCGTTTCAAAAATAGAACACGATGTAGTTTTTTTACTCGTTTCAAAAATAGAACACGATGTAGTTTTTTTACTCGTTTCAAAAATAGAACACGATGTAGTTTTTTTACTCGTTTCAAAAATAGAACACGATGTAGTTTTTTTACTCGTTTCAAAAATAGAACACGATGTAGTTTTTTTACTCGTTTCAAAAATAGAACACGATGTAGTTTTTTTACTCGTTTCAAAAATAGAACACGATGTAGTTTTTTTACTCGTTTCAAAAATAGAACACGATATAGTTTTTTCTTGTTTAAAATATTATATTGAATGTTGCATTTTCAGAAATATTATTCAATTGGACCTTGATAGTTTCAAAATTAGAATTGTGGGGGGAAAAGTGCTCATAAAATTGCTATCAGAACCATTTATAGAAAAGTTCCAAGACAGAGTAGATTGGCATTTTATATTCAAATCTATCAGAAAAATTTTATTTAGAATTTAAAGGTAAAATAGAAGTGCCTGATTATGACAGTGATTTTTAGGCTAAATAAATGGGTAATTCAAAAAGTACAAAGATTTTGACAGGTAACTGTACAACTGAAAGAATAAATGTTGATTGGAATCATACCTTTAATGTTCATCCCAATGTTCATATAACACCTGTATGTAAATACAGCGAACCATTTTTCGTTACAATAACAGAAATAGATAAAAACGGATTTCGATTTGAATGTTTAAAATTGAATGGCGAACCTGTAGAAAAAAATTTAGATTTCTTTCAATGGACTGCAATTAGTCCTTTTGAGTAAACGATCTTATTTTTGAAATATATTTTTTAATAGTCGTTTTCAGAAATTCTTCAATTCATTTTAAATCGCTTAATCTAAAATTACCTGCTACCGAATTTGGATTTATAGATAGCTATTAAAAATGTGTAGCAAAAAGTATTCATAAAATTTCTTCTATATAAATGGAGGAAACTCTAAGATTGATATCTGTTTCAAAATTGAGACACACTGCAAAAGTTTTAAATATAAAACAACCCAAAGGTTGTAAAAAAGATGAATTAATTAGATTGATAATGAGATACATAAAAAGAACAGGCGAATATAAATATGTTTTGGTAGATTTATTAAATTTAGACGTCACAGATTATTTAAATGAAATGAAGAGAGAATTTATCAAAAATCCTAAGAAAAGAAATAAGTTGAAAAAAATATTCGATTCTTTTGATTTAAAATTTAACAATAACACAGCAGAATTTAATCCAAAAAATAACGAAGAAAAAAAGATAAAAACAGTGGTAAACCTTAAAAAATTATTTCCTGATTTGAATGAAAAATTGAAACAATTTATAAATGAACCGAAAAACCGTCCAAAACTTAAAAAACTCTTTGATTATTACGGCTTGAAATATAAAGATGAAAAATTGATCAAAAAGACAGAAAAAAAAGTCAAATTACAAGCAAATTTGGAAAATCTGTTTAGACCCGATTATGAAATTGTTGAGAAAGATAAAAATTTGTAAAAAAATTTAATACTTATAGATATATTTATAAAATAAGACAAATAAACAAACTCACACCTGGCCAGTATTATAGTATCTTAAAAGATTTATTCAAGAGAGCAATTGGAAAAATCGAAGGAAAGGTAGATATAATTGTATTCAATCCCTATTTGACACAGCCCTTTCACCCTAAAATGATGTCAACAAAAGAAGCCTATGAGACCTACTTAGATGTTTTAACGCATAAAATTGAATACAAAGAGTTGGATATTAAAGACTGTGAATTTATTTTTACAGTCGTTGATTTGCCTAAAGGTGGTAAACATTTGAAATTACTGAACGATAACGATGTTGTCGATAAAAGAAGTATAATTCAAATTAAAAATGACGATAATATCTGTTTGGCTAGATCCATCGTTACAGCCCTGGCTATTCAAAATCGTAAAATTTTATGCGAAAAATTGAATCTAGAAAAACTTACAGATTTAGATGTTAAATACATAAGAATGGGTAGAAAATTACAAAAAAGTTTAGCGATAAAATTGCATGAAATGTGTGATATTCCGTTAGAAATGTGTAATTTAGAGCATGTTAAACAATTCGAAATTTTTTTAGATATTCAAATAACTATATTTTGCAGAGAAAATTTTAACGAAAGAATATACAGCGGAGCCTATAAATCTAATTGTGTTTACATTTTAAAAAATAGAAATCATTTTGATGTCATTACAACGGTAACAGGATTTTTAGGAAAAAAACATTTTTGTGAATATTGTAAAGTAAGTTATAGTAGAAGTGATCAATATAAATGTTCTTTAAAATGCAATAGATGTTTTAGGAAAGAGAGTAATTGCGAAGGCGATGATATTCAGTGTAATGATTGTTTTAGATCTTTTAAAGGAAAAAACTGCTTCGAAAATCATAAAAATAAAGCAGTCTGTGAAACACTGTGGAAATGTTTAAAATGTAAGAGAAATATCAGTAGAAGCCAAAGAGAACCGAAAGATCATAAATGCGGAGAAAAACAATGTAAAAACTGCAGAAAGTGGGTTTTGGAAGATCATAAATGTTTTATACGTAGGAAAGAATCTAAGGGGAGAACTTGTAAAAATATCTGTCCCAAAAATATAAAAGATAGAAAGGAATGGTGTGAGAAATGTAAAAGATCAGAATTTACAGAAAAATATATGTTTTTTGACGTTGAAACGAATCAAGAGACAGGAAATCACCAAGTCAATCTAGTTATAAATCATGATTTTAACGGAAATGAAAAAATATTTCAGAATGAAAATGAATATTGTAAATGGTTATTCCAAAAGAAACATTGCGGTTATACTGTATTAGCGCATTATGGAAAAGGATTCGATTTTCAATTTCTAGCTAAATACTGCTTTAAAAATAAAATTAAAGTGTTTACAATATATCAAGGAAATAAACTCATATATATGCAAGCAACCGCATTTAATATAAGGTTTATCGATTCTATAAATTTTACATTGATTCCGTTAAGAAAATTTCCTAAAACGTTTGGACTAACGGAATTAGCAAAAGGGTATTTTCCTCATTTGTTTAACACTATGGAAAATCAAAATTATGTAGGAAAATATCCTGAAAAATACCATTATGGTTATGATACTATGACTTTAGATCAAAGAAAAACGTTTGATAAATGGTATAAATCGGTAAAAAACGAAACATTTGATTTTCAAAAAGAAATTATAAAATATTGCAGATCTGATGTTGATATTTTAAGAAAAGGATGTTTAGAATTGCGAAGATTATTTCTAAATATTGCTGATATTGATCCTTTTAAATATATCACTTTAGCTGGCGTTTGTATGGCTATATACAGAGATAAATTTATTCCAGTGAATACAATAGCGATAGATGAGGAGTGTATTCAAAAGGATCAATACAGTAAGAAATCGATCATTTGGTTAGACTATCTGTCCAAAAAACACAATATCAAAATACAGCATGCTTTAAACGGTGGTGAGAAAAAACTGAAATTAGGTGATAAAACTTATAAAGTAGACGGTTTTTATAAAAATACCGTTTATCAGTTTCAAGGATGTCATTGGCACGGTTGTCCTCGCTGTTTTACAGAATCCACTGTCAATCTTCAAAATCAGATATGTATGAAAGATTTGTATGAAAGAACTCAAAAAATAAATAAAAAAATAAAAGATAAAGGATTTGAATTGATTGAAATATGGGAATGTGATTTTGATAGTGACAAAGAAATTAAAAAATATATGAAAAATGAATGGAAAAGAGATTTTGTAGAACCATTAAATCCTAGAAACGCATTCAGCGGAGGTAGGTGTGAACCTACCAAATTAATATACGAAATGAAAGAAAACGAAAAGGGTAGATATATCGATGTTTGTTCACTTTATCCAACAGTGAATTACTTTGATTACTATCCTGTTGGTCATCCGATAAAAATTTATAATCCGGAAAAATATGATAAGAATTGGTATGGTTTGATACAATGCAAAGTACTTCCACCTAGAAAGCTCTATCATCCTGTTTTACCTTATAAAGGAGAAAAATTAATATTTAGTTTGTGTAAATTATGTTCAAAACCTATAAAATGCGAAAAGAAACAATGTTATGAAATACAGAATAAAGAATGTAATCATACGGATGAGGAGAGAAGTCTTACAGGTACGTGGACAACTACCGAAGTTGAACTGGCTATTGAAAAAGGTTATAAGATTTTAAATATCTATGAAGTTTGGCATTTTGAAAAAAAATCTAATACATTATTTAAGGATTATGTTAAAATGTTTTTGAAAATCAAATTAGAAACAGATGATAAATGGTCTGAAAATTTCAAAACTGAAAAAGAATATAAAAGTTGCGTAGAAAAGAAATTGGGTATAAAGTTAGGAGAAATCAAAGAAAACCCAGGAATGAGATTTATATCCAAAATTTGTTTAAACTCTTTATGGGGTAAGTTCGGACAGAGAAAAAATATAAAACAAACAGAGAATGTAACAGAATTGGCAGATTTTTATAGAATTATACTGAACGACCGCATTAAAGACTTGAATATGATATTTTTAAATGATGAGTGTGTGCAAATGGATTATAAGATGAAAGATGAATATGCCAAGAATAACTTTAATACGAATATTTATATAGCGGCTTTTACTACCAGTTCGGCTAGAATAAGATTATATAAAATGCTAGATAAATTAGGAGATAAAGTAATGTATTACGATACAGATAGTATTGTTTATATCGATGATGGATCTAATAAAGTAAAAACAGGTTGTATGTTAGGGGAATGGACGATGAATTAGGAGAAGATAAATTTATGAAATCATGGATATCTGGAGCAAGTAAAGATTATGGTTATATTCTGAACGACGGTTCTGTAAAAGGAAAAGTAAAAGGATTTAAAATGAGTTATGAGAGTGAAACTAAGCTGAATTTTGACGAGAGAATGAAAATAATAACTGGGGAAATTGACCATATACATGTAGAAATAAATCAATTTCAGATACAAAAAGACAGAAATATTAATGTGAATAAAATGAATAAAAGATATATGTTTGGATATGATAAAAGAAGAATTTTAGATAACTTTGATACTGTACCATTTGGATTTTAAGCCGAATTTTTTAGTTTATAAAAATTGTTTTCTAATAAAATGGACGATGTCACCCTTATCATAAATGTTCAAGGTTTTATACTTCCGTTCAAATCTATAGCGAGAGAAATAAGCTGGGTTCATTTAAAAGAAGGAATAGGTGAAACTATTTCTGTATTTACACCTAACTATGAATTAAGTGATCAAGACCATGGAATAGTTCGTAGATGTACTAACGATATCCATGGTTTAAGATTTAAAAGATATTCAGATAATACAGGCTTATGGATTAGTAGTGACAATGTAAAAGATTATCTCTTACAATTGCATCAGATATACGGCGGCACATTTGCTTTTAAAGGAGGAGTTTTTCCGAAAAGTACCTTTGAAGAATGGGGAATTCCTATAAAAATATTAGAAGTACCGAGATGCGTAAGAATCCTAGGACCTGGCTGCTCTATGTACAGATGTCTGTACTATAAAAATTGTCTTTCAAAAATTCTTTCTTAATAAATGGAAGAATTCAACAGTCTCAGATCATTCCCTGTAACTCATAAGCTAAAAGATTTAGAGACAGGGAAATACAAGCTGATTTCGTTGAAGAAAATTCAAACTAAATTTGGAAATACGACTATTGCAAGATTAGAAGTTAATGATGTAGAAAAAGATTATTTTCTTAAAAAGAGTCATGGAAAAATATCTGAAAATGCAATAACAAAACTGAATGAAGGTGGTTATATCTTTCATTTTAAAGGAAAAAATAATGATGGCTTTTATGATTATGAATTAGAAAAAGCTTAATCCTAAAATTTGTTTTAAATCTTACAATAATCGAATGGGCCATTTATCGATCTATGAAAATTTCAAACCCCTAAATAAAATTTACTGAAATTCAAAATAAATTTCTTGCTGTCAAAGATGTGTTCATTTCGACACAAACTATTTTTTTTAATTTTATCGAACTATGAAAATATCAAACTACCAGATTAGTATTTATAACTATAAGTAAAAAGAATTGGTTATCTATTAAAACATAGGATAAAAAGCATTTAACTTTTATTTCAGACTTCAATGTAATGCAATTGATAATAATATTATACAATGCAGCTCTTTGCTTTTCCTATCAAGACTATCCTAGAGGAAGATTGTTTATTAGCATTTCGTAAACTAAGGGCGTCAGGCAAAATTTTTTCATCACTACAATAATTAAATATTAGCATTTAAAATTGATAAATATTTCATCTCAATTGATTACGTTATTATTTATAATCATGATTCTTTATTCCATAACCCTTTCTTAAAACTTCGTCTTTACATAATTTAGTAGAAAAAATAAAATATCCAACCAATGCAAATCATGCATTTTTTATCATCATTTACTCGATAAATCGTACTAAAATAGTTACATCCTCTATATTTAGACAGACAAACTTTTTGATGAAAATCTTACAAAAATCGTTAAATATTTGCGTTTAGTGGAATATAAAAAGTGTTCCATAGTAGGTACCATATACTACTAATTCGTAAAAGTAAAAACCAACCGGATTAGAATTCAATTTTAGCTATTCTAAGCAAAAAAGAAACATTTAAAGCTCTTAACATTCAAGTGAGAAATTTTAAAAAGAATAGTTCTTATAGGTTTAACATTAGAGATCCAGTTTCTTCGAGTAACTTGTGTAGGCTTTTAGAGCTCAATCTAATATTAATCCTTTGGGAGCGTTGTTTACATATCGCCTGTTAACATTTTAATTATTATTTTTGAGGATTTTTTTCCTTTTTGATTTGGGTATCTAAGGTCGATAACAATTTATTCTGCTTAAGGGGAGGAGGCGAAATGTCTGCCCCGGACGCAAAAAAAGACTAGTTTTGGCTCTGTGAAAATGTCGAAGCCATCATGAAAACAGCAACGCCCATATTAAAGAGTATTTCGAAAGGGGACTTTAAAAGATGTGTCCGAAACTTAAACAGCCCAATACAGAAGTGCATTAAGGCAGATAGAAGTTATTTCAGAATAACATTAATTGGATATGTATTTCATGTAAGTAATATTTTCTGAAGTTATTAGAACAGGGAAATTAATGGCCACAGCTTGTATTAACATATCTGAGATAGAAAAAAGTTCTGAGATTGGCACATCCGGCTAGTTAATCTTATATTAATATGCCTAGTTGACTATGCAAGAATTTTAGTGCTAAACTATTTATACAGCATGAATCAAACAAGCGACCGTTTTCATATTTAAACAAGTTGAAAATTTCACGTCAAATGAGGCGCGTTCGTACTATAAAAAAGTTTTAAATATATTCACATCTTGGTGCAATGGTAAACAGTACTTCGGATACAGTATAGTGGCCGAATTTTTTTGTGTGTCCCTCTAAATACTATTTGCTTTCTATTATACAAGAAGTATCTTGTAGTAAACCTCAGCAACGTATAACAATTTCATAATGTAGGAAAAAGTTTATTATTATTATTAGAACGCATCTCAAACAATGTTTCCTCCTATACCATTATGTAATGGAATACTTTTATTTAGCCCTGTAAATTAATAACAAATGTTCTTTGCAACACTGATTGTACATAATGTATGTTTTAGTGTACATTTCATAGATGCGTATCAATTTTATTATGTTCGAAAGCGTGTAGTAACATTGAAATGACTTGAAATTGTTTTTCCCATTGGCCGCAATGTAATGGAATACTTTTGATTGTCTCTGTAATTAAATTATACATCCGATTTTCATTAAAATTGAAATGACACGATAAAATTATACAACAATTATAAATTTTAAAATTCAAATGATTCGGTTGAGTATTTTTTGCTCTGTTATAAGCGGACAGAATGACGACTGTAAGGTGCTACGTATTTACATAATTACGAACGCACCTAAAAAAAAATTACGTTTTATAGGCGAAGCTGTAACAGTGCTTTAAGAGCAAAACTCCTTTTCAAAAGAAGGGTCATGTAGTATTATTTGCATCTCCACAATACCATGAAAAGGGAACATGAATTTTAAACAGCAGTCAGTAAAGAGGACAGTGATTGGCATATATCTCGGGGCATCTATAGCATTTATTTTTAAGGGAAATTTTTAACCGATTTCGGATTTTATTTTTGACTTGGAAAAAAGTTGCCGTAGATAAATTTGGGAAAGAAAAAGATCAAACTGAATATTTTCTGAATGGAATTTTTCATACACAAAATATTGCATCAGAAATTAAAATAAAATAAAACAAGAAAGAAAAATCATGAGTCAAGCATAGATTATGAAGCACTTTCCAACACATTCAGACTAATATAACAGAACAACACCTTTTAAAAAATTAAAATATTACCTCCCATTTCACCATATGGAAATGTATAAAGCATTTGAAAACTAAATTTTAGCTGCTCTCATTTACAATCGGAAAACTATCCGAATTTTTTAGTGGCTCTGTATATGATACAGAGATTTTTATCTATTAGCAATATGCATTCAAAAATTTAGTTCATTTAAGAGATACATATATTTCAGTTGAAAATTCCCCTTCAGCAATTTCTAATAAGGAGAATGGTATGCTAAAACTTTTGTGTAGCCCTGTATATGAGGCATAGAATTTATATATAAAGAATAATATACAACAAACTAATTAAATTTAAAAGTGCATACCAAATTTTAAAACGTACACTCCAGCAATTATTACACAAAGACAGTACTGCAGCCGATATCTCTTGTGTGTCCCTATAAAATAATAAAAAATACTATGAATGCTCTGTTTTAACACAATATTAATGAAATTCAGTGATTTATATCAGTTTCAATATGTTTGAAATAGAGTAATGTCATTAAAATACTCTACAGACGATTTGCCCCCATATACTCAAATGTAATCGAATTCTTTTCAATTTCCCTGTAAATAAACCAATAATTGTACATACTTCATGTGCTATATTAAACATGCTTTGGTAATCCTAAATAAGTTTCATCAATTGCATGAAAATCCCAATATATTTACGGGAGTTAGAACGTGGACAGACGTACCGACAAACTGAATGCATAAACACTTTTTAACTTTATTGGAAAGTGCTAAAAAAACAAATTATGTCTTAGTTTTTTTAGCGAAGTTGTAACAATGCTTTGAGAGCAAAAGGATTTTTAAAAGAAAGGACAGGTAGTATTATTTACAGCTCCACAATACCATGAAAAGGGAATATGAATTTCAAACAGCAGTCGGTAAACGGGAAAGTTATTGGCATATATCTCGCGGCATCTATAGCATTTATTTTTAAGGGAACATTTCAACCGATTCCGGATTTTATTTTTCACTTGGAAAAAAGTTGCCGTATATAAATTTGGAAAGGTAAAGGATCAAACTGTATATTTTCTGGATTGTTTTTTTTATACTTGTATATAATGCATCAGAAATTAAAAGATATAAAAAATAATGATCTGGAAATTCAGTAACAAACCCTTCGTGTCAGAATATTTTCCATTTGGGGAAAAAAAATGCGTAATCTTGAGAAATACACATCGTTTTAAATACACATTTTTTACTAATTTTTCACACGGGTAATGTAAATAATATTAAACTGTCACAAAAATATTGTGGTGTGTAATAAATAAACAAAAATTGTTTAAACTAAAATTATTATATTAAACGATGAAATGGAAATAAGATTATACATTGTCATTGATATGACCAGTATCCTACAAATCCCAGGAGCTGGATCACGCTGGCGATTAAAATTTTGGCCTAGTATACTTTACCTAGTATAATTCTTTTCTTTCACCAAAAAATTTCCAAGTGCAGGTTTCAGCAAAATGAGCATTATCAAAAATAAACTCCATCCAAACTTAAAAGTGGATAGTGTGAATAGTTTATTGTTTACAAATTTAAATGTACTTTCTTTAAAGGATTTCAATCTGAAAAATCAATTGATAAATGAAATCAAAATCTCAAAGGTATTGTTAATTTATATAAATAATTATTTGTTGGGAATTAAAGGTAAGAATATAATTTGTGTACTGTTTTCATTTTTTATTCCATAGATTGTTTCTATTTGAATTTTACAATACAAAAGTTGTATTACCTTAAAATTTTACCTGACTTAGATTTTTTTATTGAATAGTTAAAATGTTCACTGCAAAACTACACATGCCACTACAAAAAAAAGCTGAATACGACTATGAGTAGCCCGTATTTTACTTTGCAGAGAATGCGTTAATGTCAGAGAAAATTATTCATCAAGCTGGCTCCTAAGAATTTTTCCGAGCGCTTAAGAATTTTCAACTTCTGTCAGTACCTAGATATGACTCAAGCTATATCTGAAAATAGCCAGCTAAAGATCCATATTTCAGTCGGAACTGAAGATACCACGGTGAAGAGGTAAAAACATTCCAAAAATTGGCGAAGCAGAATGCTGTTTGATGTGTTAACGGCTAAGGTGAATAAGATATTTATGAATTTGAAATAGTTTTTAAAGAACACATATAATTTTTAAATGAACTTTGAAGATATTTCAAAAATAATCATAAGAATTTTTTAGCACAGTTGTATATAAAAGCTAAATTTTTAGAAATATATTGGATTTTTATTGAACACAAAAGTTACTGTTTTTACAAATAAAATGTGAAACGAAATTTTTCTATAAAACAATAATAAATTTATTTTTAAAAATTAAATTAAAATGTTTCTAAGTAGTTACATTACATTGTTTAACAAGTACAACATAGACGTGCATGATACCGAAAATTTTTTATACAAGTAATGCCTGATAAAAATCGACGTAAACGTATCAAGCAAGTATCATATTTTCCTTCTATCCTTCTATAGTAAAAAAAAACTAGCCTTAAAAGGAATGACTCCTGGAATGATGCTGATGTGGAAGATTTCCGGAACTAACGAATCCGGGTTGTCCACTCCTTCCATGAGTGGAATAGACCAATCAGGAAAGGACTCCGTCTATGCATCGCCGTATGGGTTACCATAAAGAGAGGATAGGTTACCATCGCCAACAATCGCCAAATTTGTCGCCAACTTGGCGATATATCGCCAAATTTGGCGACCAAAATTAGTTGTCAAAAGTGACGCCAACTTGGCGATAACTGTAATATTTCGCCAAATTTTTAATTTCTTTACAACACCAGTCGTTTGATACATCATTTGAGAGGTTTGCAACTGCTTATTCATATAATGGATGTCTTGTGTGTTATCCCCCATTCTGCTCCCCAGGGGGGACACATTTTTAATTTCTTTACAACACCAGTCATGTTACACAACATTTGAAAGGTCTGCAACTGCTTATTCATATTATGGATGTCTTGTGTGTCACCCCCACACTCTGCTCTCCCCAGGGGGAGTCACATTTTTAATTTCTTTACAACACCAGTTGTGTGACACATCATTTGAAAGGTCTGCAACTGCTTATTCATATTATGGATGTGTTGTGTGTCATCCCCCACTCTGCCCCCCGGGGGGCACATTTTTAATTTCTTTACAACACAAATTGTGTGACACATCATTTGAAAGGTCTGCAACTGTTTATTCATTTTATGGATGTCTTGTGCGTCACCCCCACTCTGCCCCCCAGGGGGGCACATTTTTAATTTCTTTACAACACCAGTCGTGTGACACATCATTTGAGAGGTCTGCAGCTGCTTATTCATATTATGGATGTCTTTTGTGTCGCCTCCCACTCTGCCCCCCGGGCACATTTTTAATTTCTTTACAACACCAGTCGTGTGTCACATCATTTGAAAGGTCTGCAACTGCTTATTCATACCATGGGGTATTGGCGAGCGCAGCAAGCAGGGGTAGCCAATAATTTGGAATCGCGAAGCGATTACACGGGGGGTTGGCGAGCAGGGGGGCGGGGCCCCCTAGTAGTAAAAAAAAACTAGCCTTAAAAGGAATGACTCCTGGAATGATGCTGATGTGGAAGATTTCCGGAACTAACGAATCCGGGTTGTCCACTCCTTCCATGAGCCGAATAGACCAATCAGGAAAGGGCTCCGTCTATGCATCCCCGTATGGGTTACCATAAAGAGAGGAAAGGTTACCATCGCCAACAATCGCCAAGTTTGTGGCCAACTTGGCGATATATCGCCAAATTTGGCGACCAAAATTAGCTGTCAAATGTGACGCCAACTTGGCGATAACTGTAATATTTCGCCAAATTTTTAATTTCTTTAGAACACCAGTCGTTTGATACATCATTTGAGAGGTTTGCAACTGCTTATTCATATAATGGATGTCTTGTGTGTTATCCCCCACTCTGCTCCCCAGGGGGGACACATTTTTAATTTCTTTACAACACCAGTCGTGTTACACAAGATTTGAAAGGTCTGCAACTGCTTATTCATATTATGAATGTCTTGTGTGTCACCCCCCCACTCTGCTCTCCCCAGGGGGGGGGTCACGTTTTTAATTTCTTTACAACACCAGTTGTGTGACACATCATTTGAAAGGTCTGCAACTGTTTATTCATTTTATGGATGTCTTGTGTGTCACCCCCACTCTGCCCCCCAGGGGGTCACATTTTCAATTTTTTACAACACCAGTCGTGTGACATATCATTTGAGAGGTCTGCAGCTGCTTATTCATATTATGGATGTCTTTTGTGTCGCCTCCCACTCTGCCCCCCAGGGGGGCACATTTTTAATTTCTTTACAACACCAGTCGTGTGACACATCAGTTAAAAGGTCTGCAACTGCTTATTCATACCATGGGGTATTGGCGAGCGCAGCAAGCAGGGGCAACCAATGATTTGGAATCGCGAAGCGATTACGCGGGGGGTTGGCGAGCATAGCGAGCAGGGGGGCGGCGCCCCCCAGTAAAGTAAAAAAAAATATTTTTTGGTTTTAATCGAATTGTGTGAAAAGCTTGACTGCGTTCCATTTCATCTGATATCAGTTAATTATATTTATTTTGTTTTTATATTGGATCCATTTTGAGCATATTATAAGTTGTTGATGGAAAATATTTTCTTTTATTTTAAATATTATTTTTCATGATTTGTATTTTTATTTTGTTTAATTATAACAAAATTACACGTTTTAATATTTTAATTTAAAAAATCCTATTGAGCACGTTTGTCAATATTTGTTCATGCTGCGTACACTTGTTGATATCTTACTGTTAAAGACTCTTGCTATTTTATTCCAATATTAAGAGACCACTCGACTCACTTAAAGGACTCGGATGGTAATGTTAAGTCTATGGGGGCGTTCTTATAAATATCTCGCTCAAATTTTAATACTTTTCCTCTTTTTTTTTTCTTTTTCATTGGATAGCTGAGGACGATTTACAACTGGGCTAGTTTTTACCTTTTCGATTTTGGTTACATATTTTTGCATTTTGATAGTTTCAGTTTCGGAACCGGTTTCAACCGGTACCGAAAATTAAAGTAATTTTGTAAAAAAAAAAATCCGAAACCAAAATTGAAAAAGTAAAAAGTAGACTTAACATTATCATCCGGGTCTTTTTGAGTAACTAGGGTTGGCTTTTAACCCTACTAGTTCCATTTTATTTTCAAGCGTTATTTCTTTTCATATTTCGAAAAATAATAAATTAAGTAAAATATAGTTTATTTTTGTTATTGATTTGATTTATTTTATAAAATTTAATCTATTAATTTTTCTAGTTTAAAATTGTAAAAAACTTGTGTTTAAATTAAAAATTTCAGTGGAATTAATAAACACAATAGCAATAGAGGGTTTATGATGAATAATTTCCAGCCTGACATTATATTTATGCACCTGCTTTGGCTATGCAAGCATTTTATCGCTAAATTATTTCTCTGCCATACATCAAGAAAACGACTGTTATCATATTTTAAAATGATAATATCGTTTCGGGGTTTTGGCGAAACTGTAACAATGCCTTAAGAGCAAAGCATTTTAAAAAGCGGGGTGATGTGATATTCAAATTTCTGAAATATCATGAAAAGACAAAATGCATTTTAAACAGAATTCCACTGGTAAACGAAAAAATGATTGTCATATCTCTTCAGATATCTAATGCATCTATTTTGAATAAAAAATGTATATTACTTACTTTTAGATCTTTTTTTAATGTAAAAATGATATCCAGTGGCAAAAAAAAAAAAAAAAAAAAAAAAACTATGTTTTTATACATGCTTCGTAAAATCGCTTTTTAAAGATTAAAATAGTATCTTGAAATTTCAAAAAGTTGAAAGGTTTTTTTTTTTTTCAACACAAATGTACATTGTTTTTTTTTTTTTTTTTTTTTTTTTTTTTTTTTTTTTTTTTTTTTTTTTTTTAAACTCTGATACTTTTATTTTAATTTAATATTATGTATCAGTGATGGAGTAGTTCATCTTATGCTTCAGATAACAATCTAAGAGTTACTATTAAATGTATGGACCATTCATTGTTAAATCATATTTTTAAATTTGGAATTGCTTCAAGAAATTTTAATCGGGATTCACACTTTAATGGATAGTTTAAACAAGTGGGTAATGTGATCGCAGATCGCACAGAAGTTTCCGTTTAATATCTTTTTCAAAACAACTTATTTTTTAATTAATAAATCCAAATTATTAATTTATAATTATTAAATCATAGATAGATGGTAGCACCAATAAATTTAATTTTGAAATAATTATAAAAGGAAATTATTTATTTTTAATATTATTTTTCATTATTTGGATTTTTATTTTGTTTCGTTTAAAAAAAAAATTTCACAAAATTTTAATATTTAAATAAAAAACTCCTATTGAGTACGTCTGTAAATATTTTTTTCGTACAAAGTGCAGTTGTTGTTATTTTACGCTGAAAGACTCTTGTTATTTTATTCCAATATTAACCCTACTAACTCCATTGTATTTTCAAGCGTTGTTACTTTTCATATATCGAACAAATAATAAAATAAGTAGGATGTAGTATATTTTTGTTTTTGATTTGATTTATTTTACAAAATTTTATCTATTAATTTTTCTAG
Source organism: Maratus speculifer (assembly GCA_964019185.1). Classification (NCBI taxonomy): domain Eukaryota; kingdom Metazoa; phylum Arthropoda; class Arachnida; order Araneae; family Salticidae; genus Maratus; species Maratus speculifer. The sequence goes on from OZ025300.1 coordinate 112,514,931, forward strand.
TTTAAAGTTGTAGGTGAAAATCTCAATGGAATTAATAAACACAATAGCAACAGTAGGCTTATGATGAATAATTTCCAACCTGACGTTATATTTATGTAGCTGCTTTGGCTGTGCAAGCATTTTATCGCTAAATTATTTCTCTGCCATACATCAAGCAAACGACTGTTATCATATTTTAAAATGATAATATCGTCTCGGTATTTTTGGTGAAATTGTAACAATGCCTTAAGAGCAAAGCATTTTGAAAAACGAGACGATATAATATTATTCAAATCTCTGAAATACCCAGAAAAGATAAAATGCATTTTAAACAGAATTCCATTGGTAAACGGAAAAATGATTGGCATATCTCTTCAGACATCTAATGCATTTATTTTAAATTAAAAAAAATGTATATTACGTACTTTTAGATTTTTTTTTAAATGTAAAAATGATATCGTGTGGCAACAAAAAACCTTTGTTTTTATAAATGCTTCTTTAAATCTCTTTAAAAAATTGAAATAATATTTTGAAATTCGAAAAATTTGCAGTTTTTTTCCCTGCACAAGACTGAACATTGTATTGTAATTTAAAACTTACTTTTAATGTGATTAACTGTACGTATCAGTAACAGAATAGTTGATTTTTTGTTTCAGATAACAATCAAAATGTTATTATAATTATATGGATCATTCATTGTTAAATGTTTTTAAATTTGGAATTGCTTCTAAAAGTTCTGAATCAGGATTCACATTTATACGAATCTATCTATTAAAAAAAGAGTAATTAATTCTGTCACCGCCGCTGACAATGAATTTTTTGTGACGTAGGATATATATTCGCTAATATTAAAAAAACTACTGCACACAAAAATATCAAAATTGGTGTACATATATTGGTGGTAAGAATATACATTGGTATATTCGATAAATATGCTAATGCACACAGTTTTTAAATCGAACAGTTACTTTAAGAGATGTTTAATATTAAAGTTGATCAAGATTGTTCTATGAAAAAGATTTATAAGAGCAAAAACTATGCATAAGAATTTAAACATATTTAGATCATTTTATACATTTGAAGTACCCAGTGGCGTGCATGCTGCTTTTATTTTTATAAACTGACTCATTTTTTGAGGAGTTATTCCCATTTTAAATTAAAATTTTCAGCATTTTGAAAGACCTTTTTTTAAGGTATTTTAGAAAAAATTATGATTTTAAATTGTTGCTAAATGATCAAAAAATAATATTTCCTTCAAATTAAACAAATATTTACATGCGACAATCACAAATAAAAAAACACCTTTAAATGAGAATTAAATAATTACAAGTTAAAAATGGAAAATATTGGAAATTGCGTCACAAAACTGTATTTACTTGTGTTACTGCTTCCCCATAACCTTGGGTGTCGCTCGTCTCCTTGGCGCATTCTACTGTACTTTAGGTTTGCCGTTTTGGCAACATTGGAATATCGTCTGTTATTGTTTTGGTTTTATCGGCGATCATAGCGGACCTATCGTGTGTTTGCTGGATCATTATTCTTTATTTAAATGTAAATATAGAGTGTAAATAATTAATATATAAAGAATTTTTAACTAATAGTAGTAGTAATAATTGAACCAGCGATCAAATGAGTGTTTTAAATATACTTGCATCATTCGCTAGTTCGTTCCATTGGTCCGCTCACCCGGAAGACTTTCGTTTTTAATTCGACGCTTGCTTGTTCTTTTTTGTATTAAAATGGCTTCATTAATTAGTTTGAACAGGATTAAAGGCTCAATAAAGGCCCAGCTAACAATGTAAGAAAATTCTGTAAATGAAAAGACCAAAGGATTGTCCAGAATTCAAATTGAAACGAAAATCAAAACTCTAGGAAAACTGTCAACAAACATTGATGTACTACGCCGAGATTATTATACAACAGCACCTGAGGATCATGATTTAACCCTTTCTTGCGCAGTGTTGCCGGGTTGGCAACACCTAAAGTTCCCCCTGTTTAGAGACACAAAAACTCCGTGAATATTTCAAAAACTACTCTAATAGCTACTTTAAATATTTTTTATGAGTTGTAGATGGCAGAATCACAGAGATCAAATTCTACTGTTCTTAAATAATAGGTAAAATATTTTACTCTAATACGCGCTTCACAGCAATGCTCTTCTCACTGCGCTTATCAATGTACTTGCACGGTGTTACCACTTTGGCAACAGCTGTATAATTAAAATGGTTTGTGCAATCTTTACTATATTATATCTGTGTACTCCTCTAGGCCTGAAAAGTTTGCCTAAATTTTTTTTCTTTAAATTCCAACTTTAAAGAGTAGTGCGCCGGAAAGGGTTAACTGAATTAGATGCTTCACTGGTCGAGATGGAAGAGCGAGTAGAAAAACTAGAGGTAAGTTTCAATCAATTATTATATTCTAATAAAAAAGAAACTAAAAATTCGGAATTAAAGATAAATAACTGTAAAATTAAATTACCAGATATACCTCTTCCGCTATTTAGTGGAAAATATGAAGAATGGAATATGTTCAAAATAGAGTTTAATAATATTGTTACGAATAATGAAGAACTGACTGATGTTCAAAAATTACATTACTTGCATTCCGCACTAAGAAATGAGGCTAAATTATTAGAAACTCCAGATGATACATTTGATTCGTTGTTTAAAGCGCTAGAAAATAGATTTGAGAACAAAAGAATAGTTGTTAATATACATTTAAAGGCTGTGTTAGATTTTGAAAGAATTTCACATGAATCATCTAAAGAATTAAGGCGTTTATTAGATGTTATAAACAAAAATATCAGGGCTCTAAATAATTTAGGATTTGAAAGAAATAACCTCTCTGACATTTTGTTTACAACTATAATTTTAGAAAAACTAGATAAGGAAACGAGAAAACAATTTGAACTTTCAATAAGCACATCTGAAGTTCCTAGTTTTGACAGTTTAATGGAAATTTTAGAAAAAAAAAGCCAATAGCTCGTAAGCATTAATAGAAGCAATTTAGCTAGATCAAAAATCCCCTGTGAAACAAAATCAAAATCACTTTTAGTAAATACGAGTTTTGAAAAACAGTGTATTATTTGTGACTCATTTCATCCCCTATATAAATGTAACAAATTCTTAAATATGAAATTTGGTGAAAGATTTGCTATCGTTAAAAAAAATAAACTTTGTCTCATAAGCTTTAACAAATCACATTTAGCAGCTAACAGTGTTTCGAAACATTTATGTAAACATTGCAAATTCCCCCACAATACTTTATTACATAGAAATAAAGAAATCGGTTTCAATAATGAAACTCATTTCCAAAGGACAGGTGTTGATCAGACAGAACGACATCTAGAACCAAGCCCGACGCCTTCAGTCTCACAAAATCTTTCTAATTGCTTATTCGTTTCAAATAAAACTGTTATCTTGTCAACAGCAGTAATTGACTTAAAAAGAAATAAAGGAAATTTTATCCAGGCAAAGACTCTTTTAGATTCTTGTAGTCAAATAAAGTGTGTGTCGTTTGAATTTGCAAAGAAATTGGGCTTAAAGAAATCAAAGGTTTTTGCTCCAATATCGGGTTTGAATAACACAACCACAACATTAAATTATAAAATTAAAACTGTGATTTCAAATAAAAATAGAGATTTCACAAGGGAACTGGAATTTCTTGTAGTGCCAAAAATTACACAAATAACCCCACTTACACCTATTCGTATAGAAATTGCTGATATTCCTACAAATATCCCGTTAGCAGATGCTGAATTTTATATCCCTGGGAGGAATGACCTGCTGGTCGGCGCGGAATGTTTCTTCGATTTATTAAAATCTGGTAAAATTCGCAGCTCATCTCAAAACTTGTTATTTCAAGAAACCGTGTTCGGATATGTTGCTAGCGGTGTCGTGAATAATTCCTCAGATGATGCCCAATATTGTGGTTTATTAACCAATGAAAAAGTAGACGAATCCTTAAGAAATTTTTGGGAAATCGAAAATATTAATGATTCTAGTTCTCTACTTAGTAATGAAGAGAAATTTTGCGAAAATCATTTTGAAATAACTCATTATCGAACTTCCAATGGTCAGTATGTTGTTAGCATGCCTATGGAGGATGCTACACTCTTAGGAGAATCTAAAAATCTAGACGAAAAAAGGCTTGATCAAATTTGGCACCGATTAGATAAGGATTCGAATCTACAACCTCTCTATTCGGAATTTATGGAAGAATACAAAAACTTAAATCATATGGAATTAGTAGAAGAATCAAAACCCGTAAAAGACCTTTATTATATACCACATCATGGGGTCTACAGGCCAGAAAAAGTACAACATGCTTGCGTGTCGTTTTTAACGCGTCAACGCCAACGACATCTGGTTTGTCATTGAATGACATTCTTTTAAAGGGCAAAATTTCTCAACAAGAATTATTCTTAATTATGATACGTTTCCGAAAACATCGATATGCATTCACAGCGGATGTAGAAAAAATGTATAGAATGGTATTAATTGATCCATCACAAAGAGACTTTCTTAGAATCTTGTGGAAGGATAGTATTGACGCGCCAGTGAAAACTTATAAACTTAATACCGTTACTTATGGGACATCTAATGCTCCTTATTTAGCAACTCGTGCTTTTAAACAATTAGCTCTTGATGAGCAACCAAACTTACCTCTAGCATCGTCAGTCGTTTTAAAGGATTTTTATGTAGACGACCTTCTTTCCGGGGAATCGACTCTCGAAAAGGCGAAAATTCTAAAGTCCCAATTGATAGAGCTTTTGAAGAGGGCAAATATGAAATTGCACAAATGGTGTGCAAACCACCGAGAATTACTTGAACCTAATATTATGGCTGCCTTCGAATATAATTTCGATGATCAAACAGATTGTAGTTCAGTAAAAATATTGGGTGTTCTCTGGGAACCTCTAAGTGACTGTTTTTTGTATAAATTAAAGACTCATAACAAGGAATTTTATAGTAAACGAGACGTTTCCTCTTTGATTTCAAAAATATTCGATCCGCTCGGATTAATTGGCCCTGTAGTAACAAGGGCTAAGATCTTTATGCAGAAAACTTGGTTTGCTAAGATAGATTGGAATGAGCCATTACCAGATTCCATAGCGAAAGAATGGAATTATTTTGTTTCCACTCTTTCAGAATTAGAAAATTTAAATATTCCTAGATTTGTTTTTCGTAAAGAGCGCATAGTCGTACATGGCTTCGCAGATGCCTCTTCTTTGGCACACAGAGTAGTAACAGAGCCTCAACTCGGCTTGAAAAGAACGCCCTCAGTGGATCACTTAAAAACTAAATCATCGCGTTGGCGATTTTTATCCTCGTGATTTCTGTTTAACTGTAACCTTATTCTGCTTGGAGCTTCTTGCTGAATGCTGATTTGATTATCTTTGCACATGTGCTTATGCTATTTGATCTTATATTTACGCGCTTATATTGATTCGTAATTATTACTGTTATTATTCTTGAATTTTCAAGTTTAAATTATTAGATCGTTATGTTACGAAGAGACACATGCATTGTTTGCAAGACGAATACGTCAAAGTTATTTCATAATTCTTTCATAAATTTCAAAACAAGAAGCAGCAAGCCGTCGCTGTATTTTTTTCCTTTTATGTTATTATCGTAGTTTCAGAGTGGTCCGCTCGTGTCGCTACTGTCTATGCGTAATCCCATGTTAAACAAGTTGCCATTACAGTCTATGAAAGTTGATTCTCTGTTCCGTACTCTGTGCTTTGGCATATGGAGCCGCCATATACATCCAGTATATACCAACTGAAGGTTCTCCTGATGCACATTTACTCTGTAGCAAGTCTAAAGATTCCCCCATAAAAACAGTGACAATCCCTCGTCTTGAATTATGCTCTTGTCTCCTCTTAGCAAAGTTAATGCATAAAGTTATACAGTCACTTGACATTCCAATAGAAACTGTTCTTCTCTGGAGCGACTCCACAATATCACTTGCTTGGATTAGAAAATCGCCCCATCAATTGAAAACATTTGTGAGTAATAGAGTGGCTACTGTACAAGACCTCACGGACTCTTATCTGTGGCAACATGTATCATCGGAAAATAATCTTGCTGACATCCTATCTCGACGTCTTGAGCTAAAGAACTGACCAACTGCAATTTTTGGTTTTGTGGACCAAATTTTCTTCGGGACAGAATTCAATATGCAGAAAATTATCCAGTAAACCTGGAAAACAACACTGACAATGAGTCCGAATTTAAAACTGAAAAGAACAGTAATTTTTCACTTAGAACTGAAAATTGTTTTTATAATTGTTTATTCTCTTTAACTAATAATTTTTTTAAATTAATTCGTATTACTAGTTATATTTTTAGATTTATAAGTAATTGTCAAAAGGGTAAGGAAAAAAAATGTGGTGCCTTATCTACAAGTGAATTGAGAGTTGGAGAACTTTTTCTGATTCAACAGGTACAGTATTCAGCCTTTTCTGAAGAGCTAAAGCATTTGAGAAACCAGAGGAACATTCCAGGTAATAGTAAATTAAAATTTCTAAATCCTTATATAGATTCCGATAATTTAATTAGAGTTGGAGGTCGTTTAGACAACTTCAGTCTGACCTATGAGAGGAAACACCCTGTAGTGTTACCACATGATCATAAAATAAGTGAAATGATTTTTGAATATTTTCATTCCAAATTTCTTCATTTAGGGCCTCAATCATTGTTACATCATGTCCGTCAGAAATATTGGGTAATAAATGGGCGATCTTTCACTCGTAAAATAGTTAAATTTAAATGTGTAACGTGTTTTAGAAACAAATCAATAGGGGCAAATCAAATTATGGGAAATTTGCCAGCCGATCGAGTAAATCCTAGCCCGCCATTTCAAAAATGTTCAATTGATTTTTGTGGACCCTTTATGATTAAGTATAAAAATCAGAGAAAGGGGATATATAATAAAATTTACTTTGCAATTTTTGTTTCTCTCGATACAAAGGCAATCCATTTAGATATAGTGACAGATTTAAAATCTGAATCATTTATTGCCACATTGAAACGATTTTTCGCTAGAAGAGGTGAAAGCTCAACCATAATGTCGGATAATGGGACTACTTTTGTAGGTACAAATAAAGAGTTGAAGAAATTACATGCCCTTGTATGCAAACCCGATGATGCTTTGTCAAATTTTTTGGCTTCCGAGGCTGTTGACTGGAAATTCATCCCTCCTCGTGCACCCAATTTTGGTGGATTATGAGAGGCTGGGGTGAAATTCTTTAAACATCATCTCAAAAGAACTTTGGGCAATTCTCGAGTCACGCTCGAAGAATTCTGGACATTAATCACCGAAATCGAAGGGGTTCTAAATTCTCGTCCCTTAGTACTTTTGTCATCAGATCCAAATGAAATTGAAGTCTTGACCCCTGCCCATTTTTTGGTAGGTCGACCCATAACTTCAATTCCTGAACCCAATTTGACCAAAATTAATGATAATAAACTATCACATTGGCAAAAATTAAAAAAATGACCCAAATTTTATAGAAAAAAATGGAACACTGGAAATTTAGTTAATTTACAGCAACGGAATAGGTGGTATATTGAGAAGGACAACCTAAAAGAAGGGTGTATGGTTATCCTAAAGGAGGACAATTTACCTCCTGGTAAATGGGCATTAGGTCGTGTCATTAAAGTAATATATGGATCTGATAAAAAAGTTAGAGTTTTAGAAATGAAAACACCAACAGGTATAGTTACGAGGTGTGTCTCTAAAGTTTGCCCACTTCCTTTAGAGAACTGATGAATTCTGTTATTTTGAAAGATTTCCTTCAATGATTCTACTATTATTATGCCAAAAATGTATTTTAAAATGCGTAAATTAAAAAAAAATCAAAGGGTATCGAGTCCCCTTAAGAACAATAGCTTTGACTCTTCTTGGTTATTCCCGCCGACCAATTCGCCAAGTTATATAAATTGCCAAACTAGTAGCCAAATTATACATATTGACATAAATTTTATTTTAAATAACGAAAGAACAAATAAATTAACAAAACATTAAAAAAAATACGAATAAAAAGTTGAAATAAAAATTAATTATAACTTTTAAATACAAGTATTGTAATTAATGTCATTGGCTGTTACATTCACGATTTAATCTTGTTGATTAGCAATAGTTTTTTGGTCGAAGGGATAATTAAGTATTACCATAGCTTTTTCAAAAGTGGGGCGATCTGGTCAAAGATCTTGTTGTTGTTTATCTCCGTGAAATATCCTAAAAAAAGAAAATGAATTTTAAATATCTTGGGTTTCCAAGAGAAGTTTGTTTCCTACCATGCCTTTTCTTTCTACATTAACTTCTACTATTTCTTTTTTCTGTAACATTATGTGACCGCTTTAACTTGTGCAAATATTTTACTGCTAAATTATTTCTCCACTATAGACCAAGCAAAAGATCGTTATCATATTTTAAAATACAGATAACAACTCAAGCTTTTAGGTGAAGCTGTAACAATTCTTTAAAAGCAAAAACTTTTTCAAAAGCTAGGCGATTTGGTCAAAAATCTTGTAATTTATCTCCCTGAAAAATCCTAAAAAAAGAACATGACTTTTAAATATCTTGGATTTTCACGAATTGGGTGTTTTCTGTCATGCTTTTTCTTTCTACGTAAATTTCAATCATTTCTTTTTTTTCTGCAATATTATGTAACCGATTTAAGTTCTGGAACTATTTTATCGCTAAATTATTTCTCCGCTATTCTTCAAGCGAACGATCGCTATCATATTTTTAAATACAAATCACATTTCAACACTGTAAAAAAGAACGGACGATTTAACGGAAGTATTACTAGTAATCTGGACGCCAGTACTATTTACTGTTTTTTAACGAAAAAATTTCCGTGAATATTCCGGTTTTTTTTCGACTTTTTCCCGGAATTTACGGAAATTTTTCCGTTAAAAAACAGTAAATAGTTGGCGTTTAGATTACCAGTAATACTTCCGTTAAATCGTCCGTTATTTTTACAGTGCAGTTTTTAGGAGAAAATATAACAATTCTTTAAAAGCAAAAGCTATTACAAAAGCGAGGTGATCTGGTCAAAGATCTTGGTGTTATTTATCTCCCTGAAATCTCCTACAAAAAGGAAAATGAATTTTAAATATCTTGGATTTTCACGAAAATTTTGTTTTCTGCCATGCCTTTTCTTTCGATATTAACTTCTACCATTTCTTTTTTCTATAACATTGTGTGACCGCTTTTACTTGTGCAAATATTTTATCGCTAAATTATTTCCCCGCTATGCATCAAGCGAACGATCGTTATCATATTTTAAAATGAAAAAAAAAATTCAAGCTTTTAGTTGAAGCTGTAACAATTCTTTAAGAGTAAAAAGCTTTTTCAGAAGCAGAGCAATCGGGTGTTATTTACTTCCCTTCAATGTCCCAAAAAGGGAATGTGATTTAAAAAAAAAAAAAGTTGGTAAATATAAAATTGGCGTACATTTTCAGACTTCTGCTGCATTTATACCGAGAAAAAAAATCTCTTATTCTACAAATGTAAAGTTACGAAAATTTGTATGCTTACTAAAATTTTATCTGTACACTGTACAAAAAAAAAAAAAAAAAAAAAAAAAAAAAATGTAAATCTACAAAACTAGTTTTTGTAAAGGTACAGAAATCTGTAGCTTAGAAAAGTCTTATCTAAAATTACAGTAATCTAACTAAATTTTTACCTATAATGCGGGTTGTATAGATGGTGTTGTTATGCTGCATTTTCTTCGATTTCCGCAATAGCTATCTCAAAAACTAATGCACGGATTTTCATCAAACTTTAGATTCAGTTAGACCTTATCATAAGTTGACGATTTCTACATTTTGATGTAAATCGCTCAACAGATGGCGTTGATATTCTGAATTTTTCAAGATTTCCGCAATAGCTCTATTTCAAGAACTAATGCACGGTTTTCCCTCAAACTTCAGACTCAGTTAAAACTTGACATAAATTGTTGCTGATTACATTTTGATGTAAATCCCCTAACCGGTAATGATTCTATGCTTCATTTTTCTGAAAGCATTAACATGTATGAAATAGAAGAAAGTTTTAGGATTGCCACATCCGACTAGTTATTAATATTTTCTTTCACTTAATATTCAAACTAAGTCTTATATATTGTAAAGCTAATTTAAACTTTTCTTACATGTACTAATAAAAAATGTAAATTAACACCATAGTAATTTTAATTTTAAAATTTTATTGAGTAATGGTTAGTTAAAGATAATTTGAACATTTAAGTAAGCGTTTTTTAAAAATTGTATCTTTAAAAGAATATAAACAATACTCCATTGTATTAGGATATTAGACTTATGCATAATTTATTTTCATTTTATCAACCCTTTCAGGTCATGTATACTATTAATAGTACATGTCTTTTAATTGAGTATTATTTTATTTTTGCCAATACTTTTGTTACTGTTTGCATGAAGTAATGTTAGTGTGTGTCTGTGTCTTTATTATAAGACTTATGGCATTTACTACTAATAATAAATATTTGCTTAATTCTCTTTGAACCGTTTGCGATTCTCTTATTTTAAACACATATGTCACTCTTTAAAATAAAGGTTACTTTCCTCAAAGAATCATGTGTAATAAATCGCAAAAAGTATTATAAAGTTGTAATATCAGTTAATCTTGTTGTAATACAATATTTTCTAAACATCTCCAAACACTCTTTCTCACCATTTTTCATATGAATATGAATTGGATAGTATGCAAAACAACATTATTTGTTATATTTCAGAACTATGATATCTCCGCTAAACACTTATAAATATATTTGGATAGCTAGTGTTAATATTACTAATGTAAAAATGTAATTTTTTTTTAAATTGAAAAACAATTTGGTCCAAAAGAGTTAAATTCATTGTATTTCCTTTTATGTTTTAAGCCATTAAGATATATTGGTGATAACTTCTGCGATAACTGTTCTTTTATACTATATCAAATATTTTTTCTGATAATTTTCGTTAAAAATTAAAGCCTACTATTTATTATATTTTTACAATTAAAAAATAGAGTTTGTTTTCTTTCGTTATTTCTATTTTAACATTTCTTATTTTTGTCGCTGTTGTATTTTTTTTTTTTTTTTTTTTTTTTTTTTTTTTAATCTGTAACATTATTTTTATACTAAAAGAGTTTCGCTTTATCAGAGTATTATATCGCTAAATTATTTTTCCATCTTGAATCAAACAAACGACCGTATTCATATTTTAAAAAATAAAAATGACATTATAGGCTTTTTGGTGAAATCGTAACAATGCCTTAAAAGCACAAGCATTTCTAAAATCGGGACGATTTGATATTATTTACATCTCTACAATATCCTGAAAAGGGAACATGAATTTTAAACAGACGTTAGTGAACGGAAAAGTGATTGGCATATATCTCCAGACATTCTATTGCATCTATTTCTAAAGATAAATATTATCCAATTTCCTATTTTATTTTTTCATACGAAAACGTTATGTATAAATTTTGAAAAGACAAATGGTCAACTCTAAATTGTACGAATTTTTTCTTCCATAATATAATGCAAAAGAAATTTTAAAAAATTAAACTAGTTTGACCACGAATTGGTATTTATCTCTTTTAACTGCATAGTTACCATTCGAGAAGACAAAAAAATTGAACGGAAAAGTGATTGGCATATATCTTTAGACATCTATTGCATCTATTTCTAAAGAAAAATATTAACAAATTTCCTATTTTATTTTTCTATAAGGTAACGTTACGTATAATTTTTGAAAGACAAATGATCAACTATAAATTTTATGATTTTTTTTCCCACAACATAATAATAATAATAATTTGACCACGGATTTGTATTTATTTTATCTCTTGAAACTGAATAGATTCTGTTCGAGAAAAAAATTCTAACTTGAAAACTATTAAAAATTTTTAATCTTTGTTTAAAAATAAATAACTAAATAAAGGCAAATATTTACAAACACTAAGCAGGAACGAATAAAAAATTATTGATAAAAATGGGAAGGAAATTAACACGTTGAATTCCACATCAGTCACTGGTGGCTGACAATATAAAATATGATATAAAATTTTAAAAATTACATTTTAAATTCATTTAAAGTAAGTTTAGGGTTGAAAAAATAATTTATGATTTTTTGTATTATGATTTTTACATTAAAAAAGTTTCGCCTTATCAAAGCATTTTATCGCTAAATTATTTTTCCTTCATGAATCAAACAAACGACCGTATTCATATTTTAAAATAAAAAGGGCATTGCAGGCTTTTAGGTGAAACCGTAACAATGCCTTAAAAGCACAAGCATTTCCAAAAGCGGGACGATCCGATATTATTTACATCTCTACAATATCCTGAAGAGGGAACATGAATTTTAAAGAGACGTCGGTGAACGGAAAAGTGATTGGCATATATCTCCAGACATCTATTACATCTATTTCTAAAGAAAAATATTATCCAATTTCTTATTTTATTTTTCCATAGGAAAATGTTATGTATAACTGTTGAAAAACAAATGATCAACTCTAAATTTTATGATTTTTTTCTTCCACAAAATAATGAAAAAAAAAAACTAGTTTGATTTTGGATTGGTATTTATTTTATCTCTTTAAACTGCATAGTTTCCTTTTGAAAAGGGAAAAAAAACTTGAATGGAAAAGTGATTGGCATATATCTCCAGACATCTATTGCATCTATTTCTAAAGAAAAATATTATCCAATTTCCTATTTTATTTTTCCATAATAAAACGTTATGTATAAATTTTGAAAGACAAATGATCAACTCTAATTTTTATGATTTTTTCTTTTTTTTTCACAATATGATACAGAAGAAATTTAAAAAAATTGAACTAGTTTGACCACGGATTAGTATTTATTTTATCTCTTTAAACTGCATAAATTCCATTCGAAAAGAAAAAAGTTGGAAAATTTTTGCAGATTTAAAATCTTTGTTTAAAGTAAATAAATGAAGGCAATTATTTACAAACACTAAGCAGGAATTAATAAAAAAATATTGATAAAAATGGGGAGGAAATTGTTTAACACGTTAAATTCCACATCACTCACTGGTGACTGACAGTATAAAATACTATATAAAATTTTAAAAATTACATTTTAAATGCATTTTAAGTAAGTTTAGGGTTGTATCAAGAATTTATGATTTTTCGAATTATGATTTTTATACTAAAAAAGTTTTGCCTTATCAAAGCATTTTATCACTAGATTATTTTACCTAGATTATTTTACATGAATCAAACAAACGACCGTATTCATATTTTAAAATAAAATGGCATTGCAGGCTTTTATTTGAAATCGTAACAATGCCTTAAAAGCACAAGCATTTCCAAAAGTGGGACGATCTGATGTTATTTACATCTCTACAATATCCTGAAAAGGAAACATGAATTTTAAGCAGACGTCGGTGAACGGAAAAGTGATTGGCATATATTTCCAGGCATCTATTGCATCTATTTCTAAAGAAAAATATTATCCAATTTCCTATTTTATTTTTCTGTAAGAAAACGTTATGTATAACTTTTGAAAAACAAATGATCAACTCTAAGTTGTATGAAGTTTTTCTGCCACAATATAATGCAAAAAAAAAAAAAAAAAATTAAAATTAAACTTGTTTGACCAAGGATTGGTATTTATTTTAATTCTTTAAACTGCATTGTTTCCAAACGAAAAGAAAAAAGTTGAAAAATATTGCAATTTTAAACTTTTGTAAAAAAAGAAAAAGTAATTATTAAAAATTATTGATAAAAATGGGTAGAAAATTGTTTAACACGTTGAATTCCACATCAAACACCGGTGACCGACAGTATAAAATTTAAAAAATTAAATTCGAAATATATTTTAAGTACACTCATTGCCATAAAAATTTGCGCACCAAGAAAAAGACGTCCAAATGAAACAAAAATTTACACGCGACTACTACTGTGATATATGTAAGTGATTAGAAAACCAAAGAAAAACGATCATTTATTGCAGAAAAAAGTACAAATGAACGGAAATTTTAGTACTCTGTTGGCCCCCTCTAGCGCGAATGCAGGATGCGATACGAGCGGGCATTGAGGCATACAAGTTCCGAATGATGTCCTGAGACATCTCGTTCCACAGTTGCTGTAAACGCGCCTCGAGATCAACCATATTTGTAGGGTTTCCAGCTTGCCATCGCAAAGGGTCCCAAATATGTTCGATTGGTGAGAAATCTGGGGATCGAGCAGGCCAGGGAAGGGTGGTAATGTGGTGGAGGCAGACTTGTGGCATCCTTGCTGTGTGTATCCGAGCATTGTTTTGCTGAAAATGACTCCTGGAAGCCCTGCCAAGAGTGGCAACACATGTGGCTGAAGGATGTCCTGGACGTAACGCTGGGCTGTCATTGTGCCACGGTTCAATATTAGGGGTGGCCGTCTATCGTAAGAAATGTCACCCTATAACATCACCCCAGCTGTGGGAGTGGTGTGTCGCTGAAAAGCGCAAGAATGAGGCGCTCACCACGGGGCTCCACACACGAACACGATTGTTATCGATGCTCAAACTGAATCTAGATTCATCGCTGAGACGACCTAGTTCCATTCGTTGTTATCCAATCTCGTCATGTGTGACACCGCTCCAAACGGAGGCATCGGTGGATGGGTATCATTGGCAGCGCACGTAATGCGATACCAGATGTCTTTCAGCCAGGCGCCTTGAGATGGTTCAAGAAGACACATGGATACGTAGTGAAGGTGCTTCCTGTGTCTGGATAGTGGTCAATGAGGGAGTTGGCTCTACGCGTGCGTTTTGCATGATGTAATGGTCTTCTCGACGACTCGTCTGTCGAGGGCGTCCCGAGCCTGGCCGCCTTGTAAATGATGTCTCTCCACTCCATTGGTCACAACACCTCCTCACAGTAAAATCAGAACGGCCTATTTGACGAACTACTCGCGTAGCTAACCACCCACCTTCCATCATCCCGATGATCCTTCCCCTCTCCAGCTCTGACGGCTGCTGATATTGCCTTCGATAGCTGCGTAACAACATGTCTACCTCAGTGTTTCCTTTGCAAAAGAAAAGGTACACTTAGGCAAGTTCCTTACAGTTAGGCTGCTTACCAGTTTTATACTCCAAGGAGGACGAAGTTCAACGCCCTCTAGTGGCATTACGCAATGCCCAATCACTCTGCATTTCTAATCATTTGCATATCTGCCTGATATATACCTTCATGCCAAGTTTCGTTAGGATCCCACAATTATTTCTTGCTGCGCAAATTTTTATGGCAATGAGTGCAATTTCAGAATTGTATGGAGAATTCACTAAATATTTTTTACCAAAAACTTTTAATGGATTTTATTAAAACATAGTAAACATAAAAATGGTTGTCTTTCGCAGGCACATTACAAAATGTGGCAACTTGCTTCGTTAGTTTTCTGTCCATTTCTCTACCAAATTGATCTACATTTTCTTTGTAATATAGTTTACAATACCATAGCATTTGAAAAAAATTTACAATGTTTTTTTAATAGATTGTGTAACAAGAATCTTATTTCACAGCCCAAACTGAAAGACGGATAAAATAGACTTGGAACTCAACGTGTTGAAAGTTTAGTCTTTCCGGAAGTATTCTGAATTTTCTGTCCCACAATATATAAGGGTCACCCAAATGAAAGTGATATTGCTGTAATAACTCCACCATTTGTAAAGAAAAATGACTGCGCATGCTCCTAAAGAAAGCACAGAGTGCTGAAAATTTGATAGCGTCAGATCCCGCCAGATGAATATGTTAATGGGAACACGTTAAAAGACATCGTTCGTATTGTGGATGCCTCCAAACAGTGTCAACACGAGGTCGTGAAATTCTTAACAGCGGATAATGTGAGCGCTAGTAAAATCTTTCGTCGAGTGCAAAATGTGTACGACACGGAGTGTATATCACGCAGATAGGTATTCCGATTTAGGGATTTTCGCAGTGGAAGAAGACCACGTGCACTTGACGAGTTCTGCTTCTTACACTATGAAAATCCCTTCATCATCGGAATCTGGGGGTGCTCTGCATTGATTGAATCAAGTGATAATTTTAAAAATCACTAAAAATCACTATCTACTACATAAGTGGATGGGCGAGCAAGAAATTCAATTGAAGTGTTTATACAGACTCCTTGACAAATTTTGCAATATGTGAGCTGTCATCTAATGAGACTGAATAGTCAGATTCTACTATGAAATATCCAGACTGAGTCAAATAATCTTCGACAATGTTACAGGCATCAGTTCATTAATTTGAATCTAGAATTAAAATGAAAACTAGAATATTATAAAAGACACGACAAGATTGTTTTTAATTAAAACAATATTTCTCCACATGCTTGCAAGGTTAATCAAGAAACTTTAAAAGGATTTCATTGAGATGAGTTGATTTACCCGCCATATTCACCAGATATTATTCCTTTGTATTACTATTTATTTCGTGCTATGCAAAAGAACCATTTCTGTAGAGAAATTCTCAGTTCTTACGCAGAAATCAAAAAGCAGTTTGAAGATTGGATTGCTTCAAAACAATCGTGCTTCTTTCATTCCGAAAATCGTTTGGTGCCTAGATGGTGCCCGAATGTTATAACTTTCGACGGTCAATACTTTGAATAACGTTTTATTTTAACTACAAATAAATTCCTTTTTTTTTACTCTAAAAAAAGGTAGATTCATATTTATATACTGAATATTTAATCAATGTTTGCAGTCAACCTGATTATTTATTAAAGTATCCGTACGTTTTGAAAAAACTGTTTGAATGCGCTCAACAGAAAAAATAATAGCCATTGTTTTCAATCGTCTACTTAGAATAACATGTGAACAGGTTCTCAGCAAATTTAGGAAAAGCTTTCATCCTGTTAATGAATAGACTATCTGGTATCGTTAAATAGGAAGAAATGCTCAAACAAATCTTCGATAATTCCAGATATTGTGCATAAAATACTAATACCAGAATCAGTTGCGAGCAACCCCAAGTCATATCTGCAATGGTACAGTCGAGAACTCGAATTTACGTTTTCTACTGTTTGAAAGCTATGCATTATCTTTAAACATACTTGCCTACTACAATCTAACTATGCATGAGCTGGAATCTGAGGACTATACAGCTAAATAGATGCATGTTTTATGATTTACATAGCTTTTTTATAAAACATAAGATTGATTTTCTGTACAAGTGAGAACTTAATGAGCGCGAAATTGTCTTGAACTTGTTCATATGTTAATCATTGTCGACGAGCGCAAATAACTGCTATTTTTTCTTCTGTTGAAAGTATTATATCAGATGACTTGCAAAGAATTTAGATTTAGAACCTATTTCTTTTAAAAGGTTTCAGATTTTATAAATAATCTGTATAATATTATAATCATCGTGACCCTGTTTTATGTTTACAATTCTCTTTCACCATTGCAGGCATGGTTCGGGATCTCATATTGGGCTCCGCACACATGGCCATCTCTGCCCTGAGCACTTCTAGTGAGAGATCGCGAGAGATCGACTATTCCGTCCCTTTCCAGCAGTCTGGAGTCTCATGTCTCGCGCACTCTCAGCAAGATGGGGCAGTCCCTCTCACCGCCTTTTTAGTGCCTTTCAGGTGAGTTAGCTCATCATTGTTAGAATCGCACTCATTAAAAACATTCTTACTGACATTTTTGAATATTTATCAAATTTTCATATAAAATTATTGAACTGCATACTGATATTCCTTTTAACTCTTTATAACTTAAATTTTAAATAAAAAAATTGTTTCACCTGGATAATTATTTACGTTAAGGTCTAAGATACCCAGAACAACATATAAAATAATAACGAGAGCTGCGAAAATCAATGCTTATCTATCCATATTCTTTAATCAAAGTTTTTTGAAAATATTTTTTGCTTAAGATTAAAATAAAGCTACAAGAAATTTGGTTTTGACCCTATTTTTTACATGCATAACTAACTTTTTTCTGTCATGTTAAAAATAAAAGATCAAGATATTGTTGTGAACTGACATATCCGTTGACAAAGCTGCAGGTTTCACTGCAATAAAAGCATTATTTAAATTAATATAATTCTGCAAATATAATGCAGTTTTAAAACATTTTATTATCATTAATACTCTAAGGGTTTGTATTTTTATACGCAATTAATTAAAAATAAAAGATCTTTGCCGTGAACTGACATATCCATTCACTAAGCTGCAGGTTTCACAGCAATAAAAGTATTATTTAAATCAATTTAATTGTAGAAATATAATTTAATTTTAAAACATTTTCTTATGATTGATAATCTTAAAGTTTATATTCTAATGCGTATTTTTTTATGTCATGTTAAAAAAATTATCTTTTCTTATTTTTTTTTTAAATAACAAAGAAAAAAACATTACAATTTTGCCCTTTTGCTCGGCGGTCAGGGGGTAAAGACTAACAAATTTATTTTGACCATACTTTTTACACGCAAAACTATTAATTTTAAGAAGCATGCGATTACATAAACTTTTAAAATTTTATTTTATCATTAATTTGTACATTCTCAAATTTAAGTTGTTAATGTAACATCAAGCACAATATGTGCAGTCAAGAATATATCCAGTTAATATGTTCAGTCGGAAAAAAAGATAGAAATAAATGCACTTCATACATTTTAATCATAAAATTTTCTCTATGAAAGAAAACGGGAATAGCTATTTGACTGAAACTTATGTATAGTTTTCATATAATTTAACAAATTTGTAGCTTAAAATGCTTATTTTTTCGAAAAAAAATGTACATATATTAATTAATTTTCGAAAAGAATATTAAGTGTAACTTTTTTTAATTGATTTCCAGAAGCTTCAAATAGGCAAATTCAAAATTACAGCTTGTTCCTCAAAGTAGTTTTTGAGTTATGATTAAAAAAAGATCAGCACTACTGCTGTTTTGCAACGATTATAAAAGACTATACAAAAGAAGTAGAAAATTTTATACCTGCTTAGTTACTAAACTACTTTATCAAATAAATCTCTTAACATTTAGTATCATAAAGTAAAACTTATCAGAAAAAACTAAATAGGGTATCAAAATTAAGTATTCATATTGAACTTTTCAGAGTTTTCTGAAATTTCAATAAGAAGATGACAAAAACAGATCTAATTTCCATACTCTAGGCCAGGGCTGTCCAACCTTTTGGTCAACAGGGGCGCACCTCAGCTCTTGGTACTCAATGAAGGACGCCATTTTTCATATGACTCAAAACATGCGGTAGTATTATTGCGTAGTATTAGTATACATGCACATCTTAACGATGTGGGGGTGAATCTTAAGGTAGCAGACAAAAGGCACCTAAGTTTATGAAGTTACATGCATTAAATTTCAAATTATTCATTTTTCTGCGTAAGTTCTATCTTAAAAATGTTTGTAGGGTACGATACCAAAAATATAATGAAAACAATAATAAAATGTAAAAATAAATAAACATGGAGATCAAAGACATTGTTAGGTTTCTTTTAGGATGCTAAAATACATTTTTACTTATCTTGAAGGTGTGATTTTAGCTTTATAAAAAGTACAAAAAGAAAAACCAGCATGATAGTGACCAATTCATAAGGCTATGGTTCCAGAGAAAAAGTCTGGAAGGGCTTTCGTAGATGGAAATCATTTTGCAATGTTTTATTAATTTTTCTAAGCAAATTGAAAAAAAAATTATAAAATTTCAAAAGTCAAGAAGGAAAAATTAAGCTCTTTTATACATCGCATAAAACATCCAAGCCAGTGTGACAACAAGGAAAAAAAAAAAAAAAAAAAAAAACCTGAAATTTTAAGCACATACACATGCGTCTTCAAAGGAGCGGACGGGGAGAAGTGAAAAAGGGTAATTCTTACTCTTTAATATTAAAAATAGCTATTTCCAATTATAACCAAATTCAAACATCTTTATTACACTTTATAAACAATAACTAGAAATCGTGAAAATATGGATGCTTAAATTTTCAAAGTATGTTTCTGGTTTTTTAATGTTTTCGCAGACTTTGAAAATATCTCTAATGGAAATAAGACTGATTTTAAAGAAAAAAAATCTTTATAATGGAATTTTACCTTTAAAAAGTATAATAACAGGAAACTTTCAAAAGGGCGCCAAAAAAATCTTCAATGGGCGCCATGGCGCTCGCGGGCGCCGCGTTGGACAGCCCTGCTCTAGGCTATTTCTGGTTCTTTCCTTTCTTTTCTTTTTTTTTTTATTGGCTGTAGTTTACATATAAAGCATTTTTTTTTTTTTTTACTTTTTTCTTTATGCTTGACTTTAAATAATTTTTGTAATGTGATCATATTTATACTAATTTCTACCGACCCAAAGACGCTGGTGCTCTTTAATAGTTTACGATTTTGACATTAATTCCATATTTTATCTCCATTTGTTCAGAACTAAATCCAAAATAAGGGCTAGATTTCGGAACAGATATATCAGTAATTCACAGCCTAAACCTCGTTTACATATGATGAAAGCATGAGACAAGATAAGCACACAATGCTTCGTCGAGAAATCCTCATATGGCAGTTTCTAAACATGGCTACATAAAAACCGATAAAAAAGAAATTTAATCCCTTAAGGCGGCTGGTTACTCAGCGGCCGAATTTCCTTCGGTAATGTTAAGTCTATGGGCGTTTGATGCATTCTTATATTCAAAATATCACCTAAGGGAAATAATGCTTTTAACTTCTTTTATCAGAGTTCTGTTTTTAAAGGATGTCATATTTTAATTAATTGTCAAAATATTTCTGAAATTTATGTTCAATTTAATATTTTATGTTTTAAAAACTGACGAGCTGGAAGTAAAATTTTAACACTTCATATAAAATTGCATAAATTTTAGAAATGTTTTGAAAACTAAAAAAAAAAAAAAAAAAAAAAAAAAAAAATGGCATCCTTTAAGAAGAG
The DNA here is from genome assembly GCA_964019185.1 of Maratus speculifer. NCBI lineage: Eukaryota > Metazoa > Arthropoda > Arachnida > Araneae > Salticidae > Maratus > Maratus speculifer. Next base: position 112,535,822 of record OZ025300.1, read on the forward strand.
ACTGATGAAAAAAGAAGTTAAAAATATTAATTTCCCGATGATATATTTTCATTATAAAAATACATCAAATGTCCATAGCCATCAAACGTTACAGAGGGGCCGCTGAGTGACCAACCGCTTTAATTCTCGCGCCCATGATTTTCACAGACAGAGTATGCTACTTTTTTAAAATTCAGATTGTTTAATACCCAATAGTTTTTTTTTTCTATTTTTAATGATGTTGTCGGCTTTATCCTCGCATTGTTTTATCTGCTATTAAATAAGACAAATATTTCTATATAAAAAAGTAGTGGCAATCAAAAAATCTGATTTTTTAAAAAATCAGCCAACACTTATCCGGCACGATGCTTATGGGATTAATATAAAATGTACATAAAAAGTATCATAATTTTTTTTAATTCAAAAATATACTTTCAACGGCTTTTTTTTTTTTTTAAATGTAAAATGGAAGCAGTTTTTTCTTTTTCTTCGTTTGAGAGAAAGGGAAAGGAGATCTAACCCCCCCCCCCCCCTCAGAATTCCCTACTTTCAAATAATATTAATAAATGTAACAACAAATAATAATATTCATTTTAAATAAATTAATGTAAAAGGAAAAACAAAAACAAAAATTGTCTTTCACAGGGTAATGAATGAGGCAAACCACCCGTGATTAAAAATCCTTGGTTCAATTAATCTTTAATGTTTAATTATTTTAAGCCATTTGGGGAACTTAATAATTGTTATTTAATTTATGTTTGTTTTATTCAAAATCAAGGACCGGTAATTTAGTTTATTGAATTTCAAACTCCCGGAAGTATCAACCCCCCCCCCCCCCACCTCTTTGCGCATGCCATTTTAAATTCTAAATATGGCCATTTGCCATACCCGAGTAAGCTGGCGAAACTTTCAACCGTTTCCTATAGTTTCACCATCATTACTCTTATCCTGAAAGATGCAATAATCAAAGTAAAATGAATAAATTTTCCAGCCTAAACTATTTAAATTCCGTTTCTAACATCGATTCACGTCATCTTCAACATGCACTGTGATACGTGTTCAGTAGTTTCATTTATCTTCGGATAGGAAATACTGCAGCTGTATCTGTAGTCTACGTGGATATTTTAATGTATAGATTTGTTTTACCAATGAAGTTTAGAGCATTTAATGCTTTGTGTTATGATTGTAATTTATTTTATAAGGCGGCGCTTTCAAATGATCATCGAAATTATTCTTCGGTCATTTCATCATATGTTCCATAAAATAAAGCTAAACAAAAAATTTTAGTTTCATAACCTTAGGTGCAAAATAGTTTTTTTAAATTATCTACATAAACAAGAAATATAAAAATGAAAGAAAGTTAGTTTGTTTTATGAATAACTCAAAACTAAATATTGATTAATATTGATGTATTCTTTTGCTGCACAATCAGGTATTATACTAATTTTAATCTTTAGTACAAACTGAGAAGTTTAAAAACGAAGTTACCTCATCGAGTGGGCTTGATTTGTAACAGGTGTGTGTCTCCTTTAAATACTAGAGAAGGTCTTGACTAATTTTTAACTTTTAAAATTATGTTGTAAATGATTCAAACTACAAAAATGATAGTCATATTTCATTGATTTGTGCAGCTGATCCACCTCCTTTATTCAAAGAATCAAATAGGATTTTTCAATTTTCTATAAATGCATATTTTTTTTAATTGTAATGACGCTTTTGCAATAATTCATAAACATATTTTCTCATAAAATATAGTAGAAAACATAGCAGATCCTCTTTAATTCTATATTTCAAAATTTTCAATTAAAAATTAACCATGTTGGAATTCTTTTTGGAAGCCATAAAAAACAAAAGAACATTACAATATAATGGCACTCCCTCCCCTCGTCCTCTTTGCTCATGCCATATTTGATTCTAAATATGGCCATTTTACTATATACAGCATAAGCTTGCGAAACTTCCAGTTGTTTACTACAGTTTCGCTATCATTACTTTTACCTTGAAAGATGCAATAATCAAAGTAGAATGAATAAACTTTCCGGCCTAAACAATTTAAATTCCGTATCTAAGATCGATTCACATCATGTTCAACATTCACAAGTTTCCTTTATCTTCGGATAGAAAATAGTGCAGCTGTATCTGTAGTCAACCAGTGATATTTTAATGTGTAAATTTGTTTTACCATTGAAGTTTAGAACATTTAATGCTTTGTGTCATGAATGTAATTTGTTTTATAAAGCGGTGATTTCAAATGTTCGTCGAAATTATTCTTTCGCCATTTAATCATGTATTTCATGATATAAAGCTAAGCAAAGAATTTTGCTTTCATAAAATATAGCTCAAGACATTTTTTAAAAAATTATCTACTTTTGAAAAAGCAAAATAAAGGTGAAATAAACCTAGTTTGTTTTGTGAGTAACTCAAAACTAAGTATTGATTAATATTGATGTATTCTTCCGCAGCATACCATGTATTATGCCAATTTTAATCTTTAGTATAAACTGAAAAATCTAAATTTGAAAAAAGTCATGAAGTTACTCCATCGAGAGGAGTTAATTTGTGACAATTGTGTTTCTTCCTTTAACCGGGAGAACACGCACTTACCCAGGGTAGAAATGGTTTTAACTTTGCCACCAATAAAACCAAATTATAACCATCATTTTATTTAGGCGGAGACAATCCTTTCAAATTTTGCGATAAAATAAGTTAACGATTACTTTTAAAAGATAAGTGGTTACAATTGCAAAAATCATACGCACTCCTTGTCAAAAAAAACCCGGCGCGTCTACTCCTGGGTTAAATACAAGAGAAGGAATTTTTGACTAATTTTTAACTCTTAAAATTACGTTGTAAATGATTCAAACTGCAAAAATGATAATTATATTTCATTGATTTATGCAGCTGATCCATCCCCCCTACACTGCAAAAAATGAAACAGCCGTTTTCAGTTTCCTATAAATGCATGACATTTTTTTTTCTTGCAATGATGCTTTTATAATAATTCATGGACATATTTTCTCTTAAAATATATAAGAAAATGCAGCAGATCCTCTTTAATTCTATATTTCAAAATTTTCAATTAAAAATTAACATGTTGGAATTCTTTTTGGAAGCCATAAAAAACAAAAGAACATTACAATATAATGGCACTCCCTCCCCTCGTTCTCTTTGCTCATGCCATATTTGATTCTAAATATGGCCATTTTACTATATCTAGCGTAAGCTTGCGAAACTTCCAGTTGTTTACTACAGTTTCGCTATCATTACTCTTACCTTGAATGATGCAATAATCAAAGTAGAATGAATAAACTTTCCGGCCTAAACTATTTAAATTCCGTTTCTAACATCGATTCAAGTAATGTTGAACATGTATTGTGATCCGCGTTCACTTGTTTCATTTATCTTCGGATAGAAAGTACTGCAGCTGTAATCTACCAGGGATATTTATTGTGCAGATTTGTTTAACCATTGAAGTTTAGAGCATTTAATCTTTGTGTCGTGAATGTAATATGTTTTAAAACGTAGTGTTTTCAAATGGTCGTCGGAATTATTCTTTGGTTATTTAATCATCTATTCCATAAAATATAGCTAAACAAAGGATTTTGCTTTCATAACATGCCGTGCAAAAAATTTTTTAACTTGTCTACATTAATTGAAGTCAATTATAGCAGATGCAAGAATCAAGAAATATTAAAAACTCAGAAGTATACTTTTAGATATAGTATAGATTTGTGTTACTATTAAAGTTTAGAGCATTTAATGCTTTTTGTCATGAATGTAATTTGTTTTAAAAACCAGTACTTTCAAATGGTCGTTGATAAATAAAGAATAACCTAATTAGAGAATTTTGCTTTCATAACGTTAATTAACAACGTTAGTTAACAAGACAATTTTTTAACTTGTCTACATTAAAATCAATTACAAAAAGGTAAGAAACGAGAAATATTAAAATTTAGAAGTATAATTCTAAATATAGTATAGAATTATTTTACCATCATATATATTATAAAGCAGAAGTTCTGAAACTTCCAAACGAGTGTTTTCAAAAACTACCCAATGGATTTTTTTGCCAATTGTATCATTCGATAGGAAATATTTTTCCGAAGGTTTATGATTGAAATTTATAGGGATAACTCTGATTTTTCGTAATAAATTTCGTATTTTTCGGTTATTTTTGACAAAAGGGTTGCCAGTAGCTCTTTTTGGCGAAAATTATAATTGCCAAAAGAATTAAAATTGCTATATCTATTAGAAATATTACAAATATCTTGCAAATAATAGCAGAAAATAACTACTGATAATATTAATAATAATAAAGAAAGACCGCTTAAATGAGGCGTAATGTTATAAAAATATATTTATCTTGAAAATGAAAACAATATTTGTAATGCTTAAAAAATAAATTAACGCGAAATATAACAATTGGTTCAACTTTTGGCGACTTATCCCTGGCGTTAGAATAAAAACATGAATTTCAGAAATTGATTAAATGAATTTTGAATGATAGTTATTTCCCTTTTTATTATTTTCTTTCTCTTTTATCGAATTTCCGTATAATATAACTTACAGCAGAAAAAAGCAGATCTGATTGTAAAAGACAATGTAAGTTGTGAGTTGCTATTCGTTTCTATACCATTTTCATCTTGCTTTTATCGTCAAAGAATGTGTTTTTAAGCCGAAAATGCACTACTGGCTTAATGTCTGACTTAGGTTCTTAATGGTCGCATTAATGTTGTTTTTTTTTTCAAGTGAAGATAATTTTTAGAGTATATTTTAATATTCAATCGTAAATTATATAGATATGAGTATAACTCTTTTATTTCTTTTTGCAAATGTTTTCATTGTTAATTTAATTTTTCTTGCGCCATTTCGACTATTTCACTTACAGAAAAAATTTCAGTTTTAAAATTAAAAACTGAAAAAGGAAAGATTACCCCATCTATTAAAAAACTTCCCCCAAATTCCAAGATTAAATGTCAATAATGAATTATCGTAAATGTCACATTCACTTCACATTAAGTATAATATAAATACTAATTATGTCATCAAGTGATTTTTAATTCGATATTTTATTTCTACTTTTGTATATGTTCTGCTAATTTGTTTTCGTTATTTAAATGAAAATTTATGTTAATTGCCGAAACGTCAGTTGAAGGCTTACTTTGGAGACACGAAATTTTTTTGATTCTGTCTGTCTGTCTGTCTGTCTCTCTGTCTGTCAGTCTGTCAGTCTGTCTGTCTGTTCCGCGATAACTTCCGTAAAAAGCATTCGATTGGCTTGAAATTAAGTGGGTATGTTAGTGAGACACTGGGATTAAGCTGTATAGTTTTTTGTTAGATTTCATTCATTCGTTCGGAAGATATAGAATATTTTATTTCGCGCAATAATGTTTTTCTATGGCTAATCCAATGATTTTCATTTTTTTCCCCTGAGAGAAAATCACACATTTGATTAATGGAATTCAATGATAAATGAATACTAAAATTTACCAGTTAAATTATTCGTATTATTTTGAAATTTTGTCAACGCATTTGTCAGATTTTTAAAATTATTACTGTGAATTTTGGAGATTTTTTATAAATGTGTTCCAATAATATAGATTAATTTGTTTTAGATATTTACTTATTTGAAATGTATTTATTTCATTTTCTTTATTTTCTTCTAATGGTTGCTAAGCAACCATTCATCTTAATCCTTATCCTTATAATGCTATAAATTTGAAAGCGTGTGAAAAATTTAAATGAAGTCAACATCAAAACTTATGAATTAATTAATTTCTTTGTATCTTTGCGTATAAATATAGCATAGCCCAGAAAAAAAAACCATAGGCTATGTTTTATTAATTTTATTCAAATATTTTCCTTAATAATTCAAAATTTCCTTCTTTTTCATACAGAATCAATAGGGATTTTTTAAATAAAATTTAAGCAATTTCCTTTATTGTTGCAAAAAAAAAAAAAAAAAAAAAAAAATCAAAACTTGGAATAATAATTTTTTAACTGCAATAAGTTTCAATTGAGCAATTTCCATTCGAAAAATTAAACTATGAAAAAAAAATAAATATGATGTCAGAATTAAAATAACTATAGATATAGTACTTTTTATTAAATATTAAACACGGATATTCGTTTCGTTAATAGGAATTTTTCTGACAAAAATGGGGACATAATTAGAAGGAAAAGGAATAAAGAAGAATTATATTTTTAATAAATATTTCACTTAGTAAAATATGACGTCATAGTTGAACAAAAACAGGTATTTTATAGTAGTCGTTAAAAATACAAGAAACATGAATACCAATAACTCATGAATAATGACGTCATTGCCGAAACTTCAGTGAAGGCTTACTTTGGAGACACGAAATTTATTTTTTTCATATGTCAGTCTCTACTTCTGTATGTCTGTCTCTCCCGCTATAGCTGCAGCAAAATGCAATTAAAAAAAAAATTTTTTTTCGGAAACAAAATTGTAAAACTCTAGATTACTGAGTTAAAAATTACAAAACTTCCTGATGCATCAGGTTTAGGTGTTTGTGGCTGGCAGGCATGTAGAAGTACGAAGATAAAGAAAAATATTTGCCCAAACTGTTACTTATTCTTATAAATCAAAATGTATAAAGAAATGCAAAATATACAATAATCATTAGCACAGTTATTAGAAAGTGACAAATTTAAATTAAGTGAGGCTCGGGGGGTTCAGGGGGGTGGAGCCCCCCTGAATAAATCTACTATGTTATAATAAAGAAAACAAAAATAATAGATCATGAAAATTTCAGAATATCCTAACATAACTAAATTTTTAATTTACCGCTTTTGATGGCTGAAAATTTCTAATTCCTATTTTATTCTTATAAATAATTACGCAATTTGAAAATTTTAAATTACAGTTTCCAGGGAGTTGAATATTATCCAAAGTGTGTTTTAAAAAAATATGAACAAAGCTGACGTTGAGGCTCCTGATCTGCAGATTTACTAGTCTATAAAATCTGGCTAATAGTTTGGCGATTTGTATAATTTGGCGAAATTCGTTGACGGTATAACCAAGTAGTACTGAAGGAAAAATTTTGCAAATCAAAGTAAATTTATGCAATTATGCATTATTACTATAGATAAATTCAACAATTTGAATTGAAAAATTCCCGCTAAATAAAATTTACAAGTCTTTTTTAATTGACCATTTCCTCTTTAATATTTCTTCAATCAAACTTTCGCTATTCTCTTTCGCGCAGGCTAACAAAATTTTTTTATTTTATTAGATAAAACGTAAATAACATTTTTCTATTTAAAAAGAAAAAAAAATGTGTAATTCTATTCTTATGTGTCTTACAGCACAAAATAGCAGAATAAAAATGGTTTTATCTGCTAACTAGCAGGCTATGCCCGCTGCGCTGGTCAATATTTCAAAATCAACCGTGGATGAAACGAAATGGTGAATTTAAATTTGTATTTTAAATAATTTGGACCTCCAGCAGCACCTTGCTCATTGCTGAAAACGATTTAGACACCATTGTGATATTAAATCATCTTAAACGTTGCGCAAAAACCAGCTATTTAGAAGTAACTATTTTAGTTAATACTAACAGTGCACATTTGGAAGCGAAATGAGATCATTATGGCAACAGGATTTAAAATTTTCCCTTATCTGAAAAAATATTAATTATTACAGTCGTTACCATGGTACGACTTCTGAAAAATTTCTTCACAACTTTTCATTATGTGAAGCCAGGAACCCAAAGCTACTCCCACCTAAAAAGTTTATACATATATTAAATTTTGTCCGCGCGATAAAACGCACAATTATGCAAGAATCATCTTCAAACTCGTCAAGTACATTGAGATGGTTAATATCTCAGTGGGGATTGCAAATGTGCAAAATCGGCCCAAGGGGGTGGTAATTGGGAAGGGTTCAAAAATTTGAATACCATCTTAACATGGCTTTCACAAAACCAGCTCTTACAAAACAATAGCAGGAAAAAAAAAACATTTTTCGTTACAGCAAGTTGCCAACGATAAAAAAAAACACATTAAAATTCTCACTACAACAATTACTTTATTATTGCAAAATTTCCTCCTGAAAAATGAAAACAAAATTATTTGCTCTTTCGTATTTAAACATTTTCTCTTTAGTTATTTAAGACAAAATTATGTAAATTTGTATAATTTGGCGAACGGTTTGGCGAAATTAGTTGACGTGATAATGAAGTAGTAGCCAATTTACACTTTTCATATTTCGCAAAAGATTCCTACACAGACATCATATACGCAATAGGTTTAGCACGATTATCTTGCAACTACAATGTGTCAAAATCCTCGTTTTAGAATACCAAAGAAATTTATGCATATTTTATTATTTTCTATCATTTTAAACAGCAATTATCAATAAATAAAAAGTAACTGTAGAACAAAACAACAAATGTCATTTCAAAAAAGAAAAAAAAATGAAAGTAAATTAACAACTTATCATCAGATGAACAACTATAGTTGGGTTACCATATGAGGCAAATAATGCCATTTTGGCGCCAGTGAGATACCTCCATGAGTATATGACCAAATCCGCGACAAAATTTCCATTTGGAAAAAACTTTAATCGGAATTTATACTGCATTTTCCTTACTTATGTATAAGAAAAAACTTTGACACAGATGTCATGTATGCACCACATTGGCGCAATTTTTTTCTGGCGCCAATTTGGAGAAGTTGGTTTTTAATTACCAATTTCATAAATATTTTTTAATTATTTTGTATTATTTGAAAAAAATAAATAAAAAGTTTAATTAATAGCTATAGAACAAAATGATTTATATTATTTTAAAAAACAAAATGAAAGTTAATAAATAGTTTATTAATAAATAAACAATCATAGTCGGTTTACCATGTGTGGCATAAAATCGCCATTTCGTTGCAATCGTGCGAATGTGGTGCGTATATGACATCTGCGCCAAAACTTTAAAAAGTTGCAATTAAATTATTTTACAGTTTGGATGAGGAAGACATTTATACTAAAATTTAACCATCATACGCATTTTTTTGCTATAACTGCCATTTATATATTTAAAATTAAACATAATAAAATATCCTAAAAATGTAAGATGAAAATGGTATAGAAACGAATAGTAACTCACAACTTACAGTGTCTTTTACAATCAGATCTGCTTTTTTCTGCTGTAAGTTATATTATACAGAAATTCGATAAAAAAGACAAAGAAAATAATAAAAAGGGAAATAACTATCATTCAAAATTTATTTAATCAATTTCTGAAATTCATGTTTTTATTCTAACACCAGGGATAAGTCGCCAAAAGTTGAACCAATTGTTATATTTCGCGTTAATTTATTTTTTAAGCATTACAAATATTTTTTTCATTTTCAAGATAAATATATTTTTTGTAATATTACGCCTCATTTAAGCGGTCTTTCTTTATTATTATTAATATTATCAGTAGTTATTTTCTGCTATTATTTGCAAGATATTTGTAATATTTCTAATAGATATAGCCATTTTAATTCTTTTAGCAATTATAATTTTCGCCAAAAACAGCTACTGGCAACCCTTTTGTCAAAAATAACCGAAAAATACAAAATTTACTACGGAAAATCAGAGTTATCCCTGTAAATTTGAATTTTAAACCTTCTGAAAAATATTTCCTATCGAATGATACAATCGGCAAAAAAATCCATCGGGTAGTTTTTGAAAACACTCGTTTTGAAGTTTCAGAACTTCTGCTTTATAATATACTAGCAGGCTAAGCCCGCTGCGCAGGTCTAATTTTTCAAAACAAAACATGAATCAAACAAAATACTGAATTTGATTTTGTTTTTTCAAGCAACTTCACCTCGAATGCTCTATCACATTTCTGAAAATAATACAAACGCCGTTGTATTTAAAGGTTGAAAACCAACGATTATAAATGCACAAATAATGTATGAAAAAGTAGAAAACAGCTGTTTCGAATCTGCTATCGAGATTCTTCATCAATGCAAAACTCATCGAGCAAAAAAAAAAAAAAAAAAAAAAAAAAACTGAGCCAAAAATAAAAACACGAACAATGGAATCAAGGCCCGTTGACGCTAAATATATTAAAATAATAATAAAATATTGTGTTGTTCTATTGTATTGTTGTATCAGCTTATGCATTCGACAAAATTCGGGCTTTTAAGAAAGAAATCTTTCAGTTGATCATTTATTGTAAAGTTTGATAGATAAATCAGGCAATTATGAAAACAGCAATTTAAATATTGTCTTTTCACCATACCTCTAAAATAGCGAGCATTATGATCGCAAAGATTGACCATTGAGTTTAAACAATTTTCAAGTGATTCGTTTTCATTTGATAGTTTTTGAACTCTAAACCTCTCAACTTGACGATATGGGTATCTGTGGAAACCGGTGGAAACCTTAATTCATCCACACTGAATATTATATTATATTTCGAAATGTACATCTGCTCTTCACAAATCTATTACAGTTTTCCGTCTTTGGAATCCAGTAGAATAACTAAAGTTAAATAAATAAAGTTTTCCTTAGAAAATTAAGGTGAATGTTTTTTGTATGTGTGAAATTAATTTTTTGGCACAGATGTCATATGCGCATCACGTTGGCACGATTGAAACAAAGTGACCATTTTATGACTCATGTGGTAATCCAGCTCTGTTTTTAAATTATTAATAAACTATTTATGCTCTATACTTATTAATTAAACTTTTTTTATTTATTATTATTATTTCCTATTACAGAAAATAATTAAAAAATAGAAATGTAACTGTCTTTTAGAAAAGCTTTCGTTAAAGTGGCGCCAGAAATATATCGCGCCAATGTGATGCATATATGACATTTCTGCCTCTTTCTTACGACATGGATGTGAGCATTTACACCGAAATTTAGTTATTTAACTCTATTTTTATAACATTAACAGTTGTTTATACAATTTACATATTTGATTATTCTGTCGAGAAAAAAATTAGTCTGGGCCAAAACTTCCATGTTTGGAAAAAAAAAAGGTACATCTAGGTTATCCCGTCGACCAACTTCTCCAAATTATACAAATCGCCAAACTAATAGCCAAATTATACATGATGACATAATAATTTTTATTCAAAATAACGAAAAAAGAAATAATTAGTAGAATATTAATAAAAATATTAATAAAAAGTCGAAATAGAAATCATTTAATGACATTTTAAACACGTTAATCGCATTTAATGTCATTGAATGTGACATTCACGATCATTCATTATTGGTATTTAATCTCATAGTTTGGCGATAAATTTTTGGTCGACGGAATAACCTAGAAGTACCCAAAAAAGTATATCGTTATTTATACGGCATGTTTAAATACTGTAGTATTGTAAAAAAAAAAAAAAAGGATAGTTGTCATATACATTGGCGCATTTTTTTCTGATACCGATTCGCCGAAAACTTTGTTTTCAAATACCAGTTACATATGTAATTATCAATTATTTTCTATTATTTTAAAAAGAAAATAACAATAAATAAAAAAAGTTTAGTTAATAATTATAAAACAAAACTATTTATATCCTTTAAAAAAAGAAAATTAAAGTAAATAAACAGTTTATTAATAATAAAAAAAAAACAGCCGGGTTACCATGTGAGCCATAAAATCGCCATTTTATTGCAGTCGCGCAAATGTAGCGCATGTATGACAAATGTGCCTAGATTAAAATAGTTTATATAATTGGAAAAAAAGAAAAAAAATTGTAAATAGACAATTTATTAATAACTAGACAATAACATCCGGGTTGCCATATCAAGCAAAATAATGACACTTTGGCGTCAATTAATTACCCAGATGTATATATGGTATTGGCGTAAGAGACAAATCGCACCAACGTAGTGCATAGGAGGTATCTGTGCCAAAAAAAATTTAAAAGTTGCAGTTAAATTATTTTACAATATCTATGTCAAGGCTAACGGAAAAACATTCACCCTAAAATTTAAATATTATTCATTTTTGTGGTATTAACCGCTATATATGTATTTAAGTTAAATGTAAAATGCTTTCCTAAAAATGCTCTCACTCATTAAAAGAGAGAGAAAAAAAAATAGTTCTTGCGAACATCGCTCCTCCGTCTTGTGCCAGAGCTGCTAGAGCGTACCAACTTAATGCTGGAATCTGTCGTAAGCAAAAGGCGGGGTCAAGGCATATGCCATCTAGCGGCAGGGGTGCATAACTAGAGGATGACGTGGGCTTGACGTCATATATGCGCAGATGTTTATTATCTCCATATCTTTTGCGCATATTTTCTGAATTTTCTCTCAGTCATGACAAATTAATCAAGTCTACGAGGTTTATTGCAAAACATTTTTGTTATAGTTTGTTTCGATAAAGTCATGTACATTTAAAAAAATAGTCACAATATCATTTTAATTTTATTTTGGGAGAAAAAGTACTAATTAGTACTCATAAGTACCATATCATGCTAAGAAAAATATTGACTTTTACCCTAAAATTAAAATAATAATGAGACTTTTTTTAAACACACATATTTTAATTAAAAAGATCTGTGTTTTTAAAAAAAAGTCTCATTGTCATTTTAATTTTAGGGTAAAAGTCAATATTTTTCGTAGCATTATATGGTACTTATGACTACTAAGTTAGTACTTTTTCTCCCAAAATTAAAATGATATTGTGACTATTTTTTTAAATGTACATGACTTTACCGAAACAAACTATAGCAAAAATATTTTGCAACTAGCAGCCTTCGCCCGCTACGCTGGTCAGTTTTTTTTAAGAAACTTTAAATCAAACGAAATTTTTATATCATAGTAATTTTTAGTTTTATATTGTATTTTAGTCTATATGTCATCGGAGAAAAGGCAGTCATCTAAACAGAAAGTTCAAAGTTAGTCACCAACGAATGACGTAGCGCTCAACATGTTAACAGTTTTAATCACATAAAAATTCATTCAGTGGAACCTTTAAAATAAAGCCAACCTTTTGTAATTGGGTTCATCTGATTTAAAATATCTCCATAAGTATTCATTTAAACAACGTAGAATGCTATATTACAATTGTTACAAAATTTCTGAAAAATTATCCAACTAACAATGTAAGTTCTATTAAAATCTATCTAGTAGAACTTAATTTATAAGAGGCCGGAATGAAATTTTACTTTGCGTTTTATATATATTGAGAATTAAATATAGCCTACATAATCATGTTAACCTGATTATAGAACTCACTTCCAAAGTGCAGATTCAATAGATTTTTTTTGTACGATTATTAATAAAAAACCCCAGACTTTCTTTTATATATAAAGATTGAAAATTTCAGCTTTTTGCGCCGAAGACATCGCCAAATTAGAAAAATGTGAAGTATCTCACAAACTACTGGATTTAAAAGAATTTGCTTGGTACCATTCGATTCAGCATGGCAAAATACACTAAAATATGGTACCAATTGAATCGTCTACAAAATGGTATCAATTGAATTGACTACAAAATCTGATCTATCTAGAAGGATTGAAAATTTCAGGTTTTTGCACGGAAGACATCGCCAAATTAGGAAAATGTGAAGTATCTCACGAAATAATGGATTTAAAAGAATTTGCTTGGTACCATTCGATTCAGCATGGAAAAATACATTAAAATATGTTATCAGTTGAAAAATAACTACATAAGCCGATTTTTAAGGAATTTTTTTAAAGTTCGTTCTTTTTTTTTACCCCCCCTTAGGGGTGGAATTTTCGAAAATCCCTTCTTAGCGGCGCTCGGTGCTATAAGAAGTATTTTTTCCCCAATTTTCAAGATTATGGGCCCGGTAGATTTTTTTGTGCTGTGATTAATACGAAATCCAGACTTTCTTTTATATATATAGATAAGGATTGAAAATTTCAGGTTTTTGCGCCGAAGACATCGCCAAATTAGGAAAATGGGAAGTATCTACGAACTACTGGATTTAAAAGAATGTGCTTGGTACCATTCGATTCAGCATGGAAAAATACATTAAAATATGTTATCAGTTGAAAAATAACTACATAAGCCGATTTTTAAGGAATTTTTTTAAAGTTCGTTCTTTTTTTTACCCCCCTTAGGAGTGGAATTTTCGAAAATCCCTTCTTAGCGGCGCTCGGTGCTATAAGAAGTATTTTTTCACCAATTTTCAAGATTATGGGTCCGGTAGATTTTTTTGTGCTGTGATTAATACGAAATCCAGACTTTCTTTTATATATATAGATTGAATGCATGCATTTATATTATTTAATCAGCCCATTTCACTGAAATCTTTTAACTTTTTTCATTTTATTCCCCTAACAACTGTTATAAACTTATTAAACGGATCTTTCTCCTTGGCACACATGTGCAATGCCAAATTGGCGGGGGGGGGGGGAAGCATATGTCAATGTGTTGCGTATATGACATCTGTGCCAAAAACACTTATTGTGACATAACTATAACAATCAGACATATGCTGTCGCGACATTTTTTTAGATAATTATACGTTCTGCAAAATCGTAGTACATTAATTTGTTTTATAATCAACAGTATTCGCAGCGCACGCGATGTAAGGATTTTTGGTACTTCTAGGTTATCCCATCGACCAAAAAATTATCGCCAAACTATAAGATTAAATGCCAATAATGGATAATCGTGAATGTCACATTCAATGACATTAAATAAGATTCACGTGTTCAAAATGTCTTTAAGTGATATTAATTTCGTTTTTTTATTTGAATTTTTATTAATATTCCACTAATTATTTGTTTTTCCGTTATTTAAAATAAAAATTATGTCAATATGTAAAATTTGGATATTAGTTTGGCGATTTGTATAATTTGGCAAAATTGGTCGGCGGGATAATAGAGAAGTACCGGATTTTTTAAGGTCATTTTTCTACACCTTGGGTTACATTATTGGCATTTTAGTAAGGATCCCCCCCCCTTTTTTTTAAATATAATATAGCCTATGTTTACCGGAAATAGTGTAGCTTTCCAACAGTGAAAGAATTTTTCAAATCCGTCAGGTAGTTTCGGAGTTCATTCAATTCAAACAAACAATCAAATCTTTCCTCTTTATAATATTGGGTATAGATGTGACGTCATTATTTACTGATTTTTATTAGTTACATATATCCATGCCTCTTGTTCTTTTAACAAATATTTCAAAATTCCTATGTTATTTAAATTATGTCATCATATTTTTCCAAATCAAATATTTTAATAATAATTTAATTCTTTCTCGTTCACTTTACTTCTAATTATGTCGCCATTTTTCGCAGAGAACCTCTTATTAACGTAACGGATATTTGTGCGTCTTATATAATAAAAAAATTTTTTTTTTGTGTATGACGTCATATTTATTTTCCTTTGAATTATTTTTATTTTAATTTTTCACATGGATACTGTTCAATTGAAAATTAATTGCCGAGGAGATATTATTATCCCAGATTTTGATTTTATTGGCAACGGGAAAGAAAAATGGCTATTTTTTATCGGAAAAATTTTAATTGATTCTGTATGAAAAATAATGAAATTTTGAACTATTAAGGAAAATATTTGAATAAATCAATTAAAAATAAGCCTATGTTCACCGGAAATTGTGTAGCTTTCCAACGGTGAAAGAATTTTTCAAATCAGTCAAGTAGTTTCGGAGCCTATCCAATTCAAACAAACAAACAATCAAATCTTTCCTCTTTATAATATTAGTATAGATAAACCTCGTAGACTTGATTAATCTGTCATGATTGAGAGAATAGCTTGAAATTTATGAATGAATTTTTAATATGAGCTCTCAAAATGGCTTTGTCTGTTAAAAAAAAAAAAAAAAAAAAAAAAAAAAAAAAGTCTAAGCAACGATTTTAGGAAAATTATTGTCTAGAACGTTAAATATTTAAACAAATAAATTAACAATATTTCTTTGTTTAACAAAACAACATTTAATACATACATTTAAAATTAAAGTTATTCCGAATATACGTATAATAAAATTGGTTTTTAAATTAAAAGAATGAAAAGTTTGCAAGTTAAATAATAAAAGTCGATACGACCAAGAAAACATTGGATTTTTATCGTCTGAAATTGGTAAATAAAAAATGCAGCTTGTTGTAAATAAAAGTTGAATATTTTATTTAGTATTAAATTCTATACATTTATAAATATTATATTATCATATGAAATACTACGGTGTATATCATTTTGTATAATTTAGCTCATCAAAAAATTACTAAAATGTGACACTATTTCAAAATTCTGCATTTATATAATAAGTACTTACAAAATTTAATGAGTCATCTTTCATTACATTAAAAGCGTAATTAAAATCGAACATATTTTAATCAGCGATATTTGTATCGCATAGTTAAATGATATTTCATCTTAGTATATTTTATGTTAATATTTAGTCGTACTGCACTTATTTATTCTATATTTATTTACAATATTTCAAACCTAAAACTTATTCTACGAAATATTTTGAAGTAACATTTTATAGAAACAAAAAAGTTTTGTTGCCATTCACACAAAAGAAACTGCCATAATCCTCTACTTAATAATCCTCTAGTTATGCACCCCTGCCGCTAGATGGCATATGCCTTGACCCCGCCTTTAATCTTGCGGACAGCTCTTCCATAGGAGTTGGAACGCTTGAAATATATGCAGTTTTGTCTTGTGCTTTTTTTGTTTAGATTGATTGACAGTACAGGATTGATTGGCCACAAAAGTAGATACAAACACCCGATTGAACAAACAACATACAAATAACAATTAGAGCCTTTTTTTAAATAATTCTGCGAGTTTCTTCTGTAAAACACATAACGGGAAAATTAGATTTAAAAATATTTTTAAAAAAAGAAAGAAAAAAAAATACTTATGTTTTACCTAATGAAATTTTTGATATGTTGTTTTCTTTTAATCTGGCTCGAAAGAAATAAGTAGCCAAATATTGTGTCACTTCAAAACTTTCTTTCACATTGAGATACTTTTTAAATATTATAAATATTCTTTTTTTTTTTTTCGTTAAAGATAAATATTTTCCTTTCATAATATTATTTTGCATTAAACGGATTTTTTTCTTTTTATCATTATTTATTTTAAATCAATGAATTAACAGGTTTTTTTTCGAAATGTTTATATTATTTTCCATTAGAGAAAGGATTCCATTTCTTTTTTTTGAAATATAATTATCGCCAAAAAATTAGTTTTTGCAACCCTTCCGTCAAAAATAACCGAAAAATACGAAATTTAGTACGAAAAATCAGAGTTATCCCTGTATATTTGTATCATAAACCTCCGCAAAAATATTTCCTATCGAATGATATAATCTGCAAAAAGATCCATCGGGTAGTTTTTGAAAACACCCGTTTGGAAGTTTCAGAACTTCTGCTTTATAATATATATGATATGATATGATATGATTGTATGTTATTTGTTCATTTCGGTGTTTGAATTTACTTTTGTCATCAAACAATGCGATTTTATGCCAAGAAGGCATAAGCCGGAGCGATGTTCACAATTACTAAATTCTCTCACTCTCTTTTAAATGTGTGAGAGCATTTTTAGGATATATTTTTTTTTATGTTTAATTGTAAATATATAAATAGCAGTTACAGCAAAGAAAAAAAAATGCGTATAATGTTTAAATTTTAGTATAAATGTCTTCCTCATCCAAACTGTAAAATAATTTAATTGCAACTTTTTAAAGTTTTGGCGCAGATGTCATATACGCACCACATTCGCACGATTGCAACAAAATGGCGGTTTTATGCCACACATGGTAAACCGACTATGGTTGTTTATTTATTAATAAACTATTTATTAACTTTCATTTTGTTTTTTAAATAATATAAATCATTTTGTTCTATAGCTATTAATCAAACTTTTTTATTTATTTATTTATTTATTTTTTTTTTTGCAAATAATACAAAGTAATAAAAAAATATTTATGAAATTGGTAATTAAAAACCAAGTTCTCCAAATTGGCTCCAGAAAAAATTGCGCCTATGTGGTGCATACATGTCATCTGTGTCAAAGTTTTTTCTTATACATAAGTAGGGAAAATGCAGTATAAATACCGATTGAAGTTTTTTCCAAATGGAAATTTTATCACGGATTTGATTATGTACTCATCGAGGTATCTCACTGGCGCCAAAATGGCATTATTTGCCTCATAAGTTAACCCAGCTATAGTTGTTTATCTGATGATAAGTTGTTTATTTACTTTCATTTTTTAGGTGCGTTCGTAATTATGTAAATACGTAGCACCTATTGTTGTCGCTCAGTCCGTCCGTCTGTCTGTCTGTCCGTCTGTCTGTCCGTCTGTCTGTCTGTCCGTCTGTCTGTCTGTCTGTCTGTCCGTCCGCATATAACAACGCAAAAACTACCCAACCGAATCCTTTGAAATTTAAAATACATAATTATAACATAATTTTGTCGAGTCATTTCAAATTTTATGAAAATCGGATGGATAGATCAATTACAGGGACAATCAAAAGGGTTCCGTTACATTACGGTCAATGGGGAAAAAAGTTTCAAATGCATTTTAATCGTTTGAAATTTAAAACATATAATTATTGCGTAATTTTGTCGACTCATTTCAAATGTTATGAAAATCGGATGCATAGATCAATTACAGGGACAATCAAAAGGATTCCATTACATTATGGTCAATGGGGAAAAAAATTTCAAATGCATTTTAATAGTTTGAAATTTAAAACATATAATTATTACGTAATTTTATTGAGTCATTTAAAACGTTATGAAAGTCGGATGCATAGATCATTTACAGGGACAATCAAAAGTATTCCATTACATTACGATCAATGGGAAAAAAAGTTTCAAATGAATTTTAATGATGTTTTACTCATTCGAACATAATATAAGTGGTATGAATCTATGAAGTATATACTAAAATATGCATTCTGTACAATCTGTGATGCAAAGAATTTTTATTATTAAGTTACAGGGCCACACAAAAGTATTCAACTACATAATGCTATACGGGGAAACATTGTTTGGGGCGTGTTTTAATTATATTCAACTATTTCACATTTTATGAATAAGATATACGTTTCTGAGGTGTAATAAAAATTACTTTCTGCATATTTACAGAAACACAAAGATTTCGACTACTATACTGTATCCGAAGTACGCTCTACTATATCAGCAAGATCTGAATATTTTTTAAACTTCGTTATCGTACGAACGCACCTCATTTGCTACGTTCACGTGCAATTTCCAACTTGTTTCTTTTTTGAAATGATATTTGTTGTTTTGTTCTACAATTACTTTTTATTTATTGTTAATTGCTGTTTAAAATGATAGAAAATAATAAAATATACATAAATTTCTTTGGTATTCTAAAACGAGGATTTTGCCACATTGCAGTTAAGATAATCGTGCTAAACCTATTGCGTATATGATGTCTGTGTAGGAATCTTTTGTGAAATATGAAAAGTATAAATTGGCTACTACTTGATTATCACGTCAACCAATTTCGCCAAATCGTTCGCCAAATTATACAAATTTATATAATTTTATCTTAAATAACTAAAGAGAAAATGCTTAAATACGAAAGAGCAAATAATTTTGTTTTCATTTTTCAGGAGGAAATTTTGCAGTGTAGTAGTTGTAGTAGGTTTGTAATTGTTGTAGTGAGAATTTTAATGTGTGTTTTTTTATCGTTGGCAACTTGTTGTAACGAAAAATGTTTATTTTTTTCCTTCAATTGTTTTGTAAGAGCTGGTTTTGTGAAAGCCATGTTAAGGTTCTGTCCTCGCTCGAGGAAACGCTCGCGAGCTAATGCTATTCCTATGGGGGAGCCTTTTTCTAATAACTCTTTCGCATTTTGACATTTTTGAATAATTTTTTTTGCATTGGATAGCTGAGGTGCATGCCAAAAGCGCACCCTTTTTACTTTTTCGATTTTGGTTGCAGATATTTTTTACAAAGTTAGTTTCACTTTCAAAACCGGTTTCTAAACTGAAAGTGCTTAAAAAAAATCTGCAACCAAAATCGAAAAAGTAAAAAAGGTGCGCTTTAGGCATGCACCTCAGCTCTCCAATGGAAAAAAAATTATTCAAAAATGTCAAAATGCGAAAGAGGTGTTAGAAAAATGCTTTCCCATAGGAATAGCATTAGCTCGCGAGCGTTTCCTCGAGCGAGGACAGGGGCCTTAAGATGGTATTCAAATTTTTTAACCCTTCCCAATTACCACTCCATTGGGCCGATTTTGCTCATTTGCAATTCCCACTGAGATATTAACCATCTCAATATACTTGACGAGTTTGAAGATGATTCTTGCATAATTGTGCCTTTTATCGCGCGGACAAAATTTAATATATATATAAACTTTTTAGGTGGGAGTAGCTTTGGGTTCCTGGCTTCACATAATGAAAAGTTGTGAAGAAATTTTTTAGAAGTTATACCATGGTAACGACTGTAATAATTAATATTTCTTCAGATAAGGGAAAATTTTAAATCCTGTTGCCATAATGGTCTCATTTCGCTTCCAAATATGCACTGTTAGTAATAAACTAAAATAGTTACTTCTAAATAGCTGCTTTTTGCGCAACGTTTAAGTTAAGTTAATATCACAATGGTGTCTAAATCGTTTTCAGCAATGAGCAAGGTGCTGCTGGAGGTCCAAATTATTTAAAATACAAATTTAAATTCACCAGTTCGTTTCATCCATGGTTGATTTTGAAATATTGACCAGCGCAGCGGGCATAGCCTGCTAGTTCAATATTAAAGCATTTAATGCTTTGTGTCATGAATGTAATTTGTTTTATAAAGCGGTGCTTTCGAATGGTCGTTGAAATTATTCTTTGGCCATTTCATCATATATTTCACAAAATAAACCTAAACAAAGAATTTTGCTTTTATAACGTGTCGTGCAATTTTTTAACTTGTCTACATTAAAGTTAATTAAAGATATGCAAGAAACAAGAAATATTGAAAATTCAGAAGTATACTTCTACCAGCTGCTTTCAAAATTGAAATAAAGTGACTTTTTTTTGTCGGGGGTTTCTGCTTTATGTATACTAATAAAAGAAAAATTCATTTAGTGTCTGTGCCTGTGTGCGGGCTGCGGGCTATGGCTAGGAAAATGTACAAAGCTGAAAATTTAGTGTTTTCAAATAGTCGTTGAAATTATTCTTTGATCATTTAATCATTTATTCCATAAAATAAAGCTTGACGAATAATTTTGTTTTCATAACGTCACATGCAAGATATTTTTTTTTAATTTGCTACATATAAAAGCAAAATAAACATGCAAGAAACCTAGTTTGTTTTATGAGTAACTCAAAATTAGCTATTGATTAATATTGACGTATTCTTCCACTGCATAATCATGTATAATAGAAATTTTAATCTCTAGTATAAACTGTGAAATTTAAATTTAAAGACGTCATGAAGTTACAACATCAAGTGGGGTTAATTTCTAACAATTGTGTTTCTGCCTTTAAACACAAGAGAAGAATTCTTGAACAATTTTCAAATTTTAAAATTCTGCTGTAAATAATTCAAACTGCAAAAATGATAGTTATATTTCATTAGTTTGTGCAGCTGATCGATCACCAAACACTGCAAAAATGAAACAGTGTTTTTCAGTTTCCTATAAATGCATGATTTTTTAAAATTATAATGACCCTTTTATAATAATTCATAAACATGTATTCTCTTATAAATATAGCAGGAAATGTAGCAGATCCTCTTTAATTCTATATTTTAAATTTTTCAATTATAAAATTAACATAATGCAATTCTTTTGAAAGCCATAACAAAAGAACATTACAATATAATGGCACTCCCCCCGCTTTCCTCTTTACCCATGCCATATTTGATTCTAAATATGGCCATTTGCCATATCCCGCATAAGCTTGTGAAACTTTCAGCCATTTCCTACAGTTTCACCATCATTACTCTTACCTTGAATGATGCAATAATCAAAGTACAATGAATAAACTTTCCAGCCTAAACTATTTAAATTCCGTTTCTAACATCGATTCAGATCATCTTCAACATGCACTGTGATCCGCTTTCACTAGTTTCATTTATCTTCGGTTAGAAAATACTGCAGCTGTACCTGTAGTCTATCAGAGATATTTTAATGTGTAGATTTGTTTTACCATTGAAGTTTTAATGATTTTAATGCTTTGTGTCATGAATGTAATTTGTTTTATAAAAGGGCGCTTTCAAATGATCGTCGAAATTATTCTTCGGCCATTTAATCATCTATTCCATAAATAAATATAAACGAAGAATTTTGCTTTCATAACGTGCCGTGCAAGACAATTTTTTAATTTGTAAACATTAAACTCAATTGCAAAAATGCAAGAAATATTAAAAATTCAAAAGTATATTTCTGGACATAGTTTAGATTTGTTTTACCATTGAAGTTTAGGGTATTTAATGTTTTGTATCATGAATGTAATTTGTTTTAACAGGCAGTCTTTCAAATGATCGTCGAAAATATTATGTATCCATTTAATTATCTATCCCATAAAATAAAGCTAAACAAAGAATTTTGCGTTCATAACTTGCCGTGCAAGGCAATTTTTTAATATTTCTACATTAAAGTCAATGATAACAGATGTAAGAAACAAGGAATATTTAGAATTCAGAAATATACTTCTACCAACTGATTTCAAAGTTGAAACAAAGTGGCCGTTTTTTCGTCTCGGTCTCTGCTCCATGTATCCTAATAAAAGAAAGTTTCGCTCTGTGTGTGTGCTTGTGTGCATGCTATGACTTGAAAAATCTTCAAAGCAGAAAATTTGTGTGAGGTTAGTCCAACTTCTCTCCTGGTGACACCGAAACACAAAATTTTCAATTTCTAATAATTGGCATTAATTAATAATTACAAATAATTCTCATTTAAAATACATCTCTATCTTTTCAAGAGAGAAAAAACGTGAATGCATGAGTAGATGCTCCATTGGCGTGACGGGGGAAAATAAAAATCAAAAAGAAGGATTTTGTTTGGGGGGGAAGGGATTTTATCATTATTCGTTAATTTCCATTGCACAAACCACTTAGTAATGTTATAAACAGAAGACATACTCTGAAAGATCGTATTCCTATATCTCAAATTCCGCAATCAATTAAAAAATAAACACATGAAAAAGAATTTCAAAAAAGGGTCATTTTTCCAAAAAATTCCCCCCCCCCCTTATCGCAACAGTTTTCTAGCGCAAAATTTTAGAGGTACTGAGAAATCAAAAATATTTTCCGAAAGTTGAAACCTTCTTCTAATCGATGGTGCAATCGCTGTTTTTTTAATATATATATATGACTTTTAATCCTTTCAAATACACAGATGAACGCAGACCACTTCGCGCTTAATGGAGATGATATTTTTTCTACGAAAGTAGTACCTAAATGTCTATACTTTAGAACAGCCTTTTTAGAGCATAGTAATCGACCAAGTTTACATCACTTACAAAAAGTTCTGAAACGTTCGCCCGGGTCTTTGCAAAATAAAATATGTGAAAATTTCGACGGCGGCATTATTAACTCTCATAGACGCTGCATATCAAATTACACAGAAAATAAAATACCAAATATCATACACTTTATATTCAATATTTTTGCGATTTTTTTTTCAAATATAAATTCGAGAAAATGGAGTTAAAAATGTAAAATCATATATATTTGGGGTTTATTTAAGATTATTATCAAGGACCCGGGCAACGCCAGTTGGGTCAGTTAGTTGGAAATAAATTTTAGACATGATTGTAAAAAAGAAAGATTAACTAAAAATTATTATTTTATGAGGTTTAAGAAAGTCGATGAAGAATCTTTATTAGTTTTTCGTTTATATATTATTTCTGATTTTGAACATCCCTAGTTTTATGCCCATACAAAACACACAGCAGTGAATGACGTAGTACTACGAAAAGACTGAATAGGCACTCAATATTGTCCCACACACTTTGAGTAAAAATGGTCGTTAACTAAAAATTAATTAAAAAACGTTTCAGGGAATAATCTGATATTGAAGGACAAAAACCTCGTATTGATCCTCAGGTGCTTAATTATTTTAAATCTTTTAGGAACAATAAATTTAACTTAAATCATATAAAAGAGAAAGAAATTTTAGTTCATTAAAATTAAAAAATCATCAACATGGGTTTCCTCTGTCCTTTCTTTTGTAGGTCCTTTCCTCTGTCTTTCCTTTGTAGGTCCTCCTGCAGCCGCTTTTTGGCACTAAATATGGCTGTTTGCCATATCTTATTCTATCTTACAGTTTCTTCATAATTAATCTACCTTGAATGCAACTCTTTCAGTCCACGTCTACTTAAATTCATATTTTATAATCGACGTCATTTTCGGCATGCACTGCTATCTGTATCAGTGTTACATTCATTTGTTTCATATTGTCTTTCGGCAGGGAATACTGCACCTGGACAGACAGATTATTTTAATGTTCAGGTTATTTTAATGCACAGATTTTTTATGTGCGGTTCTCGAACATTGAAGTTTAGATCATTTTAATGTTTTGTGTCACGAATGTAATTTGTTTTAAAAAGTGGTGCTTTCAAACCAGTCGTCGAAATTTTTCTTTGCCAATACATCATCATATTTAAACAACATAGATATTTTTAATAGCATGTCATACATAATGGCTGGAACAGAACATTTTGTTTACATAAGAAATCTCCAAATTCTGATATTTTTAGGTAAATAATAGATTGCTAAAGTTCACGAAATTTCATGAAAACTTCGAGGTACTCATACAGATATGCTTCTGCACTAGCTTCATTTATCATTATTTAAGAAATACAGCAGCTAGATAATTAGGCCGTCCGGATATCATAAATATTTTTTTATGTACAAATGTTTTGTTTTACTTCACTAGTATGTTGGAAGATTAGTTTGTTTTAATGTTTCTTATCAGGAACATCGTTTGTTTTATTTAAATCAGTCTTCTTGAACAGCCAATCTTTTTCTTTATTATATCGGTATTTAGTATTTTATTATATTGTAAAATTTTAAATATCGTCAACCTGGGCTACTTTGGTCTTGCAGGATTACTTCGGTTCATCCCATAAAAAAGAAAATTATTCTTTGTATTGAACAAATAATACAAAATAATTTGGAGTTTTTGCCCTTGAAAAATAGTTTATACCCTAGTGTAGGGTATTTGGAAAGTTTGGGGTAATTAAATTTTTTTAGCGGCAACACTAGATGTGTTTGTAAGCAACTGTTTTTTTTTTTTTTTTTTTTTTTTTTTTTTGTATAAATTTTTACCCTCCAAACTTTCAATAGTGAAACAATCTGGATAACAGCTACGAATAAGATAAGAGTCAAAATATTACCTTTAATAACCTGTAACCCACGTGTGATCATAGTCTTTCCTTTAATTTTTATTTTGAAAGGAAAAGTTTACGTTTTCATAAAGCTAACATGAAAACTAGTATTCCGGGACTACTTTGTGCCAGGCCTTTATTGGAAAATAGACCTATTACTTAGAAATGTCTTTTATACAACAAAATCTCTTAATGATTGTTTTAAGTAACATTTTTTTTTTTAAATATTACTGTAGAAAAATGTTACATTAATTGCTTTTGTTTCAGTTGCTGTCCATGTAGCCATTGCACCTTCAAAAAGTGTATGGAGATATGCATGGAACTGAACCAAATTTTTTGTGTATGTTTTTGGCTGTAGTAAGCAAGTACTCCTTCAGTTTTGCAATATTCTGCCAAAAAGGGGTTCGCTGTAATAACGTGTTTTGTTCCATTTTCAATATTATACTACGGAAAAGCGTATGCATAAAATTGAAAAATTTCTTGAATAAGTGTTTGGCAATGGGTAATAGGTCATCCCTCAATTTAAAAAAAATCTGCTGGAAGGGGGTACTGTAATAATGATTTTGTTCCATTTTCGATATTGTACCACCGAAAAGTATGTAAAGTTATACATAAAATTGAACATTATTTTTTTGTAAGTATTTGACTATAGGGAGTAGGTTCTCCCTAAATTTGAAAAAAATCCACCAAAAAAGAGCCTTGTAATAGCGATTTTTGGGCTTTTCAATATTTTACCACCGATAAGTGTATAAATTCATGTGAATTCATAAACTAAAACACTTTGTAAAATCACCATAAAATGAAAAATTAAGCAGGACGCGTTTCGATCAATAACAATAACAGCTCATCAGCTATTAAGCTAAAATGGTTTAGCTGATGACGAGCTGTTATTAATTAATTTTATTGTTATAGCAACAAAAAGAAAAACGATATTTTTGTTATTAAAAAGAACAAAATTTATGCGTCTGTTGCTGATATGCAGAAAATTTCTTGTTTGTTTTTACTTATAATAACTTAATACAGCGAAATGATTTTAATTAGTTTTTGATATCATGTATATAAAATAGAAATATTGTAATACCGGCATATCACAGGTCTTATTCTTTTTTTTCTAATACGACATCATTTACACCTTCAGAAACGCTCATCTTTTCCGAAACAAAAGCATGATTTATTCAGTTATTTAAAAATTCTTTAGTTTCATAAAATATTTATTATAATTAAATAGAAATGGCGCAATTTATAGAAATATTTTCATTTGTGCACCTCACGAACCTTTAAATAAATAGAAATTCAGTTTATTTAGATGCAGGAATAAAAGCCAGTGAATATGACATCATCACTGACACAGCTATAACAAAGTATATTATATTCATGGAACAAATTTATCTGGTTTCTGAATGACGACATTTTCTCCATCGACAAAATTTCGCTTTAAATATTCTATTTTATTAAAGTTTATTTTCTGTTATTTTATTTATATAATACTTAATAATATTACTCAGTAAATAATCTGTTTATTGTACCGCGATTAGTGAATAATTATGTGCAATCATTTTATTAGGATTAAATTTTACGAAAACCATTATTTTTTTTTCTTTGGAATGCGATTACACATTCACCGATGAGATCGAGCTCCTCATTGGTTGAAAGTAATAAAAAAATTAATTGAATGAAATGACAGTCAAAATGATTTCAAATAGATATTCCATTTGCAAGATGATATGAACAGTTTTTGTAAGTTAGTAGCGTGTGTTTTCAATCTATATTATCTTAAAGATTACCTAGGTTCCTTGTAAGCAAGTGAAAATGCAGTTTGGCCCTTAAAATATTTTTTTGGAAAAGTTTCTCAAAATTTTTTTACGGATCTGGCGTGCCGAGATATATACTAAAAGTTTACTAAATTTTTGGACACGAGAGAACTGATTAGCATGTTTTTAGATTACTTTTAAAGTGTGAACGGAGGCTGGCGATTGTAGATCGTAGCATAAGGCACAGAACCCTATAGTTTGAAAAAAAAATTTGAATGTAGATTCTGCCATTGCAGAATTCAGTTTCGCCTCCGATTAGAAAAAAAAATCGATAGAGGTTTTTTATATACGAAGATCATCAGAACAAATTTTTCGAGAGTCCGAAAAAAATAGTTCCGGATAATCGAGGTTACTGATATTAAATAGGCTTCATCCTATTCTTACTTACTAAGTACATACAAAATTTAAATCTCTATCTCTATTTGTTCGTGAGATAGAACGTTTACAGACAAACAGACGGACGGCAATTTTTTTTTTTTTTCTAAAAATGTTTTTCGGTATCTCCAGTATCTGAAACGTGTAAATCCGTCAAAATTCTTTTTTCGAGAGTCCAAAAAAAATAGTTCCGGATAATCGAGGTTACTGATATTAAATAGGCTTCGTCCTATTCTTACTCACTAAGTACATACAAAATTTTAAGTCTCTATCTCCATTTGTTCGTGAGATAGAGCGTTTACAGACAGACAGACAAACAGACGGACGGCAATTTTTTTTCTTCTAAAAACATGTTTTTAGGAATCTCCAGTATCTGAAACGTGTAAATCCGTCAAAAAAAAATTTTCGAGAGTCCGAAAAAAATACTTCCGGATAATCGAGGTTACTGATATTAAATAGGCTTCGTCCTATTTTTACTTACTAAGTACATACAAAACTTTAAGTCTCTATCTCCATTTGTTCGTGAGATAGAGCGTTTACAGACAGACGGACGGCATTTTTTTTTTCCTAAAAATATGTTTTTCGGAATCTCCAGTATCTAAAACGTGTAAATCCGTCATTTTTTTTTCGAGAGTTTGAAAAAAATAGTTCCGGATAATCCAGGTTACTGATATTAAATAAGCTTCGTCCTCTTCTTACTTACTACGTACATACAAAATTTTAAGTCTCTATCTCCATTTGTTCGTGAGATAGAGCGTTTACAGACAGACAGACGGACGGTAATTTTTTTTTTCTAAAAATATGTTTTTCGGAATCTCCAGTATCTGAAACGTGTAAATCCGTCAAAATTCTTTTTTCGAGAGTCCGAGAAAAATAGTTCCGGATAATCGAGGTTACTGATATTAAATAGGCTTCGTCCTATTCTTACTCACTAAGTACATACAAAATTTTAGTCTCTATCTCCATTTGTTCGTGAGATAGAGCGTTTACAGACAGACAGACAAACAGACGGACGGCAAATTTTTTTTTCTAAAAACATGTTTTTAGGAATCTCCAATATCTGAAACGTGTAAATCCGTCAAAAAAAAATTTTTCGAGAGTCCGAAAAAAATACTTCCGGATAATCGAGGTTACTGATATTAAATAGGCTTCGTCCTATTCTTACTTACTAAGTACATACAAAACTTTAAGTCTCTATCTCCATTTGTTCGTGAGATAGAGCGTTTACAGACAGACGGACGGCATTTTTTTTCCCTAAAAATATGTTTTTCGGAATCTCCAGTATCTGAAACGTGTAAATCCGTCAATTTTTTTTTTTTTTTTTTTTTTTTTTTGAGAGTTTGAAAAAAATAGTTCCGGATAATCCAGGTTACTGATATTAAATAAGCTTCGTCCTCTTCTTACTTACTACGTACATACAAAATTTTAAGTCTCTATCTCCATTTGTTCGTGAGATAGAGCGTTTACAGACAGACAGACGGACGGTAATTTTTTTTTTCTAAAAATATGCTTTTCGGACTCTCCAGTATCTGAAATGTGTAAATCCGTCATTTTTTTTTTTTTTTCGATTTTCAAAACGATTGCAAGACTTAACCTATACTACGTATGATAGGTAAGTAAAATACTTATGCTTGATGTGCCACAATTTTTAACACGACACTTTTTAGCTTGTCTGAAAAAAATAGCATCGGAGGCTAATAAAATAAATTTTTATTATTGTGAGAAAAGCTTAACTTGTTGCCACTGTTTTGAAGAAATGTCACGAAAAAGCTTTTAAAATCTATATTAATAAAATAACAAATCGCTCTGTCTGTCTGCGTGTGTGTGTGTCTGCGATGGCTAGCCAAATCTATGGGACGTACGAAGCTCAAAATTTTTATGAGAATAGCCCAATATCTCTCCTGATGCACCTGAAGCTCAGAATTTCAAAATTTTATTTATTAACTGAGTAATTAATTAAATTCCAAAACTCACTCTCATAAAAATACGCCTTTTTTCGCTTTTTTCTCTTTCATTTTCTTATGGTTGGTTGGTTGCATAAGATTTTCGCAGAAATAATTAAAAAAGCTGGGACAGACCTTTAAAATTCATAGACTGGAAAACTGTCAGTTTAAATGAGGATTTTTACTTACCCATCATACGTAGTATAGGGTAAGTCTTGCAATCGTTTTGAAAATCGAAAAAAAAATTTTGACGGATTTACACGTTTTAGATAGTGGAGATTCCGAAAAACATATTTTTAGAAAAAAATTTTGCCGTCCGTCTGTCTGTCTGTCTGTCTGTAAACGCTCTATCTCCCGAACAAAATGAGATAGAGACTTGAAACTTTGTATGTAATTAGAATGTAAGAATGGGACGAATCCTATTTAATATCAGAAACCTCGATTATCCGGAACTATTTTTTAAGGACTCTCGAAAAATTCGTTCTGATGAAAGGTACATAAAAATTTTCGAATTTTTTTGTTCTAAGAAATGGACGTAAAAGGCAATAAAATAACACACATTTTGCATATAGAACAAAGTCGATCAGATTATTAGTTGCCGAGATATTTGTAATCTTGTTTTCCACATTCTTCGATTTTTCATGACCCTGTATTTCATTCAAATTTCAATTCAGAAGTATAT
Organism: Maratus speculifer; assembly: GCA_964019185.1. Classification (NCBI taxonomy): domain Eukaryota; kingdom Metazoa; phylum Arthropoda; class Arachnida; order Araneae; family Salticidae; genus Maratus; species Maratus speculifer. The sequence continues at coordinate 112,565,877 of OZ025300.1, forward strand.
TTTAATTGGAAATGAGACGCTTAATCCGACGCAGTTAATTGTTAGTTAATAGAGTTGTTATTTTTGGAGTTATAAGGATGTTTCTTTTACGGAGTTCGGTGCTACTTGAGTAGTTTGGCGTTTTATATAATTTGTTGAAATTGGTACATCAGCAGTTCTTTGATATAGCATTACTATGTATATTAACAATATTTAAATTTTGTTTATGAATTGCAATGCATTGTATAAATAGTTTCACATGTTTTATTTTCATATACATATCCATGATGGGTAAGTATTACGGTGGCCCCCAACGACTAGTTTTTTTTATCACAGCGGCTGTACACCGTGGAGGAAAAAGATAAGTGGAGGCGAAGTAAACCGAAAAAGAAAAGATTTGCAATATGAAACCATTTATCGCTGAAATTTTAATGTATCAAACAAAAGCACGAGGAAGGAATTTTGTATTAATAAGACGAATTGAAAGAAATACAGCTGAAGCATATTTTACGAAGAAATAGTAATATTTTAAAATGTTCTTTTCTATTATATTATTCATTAAAATAAAAGATTGCTTTTAAAATAATTGAAATTGGAAAATTAGAAATAATTAAATATCAAAATAAAATTAAATAAAATATTGAAAACATTTGATTTGAACTAAAAATTGTATTACTAAAAGTTTTCCTTTTTTTTTTCAGAACTTTTTAATACTTTATAATGTAGATGAAAAATGTTTATGATTTAACAACATATTAATAATTCCATGTCAATATATAAAATATATTGATGAAAACATTCTTTTAAAATCATGCATGAAAACTTAAATAGCAAATATTAATCTGAAATCTAGATTTCAGAGTGCAGACGATTTGAAGACATTAACGAAAAAATTTTAACTTTTCAATCAAAATCTTAAATGATGCTTCTATATTGATATTTCAAAGTCATATGATAAAAATAATGAAATAATGGCTGTTATTTCATTATTTCAATGAAATAATCCTGCCTTCACTGTAAAAAATATGACTATTTTGCTGCATCGTCACTTCCCCGCTTTTATAGAATATCACTCTTTTGGCCAATGAGAATGCTCCATGATATCCTGAAGTAGTCGTTTTCTAGAAAAGCAGTGAAGTGACGATACAGCAAAATAGTCATATTTTTTACAGTGTATGATTGATCTATCTGTATCTTTTATGCATTACGATCGTGTATTACTGCCAATAATGGCAAAAAATGTTATTTTTAAACAAAATTTTAGCCATCTATTCAATAACAGTTTTGAAGATAAAAAATAAAAACAAAGAAATACGGGTTTAAACTAGTTTGAATTGATCGGAGTGCCAAAGCACATGGTTTTGTTGGTGCTTATTTGGACTTAATGTAGAGTTACATTTTTCGCATCATCCCAAGACATTATACTGCCACTCTATTAATTCTTTTTACTGAATGGTTGTAGGCAGATTTTTACCATTTCGAACATTAGAATGTATGAGTCATTAGCTGTATTGCAGTAAAAAAAAATTCACAACACTTTTCTAGGAGTTTATTTTTTTTAATCATTGATTAAATTTAAATGTGTCCTATTCAATTTAAAATTGTAATATGGCTTTAATTTGTTTTGAAAATAAAATGGCTGTTTGGCGTACAATTGTTCGAATCCGCAAACGATTCATATACCATAATAAATTATCAAATGGCAAATTATTTATCAGAAATAGCCATAAAAAGAATAGTAGCAAAACTGATTATAACTTTAATGTTCAGACTAATTTAAACATAACACGATCCCAACCAGAAAAAAAACAGACCACACTCCGATCCGTGATAGACAAAATTTCCGTGAGTATAAACCCGACCCGAACCTAAAAATTCTGTTTGAAAAAAACTATGGATTTGATAACTGACCCGAACCAAATCTGAATCCCGCAAAACTGTTCAAATGAAGCATAACCCGATCCAAACAAGAAAAAATAATTTTCGTGGGCATAAAACCTGAATCGAACCTAAATATTTTCTTTAAAAAAACCCCGAAATATGACCCGAACGAAATCTGAAACCGATAAAAATATTCCAGAGAACTATAACCCGATCCCAGCAAGACAAAATACTTTCCGTGGTCATAAACCCTACTCAAACATAAAAAAAATTCCATTTAAAAAATCCTGAACTTTGATCCAAACCACATCTAAATCTAACCAAAGTATTCGAAAGAACCATAACTGGATTCGAGTAAGACAAAATAATTTCCGTGGACATGATCCCGATATGAACCTAAAATTTCCATTCGAAAAAATACCTGAAATTTGAATCGAACCAAATCTGAATCTGACAAAACTATTTCAAAGAAACGCAACCGGATCCAAACAAGACAAAATATTTCCATGGACATGAACCCAATTCCAACCCAAAAAATTTCTGTGAAAAAATTCCGAAATCTGCACTGAACGAAATCTGAACTTGGCAAAAATATTTCAGTGAAGCATGTCGATTCGAACAAGACAGAATAATTTCCGTGAACACGCAAGAAGACCCGAACGCAACCGTTATATTTGAAGAAAAACCCAGAATCTGAATTGAGCCACATCTGAACCCGACAAAAATATTCCAAAGAACTATAACCCAATCCAAGCAAGACGAAATAATTTCCATAGACATAAACCCGACTCGAATCTGAAAAATTCGATTTAAAAAAACCTGAAATTTGACCCAAACCACATCTGAATCCGACCAAAATATTCGAAAGAATCACAACTGTATTCGAATATGACAAAATAATTTCCGTGGACATGAACGAAATCCGAACCTGAAAATTCTATTTGAAAAAATACCTGAAATTTGAATCGAACCAAATCTGAATCTGATAAAAAATATTCCAAAGAACCGTAACCGGATCCGAATAAGACAAAAAATTTCCATGCATAGGAACCGAATCTGAACCTTAAAATTTCTTTGAAAAAAATCACGAAATCTGAACTGAATCAAATCTGAACAAATATATATATATATATATTCCAGTGAAGCATATTCTTATTCGAACAAGGCAGAATAATTTTCGTGAACACGCAAGAAAACCCGAACTCGAAAATTCCATTTGAAGAAAAAGCTGAAACCTGAATTGAACCAAATCTGTTCCCGACAAAAATATTCCACAGAACCATAACTAGATCCGAGCAATGCAAAATAATTTTCATGGTCAAGACTCGGACCCGAACATTAAAATTCGATTTAAAAAAATACCTAAAATCTGAATCGAACGATATCTGAACCCGACGAAAATATTCTAATGAATCATAACCAGATCCGAACAAGACAAAATAATTTCCATGGACATGAACCCAATATATGGTTAGGTAATATTTAGGTTGCAATTACATTACGGTAGTCTTTGATTATATTTAATTTCCCGTTAGGTTACAGTTAGGTCACAGTTAAGTTAAAGTTACATTAAAGTTAATTTGCATTTACATTATGATTAGAATAAGAATATGTTACAATAAAGTGAAGGCTAGGTTACATTTATGTTATATTTAATTTACGGTAGGGTACTGTTAAGGCGCAATTAGGTTACAGGCAGGTTACGGTTACGGTACAAAAGTTTACGGTTAGGAATTTATCCACTTAGTGATCATTACGCATGATTTGATTAAAAATAACACTTACTATTGTTAAATGGCTCTGAAATTATAAATACTATAAACCAACCTTTGAGCTACCATCGAGTATCGATTTCATTCATGGTATAGTCGGAATTAAGAGTGATATAATTAGTTTGAAATTCAAAATATTTCACTTAGAATTTCTATGTAAAAATATAATTAGTTACGTGACTTATCAGTGATTTTTACGGGTAAATACCAACACTTTAGCAGGAAAATCTCCCAATCGTTGGATACATATTCCCTCCCGCGTTTCTCATTGCTTATTTTGAGTATTTTTAGAGCTTAATATTGGTTGTTGTTTTTTAAACCGATTTTTTACACAATCAGGGGCCACGTATTTCTGACAATGAATTTCTGCATCTTTTGAGTTAATGATAAAATCATACAAATTTCAAGTTCGTTTAATATTGTTAATACGGACCCGGGCAACGCCGGGCGTTTAGTGTAGATCTGTATTTTAAAGTATTGCGACCAGGTTCTTTTCAAAAAAATGCATTCGCTAGAGTTGTAGGCTGTGATCAATAAAATAAATGCCTTTTGAGAACTTTGTTTATTTAAAGTAGAGTTATAAAAATTAAATCATTTCTTACTGAAATAATTAGGGATGGTGCCTGTAAGCATTTTTTAAGATACCTTCTTTACATGTCTGAGTCCGTGAAGGGAGGGAGAGGCAATTGAATTTTCTCATTCAGAATTCACACATTGGCATCTTAGAATTGGCGAAAGGAGCATATGAAAAGTGAATGATATCATAACCATGAAATTTTCTGTTACGCTTTAAACAATTAAGATGATTTTGAATTTAATGCAGGGCAACCAGAAATGGGCAGTCCTAAAAAATACGCCAAAAAGAATTCGCGCCAACATCGTACGTTATATGTCTGTTTTGGGAGAATGTTATCAATAGACAAAATACAGAGCATGTACATGAAAAGTTTTTATGTAATAAAGAAGTTAGGCTCAACATTACGCAGAGAGAAAATGAAATTTTACTGACCGCAAACACATTCGATCTTTATTCTTTCTTTTATTATTTTAGCGAAGCCGAAAATTCATCTAAAGGAACTCTTTATCTGAGAATCGTTTTACTGATACAGCAGATGTTACATGTTTTCTTTCTTTACTTTTTAACGGAAAGTTATTGTGGGATTGAAATAAGACACAAAGATAAAATAGATATTTAATTAAAAATTAGTTTTAACTGTAATTTAGAAAAATGTAAAATTTAAGAAAACTATATGTGATTCTACATCACATATATCACCCCTTTCACAGGCGAGAAAAAAAATCTATAAAGGTACATGCAGGAAGAGAAATCAATTTTCATATGCTCTTACAAGTAACAATGTGTAAAATGTTCATGAAAACAAACTAAACATTTACTAAATAAAGTAAACAGTAATTGAACTTCTCTCTAAGTAGGCAACCATCCCAAATAAAAGTATATATATATCATGATATAAATATATTGGTACCATAAATTTTGTCATACAAATGACATCATATATTGTTTCTACTTAGAAACAGCTGCAGCTTCATTAATAAAATTTGTGATCACTTTTCAATTTGTCTTATTTAGACAAGGACCTGTATAAAAAATGTGCACATACAAATAAAACAAAATATCAGGTATAAGTCTACAGGTCACTTACCAATTGGCAATAAATTCCAAAATGTTTGTAATAAGAAACATTAAATATGTGTATTGATCAATACAATAATAATAGCAAAATACTGGAGTAATATAATGCAATTAAACACAAAACATAATACACAAATAAACAAAAAAAATATTGTAAATAGAAGGATTAAAAATGTCCATAATAATGAATAATATGAAATTTTGAAATTTCCACTATTTTTTTAAAAAGTTTACAAGATAAATTTTACTACAAACTTATCTCTGAGATGAGAGTTCAAGAAATGCTAGACAAGCAACATATGGAAAAAAATTTTGAAACACTGTCGTTGACCATTTACATCCATGTGATAACAATGTTCCTAAATGTCTATCTTCTAATTTTTTTGTCCTTTTTTTTTAATACCTAAACTGATGAATTTTTTTATTAAGTTAAATCTGAAATTTAAAATCAATGTTGCATTATATTGACATCTAAAACGGTATTTTAGTGTAACATGAGAGAAGAAATCTCCGTAAAGAATTCGGTATCTTCCCAAAAATACTTTTATTCAAAAATAATTACTGTTAAGTGGGAGAGACTGAACTTTCATGCAAAAATGTAAAAAGTTTAGAACTGTGGGAAAGATGTGTGGAAATGTAATATGGAGACCTATAAAGTAACTTCAATTTAAGATACAACTGGTATAAAGACCAATAAAAGACATGTATTAACAAGTAAAGCAAACGTATGACAGCCTCTTTGCTTATAAAAAATTACAATTTATCTTCACTTGATATCCTTTGAACCAGAAGTGTGAAAACATTGACAGGTATGCAATTTTAAATACCACCTTGACTGTCGTATACCACTCATCGTTATTTACAAAATGACTAAAGTGTAATATTTTTTTAAATATAGAAGTACCCTGTACAAATTATAAAAGGATGAGTATTGAATTTAAAGTGAATAAGTGTGTGAATTTTAGTCTATATATAAAATTTTGCATCTTGCTAGAATTTTTAATAAAAAAGGAGTAAGCTCCGCTACATGTGTAAGTATTCATTGACTGAAAACTAATTTTTAATGGTCGTAAATATAGTGTAAAGTACTACTGTATATCATGTATACCCAAATGAAAATAAAGAAATGTGGAGAAGCGAATATAAATGATATTTAATTACGAACAAATGTTATGCAAAAAAAAGTGTCTATATCTATCTAAATTACGCCTAAAGAGGTATGAAATTCACGTGTGTAAACGGGAAAACATGGAATAGTGCAAATGGGAAGGTAAAAATTACTGGATTAAATCATCCATAACCAAAACAAAAAAAATGTAAAGAAATGACTTATGTATTAAAGATAATAATCAATATGTTCTAAAAAAACTTCACAGAGGACCGATAATTAAACAATTGCATATGTAAATGTATATGTATGTGAATAACTTCCTCTGCAAAGCATGCAGCAAAATATATATACCTTTGTAAACTGCCATTGTAAAAAAACTTTGTATAAAAACATTGTAATTGCTGCATGCAAAGAGAAGTTGTATGAAAAGTGAGTCAGTTGCAAATATCCACAAGTATATCAAAAGAAAAAGAACTTTGTAAAACTTTCACCACTGTAATATTGATACACTAGTGAACATTCGCACTAACACTGTGTGTAAAGAAAAGTGCAATTGATAATTACACAGACCTACTAAAAATAGAGTAGCAACATCGAATTAAGACAAAATAGATGTGCAATTTTTTATCTATCGCGAAAGATACAAATAAAGAAAAATAAATTGTGTAAACAAACATTTAAGATTCACCGCAGAAGTCTTACTGATAATTAGGGCTTAACCACCAGAAGAAAACTATCAATAAATCAAAAATGTGAAATTTTGAATCATTCATCTATTCCTGAGCTCACGAAACAGCTGAATGAAAGAGAATCAGAGATATGAACAATGCCCGAAAAATGTAAATCATGAAATGATTGAAAGTAATCTTTAAATAACAATGTATTAAAATGTGTACACCATATGAAAAAATATATATCTACGAAAGAATAGTGTATGAAAAAAAATATAATTATTAATGCTTTATGTTTGTGTTATGAATAAAAAGGTTAACAATGTAAAAAAAAATAGTGTGTAAAAGAGCGGAGAAATCCAAGTATCACCTGAAGGTAACTAACAAAATATGTAAATAACTAAATATACATGAAATAGCATACCTGAAGAAGTGTTGAATATTTACGTTATATTTTAGAGTGATTAAAAGCTTGTTTTTGCTTGAAATAAAATTTAAATGTATTACAGCAAGTGGAAAAAGCAGGGTGATTTATGTCGAAAAACTTGTTGTAAGCACGGTTATGTGCGATGCAGTTAATGCATCTTGAAGCATTTTTACAATTATCTGAAGTGTGTGATTCACCACAATTAGCACATGCCAAATCATATGCACAAAATTTTGCCAGGTGGCCTATTTGTTGGCAATGAAAGCAACGTTTTATGTTAATAAATGGCCTGACAGTGTAGTCAACAGAATTAATATTTAATTTTCCGTTTTGAATTAAGAGATCAGATATCCAAGATGTAACACTAATGGTCCAGTTATATTTTAATCCCTGTCTTAATTTATGCTTTCTTTCAAAGTTAATGGAAGGAATGGTACTGCCAATCTTTTCATTTATAGATATCATAATATCTGGTATACCTATATTGTCATCAAGACCTAACAGAATTATTTTTGTGCAGTCAGATAAATCTCTAACTTGATTTTTGTGCTCACATAAATTTAGGATGTAATCCGGTATTGAAATAAGATCAGTATTTTTGTCTTTTGATAATTCAGAGTTATTTGTACCAGAATTTATGTGTATTTCAGATTCAACCTTATCTAGAAATTTGGCCAAATCTTTCCCACTAGAATTACATTCCTTATCTTTAATAACATTAAGGGGTTCATCCAATTTAGATTCATCAATGTCGCATTGAATAGCTATCTCATTATGCATAGACTGTTTGGACGAGTTCAGTGTTCTTACTTTTTCGAACAACAGCTCATTTAACGTATGTAACTGGTCATTATTTTTTTGTAAAACAGTCCACTCAGATTGAACATTACACACCAAATCACTTAAAATATTAAATTTTAATTCAATTTCTTTTTGATAGGAATTAAATTTTGCCATGAGTTCTGGATTATTCTCATTTAAAATAGGATCAAATAATTTCTGAACATCCGAAACAACAGATCTAGAATATCTGTTAATAGAATCCTTTAAACTACTCAAACATGAAATCTCAAAAGAATTAGAATCTAAACCAATTGTTTCAGAATCCATATTAGTTTTAAAAGACATTACCTGTTTTGCATCAGGTCTAAACTTAAAGTTAAACACAACAGATGGATCTTGTGTCAATTTACGTGACCTTTTTTTAGTCATAATAAACAATTTATATCCTAAATTATAAAAATGCGAAAATAAACAAACGAGCACAGTATCAGATTATTAAAAAAATGAACCTATCTACAATGCAATATAATAAAAGCAGCTATATGTGAGAATATTTTTAAATAGATGCTAAAAATTTAAAATAAATGTCTATCCATAAACTAATCAAAATTGTGGTTTACATTTCTAAAAAGTGAAAAAACATGAAAAAATCTCAATATTTATGTAAATATTAGAAAACTGGACTTTCTCTAACGAAATATTTTTGCAAGTGGGGTGCAAATAGGAAAAACAAACACTGGAAATATAAGTATAAAAAGTCTTAAAATAAATTAGAAGGGGGGAAATTAGTCACTTTAGTTAAGACGATATTTTGTTTTAATGCACTGTTTATATCCTATATGAAATGCATAAGAAATATCATAATAAATATTAAGGAATTTATCAAATGTTTTTTTTTTTTTAATTGAACACTCCTAAAACTGAAGTTTTTATTAGCTAATATAATTGACGAAAATAATGATTCATACTGTATCTTATTCAGTATCATACTGTATCTTATTCATCTTATATATATATATATTTTTTTTTTTTTTTTTTTTTTTTTTTTTTTTTTTTTTTTTGCAGACTAGAGTGTAAAAATAATTCTACTCGAACAGATATAAACAATGCACACACTTTAAGAATATTAAGATGTTAGATAGGTTTAATTATGCAAATAAGAACATGGCTAGTCTTTGCACAAATAAAACAATCTCCCAATAAAATTACTGTACAAACAATATAAAGCACAACTTACCTTTAAAGTGAAAAAAATCAGGAAAGAAAAGTAGGATAAAATGTAATAATATATTTTTTGATACATGAATTTATAATTCGATTATGCATGCATCAATATTATTATTTATGTCATGTGCACATGGCATGTGATTCAAACGATAAAATTTTATTTATCTGAAAATGAGCCCACTGTCAATAATATATGAAGGTGCATACATCCTTATTGAATAACCAGTATTCAAAAGTATCTTTCTCTGTATTGTTTCTTTTATATAAACCTCATATTAAAAAATAATGGTTGCAACCCGACAACATCATGCCTTATTTTTTATAGGAAAAAGAGATGCACCATTAACTTACCTAGAACTTTTTTATCTACATGGAAATATCATATAAAATTTATGAAAAAGAAAAAGGAATATATGTCAATTTATAACACTTCAAAAAGAACTGTATTAAAAAAAATAAACAAAATATCTAGTCATGAATTAATAATAAAAATTATAAAAATACTTTCTTTAAAAAGTAATAAACTGTCTTGATATTTCTCAAACGACTTTCAGCAAAAAGTGCACAGCAATACGTACTTAGATATTTGAAAAATATAATTTTATCATGCTATCGTTTGTATCATAGTTTTTAAATAGCACTTGTAAAGCTGTGAAATGTTTCAAGACAATCTAAAATCATTTATAACTGTTCGTATTTAAAGAAATTCAATTAGAGCACAGAAAAACTAATACATAATAAACTAAAAATGGTTGAAAATTACTCAACATAATTTTTTTTTTAAATAAAAATATCATATAATTAAAATAGAAATTGAGATTTAACCTATTAAATATAAAAGCATACACTTTCTCGTCTGCGAAATTTATGCTGTAAATATTTATCAATGAATGTCTTCTTCACTCATTTTTTTTTAAACTTTCAACTACTACAAATAAACTTGTAACAGTATTATCGTAAAAATAAACGTTCAATAGCGCACAAAATTACAGACACAAAATTGATCAATGCTGTAGTTTTAAGGGTTTTTTTTAATAGTATAGCGCATGTAATTATTTTTGTGAAAAACATCAGTGTCAGCATCCAAAAATTTAAAGAATAAATCCACTGTGAAGATCATATTATCGACGAATGATGAAAAATTTAAACGTCAAACACTAAATTCTGTGTCACTTTAGTCAAGAGCATATGGAATCGTCACTGAAGTACACCGCTAAGATGAAATAAAAACATTATGTCAGTAAACGTTTAACGGAGGTGAAATAAGAGTCACAAATCGCCAGTCGTAGATTCTTAGGCCTACATCGGCAGGAGAAAATTTAACGAGCGGCCGCGTTAACACCGAGCATCTCGAAAGGTCCCGATCAGAAGAATCAATCGCTCAAATAAAAGATAAATCGGCACTATAATCCAACTCCATGAGGTCCATCAAGGAAAATCCAGCAGACATAATTCACAAGAACATACGCATTTCAAACAACATTCTGTGAACAAGGGGGGCACTTATTTAATAACCCATGGTTCACAAACATAAGTGGGACTTATCTGACGAGGAGACAGTCATTCGAAACAATTTGAAGACAGGCATTAATAATCCAATTTCACACTTATAAGTAGTCCAAATAATAGTCCCGATATAGTTCAGATAATTTCTAATGAACTAGTCCAGAAAATAAATTGGCAGACAAATAAAAGCTGGCTAATAAAAGCAGGCAAATAACAGCAGGCAAATAACAGCAGGCACCATCCCTCGATGTTTGAAAAAGTTGCGAATGCCTGATGTAGGCACCATAGTTTCTGTAGTGTAGATCTGTATTTTAAAGTATTGCGACCAGGTTCTTTTCAAAAAAATGCATTCGCTAGAGTTGTAGGCTGTGATCAATAAAATAAATGCCTTTTGAGAACTTTGTTTATTTAAAGTAGAGTTATAAAAATTAAATCATTTCTTACTGAAATAATTAGGGATGGTGCCTGTAAGCATTTTTTAAGATACCTTCTTTACATGTCTGAGTCCGTGAAGGGAGGGAGAGGCAATTGAATTTTCTCATTCAGAATTCACACATTGGCATCTTAGAATTGGCGAAAGGAGCATATGAAAAGTGAATGATATCATAACCATGAAATTTTCTGTTACGCTTTAAACAATTAAGATGATTTTGAATTTAATGCAGGGCAACCAGAAATGGGCAGTCCTAAAAAATACGCCAAAAAGAATTCGCGCCAACATCGTACGTTATATGTCTGTTTTGGGAGAATGTTATCAATAGACAAAATACAGAGCATGTACATGAAAAGTTTTTATGTAATAAAGAAGTTAGGCTCAACATTACGCAGAGAGAAAATGAAATTTTACTGACCGCAAACACATTCGATCTTTATTCTTTCTTTTATTATTTTAGCGAAGCCGAAAATTCATCTAAAGGAACTCTTTATCTGAGAATCGTTTTACTGATACAGCAGATGTTACATGTTTTCTTTCTTTACTTTTTAACGGAAAGTTATTGTGGGATTGAAATAAGACACAAAGATAAAATAGATATTTAATTAAAAATTAGTTTTAACTGTAATTTAGAAAAATGTAAAATTTAAGAAAACTATATGTGATTCTACATCACAAGGCGGGTTAGCTAGTTAAATATAAAAAATAAAAATGGAAATAAATTAAAAATTAGCCAGAATGGGCACATATACACATAAATAGCTTTCGTTTAAAAAAATATTTATCAACATCGGGCCAGTAGAAAGCCCAGGGCTGATGACCAAAAAAACAACCAGGTCTTTTAAATATATAGATAGATAATCCCATCCAAAGTTCACTATGCACGAGTGCACAATAAATCGCTGTGGGTGATTGCGCTCTTAAAAATCTTCTACAGCAAAAAATTCACAAATATTCTTAAAACATGTTAAATATTTGGAGACTAAACCTGAAAAAGGTAAATAAAATGAACAAAAAAAATTAATAAAATAGTGTCTGCCTGAAGCTTAAGCTTAATTTTCCCCATCTTTAGGTAGATTTCGTGAGAAATACTAATTACCTTGGACCTTGTGGTGTCCGCATTTTATTTTGTTTATGATTCGTCCAGGGATATTAATGTTTAATCCATGACATACGTAATATATGACTCTTATTACATAAATCATGTTTTGATCATAAAAATGATGCTTTTAATGATTTTCAATAACTCAATGGGAAACATTTAAACATCTTGCTTTGGGCAATGGATGTCCATATTTTATTTATTTATTTTACGTACTTTTTTAAATATAGAAGAATTTTTATTTAAATAGGAAATCAAAATTTCATTGTTAATAAAGAAGAGAGTCGAAAAGTCACAAAATGTGCAGGTGCAAATTATAAGATATGGAATAAAAAAACAAATACAAACAGAAACATTGTATGAAAGATCGTTTTTTAAATAAAAAAAGAGGTATGATTATCGAGCCCACTGATGAGGGAATGTGCGATGATTTTGAAAAATGAAACATCTAATGTTGAACCATTGATTGTAAAAAAACATGTTTTCTTTTTTTCCAATGATTTAATAAGACGAGATAACAAGATTTAATCTCATTTTGTTTAGTGCTAATTCCAAAAGCTCAGACTCTAGTGACCATTACCGTCCTTTTAGTTATTTCTTGCTTCGGCACAGGAAAAAATTCGCAAAATATGTAAATCGGTCATAGAAAAAATATTACTCATTTTTTCCACCATGGCAAAAGTAGATTTTTAAAAATTGTTGACCTGTCTGAAAAAATTTGAACTTAGAGGGAACTTGAACGGTGGAAAATATAGCGGAATTCGTCAATCAATCACAGTAAAATATCGTGAAATTTGTTAATCTGTCACAAGGAAATATCATGAAATTCGTCAGCCAATAACAAAGACAAAACACAAATTGTTCAGCTGAACACAGGATAATAATAGTTAATTTCATCAGAATGTCACAAAAATAAAAAGGGAAATTTGACAATCAGTCGCAGAGTAAATAGCTAAATTTGTCAGTCTGTTGAGAGAAATAAATTGTGAAATTTCCCAATTGGTCTCCAGAAAAAAAAAAAAAAAAAAAAAAAAAAAAAAAATTGCAAAATTTTGTGTGACGAGCAAACAAGAAAAATTTGTAAGAAAAATTACAGTCAGACGCAGAAAAACAATTTTGTATAATTGTCGTAAGAGAAACTGTGAGATTTGTCAATCGATAGTGGAAAATATCACGAAAATAATCAGTCAGTCTTGAGATTTGATCGCCACTTCACAAAGAAAAAAAATTCGAAAAGTATTTTTTTTTTTTTTTTTTTTTGAGAAACAGGAATGTCTTGCCCACAAGATTTTATAGGGCATGGATCCTGCTATTCCGTCCTGAAATTTAAACATTTAAATACTCTGCCTATTTGTCAATGAACTGCTGATAATTGCTAATAATTTGTACAATGAAATGCTGATAATTTTTAGAACAAATTTTACATGTTTATTAATATGTCTATAATTGTAAAGTATTTTCCTAAAGAAATACATAGCACCTTTTTATAATGCAAACATAAAATGTCTTACTAATATACCAATGGTTGAAGAGTTATCTCCAAACATAGGTTTAGTTTGTTTCATGTTTTAATTATTTAATGCTGATTACCTTAAGCTACATTTAAATTTATTTTAAGTTAAATCAGTTTAAAATTTATAAACAAAAAAAACTTTTAATTTGAAATATTTATAATGAAGTCACGAAAATAACTAGTTGGATGCACCAATCCCAAAACTCTCTTCTATTTCGTAGATCTCAATGTTTAAAAAAATATTACAAAATATTAATACTACTTCTATATTATAACCGTTAATTCACTGTATAAAATGATTATGAAAAAAAAATTACAATAAAAAGAATATTGCCCTCTTAAACTGATGGCATTGAGATCACAGGCTATGCATCCTAATTGTATATTACAGCCTCATATTTTCAAGGGTTAATGCTGTTCGAAAAACAAATTAAGAGGGGGGATAGCTCCCGCCCATTTCCCCTTTATATATTTAATCATTGGATTCCCTAAACTAATCAGAGATATGCTTTATCACATAAAAAAACCTATATCCAAATTCATAGTAAATCGAATAATTCTTCATAAAAACCCATTTATATAATTTAAGAGGAGTTATCCCCCTTTATACTTAACCATTAAACTTCCAAAACTATTCTGAGATTCGCCTCATCAGAAAGAATGTACATCCAAAATTTAAAGCAAATCGGAAGATTCTGCATAATAACCCATTTACCAAATTTAAGAGGGGTTGGGGTAATCGCCTGTATCCCTTTTATACTTAACAAAAGAACTCCACAGCTAATTAGGGAAGCATATTATCACTATGAACCTGTATTAAAAAATTAAAGCAAATCTGTTAATTTTGCAAGAAAAATCATTTACCTAAATTAAGAGGGGTAGTCCCACCATTTATACATATCCAATGAACTCCAAAAAAAAATCAAGGAAGTGCCTTATCACAATGAACCTATATCCAAATTTTGAAGCGAATCTGTAAATTCTGCATGAAAAACCCATTAAACTAGATTAAGGCAAGGGCAGTCACCTCCCATTTCCCACCTCTTAGACTTATTCAATGAATTCGCAAAACTGATCATGGAGGTGTCCTCATCAAGATGAACCTATGTCTAAAATTTGAATGAAATATGGGAATTTTGCATGAAAAACCCATTTATCTAAATTAAAGGCGGGGGATTAGCCCCCATCCCCGTCTTTATACTTTATCCAATGAATTTCCAAAACTAATCGTGGCGGTGCCCTCATCAGAATGATCCTATGTCTAAAATTTGAATGAAATTTGATAAATCTGTATGAAAAACCCATTTATCGAAATTAAGATTGGAGAATTAGCTCCCAGTTTCGTCTCTTTATACGTATACAATGAACTCCCAAAACTAATCATGGTGGTGCCCTCATCAGAAAAATCCTGTCTAAAATTTGAATGAAATCTGATAAATCTGCATAAAAGACCCATTTATCGAAATAAGGGGTGGGGAATTAGCCCCCTGTTTCATCTCTTTATACTTATCAAATGAGTGCCTAATACTACTCACAGAGGCGCTTCATTAGAATGATACTATGCTTAAATTTTGAATGAAAATTGATAATTCTGAATGTAAAACTCATTGATATAAATTAAGGGGAAGAGTATTAGCCCCCATTCCCCCCCCTTTATACTTGTCGAATGAATTCCCAAAATTAATCAGGAAAACACCTTATCAGAACATACCTATATTTAAAATTTCAAGTGAATGGGATATTTTTATCATGAGTTATTGCATTACGCATTTACATACATACAGAACGGGCAGGCACATAAGCTCACACGTTTTGATAGCCTCTGAGCTAAAAATCATTATTACAGTACCATTTTCCGGCGAAATATTTTCGAATTGAAAGAAGACCTGACAGCCTTTCAAAGAAATTTGGTTCATTTCTATGCATAACTTCATACAGTGTTTGTTGGTAGAATAATGAAAATGGCGCAAAAATTGTGATTACAGCACCGCCTTACAGCGAAATGTTTCCATAATAAATATGGAAGTGCTGGCTACAGCCAAAAACATGCCAAAAACAGAATATTTGGTTCATTCTATGTATAACTTCATACACATTTTGATGGTATGATCGTATGATGGCAACACTGGGACAAACAGAGGTTTTGAATAAACATGTTTTTGGGATATTGGATCCCTAAAACATGCAAGTTTGTCGTAAAAAATTGATAACATTACTTTCTTCTATCAAGGATGGAAGAAAATAAAAATAGGTATGTTTAGTTGTTTAACTTAAAAACTAATTAACCCATTGTTTAAATTAAAAGAAAGAAAGAAAATTAATAAAATCATAGTTTAATAAACAACTTCAAATTTTATAAAGACTAAAGACAGAAAACCAACATTTAGAAATGCATAAATAATGCAGGTAAAGGTAGCAAACAGCCATTTTGAATCTATCATTCGCTCCCGTAATTTAGCCTGCGCTTCTCTGTCGCTTTGCTCAACTTAGCTTTTTCTAGCATGCTGAGTTTTGTCCTGATGAAGAATCTCGAGAGTAGATTCAAAACGGCTGTTTGCTACCTTTTCATGCATCATGCATTATTTGTGCATTTCTAAATGTTGGTTTTCTATCTTTATACATTTTTGCAAAAAGGCTTTATTTGCTATTTTGACTTCAAATTTTGTTTTACAATCTGAAAGTAAAGATACAATTTTCTAAAAGATAAAAACATAAATTCTTGAATTTATTACAGCGTTTAAATATAAATCGTAGGAAAGCTGGCAATTCTTTAAACTTTTGAGAGTTACCTTTTACTCATTGATGGGAACTTATTATAACATTTCATCTTTTGCATTGCAAACAAAAGTTTTTAGGCATTGTTTGAGATCAAACGATTACTGTTATTCATCTATATTTGCTTTGCTGCATTCTACCGGATATCCGATCGAATATCCGATAGAGAAGTCGGATATCCGGTGATTGTGATTCGGATATCCGATGATATTTCGGATACTAAAAAATCAGCCGGATATGCCGGATATCGGATATTGGCCGGATATCCGTTGCATCCCTAGTTGATATTCCAAGTCTCACTAGCTTCTGCTTTTTTTTTTTTTTTTTCATTTAATTCGGAGTCGGATGGGGGTATATGGATATTTTTTAAATATTAAGATAGAATAAAATATAGGAAAAAAATTAAACGTACGAAATCTTCTTGTACTGACTAAGCAAAGGATAGAGAAGTGCACATTTCAGGTGGGTGTGGAATTATCGGTTTTAATGATTGATTAGTTACTGCAACTATAAAATAACAAGTAGAGCAGAAAACATTTCAACAATTTTGATAAATGTAATAATATTTTTGTAAATTAATATACTTTTCCATTATAACATATAATTTTAAATTTGATATTTTCATGTAGTTGAAAAATTTTGATCTTTTAAACTTTTTCATTTAAAATATAATTTAATTATTTAAGCTCCGTAGATTATTTCCTGTAGAAGCAAACCGTTAGAGTCCCAACTAATGATTTTTAATTTTAATCCTTATGCTTAAAAGCATTTTAGCCCTAGCAACTTTATTTTCCAACAATATATCTTATTACTTTCAGATATCATTTTTGGACGCTCTTTAACATTAAAACTAGCGGCCTTCGCCCGCTACACTGGTCGGTTTATTTAAAGAAAACTTGACGAACACGAAATATCAATTCTATTATATTCGAAAGAGGGTACCATCATTAAAATGTACTTGAAACTATTTTTTCCTATTGACCGTCCCTGTTATTAAACTATACATCTGATTTTCATAAATTTTTAATTGACTTCACAAAATTATGCAACAAATATATACTTTAAATCTCAAAAGATTTGGTTCGGTAGTTTTTGTTTTATTATGTGTGGACAGACAGACTGAACGATGACTATAACTTGGTGTAATATATCAATTTCATAAAATATTGAATAATTTGATACTATTAAAATGCTTACCAAACAATGTCTCAGTATATAATATGGAATACTTTTGTGTGGCCCTGTAAATCAATAAGAAATATTATTTGCACCACAGATTGTACAGAATGTATATTATAGTATGTACTTCATAGATGCATATCAACTTTATTATATTCGAAAGAGTGTAAGACCATTAAAATGCACTTGAAACTTTTTCCCCATTGACCGTAATGTATCGGAATCCTTTTGATTGTCCCTGTAATTGAACTATTCATCCGATTTTCATAACATTTGAAATGAGTCGACAAAATTATCTAATAATTATGTATTTTAAGTTTCAAACGATTCCGTTGGGTAGTTTTTGAGTTGTTATATGCGGACAGATGGACGGACAGACGGACAAATGGGCAACTCGGGATCCCGGGATTTTTTCCCTTTAATTCAAAACAAACGCGACGTTTTTCCGTTTCCGGGATCGGAGGAGATAACATCACATACATACATACATACGGTCGGATTTTAATAATGTAGATTGCTGATCTGAGTGCTTTTTGCAAGCATTTGTAAGTAAGGTCTGACACATTAAGGAACTCGTGAATTGTGCGAGCCTTGACCACATATCAATTAAAAGCTAATCGATCACTTAAAGAAATGTCCCTCCCAAGTTTATAACTATGCCCTCTGCGGGAAAATATGGCAATTCTCAAGGTATTTGCAAGAACGCGCTAAAAAACCTCCTTTTTCGCACGCGTTCTTGAACATTTGAGATGCGTGTAAAACCTACGGCCATGTATTTCCAAAACTCGACGCATATGTCTCGGAGGACTTTATTAAACATGGGGGGAGATATTAAATTATTGAAATGGTCTTTATTATTATTATTTCCAATTTTAGAACATGAAGTATTTTTTATTTTGATACACGTGCTATCTTTATTTGGATATTTTTTAGCTTCATATGTATGAATAAAATTACTTTTGTAACATGGAAAATGGTAGAAAAGCATAGGCATAAAATTCTTATTTTGGCTTCTGCCCATACTACTTCGCTCAACGTCAACAATGTGCTTAGTGTACGACCAAGGATAGAATTCTTTTGAAGTTTAAACTTAAAAGTTTTTCAAGCGTAAAGATAATATTAATGTTTCTTTAGACATATAAATGCTGGTGTTTATCACACCAAGCAAATAGAAGATATGAGAATATAATAAGTAGAGAATCAGTGAGAGAATTTTAAAAGCTTTTATTCAAAGTTCGTCAAATTCCTGCATATTATAAATACTACAAATAACAGCTGTATACTGGAAACTAGCAAAAATCCGAGGAAGCACGTAATTTTTATATATTGACACATTAAAAAAACAAAATTTGAGCCTAAAATTTATTTTAATTTCAATACTAAAACTAATAAGTACTAATATATTGAGGAATGTAAGGTAAAACATCAAGGTGAGGTGAAATCAAATATCTGAGTTTTAATTTAAATTGAGCAGCCCTCTATCAAGCAATGAATGAAATATTTAGCTTTAAGCCAGAAGGTGAAGCAGCTATTACGAATGTTCCATACCGGTATATATAATTTCTGTGTTTTGAAGTTTATTTTATTGCTTTTGCCGTTTTCGTTTAAAAATATTTCCAGTTAATTATTAATACAATTGAAATGACTGAATATTTTTACATTATTACATGTGACATATTCAGTAAGGATTTATTTCCCACCATGAAACTGTTGCTAACACGTTTTTACAACTTGTATTCCGATACACATTCTTTGATAAACTAGTCGTTGGGGGCCACCGTAATACTTACCCATCATGGATAAGTATATGAAAATAAAACATGTGAAAACTATTTATACAATGCATTGCAATTCATAAACAAAATTTAAATATTGTTAATGTACATAGTAATGCTATATTAAAGAACTGCTGATGTACCAATTTCGACAAATTATATAAAACGCCAAACTACTCAAGTTGTACCGAACTGCGTAAAAGAAACATCCTTATAACTCCAAAAATAATAATTCTATTAACTAACAATTAACTGCGTCAGATTAAGCGTCTCATTTCCAATTAAAATATACCTCTGAATTGAAATTTGAATGAAATACAGGGTCATGAAAAATCGAAGAATGTGGAAAACAGGATTACAAATATCTCGGCAACTAATAATCCGACCGACTTCGTTCTATATGCAAAATGTGTGTTATTTTATTGCCTTTTACGTCCATTCCTTAGAACAAAAAAATTCGAAAATTTTTATATACTTTTCATCAGAACGAATTTTTCGAGAGTCCGAAAAAAATAGTTCCCGATAATCGAAGTTGCTGATATTTAATAGGCTTCGTCCCATTCTTACATACTAACTACATACAAAGTTTCAAGTCTCTATCTCAATTTGTTCGGGAGATAGAGCGTTTACAGACAGACAGACGGACGGCAAAATTTTTTTTCTAAAAATATGTTTTTCGGAATCTCCACTATCTAAAACGTGTAAATCCGTCAAAAAAAAATTTTCGATTTTCAAAACGATTGCAAGACTTACCCTATACTACGTATGATGGGTAAGTAAAAAAATATCAACGTAGGACAAAAAAAAAAAAAAAAAAAAAAAAAAGATAAAGGGAAACAACAATTAAAAAATCGTAAATATATTTTGAAGAAAATGCAGTCAAAACTACACGGACAAGGATGATTATCATTTTTATAAAGCTGATAAAGAGGCGAACTTTCTTTCTACAAAATTACTTACTTTCTTTTGATGAAGTATAGAGGTGAAATTCAGCCGTATCATTCGAGAACCGTAGATTGTCTCTTTTGCTCACTGCAGATTAATTAGTATCATAAGACGCTCTATGCATTAAAATGCATTACTATAACATTTCCAGTAACTTCTCTCTTTTAGAAAATTTAACAGAATGTGAGTGTACAAACATGTGTAGTGTAATAAAATGTGTACTACTATGGCTTTAACTGACTCAAATTTCTCCATAAGTATTTCATGGCCAGTGAGCATTTAAATGCAAAACATTGCCGGTGATTTTTTTTTTTTTTTTTTAAGATTATATGATAATAAAGTTTTTTTTTTATTTTATTTTTTCATGTATGTTCAATTTTTCAGTAGGCGGATTTTAATTTTTTGCATTCACGAGTACATGCCGTGTATGTAGCAGACAATACGGTATCTATAATAATAAAGAGAGAAGGATGTTTGTCTGTCAGCGCTGTTCTGAAGAGACTGCTGCACGTAGAGTTACAAAATTTGGAGGGAAGGTACTTTTTTACATGTAGTTTTGCACCTCGAAGCCCGATTTTCGATTTTTTATTTCGATTTTTTTTAATAATTTTTTAGGCGATTTTTAGCGTTATTTTTGCGGTTTTATCCCATTAGTGAAAGGAATACGGTTTCATTCTTTTAACCCAAAATAGCAATTTTTTTTTCTCTTTTCAACAATGTTTATTTGGAATTTGTACAGCGATTTTTGAATTTTTAACGAATTTTTAATGCGATTTTTAGTGTTTTTTTCTCATTTTGCGGCTATTTTTTGAGATAAATAAAACGAAAATCGTTTTAAATTTTTAGCCTAATGCCCTAAATTTTGTGTTTGTTACGATTTTTAGATTTTAACGATTTTTAATGCGATTTTCAATGCGATTTTTAACGTTTTATAAAGATTTTTGCGTTTAGCATCTAATTTTTTTCATAGTTGTTCTATCAAAAACTTGAGCTGTTGAGAATGCAATAAGTAGTATTTTTTGTGAAATCTATCTAAAATGTCAAAAATTTAGATACCACTATTTTCGAATAGCAATTTCATAAACTATCTTAAATTCTTGCTTAAGACCGCTACCCCCTCGAGTTATATATCACCTGATAGGTTATTTAACAGAGTATGGTTTTGATAAAGTTTTTGAAGAATAAAGTGTTCTACCTGGTGGTGGAAAATGGAACTAATAGAACGCTATTTTTTAAAATCTATAATAATAAAGAGACAAGCTTGTGTGTGTGTCAACGCTGTTCTGAAGAGTCTGCTGTACGTAGAGTTACAAAATGTGGAGGGAAGGTATTTTTATGCATGTAGTTTTGCACCTCGAAGCCCGATTTTCAACTTTTGGATTAGATTTTTTTGATAATTTTTTAGGCGATTTTTAGCGGTTTTTTTTTTTTTTTTTTTTTTTTTTTTTTTTTTTTTAAATCCCATTAGTGAAAGAAATACGGTTTCATTCTTTTAACCCAATACAGCAATTTTTTTCTCTTTTCAGCAAAGTTTATTCGGAATTTGTACAGCGATTTTTGATTTTTTAACGAACTTTTAATGCGTTTCTTAGTGTTTTTTTTTTCTAATTTTCCGTTTTTTTTGTTTTTTTTTTGTTTTTTTTTTGAGATTGATAAAAAGAAAACCTTTTCAAACTTTTAGCCCTAAATGATTTTTAATGCGATTTTCAATGTGAATTTTAACGCTTTTTCAAGATTTTTTGCGTTTAGCATCTATTTTTTTCATAGTTGTTCTATCATAATCTTGAGCTGTTGAGAATGCAATAAGTAGTATTTTTTTTTGCGAAATTTATCTAAAATGTCAAAAAATTAGTTACCACTATTTTCGAATAGCAATTTCATAAAATATCTTAAATTCTTGCTTAAGACCGCTACCCCCTCGAGTAATATATCACCTGATAGGTTGTTTAACAGAGTATCGTTTTGATAAATTTTTTGAAGAATAGAGTGCGCTAGCTGGTGGTGAAAAATGGAACTAACAGAACGCGATTTTGTTAAAATTTGGAAATATAACAATGTGATTTATTTTAAATTTTAAAATGGTTTACAATACATGATGAAAAAATGTAAACAAAGAATGGTGTGACACATTTCAGGGTGCATGAAAGGAGGGGCGCGAACAAAATTAGGAAATGTAATAAGGAGATCTGTTTTACACTTTAAGGTAGTTTATAACGCATGTTAAAATTTTTAAAGTATTAGCGATGCTATGGAGAGACCGCTGCACGAAGTTATGTATGAAATTTTACACCTTGAAGGCCGATTTTTTAGTTATTTTAATTTAATTCGATCAGTTTTTTTAATTTAATTCTTATGCGAATTTTAGTGGGTTTCGAGGCGATTTTTCGACATTAGCGAAAAGGAAAGCGGTTTCATTCTTTCGACCTAAATTAGTGAATTTTGTTCTCTTTTCAATATAATTTATTTGGGTTTCGTGCAACGATGTTTGGATTTTTAATGAATTATTTAATGTAAATTTTGCCGCTATTATTCGACATTAGTAAAAGGAATTTTGCTTAAAACTTTCAGGCTAATGTATTAAATTTTAGCTGTTAAGATTTATGAATTTCAGCTAATTTTAATGCGATTTTTCGAGATTTTTTGCGTTTGA
This sequence comes from Maratus speculifer, assembly GCA_964019185.1. NCBI lineage: Eukaryota > Metazoa > Arthropoda > Arachnida > Araneae > Salticidae > Maratus > Maratus speculifer. Next base: position 112,589,260 of record OZ025300.1, read on the forward strand.
TGTCGGATTTTTGTCATTCATGAGATATTTCCAATTACAACGTTTTACCCTATTAGAGTAAATTTTGACCCCTGTAATTTTTTAATATTGATTTTTAATGCACTTTTCAATGCAATTTTTAGAAATTTTTCGAGTTTTATGGTGGTTTTTTGATATTTGGAAGTAAAAATTGATTTCAAACTTTTAATCTAATATAATTTTAGAGATTTTTAACGCGATTTTTCAAGAATTGTTGTGTTTCGTGTCGATTTTTTATTATCTATAAAGGATTTCCTTTTACTACGTGATTATCCTGTCGACCAATTTTGCCAAATTATTTCAATCGTGAAACAAGCCAAATTATGCAAATAAATGTAATTTTTATGTTAAATAATGAAAGAAGAGATAATTTAGAAAAACATTAATACAAATACATAAAAAAAATAAGAAGTAAAAACCACTTGATGACGTAACAAATATATGTAACATGTTTAATGTCAAGTGAATATGGAATTTACGATCCGCCATTATTGTAGTTTAATCTTATGGTTTGACCCAGATAGATTCTTGGTCAACCGGATAATCAAATAGTTCAGATTTCCGATTAGAATGTTTTATCCGTTTGATGAAATTCTGATTACTGCGATTTAAAAAATAACTAGCGATATTTAGTGCATTTTTCAATGCGTTTTTAATGAACTTTTTAATGCGATTTAGTACTATTTTTTTCGATCCCCTCCACAGTGGTGTTTTAACAATAAAAAAATTATTTTGGTTTCAAACTTTTAGCCTAATATAGTAAATTTCACCATTTACCTTTTTTTAATTTTGTCGATTTTCAATGTGATTTTTGATATATTTTGTGTTCTGCGTCGATTTTTTTGTAATTCACGTAAAAAAGAATGGTTGCTACGTTTTACATGACTAGAATATTTTCTTATTCACGGGATGTATTTACATTTAGCGATTTTTAATGAATTTTTCAATGATTTTGTATTGGTTTTTTTAATCTCACGGCTATTTTTTGAAATTTCGAAAAGGAAATTAATTTCAAACATTTACACTTCATTTACGAATTTTGAAATTTAGTGATTTTTTAATGCAATTTTTAGCAATGTTTTCATTATTTCTCACGCTTTGCGCCGATTTTTTCACTCGTATTTAAGAAATAATTCAGATTACACTATTTTACTCTATTAATGTAAATGTCCCCCGCTATTTTTAAATTTGAAACGATTTGTAATGATTTTTTGAATACAATTTTTAGATGTTTTCGAGTCCACGGCGATTTTTTCACAGTTGGAAAAGAAATTTTTAAATAATTTGTAGCTCAATGTAGTAAATTTTAACATCAATGATTCAGATTTTTTGTGTATATTCATAAAATGTTTAGTAAGTTTTGTGTCGGTATTTTTTAACTAATGAAAGAGTTCAGATTTCAATGTTTTGTCCCATTATGGTAAATTATGTCCGCAGGAATTTAATATAAATGTTTATCTTACTATGGCAAATTTTGTCCGGATTTTTTAATTTTACTGATTTTTAATCTGTTTTATAGTGATTTTTCAAGTTCTGTGACAGTTGTTGACATCGGTAAAAGAATTTCGGTTTCTAACTTTTAGCATAAACAGAATAATTTGTTCTCCACGCTTTTATGAAGTTTGCCAATTTCTAATGCGATATTCAATGTAATTTTTAGTTAGTTAGGGGAATTTTAGGTGTTCCGTGTTGACTTTTCCTTATTCATGAACGATTTCCGATTACAATATTTTCGACTGAATATTAAATTTTTACAGCCATGACTTTTAAATATTCAGCGATTTTTAATATAGTTTTCGATACGATTTTTAGCTATTTTTTTAAGTTCCTTGGCGATTTTCTGCCATTCAGAAATCAATTTTTATATCAAACATTTTGTTTAATGTAGTTATGTTTCGAATGCAATGTTTTATCTCTTAATATGATTTTGGCGTTCCATGCCTACATTTTGTAATTTATGAATGATTTCGATCATAACCCCCCCCCCCCTTCGCCCTGCTTTAATATTATTTTTTTAAGCATTGACTTCCAAATATTTAGCTATTTTTAATGCAATTTTCAATGCCATTTTTAGCCATTATTCAAGTTCCGTGGCGATTTTTTTACATCCGGAAATCGATTTCGATTTCAAACTTTTTGGTTAATATGGTTAATTTCTTGATTACAATATTTTATATTATAACAGTGAATTTTTACCCTAGGGATTTTTAAATGTTTTACGACTTTCATTGCAATTTTCAATGCAATTTTTGAGCTTTCTCAGTCTTTTTTTAATTTTAACATTTTTCAAAGAAATTCGATTTTAAATTTCTAGACTAATAAGAGTTTGGTTTCAAACTTTTATCCTTTACGGTAATTGTTTTGCTCTCTTATTTTGATCTACAGTAATTTTTAATGCAGTATGCTTTTTTTTGAGTCTACGGCGATTTTTTTCAGATATGGAAAAGGAATTCGGTTTTTAATTTCTTTGCTAATATGATAAATTTTCTCCTGTGCGATTAAAGATTTTTATTGCAATTTTTTAGCAGTTTTTTTCGTATTTCAATGCTTTTTACATTATCAAATTAATTAGATTCAAAACATCTATCCAAGTAGAGTAAATTTTGAGTTCCGTGATTTTTGAAAATTTTGCCATTTTTAAAGCGATGTTTACGTTTCTTCACGACCCGCTTCGATTTTTTAGAGGTTGAATTTTTGGCCGAATTTATTAAATTCTGATCTCTTTTCTTCAAAGTTTATTCGAATTTTGAAACACAATTTTTGAATTTTGTTTTATATTTTTATGAGATTTTTAATGTTTTTGGCGATTTGTAAGATTTTTCCACATTAGTAAAAATAATCCAGCTTCAATTTTCTAGCCCATCTCTTTTCAACGAAGTTTAGACGAAATTCGTGCAGCATTTTTTTAATTTTTTGAGGTTTTTACTATGATTTTTAAAGTTTTTTCGCAATTCATGCTATTTTTTTTTATGAACCAGGGCAACGCCGGGCAGAACAGCTAGTTTACAATAATACAAATTCCCCTTTTTTTACAATTATAAATTTAGAAGCAATTACTAATATCAATAATAAAAAGTGAAATCACGTTTGTCGTAAAATTTGCGAAAGCACAACTGTTGAAAGTAAAGACTTATATAAATTCATAATACAAAGCTTATTATATTTCCCAGTAAATATGTCTGCTATTTTTATACTATTCTGTTTAATTTGTTTAAATTTATTTTAAAGTGTGAAACTGTGGATCGTCGTTTTTATATCATTTTAGTTGCTTTATACAGTTCTCAATAAATGTATTTGTTTATACATAAATTCCATGACTACAGACATGCATAAATAAAAATATGAAAACAGTTAAAATGTAATTAAATGTAGACATGTTTGGCTGCATTATATAACCCTCATCAGTTTTCAAATAGAGTTCAGTTTTCATGATTTTTTTAAAATATAGTTGATATCTATATAATTCTTGGAAATTTTTTCTGTAGAAAATTTCTCACTCCTTGCATTCAGTAATATTTCAGATTTTAGTTTCTGAAAAGACGTTTAGTCAACACAGTAAAAAAATATCCAAGACGGGAATTAAACCCAGGTCCTTGATATAGAGCACCAAAGTTCTACCATCTGAACCATTTGGAACAATACCCAGCCGGACACTTCTCACTATCATATGTTGGCAAGGTTACAGCCATAGTACAAAGTGACCTTGCCGACAATAAGAAGTGCCAGGTTGGGTATCGTTCCAAGTGATTCAGATGGTGAAACGTCGGTGAGACCTTGCCGACATATGATAATAAGAAGTACCAGGCTGGATATCGTTCCAAGTGATTCAGATGGTAAAACGTCGGTGCGACCTTGACGACATATGATAATAAGAAGTGCCAGGCTGGGTATCGTTCCAAGTGATTCAGATGATAAAACGTCGGTGCGACCTTGACGACATATGATAAGTGTCAGGCTGGGTATCGTTCCAAGTGATTCAGATGGTAGGACGTCGGTGCGCTATACCGAGGACACGGGTTCGATTCCCGGCTTGGATACTTTTTCACTCTGTAAGATAAACGCCTTCTAAGCAACTGAAATTTGAAATGGTATATTTGATAGTTTTAAATCTTCGATGTGTTTGTCTTTTGCAGTGCTCAGCTGTGGATCGCCATCTTTGCCTCCCTGAACACGACGGCTGTCGTGTCTGCCGTGTATGAATGGCTGTCACCGTTTGGACTCAATCCGCGGGGTCGGAGCAGAAGTAGAAACTTCTCCCTAGGATCCGCGCTCTGGGTCATGTGGTCACTGCTTTTCTCACACCTCGTTGCATTTAAGGTAATATGATAATTGCATGCTCACTCAGATACATTGATATCTCACGTATACGAACGACTGTTTATACATTGCTAATTGCTGATACAAATTTGCGTCTTTTTGATGTCTGTTGTGTAACTCTATCCGTGTGCGGTATTCCGCTTTATATCTTACGTTATTACTCAAAAAACACACAATATATGTAATTATATAATTAGAGCTCTATGTATATAAATATTTCATTTGAAACAATCCTATTATTCAATTTAAAAAAAAAAAAAAACAATTTTTTTTTTTTTTTTTTTTTTTTTTTGAGAAAAATATTGATTTTTGTTTTATTGGCTTAAAAATTCTTTGAATTTTCCTGAATCCAATGATATGTTCATTGAGAATTAAGCGTAAAAATTCAAGGCATTACACCGACTCGGATGCCACGCCCATTCACATTAATTTTAGGCTAACATTTTATACTTATTTCTGTTTTCAAATTCCACTCGTAAATTGAATATTTTATTTATTATTAAATTCTATACATATTCTAAACATTGATAAAAGTTGTATTCTCGTCTGGAATACGGTCGTATATATCATTTTGTTTAATTTAGCTCATCAAAGATTTGGTTAAAAAAATGGGACTACTACAAAATTCTGTATTTACATATTAACTACTTACTAATTTTTATGCGTCATCTTTCATTACATTAAAAAACATAATTAAAACGAACACATTTTAAACCGACTTTTGTATTACATAATTAAATAATATTTCCTCTTAGTATATTTTATGTTAATATTTAATCGTACTTCACTTATTTTTTCTATATTTATTTACAATAACACTTCAAACCTAAACTTTATTCTGCATAACTTTTTAAAGTAATGTTTCACAGCAACAAAACAATTTCGTTGCCATTAAGACAAAAGAAATTACAATCTACTTAACAATTCTCTTGTAGTTTACATCTTCCGCTAGATGGCGTATGACCTTGATTCACGTGACCCGCCTTTAATCTTGCAGACACCTCTCCCACTTATCTTAGGACGTTCACTTATACGACTTTGCATTTTCCTCTATTAAAAATTGGACGACCGCGCGTTGACACCGTTTGGAGACATCCATGACTCAAATGATGCATTCTAATGTGCTTCCACGCTCCACGCTATCGCAGATACGCATCTGGAAGGATCTGACTATAGAATCCTTGCACATGACGTCACATGCTTCATCTGGCGCTCATAGTAAAGGAAAATGTAGTGTTTTCCCTTTTGTAAACATAGTGATTTGAGCTTTATTTTTTAAATACTTAGAGAAATAATGGAAGAATAAGAAAAACAAAAATTAAACAGAAAGACCACACGTGCTTTAAATGATAAATGGGGAGTTATGACATTCTGTGTGGGCTCCAGATGTGTACCAGATCTACAATATCAGTCATTGATGTGACGTCAATGCATTGGGTCTATATCGCATGCATTCCCAACATTCTGCGTCCTCTATAAGAGCATGCGATGTCATATTTATCATTAATTGGTAGAGTTATTACAGCACTGTCTCTTTCATTTGGGTGACCCTTATAAAATTTGAAATGCGTCTAAATCATTAGCCAAAATGCTCGAAGACAATGAAAATGTACTTCTGACACCTAAATTAATTTTAATATTCATTTCAACATTTGAAATTATCAGTGTCTGCTTGATGACATTAAATGACAAAATAATTAAAAATTAACTCACTCATCTATTTTTATTACAATTCCTAAATGTTCCTTTTATAATAATACAGAGAGGCCTTTTCTGTTGTTGACCAATAGCTAATTCCCAAAATTTTAGACGTCCGTATGCAGAAAAAATTTAAATATTGTTCTTTATCATATAAAAAAAGCATTTACGTCAAAATATTTGTTTTATAAAAAAAAAACAAGAAATTTAAATTTTTATACGTTCTCTGGGTTTAATAATCTATATAATATAGAAAAACTTTATCGATGCTCTATTAAGTAAAGCAATAATGTTCCATTCTTCTACGATCAAAGATTATCAAATTATGATACTTTCGATTTCATGAATTTTGATCTTTTTCGGCATAAAAAATTGTAAATTTCGAAACCTGAAGGAGTTGAAATATAACGGATATACCTCAAAAATGATAATATATTAGTTAGGGATCACTGCATTACAATTTAGGCCGGTGTAGAGTGGACAACTTAGCCTAGGGACTAGATTACTGAGCTCTGTTCTGAATACCAACTTACATGATCCAAGTCTGTGTAAAATTTTACGGCATAAAAATCGGACCCTATTTTTAAAAAACTATTTATGGTGATACTTTATAAACAATAATCCCAAATATTTCACAAATAACTTCTAAAATTGGCGTATGAGTACTAACATAATACCGGTGACCCGTGAGAAGCTTTCGCATTGCAATCTCCGAAATTATTTGAGGAAACTTTTTTTTACTTTCTTCTATCTTTACAAAAAGAAAGCATTGGATACGTAAAAATTTTCTAATTCCGGTTTTTGACGAATTTGTACGTTTTAGAAGACAGAGATTCCAAAAAACACATTTTTACACGTTCTTACGTTTTGTCTGTCTGAGCATAAATTTTGTGGGCGTTTTATCTCAACCGCCGCGGTGAGCGGCCCATCTTCGTCGGCGACCTCTATCTACGTTCCGAACAGTCCTACACTCTTGCACGACAGCGCTGTCGCCGATAGGTGAGCACAAATAGCGTCAAAATTCGTTACTTACGACCCGAATGCCTTGGAAAATAGAAAAGGAAAAAAATAAATAAGAGAAATTGAAACCGGACAAATTTAAAAGAAAAAAGAGACAAATTAAAGACACTGAAGCACGGTTAGTGAGTGGGTGGGGCTCTGAAAATAGCGATTTCGTCTACCTATATCAAATATATACTAATGCACGAAATTTGCTTTATATTCTGGTAGTCCCTGATGTAAATTGATGCTGATCAGTTTTTGGTGTAAATCGCTCAACAGATGGAGCTACTATGCTGCATTTTTTACAGTTTACACAACAGTTATATCTCAATAACTAATGCATACATTTCCATCAAACTTCAGATTCAGTTAGTCCTTGAAATGAATTGATGCTGTTTACATTTTGGTATAAAATCGCTCAACATGTGGTTCTGCTATGCTGCATTTTACACTATTTTTGTAACAGTTCTATTTCAAGAACTAAAGCACGGAATTTTATAAAAAAAGGTCATTCAGATAGTCTCTGAAATGGATTGATGCTGGTTAGTTTTTGGTGTAAATCGCTCAACAGGTGACGCTGATATGCTGCATTTTTCACTATTTTCGCAATAGCTCTTTGTCAACAATTAATCCACAGATTTTTATCAAACTTCAGATTCAGTAAATCCGTGATAAGAACTAGTTCTGTTTATGTTTTGGTGTCACTCGTTCAACAGGTGGCGCTGCTAAGCTGAAGTTTTCCAATTCCTGCAATAGCTCTGTCTCAAGAACTAATTCACGATTTTTTTTTTTTTTTTTATCAAATTTTAGATTCAAGTATAGCTTTACAAATTTTATTGATGTTTATGTTTTGTCATAAATCGTCCAACAAGTGGCTCTTTTATGTTGTATTTTTCATGTTACCCGCAATACTCCTATTTCAACAACTAATGCACGGAATTTCATGTCATAAGTATCCTCACGATGAGCATAGATTATCATTTAATTTTGGCACTGTGGTAACGACTTTTGAAGTGATGCATGAGATAGAAGAAAGTTTTGGGATCACCACATTTAACTAGTTTTCATTAATTTTTAATTAATTGTAATTATTGATCAAAATAAGTGTTTTAGTGAAATGTTATGAGCAAAATGCTGTTCAAAGTCTTTCGAATGATGCTTTATTCATCATGGTTTGCTTTATATGTGATTAGAAAAAGTTATTTTGGCATCAGAAATAATAAACACCTTCTTTTTAATTTTATCATTTCCTCGTTCAAAAATATGATATAAAAAATTCTCATATATTTTAACTTTCGAACGTCTATGTTGATAAATATAAAAATGTCTTTTAGATCGTAACTTTGAGGATGTCATTTCAGTATACAAATATGAATAAAATAACAGTTTCTTCGAATAAATGATGCAGACAAAATTTTCTGATATGAAAAGACACGTGCTCCATACATAAAACCTTGAATGGCAGTTTTCAGCAATTTTTGCCTGCGTGTCAGTGGATTTGAATGGTCTCTTCTTCGAAAGTGAAAAAGGATTTTATTATATTTTTTATATTATAAGTTAGTGTAACTTGTTGGATTTTTTTAAAATCCAATTCAAGAAATACAGTCACCTCTCACTTATGTGCTTCTTAATTATACGCAACTCTCAGTTATATGCGAATTTTATAAAAATCTGCCAAGAGGAATAGAAAAGTAATGCTGTAGATCTCTCAGTTATAAATTTCACTTTGAATTTTCTCCCTTAGTTATAAGCGGAAATAACAACGCAATTCATTCTACATAAGCTAAAAAATGATCAAGAATTCAGAAAGGAAATGTTGATGTTTAGAAACCAATTTAATTCAATGGTTATAAAAAATGAGAACTTAACATCGTCTTTCTCAGTTATACACGGATATAACAACGCAAATTACTTTATATAAGCAAAGAAATGATGAAAAATTCAGAATGCAAATTTTGATGTTTTAGAAACCACTTTAATTCAGTGGTTCAAAGAAAAGATACCTTCTACTTTACCCATTATCGGTAAGTAAGGTACTCCCTTTGTCATCGAAAATGGAAATCGAAAAATCTTTGGCTGCTTTGGGGCGGCTAGAAAAAATTAAGAAAAAATACGGTTTAATAAATCATTGCCTGAGTGGTAAAAGCGCAGCCGTTCCAGATTCAACTGTTAATGAATGGATCGCTTTGATGTTAAAAATACTTTAAACTCTGATGAAAATATTTATTGTATCGTGTTTTGGTAAACAAATAAAAAAAACTCTGAATTTTAAGAGAGAAACTAGTCTTTGGGGGCCACCGTAATACTTACCCATCATGGATATGTATATGAAAATAAAACATGTGAAAACTATTTATACAATGCATTGCAATTCATAAACAAAATTTAAATATTTTTAATATACATAGTAATGCTATATTAAAGAACTGCTGATGTACCAATTTCGACAAATTTTAAAAACACAAACTACTCAAGTAGTACCGAACTGCGTAAAAGAAACATCCTTATAACTCCAAAAATAATAATTCTATTAACTAACAATTAACTGCGTCGGATTAAGCGTCTCATTTCCAATTAAAATATACCTCTGAATTGAAATTTGAATGAAATACAGGGTCATGAAAAATCGAAGAATGTGGAAAACAGGATTACAAATATCTCGGCAACTAATAATCCGATCGACTTCTTTTTATATGCAAAATGCGTGCTATTTTATTGACTTTTACGTCCATTCCTTAGAACAAAAAAAATTGAAAATTTTTATATACCTTTCATCAGAACGAATTTTTCGAGAGTCCGAAAAAAATAGTTCCGAATAATCGAGGTTACTGATGTTAAATAGGCTTCGTCCCATTCTTACATACTAACTACATACAAAATTTCAAGTCTCTATCTCAATTTGTTCGGGAGATAGAGCGTTTACAGACAGACAGACTGACAGAAAGACAGTGAGACAGACAGACGGACGGCAAAAAATTTTTTCTAAAAATATGTTTTTCGGAATCTTCACCATCTAAAACGTGTAAATCCGTCAAAAAAATTTTTTTCGATTTTCAAAACGATTGTAAGACTTACCCTATACTACGTATGATGGGTAAGTAATAAGCCATGGTGGCAAAAACAGTTAAGAAACAAGTTGGAAATTGCACGTAAAGCGTAGCAAATGAGGTGCGTTCGTTGATAACGAAGTTTTAAAATATTCAGATCTTGCTGATATAGTAGAGCGTACTTTGGATACAGTATAGTGGTCGAAATCTTTGTGTTACTGTAAATATGCAGAGAGTAATTTTTATTATACTTCATTAACGTAGTATATTTTATTCATAAAATGAGAAGTAGTTTAATATAATTAAAACATCCCCCAAACAATGTTTCCCCGTATAACATTATTTAGTGGAATACATTTGCGTGGCCCTGTAAATTAATAATAAATATTCTTTGCATCACAGATTGTACAAAATGTATTTTTTAGTACATATTTCATAGATTCATGTCAATTCTGTTATATTAAAATGAGTGTAACACCATTAAAATGCATTTGAAACTTCTTCCCCCATTGACCGTAATGTAACGGAATACTTTTGATTGCCCCTGTAATTGATGTATCCATACGATTTTCATAAAATTTGAAATGACTCGACAAAATTATGTAATAAATATACGTTTTAAATTTCAAACGATTAAAATGCATTTGAAACTTTTTTCCCCATTGACCGTAATGTAACGGAATCCTTTTGATTGTCCCTGTAATTGATCTATCCATACGATTTTCTTAAAATTTGAAATGACTCGACAAAATTATGTAATAAATATACGTTTTAAATTTCAAACGATTAAAATGCATTTGAAACTTTTTTCCCCATTGACCGTAATGTAACGGAACCCCTTTGATTGTCCCTGTAATTGATCTATCCATCCGATTTTCATAAAATTTGAAATGACTCGACAAAATTATGTGATAATTATGTATTTTAAATTTCAAACGATTCGGTTGGGTAGTTTTTGCGTTGTTATATGCGGACGGACAGACAGACAGACAGACGGACAGACAGACAGACAGACGGACAGACAGACAGACGGACAGACAGACAGACGGACGGACTGAGCGACAACAATAGGTGCTACGTATTTACATAATTACGAACGCACCTAAAAAAGACTAAGCTGTGAAGTTGCAATGCGGACGGATCAGAAACGTTACCTTCAATAACGATTGGTAAATTCAAGAAACCACACTGTTTTAAAAATGTGAAGAAATTGTTCTTATGCAATCATGTTCTTATGCAAGTAGCGCCAAATCTTGGATGATATCAAATTATTATTATTATTATTATTATTTTATTTTTTTATTTATTTATTTATTTATTTTTTATTTATTTATTTTTTTTTTTTTTTTGAAGGAATTTGATATGAAGATGGATAAAAATAATTCTACTATTTATATTATTTAGTGTTGCGCCATTCTTCATATCTAACACATACAAGACACATACAAGAATTATATTTTGTCCTGCATTTGTCCTAGCAGATTAGATTTTGATACAATAAGGTCGATTAAAGCGAAGGATAGGAAATATTTGGTGTGAAGAATGTTTATATCACTAGAGCAGAAAAATGAATTCATCAAAATTTGAATTCCGGATACGATGCATATTTTTAGTTTCACTTTAAAATTACGTAATAGCCACAACAATTTCTAACTGCTTTAGAAAAGCAGATTTCGTTCATTGAAATGATCAAGGATGCAAAAATTTAGGTGCCAGCGGGTAGTCTCTGACCACTAAAATTTAAGAGTTTTCTTCGCTGAAAATGTAATAATCTTTTAGCAAGAATTTCACACGAAATATTAGCTTAAAAAAAAAAAAAAAAAAAAAAAAAAAAAAGATTTTTAGTGGTGAGAAACTGCCTGCTGGCGCCTACGTTTTTGTACCCCCGGAAATGATGTTAAAGTTATTCCATTACAGAAAAATAAAAACAACAAAGATGATTTTAACATGGATCATAGAGGAGGGATGGAACAGCATAAGCCAAGATTCTTTTTTAAGTTTTCGTCAGTGGTTTCATTCATTGATGAAAACTTAACAACAACGGACATAACAGGTGTTGAAACTGTATTCGATAACGTAACAACTGAAAAAAAAAGAGAAGATTATGATAATGATGAAACTAAGGTGGTCTGGTGTAATAACGCCAGGCGTGGTAATAACGCCAAATGCTAATATTATGCATAATTTTGCAATAATCTGGTAAATGACACCCAATTTCTCTGCGCAGAAAGACTTTGAGTCATATAAATCGCAAAAAACAGCTTCAAGTTAATTTGTTCCATTTGTAGGTCTTGCTGTTTTTGCAAGCAACTAAAATTAAAGCTTGATCTAAAATTTGCGAGGTACGTTTTGTGATGTGAAGACTATTTTTTTATCCGGAAATACTTTGTTAATTACATAAATTTGTAGTACATTTCATGGACTTTCAAAATGTTGTTGAAAATTTTGGATATCTTCTCGAGATAATTTGTAATTTAAAATGTACAGCGCAATAACTATAACGGGTAATAACGCCAATTCTTGGCATTAATATCCCGGTAGATTCCCTATAGTGGCCGAGCTACATCCTGAATACGGATTCAAATAAACACAGTTAAAACAGTGCAATGTTTCTAATAATTCTATTTAAGCGGTCATTTTTAAGCAAAAAGAAGCTCACGGTCTGATATTCTTTTGCCTCATCCCCCCACACACACACCACACCTTCATTTTTGTTACACTTTCACAAAAAATTGAACATTTTCAATAGCTTAGAATGCACTTTGTCAATTTCTAAGTTTGTAGAGTTTGTATTTTTAGAATTGGGCAATCTACATGCAATTATTCATCTTATTTCATAGATTTGTCTGCATGGCGTTATTGCCCATATATGTGGGTAATAACGCCAAAAAAGCATTGATCAAGAAATCATGCCATTACATTTTATGAATACATATCTGTTAAATTATTTTTTTTATATAGACAGTCAATGGGTTGCTGTATCAAATCATATATTTGTTTGAAAAATACAATCTAAAACTGAGCCGTGAAAATTGGTAGAACCTTAACGTGGCGTTATTACCCCAGGATACCTTAATATAGAGATGAACAAAATAATTCTGATTTTATTTTTTCCAGCTATTTATATACCATACTCAAAAAGTGTTGAAGAGTGTTTCAGAATCAATGCTGGAGCATGTTTTTTTTTGTTCTTGTTTTATGTTTAAAATCTGTCTCTTTATTTTGTATCGAAAAGTATCTTTACGAAGATTATTTTATCATGCGATTGAGAAAAAAATAGCATAAGAGTGTGTAATTTACGCCCACCTGTAACAAAATAACGAATATCATTTTAAGTATTTATTGTATTAAAATGTGTAGGCAAGTACATTTTGACGAGAGCAAACATCTAAAGTAATTTTATCGATCGTATATCACAACAGTATTTTAAAGAAATTTCACAAAAGCCCACACGTAAATGAATGCAGTAGGTGGGAAGTGTTTAAAATAGCTATAAAGGATTTTGAGCACTTTGTTCTTATGAAAACCTCACAAAAAATTTCCTTCTCTTCTATAAGTATCACTATAAAAATTATATTATAAGATTAAAAAAAAAAAAAAAAAAAAAAAAAAAAAAAAAAAAAAAAAAAAAATGTAAATAAATTTTCTGCCTCGGCCAACAAAATAACGAATGGGATTCTACATCTTTATTACATTGAAATAGTGTAAGCAAATATGCTTTCGATTAGAGCAGAGACTGCATCTGGCACTGAACAGAGACATATTTATTTCATATTTCGAAAAAGCCATTTTTCATATTGTTACCAAATTGTAAAACAAATCAAAGAATAAAATTTCATTTCACTTTAGAAATGTATTTATGCATGAGTATTAAGAGTAACAAGAAAAATTTTAAATAATAATTGAATAATCATGCATTAAAAGCTGTAAATGAGGAATATTCTATCATAAAAAATGCATTTACACGTGAATATTAAAAAAGAAATAAAACTTTAAAATAATACTTATATTATTACGTCTCAAAGCCAGTATAAGAGAAAAATTGTGCCGTAATTTAAAATCTTTAAATAATGATATATACTAAATTTCAATTTAAAAATGTAAAAACTAGTCGGATTTGGCAATCCTAAAACATTCTTTTACTTCATACACGTTAATATTTCTAAGAAAATGAAACGTAGCAGCATCACCGGTTAGGTAATTTACACCAAGATCTAATCTGCAACAACTGATTTCAAGTTCTAACTAAATCTAAAATTTGATGAAAATCCTTCTATTAGTTCTTGAGATATAGCTATTGTGGAAACTATGAAAAAGGCAGCATAACAGTTCCACCTGTTGGGCAATATACACCAAAAACTAATCACATCCAGTTTATATCAAGGTCTAACTAAATCTAAAGTTTTATGAAATTCCGGGCATTAGTTCTTGAGATACAGTGCCCACAAAATTTATGTCACATACAGAAAGACTGACAAATATTCTGTAAAAACATGTTTTTTTTGGAATCTCTGGCACCTAAAACGTGTAAATCCGTCGAAAATTGGAATTCGAAAATTTTCACGAATCCAATACTTTCTTCTTGTAAAGATAGAAGAAAGTAAAAAGAAGAATAAATATGTGACATTTGTATGAACATTTTCTTCCATTTTGAAAACAAAAAAGGGTTAATTGCAAAAAAGAAAAAATATTGTGCGGGGAAAAAAATTATACTAAAAATTTATAAAGTAATATTTATCATCAACCATGTAATACTTATAAATACATTCAGATAAATAATGCGATGATTTTAATACAATAATTTTAATACAACTTTCAAACAAAGACGTACACATCAGACAATTTTTGTCTTTTTCCCCCCAACTTCTAAGCAGATGATGAAAACTTTTTTAAAATGTTACATTATAGAAAAAAATTCATAAAGAGTAGTATTGTCTTATTAGGGGCTGTGCAAGTATAACGACATCAACTTTTTGGTAATTTTGGAACCCCCGCTTCAGATATATGTTATCATTCACCGAACTCCCTCCGGTAATGATATCGTTATCAAAATGTAATTTTTTCAATTTGTAGAATTTATTTCTTTTGTTCAAAGTGATATATAAAAATGGTTACATTTATATTTCGCATACTTTTATGATTCAAATATAGCGAAGTCAATAAAATACTACTTTGCATATGA
The DNA here is from genome assembly GCA_964019185.1 of Maratus speculifer. Lineage (NCBI taxonomy): Eukaryota > Metazoa > Arthropoda > Arachnida > Araneae > Salticidae > Maratus > Maratus speculifer. The sequence continues at coordinate 112,604,524 of OZ025300.1, forward strand.
AAAAACTTTATATCAAATAATACTTAAAGTAAATAGTTACTATTTAAATGTATTTCATAATAAGGTACCCTGGGGTAATAACGCCACGTTAAGGTTCTACCAATTTTCACGACTCAGTTTTAGTTTGTATTTTTCAAACAAATATATGATTTGATACAGAAACTCATTGACTATCTATATAAAAAAAATAATTTAACAGATATGTATTCATAAAATGTAATGGCGTGATTTCTTGACCAATACTATTAGGCGTTATTACCCACCTATATGGGTAATAACGCCATGCAAACAAAACTATGAAATAAGATGGAATAATTGCATTTAGATTGCCCAATTTTAAAAATACAAACTCTACAAACTTAGAAATTGACAAATTGCATTCTAAGCTATTGAAAATGTTAAATTTTTTGTGAAAGTGTAAGAAAAATAAAGGTGTGGTGTGGGGAGGGAGGATGAGGCAAAAGAATATGAGATCGTGAGCTTCTTTTTGCTTAAAAAGGACCGCTTAAATAGAATTATTATAAACATTGCACACTTTTAATTGTGTTTATTTGAATCAATATTTAGGACATAGCTCGGCCACTGTAGGGAATCAACCGGGGTATTAATGCCAAGGATTGGCGTTATTACCCCTTTATAGTTATTGCGCTGTACATTTAAAATTACAAATTATCTCGAGAAGATATCCAAAATCTTCAACAAAATTTTGAAAGTCCATGAAATATACTACAAATTTATGTAATTAACAAAGTATTTCCGGATAAAAAAAAATAGTCTTCACATTACAAAACGTATCTCGCAAATTTTAGATCAAGCGTTAATTTTAATTACTTGTAAAAACAATAAAACCTAAAAATGAAACAAATTAACTTGAAGCTGTTTTTTGCGATTTATATGACTCAAAACACTTCTGCATAGAAGCACATGGGTGTCATTTACCAGATTATTTCATAATTATGCAAAGTATTAGCACTTGGCGTTATTACCCCGCCTGGCGCTATTACACCAGACTACCTTAGTTTTTGTTACACAATGCATTCGACAATAATAAAATTCTGCTGCACTTGCCTAAGACAGAGGAGGGGTGGATGGCACATAGAAATTCTTATCAATAAAACAAGTGAACAACATTCCTTCTCTTTCTCTTTATTTATAAACAAACACAGTCTTCCTTTAAAATATACTTCACATATGGTTTCTCGAACCATGATTATCTATGTATACACATATGAAAGAAAATACAAATTTCAAAAGCAGGGGTATTCCACATCATAGAATTAAATAATTTTATAATAATTTAATGATTTTTAATAATAACTTTGTATTTTTATAAAAATAGATAGCAAGATAAAGAAAAAGAAAATATGCTATTTTGTATCAAAGACCATGTTACAAGTAAAAAGAGAAATTTTTGATTGGATCAAAAATGATATCGACATCAAAAGCCCCCTCCCCCCCCCTAAAATATTGATGTTATATTTGCACCTTATTCAGAAAATAAAAAATGATATATTTTTTCTATGCTAGAAAAACAAACATTTTTCTTTCACCCCCCAAAAAAACTGTCATTAAGAAGATTATAAAAAAAAACATTTTACAAGTCTATTGGTTTAAAATTGCGTTGGCATAATGTCTTCAACTAGAGCAAACAAACTCCGAAAAAATGTCATTGATCGTAGATCCCGGCAGCATTTTGAAGGTATAATCCACTAAAGCCCACACAAATGAAAGTAGTAGGCAGAAGTCGATAAAATTATAAGGAAGGATCTTTGGCATTTTGTTTATATGAAAAAATTTATAAATATTTTATTTCGACGTAAAAATATTGTTATAAAAATGTCGTATGAAAAAAAAATCACATTCAAAAATAACAAAAATAATATAACAATAAATAATAACTATAAAAAATCAGTAATAACAATAAACAATAACTATACACATCTTTTTTTGTAAAGTCTAGTTTTCTAGCCAAGACACTTACATAGATTCTTGTTTTTTATTTATTTATTTTTTGTTTGTTTGTTTGTTGAAAAAAATAAAAAAAAATTTATTATAGAGAAATGTTATACAGGGTGAGTCATAAATATCGAAACAATAGGCTGTCTCCTTAAATATTGCCCCTAGACCCATATTTCCAATTACAAAAATTCATAAAAAAAAGGTGAAATTTTTGATAAGAAAAGTTGCAACTCCATGGAGGGTCTATTTGGAAAAATACGAAAAATAAATTTTTATACGGCCCTCGTAGGGCGAAATTCCCAATTAGGAAATTATTCCTTATGCATTCCTAAATTGAACAAAAAAATTTCATCTCCATATCTAAAAACCTGACAGAGATATTAAAATCCAAAATTCTCTAAAATTGTATGAGAAATTTTAGGATGTGTTTTCTTAGCAAATTATATGGCTAACCATCACAGAAAAAAGGAAAAAAATCGAAATTCTAACTCAAAGATAGATTTTTTGAAGTTTACTAGAAATGTTAAAGTAACATTGTTTTCTCAATTGCGCACATTTCAATTTGTGTCTAATCCCTTATACCTTGCTGAATTATTTAAACGGCTATAACTCTGCGAGTTTTGAAGATATGAAGATGCAATTTTTTTGCCTTATTCAGGACTTTATAAGGAAAGTTTTCCAAGTTGGAATTTTTATCCTACGCTGGCCATATAAAAATTCAATTTTCGTATTTTTTCAAATAGACCCCCCATGGAGTTGCAACTTATCTTATCAAAAATTTCAACTTCTTTTAAGAATTTTTCCAATTGGAAATATGGGTCTAGGAGCAATATTTAAGAAATAGCCTATTGTTTCGTTATTAATAACTCACCATGTATATGTATACATATATATATATATATACACATATTTACATTTAGCTTTTTATAATTATAATTACTTTCAATAATAAAATAAAGAAAAATTTGATAGTAACTTATTCTTTACATAATATCTCAACAGAGTAAGTAAAACTTTTACGATTTTCTTGCTCTAATAATGTTATTTCCAATTTAAATTTTCTGCTGTCAATGTTTTTAATTATTTGAACAAATTATTAATACCTCATAAAAAAAATAATATCAGATACATCAAGTATATTAAACTTTAATAAATTGTAGAAATGTAAAAAAACGCTTACTTTTTTGTTAGTTTGATTGTTCGTTTAATTTTTTTTCTTTTTTTTTTTTTAGAAATTATTTTATAAATTATCAATAACGCTTAGCGACCACTAATATGGACATTATCTCAAAAAAATATATTGTAAATATCTTCATGCGATTGTAGAAAAAACATAAGTGATGTCTAGATCCACTATTGATAAAATATCCAATAACGTATTACATCTTTATTGGATTAGAATTATGTCGGCAAGAAACCAGAAGGATTTTTTGCAATGATGGAGACAGCATTTAAGTCCTGAAAAAATTTTCAGTATGATTAAATCCAATTAAGTAATTATGTTTTTTAGATAATTTTTATAGATAGAAGTAATTGCTTTTTGTGATGCCTGTATTTTACCTATTTATTAATGCTATACTATATTTTTAGGCATTGTTGTCATAATAGAGAGCTGTCACAGTTTAGACATTTTTTCATTATGCTTTGTTATTTAAGGGGCCGCTTCACTCAAATGAAAAGATCCGTTCACTAATGCTAATCCTATGGAAGAAATTTATAAAGTTATCTCGCTTGCATTTTAATATTTTTAAATGACTCTTTTTGCATTGGATAGCTGTGGTGGATCTGAATGCAGAACGTTTTTTACTTTTTTGATTTTGTTTACAGATATCTTTTTCGAGAACGCTTTCATTTTCAGAACCAGTTTGGAAAGCGATATCACTCTCATAAAAAATATCTGTAAACAAAATTGAAAGGGTAAAAAACGACCTGCATTTAGATCCATCTCAGCTATCCAATGCAAAAAGAATCATTTAAAAATATTAAAATGCAATCGAGATATCTTTATAAATTTCTTCCATAGGATTAGCATTAGCGAACGGGTCATTTCATTTGAGTGAAGTGGCCCTTAAGTTATTAAAAACATGGCACATTGTTTTTTCAGTAAACAAATTCCTTATATCGTTTGCCTTTTTTTACGTTAACTAATACCATTTTATACAGCCATTCTAGCAATTCATTAACAAACAATATTCAGTTGCATTAAAATCATTTGCTTTTGTCGAGGAAAAGTGCTGCTCATCAAATCGCATGACATTTTCGTGTCTTCGTACCAAATATTCGAACATAATTTATATTTTTACAGACCTTCTACAGTAATTCCGCCGTTAAATTTGACTGATCGTTTATCATATGCATCGTAGTTAAATTAGTATTTTTTTCCAAAATATTCTGAGTATGCTTAGTAAGGAGACCTTCCTTGTAAGAAAATTTAAAAGAAGGTAGATCATAAATCATAAGAGCTTTCTAATAATCCTCAGCAAAATCTAATCCACAAATTAATACAACAGGTACAATCAAACAAAACGAAAAAAAAGGACCGTTGACATGATTTTTTTTTTTTTTTTTTTTTTTTTTTTTTTTTTTTTTTGAGGGGGAGGAGCAGGAACTTAGTGGCGTAGTGAACAGAGGTAGCCCAGAGGAGCGATTCCTCCGGGAAAAAAATTCATAGGAATGCCAAAACATTCCTGCATAAAAATATCTAATAAGCAACTAAATAAGCGGGTAATATTTTCACTTACTTCAACTGCACAAAACCTACTTCATGTCACTGGAGACATCCCGTAATTTGCAGAATATTTGTTGGATTGTAATTTTGTGAAAGTGTCACAATTTCGCATATTCAATTAATTGTTATACAATAATATTATTTGCTTCATGTTTTTAATTTAATTTTCTTAAATTTTACAGGCTCCCAAATCGTGGCCGAACAAAGTTCTGATCAACATCTGGGGATGCTTCAGCGTGATTTTTATTTCATCTTATACAGCGAATATTGCAGCGCACTTTGCCGGCCTGATGATGGTTCGAAGTCGAGTAGAACACTTGCACGATGCCACGGTAATTATCAATCAGCATGTCCAACAGAAAAACTTTAAAGTCATTCTAAACCTTCCATTTCAAAAGTATCCGATATAAATTAACCACAATTCGCGTATTAAATACCGTTTTTACTCGTGTATAACGCGCACCCCTAACTTTAGTGTAAAAAATGATGATTTTTTAAAATCTCGTATATAACGTGCACCATAAATTTAATATGCCAAAAGAAAAGCAGCCAAAAGAATTGAAGTAAAGAAAATCGAAACAAACATTACGTTAGGATAGGAAACAAGGCGAAAATATATTTTTAGACTTCGGGTCGGGAGTGAATGACGGGGGTTAGGAGTGAGTGACGGCAATGATAATTGCTAATTAGCGTTTAAATAACGTCGCTAGCGTTTTTGTATAAAAAAGTGCAAGTAGTGATACAAAGATGCAGCAATGCTTCTATTCAGTAAGATTTTCCTAGTTTTAATGCCTTCTTTGAACACATTTGTTAATTCATATGCATATCGTGCGATTACTTCAGGCAGTAAAAAATTATTCCGTGTATATCGCGCATCTATGAGTTTTGGCTTAATTTTTTGACAAAAAACGTGCGTGTTATACACGGATAAATATGGTACCACTGATTCATTTTCTGTTGACATTCCTCGTCTTTTAGTACTTTGCTTATAGACAGGAAAACGACTGCACAAACCATGACCTCATTTAGTTGCAGGCTGAAATTCCAGGATTACATCGAACTCGATTAGCATATTAAAATGCAACTAGTTTTTCAAGTCATATCTTGATGGAAATCGTCTGTACACGTGATTTTAGTGATTGGTTTATCATTGTGTTTTTCTGCACTCAAAAGTATGAAAACAGGAGGGACTGGAGGCAGGAAAACTTAATGGTAAATCTACCAGCCAATCACTAAAATAGTTCTTGCAAGTATTTTCCACCAATATATGATTTGCAGACCACTTGCATTTTAATATGTTAATCGAATTTTAATTAATTATGGAATATCAACCATGAGGTGATGGTCTGAGCAGCCGCCTCTCGGTCTGTTATATCGATCATGAACGATCCCAGTTATACCATGTATTCCTGAAGGATCCATAATCACACAAATTGGGATGAAATTGAGAAATAATATATAATGCAGTTATACATATTGAGTATAGATCATGTTTCATATTTATAGTAGTCTATGTTTTATGGTGGTAGCCACTCTTCCAGACACTCTTGGTTCTAGTGGCAGATCCAAGGAGGATGTCACAGGGGTCATGACCCCCCCCCCCCCCCGCCCCCTCCCGGAACGAAGAAAACTTTTAAAGGAAATTTAAAAAGTGAAATACATATTGTTTTTTTTTTTTATTTATTTATCCATTGCTTAACAACTAAAATCTTTCTGACTCTTTTCAAGCTGTACTTAAACCCAAAGTAGGTACTTTCTGACATATTCGTGAATTATTTTTTAATCTTAGATGCAAGATGCATTGATTCAGAGCAAATGTGATTGATTAATGTTTTCTATTTTTCAATCAAGGCAAAAAATCTTTTGCGAAATCTTCGTAAAATGTGGAATTTTAAACTGAATTTCAGGCCGTGATAGGCAATTGCTCCCTCATGACGGCTTTTTTTAACTGTCAAGTCCTAAAAATTTGCATAAAATGTTCAATTTCTTGAATGATTGTTTGATTTTATAGGAAAGCGGAAATATCTTCAATTTCTAGGCAGCTGAATAAAATGTATATATTTATATTCTTGCGAATATTTATGCAACTATTTTTGTTACGAATAATAATGATTTCCCAAAAGTATTAGAAATTTAACTATTTTAGACGTGGAGGTGGAGACAATCTTCAATATAAAAATTGCCTATTAAGATACGTGCCCCCCCTCCCTAAAAAAAGGAGACATGACCCCCCCTCTAAAAAGAGGGCTGGGTCTGCCCTTGGGATGCCAGATTCTGATTTAACCTCTTCATACTCCAGGATTTATTTATGAACTTATTTTAATAAGCTATGGATTTTTTGTATTTAAGAAATGCAGAAGAAGAAAAAACTCTACAACTGATGGCAGGAAATATTTCATTTGATAATGATTCTGAACTGAAGAAGCTATGATGACTATATTGTACAGCGTTACTATCTTTCTTAAAGGGGAAAGGCATTTTTTATTTATTTATTATCTTTTTTTATCCTAACAGCCTAATTTCCATTATGTGCGTTCGTAATCATGTAAATACGTAGCACCTATAGTTGTCGTTCAGTCCGTCCGTCTATCCGCATATAACAACGTAAAAACTGCTCAACCGAATAGTTTGAAATTTAAAATACATAATTATTACATAATTTTGTCGAGTCATTTTAAATTTTATGAAAATCGGATGCATAGATCAATTACAGGGAAAATCAAAAGTATTCCATTACATTACGGTCAATGGGGAAAAGGTTTCAAATGCATTTTAATCGTTTGAAATTTGAAATACATAATTATTACATAATTTTGTCGAATCATTTCAAATGTTACCAAAATCGGATGCATAGTTCAATTACAGGGACAATCAAAAGTATTCCTTTACAAAAGTGTTCCGTCAATGGGGAAAAATGTTTCATATACATTTTAATGGTGTTACACTCATTCAAACATAATAAAATTGATATGCATCTATAAAGTACATATTATAATACACATTTTGCATAATCTGTCGTACAAAGAACATTTGTTATTGATTCACAAGACCACACAAACGTATTCCATTACATAATGGTATAGGGAGAACATTGTTTGGTGCGCATTTTAATTGTAATTAACTATTTATAGTTTTATAAGATTGATAAATGAGAGTGATATTTTTAAAACTTCGTTATCGTACGAACGCACCTCATTTGCTACATTTCACGCGCAATTTCCAACTTTTTTTTTAACTGTCGGAATATTATTGCTGCCTAAATGCGCTCATTCACAGCATCTATTTATGTATCCTATAAACCATTCTCACTAAAATAAAGTGTCACATGTTACTTAAATCATCATACAATGTCAATCAAACAAAGGGAATTTCAGCGAAAGATTTCGTTGTTTAATTAATTATGTGAACATCCAAAATCACATTAATTATCCAAATAATTATTCACATTAATATTAAAGGACCATGTTATATCACTTCCATTATACAATGTACATAATCTAGAGGATATAACTTTGATATCCTTGGTGAGACATCTGTTGAGTTGAAATCAGCCTTGCATCTATAGATGTCAAATTTTGTCGGTTAGAATTTGATTCATCCTTCCCCATTTATCAACACCTCTCAGTCACTTGAATGTTAAATTTAACTAAGATATAGAGAACATGACTGTGTTACATCTAGTAAAATGATTTAACTGCTTTTAATTGGATACTTATTAACTTAATTCTTGTTAACACATTTGAAGAGTATTTATGACTCCTGATTGTTCGAAATTAAGCTCCGTAAATACATTTCGATTGTCATGAAAATAATATATTATTCAGATTCACTATACTAAAATATTATTCCTATTGAAAGAATAAGTTTAACCTTTATCTATTCGTTTGTAGAAAATTGCAGAATCATTTCCATACATTATAGTGCAGTACTTTTTAAGGGATTTGTATCAATGTTGAATTTAGGGGGTGGTTGGGGGAGTACATGCCCCCCCCCCTGGAGCAATAAAATGCCCCCCCACCGGAAAATTAGAAATTTTGTGTTTTCATTGGTTAAAAAGTACAATTTCCCCCCCTCTTAGAACTCCATAATGTCCCCCTCGGAGCTACTGAAGTCCCTCCCGGAGAAAAGTGCCTGAATTCAACATTGATTAATATTACTTCAAAGATTACGAAATTTGTATAGTTTATGGAGCAATTGTTATCGCTGCCAATCTTTCTATAAAAAAACCTTTTAACTGAAGAATTCCTCATAATTCTAATTTGAAAATTAAACTAAAACTTAATAAATATTCATTTTAATTCAGGCGTCTTTCACAATCAGAGTGTTCCATAATGTTACTTCATGTTAATTAATTTTACAGTTATGCTTAGAAAAATATAACTAAAACAGAAATCTGTTTCTAATAACTGTGCAAACTAACAGATGTACTTCAAGTGACAGACTTCATAAATTTATTTAAATCGTTTTTAAAATGTGATAAATACCTTAAATATTTAACAAAATGCAGTGTGGGCACAAAGTCGTTTCTTGACGACAAAGGTGTATCGCACGAAAAGCAGGGTGCTGTACATATATAACGTTATCCCTATAGGGGGAAGGGAGTTCTGTCACTTGATATTATAAGAAATCTCTAGGAGAAGGGGAGGATATGTCTTTTGATTCCATTTTTGAACAAACCAAAATTTTCTTTTTATTTTGGTGGGGTTTTTTTCTTTCAATTTTAATATAGTCTATTATCTACTTTTATGAAATACAAAGTCAGTATTAAAACCATTCACTGATTATAAGAAAAATTATTTCATTTCAAAATATGGAATACCGCAATGTTCGCCATTCCTTTTCTGCGATATGTTTAATTCGTAGTTAAAGAAAACAGGTTCGAAGTGATACTTGTTCACTTATAAACTAGTCGTTTGGGGCTACCGTAATACTTATCCATCATGGATATGCATACTATAAAATATGAAAATAAAATACATCTAAACTTTTTATAAAATGCATTGTAATTCCAAAATAAAGTTTTAATGTATATTTAAATAGTTTTAATACATAGTAATGCTCTATAACGGAATTGCGTGTACAACATGACTATCCCATAGACCCATTTCGACAAATTATATAAATCGCCAAACTACTCGTAAATTGACATAATTTTTATTTTAAATAACAAAAGAACAAATAAATTAGTAAACGGTTAATAAAAATACAGATAAAACGTCAAATTAAAAATCAGTTATAATATACAAACACATGTAACGTATAATGTTAAGTGCATGTGACATTTACAATTAGCCATTATTGGTATTTAATCTTGCAGTTTTTTGGACGACTTAATAATCGAGTAGTAAAAGAAACATCCTTATAACTTCAAAAATAATTAACTTATTAGCTAACAGTTTACTGACTCGGATGAAGTGTCTAATTTTCAATTAAAAAGTGTATTTGAATTAAAATTTCAATGAAATAAGAATTTCAAATTACCTTGTATTACTATGGAATGTATTATGAAACAAGAAACATTATAAAATAATTTATAAGTACAAATTTTTTGTGTCACTTGATACAAAGTTATTTCATGCATAATAGTGATATTTTATGAACTTTTTCTCTCCATTTTAATCAGTAAAGTGTGAAAATAGTAAACGTATAAACATATTTTTATATCATTTCAAACGTATTTAAAAAGAAAAAAAAATGGCAAAATAAATTGTTAGATATAATATTGTTGTCCTAATAAAGATATTATGAGAGAAAGGGGAATTTGAGGAATAATAACATATGATATCGTGATGGTGGGAGGAAGTCCAAAATTACCAGACAGTTTATAACGTGGTGGTATTGCAATGTTTCAATCACAGGCGAATATTTTAATGCTACCTTGCACCACTTTTTCTAAGCAGATAACTTTTAGATATGCTTTGAACACATTTGTAAGAAAAATATACTACAAAATGTATTTTTTAAAAATAGTAGTGCGAATAGAACATAAAAATATTATCCCTGTAGTTGAAACTTTGCAATACCCCGACGTATATGTACAGCCTCTTTCAGCTTTAAACATATGCTATGCGCTGTTTTGGATTACGAACTCCAATAATCTAATTTTTTACTAACTTTGGAAAATTTCCAAGTGTGTTCTCTTTGTATCTCACAGAGAGTTTTCTCTTAGACGTACAGTTGGCAAAAAAAGTATTTGTACACTCTAAAATTTTTAATTTTTAACTAAATAAAAACAGATATTTTGTCAAAAATAGTTTTAATACAGTCTGTTTATCGTGCGTTCAAAATTACACAACAGAAAATTTCGATAAAGATGTAAAATAATTTTCTAATAGGAAAAGTTTAAAAATTTCTTGCAAAAAAAGTATTTGTACATTTGTCCATCCTGATATGTACTGTGTTTTATAGTGTTTATGGTTCAAAGGACTACTTATACAGAAGCTGTTAATAATTTTTAACTTCATATTATATTTGTCTGACATTTAATCTAATTTGCTCTTGAAGTAATTGAGAATAGAACCTAAAACTAGCCAGGTACCTCTAAATATATGAAATCCTATTATTGAGCATAATAAAAATTGAAACTCGCAACAAAAATTTGTAAAAGCTATTAAATTACCATTTACAACTATTGGATGCATAATGAGAAACTATGAATAAATTAGATGCATCGAAATTCAATGAAAACCAGGACTTCTCAGTAAACTAACAATGAGGGAAAAAGGGAGTGTTGTTAAAAAAGCTTTAAAAAATCCTATGCGTTAGGTTCAAAAATTTGCTGAGACTTTGCAACATCTTCTCGCATCAGAGTAATACCTCAAACAATAAGAAATATTCTTTTCAATGCAGATTTCAAAGGAAGAACCTCAAGGAAATATCCATTCATCAGCGAAACAAATAGGCAAAAACGCATAGTATTCACTTTCGCATACAGAAGTAAATCATTGGATTTTTGGAAAACAGTAATTTTTTCTGATGAGGGAAAATTCGGAATTTTCTTACCACCAATCATTCGAAAATATTGGCGTAAAAATAAATTTGTTCTAGATCCAAAACGTATACTTCAAACTATCAAGCATGGTGGGGGGACTATTATGTTTTTGGGGTGTATAATTTCTAATGGAGCAGGACATTTAAAATTTATTGACAATGGAAGGACAGGATTAACATACATTGATGTGTCGCGGCATAATTTATTAAACCGTGCTAAGAAATTATGCGTAGAGAAAGCTTTTCATTTTCTGCAGGATAACGACCAAATCATATTGCTGTGATCACCAGCACATGGTTACTACAATACTCGAAGACGACTGGTAACTCCTCTGAAAACTCTAGACTTGAATCCAATAGAAAATTTGTGGATGATATTGAATGCAAAAATCCGAAAAAAAAAATGTATCAGTAAAAAACAGTTTTAAAGAAGCTCTTATTGTGTCATAGAATAACATTAACCAGATCGCTACAAAAAAGTTGGTGGAATCTGTGTCACACCATCTAGAAGTAGTCATAAACGCTAAATGAATTCACACAAAATATTAATTTGCATCATTTTACTAAATGTTCATTAATTATATTACATTAATATAGTGTACAAATACTTTTTTTTGCATTATATTTTTGTATATTTGTTCATTATAATGTAAAAAATTGATTCGTTTAATTTTGTTTTTGCTTTTATAATATTATAATGCATTAAATTAATGTATTACAGTATTTTTTGCTTAAACCTTTTGTTTAATTTCATTATAATTTAAAAAAATGAAGTGTACAAATACTTTTTTTGCCAACTGTATGCAGGTAAGATGCGGGGTGTGTATCGCTGAGACGTTGTAACCTATTTCGGACTTTGCGTTAAATTTAAAAACTTTGAGCACTTTTTATTTTTAATATCAGAATTTTTAACTTTTTATTAACTTACTAAATGTATGCGTTGAGATCAGGAATGAAGTTTTTTTTTTCCCTCAAATATTTGTAATTTTAGAAACTGACAAACTTTTAGCTGACATCAGTTCAATTCCCATTAGTGGTTCCAATCTATTATATGACGGGGATGTGAGGCAGAGTTCTCAGGCTGTTTGCGAAAACGTTTAGCAGTAGTCGGCACAGAGAGTCATGCCGATATACCAGTTGTCGCGGCATATTTTTGAACATTTGCTCCATTTCATCGTCAGAATATTTGACACATCATTTCGTGATATTAAAACTTTAATAGGCCAAAAAACGAATGCTGCGTCAAATGGTATGAGCCACAGTTGAATAACGCATCGAGAAATGCGATGCATTTTCCGAGAGAAAAAGAGGACTACACTGAAATTTTCTTAGATAATTGATGTTCACAAAAACTTATTTACTGCATTTACAATTTTCAAAAACCCCACAGGTTTAAATATGCTACTTTTGGAGAAATTCATTTTCGAACTCAGGGACATGTTTTATTTTTATTTTGTATTTCTATTATTTGTCAGGTCAATACTTGACTCGCTCTTATAAGTAACCAAAACTCGGATCTTAAAAAGCCATAAAAGGACTAATATTGCAATAAAATAAAATGCAACACTTGTTTTTACCCTTGTGAGAATTTGATTTATCTGTTTGTGTATTTGATTCATCTATTCTAATAACTAAATTTCATCAAATTTGTTGTATATTTTCTGTACATGTCTAAAATACAGTTATGGTATACGTGAAAAGGACAAGATAATTTGCATTACATACAAAAAATCTTGTTTCTTCCTCAATTGTTATTTATTTAAATCTTCGAAAATATTTTTTTTCTTTTTGTAATTATGATACTTTAAAGTTAGATTGCCAATAGATGAATTAAACATATAATAAATGTATAACAATTCATTTTGTTATGTGACTCAAATTAGAGGACTAATGTTGCTCGTGCTACACATCTCCCAAATATTTTTATTGTGTTGTCAAATTCTGAGACAAAAACTTGATATTTATAATTTTTTTTCTTAATTTTAATTTGAAGATTTTTATGTCCTGGAACCCATTAAGGTTAATCTTTGTTTGAAATGAATAAAAGAGTAAATCAAAAATTCTGTGTACAATGGCATGGAATTACATTTCTAGTCAAATATTTTCTGTATAAAAGAATCATGGTGGTTCTAAAATTGCTTCTCTTCTTTGAACAGCTTCTGAATCAGAGGACGGGCACGGTGCGGTCAAGCTCGGCTGAATCCTACATCCGTGCACAAAACCCACAGTTGTGGCAACATATCCAGCGATATGGATCAGACTCTGTGGACGAAGCACTGGAAAAGCTCAGGTAAAAAAGTCAGTGTCCAGTTCTTAGAGTTTCACATAATCATATCTACTATTAGTCCAAGAACAGACAGCACAAAAATCTAAGATATCGAGCGCAAGAAAAAAAAATTATTTTATGAAAGGGTAGTAATAGGGGAAATCTAATGATCCATGTCTGCCTGTAGTGAAATGGTACCTAAGTCGAGAATTAATACCACTAGTGGTTGTCTCGTAGGTTTAACATTGTGTCTGCCGTACAATCAAAAGGTATGAAATTATTGTGCGAAAAACAAAATGATAAACTTACGAATAAACCACTAGTAGTATAAATTATTGACTTATGCACCACTTCACTTCCGGCAGACATGGATCATAAGATTCCCCCATTACTACTCTTCCATAAAATAAAGGTTTTTTTTCTTGTGCTCGATACCTAGGTTTTTGTGCTGTCAGCTCTTGGACTATATGGTCCGAATGTATTTTTCACTTTGGCATTATCTCTAATTTAAGAGCAAACGGAATGTCCTATATCGGCCATGCTAATTTAATGTAATCTTTTTTTGTAAACTAGCAAAGATATGCACTTGAAATTTGTTATAGGCATGAAATAAATAATTCATAATAAAGTAAGGTCATGTTTATATGTTTATATGTTTATATATTTCAGTTATTTCTTTTAAAATAATCTATAATGTTTATATAAAAATAAAAATAAAAATATAAAAAATCTAATATAAAAAATCCATACTGTTCTACAATGTTTAAAAAATTTTTAGAATTAAAAATATATTTGAAAAGTGATGATTAATCTGTGAGTCAACCGAAAAAAACGTGTTTTCAAATGTTTTCCATCAAGATGTGACTTGGCAGACCGATTGAGTTTTATTATACGAATCGAGATTTAACTAATCCGAGACTTTCATCCGTGAACTCAATGAGGTGATTGTCTGTGCAGCCACCTCCCGGCCTATAACGATCAATTGATGAGAGCAGATAAGTTCCGTTGTCAGATTTCAGAATGTACACTGCTTGCCACACAAAATGCAACACCCTAAAGGAAACATGCAAATAAAGTGACTTTTACATCATACGTTTGCGGCGATGAAATATGCAAATCATTTGCACTGCAGCGCAGACGCACATCATGGGCAACCTTAGCTCCATCTGCAAGCACTATATAAGGGAAAAGCAGATTGGCGGTTTGAAGTACGTCAATTGTTTTTTCGTTTTTTTTTTTTTTTTTTTTTTTTTTTTTTTTTTTTTTTTTTTTTTTGCGTAAGCTGTTTACTTATGTCTCGTGGAAGACGCCAAGCGTTTTTTAACCAAATTTTGGAATTCGACAGATGAAGAAGGTAGCCTACAGGGATTGCAGATTACCCTTCAAAGAAATTCGTCAACGTGTTGGGCGAAACGAAGCAACTGTGATGCGAATTTGTAATCTCTGGATGTAGGAGGGAATGACGAACCTATGGGGCCGATTGCAACTACCTCGTTGCACCACTGCCCGTGATGGCAGACGGATCGCGCAGTCAAATCATGAACCATAGCACAACAGATTCAGTCTGCTACGCGACATTCGATGTCTGCTCGTATCATTCGACGCCGTTTGCAGCACAGTGGAATGTCTGCAAAGCGTCCATTGCTTCGTTTACCCTTGACTGGAAACCACAGGCGTTTACTCCCCCAATGGTGCAAGGAACGGCGAACATGGGCAACGAAATGGAACGACATTATGTTTACTGACGAATCCCGCTTCAGTCTACAAATCACGATGGTCGGAATCGAGTTTGGAGACACTGCGGTGAGAGGCTGTTGAACTGATGGGTTTACGCATCGCCACACTAGTCCTGCACCAAGTATCAGGGTTTGGGGTGACATTGGATTTCGCTGACGTACACCTCTAGTATACATTGCCGGTACACTGAACAGCCAGTGCTACATCTCTGAGGTGTTGGAACCGTCGTCCTCCCAACATTCAGCTGTTGCTATCAACTAAATTCAACAAGATAATGCGCGACCACACGTGAGACGCGATGTTCAAGATTTCTTTTTTACCCATCATATTTAACTGCTTCCTTGACCTGCTTGATCTCCTGATTTATCGCCGAATGAAAACGTGTGGTCCATGCTTTCACAATGACTGGCTCGAGATACACCACCCGCTGCTACACCAAATCAAATTTGGCAATATGTGGAAGTAGCATCGGCTGATGAATCCCAAGGAGGCATCTAAAGTATCTTTGATTCTATGCCGAGACATGGTGCAACGGTTATAGCCAACAATGGCGGTTACACTAACTATTGATTTTGCCATCGTCCACATGTCAAAAGAGGCTGTAATTTTAATAGTTTGACCTTTGTACAATATGTTAACTGCCAAATAAATTTCGCTGTGATATCTTTGGTCCTTCTTGGTGTTGCGTTTAGTGTGGCCAGCAGTGTATGATTTGAAAAAAATAAGAGTTAGTAATCTCTATTTTTTGGCTAAGAGGTCAGAAATATTCTAATAACAACCCAGACAGCATACACATTAACCTCAAGCTTGTTTTTTTTTCTTCTGATATTATATTGCCGTGGCAATATTTTAACGAATCTCCCTCAAAACTGATTATCATCCACTTGCATAAGTAATTTTTTGTGAAATTGATACAAGACTGTCTTTAATTCACGAAAGTGACGAAAGCAAAAAAGCCCTCTCTTGATAGAAAAGACAACATTCAGGACTGCATCCTTTCAACTAATTTTATTCGATTGACACCGCTTTCTTTATATGTTTCTCTTATAAAAAACCAAAAATTAAGACTAATTTTAAAGTAGAAATATCACCTGTGTTTGGTGATGGTAATAAAAATGGTACAAGCAGTTTCTGACGGTGCATATACATCAATAGACATGAAGGGATTACATTTATAGAGTGGCATCATAATGCAGATTTTGTAATAAGTTTGCATTATTTTTAACAAAATAAAACTAAATTATCTACAAGCTTGCAAAGAATTTGCAGTACTTTAGTCATGACAGAATTAAATGTTCTACTTATTTACCGTTAATTTACAATTAATTTGATACAGCAATTGATTAACTTTCATGATAAATTATCTGCAAGTTCAAAATGGGGTGACTTCGGCGTTTGCTTTATCTTGCTGCAGTCTTGTTATAAACTTTCAGTCTTGTCCTGCCAAACTTGCTGCAAATTTGCAAAGAAAGACTGAAGCAGATTTTCTGCAAATTAGAATTGCTATGTGAGAATGACTCTAAAAGATCTGATATTAAAATTTTCAAATTCTGTGAAGTTTGTAAAGTGCATCATAATTATTATCGTAAGCATCCTTTTCTATTTTCAGGCGTGGACAGTTAGACGTTTTTATTGGGGACTCGCCACTATTGGACTATGTTCGTGGAGAGGATTGTAATTTACGCCTTCTTGGTCAGTCCCTCTTTGAAGATGCGTACGCCATCGGAATGCAAAAGGGCTTTCCTCTAAAGGTAAATTTCGTCTTGCTTTTACAGTGGTGTCTAAAAGTTGACAACAAACACAAAAATTCTGATTCTCAAACATTTAATTAATTGTGATCACTCCAGAGAAAGTGAAAGAAACGTCAGGTGAATCATAAAAGTACAATCGCTACAGTCAGAGTCAGTCGATGCGTCACATTAAAGTCGCAAATGGTTACAAATCACAATCACTGTCGTAGACCAAATATGATACATTTCATTCTTTTAAACTATTTTTTCTTAAATTAGCCTCATTTGGTGACGCCATATAAAAAGCATCGTGACTGTTGTTTTGTTATGAACCATTATGACATAAGCACGAACATTGTGTGATTAGTCACTAGTTAACTTCATAGTGAAGTCAGTCACTTGGTGACTCTTATATGATGAACATTTTGAGATTCTTCAGTGAAGTTAACCTGCGTACTGTTTTGAGTCATTAGATAATTTCCTTTTACTGTCACTTGGGAACTCAGTACTAAACAACTATTGTGATGACTTTACACTGGATTCTCCATATGACTGTTACATAAGATAACAACGTGATTTCATTGTAAATTCGCCTGATGACTCATTATAAAGCAGCAGTCACAGTGACTTCTCAATGGAGTGACTAAAATTATGGTTACTTGAGAACAATAGCAAGACAAGCAAGCTATAACACAGGACATTTCATTTGACACTTGTAACAATTTGTAACAAAAAGACGAGGTCGCATGAAATGATCCTGTTCTGTTAGGATAATTCTAAAGCTTGTCATTTATGTAATTTTGTGTTTTAATGTCATAAGTTTGCAAATCATATGCAAAAACCTATGTGGTCTATTCACCTATTTTTCCCAATAGTTTATTGTTCCATTTCTTTATTAAGGATGTAAAGGCACACAATGGTATGCACATGTTAACAAAAACAGCACTACACTGTTAAAGATTTCTGTAAAAACACAAAAAAAAGCGAGACTCTTTGTAAATTTACACTAGTTCTCCGTTAAATATATTTGATTGAGTATCTCGGTCATCATTTTGCAGATATTTCCCTTATCTTCTATCTAATTCCTTTTAGGGATTTCCATGTTTTTATTTAAAAATGTTTTTATCTGTGTTAAAACTGTAATTCAAAATACACACTTTTAAAATTATTTCCAATTTTATTAGACACATTAAAGAAAAATATTTAGTATATATATATATATATATATATATATATTTACTTATAATAATGCAGAAATCGAAAAATCATCTCCTTGGAGTTAGTGGAGATTTTTATCGACAATCACATAATTATGATAAAAGACATACTTTGTTCGAAATAACAACAGCTTCTATAGTTTAGTCAGTAAAGTGTCCTCCCGCTGTCAACAGGTCTCGTGTTCAAGCCCCAGGACCACTAAGTACAAATTGTGTAAAATTTATATGATATACTAATTCAAATTTACTCGAAAAATTAAAATTCTTTGAAGGTACTAAAGAATGAGTGATTCAGTAATTTTGAAAACTTAATTCAATTATTGTGATTAAAAATAAATTTATAGAATCTTGTGTATTTTTAACTATGTTAATTAACCGAGAAAATACCGAGGAAAACCGAGTAAATTGACAGAATAACTTCGTTGTTATTTAACAGAATCTCAGTTTTTCTAATCTCTGTTATTTTACATGCGACTTAATATAATCGATTATCCTTAGATTCTCTGTAATTTCACAGAAATGTTTTTAACCCCTTCGCGACGGTAGCCTTTTACGAAATTTTTAATGTTTTGTCACCGGTTTTTAAAAACAGAAATTTGTGTTTTTTTTAAATCGATAAAATGCCCTGATTAAATAAGGCAAATTTTACAGTATAATTTTACTGGTGGGGATAAACAAGGATTCTTAAACCTATTTGTGGCACATATACGTGTCACTTGTTTCCAAGGGGTTAACAGTGTACAACATTTCTCGATGAAACGCAATGATGTCACTTGGAACACTGCCTTATCATAATGGAAAGCCAGTATAAGAGCACTTGCAACTTTATACTGCTATCTGCTGGAACGATTCGCAAACTTTTATTTTGTCTTTAAGAGACCACTTTGGTTGCTCGAAAAGACCCGGATGACAATGTTAAGTCTATGGGGGCGCTATTTTCAAATATCTCGCTCAAATTTTAATATTTTTACATTTTTTTTTTTTTTTTTGCATAGGATAGCTGAGGATGATCTACAACCGTACTAGTTTTTACTTTTTCGAACTTTTTTTTTAATTTCTTTAAAGTTCGAAACCGGTTGAAACCTGCTCTAAAAATTAAACCATCATAATATTAAAAATATATAACCAAAATCGAAAAGGTAAAATCTAGCTCTTTTGTAGATCGTCCTCAGCTATTCTATGGAAAAAAATTCAATGTAAAAATATTAAAATTTGAACGAAATAATACCCCATAGACTTAATATTATCATCCGGGTTTTTTTGAGCGACTCGTGTTGGCTCTAAGCTATTTTCTAATAAAATATTCTGACATGTATTTTTTTTATTGCTGTTTAAGGATGCTATCTCTACAATGTTACTACGTTACAGCGAGCTTGGTGTTACCGAACACCTTCGAACTCGATGGGCTGGACGCCAACTGTGTTATGGAATTTGGGGCAGAGCTAGGTACAAATTGTGTAAAAATTAAATGATACATCAATTTAAATTTACTTAAAAAATTAAAATTCTCTGAGATCACGCAAGAATGAATGATTCACTAATTTCGAGAACTAAATTAAATTATCATGATTAAAAATAAATTTACAGAATCTTGTGTATTTTTAGTGACGTTAATCTACAGAGTCTATTGTAAATTTACCGAATAACTTCTCTATTATTTAACAGAATCTCGGTTTTTCTAATCTTTGTTATTTTACATATGACTTAAGATAATAGATTAACTCTAGATTCTCTTTAATTTCACAGAGAAATTTTTAACAGCGTACAATATTCCTCGATGAAACTCACTGATATATCTTGGCACACTGCCTTATCATAATCGGAAGTCTCTATAACTACAGCTGCAACTTTATGCTGCTAATAGATCTTATTCTTCCTTTCTGATAGAGAGTATAAAAATCGCCATTTTACCTTATGTAACGTCAAAGCAATATTGTCTGTCTTACTTGTTGCGTCCAGATTATTACAGAAAATTTCGTTTACACTTAAAATATTACAAATAGTTTTGCATTTGTTTCCAGCCTGTAATTCATAAAGAAATGGAGCCTATTCTTCCTTTCGGTTTGAGGCTATAAAATCGTCATTTTACTTATGTTACGTCACAGGAACACTGCCCATTGCTAGCACAATACAAAAACTAATTGGGATTTTTTTTTTAACTATTACTTTGTTTTTAAGCTATTATCTAATAAAATATTCTGACATGTATTTTTTTATTTCTGTTTAAGGATGCTATCTCTACAATGTTACTACGTTACAGCGAGCTTGGTTTTACAGAACGCCTTCGAACTCGATGGGCTGGACGCCAACCGTGTTACGGAATAGGAGATGGAATTTGGGGCAGAGCTCGTCCTCTGAGCCCATCAGCTGTTGCTGGCGTCTTCGTGGCCCTCTTGGGAGGAATTGGTACGGGAGTAGTCATACTCACGTTGGAGCACGTTGTTTTCAAATACGCCCTCCCGAAGCTCAGGAAAAAGACAAAAGGATTTTGGAAAAGCCCCAACTTGATGTTCTTTAGCCAGGTAACTCAAAAGTTTAAATATTTTTATTAATTTTCTAATTTTGTTAAGAGTTTGATAAATTGTCTTACCTCGCACTGATTCCAACTCCATAAGTTTTAAAAATTGAAAAGTTAGGAGGTAAAATAAAACTGCTAATTTAAAAAACTGAGATCAATGTTAAACTCTTTGAGTTAAAAAATAATGTTTAAGCCACTAAACTCTAAAAAATTCTAACAGAAATAGAGATCAATGTTAAGGTTTTTGAGTCAAAAAAAATATTGTTTAAGCCACTAAACACTAAAAAAATCTAACAGAAATTAGGAGACTTAAGTTATTACGTTACCCTTTATGCAAGGTACAACCCTTAAGACGGTACTTTAAAGTACCATTGAAGAAAATTTTATATAAAACTTATTTATTCTGTCTATTAATAAAAGTTTTTTATTCTTTCCACACAAAACACTTTTATCGATCAAATTTTCATAGAATAGAGAAATAGTCGAAATATTTTCAAAAGGTGGAGGTTTTATAATTTATGTTTGTAGATATTTCATTTATTTCTTTAAATAAAGTTATATGAAACATATTCAACTGCAAAAGCGTTTCCATTTATAGATAGGATCATGATGCATTTAAACTTATTACTTTTTTAAGAATTGTGATATTTTCGAAAGAGTAATTTTGGTTAATTAATTTAATTATTTTTGTAAATATTTCCCAAAAAAATTATAACCACCGATATATTTAATCAGTTTTAATGAAAAAAAAAATCTAAATTCCTCATTAGTATTATCTAAAAATTCCAGTATACCTTCAGCTATTAAAGAAGATAATTATTGAGGTGGATAAATTTCTTGATAAATAATTCGGTAGATAAAGAGTTAAAGCGTATGCCATCGAAATCGATGCAACCCAACCCTGCTTTGGTATAGGAAATGCTTTTGGACTTTAAGGTAGAGCTAGCCTCCTCAGTCCATCAGTTATTGCTAATGTCGAAGGGAGATATTTTTATAGGAGTACTCGTACTACGATGACAGAGCGTAACTTTCAGAAACACTTTTCTGAAGTTCACTGGAGAAAAGAAAAACAGAAGAATCGTGGAATTTTCATATCTCGCAAAAATTATTATGTAGGTATGACTCAGCGGAAATTTAATATCAGACGTAAAGAACATATAACGGATATAAAATACAACAAGATGGAAAACTGCTTTATCCAGACTGAATTAAAATCCCACACTACTGATTGAAAAAGACCCGGATGATAATGTTAAATCTATGGAGACGTTCTTTTCAAATATCTCGCTCGAATTTTAATATTTTTACGTGATTTTTTTTACATAGGATAGCAGAAAACGATCTACAGCCGGGCTAGTTTTTATTTTTTCGATTTTGCTTATACATTTTTTATATTATGAAAGTTTCAATTTAGTAATGAAAATTATTTCATTATAATAAATGTTATTCATAGCATGTTACAGTTCAATGCTTAGCCATTAGCTTAAAATTAAAGTTTGATTGCTAATATGTACATATTTTTTTTTCTTTCAGAAACTTTATCGTTTTATCAACACTGTAGAACTTGTATCTCCTCATCATTCCGCTAAGGAGATCGCTCTCAACCTCAGGCAAGGGCAAGTTTTCAAACTTTTCCAGAAGAGCATGAAAAAGGTGGGAACACAAAATAAATCTTTTTGGATTTGACGAACATATTTTTATTATTACTATTAAAATTATTTGTATACATCATGCATTTTTATAAGGACAAATATTTTTGTGCTTTTACACGTTTTCAACTGTAGTGGTTATGGAGGGTTTTTTTTTTTTTTTACTTATTTTTGAAATGAAACCCTCTTTTCTTCTTCTTATTCTTCGAGAAATAAGCTTTTTATTATTATTATTATTATTATTATTATTATTATTATTATTATTATTATTATTTTGAAAATGGATGAAGGTAAAAGTTATTCATATTTCTACTTGTGAATTTTTCATTAAAAGTTTACACGAGTCACTAAAAAAAACCCGAATAATAATGTTAAGTCTATGAAAGAGTTATTTTCAAATATCTGGCTCAAATTTTAATAATTTTGAACGATTTTTTTTGCATAAGATAGCTGAGGATGGCCAGTTTTTACTTTTCAGATTTTGGTTTCAGATTATTTTAAACAAATTACTTTAACTTTCGGAACCGGTTTGAACCGGCTCTGAAATTAAAATTATTTTAATATAAAACAAATGTAACCGAAATCGAAAAATAAAAAACTAGCCTTAAAACTATTCGCCCTCAGCTATCCTATGCAAAAAAGGCGTTCAAAAATATTAAAATTTGAGCGAAATATTTAAAATAACACTTCCATAGATTTAACATTATCATTCGGGTCTTTTTCAGTGACTTGTGTAAGCTCTAAATTGTAGCCTTTAAAGATTGCATATTTAATGGTACAGTCGCTCGAAAAAAAAGGAAAGAAAAGAATAGAAAAAAAGAAAAGAAAAAACAAAAAGAAAGGCCATCTCCACGGCTTGAAGTGAGAAATCCGCGATTGGAAATGCTATTGTTGACTAAAAATATTTTTGAAAGTACAGTTTATTTGTACATAACCATAAAAAAAAAAAACATAAAAAAGCATTCAAGATTCCAAATAATTTTAAAAAGCTACAGAGAGCCCAATAAGCTATATATATATATATAAGTACAGTAACATGTTTCAATAATTGCACCGGATGAAACGATAATTTCACGAATCAGAACAATACTTGCCATAATTTTGCGAAACGGAATATCGTTCCAGATTGCTCCGGTACATTTCGAGTCCTGGTCATCACAAAATTTTCTTCGGTTGGTATAAAACAAATCATCTGTAAACGAAATTAAACGCCAATCTTTCATTTTTAAAATATAATTATCGCTGAAATCGCGAAAAATAAAGTGTAGTAGCGACACCTTTTTGACGGTATACATCAAAACCAAACGAGGATCTATTTATGACAACGTCTAAAGTGCAGAATATGAAATTTGATGAAGTTCCGTGCATTAGTTCTTGAGATATAGCTATTGTGGAAATCGTAAAAAATACAGCATAGCAATGCCATCTATTGGGAGTATTTACATCAAATCCTGATCAGTGTCTATTTATGTCAATGTATAATAGAATATGACACTTTATGAAATTCTATGCATTAGTTATTGAATAAGAGACCCTCAAAATTTGTGTTACATGAGATGTAATATCGCGGACGTGAAAAATGCAGCATAGCAGCGCATCTGTTGGGTTATTTACACTTAAACCTAATCAAAAAGAATTTATGTTGAGGTCTATCTGAATTTGAAGTTTGATCAAATTCCGTATATTAATTCTTGAGAAACTATTGATTGTAATAACTATCATGATCCACATTAACTCGTTTTTACTCCGATTAATTGACTGAAGCAGAAATTTAGGATGAAAAATAAAGTTGTTATGATATTAAGCTAATAATATTGAAGTATATTAATATTTGTAACTAGTACTTATCGATATATTAAGGTGTATGAGATAGAAGAAAGTTTTAGGATTGGCACACTCAACTGGATTTTTTAAGGGGGAGGAGGGGGATTTTAACAACATATGCGGACTTTCTACACACCGTACACATGGATAAATAATATTATAAAAAAAGACAGGTTTTTTTCGATAAGGATAAAATTGGAATTTTCATCTCGTTATTTATCTATTGTGAAAAGCATGGCTGTTACCTTCCTTTTATATCATGATAGTCTGAAAACCAGTTCGATCTATTGATAGCTAATTATTAGTATTCTCTACCTTTTAACTTCTTACTCGCCGAGCACTTGGATAAATAATATTATAAACAAAGGCAGTATTTTTTATAACAATTAAATTTAAATTTTTATCTTGTTATTTAACTTATCTATCGTGAAAAGCACGGCTATTTCTTTCCTTTAATATCATCATACTCTCAACATCACTTCTATTTATTCATAGCTAATTATTAGTGTTCTCTCCCTTCTAACTTCTGGTTGATAGAACGCGGTATTAGTTTCAAAGCAGGCATGCCATATCGATTCGATTGCACCTTTCACTGAAATGCCAGTTGGTTAAGACAGAAATAATCTATCCGCATTTATATCCTGCTTTATTCATGTCATGTGACTATTCCAATGAACCTACATGTACGAAATCGATTTACACGTCCCACAACTCTTTGAACGTGATTGATTACAGCATAAAATAATGAGAGCACAAAAAGTAATTCAAATAAATCAAATAATATGATGGAAATTGACAATATTTATAAACATAGACTATCTATCTATATTATAAAAAACAAACGTATCCGTGCACAACGCTGACGTCATTTTCACGGTGGCAACAGCAGACGATTAAATTTGATTTTTAGCAACTTTTATTGCAATTTTTTTTTAATTCTAAATACGCACTTTTTCAATTTATACACCGTCTTATAGGAGGAAGAAACGTATTTGCAAATGCAATGATTTGTTTGGAAACTGTATGAAAACTGTACCACAATTTACTCACTTTTTATTGTTTTTAAAATTATTTTCAAACATGACCTTTTTTTTTTTTTTTTTTTTCAAATCTATCTTTATAGTTTGCAGACGATTAGAAAAGATAAATAACACCTAAAGATATATAAATAGTTCATCAAATGTTTCAAGCTTATACTCCATAACGAAATTAAAACATTCATGAATCAATAAATAAAACAATAAAATATAAATAAATCACGAATTTAAGACATGTAATCGACCATGAGACCATATGTAAAACTACTAAAACGAACAGCATCAAAAGGGATGAGCGTAAATAACAATTTCTTCATCTGTTAACTCCTGGCATGAAACTGATCTTAAGTAATTTCAAGTGTACTTTGTTTAATAACTGTATCGCAATCAGAGCCGTGACAGGTGCGGCCGCACAGGGCCTCGCGCGTAGAGGCCTCGCACCTGAACACAAAATATTTTTTTCTTTAATTAAAAGATGAAGGTATAATAAAAAATCTTAAATATAAATTTATGATTTTAGTTTAAAAAAAAGATAGTACTCTTGACATAAAATATAGCCTATGTTGGAAAAGGGACTTTCGCCATCAATTTGCTACCATTATTTTTGAAATTGAATCAGTAGTTCCAGAAATTCCCCCTACAAACACACAAACAAATGCTACTCCTTTATAATAGCTAGGCAGGGCTCCCAAATGGTCCGCGAACTGAACATCAGTATTTTTTAACAGAAAATTTCATGATACGTTTGCGCTAGAATCATCTTCCAAAGGTGGTTTCTTAACAATTTGCAAGAAAAATCTAAAAAGAAAATTTCTCTAAGACAATTCTGATGTTCAGTTCGCGGACCATTTGGGAGCCCTGTAGCTAGGAGATCGAAACCAGGCTCCTCGAGTCACAGTATATAGGTTAAAACCATTCTTTTTTTATTGATAGTATAGTACATCAACTTATGTTAAAAGTGTGCTCGCAAAATCCTTGCACTGGGCCTCGCTTTAAGCCGTCTTCCATAAGGACGGCTCTGAAGCTCTGATCACAATTTATTGATTGTTTATGGTTTTCCACATGGAGGATTGGGATAGGTGGAGGTGAAGTAAGGCTCAAAAAAGGTTTGCAATATGAATCCATTTATCGCTCAAATTTTAATGTTCCAAACAAAAGGACGTGGAAGAAATTTTGTATTATAATACGAATTGAAAGAAATGAATTACAACTGAAGCATATTTTAAGAAGAAATAGCAAATTTTTAAAATGGTCTTTGTTCTATTATTATTTATTAAAATAAATGTTCTCTTTTAAAATAAAAGAAATTGGAAAATTAGCAATAATTAAATGTCAAATTGAAATTAAATAAGATATTGAAAACATTTGATGCGAACTAAAAATGGTATTACTAAAAGTTTCCCAATTTAATGTAATTTTAAATACTTTTTAACGTAGATGAAAAATGTTTATGACTTAATAATTGCATGTAAATAAATATTTAAAATATAATGATGAAAACATTCTTTTAAAATCATGTATGAAAACTTAAGTAATAAATATTAATCTAAAATATAGATTTCTGACTGCAGACGATTTTAAAATATTAAAAAAAAAATTTATATTTTCAAGCAAAACGGTAAAATAATTTTCTATATTGATATTTAAAACACATATGATAAAATAATTAATAAATTCTTACCGGTGAAGCGATAGATTAGTTCTTTTTAAAAAATAATAGCAAAAAAAAAAAAAAAAAAAAAAAAAAAAAAAAATACGGGTTTAAACCTATTTCAATTAGAAGGCGTGTCAAAGCACGTGGTTTTGTTTGGACTTAATGTGACTTAATGTAGGGTTACATTTTTAGCATCACCCCCAGAGATAATACTTCCCCTCCACCTATCTCATTCCTCCATGGGTTTTCCATTATCTCTCTATCCTAAAACAATGTAACTAACGCTCTCACCTTCACTAATAAAGAAGTTTTTGTGACCTAGGATAATTCCTCGCTAATATTAAGAAAACTACTGCACACAAAAATATGAAAATTGGTGGTGTTATAGCTAAATGTTTGATAAACATGCTGTTACAACCATTTTTACGTAGAATAATTATTTTAAGAGATATTTAGTGATAAAGTTTATCAAAATCGGTCCATTAAAAAGTTTTATAGGAGCAAAAACTATATACACAGAAATATAAACATTTTCAAATCATTTTATACATTAGAAGTTCTCAGTGTGCAGATTGCTTTTATTTTTTTATTTTGATTCATTTTCCTGAGGATTTATTTCCATTTTAAATTCAAATTTTCTGTATTTCAAGATACTTTTTTTTTTTTGCATATTTTAGAAAAGGTTATTTTAAATTGTTGCCAAATAATCAAAGAGTTAAAATTCTTTCAATTTAAGATATAGATATATTTACACGCGACTATCGTAAACAGAAAACTAGTCGGATGTGGCAATCCCAAAAATATTTTCCATCTTATGCATGTTAATACTGAAAAATGCAGCATAGCAGTGCCACTGGTTAGGTGGTTAAAACCAAAATCTAGTCAGCAACAACTTATGTCAACTTATAACTAAATCTGAAGTTTGATGAAAACGCGTGCATTAGTTTTTGAGGTAGAGCTATTGCAAAATCTTTTTAAAAATCTGCATAACAGCGCCACATGTTGGCGAAGTACACCAAAAACTAAATAACACTAACCTATATGAAAGACTAACTAAATCTGAAGTTTTGGAAATTTTCGCGCATTAGTTGAGATAGAGCTATTGCAATAACCGTGAATAATGCACCATGGCAGCACCACCTGTTGAGTGATTTGTACCAAAACATAATCAGCACCATGTTGTATCAAGTACTAACTAAATCTAAAGTTTTATGAAAATCCATGCTCTATTTCTTGAGGTATGGCTTTTGTGGAAAATGTGTAATGCAGCATAGCATCGTCACCTGTTGAGCGATAAACACCAAAACTTAATCAGATCCGGATTTTATTATCTTCTCACAGAATCTAAAGTTTTGTGAAATTCCGTGCATTAGTTCTTGAGATGGAATTGTTGAAATAATCACAAATAATGCATCATGGCGGCGCCATTTGTCGAGCGATTAGGACCAAAATATAATCAGCACCATGTTATATAAAGTACTAAAACAATCTAAAGATTTGTGAAAATCCATGTTCTTGAGATATGGTTATTGTGGAAATTGTTAATAATGACACATAGCAGCGCCACCTGTTGAGCGAGATACGCCAAAAACTAATCAGATCTAGTTTATATCTAGGTCTAACAGAATCTAAAGTTTTATGAAATTCTGTGGATTGGTTCTAGAGATAGAGCGCCCACAAACTTTTTGTCACATACAGACTGACAGACTCATAGGCTCACAGACAGACATTTTGTAAAAACATGATTTTCGGGTTCTCTGACCCCTAAAACGTGTAAATCTGTCTAAAACCAGATTTCGAAAATTTTCCCCAATCCAATACTTTCTTGTAAAAGTTGAAGAAAGTAAAAAACTTTCAAATGAGAATTAAATAATTACGAGTAAAAAAACTGGAAAATATTGAAAATTACGTCATAAAACTACATGCGGATTTTTTTTAAACAAATGATTCATTAAAATGAGTTAATCGTCATAAATGAAAAGTATGCGGGGCTTTCTACTGAAAAATCGTGTGAATCCGATACCGATCTGAAAGAGTCAAGACACTTCACTCAGATCCGAAACATTTAAAATAAAATCGATCTGGAAAAAAAAAAAAAATAAAAATGGTACCAACTAGACTAGACCCAAACTGCAGATCGGATAAAAACGGACGATACAAAACGATTAAATTATGCCCGAGTTTTATCCTAACAGATACAGGAATCTAATCAATATGCGCAGGAAACCAGTGTGAGATATTGTACACAGTGTATATTACTTACCTTTTTTGTGCAGTTTTACATTTTTTACACAGTCTAATTATCTGAAAAGGGTTAAACTGACTGTTTCAACTTTTGGGAGACATATCATTATCTAAACATAGAAGGAACATAACATGCAGAATTGAAGATACGTTACACAAAATTGAAAATAAAAATATTTTTCTATGAAAATTTAAAAGAAATAAATTAAAAGATTTTCTTTATCTTTGAAAAGAAAAGAAATAAATTAGAAACTGCAATCCCTGAATTATATGTGTGACTCAGCGACTCAAAATATTTTTTGTATAAATTTCTTTTTTTAAAATCTATCTAAGTTGAGCCGATGTAATCTTTTTCATTCTAGTTTAGTCATTCTATTTCATAATATGTAATTTATTTCTTTCGCTGACGTTTTCTAAGACTTTTTTATTCTAATTTATGAAAATGGAAATTTAATGTCATTCTTGGGTATAAAAACAACTATTTGAAATAAATTACTAATTTATTCGTTAAATTTTACAAACTAAATCAAGCTTTATTTTGCTAATGGTGCATTTATATATATATATATTTTTTTTTTTTTTTTTTTTTTTTACAGATGAATAAAGATCCCAGAAGAAAAAGAGGTCCACATATTTATGATATTATTCAAGAAATTCGTAAAACGTAAGTAAACTAATCTTTTTTGCATTATGTGTATCACGATAAATTGCTTACATTAGTTAAATGTTAATATATAGTGGGGCTCAAGTATTTGAGAACAATCAATGTCTACTTTCAAACAGGAATATACACTAGAGATTGAGCATTATTTTAACGTTCTGTTCTATACACATTAGATGTCATTCATTAAAAATCCTGCCAGCCGCCATAATCGTCTTTGTAGGATATCAAAATTGACTACAAATAATGATCAGATGAGTGTTTGGAACATTTCCTCTACCTGGAGATCCGTAATATCGTTGTATAGATGACTATTAGAGTTCCTTTCAACTCCGCCATTTATGTAATAGGTCATTCGATTAATATCTAGGTAACTACCCAGATAGGGGAGCAACAGTTTGAAGATGACATCGTCTTGAATGCTTTGGCCATTCATTTTTGGTTTGTATGAGTTGTATGGGATACTGCAGAGACTTGTTAGAAAACAAAAGATCTCCTATGTGTTACAGAAGTATTTTAGAGTTTTAACACCTTGGTTTAACTCTTAGTTGGAGGGGCTTGCGAACAGTGTAGTTTAGGTTAGGCAGCGTATAGAGTCCGCCAGGTCATTTTTCCATCCTCTGCTTCAATTTTTTAGATATATTTCCTAGTTTATGTTATTGATCTGATCAGGAACCGTATTAAAAATAAATTAAGGAAAGAAATTAGTTAAATGACAGAAAAAAAGAAGAAAAATATTTAGGAAGATGTGTGTAGAAGAAGAATATTTCCATTCATTTCTGAATCCGTTTCAAGATCAGAAAGATCAATGAACAATATCAAATGCACTGTTAAAAGACACTTCTTCTGAAAGTTCTTGTAAACTACGTAAATAATCTTCAGTAACCACAAAAACTTTTTTGATTTTTTTTTTTTTTTTTTTTTTTTTGGAAGAGCAGAGAACTAAGTTCGCCAACGTGAAGCGTTCTCAAGAGTTGGTTTAAAGGGTAAACAGAAGTCAAACTGAACGGAGTGGCTAGGCGCATTAAACACAGGAGATATATCTAGGTGAATAGAAGAAGTGTGAAGGCTTATGTTTAGCTAGTCTACAGACAGAAAGAAATGATTGGCGGACTCTATACGCCAGCCCCTCCTATTGAGGATTAAGCAACAGCGTTAACTCTGGCACCTTGAAGAAAGAAATGTAGAGAAATCATATCGTCTTCGCTTCTGACGATCGCCCAGAATTATCAGCGAGGTTAGGAATTTTCTGCACATATCTGTCAGAACCACTTCGGGTATTACACCACCACCGATCTTTTTCCTGTCTCAGCTTATTAGAAGACGCTTGAACCTGTGGTCAGGCAGTTATCCCTGGTTCTCTTGGGCAAGAACTGCACTCTAGTCATCACATACAACCTCTAACGAAGATCCTTATGAGTCACACATCTGATTGTGTCCTCATCAACTTACATTTCCTACGAGTGCACTCATCGACATCCGTACGATTTTCATCGACTTAACTGGCGAATTTTGGTTTCGTGATAATTTCCTATGCCGACAATGTTATTTTCCTGCATGAAGCATTTGCCACATAAAATCTGGCAGCCTTCAGATCTCCCCTGACATTAAAGATAAATGACCGGGCAAGTTTCATTAATGCGGCAATTTCTAAATGGAAGTGTTCTACAGTCAATGAGCCAATGACAGCATGCCTCTTCAGTTCTTCAGTAATTCTAAGTTCTGATATGTTTCCAATGCTTATTAAATTTATCTTTTTCCCTTATTTAGTTTATCTGGTTTAATTATTAAATAAAGGACTACTATTTCGAAAAACTGATGCCAATGAAACAATCACAATAATAATAATATTAATAATAAGGAATCCCAACAGGCGACACTAGAGGGAAAATAGTATATTATTTATACTACTTAATTTTAATAAAATTTTGAATTCCTCCTTTATAAACTTTGGTGAAAAAAAAAGCTTTAAAATGTGAAATTCCTTATTGCCAAATTATTATTATAAAAAAAAAATCTAGTGTGAATTCAACGTTACAGAAACGCAATTACTTGTCCTGAAAGGATTAAAGGTTACCTAAAACTGCTTTAAAGTTCATCCAGATTTTATTTTTGATCCTATTTAGTTATAAGTAGCAAAAAGAATACTGCCCAGTTAAACTGATGGCATTGAGCTCACAGGCTACAAATACTAATTGTACATTAAAGCCTTATATTTTCAAGTGTTAATTCCGTTCGAAAAAAAATTAAGAAGGGGAAACAGCTCTCCCCTTTCCTCTTTTTTTATACTTAATCATTTAACCTCCTATACTATCAAAGACATGCTTTATCATATAAAAAATCTATATCCAAAATTCAGAGCAAATGAGATAATTCTTAATAAAAACCCATTTAGCATTTATATAATTTAAAAGGAGTTATCCCCCTCTTTTATACTTAACCATTAAACTTCCAAAACTATTCAGAGATTTGAACGAAATCTGAAAATTCTGCTTGAAAAACCCATTTATATAAATTAAGGGGGGAGGGCATTAGAACCCCTGTTCCCCCTATTTATACTTATTCAATGAACATCTAATAACAGTCACGAAATCGCCTCATCAGAATGATCCTAATCTAAATTTTGAACAAAAACTTAATTCTGCATGAAAATCCCATTTGTATCAATTAAGGGGAGGGGCATGAGCCTCCCGTTCCCCCTCTTATACATATCGAATGAACTCCAAAAACTAATCAGGGAAGTGTCTTGTCAGGATATACCTACATACAAAATTTCAAGTGGATCGGATATTTTTATCACGAGTTATCGCGTTACGCACGAACGCACGTACATACAGAACGGACGGGCACATAAGCTCTCAGGCTATGATAGCCTGTGAGCTAATAAAAGTGATCTGTGATTTGAAATCTAGAAATTAATTTGAGCACTATGACAGAATACAAAAAGCTATTGACAAAAATTTGATTTTTTTTTAATTTCTGCATATGCAGCTATCTAATAAACATGTCATTTATTTCATCTTCATTTTTAGGTGCGTTCTTAATTATGTACACACGTATAGCACCTATAGTCGTCCTCGACGTTCAGTCTGTCCGTCTAATCTGTCCGTCCGCATTCATAACAGAGCAAAAACTACCCAACGAATCATTTGAAATTTAATGTTGAAAATTAATTGTTCCGTAAGTTTGTTGATTCATTTCAAATTTTATGAGAATCGGATGCTTAATTCAATTACAGGGACAATCAAAAGCATTGCGTTACATTACGACCAATAGAAAAAATTGGCATTTTAATGATATTACATTTACGATGATGCTTCATTTACAATAATGCTTGCATTTTAATGATGTTACTCTCTTTTGAACATAATAAAATTGATATGCATCTATAAAGTATATTCTAAAATATACATTCTGTACTATCTGTGGAGCAACTGTGTAGTAATAGTACTGTATACTGTTATGACAAGATCTAAATGTTTTTAAAACTTCGTTATAGTACGAACGCACCTCATTTGTTAAGTTTGACATGCAATTTTCGACTTGTAATTATAGTTAATGCATTATAGAATTTTGATGTTGGGGAGTCCTTTATATAATGATGGATTCAAAAGTATTGGGGGGAGAGACAAATCAAAATGTTCTCTTCTCCAGAAGCTTGGGATTTCATACTTATTGATGCAGCGTAAGAGCAAATCTACTCCCCCCCCCCCCTCCTTGCCCTTGAAACTCTCTAATTCCTTTCCTTTTGGAGAAAAATTCATGAATTCAACGCAGATGCTTTACGATACTCCCTGTATGATGTCATTATGTTTAATGAGTGGTTTAAACATGCATACATGCACCTATTATACAAATATAGGCAGACAAACAGTTAAACCCGTAATACAACTCGGCTTGTAATATAAAAAACATTAAATAACATATTTCCTTTAGCCTGTTAATATGTATCTCGAATAATATCAAACTGCGACGGAAATAAATTGCCTAGATTTCCTATCCCATCGATAATCGATCTTCCACTTCAACTATTTTCGCCCGACTGCTGTTTGATATCAGTCCATTTATGAAGCTCAAGTTTATTTATAAATTCAATATTAGATTTCGCTGCTCGTTTTACAATTATTGTGCAGGTTTTCAACTTGGGGAAACTTTTGAAAAACGACGGAATTTCTACAATAAGCTTTTGTGAAAATCTGAATGCAGATAAAAATGCATTAATAAAAGTCATTTTTTATTTTCACTGAAGCTAAAATTATTAGAAATATATGGAAAGGAAGAATTTTATTAAAGAATAGTTTTTCAAAATGTTACTTTCATAGGTACACGCAGCAAATTAAAATCTGAGAAAACTCAACTACTATGGAACAAGTGTATACCTATGGCATGTTTTAATTTCAAAAGTATTCGAAAATATTTTGAACAGTTAAATTTATTTTAAATTATTTAACTGACCAAAATAATTTTCAGTTTCTTTATGAAACGCTAGTTTTGTTAATTTTATCTTTAACCCTGATTGTTCATTAATTGAAGATGGTAAAACAGAAAAAAATATAGAGACGAAATATATCCCCGCCCCCCCCCCCCCAAAAAAAAAACTAAGGAATAAATTTCCTTATTGTTTCATGTAAAAGACGGTCCTTTACATTATCGAATTTTTTTCTGGGAAAATTTCTACTTTTAACTTGGTCAGTTTTTCATAAATATCTTAAAACATAGAATTCTGCACATGTGGTTTCTGAAATAAATCATTCGGATGGCCACTGCAGTTTATTTAAAATTTAATAATATGTATGCGGTAGGGGGAACTGGGGCACATTGATACATGAGGCACATTGATACACCCCCTTTACTGCTCACAGGGTCATTACAGGAAGTTTCACAACAGCTCCAAAAGCTGATGCTAGTGCACTCAACCGCATACAGAAAGTCTTGGAATGATTCAGTTGTTTGATGAAACGGGATGGGTGATTTATTGTTTTTGTAGATCAAAAGTAAATTTGAGCTGTACAATTGAAATGGTATTATACAATTGTTCTAGTGTTTTAAACCGAAAAGAATACTCTCCCTGGCAAGTAAAACTACTCTTTATCAGTTTCTCATTCTTTTTTGTTAGATAAATTATGGAGTATTGGATTTGAGACTCATTTTATTCAAAATGGCTGTATGGGACACATTGATACAGTCTTTGTCAGGGCACATTGATACAACCTAAATCCTTTTCTAGTTAATTTTTTCATTACCTTTTATTATTATTTTTTTTTTTTACAATGCACCCCTTAATCCAACCATTTTTCGCTAAAAATTTCTAATATTAGTTTTTTTGAAGTGAAATAGCTTTAATTTCTTTATATTAGAACATTTTATAGTATTTTTGCAAAGAGAAGACGTACGAACTTACCCAACAAATAGTGCTAGTAGAACTCATTAAAGAAAAGGAAAGCAGCCTGGAAAATCTCAAATTTGTATCAATTCTCCAGAGAAAAAAGTATTTTCTACATGAAAAGTATTACGTAAGAGAACCAACGGTGAATCTTTTGAAAAGATTATGCTCTGATTGCAAAGAATACCTGATTTGAACAACATTCTTGTTTTAGATTGCTGTCAGAGAACAACTTTTTCGGCATATAGTGCCATATTTTAACGATTTTTGAAACTATTTTTTTAGAATTTCGAAATTTCAAGAATTTAATTCTAAAAATCGTTAAAATATGACACTGTACTTTCTTGCCAATTTGCTTTTCCTTACTAATATAAAATTCCTGTTAATCATCTTGTTAATTAATGTCTTTTGTTTTTAACAGCGTTGTATATAACGAAGACGGAGACATTCCTTTGACGATCAAAAAATCGTCTCCCCCACCTAACATGATGGGAAGGCGAAGTCTAAGCCTAGGAGACATTCGTCCAGTCGAACAAAAATCTCCGCCATTCAGAAGGAGAGCGTCCTCATTAAATGGCGATTTGAAATCAGCAAAAATTCCAGTGGATGACCTCATCCTCCGAGCGATGACCAAAGAGGACATCATCCGCTGCTGGCAAACATCAGAAAAAAGACTCTTGCACATGCTTGAGAAGGCCATAAAAGCGAATATATCTTTAGAAAGAAAGTTATACTGCATTCAGAGGACATTAGGAAAAGCTAGCTAATTTAAAAAGAAATGTGGTTTGTTATCTGAAAAGAAAAATAGGTACATTTTCGTATTAGCCGCATGCCATGAGTAATGGTCGTCATTTCCTAAGTTTTTTTATATATTTGCCACAAGTATTTTAAATCTGTCATAAATTCCTACTGCAGATGTTAAAGAAATTATACTTGGAAAATAGCCGCAGTATATGTATAAAAAATAGCACGATGCGCTTTCTGCCATTGGCGCACTTTGGTTTTTTTTATTATCCGCAAATACATAAATAGTACAAATGCATGCATCTATGAAGGTTATTAAGTTTCATATCCTCATAAACATAAGAGTATATATATATATGTGTGTGTGTATGTGTGTGCTCTTACATATGTATACATGTGTGTATGCATGTATATCAATGTATATATGTACTAAAGTTACTTATCTTTGTACGTATAATATTTGAAAATATTTTGATATATGTTACTACGTTATGAATAATATGTATGTTTCCTATACCCATATACATAAAGGTATTTATGCATATTTATGTGCAAAGGATACATATAATATGCATAAGGTAGGGTATGTATGTACAAGAGTAAATATATACATACATACGTAAGGCCATATGTGTAAGGGTATATGTATATATGTGAATGTTACACATACATAACAATTACATTCGCATATATACAATACTTCAAAGTTATACATGCATGCAAATACACACTTTACATGCATTTACTGAGAATAGCTACAAGTAATATTATTATTTTTTCTTTTTTTGGTAATTATTGACTGGCATGCGGTTTATACGAAATTACCAAAAAATATGTATAAATGAAATTCACTCAAAAAGAGTAAAATAACGCTCGTTTTTCTTAGTTAAAAACGCTCAAGGAAATAAAATGCAAACCTTTTTGGGTGAATTTAATATTTTGTTGTGTGAGAGTATAATGAGTTGTATACCAGTACTGTAGTAATAACCAATGTATAACATACAGTATTACAAGTGGATGCCTCTATTTTTGATCATATATCGAATTCCTAGATATTCTGGTAATCGAGTGAACAAAATTTTATATTTCTTCAACGATAGAGAAATTTTTAGTTACAAAAACACAGTAACAGCTTTTTATTAGCATACTTATTAATTGATTATTTTAGATACTTACTAATGAGACCGGGAGGTGAGTAAACGGCTGAAATTTCTGAATTACTTAAAATTTGATTTGCATATTAAAATGTAACTGGCCTTTTAAGTCATATCTTGGCAGGAAACACCTTCAGACCCGATTTTAGTGATTGACTGGGAAATTTACAACTATTTCCCTGCTCCCAGTCCTCCATATTTTCATACACTTCATTGCAGGAAAATACAACGATAAAGCTACTGATCAATCACTAAAATTGGGTCTAAAAATGGTTTAAACTAAAGTATAACTCGTCATACCAGCTGCATCTTAATATGCTAATCGAGATTCGTCTAATGCTAGAATTTCAGCCTCAACGCGATAAAGTGATGGTCTGTGCAACCACCTCCCAGTTTTTTTTTCTTTTACCATGGATGAAATAAATTTGCTGTTCTTATTAAAACATGTTATTATGCTTTGGGACAAATCAGTTTTATAACTCATTTAAACTTTAAAATATAAAACAATGCAACTCGTTGTTACAACAATTTTTTCTTCGAATTGTTTAGATAATCATGCTAAGTTTTTAAATAAAACATCTTTTAGCTATTGCATTAATATAAATGTATATATATTTTATAAAAAGTTAATTCTTCGTTTAAAAGACATCTTTATAAAATAAGTCTCTTACAGCGAAGAAGACTAATTTATGGTGAAATATATAAAAGTATCTTTCAGATTATGATCAAGATTCATTCATACTTATATATTAATATTATCACATTTTAGAACTATCACAGTACAGACATTTATTTAATCATAGGTCAGTCACGTTATTAAAAACATGACAGATTATTTTCATTCAAAAAATTCCTTATACTGATTTTTATACACTTACATTGAAAACAATTGTTATAAAACCATATTTAGTTACTTTCATAAAAAATACAATCTATCAGTTCAAAAGTGTGCTATAGAAGGGACTGGGGCACATAGGAACATGGGACAGACGTGAACGTCACATTTTTTGACGTTATTATGTTATTATTTTTGTAGTTATTATTTGTTTTTGTTAGTGTAAGTGGGGGGGGAGGGCCTATAATCGCGATTTTTTAATTAAAAATCCCTCACTTATTGTTATTTTTTTTTTGAAGTATATAAGACAAATACAGGTTGAAAATCTTTCATATTTCGGCAGATTTCCGATAAATATAATCTAAATGCCCCCTACCTAAAATCTCACTGAAACAAAAATCCTCAAGCAAAATTTAAAAGGTTTATTTATTTTTATTTTTTTTAATTTACTTTTTTATTTTTTTATTTTATTGCAACGATAATTAATCATTTAATTCTTCTAATCTATTAATATTCATTTTATAATCTTGTGCTTAAACATATCATTCAAAAATTAGAAAAATTTATACATATTTTTTTCTTTTGGTGAATTTAATACATAATGTAACTAATAATTATGACGACAAACAAATAACAGAATAAAAAGAATGCCAAAGGATGTTTTTTCCCTATGTTCTCAACTACCCCCTTGTGGGGCACATGTGAACCATTTTTCCAATTTATAAAACTATTTTAAACAAGTTGGAAATTGCACGTGAAGCGTAGCAAATTAGGTGCGTTCGAATGATAACGAATATTTAAAAATATTACTTTCATATATCAATCTCATAACATTGTAAATAGTGAATTACAATTAAAACGCTCATCAAACAATGTTCTCCCTATACCATTATGTAATGGAATACTTTTGTGTGGCCTTGTAAATCAATAACAAATGTTCTTTGCACCACAAATTATGTAAGATATGTATTATAATATGTACTTTATAGTTGCATATAAGTTTTATTAAGTTCGCATGAGTGTAACACGATTAAAATGCATTTGAAACATTTTTCCCATTGACCGTAATGTAATGGAATACTTTTGATTGTCTCTGTAATTGATCTATTCATCCGATTTTCATAAAATTTGAAATAACTCGAAAAAAATATGTAATAATTATGTATTTCGAATTTCAAACGTATAGAATATACTTGAAAATTTCCCCCCATTGACCATAATGTAATTGAATACTTTTGATTGCCCCTGTAATTGATCTATGCACACGATTATCAAAAAATTTGAAATAACTCGACAGAATTATGTAATAATTGCGTATTTTAAATTTCAAACGATTAAAATGCATTTGAAACATTTTTCCCCATTGACCGTAATGTAATGGAATACTTTTGATTGTCCCTGTAATTGATCTATGCATCCGAGTTTCATAAAATTTGAAATAACTCGAAAGAATTATGTAATAATTATGTATTTTAAATTTCAAACGTATAGAATATATTTGAAACCTTTTCCCCATTGACCATAATGTAATTGAATACTTTTCATTGCTCCTGTAACTGATCTATGCACACGATTATCAAGAAATTTGAAATAACTCGACAGAATTATGTAATAATTGCGTATTTTAAATTTCAAACGATTAAAATGCATTTGAAACATTTTTCCCCATTGACCGTAATGTAATGGAATACTTTTGATTGTCCCTGTAATTGATCTATGCATCCGTATTTCATAAAATTTGAAATAACTCGAAAAAATTATGTAATAATTATGTATTTTAAATTTCAAACGTATAGAATATATTTGAAACCTTTTCCCCATTGACCATAATGTAATTGAATACTTTTGATTGCCCCTGTAATTGATCTATGCACACGATTATCAAAAAATTTGAAATAACTCGACAGAATTATGTAATAATTGCGTATTTTAAATTTCAAACGATTAAAATGCATTTGAAACATTTTTTTCCCATTGACCGTAATGTAATGGAATACTTTTGATTGCCCCTGTAATTGATCTATGCATCCGAGTTTCATAAAATTTGAAATAACTCGAAGAA
This sequence comes from Maratus speculifer, assembly GCA_964019185.1. Lineage (NCBI taxonomy): Eukaryota > Metazoa > Arthropoda > Arachnida > Araneae > Salticidae > Maratus > Maratus speculifer. The sequence goes on from OZ025300.1 coordinate 112,644,916, forward strand.
ATTATGTAATAATTATGTATTTTAAATTTCAAACGTATAGAATATATTTGAAACTTTTTCCCCATTGACCATAATGTAATTGAATACTTTTGATTGCCCCTGTAATTGATCTATGCACACGATTATCAAAAAATTTGAAATAACTCGACAGAAGTATGTAATAATTGCGTATTTTAAATTTCAAACGATTAAAATGCATTTGAAACTTTTTTCCCCATTGACCGTAATGTAATGGAATACTTTTGATCGTCCCTGTAATTGATCTATGCACACGATTATCAAAAAATTTGAAATAACTCGACAGAATTATGTAATAATTGCGTATTTTAAATTTCAAACGATTAAAATGCATTTGAAACTTTTTTCCCCATTGACCGTAATGTAATGGAATACTTTTGATCGTCCCTGTAATTGATCTATCCATCCGATTCTCATAAAATTTGAAATGACTCGACAAAATTATGTAATAATTATGTATTTTAAATTTCAAACAATTCGGTTGGGTAGTTTTTGCGTTGTTATATGCGGACAGACGGACGGACGGACAGACGGACGGACGGACAGACGGACGGACAGACGGACGGACTGAACGACAACTATAGGTGCTACGTATTATATAATTACGAACGCACCTAAAAAGGAAGAAAGACATTAGAGGTGATTTTTAAAAAAATACCATATGTAAAAGAAAGTTCTGTTTGCTATATTCAGTACTTTTTGCTTATAGAAATCAACTCAATTATGAAAAAAAAGCTATATTTATGTAAACTGTTCACATGTGTCCCAATCTCCCCAATATCAGTATTACATAGAACCTGGCATATTAAATACAGTGTACCGTCTATACTGTCTCTGCCTAGTTCAGTTCCAAAAAGCGTTTTCGCCCTCTTCAGTATACAGGCAGTCTTAAAACTACATTGTACATAACATGCCAAGTACTAATATTGATACATAGCATAGTTTTGAACTGTTAGATTATATATTTTTTTAAGAAAGGTAGTGAAATACGTTTTACAAAAATTGTTTTTAATGTATAAAAATCGACGTAAGGATTTTTTCGATGAAAGTAATGTGTCATGTTTTTAACCTTTAACTAATACCACCGGTTTCACAGACCACTGCCTTTTTCATTTTTTATAGTTTAAACTGTAACTTTCAGTTTAACTCTCTCGTCACCCTGAGCCTCATATGAAGTTCTTACTTCGAGTTGCAATATTTAAAAAAAAAAAAAAAAAGAAAGAAAAAAAAGACGGATTTTTTTTTCATTTAGTAATATTATTAAATCATTTAGAATACATAGGAGGCTTCTAAATAGTTGCATTAATCGTACTTAGATATCATACTAGATAATTTGTAGCATTATTTACAACTGATGCTTTGTTCTTTTAGAAGAAAAATGAACTAATTTTTTGAGCTGCTTTATTTTTTTGATTTGCTTAATTTTTTGCGAGGTAAAAATGTTTTATTATTCCTTAAACTTCCGTTAATATGTGCATGCTTTCAAATTAATTTTAACTGATGTGTCAGAAATTGTAACATATCTAGTTGTGAAGTAAAGATCAAGAGTTGAATAAAAGGCATGTACTAAGACATGTTATAGAAAAACTCATAGGATGGAGTTTTTTTACTAAACATTTTGTACAGGATTGTTATAAAACATTCACCATTATAAAAGTCTCTGGTAATAGTACTAAAGTTCCAAACAAAACGAAATTTCGGTAGTTTTTGTAGATAAACTGAAAATTACAAGTTAAGCTATAAAAATTGAAAAAAGCAGTGGTCTGTGAGACCGGTAATATCAGTTAAAAGTTAAACATAAAAGATTCCTTAAAAAAGGCGAAATTGTTTATGGTTTGGTTTATTTTGTGTCGGTCGATTATTTACTCGAGGAATTTAGGCCCAGAGGGAGCAGCGCCCTTCGTGGGGGTCTTTCTAAGGGAACCTAACCCGCATTTATGCAAGCTCCGAACGGTTAGACCGACGGCCGAGATTGGGTTCAAACCCAGCACCTGCCGTCTACAAGTTGAGAGGTCAGAACCTCTCGGCCACTGGTGGAACCAAAAATGTTTACGACCTCGTGGTTTAGGCTCGAACAAAAAAAATTAGACAGAACAACATTACAAAAAAATCTTTTTGTACATGATTTATAGTGATATTTTGGAAGTATTAAAAGTTAGAAAGATTTTTTTTCTCTACTTTTATAATAATTTCGTGACGAGAGGGTTAAATACAATCACTTATAATATTTTGCTTCGTTTGGAACTTTAGTACAATCACCAAAGATTTCTGAATAAGTGAATTTAACTATAACAGTCCTATACAAAAGGTTTAGTACAAAAACACCATGCTATCAGCTAATCGCACACTTTATTCATATTTCGGTGGAGCGGTCTCCCCGACCGCTTCACTATAGTTGTGTGACAGATTCTGTCACATCAGTTAAAGATTAATAACTTGAATAACATATAATGAAAAAAAATGTCTATGCTGTGATAGCTCTGTACTGAGATAATGCCTAAAAATGATATAATATTAATGTATAATACAGGCATTAAAATAAGACAGTTGATATGTCGATAAAAATTATCTTAAAAAAAAATAAATCAATAAGGCTTTCAGTAAGATCGATCAAGTTTTTGCATGCGTTGAGAGAGCTTCTAAATTTTAATCTACTTTTACATTTATCACATTTAATGACCATGTTCTCATATAGTCAGTAGAATATTACTCCAGGCATCTGATCTACTTACATTAACATATAAAAAACAGTTTTAGTACACTTGTTGTTTTAGGTAATTCACATTTTATAATTAAGATACAGTTTTCTCCGTTTCTCAATTAATTAGTGTGCTTACATAAAGAAAAAACAACAAATTGAGACCTAGATCATAAACTTAGGCTGTTAAAACAATCGTGATAAAATTATTCAGGGTGTGCCAAAAGTTATGCCAAAATACTTTAAAATTCAATTTAAAAAATCAATTAACACTGGAAAGCGGTTTAAACGAAAATGTTTCTTTCAACAATTTAAAAGTTTTATTTACAAGTTATCTAAAATTTTAACTTCTCCATAGATTTCGCTGTACTTTTAAACAAGCGAAAAAGTCAAGATAAACACCCACACACTATTTATTTTGTACGAGGGGGAATCGGAAAATAAGTTTCGCCTGGCGTCTGTGAACAGAGGCGTGTATGAAAATGAAACAATATAATGAGACATGAAAGATATGACACAACTTTATTTGTCAGCATAAGTATGAAGCACATTGATACATTTGTCATACCGCTTGATAAGCGAAAACATGGAAGCTTTACACACGGAGAAGCCGTTAAGCTCATCTTCTATATGAAAAGCCAGAGTTTTTCCTGGAGGGCTTTTTTGAAGCTAAAGCTGCTATCAGATTGACCAACATTTCGAGAGGCTTTTGAGCCAACACTTCATTTCCACCAACTTTTCGCGAAATATCCGCACAACACCCAGTGTGATAGCAAACAGCAATGTCCTCCAACTTTTTTCTGTAGTTCCAAAAGTCTCCGCTAGCCAAAACTTTTCATCCAACATCGAACATTTCAATGAATCAGAGATAAGCGATTGATACGAATACGTGATAAATATTAACGTATGGTACTAGTGGTTTTCCTCCTTTTTCTCCGACTTTTTCCAATTGTAACTTTTTTTCTCTTTAAACGGGAAAAAGTTGGGGTTAAAATCGGCTGAAAGATTTGTTGCGCGTAAAGTTCGTGAATCTGACAACAGCTTTATCAAGCGGTATGACAAATGTCTCAATATACTTGCTAATTATGTGGAAAAATAACGATATGTCTTATCTTTAATGTCTCATTCTACTTTTTGACTTTCATTCACAACTCTGACCACAGTCGACGGGGGAAATTTATTTTTTCGACTCCCCTCGTACATTTGGTAATCATATTTTAACATGTGGAATATTAAATGTGGTTTGAGCTACAAAGAAACGCATCTTGAATTGTGGTTTTATAGATTGTACACAATAATCGTCTGTGGTTAGTTGGTTAAAAGACTATGGACATCTTTTATCCCACCAGGCAAGCAGGTAGTCATAAATTGTCTGTAGTTGATTATCTTGTGTTTTTGGCAGGCGGTTTTGCAACATCGGAGGCATAGCATCATCTGTAAGTTGTTTAAATGGCTTAAACTAAATTTTCTATAATATGAAGCAGTTTCATCCAAACAGTATCTCATATGCTAATTATTTAACTATTTTTTATTGAGTTTTAAAATGTCATAAGAATTTTTGACGCACCCTGTATTTCAGAAAATGCATTTAACTGCGTATTTCTTCTTTTTTCTTTTTTTTCCTTCTTTTTTTCCCTTCGTTTTTAAAATATTTTAGAATAGTCTAAGAAGTGTAGTTTACCATCCTACTAGAGTCTTTTAAATTTACAAAAGTACTTTAATTTTCATAAAACCATTGAAAGCAAATATAATTCCGAACTATGCAATTTTAGACAACATACCAATGCATTTACACACATTTTGTAGTAGGCAAGTAGACAAGATATTAGATTTTTACTTCAGACATCACAAGTGCCAAATATTGAAATGATTTTTTACATACTAAAATGAATCTTTTGAGATAATTCTGCAACAATTTGACGAAATTTCAGTCGTATATGGATGAAATGTTTATTTTAAAAAATTTGGACCAATGATTCAATTTATAATAATATAAAATATTAGGGATATTTTCGAAATTTTCTTCTTATTTTTTAAAATTGCTTCTAACAAGAAGTAATAAAAGTTTTTTAACGATTTTTATTTAATAATTAATAAAAAATTTAATAATGAAACAAAATACTTTTCACATATTCAATCCCACTCTCCAGAGCAAGAATCTGCAATTTGGGAAGTGTCAAATGCATTACACCAGATGCCGGACACAGAAAATTCTGTCATGTAATACCATCATTTTTTACAGGATGCATGCAATAAACTGGTAAAAATTTAGCAAAGGAAACTTGTTAGTCTCTCTTAAGAACATACTAATGTATGTCTGATATCTCTAGAAACAATCTTCCTAACCATTACATTTGCCATAATTTTTCGTTGCTGGTATGCATACATTAGGTTCAGAATCTTATACCTTCTTCAAGCTGTAAACACTTTAGGTTGTCACTATTGGTCACTACTCTTTGAAATAGTAAGGTTGGACCCAGTTTACAGAATTGCGGGAAAAATCTTTTTTATTATTATTATTATTATTTTACCTTTTCAAAATTATGGCGCTTTGAAGAGACAAGATACGTTATTTCCATGAAACATATGCTATTGCATGACAAATATAAATAGAGGCAAAGAGTGTTTCAGTGTTCCTAGTCTCTCATATACAAGGTATATCCACAAAGTAAATTCCGTTTGATTATATAAAGAAAAAAGTGTACAGATACAAAAAAATTTATTGTACAAAAATCTACGACTATGAAAGTACTTTTCTACATAGCTTCCGAAATTTTGTAGGCATTTGTCGTAGCGTGCCACAAGGTTTTGCATGCCTTCTTCACAGAAGGTTCCGCCTGTGTTTTCAACCATGTGTTTCGAAATTTCAGTTTTTCAGTAACAATTTCATGAATTAATGTTCGTGAGATTTGCGGAAATTCCATAGCAAGAGCACTAATTGTAAACTTACGGTTTTGCTTAACCTTCTCTTCAATTACGTGAAGAGTAACCAAAGACTAGCGTCCACTTCGTTCTTCATCGTCACGTCCTTCATTAAACTGTCAAACCCATCTTCTAACTATTGAATCCCTCATAGTATTTTGTCCGTAAACCTCGCAGATTTACCGATAAATTTCACTTTGGTTTAACTTCCTTTGCATTGAGAAACGAATCATAGATCTGATTTCACAAGCGGCGGCATTTTCAATTAAAGCTGACATTCTAAAAGGAGCACTACAAATAACACGTCGGCAGCAACGATTTGAAAAGAGCGTACATTTCTTCTCCTTCAGTCAGAGTAACTGCCGCGCATGCTCGGAACTGCGAACGCAGCGCTGCTGCGGATAGAAATAGAAACGGAACTTACTTTGTGGATATACCTCGTACTATTAAAACACGTCGAAGAGACATAATACAATATACATCAAGGCGATTCAATATATTTTGGCCAAAATTTGTTGAAAATATGTCAACGAGGAATGGATACTCAGAAGAACATCGGTTCTCAATCGCAACCTCAATGTGCACATTGGGGCCTTGTATGTGGCATTGTGTGTGATATTCCTGGAGTGAGGCACCACACACAAGGCATTCTGAATGGCCTTGTGTGTGGTTAAATTTCTCACTCTGGTTACATTTCGTTATTACGGCTTCACATATCGTCACCTGAAAATAACAAGGTTCTATCTGTTTTTTTTTTTTTTTTGTTTTTTTTTTTTTTTTTTTGTAAAAAATGACTTACCGATATAGAAAGGTTCTATTTGTCTCTATGAAGGCATTTCTAGATTAAAATAATATCACATTATGATTGTAAGGTCATATGTAAATTATATATATCATCATTTTGTTGCAAAAATGCCTTCATAGATACAAATAGAACCTATCTATATGGAGTCAATTTTTTCAAAAACACAGATAGAATTTTATTATTCTCAGGTGACGATATGACGCACAGGGAATATTTCTATGTTGAGAAAATAAATATGTGAATATTAATTTTATTTCTTAGAGTTTTATGACCATTTCTCATGTCATAATATAAAAATTGTTGAAATATCATATTTATAGTTAATAGGGAAATTTCATTTTTATTTTCCTAGTTTCGCCCCAATAATAACGAATCTAAAATTTCATTATCTCTTGATAACAACGTTCTTCAAAAGTTTCTGATCGGAATTAGTTCATGTATATAACACGTAGTATTTTATCAGAAGTTTTTAACCTTCAACTGATGTTACTAGTCTCACTGACCGCTGATTTTTTTAATTTTTACACTTTAACTTGTAATTTTCAGTTTAATTATGAACACTGCCACAAATTTGTTTCATTTGAAACTTTAGTACTATCCCCGCAGATTTTTGAATCGATGAATTTTAACTATAACAGTTTTGTTCAGAAAATTTAGTACGAAAACACCATTTTATGAATTAATTGCGAATTTTATTCATCTTTCAAAGGAGCGCTCTGACTGGCCACTTCACAGTAGTTACGGGATAATTTTTGTCGCATCAGTTAAAGGTTAATTTCAATATATGTTCTTATTAGTTACTTTTTTTTTACAAATATGCCATAGGAAATAGTATTATTTTAATAATAGAATCTGTGAAACAAAATTCTTTGTTTATTGTTCTAACATTTCGTTGTTATTTTGATTAGAATCAGTGGCATCTATTTGTTTATAGATAGATATTTAGATGTGACGAGCATGTGATCAAATAAGCAGAATTACTGTAGAACTTTTTACAGTAGAACGAACTGTAAAGAGAAGAATGAAGTGAGATAAATTCAATACATCAAGACCAGGATTGCCAATTAAAAGATTCTTTATCCATACCGCACTCCTGAAATAAAACCAACCTTGAAATGGTTAGTAAACCCTCCGCTTAAGCATCGATTTTGACACTTTCTTAAAATGCTTCTTCAAAGAGCATTTTTTCTATCTACATATATAGATTTCTTAAAAACCTACTGTGGAGATAATTATTTGGAAATAATGGTAGACGAAAAAATGTATACATATAGTCTCTTGTGGTCTTATGATGAACCAAACATCCGATTTTTCTTGTTATCGTAGAAGCGGAGAAACTTTATAATCCATGAAAATTTCGGGAATCCGTGAATTTGCACAAAAAATTCTAAAAGAAAGATTAAGTTCAGCATTACAATAACAAGATATATTTTTTATTTATTTTTTTTTTTCAGATTTTTATAGAATTTTTTATAAATTTACATTTATTTTTTTATTTTTCATTAATGTTAGAAATAAGTTAAAAATAAAACTTAAACATTTCTACATAAAAATTTTGGTGTGAAATAATTTTATTAATGTTTACTAACATTTCTAGTATGTTTAATGTCAACAATTAGCTTAAAATAATTTTTTTCCGTGATTAGCGTAGGCTTTAAACTCTGGTGGACATTAATTAAATTGAAAATTATCCTTCCTTTTTTACAATTACAACGTCCGAGTCTTGAAATTATTAATTTGGCAAACCTGGTCACGACTGCATCAAAAGTCTGAAAAAATACATCGATAGCATGTTTAGGCTTTCACTGCTGATTTTCCAGCATTTTGTCATATAATTTGAAAGCAAATGTACTAATATGTAACAGGCTTGCTTTTGCATTTCGAGGAATTCTCTCTAACAGCTCGAATAAGCAATAACTTAGTTTTTAACATAGTTTTTATTTTTATAGATATTCTAATCAACACAGTGTGGTAATTTTTCATAAGTTTGCTATTTATTTAATGTTAGAAATTCAGAGGATGTATACTGTCTAGATTTAAGTGTAGCAGAAAAAAATAGTGAGTGGAAATTTACGAAGCAAAATGAAAATATTTAATAATGCTTTTAAAGCAAAATTTGTTTTATGTACAGTGGGTGGTTGTCTAACGAACTGTTTGTTTTATGAGCAGATTGGTTAACGAATAAATTCGCAAGATATTTTTATGTTCAGATAAACGAGTACGTGTTTATTTAACGAAAACCTCGCAAAACAAAGCCAGGAAGAAGCAACGCTGTGTTTCAGATTTGCCGAGATGTATTTAAGGATGCTAGTCACTCAGCGACCGAATCCCCATCGGCAATGTTAAGTCTATAGGCGTTTGATGCATTCTTATGTTCAAAATATCTCCTCAGGAAATTACTATTTTTAACTTCATTTTACAATGATCTCTTCTAAAAATATGTCACTTTTTTTTTTTTTTTTAGTTGTCGAAATATTTCTAAAATTTATGCTCAATTTAATATTTTATGTTTTAAAAACTGACGTAAGGTTAAAAAAAACAAAATTGGAAGTAAAATTTTAACACTGCATATAAAATTATGCATAGATTTTAGAAATATTTTGAAAACTAAGAAAAAAGAATGATATTCTTACTTTGAGAACATTTTAGCATTTGCATACGTATGGCCTAATTAATTCATGGACTACCGGTGATTCGAGTCCTACCTTTTAGGGTCCCTAAATCAGAATGAACATATTAGAGACATGAACTTTTACACTGTTAAAAATTTTGTCCTAGTCTGAACCAAATTTTGGTGCTCAATAGCTGCCACAGTAAAATGGTGAAATCTTAAACCAATATTTGGAGCTCCTGTTGATGCACAGTTCCAATAATTGGAACGAAGTTGAAATAAGAAACTGCAAACGTTGGTGCGGGATTTCACCATCTTATGGTGGCAGCTACTTAGAACTAAAATTTGGTTCAATCTAGAGCAAAAGTTTTAACAGTATATTTTGTGTACATTTTTAAAGAAATATTTTTGATTGCAAATTATTTTAATTGAAAAATTATTAGCAGCCTGTAATCTCCACTTCAACTTTATCGAAACCAGCACAGTGAACACGATCATTTAAAGAACTACACTGTTAAAAATTATGCTCTAGTTTAAACCAAATTTTGGTGCTCAGTAGCTGCCACCATAAGATGGTGAAATCTCGTACCAACATTTGGAGCTTCCTATTTCAACCTCGTTCCAACTATTGATAATATGCTTCAATAGTAGCTCCAAATATTGGTTCAATATTTCACCATCTTACAGTGGCAGCTATTGAAAAACCGAAATTATGTTCAAACTAGAGCAAAAATTTTAACAGTGGGCTGAGTTTTTGAAAAACCAAAGGGACAAAATCGATATGATTTAATTCCGTAGTCAATGAAAGTAATCTTAAACAGTTTTACAAAGAGCATGCCATTTATTTCTTTTAAATTCGCCAAGACACTAACAATGCCATTAAAATACAATTCTGCCCATATTAAATAAGGACGTATGTTAACCCAATTAGAAAGCAATTTATATTATTTCTTATACAAGTTGATTTAAAAAAACGATGACAAATTGATATGACAAACAACGTTATCACATTTCACACAAAATAAAGTACATATCGTTGAATTTTCATTACAATATTTTTATTTTCCTCGAAATTATTATTTTCAAACCAGGTGTAGCTTGAATGAAACATCCTGTATTTTGATTCAATAAGTAGTTTGCGACCCTATGTTCCTGTCTGATTTTTTATCCTTGTTGCATGCTTGATTTGTCATATCATTTTGTCCATTTTTTTTTTTTTTTTTTTTTTTTTTTTTTTTTTTTTTTTAATTGGCTGTATATTATTCAACTTTTACGAACGAATTAATTGAATTCCCATGCAAATCTATACTAAATCTATGATCGGTTAACGAACGATTCGGTTAGTGAATATTGTTTTGGAATGGATTAAGTTCGCTAACCAATCACCCACTGTTTCTTTGATTTCTGTTTTCAGGTGTGTGCAACAATTATTTCGTGCAATATTATTGGAGAAGAACTTTGTTTAAATAAAGGATAATTTGAACAAAAAAAAATTAAATGACTCTTTTACACATAGCATAATTCTGTTATTATTTCTTTCTTACCTTTCTATTGCATATATCGAAGTTATATTTTATTGTAAAAAAGTGCACAGTGGTCTCCTGTTATAATGCATTAATATGAAAATCATAATGCAATAATTCGTTCGTATTATATGCGTTCGTATTATAACATTAATCAAGGAAGGATAAATTCGTGCCTGATTTCATAACTCGCTGTAGCTTGGTTTTAGACTGCGCTAATTTTTCTTTCATAACTATACAGGGTAATTCAAAATTAGCATAGCAATTACAAATGGCTATAACTATTTAATCAAAAGAACTTATTTATGCGGATTACACAAAATGTAAATGGAAGTTCAAAATTTTGTTTACAATTTTATAAATGTTTTGTGTGACTCTCCTGGGTCGCACGGACAACACCTAAACATCTTTTTTGTTCAAATATCAGATACCATCTGCATGTTTTATTGGCATTTTGGAGAATTCTGTATATTAGAATTTCACAATTGTCATTTTTGCCAGCAGTGTAGCGATGATTTCGTTACCTGTACAGTCAAAACCTCCAAATGCTAACAGCATTCAACTATGGTATCGAATGTTTGAACAAAAAGAATATTTTGATGCTGTCCCTGTGACAAATGGGTATCATATAGAATATTTATAAAGTATGAAAACAAAGTTTTCATACTTTTAACTTCTTTTTAATACTTTCGACTTCTTTTTAAATTCTGTGTAATTTTTATCGATAAATTCCTTTCGATTAAATAGTTATAATCTTTAATAATCGCTATACTTTGAACTGCCCTGTATTATTAGCTTACAGTTATCTACTTGTGCCGTGAGAGAACATATTGAACATAATTTAAAAAAAAAAAAAAAAGATTTACAAATTAATTTGGGTGCGAGGTCAAAAATATAATTATTTAAAATGGAAAATGAAAAATTACATTTTCGTCATGCTAGGTTATGAGTAAAAAAAGGAGTTATGAGTTCAAAAAAGTGTTAGACGTATTACAAAAAAATATTCAAGATGCTTATTTGGATCATGCTCCTCCTCTTAGGACAGTTAAACAGTGTTTTTGCTCCCTGATTCAGCGAATAATAATTCACGAATTATTACTGTAGAGATTACTGAGAGACTAAATATTGACAAATCGAATTTAACCCTTTCGGGTCTGGTATACTATTAATAGTACATGTCTTTAAAGGGAGTGTTATTTTGTTTTAAGAAATATTTTAGCTACTATTTACATATAGTAATGTTAGTATATGTATATGCATTTACTATATGACTTCATTTATGTTTAGGCATTTAGTAATAATAATAATTATTATTATTTCCTTAATTCCCTTTGCGCCGTTTGCGATTCTTTTATTATAAACATACATTTCAATCCTTAAATTTAAATCTAAGGTTACTTTCCTGAAATAATCCTGTGTAATAAAATGCAAAAAGTATTAGAATGACGCAGAATAAGTTAAACCTTGTTGTAATACAATATTTTCTAAACATCTCCAAAAATTCTTCCTTAGCCTATTGTCATATGAATATTACTTAAATAGTACGAAAATCAGAAACATTCATTATCTTTAAGACAATGACATATTCGTTGAACACTAATTAGCCTATATGCATGGCTGGAGTTAATGTTATAAACGAAAAAACAATTTTTTCTAAAAACTGAAAAAAAAAAATCGGACCAAAAGGGTTAAAACAATTTGGGTACACTTCGAAATTCGATGCATGGTTGCTGCATCTAGCTGATTTTTTATTTAGGGGTTCATAATTCTCAATAGTAAGTTTTAATACTTATTTTTGCTTTATAAAATAGGGCAAGGACTGGGAACCTTTTCACATCCACGTTCCAAATTTTTCCAGAAGTATATTTTACGCAATCATAACGTGCCAACAATAAATTATTTTCATGAATCAAATAACAGTGAATGAAAATTTCTTAAAACCTTGCTTTTAGCACTTAAAAAATATGGGTAATATTTGATGTTATACCTTAAAAATTTATTTCAATATCATTATTTCTCCTGTCTCATCTCAGATGTCAAAAAAAATTATGCTAGCTTCATATTTAGTTTTTTTTTCAAGAAAATGAATGTTGAATTGGACTCATTTGAGATGATATTTTCACTTGAATTTTTAATATTAATTCCGAAACAAACGCCAGTTTTTTCCAAAATACCAAGCGTCATAATCAACAGCTTTTGGTATGTAGAATTGAATTTCAAGTTGTTAAAATTTTACTATCGACATTTTTCTTATAATGTCTTTTAATCTTTCTTTTGCGATGAATTCCTAAACCTCTTACTCTTAAAATTTTGTCAGCTAATATTGAATTAGGTTGGGATACATTGTTACATTTCACTTTATTCAATCTGTATGACAATGGCAGTCAACCGAACTAATCAAATTCAGATAAAAAGAGACAACATCAAGTTTTTTGTAAGACTGTACTATGTTTGATGCAGAACCTTATTTTTGCCGTGCTAAAAATAATCTGCAGCGTGTCATTTGTGAGACGCATGCCATAGGTTTGCTCTCCCTAAAATAGGTTATACACTGTAAAAAAAAATCTGTGAAGGTACTAAACATTTTCTAGGAAACTGGGATTCCAAGAACTTTTCATGTAACGATAACAGGAAAAATTCATGTAATCGATTCTGAAACTTGAATTTTTGCTGTTACCGTTACAGGAATAGTTCTTGGAATCCCAGTTTCCTAGAAAATGTTTAGTACCTATGCAGATTTTTTTTTACAGTGTAATCAGGGATGTAGTGGAGGGTATACGCCGTATACCTTCTGGATTTTTTTAAAGAATAACGTATGTCCTCTCTTTCTCAAGAAAGCTATAATATACGCACTCTAGGGTACACCATCTGTCTTAAGCGTGTACCTTCTGCTTAGAGCGTATATCCTCTGTTATTTTTACGACTACACCTATAGTTATAATTTATAAATAAATAAAATTTCTATTCAATTTATATTTTCTGATGCTAATTCAATATTTCTAAATTTAAAAACAATTCGTAGATGTAGCAACCCTATAAATCAGGCACGAACTTTTGTAATCCCCTAATATTTCTTAATCGTAATTAAATTCTGCTGCTCTTAAAAGTATTTCCTCCTCTATTAGTTTTCACATAATAAAAGTTCATTAGATACTATTTCAGTTTAAATTTTAATTACAAAAACTCAAATAATTAATCATAATTTAAAGATTCATAAAATTTGTTTTATTTCGTATTTCATAAGTAATGGAATGAACGCACTCTAGGGTACACCATCTGTCTTAAGCGTGTACCTTCTGCTTAGAGCGTATATCCTCTGTTATTTTTACGACTACACCTATAGTCAACAATTCGTAGATGTAGCAACCCTATAAATCAGGCACGAACTTTTGTAATCCCCTAATATTTCTTAATCGTAATTAAATTCTGCTGCTCTTAAAAGTATTTCCTCCTCTATTAGTTTTCACATAATAAAAGTTCATTAGATACTATTTCAGTTTAAATTTTAATTACAAAAACTCAAATAATTAATCATAATTTAAAGATTCATAAAATTTGTTTTATTTCGTATTTCATAAGTAATGGAATGAACGCACTCTAGTATATTTCAATAATTAATTATTCAATAATTATTCAATAATTATTAATTCAATATTTCTAAATTTAAAAACAATTCGTAGATGTAGCAACCCTATAAATCAGGCACGAACTTTTGTAATCCCCTAATATTTCTTAATCGTAATTAAATTCTGCTGCTCTTAAAAGTATTTCCTCCTCTATTAGTTTTCACATAATAAAAGTTCATTAGATACTATTTCAGTTTAAATTTTAATTACAAAAACTCAAATAATTAATCATAATTTAAAGATTCATAAAATTTGTTTTATTTCGTATTTCATAAGTAATGGAATGATAAAATTAAAATATTCTTCCAACACCAAAGAAGAGAAAAGGGTGTTAAAAGTACTTTACTTTGCGTAACATGCAAAAATATGAAACATCATTACGGCATTAATACAGGGGACTACTGCTGTTATAATGATAATGATGTGTACTTTGACAGTGTTAAGTGCCCATTGTTAATAGCAATGACACAAGAAGGCATTTTGAAATTTTATGGAACAAAAAAGGCATTTTTAAAAAGTAAACATTCACTCTATAACTAAAGATTAATTCATACTTTTATATTCTTCAGGATTAAAAGGATGCAATTTGGCCAATTTAAATATTTTTTCTCTATTTTTGTACAACATTTCATAATGATACTGTACGTAAAATGTGATTTCGTCTATGTATCATCAATCGAAACTCAATAAAAATGTAATGAAAATTCCTGTGCTTGTTTTTCTTTCTTTTGGTACGCTGTTAAAAAAAAAAAAAAAAAAAAAAAAAAAAAAAAAAAAACTGTTAAATTACTAAAAGTTTTCAAGTTTTCTAGGGATTCCTAGAACTTTTTATGTAACGGCAACAACAAAAATTCATGTAACAAATACAGATTTTCACTGAAAAAAAAAAAAAAAATCTGTAAAATTATTAAGAATTTTTTAAGAATCTTGGGATGCCTAGAATATATTATGTAATTGACACCCAGGTTACAGATAAAATTTTAGTAAGATAACTATAATTTAGTACATTCATTTCTAAAGTTATAGATTTTTGTAGCTAAAAAAATTAATTTTGTAGATTTATATCTTTTAATGTACAGTGTACTGATAAAATGCTAGTAAACATACAGATTTCGGCAACTTTACATTTGTAAAATAGCAGTTTTTTTTACAGTGTGTTACGTTTTTGATTTTTCACAAAAATATTATTATTTAAAGTGAAAAAGATATTACGTCTGTTCATGATGCATTAAAAACAATCACAAAAATACAGACAAATTAAGTTAATAGTTAGAAAACACATAAAAATTATTTAAAAAATAAAACATTAAACGTTTCGAATTTACTTAAAGCTCCTCATCAGTAATATAAATAACACAAAATCACGAGATACAGCATAATTTAACCTATAGTTGAAGCCATCTGTCAGAACTAATTAAACACGGAGATAAGTGATTGAGTTAGATTTAGATGGTATATCATCGTGCAAGGGAACTAGATGAGGGAACTGAATAAAAAAATAATATTAAAAAAGTCATAAAGTTGTAATAAAAAAATCTCTGTATGGATTCAGAATTAATTTCATTGAAAAGAAAGTAAATTTTACAATAGTAGGCTAAAAGCTTAAGGGGGCTCAGGAGTTGAAAACTTTTCAAAAAATCGATTTTTTTATGATCTAGTTTGATTATTCAATTAATTCTTAACTCAATGCAAAAAACCGCATAAAAATATTAACATTTTTAACGGAGTTATAAGCATTTATGTATCAACACTTACATAGCCGCATCCATATAATTTCAACTTTAAGTCATGTTTTCTCAAAACTTGATTTTTGACGACTAACACCAAGATTTAAAAAAAACTATTTAATGGAATGGCTTAATTTTTTTTTTTTTTTTTTTTTTTTTTTTTTTTTTTTTTTTTTTTTTGCATGCATATAACATCATAATCTAGATTATGAGTTAAGGATATAACTATCACTTAATAAAAACAGTATTAAAAAATCTCTCAAAGTTGAAAATTTAAAAGAACCCTAAAAAATACAACTTTTTTTCCATTAAAAATACTCAAAATATTAAACTATCTAAAATATATTAATTCATAATCTATATAATGATGTTATATGCATGCAAAAAAAAATTAAGCCATTCCATCAAATAGTTTTTTTTTTTTTAAATCTTGGTGTTAGTCATCAAAAATCAAGTTTTGAGAAAACGCGACTTAAAGTTGAAATTATATGGATGCGGCTATGAAAGTGTTGATACATAAATGCTTATAACTCTGTTAAAAATGCAAATATTTTTATGCGGTTTTTTGCATTGAGTTAAGAATTAAATGAATAATCAAATTAGATCCTAAAAAAATCGATTTTTTGAAAAGTTTTCAACCCCTGAGCCCCCTCAAAACTAGATTCATATTACTAATGTGAACAGCCCCCCCCCCATTAAAAATCGCATTGAAAATCTCATTAAAAATCGCAAGAATTTCGATAATTGCGGAAGACAAAACTTACTGTATTAAAGAAAAGGTTTCAAACGGGATTCCTTTTACTAATGTCAAAACATTAAAAAAAAGAAAAAAAGAAAGAAAGAAAGAAAATACAATCAAAAAAAGTTAAGCAGAACTCAGAAAAAACAGTAAAAATTGCCGATAATTCAAAAGTAGCGACGGACAAAATTTACTATATTCTACATTTCCCCTTTAACAAAAATACTTTTATGTTGCTATGTAAATGAATAATAAATATTTTTTATACCACATATTCTAGAGAATGTATATTTTAGTCACTTAATAAATGCATAACAATTTTATTATATTCAAAAGGATATAACTTCAATTAAATTCCCTTGAAAAAAATTTTCCCCGTTGGCTGTAATGTAACTGAATACTTTTGACTGTCCCGGCACGTCCGATTTTTTATACAATTTGGAACTGCATGACAAAGTTTTGTATCGATTATATATATTAGATTTCAACCATTTGATTGGATATTTTTTGCGCTGTTATATGCGAACAGACGAAAGACAGACGAACGACAGACGGACGGACCAGATGACGACTACAGATGCTACGTATTTATAGTATTTATATAATTACAAACTCATCTAAAAACCACTATTTAAATTCAATACATGATAAATATTTAAATTATTCATATCTTTTTTCAGTGGAGTTCGTGCAGTAAGAAAGTGGGGAAAACTAAAAATTAAATAAAACTTGATAAGTGTTATAAAAACGATGATAAAAGAGACACTTATTTTATGGGAAATCAACTTTATAAAAAGAAAAAAATAACGATTTAAATGCAGCTTCTTTATGATTTATCTAAGTTAATAGTAAAGCATCAGACAACCATATTGAATTATGAATATCAAAACGAAGGCATGTCACGTTTATTACCTCTTGTCTGGTCCAGCTGTCTATAGAATCAATTGTCTGCGTAAATGATTTCACATAATATGAATAAATTGAGTATTTGAATTCTTAACACTGAAAAATACTTTTATAACTGAATGTAATAAACTGAATTTTCCCAAATTTTAATTCTCTAACCACTTAATGATCACATTAAATTACGGTTTAAAAATTCAAATTCATTATTCTTATAACTTTTTTGAAAAAAAATATTCATCTTATTTAATGACAAGTAAAATGATACCAGAATAAAACCAATTACACTCACTATTTTATAAAACTGGTGGAAATCAAACAATTCTGAATAAAAGCCGTGAAACTTGCAGCCCGTGAATGTCTCGGGCGCGACGAGTAAGTGGTTAAAAAATATGGTATAATTTTCATAAGAATGTTATTTAAAACATTTTATAAAACAAATCGTGAAACAATCATATGGTTAAAAGGAATAAGCACCAAAATAGCGTCATTCCCAATCATAACATGTGGGTGCAATGATAATAAGGTGGTCTGGTGTAATAACGCCAAGTGCTAATATTATGAATAATTATGAAATAATCTGGTAAATGACACCCATGTGCTCTGCGCAGAAGGGTTTTGAGTCATATAAATCGCAAAAAACAGCTTCAAGTTAATTTGTTTCATTTTTAGGTCTTATTGTTTTTACAAGCAACTAAAATTAACGCTTGATCTAAAATTTGCGAGATAAGGTTTTTGATCTGAAGACTATTTTTTTTTATCTGGAAATACTTTGTTAATTACATAAATTTGTAGTACATTTCATGGACTTTCAAAATGTTGTTAAAGATTTTGGATATCTTCTCAAGATAATTTGTAATTTAAAATGTACAACGCAATAACTATAACGGGGTAATAACGCCAATCCTTGGCATTAATACCCCGATTGATTCCCTACAGTGGCCGAGCTACATCCTAAATACTGATTCAAATAAACACAGTTAAAACTGAGCAATGTTTCTAATAATTCTATTTAAGCGGTCCTTTTATGCAAAAAGAAGTTCACGGTCTGATATTCTTTTGCCTCATCCTCCCACCCACACCACACCTTTATTTTTCTTACACTTTCACAAAAAATTGAACATTTTCAATAGCTTAGAATGCAATTTGTCAATTTCTAAGTTTGTAGAGTTTGTATTTTTAGAATTGAGCAATCTACATGCAACTTTTTCATCTTATTTCAGAGTTTTATTTGCATTTCGTTATTACCCATATAGCAGGGTAATAACGCTAAATAGCATTGGTCAAAAAATTACGCCATTACATTTTATGAATACATATCTGTTAAATTATTTTTTTTATAGAGATAGTCAATGAGTTGCTGTATCAAATCATATATTTGTTTGAAAAATACAATCTAAAACTGAGTCGTGAAAATTGGTAGAACCTTAACGTGGCGTTATTACCCCCAGGGTACCTTATTTTACATACTTAATCATTCGTGACTTTATTCATTTTTACTGTCTCAATGACTTTTAACTACAGCAAGAAATTCACAGGTTTCATTGTCATTTACAAAGATGAATCAGTATGATGGAAAAATATATTCAACAAAGTAATAATAATAATAAATAAATAAATCATTCGATAAGAAAAAGTATTGCCAGAATCTACACATCATATTTTATTTCAATCAAATCCAAAAATATTTCTTTCCTTAATTAAATTTATAAACAGTTTTTGAAACATTTTCACGGAATAATGAAATTATATTTCATTTAATTAATTAACCATGATTTTATCTATAATTACCATTTCCATGATTCATTTATTCTTCTGAAAATATATGTGTTTCATTTTTTATTTCCAAAAATGCATCCCTAATGGAAAAACATGCAAAATAAATTAATTAAAATAACACTTTTTTTAAGGTTATTCCGTAAAATAATAATAATAATAATAATATTGTGCATATCTAGAGATCATATTTTATTTTTATGTTTAATTTCAAATCAAAATACTACAGGTTTTTTTTTTTTTTTTTTTTTTTTTTTTTGTAAAATATATTTTAAAATTTAATTTATGTACACATGTAGAGGATTCGATTCGCTCATCCTAATAATTACAAACGCATATAAGTTTAAATCACTATTTAAACTCAATACATGATCAATATTTAAATTATTCATAATTTTTTTCATTGGAGTTCGTGCAATTATTTTATAAGAGAGTGGGGAAAGTTATAAACTAAATAAAACTTGATAAGTGTTATAAAAGCAATAATAAAGAGACACTTATTTTATGGGAAGTCAGCTTTATAAAAAGAAAAAATAACGATTTAAATATAGCTTCTTTATGATTTATCTAAGTTAATAGTAGGCATCAGACAACCATATTAGATTATGAATATCAGAACGAAGACATGCCACATTTATTACCCCTTGTCTGGTCCAGCTGTCTATAGAATCAATTGTCCGCGTAAATGATTTCGCATAAGATGAATAAAATGTGTATTTGAATTCTTATCATTGAAAAATACTTTTATAATTGAATGTAAATAACTGAATTTTAAAAACCAAATATTAATTCTAAAATAATAAATAGCCAAAATAATAATAATATCCAAATTTTATTTCTTTAAAAAATATGCTATAATTTTCATAAAAAAAAGGTATTTTAAAAATTTTATAAAAGAAATCGTGAAACAATTAAATGATTAAAAGGAATGAGCACCTAAATATGCGCTATTTCCAACCATACAGTGGGGTAAAACAGGTCATGTGGGTGCAACAATAATATTTCGTTACTTAATCATTCATGACTTAATTCATCTTTATTGACTCAGTGACTTTTATCTACAGCAAGAAATACACAGGTTTCATTATCGTTTATAAAATGAATCAATATAATGGAAAAATATATTTAACAAAATAATAAAGTTTGTTTGTTCTTAATCATTCGATAAGAAAATAATATTGTCAGAATCTACACAGCATATTTAATTTCTAATAATAATTAATGTCCAAAAATATTTCTTTCCTTAATTAAATTAAAAAAAACAGTTTTTGTGATATTTCGGCGGAATAGTGAAAATATATTTCATTTATTCAATTAATCTTAATTCTATCTATAATTACCATATCCATGATTTATTTGTTCTGCTGAAAATATACGTGTTTCATTTTTTATTTGCAAAAATGCATCCATAATGGAAAAACATGCAAAATAAATTAATTAAAATAATAATTTTTATAAGGTTATTCTGTAAAAAAAAATAACATTGTGCATATCTAGAGAACATAGTTTATTTTTATGTTTAATTTCAAATCAAAATACCGAATATTTTTTTGTAAAATGTATTTCAAAATTTAATTTATGTAGACATGTAGAGGATTCGATTCGTTCATCCTATTAATTACAAACGCATATAAGTTAAATCACTATTTAAACTCAATATATGATCAATATTTAAATTATTCATATCTTTTTCTCAATGGAGTTCTTACAGTTATTTTTTAAGAAAGTGGGGGAAAATTATAAACTAAATAAAACTTGATTAAGTGTTATAAAAGCGATGATAAAAGAGACACTTACTTTATGAGGCGTCAACTTTATAAAATAATAAAATAACGATTTAAAAATGAAACTTCTTTATAACTTATCTAAGTTAATAGTAGGCATCAGACAATCATGTTGAATTATGGATATCAAAAAGAAGGCATGTCACGTTTATTACCTCTTGTCTGGTCCAGCTGTCTATAAAATCAATTGTCAACTGCTTTATATTATTTTTATTCTATTTGACTTTTATATCTATACATATATGAATTTTTAAAAAAAAGAAAAAAACCTTTATTTATTTGACGGTAGGTTCAAAAAGAACCTTTCTGTGTATGTATATATATATATAGATAGATAGATAGATAGATAGATAGATAGAGAGAGAGAGAGAGAGAGAGAGAGAGAGAGAGAGAGAGAGAGAGAGACTGTACAGTACTACTATTCAACATCTATAATGAATATAGAATAACCCATAAAATAACAAACTAAACAAGACAAGAGGAGTTGGCAATATTGGAACAATTACGAAGTATTGGAATTTGGCTCGTTGTCAAGGGTAATACCAAACAGACACATTAATTACGATTAGTTTCTGATTAGAAAATATATATTTTTTTGAATATATATAAGATCTTACCTTTATTGATTATTTGAAGAATGATCTTTGATGTTTGTCAACGTAACGTATGATTAAGGAAGGACTATTATCAACATACAAACATTTTAAATATATGAAAATGAATACTGTTCAAATGATACTGTTCAACAATTAATAAATATTTAAACTTTCAAAATTAGTTTTACTGGTAATTTTCAAAATTTGAGAGAGAGATTATTATGTTGTTGTTTATCTGAATCTAGCATTTAAGATAATTTTTATTACGTAAACTAAAATGAGCATAATTAAAAATTGTTTTGCACAGCAGAGAGGGGGGTTGGATCTGCTTCCTACATAAAAAATTCTTTTAATACAGTAAATAGACAGTTATAATAAACAGACTTAAATTAAAAGTACCGTAAAACCCGTTTAAGATAAGATAAAAGGAACCGAGGATATTTCGTACTTTATGTGGGATCGTATTTTATTCGGATAATTTTACACAGGTTTCTTTTACAAGAGACCGTAGATAATTCTTATCTTAAACTAAACGAGCGTATTTTAAACAAGTCTCACTGTATTTATTAATAATAATAATGGATTGCTTATTATTTAATGCCTTGAATAAAATTTACTTTTAAAAATTTAAAAGGGATAAACAAAATTTAGGTAATTAAAATTTCAGAATCTAGGGAGGAGATAGGATCATCCCCTTTCCTCCTCTGCCCCCCCCCCTCTCTTTGATGGCGTCCATGCAATGATGGCATTTCTTGCTTATTACCTTTTGTCAATTTAAACGACAACGAAAAATTATGCGTCCAGCATAAATTAATTATCATTTTCCAACAAATTCAGAATATTTTAACAAATTTTCACAGATTATTACTTACCCATCAACGATTGCAAGACTTACCCTATACTACATAGGGTAAGTCTTGCAATCGTTTTGAAAATCGAAAAAAAAAATTTGACGGATTTACACGTTTTAGATAGTGGAGATTCCGAAAAACATATTTTTAGAAAAAAAATTTGCCGTCCGTCTGTCTGTCAGTCTGTCTGTCTGTCTTTAAACACTCTATCTCCCGAACAAATTGAGATAGAGACTTGAAATTTTGTATGTAGTTAGTATGTAAGAATGGAACGAAGCCTATTTAATATCAGCAACCTCGATTATCCGGAATTATTTTTTTCGACTCTCGAAAAATTCGTTTTGATGAAAGGTACATAAAAATTTTCGAATTTTTTTTGTTTTAAGGAATGGACGTAAAAGGCAATAAAATAACACACATTTTGCATATACAACGAAGTCGATCAGATTATTAGTTGCCGAGATATTTGTAATCCTGTTTTCCACATTCTTCGATTTTTCATGACCCTGTATTTCATTCAAATTTCAATTCAGAGGTATATTTTAATTGAAAATGAGACGCTTAATCCGACGCAGTCAATTGTTAGTTAATAGAATTATTATTTTTGGAGTTATAAGGATGTTTCTTTTACGCAGTTCTGTACTACTTGAGTAGTTTGGCGTTTTATATAATTTGTCGAAATTGGTACATCAGCAGTTCTTTAATATAGCATTACTATGTATATTAAGAATATTTAAATTTTGTTTATGAATTGCAATGCATTGTATAAATAGTTTTCACATGTTTTATTTTCATATACATATTCATGATGGGTAAGTATTACGGTGGCCCCCAACGACTAGTTAATGTGAAAGATGGAGTCTAAATAAAAATTTGGAAAATGTATGATGCATTTGAAAATCCATATTCTGCTATTACCATCAATAGTCAGAAAAATATCCAACTCTTTAGCGCGCATAGGATTTCTTAATTTCTATATACAGGATGAGCATAAATTATTGTGCGCTTTTCAACAAATTATTGTACTAACTTGTTTAATAACATGTTTCAAACAGTTTTTATTTTACACATTCAATCAGTTGTACAAGAGCTCAAAGCACATAAAATATCGAGTCGATATTCACTTTCACGCGAAACGTTGCGGAGCATCTCAGCCGTTATTCCTCTAAGAACCTCAGTGATTCGTCGTTTTAGTTCATCAGCATCGCGAGCATTTGTTGCGACATTTGTGCCGGTCTTTGACAACCCTCCCCCTCCCCAAAAAAAAAGTAATTGGATGTGTTAAGGCGGCTGGTCACTCAGCGGCCAAATTCCTCTCCGTAATATCAAGTCTATGGTCGTTTGATGCATTTTTATATTCAAAATATCTTCGCGGGAAATTAATATTTTAACTTCTTTTTTCCTTTCTTCTATCTACAATAGAAGACAGTATTGTAATTGAAAATCTTTTTACTTCCAGTTTTCGACGGATTTACACGTTTTAGGGATCAGGGATTTCAAAAAACACGTTTTTACAAAATGTCTGTATGTCCATATGTCGCCATTCTACCATCAAAAAGTGTATGAAGATATGCATAGCATTGAACCGAATTTTTAGTGAATGTTTTAGGCTGTGGCAAGCAAGTCCTCCTTCAATTTTGAAGTATTCCGCCGAAAGGGGGCGCTGCAACAGCAATTTTTGTCCCATTTTCAACATTTTACCGACTAAAATTGTATGAAGTTATGCATCGAATTGAACCAAATTTTTTGCGTAAGTGTATGGCTAGCTGGTACTCCCTGAATTTGAAAAAAATCCGCCTAAAGGGGGCGCTGCAATAACGATTTTTGTGCCATTTTCAATATTGCACCACCTAAAAGTGTATGAAGTTATGCATAGAATTGAACCAAATATTTTGTGTAAATGTTTGGCTATGACTAGTTTGTCCTCCCTGAATTTAAAAAAAAAAATCCGTCGGAAGAGGCGCTGCAAGAGCTATTTTTGTACCATTTTCAATATTGTACCACCTAAAAGTGTATGAAGTTATGCATAGACTTGAACTAAAATTTTTAATGAAAGTATTTGGCTATGGCTAGTAGGAATCCGCCGTGAATTTGAAAAAAATCTGCCGAAAGGGGACGCTATAATCACGATGTCTGTACCATTTTCATTATTTTCCCATCAAAAAAATATATGAAGTCATGCATAGAACTGAACAAAAAATTTTGTGTATGATTTTTTTTGGGTATGGCAGGTAGATCCTCCCTGAATTTGAAAAAAAAATCTGCCTATCATTCTACTGTCCATCAACTCGTGCAGAGACGGAAACTCGTTTTTACTCCGTTTAATTGACTGAAGCAGAAGTTTGAGATGAAATTCAAAGTTGGTATAGTATTGAATTAAAATTATTAAAGCAAAAACATGTATAACTATTTTTTTAAAATATTAAAATGTACGTATGAGATAGAAGAAAGTTTTGGAATCGGGACATCCAATTAGTTTAGAGTTCTCTTCTTAAAGGATATAACTTTTTTCTTAGTTTTCAATATATGTATTTCTAAAATTTATGCTTAATTTAATATTTTGTGTTTTAAAAAGTGACGAGCTGGAAGTAAAATTTTAAGACTTCAAATAGAATTATGCATAATTTTTAGAAAGATTTTCAAAACTAAGAAGAAAAGATGCATCTTTTAAGAAAAGAACGCTGAAAAAAGAAGTTAAAGTATTAATTTCCCGAGGAGATATTTTGAATTTAAAAATGCATCAAATGCCCACAGACTTAACATTACCGAGGGGAATGTGGCCGCTGAGTGAACAGACGCCTTAAATTAGGTGACTGTGGAGAACAAGGAATCGCTCCAGTTCTACCAATCCATCCTCTGGGAAATTTTTTCTGCAGGTAGTCTTTAACAATGATACCCCAATGTGGTGGTGCACCATCTTACTAGAAATAAGCTTGTGACTAAAACTAACTGTTTAAATCGTTTTCGTAATTGAACAACAATAGCGCTTGCTACATTCATTTGTTTTTGTTTTATAGAGCTTTGAAAATGCGTTCAATTTGTGCTCACCCTGTATACTACATAGTATGCTACTATACTTACACGCACCCTCATACTAAACAAGCACAAATCCATAACCACCTATTTCAAATTTCAATTCTAACAACGTAGCCTGGGCATGCAACAGCTTCTGCTGCTCCTTCTCAGGACTACTTTTGTCGCACATTCATCCGTCCATTGTCGCGTACGAGATCTGTTCCTTGATGGAAAGATTACTATTTTGTTATTTTCTTATGTTATAGGATTCAAGTTTGTTCCTACTTTATCTTACTTGCCCTCTGTCATGATTACTGTCGCGATTCTGACGGGTTCAGCTTTGGCTGAATTCTGTTTCTTAAGCTAAATAAAGGCGACCGGGAAGGACATTATGCTCTACACACTTGGTTTCCTTGTCTGAGCGGTCCCTTTTAGGCAAACAAAATTTGGTAAGATTAAACGATTGGCACTGTTGAAAATTTCCATTCAGACATTTCCTTCAAAAAAAGGAAATGCACTTGTGAACTTTTGTTCTACAGTAAGCGCCGTGTAGTATATCTCAGTGATATATATAAATTTCTGTATGTGTAATATCATTAAAATACAGCGCAAATGATTTTATCCCATGCACTCTAATGTAACGGAATTCTTTGAGTGTCTCTGTAAATGAATCATAAATGCTACACACTTCACTTTCGCCATTGAACATCAACATGCCATAATGATACCCAACAACAGGGCTGTCCAACGCGGCAACGGCGTTTCATGTTATTATATTTTTTAGAAGTAAAAGTCCATTACGAAGAAATTTTTCATTAAAATTATTCTTTTTTCCGTGAGATATATTTTCAAAACCTGGAAATCATTTTAAAAACTAGAAACATACTTTGAAAATTTAATAATGCAAATTTTCACGATTTCCAGTTATTGTTTATAAAGTATAATTGTGATGATTAAATTTGGTAGTAATTAGCAATCTATACTATTAACAGCAGTAAACGTCTGTCTGTCTGTCTGTCTGTACCGCTAAAAACTTTACTCAAAGGCCGAGTGGAGTGTCGCTCTGGGTGTCTATCGACTCGGGACGATTCGGCCTTTTGTGATAATGAATTTCGAGAAAATCGCCCGGTAATTACCCGAGATATTAATTAAAAACTACCCGGGAAACGTGACAAAAAATCCAAGTTCCGAGACGGTTCTCTGACGGAGCTCTCCGGTCGAAACTAGCTTTCCGCGGATGAAGAACCACGAAGGTGTCGAAAATACGAAAATTAAAGAGTTTTATATAACGTCGCATCCGCGCTGCAGATGCACGGATTTTAAAACAAATTACATATTCTTGAAGGAAATTTAAAGACCTTTCTGACGGTCTATTCGGTTTCAAGAAATACGAACATTAACCTTTTGAAAAAAACGTTTTCCCGAAAGCTTTCATTTTCCATTTTTCTCCGCAGAATTTTCGACCGAAAACTATCGAATTTTAAAACGATTCCATCCTTTTTAATTTTGGAGGCACGACAAAGAAAAAAAATACCCCCTTAGAGACGCTTCTGTCTAATTTCCAACGGTGTGTTTATTTTTGAAATATTCTAATATTAACCCTTTGAAAAAAAATCGAGAAAAAGAGTCTCCGATCGTACAATTTTGTTTGCTTTTTCGACACTTTTTCCGCTCATATTTATATGAATAAAATCCCTAATTTTCAATATTTCTTTTCCATCTTTATACACCTCTTAGTGAATACATCGTTTTGAGTTGTGTCAAAATTTCAAAAAGATACAACGGTTAGAAGTATTTTTAAATCTGTAAAAACCGCGAAATTACGGCGTAAAACGGGCGATTTTTTTTTTCTGCCATATTTTTAGGTAAAAGTAGCCCTTAAATCCTGTATTCTTCAATGATCTTTATATGTGTGTTTGGGGTACTGGTTTTACACCTTGCATAAAATTTTTGAAAAAACGGGAGGCCGTAACTGTATTTTAAATAATATAATAGGCGAATTTTTTAATTTAAATTATTAAATGTGAAAAAGGAAAAAACTAAAAATTAAAATTTTTGTACAAAATATGCATATTTTTACACGAAAATTATACTCGAGGTTTTTTTCAAAGTGTGTAATAGTAATACATTGCAACCTCACTAATCCGACACTCGGTAATCCGTATATTTTTAAAATATCGTTAGAGAACATTATCATATATATTATAAAGCAGAAGTTCTTAAACTTCCAAACGGGTGTTTTCAAAAACTACCCGATGGATCTTTTTGCAGATTTTATCATTCAATAAAAAATATTTTTGCGGAGGTTTATGATACAAATATACAGGGATAACTCTGATTTTTCTTACTAAATTTCGTATTTTTCGGTTATTTTTGATGGAAGGGTTGCAACAACTAATTTTTTGGCGATAATTATATTTCAAAACAGAAATGAAATGCTTTCTCTAATGGAAAATAATATAAACATTTCGAAAAAAAAACCCTGTTAGTTTATTGATTTAAAATAAATAATGATAAAAAGAAAAAAAAATCCCTTTAATGCAAAATAATATTATGAAAGGAAAATATTTATCTTTAACGAAAAAAAAAAGAATATTTATAATATTTAAAAAGTATCTCAATGTGAAAGAAAGTTTTGAAGTTACACAATATTTGGCTATTTATTTCTTTCGAGCCAGATTAAAAGAAAACAACATATCAAAAATTTCATTAGGTAAAACATAAGTATTTTTTTTTCTTTCTTTTTTTAAAAATATTTTTAAATCTAATTTTCCCGTTATATGTTTTACAGAAGAAACTCGCAGAATTATTTTTTGAAAAAAAAAAGGGGGCTCTAATTGTTATTTGTATGTTGTTTGTTCAATCGGGTGTTTCAATCTACTTTTGTCGCCAATCAATGCGATTCTAAACCAAAAAAAGCACAAGAAGGAGCGATGTTCGCAAGAACTATTTTTTTTTCTCTCTCTCTCTTTTAATGAGTGAGCATTTTTAGGTAAGCATTTTTAATTTAACTTAAGTACATATATAGCAGTTAATACTACAAAAATGAATAATATTTAAATTTTAGGGTAAATGTTTTTCCACATACATAGATATTGCAAAATAATTTAACTGCGACTTTTAAAAATTTTTTGGCACAGATATCTCCTATGCACTACGTTGGTGCGATTTGTCTCTTACGCCAATACCATATATACATCTGGGTAATTAATTGACGCCAAAGTGTCATTTTGTTTGATATGGCAACCCGGATGTTATTGTCATTTATTAATAAATTGTCTATTTACTATTTTTTTCTTTTTTTTTCCAATTATATAAACTATTTTAATCTAGGCACATTTGTCATACATGCGCCACATTTGCGCGACTGCAATAAAATGGCGATTTTATGCCTCACTTGGTAACCTGGCTGTTGTTTATTTATTAATAAATTTTTATTTTATTTTATTTTATTTTACTAGGGGGGCCCCGCCCCCCTGCTCGCTATGCTCGCCAACCCCCCGCGTAATCGCTTCGCGATTCCAAATTATTGGCTACCCCCTGCTTGCTGCGCTCGCCAATACCCCATGGTATGAATAAGCAGTTGCAGACCTTTCAAATGATGTGTCACACAATTGGTGTTGTAAAGAAATTAAAAATGTGCCCCCTGGGGGGCAGAGTGGGGGATGACACACAACACATCCATAATATGAATAAGCAGTTGCAGACCTTTCAAATGATGTGTCACACAACTGGTGTTGTAAAGAAATTAAAAATGTGACCCTCCCCCTGGGCAGAGCAGAGTGTGGGGGTGACACACAAGACATCCATAATATGAATAAGCAGTTGCAGACCTTTCAAATCTTGTGTAACACGACTGCTGTTGTAAAGAAATTAAAAATGTGTCCCCCCTGGGGAGCAGAATGGGGGATAACACACAAGACATCCATTATATGAATAAGCAGTTGCAAACCTCTCAAATGATGTATCAAACGACTGGTGTTGTAAAGAAATTAAAAATTTGGCGAAATATTACAGTTATCGCCAAGTTGGCGTCACTTTTGACAACTAATTTTGGTCGCCAAATTTGGCGATATATCGCCAAGTTGGCGACAAACTTGGCGATTGTTGGCGATGGTAACCTTTCCTCTCTTTATGGTAACCCGTCGGCGATGCATAGACGGAGCCCTTTCCTGATTGGTCTATTCGACTCATGGAAGGAGTGGACAACCCGGATTCGTTAGTTCCGGAAATCTTCCACATCAGCATCATTCCAGGAGTCATTCCTTTTAAGGCTAGTTTTTTTTTACTATAGAAGGATTTTTTAAAGGATATAAATAGTTTTGTTTTATAACTATTAACTAAAAGATATAACTATATAATATAATAACTATATAATAAATAACTATATAAAAGAAAGTCTGGATTTCGTATTAATCACAGCACAAAAAAATCTACCGAACCAAAAATCTTGAAAATTGGGATAAAAGTACTTCTAATAGCATCGAGTGCCGCTAAGAAGGGATTTTAGAAAATTCCACTTCTAAGAGGGGTAAAAAAAAGGTACGAACTTTAAAAAAATTCCTTAAAAATCGGCTTTAATACTTATTTTTCAACTGATAACATATTTAAGTGTATTCTTTCATGCTGAATCGAATGGTACTAAGCAATTTCTTTTAAATCCAGTAGTTCGTGAGATACTTCACACTTTCCTTATTTGGCGATGTCTTCGGCGAAAAAAACCTGAAATTTTCAATCCTTATCTATATACAGGGTGTCCCAAAAGGTCATGTCCAAACGGCACACATGGTTGTGTCAGGTCATTAGGAAACAGAATTACATAGGAAAGGGGGGTCGGAAACGCGATTGTAATCCGCTAGAGGGCGATAAGCGATGTCAGACGAAAGCGCGGGCAGTCGGATCATTCGAAGCGCGGACGTTGCAGAGAAAGGATGAACCAGTTGATGAGCACTTGGATGAGCACTTACTATGAGTTGTAGCATTTTTCTTTTTTATTTGGTACTGTTTTGTTGTAAAATAAAGATATTTTACACCGTTTGTTATCTTTTCTTTGCGTGACGGTTACGATGCAATTTCACTGTTTAGATCGCGTTTCCGACCCCCCTTTCCTATGTAATTCTGTTTCCTCATGACCTGACACAACCATGTGTTCCGTTTGGACATGACCTTTTGGGACACCCTGTATATAAAAGAAAGTCTGGATTTCGTATTAATCACAGCACAAAAAGATCTACTGGACCAAAAATCTTGAAAATTGGGGTAAAAATACTTCTAATAGCATCGAGTTCCGATAAGAAGGGATTTTCGAAAATTCCACCCCTAAGGGGGTTAAACAAGTAAGAAAAATCATGCGTTAAGCATAGATTATGAAGCACTTTCCAACACTTAATGAAATCTTTAACAAAACTTTGTTATTTAGGGAAATAATAGTGTATAGCCAAATATACCCAAATATGTATTCCAGTACATTAGAACAGCCCTGTATTTCATATGTCAGTTCATATAATGGGAAAATTTAGCTTAGCAAGAAAATACCCAGTAGCCTTAAATTTCTTTTTCAGCAATTCATACTATTAGATGGAAACATACTTGGATACTTTTTTTCAGCCCTGTAGTTTACATTGTATCTTTATTACACGCCAGCATTAGGCTAAAGTCTATTGTAAACTAAAACACTTTTAAAACAACTGAAATCACATTCTCATAAATCATCATTCATAGGCGTCCATGTACCGAATTCTTTGCATGGCCCTGTATATCCCTTTATCTATATTCTGCAAACATTTCTCAGTAAATTGAATGCAGCTCAGCGTAAAAATGCATAGCTTATTTAAGAACCACGTTTAAAAAATTTACGCTCATATTCAGTAACGTTGGTGAGCTCTTTTGGGTAGTCCTGTATATCAACTATAACATTTATACACACCATATAATGTGCATATATTTAGCGAAATATAAACGCGAATATCATAATTAAAATGCATTTCATCCCTCCATCAGCCATCATCGGACACATATACGGTACTTCGGAAAAAATATACTATTTGAAATCTTTTGTATGGCCCTGTAAATGCTATGTACTTCATATTATGCAAGACAGTAGCGTATAATTTATATTAAGCTTCAGTGACATATATCAATTTTATTATACAGGAAAAAGCTTAATATATTTAAAATATGTCACACACAATTCCTCCTTTTACCACTATCTAATGGAATTCTTTTGTGTGGCCCTGTAAATGAATAATAGCCACATTTTCACCTTATATTTTATAGAATGCATATTTTAATGTTTGACAGGGTATAGCATCTTTAAAATTCCTTTGAAACGATTTTTCCCCATAGGCCGTAATGTAATAGGAAACTTTTGATTCGCCCTGTAGACAAACTAATCATGGTAGAAACTTCATTTTCGATAGGACTTGTGCCAGTGTAAACGTCAATAACGTCCTAAAATTTCATGGCAATCCGAGTATATTAACGATTTTCCCCCATAGGCCGTAATGTAATGGGAAACTTTTGATTCGCCCTGTAGATAAACTAATCATAATAGAAACTTCATTTTCAATAGAGTTCGTGCTAGGGTAAACTTCAATAACGTCCTAAAATTCCATGGCAATCCGAGTATATTAACGATTTTCCCCCATAGGCCGTAATGTAATGGGAAACTTTTGATTCGCCCTGTAGATAAACTAATCATGGTAGAAACTTCATTTTCAATAGGACTCGTGCTAGGGTAAACGTCAATAATGTCCTAAAATTTCATGGCAATCTGAGTATATTAACGATTTTCTCCCATAGGCCGTAATGTAATGGGAAACTTTTGATTCGCCCTGTAGATAAACTAATCATGGTAGATACTTCATTTTCAATAGGGTTCGTGCTAGGGTAAAGCTCAATAACGTATAAAAATTTCATAGCAATCCGAGTATATTTAAGGGAGTTAGAGCGCGGACGCGCGGACAGACGGACAGACGGACAGACGGACAGACGGCCAGACAAACCGAATGCATAAGCACTTTTCAACTTTGTTGGAAAGTGCTAAAAAGGGGACGAATTTTTAAAAAATTCCTTAAAAATCGGCTTTTGTAGTTATTTTTCAACTGATAACATCTATAATCAGGTCTATAATCAGGTCTATAATATATCATATACAGGGGTTGGACAAAAATATGGAAACGCCCTAAAAAAACACGTTTCCTTGCCTAGTATTGTGTACGGTACACGTTGTTATTCAAAACAGCTTGCAGTCTTCTCGGAATGGATAAATACAGTTTCTGTATGTTTGCTAAGTGAATATTTTACCATTATTCTTACAAAACGGTGGCAAGTTCAGATAACGATGTTGGCGGTGGATAGCGAGAACGCACTTTCTGCTCCAATGTAGACCACAAAGGTTCGATAATATTCAAGTCTGATGACTTTGGTGGCCTGGGGAGATGCGAAAATTCATCCTCGTGCTCAGAAAACCAGTCCTGGACAATGTAAGCAGTGTGAACGGGGACGTTGTCGTCTTGGAAGATACCATCATCACTGGGGAACAAAATTTGTACCAATGGATGTACTCGATCGGCCAAAACGTTCACATAAGTCTGAGCAGTAATATGCCCTTACAGAGTTATCATGGAGCCAGAAGAGAACCACAATATGGCTGCCCAAACCATCACCGAACCCCCGCCATGTTTCACTCTTGGCAACAAGCAGTCTGTATTATAGGCTTGAGATGGCGTTCTCCAGACGTAAACTCGGCCAGGAGTGGGGAACAATGTGAAAGAAGGCTCATCAGATCATATTACGCTCTTCCACTAATCTATAGTCCAGGCTTTATGACTTAAACACCACTTTTTCCTGTTACAGGCATTAGCATTACTGATGGATGGCTTTTCAATTGCAACACGGCCAGCAATTCCCTATTTATGAAGCTCCCTTCTAATTGATTTGGTACTCACAGGATTTGGTAACACGACATTCATTTCAGCAGTAACTTTAGGAGCTGTGGACTGCTTATTTTTTGCGATAATCCTCTTTAATGATCGTCTGTCACGATCACTCAGCACACACTTTCGTCCGCGCTTTTATTTAGCGGATGTTGTTTTTTTCCGCATTTCAAATATGCGGAATAAATCTTCGACACAGTACCTCTTGAATCACTAAAAACCTCGGCTACCTTGCTTACGGAAGCACCCACCATACGCGCGCCAAAAATTTGTCCATGTTTGAAGTCTGTTAACTCTGACATAATGCAATGATAATCTCACATAACAGTGCTCCAACAACGACTGAACGGTGCAGCGATTTTACGAAGTTGTATAGGTGGCGTCAGTAGGCCATAACTCCAGTGCCATCAACATAGTTCATTATAATCAATCTTTCTTTTCAAACATGCATTTCAAAAGGTGTTTCCATATTTTTGTCCAACCCCTGTATATCTGGTCTATAATCAGGTTAAGATGATTATGTAAGCTTATATTTAATTATCTCAATATATATAAAACGCAAAGTGAAATTTCATTGAGGCCGCTTATAACTCAAGTTCTACAAGATAGATTTTAATGGATTTTACATTGTTAGTTGGATAATTTTTCAGTAATTTTGTAACAAATGAAATATAGCATTCTACGTTTTTTAATTGAATACTTAGGAAATGTTTTTTATCAGATGAACCCAATTCCAAAAGTTTGGCTTTATTTTAAAAGCTCTGCTGAATGAATTTTTATGTGATTAAAATTGTTAACATTTTGAGCGCTACGTCATTCATTGGTGACTAAGACTGAACTTCCCGTTTAGATGGCTGATTTTTCACCGATGACAGACAGTCTAAAGTACGATATAAAACTAAAAATTACTATGATGTAAAAATTTCGTTTAATTCAAAGTTTCTTAAAAATAAAAAACCTGACCAGCGTAGCGGGCGAAGGCTGCTAGTGTGTATATAATATCTATACCAAACATGTTTGGAAAAAACAATAATCGTTATTTATACAGCATGTTTAAATACTGTAGTATAGTGAAAAACATGTATACATGACATATACGCATCACATTGGCGAGTTTTTTTTTTTTTTTTTTTCTTCTCATGTCGATTTGGAGAAAATTTTGTTTTCATGTACCAGTTACATATAGAGTTTACAATTATTTTCTGTTATTTTAAATAGAAAAAAACCCGGATTCGTTAGTTCCGGAAATCTTCCACATCAGCATCATTCCAGGAGTCATTCCTTTTAAGGCTAGTTTTTTTTTTACTATAGAAGGATTTTTTAAAGGATATAAATAGTTTTGTTTTATAACTATTAACTAAACTTTTTAAAATTTATTGTTATTTTCTATTTAAAATAACAGAAAATAATTGTAAACTCTATATGTAACTGGTACATGAAAACAAAATTTTCTCCAAATCGACATGAGAAGAAAAAAAAAAAAAAAAAAAAACTCGCCAATGTGATGCGTATATGTCATGTATACATGTTTTTCACTATACTACAGTATTTAAACATGCTGTATAAATAACGATTATTGTTTTTTCCAAACATGTTTGGTATAGATATTATATACACACTAGCAGCCTTCGCCCGCTACGCTGGTCAGGTTTTTTATTTTTAAGAAACTTTGAATTAAACGAAATTTTTACATCATAGTAATTTTTAGTTTTATATCGTACTTTAGACTGTCTGTCATCGGTGAAAAATCAGCCATCTAAACGGGAAGTTCAGTCTTAGTCACCAATGAATGACGTAGCGCTCAAAATGTTAACAATTTTAATCACATAAAAATTCATTCAGCAGAGCTTTTAAAATAAAGCCAAACTTTTGGAATTGGGTTCATCTGATAAAAAACATTTCCTAAGTATTCAATTAAAAAACGTAGAATGCTATATTTCATTTGTTACAAAATTACTGAAAAATTATCCAACTAACAATGTAAAATCCATTAAAATCTATCTTGTAGAACTTGAGTTATAAGCGGCCGCAATGAAATTTCACTTTGCGTTTTATATATATTGAGATAATTAAATATAAGCTTACATAATCATCTTAACCTGATTATAGACCAGATATATATGATATATTATAGACCTGATTATAGACCTGATTATAGATGTTATCAGTTGAAAAATAACTACAAAAGCCGATTTTTAAGGAATTTTTTAAAAATTCGTCCCCTTTTTAGCACTTTCCAACAAAGTTGAAAAGTGCTTATGCATTCGGTTTGTCTGGCCGTCTGTCCGTCTGGCCGGATGGCCGTCTGTCCGTCTGTCCGTCTGTCCGTCTGTCCGCGCGTCCGCGCTCTAACTCCCTTAAATATACTCGGATTGCTATGAAATTTTTATACGTTATTGAGCTTTACCCTAGCACGAACCCTATTGAAAATGAAGTATCTACCATGATTAGTTTATCTACAGGGCGAATCAAAAGTTTCCCATTACATTACGGCCTATGGGAGAAAATCGTTAATATACTCAGATTGCCATGAAATTTTAGGACATTATTGACGTTTACCCTAGCACGAGTCCTATTGAAAATGAAGTTTCTACCATGATTAGTTTATCTACAGGGCGAATCAAAAGTTTCCCATTACATTACGGCCTATGGGGGAAAATCGTTAATATACTCGGATTGCCATGGAATTTTAGGACGTTATTGAAGTTTACCCTAGCACGAACTCTATTGAAAATGAAGTTTCTATTATGATTAGTTTATCTACAGGGCGAATCAAAAGTTTCCCATTACATTACGGCCTATGGGGGAAAATCGTTAATATACTCGGATTGCCATGAAATTTTAGGACGTTATTGACGTTTACACTGGCACAAGTCCTATCGAAAATGAAGTTTCTACCATGATTAGTTTGTCTACAGGGCGAATCAAAAGTTTCCTATTACATTACGGCCTATGGGGAAAAATCGTTTCAAAGGAATTTTAAAGATGCTATACCCTGTCAAACATTAAAATATGCATTCTATAAAATATAAGGTGAAAATGTGGCTATTATTCATTTACAGGGCCACACAAAAGAATTCCATTAGATAGTGGTAAAAGGAGGAATTGTGTGTGACATATTTTAAATATATTAAGCTTTTTCCTGTATAATAAAATTGATATATGTCACTGAAGCTTAATATAAATTATACGCTACTGTCTTGCATAATATGAAGTACATAGCATTTACAGGGCCATACAAAAGATTTCAAATAGTATATTTTTTCCGAAGTACCGTATATGTGTCCGATGATGGCTGATGGAGGGATGAAATGCATTTTAATTATGATATTCGCGTTTATATTTCGCTAAATATATGCACATTATATGGTGTGTATAAATGTTATAGTTGATATACAGGACTACCCAAAAGAGCTCACCAACGTTACTGAATATGAGCGTAAATTTTTTAAACGTGGTTCTTAAATAAGCTATGCATTTTTACGCTGAGCTGCATTCAATTTACTGAGAAATGTTTGCAGAATATAGATAAAGGGATATACAGGGCCATGCAAAGAATTCGGTACATGGACGCCTATGAATGAGGATTTATGAGAATGTGATTTCAGTTGTTTTAAAAGTGTTTTAGTTTACAATAGACTTTAGCCTAATGCTGACGTGTAATAAAGATACAATGTAAACTACAGGGCTGAAAAAAAGTATCCAAGTATGTTTCCATCTAATAGTATGAATTGCTGAAAAAGAAATTTAAGGCTACTGGGTATTTTCTTGCTAAGCTAAATTTTCCCATTATATGAACTGACATATGAAATACAGGGCTGTTCTAATGTACTGGAATACATATTTGGGTATATTTGGCTATACACTATTATTTCCCTAAATAACAAAGTTTTGTTAAAGATTTCATTAAGTGTTGGAAAGTGCTTCATAATCTATGCTTAACGCATGATTTTTCTTACTTGTTTAACCCCCTTAGAGGTGGAATTTTCGAAAATCCCTTCTTAGCGGCACTCGATGTTATCAGAAGTATTTTTAACCCAATTTTCAAGATTTTAGGTTCGGCAGATTTCTTTGTGCTGTGATTAATGGGAAATCCAGACTTTCTTTTATATATATAGATAAGGATTGAAAATTTCAGGTTTTTGAGCCGAAAACACCGCCAAATCAGGAAAATGTGAAGTATCTCGCGAACTACTGAACTTAAAAGAATTTGCTTGGTACCATTCGATTCAGCATGAAAAAATACATTAAAATATGTTATCACTTAAAATATAACTACAAAAGCCGATTTTTAAGGAATTTTTTAAAAATTCGTCCCTTTTTTTAACCCCCTTAGGGGTGGAATTTTCGAAAATCCCTTCTTAGCGGAACTCGATGCTATTAGAAGTATTTTTACCCCAATTTTCAAGATTTTTGGTCCAGTAGATCTTTTTGTGCTGTGATTAATACGAAATCCAGACTTTCTTTTATATATATAGATAAGGATTGAAAATTTCAGGTTTTTTTCGCCGAAGACATCGCCAAATAAGGAAAGTGTGAAGTATCTCACGAACTACTGGATTTAAAAGAAATTGCTTAGTACCATTCGATTCAGCATGAAAGAATACACTTAAATATGTTATCAGTTGAAAAATAAGTATTAAAGCCGATTTTTAAGGAATTTTTTTAAAGTTCGTACCTTTTTTTTACCCCTCTTAGAAGTGGAATTTTCTAAAATCCCTTCTTAGCGGCACTCGATGCTATTAGAAGTACTTTTATCCCAATTTTCAAGATTTTTGATTCGGTAGATTTTTTTGTGTCGTGATTAATACGAAATCCAGACTTTCTTTTATATATATAGATAAGGATTGAAAATTTAATGTTTTTGCGCCGAAGAAATCGCCAAATTTGGAAAATGTGAAGTACCTCACGAACTAATGGATTTAAAAGACTTTGCTTAGTACCATTCGATTCAGCATGAAAATATACACAAAAATATGATATCAGTTAAAGAAAAACTACAAAAATAGATTTTTAAGGAATTTTTTTAAAGTTCGTTCTTTTCTTTACCCCCCTTAGGGATGGAATTTTCGAAAATCCCTTCTTAGCGGCACTCGATGTTATAAGTAGTATTTTTATTCCAATTTTAAAGATTTTTGATTCGGTAGATTTTTTTGTGTCGTGATTCATACGAAATCCAGACTTTCTTTTATATATATAGATAAGGATTGAAAATTTAATGTTTTTGCGCCGAAGAAATCGCCAAATTTGGAAAATGTGAAGTACCTCACGAACTAATGGATTTAAAAGACTTTGCTTAGTACCATTCGATTCAGCATGAAAATATACACAAAAATATGATATCAGTTAAAGAAAAACTACAAAAATAGATTTTTAAGGAATTTTTTTAAAGTTCGTTCTTTTCTTTACCCCCCTTAGGGATGGAATTTTCGAAAATCCCTTCTTAGCGGCACTCGATGTTATAAGTAGTATTTTTATTCCAATTTTAAAGATTTTTGATTCGGTAGATTTTTTTGTGTCGTGATTAATACGAAATCCAGACTTTCTTTTATATATATAGATAAGGATTGAAAAATTCAGGTTTTTTTCGCCGAAGACATCGCCAAATTAGGAAAGTGTGAAGTATCTCACGAACTACTGGATTTAAAAGAAATTGCTTAGTACCATTCGATTCAGAATGAAAAAATACATTTAAATATGTTATCAGTTGAAAAATAACTACAAAAGCCGATTTTTAAGAAATTTTTTAAAAGTTCGTTCCTTTTTTTAACCCCCTTAGGGGTGGAATCTTCGAAAATCCCTTCTTAGCGGCGCTCGATGTTATCAGAAGTATTTTTAACCCAATTTTCAAGATTTTAGGTTCGGCAGATTTTTTTGTGCTGTGATTAATACGAAATCCAGACTTTCTGTTATATATATAGATAAGGATCGAAAATTTCAGGTTTTTGAGCCGAAAACACCGCCAAATCACGAAAATGTAAAGTATCTCGCGAACTACTGAACTTAAAAGAATTTGCTTGGTACCATTCGATTCAGAATGAAAAAAATACATTTAAATATGTTATCAGTTGAAAAATAACTGCAAAAGCCGATTTTTAATGAATTTTTTAAAAGTTCGTTCCTATTTTTACCCCCCTTAGAAGTGGAATTTTCTAAAATCCCTTCTTAGCGGCACTCGATGCTATTAGAAGTGTTGTTATCCCAATTTTCAAGATTTTTGGTTCGGTAGATTTTTTTGTGCTGTGATTAATACGAAATCCAGACTTTCTTTTATATATATAGATTTTTATTCCAATTTTAAAGATTTTTGATTCGGTAGATTTTTTTGTGTCGTGATTAATACGAAATCCAGACTTTCTTTTATATATATAGATAAGGATTGAAAATTTAATGTTTTTGCGCCGAAGAAATCGCCAAATTTGGAAAATGTGAAGTACCTCACGAACTAATGGATTTAAAAGACTTTGCTTAGTACCATTCGATTCAGCATGAAAATATACACAAAAATATGATATCAGTTGAAGAAAAACTACAAAAATAGATTTTTAAGGAATTTTTTTAAAGTTCGTTCTTTTCTTTACCCCCCTTAGGGATGGAATTTTCGAAAATCCCTTCTTAGCGGCACTCGATGTTATAAGTAGTATTTTTATTCCAATTTTAAAGATTTTTGATTCGGTAGATTTTTTTGTGTCGTGATTAATACGAAATCCAGACTTTCTTTTATATATATAGATAAGGATTGAAATTTTCAGGTTTTAGAGACGAAGACATCGCCAAATTTGGAAAATGTGAAGTATCTCACGTACTAATGGTTTTAAAAGTATTTGCTTAGTACCATTCGATTCAGTATGAAAAAATACACAAAAATATGATATCAGCTGAAGAACAGCTACAAAAGCCGATTTTTAAGGAATTTTTTTAAAGTTCGTTCTTTTCTTTACCCCCCTTAGGGATGGAATTTTCGAAAATCCCTTCTTAGCGGCACTCGATGTTATAAGTAGTATTTTTATTCCAATTTTAAAGATTTTTGATTCGGTAGATTTTTTTGTGTCGTGATTAATACGAAATCCAGACTTTCTTTTATATATATAGATAAGGATTGAAAATTTAATGTTTTTGCGCCGAAGAAATCGCCAAATTTGGAAAATGTGAAGTACCTCACGAACTAATGGATTTAAAAGACTTTGCTTAGTACCATTCGATTCAGCATGAAAATATACACAAAAATATGATATCAGTTAAAGAAAAACTACAAAAATAGATTTTTAAGGAATTTTTTTAAAGTTCGTTCTTTTCTTTACCCCCCTTAGGGATGGAATTTTCGAAAATCCCTTCTTAGCGGCACTCGATGTTATAAGTAGTATTTTTATTCCAATTTTAAAGATTTTTGATTCGGTAGATTTTTTTGTGTCGTGATTAATACGAAATCCAGACTTTCTTTTATATATATAGATAAGGATTGAAAAATTCAGGTTTTTTTCGCCGAAGACATCGCCAAATTAGGAAAGTGTGAAGTATCTCACGAACTACTGGATTTAAAAGAAATTGCTTAGTACCATTCGATTCAGAATGAAAAAATACATTTAAATATGTTATCAGTTGAAAAATAACTACAAAAGCCGATTTTTAAGAAATTTTTTAAAAGTTCGTTCCTTTTTTTAACCCCCTTAGGGGTGGAATCTTCGAAAATCCCTTCTTAGCGGCGCTCGATGTTATCAGAAGTATTTTTAACCCAATTTTCAAGATTTTAGGTTCGGCAGATTTTTTTGTGCTGTGATTAATACGAAATCCAGACTTTCTGTTATATATATAGATAAGGATCGAAAATTTCAGGTTTTTGAGCCGAAAACACCGCCAAATCACGAAAATGTAAAGTATCTCGCGAACTACTGAACTTAAAAGAATTTGCTTGGTACCATTCGATTCAGAATGAAAAAATACATTTAAATATGTTATCAGTTGAAAAATAACTGCAAAAGCCGATTTTTAATGAATTTTTTAAAAGTTCATTCCTATTTTTACCCCCCTTAGAAGTGGAATTTTCTAAAATCCCTTCTTAGCGGCACTCGATGCTATTAGAAGTGTTGTTATCCCAATTTTCAAGATTTTTGGTTCGGTAGATTTTTTTGTGCTGTGATTAATACGAAATCCAGACTTTCTTTTATATATATAGATTTTTATTCCAATTTTAAAGATTTTTGATTCGGTAGATTTTTTTGAGTCGTGATTAATACGAAA
The DNA here is from genome assembly GCA_964019185.1 of Maratus speculifer. Classification (NCBI taxonomy): domain Eukaryota; kingdom Metazoa; phylum Arthropoda; class Arachnida; order Araneae; family Salticidae; genus Maratus; species Maratus speculifer. The sequence goes on from OZ025300.1 coordinate 112,686,685, forward strand.
TCCAGACTTTCTTTTATATATATAGATAAGGATTGAAAATTTAATGTTTTTGCGCCGAAGAAATCGCCAAATTTGGAAAATGTGAAGTACCTCACGAACTAATGGATTTAAAAGACTTTGCTTAGTACCATTCGATTCAGCATGAAAATATACACAAAAATATGATATCAGTTGAAGAAAAACTACAAAAATAGATTTTTAAGGAATTTTTTTAAAGTTCGTTCTTTTCTTTACCCCCCTTAGGGATGGAATTTTCGAAAATCCCTTCTTAGCGGCACTCGATGTTATAAGTAGTATTTTTATTCCAATTTTAAAGATTTTTGGTTCGGTAGATTTTTTTGTGTCGTGATTAATACGAAATACAGACTTTCTTTTATATATATAGATAAGGATTGAAATTTTCAGGTTTTAGAGACGAAGACATCGCCAAATTTGGAAAATGTGAAGTATCTCACGTACTAATGGTTTTAAAAGTATTTGCTTAGTACCATTCGATTCAGTATGAAAAAATACACTTAAATATGATATCAGCTGAAGAACAGCTACAAAAGCCGATTTTTAAGGAATTTTTTTAAAGTTCGTTCTTTTCTTTACCCCCCTTAGGGATGGAATTTTCGAAAATCCCTTCTTAGCGGCACTCGATGTTATAAGTAGTATTTTTATTCCAGTTTTAAAGATTTTTGATTCGGTAGATTTTTTTGTGTCGTGATTAATACGAAATCCAGACTTTCTTTTATATATATAGATAAGGATTGAAAATTTAATGTTTTTGCGCCGAAGAAATCGCCAAATTTGGAAAATGTGAAGTACCTCACGAACTAATGGATTTAAAAGACTTTGCTTAGTACCATTCGATTCAGCATGAAAATATACACAAAAATATGATATCAGTTAAAGAAAAACTACAAAAATAGATTTTTAAGGAATTTTTTTAAAGTTCGTTCTTTTCTTTACCCCCCTTAGGGATGGAATTTTCGAAAATCCCTTCTTAGCGGCACTCGATGTTATAAGTAGTATTTTTATTCCAATTTTAAAGATTTTTGATTCGGTAGATTTTTTTGTGTCGTGATTAATACGAAATCCAGACTTTCTTTTATATATATAGATAAGGATTGAAAATTTAATGTTTTTGCGCCGAAGAAATCGCCAAATTTGGAAAATGTGAAGTACCTCACGAACTAATGGATTTAAAAGACTTTGCTTAGTACCATTCGATTCAGCATGAAAAAATACACAAAAATATGATATCAGTTGAAGAACAGCTGCAAAAGCCGATTTTTAAGGAATTTTTTTAAAGTTCGTTCATTTCTTTACCCCCCTTAGGGATGGAATTTTCGAAAATCCCTTCTTAGCGGCACTCGATGTTATAAGTAGTATTTTTATTCCAATTTTAAAGATTTTTGGTTCGGTAGATTTTTTTGTGTCGTGATTAATACGAAATCCAGACTTTCTTTTATATATATAGATAAGGATTGAAAATTTCATGTTTTTGCCCCGAAGAAATCGCCAAATTTGGATAATGTGAAGTATCTCACGAACTAATGGATTTAAAAGAATTTGCTTAGTACCATTCGATTCAGCATGAAAAAATACACAAAAATATGATATTAGTTGAAGAAAAACTACAGAAGCCGATTTTTAAAGAATTTTTTAAAAGTTCGTTCTTTACCCCCCTTAGGGATGGAATTTTCGAAAATCCCATCTTAGCGGCACTCGATGTTATAAGTAGTATTTTTATTCCAATTTTAAAGATTTTTGATTCGGTAGATTTTTTTGTGTCGTGATTAATACGAAATCCAGACTTTCTTTTATATATATAGATTGAGGTATCTGACTATCGCCAAAACGGTGTTATTTTGCCTGATATGGTAACCCAGCAATAGGGTTTTCTGTATTAATAAATTGTTTATTCACTGTCAATTTCTTTTTAGAAATTCTATAAATTGTTTTGTGCTATTCGCGTTTGAAATGAAATAGACGCCCTCTCGCGGACAAAGTCGAACTAAAAGAAATAGAACTGATACCATGAGCATCTTCCGCTGAAATCAGTGTTTAAAAGGCCGATAAATAAATAAACAGTTCTATAACGAATGCAACGTTGGGTTCTTTGTATTAAAATTATCAAAAATCAAAATTTTATACACAAAGTTTAGATCTATAATATAAAAAAGTACATTTGACTTACTCATGGCAAAATAACATGACCGCAACACAATGCTTGCATGATTCGCTTGACCCAGCTTTGCAAGAGCAAGAAATTTTTTTTATTTTCAAATTTTTGTTTTCCTTTACTAGCAAACCTGAAATAATATGGGGATTTCCTTTTGTTCGGCTTGTTTGTAAACACGAGCCTACAATCTCTATTTCTTCTTCTTTGCATTCTTTAATGCCGCACATTACTAATCTCTTTGAATCAATAATTGCTTCAGCTTCTCTAAAGCAATTACTAGATTTTCCAGCATCTTAGAAATTCTAAAATTGTCGATATTTGTAATTTATCTCCCATAATTAAATAAAAAAGATAAAAAAAACTGCACTTTAACTAGCTCTTTAAACTGGTTCTTTGCTACAGTGCTACAGCATGGAACGTAAACAAACAAACGTAAACAAACGATTATCAGGTCTATAACAACGCCATCTTTCGGTCATTACAAACGCGAATAGTAACCTTTTTTATTTATTAATATTTTCGTTTTAAAATAACGAAAATAATTTTTAAAAATGCACATTTCTTCGCTATTCTAAAACGAGGATTTTGCCGCATTGGTATTGAAAGGAAATCTTGCAAATCCGGGTTTGTGCCGGAGTTTTTTGTGAAATATGATATTTTCAAATATAAATTGAGTGCTACTTGATTAACACATCGACCAGTTTCGCCAAACTACTCAAATTTACATAAATTAATTTTAAATAAAGAAAGAACAATAAACATAATTAAAAAATACAAATTAAAAGTCGAATTAACAAGTAAGAAAAATCATGCGTTAAGCATAGATTATGAAGCACTTTCCAACACTTAATGAAATCTTTAACAAAACTTTGTTATTTAGGGAAATAATAGTGTATAGCCAAATATACCCAAATATGTATTCCAATACATTAGAACAGCCCTGTATTTCATATGTCAGTTCATATAATGGGAAAATTTAGCTTAGCAAGAAAATACCCAGTAGCTTGAAATTTCTTTTTCAGCAATTCATACTACTAGATGGAAACATACTTGGATACTTTTGTTCAGCCCTGTACTTTACATTGTATCTTTATTACACGTCAGCTTTAGGCTAAAATTTATTGTAAACTAAAACACTTTTAAAACAACTGAAATCACATTCTCATAAATCATCATTCAGGCGTCCATGTACCGAATTCTTTGTGTGGCCCTGTATATCCCTTTATCTATATTCTGCAAACATTTCTCAGTAAATTGAATGCAGCTCAGCGTAAAAATGCATGGCTTATTTAAGAACCACGTTTAAATAATTTACGCTCATATTCAGTAACGTTGGTGAGCTCTTTTGGGTAGCCCTGTATATCAACTATAACATTTATACACACCATATAATGTGCATATATTTAGCGAAATATAAACGCGAATATCATAATTAAAATGCATTTCATCCCTCCATCAGCCATCATCGGACACATATACGGTACTTCGGAAAGAATATACTATTTGAAATCTTTTGTATGGCCCTGTAAATGCTATGTACTTCATATTATGCAAGACAGTAGAGTATAATTTATATTAAGCTTCAGTGACATATATCAATTTTGTTATACATGAAAAAGCTTAATATATTTAAAATATGTCACACACAATTCCTCCTTTTAACATTATCTAATGGAATTCTTTTGTGGGGCCCTGTAAATGAATAATAGCTACATTTTCACCTTATATTTTATAGAATGCATATTTTAATATGTTTGACAGGGTATAACATCTTTAAAATTCCTTTGAAACGATTTTCCCCATAGGCCGTAATGTAATAGGAAACTTTTGATTCGCCCTGTAGATAAACTAATTATGGTAGAAATTTCATTTTCGATAGGACTTGTGCTAGGATAAACGTCAATAACATCCTAAAATTTCATGGCAATCCGAGTATATTAATGATTTTTTCCCATAGGCCGTAATGTAATGGGAAACTTCTGATTCGCCCTGTAGATAAACTAATCATGGTAGAAACTTCATTTTCAATAGGACTTGTGCTAGGGTAAACGTCAATAACGTGCTAAAATTTCATGGCAATCCGAGTTTATTAACGATTTTTCCCCATAGGCCGTAATGTAATGGGAAACTTTTGATTCGCCCTGTAGATAAACTAATCATAGTAGATACTTCATTTTCAATAAGGTTCGTGCTAGGGTAAACCTCAATAACGTATAAAAATTTCATAGCAATCTGAGTATATTTACGGGAGTTAGAGCGCGGACAGACGGACAGACGGCCAGACAAACCGAATGCATAAGCACGTTTCAACTTTGTTGGAAAGTGCTAAAAAGCACTTATGACGTAAAAAAATACGTGTATCACGTGCAATATCAATTGCTATCATACTTACGATCATCGATTATTGATATTTATTCCTATAATCTGCTATTAATTTTTTTCTTGATCGAATAATCAAGTAGTACCGTCGTACATTGTACAAACTCCAGTTAATATTACAAAAATAGAGCTGAATAACTAAATTTAGGTGCAAATGTACACACCCATGTTGTAAGAAAGAGGCACAAATGTTATATATGCACCATGTTGGGGTGATACATTTCTGGCGCCACTTTAAGGGAGACCCAAACCCCATTTTCGGCCAAAAATCATGAAAAGTTCAAAAAAAATTTATCTCAGAAAACGATAAAATACATATTTGCGAATATACATGCAAAATTTCAGAACTCGGGGACACTTGGAACAGGTAGAAAATGAGCTTTTTTAATTGTACTCACTATAGAGTTTAAAGGACTAGCGGCCATTTAAAACGTGTTTTCCTGAAAATGACTTTTTTCATATTTTGCCTAAGTTCAAAAACCTAAGGCTCAGTGGTAAAATGATTTAGAAACAAAGTGTTTATGTTTTTAGAATCTTAAAAAAAAAATTTCAACAAAAGTAAGAAGAGAGATTTTTTTTAAACTATTTCTGAAAATTTTACATAAATTGGTAAACATGAAAATTATAACAAATTTAAGAAAATTTACCATGCGTATTTTTTTTTCTTTTTTTTTTAGCCGATTGAAGTAGAAAATTAAAAATATCTCTCTTTAGTTCTTTTCTATAAACTATAACACTATTTAAGAAATTTTAGTAATACCAAAATATTGAAAATTGAATGAGGAGTAGTAATTTTAAAAAATGTATTTTTCGACAAAAAAAAAAAAAAAAAAAAAAAATCATAAAAATTCCCAAAAAATGTACTTTTTAATAAAAAGTAATTTTTTTTTTGCTAATTAATCCTTACAAAAAGATTCTTTAATAGTACATGAAAATTCATTACTTTAAAATCAATAATAAAATTTTTGGGTTTTTTCTTACGGGTCTCCCTTAACGGAAACTTCGTTTTCAAATGACAAATACATTTCTATTTTCTCTTTTACTTTTCTATGTATACAGCATAACATTTATCTATCATTTATCTATCAAACTCTACAATAAATGGTCAACTGAAATATTTTTTTCTTAAAAGCCCAAATTTTATCGAATGCATAAGCTGATACAACAACATAATATTTTATTATTATTTTAATATATTTTGGCGTCAACGGGCCTTGATTGTTGTTGTTTTTATTTTTGGCTTAGTTTTGTTTTTTCTAGCTCGCTGAGTTTTGCACTGATGAAGAATCTCGACAGTAGATTCAAAACAGCTGTTTGCTAAATTTTAATGCATTTTTGGTGCATTTATAATCGTTGGTTTTCTAACTTTAAATACAATGGCGTTTTGTATGATTTTCAGAATTGTGAGAGAGCATTCGAGGTGAAGTTGCTTTAAAAAACACAATCATATTCAATATTTTGTTTGATTCATGTTTTGTTTTGAAAAATAGACCAGCGCAGCGGGCTTAGCCTGCTAGTAGGTAATATTATTATTTAAAAAGCAACAGAAAAATAAATCATCTTTGAAAGTACTTCCAGACTATCTATCATGCTTTTATTTCATTTGATATTTTTTATAACACTAAATTCAGGCTTTCAATTAAGTCAAAACGTATTTTAGCATTCTAAAGGAAACCTAGCAATATCTTTGATCTCCATGTTTATCTATTTTTATTTTTTATTGATGTTTTTATTATAGGCATGTTTAAAGTTTTTAGTACCTTTCCCTAGAAACATTTTTGAGATAGACCTTACGTAGAAAAATGTATAATTTGAAATTTAATACATATAATTTCAGAACCGTACATGCCTTTTGACAACTGCCTTAAGATTCATTCCCTCATCGTTAAGATGTGCATGTACTAATACTGTGCAATAATATTGCCGCATGTTTTCAGTCATGTGAAAAATGACGCCCTTTATTGAGTACCAAGAGCTGAGGTGCCTACTGAAAGGTTGGACAGCCCTGCCCAACAACATCTATGATTTTCATGGCAATCAGACTATACTTAGTCGAGTTCGAAAACGGAAAGACGGCAGACAGACAAACAGAAGTCATAACTACTTTTCAGCTATGTTGGAAGGTGTTCAAAATTTCCTTTGATGTTTTTAATTGAAATGTATGATTAAGATTTTTGACAACATATGAACATAAAAATAATAGAGAAATTCAACAAAATAGAAAAATGACGAATCCAAGATTGTTATTTTATAAGTATATTTTTGAAGTGGAGAATTGAAACAGATTCGATTCTTTTGTGTGTGTGTGTATTGGAGGGGCAGAGGCAGGGCTGAGTGAACAAAAAGGGGGGGGGGCTCATATTTTCTCAATTTCTCTCTGACTCAGAAAGATAAATTAGTGCATATGCATATTGTAGGTACTATGCTTATTATTAAACTGTTTGTAATAACTTAATTTTATGCTAAGAAAAGAATTTGATTCAGAATTAAAAATGCAAGTTTATAACTAGCGCAATATTAAATATCATGTTAGCTTCATATGTGCAGTGTGTGAGTGTTGAAACAATTATTTTAGTTACAATTTACTATTCCTACAAAACTGTGAAAGGGCCTCAAAACTAAATTAGATTTTTGAGCAGTTTTTCATTCGAATCTTTGAAACGGAAATTCCTTTAGAGAACTTTGAATCTTTTCCAGGGAAGGCTGAAATTTTTTTTTTGGGGGGGGAGGGGGGGGCTGAGTACCCCCGTAGCACCTTCCCCCCTAGTGCGGCCCTGGGTGGGTAGGGGGTGTTTGTGATTGACTCCACTTTAACCTCTTTATTAAAACAATTTTTAATACATGAACTAAAAGAAACAAACTTAAACTTGGCCAGAAATAGCTAATCCAGCAAAAGGACAACCTGCGCACAAGTACTGAACAGATCAAAGGAGCAGGAAAAATTCAGCTATACCAAAAATAACTAAGAAAAAAAAATAAACAGATAAGACTGGAAAAGGTTTGCACTCATTATGAAAAAGTCGTAGTTTAAACATTTGTTAATTGTATTCACTTGGGAAGAATAAAATGCACTTATATTTTCAAAAATCATGTAAGATAAAAATAAATGTAATTAATTTCAAAATCCAGGAAAGAGAAATAGTCCTTCCTCTCCTCTCTTGCTTGCCGACGAAGATCCAATTAAAGTATTTTATGTTTCTTATTCCTTGTATAGCCTACTTGCGATCAGTATCAACTGTCAATACCTTAACAACTTCGTTTCATTTTATTCTCTTGTTTTCTTCTTTTCCATGCAAATAAAAAAACTTTTATTTATGTGACAATAAGTCCAATCGAACCTATAAATTCTATTTTCTTCTGTAAGAGAAAGGTCTATCTGTTCATTGATTATTTGGAAAATGATCTTTAATGCTTGTCAGAGAAACGTGTGATTAAGGACTTTGTCACTATTGTTTGGCATTGTATTGACGAAACGATCATTTCTGCACACAAAACTGTTAAAGAATAGAAAATATATGAACTTTTTTCAGAGGCAGCATTCTTATTCATCTTATGCGCAGCTGTTCGGAACACTTTTTGTTAGTCAAAAGATTTTATTGTAATAAATGTGTAAGGTGTGTATCCACAAAATTTGAGATGACGCGTGGTTAACATACATTACCAAACTTTTATATCTAGAACCTTTTTCCTACAACTTTTCTCAACTTTCTTGAAGGATCGTCATCGGTTGATTAAAATGATTTATTTCAACTATACTTTAGTGTGTTTTTCACAAATTAAGATAGAGTGTATCCTTTCATTCTGAAGGTACAAATCTAAATCCGAAAAACAATTATCAGTTTTGCTATCTACATACTGATCCAAGGTAGTTCAAACAGAAACTAATTTTATAAGCAGAACAGTATGTGTTGCTTTCAGTGCTAGTATACTTATAATAAGCATTTCTATTTTATTTTAGACATTATTAGACATATCATTAGACATTTTTAAAGCAAAATAAATATAAATGCACGAAAAAGAAAGAAGTTACCACATGATGACTATGAAACACAAAAGCGGTGCTTTTCAAAAAATTCTAATTTGAAAATCATTTTTGTGATTCACATTTGCTGCAACGACTGGTCTCCAAAAAGTAGAGAAATAGAAATAAACAAACAATTTCAGTTTTCCTGACACATAGCTGTGCAGGTTATATCTGTTTGGGAGTCAAAAGATTTCTATGTTAAATGATTTTAACGCTTAGAAATACATGTAAGAAATAATTGAGATGCATATTATTTTTCCATGATTCGATTTAATTTCATACAAATTATTGATTTTCTCTCTATAAGCGAAAGTTTACTGTGTAATTATTTGAAGTTTTGAATTGCAGAAAAAAATAAGCATGTCCAGGAAACTTTATAACTCTACAACTGAAATGATGACATAAAAAATTTCTTTCAAATTCCAATTTTTAAACCATGGTTTCCTTATTTTAAGTAAATGAGTTGAATGATTCACAATGTAAAATGTGAAAGAAAATATGCTTAGCTGTTGGATATATAGTGAAATTTAGAAATTAATTCGGAACAAACTCAACTATTAATATCAAGAACTGAGATTCATTACTTCTCAAAGATAATTAATATTTTTATAGGCTGATAAATGATTTTTCTCATGTCATCTCGCTACCTAAATGGTAGTTTGGTTATCAGTAATATGTTCTTGAATTATCTTGCATTATTTATATACATTGAAAGACGAAACCATTGAATCGTAAGCCGATCATCAAGACGCGACAGTGAACTAAAGAAGTTAAGCGATAAATAGTTTTTACGAGCAGATTGATGTATGTTGCTACAAATGCTACTACATCTTCATATAGCATTCTAAGTTTCTGTTTTAATTAATGTGTGCCTGTTTCAAGAAGTACTGAATTATAGAAAGAAAAGCTAATGCAGTTAAGTTACAAGTTAATAACTAAAATGTGAACAAAACAAATTTCTTTAATTTTTAATTCAATGTTTCAGGCAACAATTTCCTCATTTTTAAGTAAAAGAATTGAATGATTCGTTAGCGTAAAACATGGAAGGAAATACGATTTTACATATTTAATGAAATTAGAAAACATAATTTGGAACAAGCTCAACTAGTAACAAGGGTTGTGACGCTTCATCAAAGTTAATTAGAATTTCTATAAAGTTGGCAAGATAACCCATTTTCCTCTTGCCATCTTACTATTTAATTGGTAATCAGTAATATTTTCTTGAATTATCTTGCATTGTTTTATGTTCATTGGAAGAGGAAACCATTGAACTGTAATCAAAACAAGACATTGAACTAAAACAGTTTAGTGAGAGAGAGTTTTTATGAGCAGATTGATATATGTTGCTTCAAATGCTGCTATACCTTTGTAAACCCCTCTAAAAGTTTCTAATTCAATTACTATTTTTAAAAATATTAAATTATAGAAAGAAAAAATAAAGTATAGTAAAGTTACAAGTTAACAACTAAAATTGACCATAACAAATTTCTTTAATTTTTAATTCAATATTTCAGGCAACAGATCCTTAATTTTTGAGTAACGTAATTGGAAGATTCGTCTGCGTAAAACATGGAAGAAAATATTATTTTACATATATGGTCAAATTTGAAAATATCATTTGTAACAAGCTCAACTAATAAAAAGAATTGGGACGCATATTTCACCAAAGTTAATTAGAATTTTTGTAAAGTTCGCAAGATAATTGATTTCCCTCTTGTCATCTTGCTACTTAATTAGTAGTTTATTTATCAGCAATATTTTCTTGAATTATTTTGCTTTTCTTTATGTTTTTTGAAAGAGGAAACCATTGAATTGTAAGCCGATTACCAAGACACGATAATGAACTAAAAAAGGTTAGTGAAAGATAGTTTTTACGAGCAGATTGATATATGTTACTTCAAATTCTATTATACCTTCAAAAAACAGTCTAAAACTTTCTACTCTAATTACTGTATGTTTGTTTTAAGAAATATTAAATTATAGAAAGAAAAAATAAAGCAGTAAATTTACAAGTTAACAATTAAAATATGACCATAACAATTCTTTAATTTTCAATTCAGTTCTTTAATTTTTAATTCAATATTTCAATCAACAGTTTCCTAACTTTTGAGTAAAACAACTGAATGATTCGTCAGCTTAAAACATAAAAAATATTATTTTACATGCTTAGTCAAAACTAGTAACAAGAATTGGGACGGATTGCTCCAAGTTAGATTTTCTTCAAGTTGGCAAGATAATCCATTTCCTTCTCTTACCATCTCGCTACCTAATTGGTAGTTCATTTATCAGCAATATTTTCTTGAGTTCTCTTGCATTTCTTATGTTTATTGAAAGAAGAAAGCTGATTATCGAGACAAGACAATGAACTAAAAAAGTTAAGAGAGAAGTAGTTTTTACGTGAGATTGATATATGTTGCTTCAATTGCTATTATAACAATGTAAAGCACTCTAAAAGTTTCTATTCTGATTACTGTGTGTTTGTTTCAAGAAGTACTAAATTATACAAAGATAAACTAATGCAGTAAAATTACAAGTTAACAACTAAAATGTGAATATAACAATTTTATAAAACTATTTATGAAAACCCCTTAGAACATCAAACTAATTTAATGTGTTCTAAAAGCGATAGAAATACATTTAAAAGGCAAACAGTTACCTTTATTTATTCAGATCGGCATGTTTCATTGCTTTGATAACATTTTCAAACTCTTATTATGATACAAATGTTTTCGCAAAAAATTTTGAATTGAAAACTGGTAAACAAAAATCACGCGAACACATACATAATGAAATTAACTGCAATATTAAAAATAGACATTAATGAGCGTGAATAATTTTATACTATTGTTTCATTATTGCATAGCATCTCTTTTCAACTTTTAGAGTGCTCCATTAGAAATTGAAACATTGCAAATATTCTCACTATATAAAAAGATCTATATTATTTATCAGATAGTGAATAGTAAATAAAATCTTGATAGATAAATTATTCTAATATTTTTAAAATCAATCTGTAAAAGTTCTTTGTTATATAGTCCGGCTAAAGCTGTAGTTTTCTGATTGTATTTGATGTCCGTTGTACGTTCTTTGATTCAAGTTTTAAGGTTTCTGTTTGTCATTCTTATATAATGTTGCATTATTCCATTTTTAGTGGAACAAATTTCTTCAATTTTCTTTAATTTCAATATTTTAATCAACAATATCCTAATTTTTTAAGTAAAACAACTGAATGATTCATCAGCGTAAAACATGGGGAAAAAATATGATTTTATATATTTATTCAAATCAGAAAATATAATTTGGAATAAGCTCAACTAGTAATAAGGATTGAGGCACATACTTCACCAAAGCTAATTAGCATTTCTATAAAATTGGCGAGATAACTCATTTCTATTTTGCCATCTTGCAAATTTTCTGTACCTAAATGACAGTTTATACATCGGAAAATAGATTAAAAAGAAATCAACCGTGATAACAAATTCTATTGTTATCTACAAAGCTGAATGCGCTGTTAAAGTATAACGCCTGAGAGAAAGGAACAGCATAACTGTGTAACTGAAAAGCTAGTAACTGTAACTCTAATTTAAAAATCAAATTTCAGAAAGCAATTATTTGGACTGAGATAAAAAATATTTTATGTTTAGTCAGCAACTAAAGGAAAATGCTTCAATGATCTTTTGAAGTTTCAAAGCTACATTTAATGAGACTTGTAACTTTTAAATTGCAGGGGAAATATTCTAAGCATATACAAGAGCGAAATTAAAATATTTCAGTTAAGTAAGCTTTATGTACACTACCTCTGCAGATATGTAACTAAGTATGTGTTGAAGTATCACTAAGTAGAATTTAAAACTTTTTCCAAGTTGCAATTTCATAAATTTTAACTGTATGCATTTTTTTTTTCAACGGCTGTTCGCAGAAAACAAGTCACATATAATATTTATTTTGATTGTATAGTTAATTCTGTTAAAGGAAAAAAAACTTTTATTAAAGTGACAAACATGAAATATGTGACAGCCTTATTTTATCGAAAAATCTTTAAAATTCACAAAATACAGATTAATTTTCATCCAATAAAATGAAATTGAATCCGTTTGTAAAAGCTGAAAGGCATTCGAAAACTCCAGAAATGGCATGGTATACTATTGAAAATGATAAATTAACAACGATATGGCCGGAACTATCATTGTTATTTAAGCTTTTAAGAATTACTGGTATCATTATCCAAGAAACCAATTCTACTACAAATATAATAGTCAAGCACATTTTGCGGATTGCTGTAATTTTACCGTATGTTGCTACTTTTATGTACATTGCATCAGAAGTTGCTTATTGTGGATTTACAAAGTCTGTGAAAATGTCGGTTGTGATATGTATGTCTTTAACTCTGGGTATGTCCATTATGCTTTGGCTTACTATGTTTCGTAAGAAAAAAACTTTTTCTTATTTGATTCGTAAATTGGAACAGAATCACCGATATTTACCTTCGATTTCGAAGCATTCAAAAATCTCTCGACATATTAGATTAGCGATAATTTATATCATGCTAATACCTATCGTAACATCTACCCTGAGTATTCTATATGTTCAACCCCAGGATACTCAATTTTACTTAAATTGTTATTTCTTCGGAAATATAGTCGTAGAAAATTACTTTTATGAAAAACTTTTTCTTTTTATTTTCCTCACGATAGAAAATTATACCCAGTTTTTGCTTCCAAATATCGTAACTTTAATGATTTACCTATTTTGCGAATATTTTAGCCAAGAAATCGAAGTTTATGTTGAACTATGCAAATCGGGATGTACGTGTATGTCAAAAACTTATTCTCAACAAATGCCATCTAGAAAAATGCAAATGCTAAAACTTTATAAAAATCTCAGAGATACTTTTAAATTGTTAGAGAGTGCAACTTCTTTTCCGATATTTTTAATCATTTCGCAGAAATTTATCACGCTTTTCGTTACTTTGACAATTATACTTTCAAAGAAAAATGTTTTGACCCAACTCATCGAATCTTGCTTCTTTTCTTTTAATGGAATTCTGTCGATTTCAGTTTTGATCGTTTCAGGTTCACGTGTTAAGGAAGCTCATAGTAAAGTAAAGGAGCTATTTTTGGATCTATATTCCACAGTTGACAAGCAGATGGATTTTAGAATACAAGAAAATGAAATTCTATTGATGATGAAAACTTTTGTCCAACAAGAACAAATGATATTAACCGCAGCTGAAACGATTCCTCTCACAAGAAGTCTTTTTCTAAAAATAGGAGCTACTTTAGTAACGTATGGTGTGCTTATCGTGCAATTCGATCAATCTTGATAGGTTATTTCCATGCGATGCCACATTTTTTTCTACCAGTATTTTAAGAACAGAAAAATGTGACTTATTTTATCGGAGCTATTTCCTGAATTGAAGCAGCAAGCTAAAAACAATGCCAATAAGCATACAGGTACTAGCTATGTGACTTATATTACAAAAACCCATTGAATTAGCCGATAATGTTTAGTTAAGAAAATGAAATTTCATTAATCATGAAAACTTTAGTCGAACACGAACACATGATATTAACTGCTGCTGAAATGATTCCTCTCCCAAGAAAACTTTTTATGAAAATAGGAACTGCTTTAGTGACATAAGGTGTATTTATCGTGCAATTCGATCAATCTTGATAATAATGTTTAGTGAAGAAAATGAAATTATATTAATGATGAAAACTTTTGTCCAACAAGAACACTTGGTATCAACCGCAGCTGAAACGTTTCCTCTCACAAGAAGTCTTTTTCTGAAAAAAAAAGAGCTACTTTAGTGACGTATGATGTACTTATCGTGTAATTCGATCAATCTTGATAATAATGTTTAATCAAGAAAATGAAATTATATGAATGATAAGCACTTTTGTTCAACAAGAACACCTGATAGTAACCGCAGCTGAAACGATTCCTCACACAAGAAATCTTTTTCTGAAAATAGGAATTGTTTTAATGGCATTTTGTGTACTTATCGTGCATTTCAGTCAATCTTGATTATAATGTTTAGTCAAGAAAATGAAATTCTATTAATCATGAAAACTTTTGTCCAGAAAGGACACATCATATAAACCGCAACTGAAAGGATGCCGCTTACAAGAAGTCCTTTTCTGAAAATAGAAGCTGCTTCAGTAACATATGTTGTACTTACAGTGCAGATCGAGCAATCTTGATAATAATGTTTAGTTCCCCCCTCCTCAACCACCTTTATAAAAGAAAAGAAGGTTAAGGAATATCATAATAAATTTCGGAAAGTATCTTTGAATCTGTATTCTACACTCGGCAAGCAGACGATTTTTGTAGACGAAACATTTGCTACGTTTCTGATAAGTATTAAAACACTTAGCTATGAAATATAGCTATAGCTACAATATTCTAATAAAATTAAAAATAATACGTAGCAACTGTTTGTTTCTATGCAGTCGCCAACCAAAACATCATGACTGACATCACCAGAGTAAGCGAAAATGAAGCATTTGGATAATTGATTTAAAAGTTAAATTATAGGTACTAAAATGCTACATTAGTTTGAAATTTTGCCAATACGTACGTCAGACATTCTAATTTATCTAAATGAGAACGTGAGTTTCAAAATATGCCTTATTCAGAAAATCGAATTTTGGGAAATCGAAAAAAACTTCTGACTGCATCCAATGATTTTCATTGTAAAGCAAGTTGTTCTTGTTATTGTTGTTTTTTCGCAGATTGTGCTGCTTTTATTATTATTACGTAGGCTTACAAGAAGTATAGATTGATAGGAAAAATTCAATTTTTACTTTTTTCTATCTTTAATAGAAGAAAGTACTGTAATCAAAATTTTTTTCGACTTTCGGTCGACTTTTATATCTTGAAAGACTTTTAAAGTATAATTTTATTCATTTTTTACTTATTATTAAGCAATATTTTTTTTTATTTGATAAATATTTTATGATTGATCATGTTTACATGTAATTTTTGAATTCTCAAAAATATTTTTAAGGAAACATTTAAAAATTATTCTTTATGTATGTTTGTGTAATAAGTAATAAAATTAACATGCATAAGTTGCTTACATGTTTTATCTAATTAGTCTTATTTGTTGATAAATAAGCTTCATTAAAAAGCTTATTTTGTTTAACCCCTTCGGGCCGAGCGACAGATATACGTGCCACAAAAAACAGGCTTAAGAATCCTTGTTTATCCCCACCAATAAAATTTTACTGAAAAAATTTGCCTAATGTAATCGGAGCATTTTCTCGATTTAATAACGCAGAAATTTCTGTTGTTAAAAACCGATGACAAAACATTAAAAATTTCGTAAAAGGTTCCCGTCGCGAAGAAGTTAAGAAATGGGTTAAAAAATTATTTAGAAGCAAAGCTATTACTGTTTTAACATAATTACTCTTTATTTCAGGAAAATGTTTTATGTATTGCTATATTGAAGTTACGTAAGTCTTTTGTGATCATATTGTACTACAGTGGAGCATCGTTTATACGACGCCGAAGGGACTACCGAAAAACGTCGTATAAACGATAACGACGTATAATCGATTTTCACCTCCAACACTAGAATTAATTTTGTTTTCACTTAATTTTAATGTTTAACGTGATGATTTGCATGAATTTTTAACTAAACAAATCAAAATAAACAAATAATCTTAAAAACGGGGCGGGGGATTAGTAAGCAATTTAAATATGCGTACCTTTATTTATGTTTCACCGAAAGGTTCCTCATTTGCAGTACTTCATTTCCTTTCCATTTAAAGTTAAAGATCAAAAACCCCGCGTGGCCAACTAAAAGTCGCCATTACTGATAACAGTTAGAAGGATAGTCTATTTGCAACTTAAAATAGGTCGCGAAAGCTGACAATTCCCGAAAAAAGAATGACCCCTCCCAGTGTAATCTGTTACAAGTAAGCTGATTTTTCAGAAGACTAATCGAACACTAGCCCACACTTTTATAATGTGCAGTGCATGTAAACACGCTCTTTGGTGTCATTCATAGCTGCCAACTTCCGCTCGTTCCTAAAATATACAAGAAAAATAAACAAAAATAAACCTATACAAAATCGAAAAATCGACGTATAAACGATTTTGGGCGTCGTATAAAAGATATATTTTTACATTAAAATGAATAGGAATGAATCGGGGCCACATTAAAACGTCGTATAAATGTAAACGTCGTATAAGTGATCGTCGTATAAACGATGCTTTACTGTACTTTGCAATCTAAAAAAGTAGTTAAAATATGTATTATTACATATATTTAAAAAGCCATTTTTGTATCAAAATATCGGAGAAAATAACTCAATTTTTTGTGTGAATATACAAAACAACTTATTCCATGGATGTGCATTTCAAAGGTTTACATGGGAAAATGAATTTTTGACAATTTTTTAATGAACACTTTACAAGAGTTAGGCGTAGCTTCGCAAAATACTTTGGCCCTGAAGATGAAATCAAATTTTCCCGCTCCGTCCTCAGGTGCGCACTTCGAAATGCGCGCGCCGCCGTCGCGAGCGGGTTAACAAACATGGCAAGTTAATGTTTAATTTGCCAATCAGCATCCAAAAATGTTGTAAACATTAATATTGCAGCAAATTTTCCTCGATTCTTTGAAGAAATTCGCATTTTTTCTGCAATCCTTTGACAGAATTAGTGTTTTTTTTCTGCGATTTTTTATCGAAAATCACGTTTTTCGTGCGAATTTTGACGGAAATAGCTTTTTTTTTTTTTTTTGGTCACCTTTTTCACGAAAATAAAAATTTTTCGCGACCTTTTGATGAAAATAGCGTTTTTTCGCGATCTTTTTACGGAAACAGTGGTTTTTTTTCGCAACCTTTTTGCGATGCGAAAATAGTGGGGGTTTTCACGATTTTTCGACAAAACTCATTTTTTTCATTTCGCAATCTTTTGACGAAAATCGCATTTTTTCTGCGATTCTTTGAAGATGTGGAAAAGCGGAATATCGCTGAAGAATCTCATGCCTGCACTTTACTTGTGAGAAACATCTCAGTCGACTAATTTGCAGTTGAATAAGTTGTCCACAAATGACAGATTTTACATCTTTTCATAAAGGAAACTATATTGAGCAGCATTCCGTTCGTAGGTAAGACCCATGTCACGTGAACATTACGTTTAAATAAAGTTTGCACAGATGCATCTTTTCAATGTATAACTAGTTATACAGCGGCATTAGTGGTTTCTGAAACTTTTTTTCCGCTTAATTTGCTTCTCCATGTCTAGCACTGAGTAATTCAATATATACAGAGGTCGAAGTAGAAGTGTTTTAATTATGGCCATCTGTATATGTATACATCGTTTTTTGTTAGGTGTGTTCGTGCTACATATGTAAATATGTAGCACCATAATCGTCGTTCAGTCTGTCTGTCCGTCCGTCCGCATATAACAGCCAAAACTGCCTAACCGAATAGTTTGAAAATCTAAAATATATAATTTTTGCATAATTTTGTCGAGTCGTTTCAAATTTTATGAAAATTGGATGTATACTTCAATTACACAATTACAGAGGCAATCAAAAACATTCGGTTACATTATGGCCTATGAGGAAAAATAGTTTCAAGTGCATTTTAATGATACTGCACTTTTTCGGAACATAATAAAATTAAGAGCATTTCTGAAGTATGAAGTAAAATATACATTCTGTATAATCTGTGATGCAAAGAATATTTGTTATTAATTAACAGAGTCACAAAAGTATTCCACTGCATAATGGTATAGGCGGAAACATTATTTGGGGCTCATTTTAATTAAATTAAACTTTTTCACAATTTATGAAATTGATATACGTTGCTGAGGATTACTACAAGTTACCTCCTGTATAATAGAAAGCAATTAGTACTTACAGGTGTGCATAAAAGATTTCGGATACTATACTGTATCCAAAGTACTGTATACTATTACATCAAGACCTAGATATTTTTAAAACTTTGTTATAGTACTACGAACGCACTTCATTTGCTATGCTTGACGTGCAATTTCCAATTTGTTTTAGGTTGAAAAACCTTTTAAACCATGGGAGTAATAAACATATCGCTAAATATAAAGGTAATGTGCAGTGCTGGAAATAAAAACGTCAGTAGCTAAGGTTTGCTATCAATTATACTGTAATAACGCCTACGTATTAATGCTATACATACATTTTGCTTAGAGAGTCGTCTACACTTAGAAACTATATTATAAAGTTTTCAATACCAACACCTTATTTTGACATCACGGAATTTTTTTCGGCAATTTCAACCCACAAATACAAAATAGAAGTTTTTTGATCAAGTAGTTTTAGTTTTAGGAATAATGCTTGTTGAAAATTTAGAACCAATAATTTTAAATTAATTTGTAATTCTTTGGCGATTGGATTGCAAGGTAGTAGTTTTTTAAGCATAACTGACAATAATAAATGGCAGAATGAGCTGCAATTTTTCATGTTTAAAACTTATAGAAATATGTTTCTGTTCAAAAATTCATAGGTTACAAATTGAATTTTTTTCAAAAATTAATTTTGAAAATAAATATGAATTGTAATCTACGAATCTTTTAAAAGATGTAAGTTTTTCTATATATAAGCTTCCAGATGCATAATATGCAAATCCAAAACTACAGCTCATTCCATCATGTGGTTTTTGAGTTATACTTCAAACAAAACATCTCCTACATTGCAATATGTTTTGCCTACATTGCAATATGTTTTGTCCTTTGACTTACACAAATTTGGTTTGTTTTGTTCGATACCTACTTTCAATTACACAATATCAAAAATTCTCTAATTAAATAAGGCCAACGACTGGACTTCACATAGTCTTTCTTTGTGAAGTTTGTTTTTGGCACCTGTAATAAAGGAAAATAAAATATGCCTTATTTAATTAGAGGATTTTTGATATTGTGTGATTGAAAGTATTGGGCACACGAGTGCAAACAATTAAAAATGAATTCAACATAAGGAGTTCTAAATTTCAAACCTTCATAATTCCTACAAACTACTTGACGGAATGTTTTCTCTTTTATATACAAAAGTAATCAAACGCTTATTAATAGTGTTGGGTTAGGAGGCTTTGGCTATGGTGGTAAACTTAACCTTGCTTTCCCCTCAGACTGCATGCAGACTACAGATTACCAAGAATTGCTAGAAATCCATTTATGGCCACAGGGAGTTATAAATATCCCATGATTTCCCTAACTTTTTCGGGTTTTCCCTCTGACCTTTCTTGTTAAATTTCATCTTACATATTGTAAAACCCTTCACAATGGACAACTTTAATAAATGCTAAAAAATATGCACTGTTTCTTTTTGAATTTCCATTTTTTAAAATTATTTTTCATATTCTATAGTTTGCTTGACAGAATGAATAATTAATTCAGATTTTCTTCATTTACAATAATTGAAATTCTAATGAAAAGTAATACATCAAAACCCCCCTGACTTTACACTGACCACTTCAAATATTTAAAATTTCCCCTGACATTTCCCTGACTTTTAGCCTAAATTTGAGTTCCAGACTTGTCCCAGTTTTCCATATTCCCTGATCCATAGGAACCCTGCAATCGTTCACAAAGGTCACACAAAAGAATTTGGTTATATGATGGTCTAAAGGGAAATAATTTTTGCAGCATATTTCAATTATGTTGCACTATTTCAAAAACTATGAAACTCATACATTTAACGAGATTTACCACAAAATGTTTGTAATAGAATTTGATGTGCATGGCATTTATCATTCATTTACAGGGACACATAAAAACCTTTAAATAGAATACTATACCCAAAGGTCTACCAGAAGTGATTGCAGAAAGTGCATTTTCAGTTATGGAATGAGTTTTTAAGCTGCCTAAATTTTTGCATACGACGTAATGCGGATAAATTTTATAGATTATATACAGGATAGATAAAAAAAATTGTAACCATTATCGAGAATGAGCATGAATTGCTTTAAGATGCTTTTTAATTTAAATTGTGTATTTTCAAGCTCCACTACATTTAGTATGCAAGATCTGTTTGTAACATATAAATAAAATCATACATATGGACTATGTAAAGATATGGATAGACGGCCGCTCATAGAAAGTAATTTTAAGAAACACGATTTCAGTAGTTTTAGATAGAGATCGACTGGAAACTAGATTAACTAGCAGCTTAAACTAGCAGAAGACTATCAAGAACTTTTTTTTTCCTATTACAAATATTATTATTTTTAATGTACCATACAGTGTATGTATATATACATGTAATAATTTCTATCTGTACTTGTATGTATAGCTTGGAGTATCAATTTTGCAAAAAATAAAATTCTAAACACACTATTTCTAACATGCTAAAATGTGCACTACAACAATGTCCAATCCTAAGCCTGAAAAAAGTGTGAAGGGAAGTTACCTAAAAAATATTGCCATAGCTTTTTTTTTTTTTTTAATTTGTCCAATTATCTGGATTTTTTATTAACTGGATTGCCCTCAGTCCCAACAGTTTGGATAATTGGCATTTTACTGTAATAAGAAAATGAATTTATGGATGCAAATTACTTTTGAAAAAAAAAATAAAAGACTTAAGTACCATATGAATTCTGATTTCCAAAACTTTCTAATTAAAATTCAGTTTTCAATATCAGAAAGCAGAAGTCTGATGTCAACTCTCTCTTACTGTTTCATAAAACTGTCTTTCTAAATATTTTGTATTTTTAAAAGCAATTTAGGAAAATAATTTTTGAAAACACAAAGCACTGATAATGTAGATCAATTTTCTGATTCGAATCGATTTCTGAAATCAAATTTCGATAATTGTATTAAATAGTCAATCATCTCGCGTTTAAATTCATACATGAAATTTTGTAATCTTCAACAGGGGAATTTTTTTGTGATTGTGTTCCTTTAAATTTTTATACAATGCACAGTTTATTCAAAACCATGTGTTGAACAAAAGATAAAAAAAATCTTAGAATAGCCTTAAGGAAATAGAATCTTGAAAAAATACTCCCCTCCCCCCCCTGCTCAACAACATACAACTTTGACACATTTAATAACTCATTTTTTAAGGTTAAAGCATAACACTAGTAGATATGATTATTGAAGTCATTTGTAATGAGATTTTTTGCCCACTCCCATTTTTTGATAAATGAACTGTATAGTGAGTTACATGCAATCATTGAGGTACAGAGTAGCCCCCTCCCCCCCCCCCCCAAACACTCACACCTCCCGCAATTTTCCCATTGTTGTGACCAGAAATTCAGTTCAAAATTATAACTATCAAAGAATTTCTCCGAAAGATCTTCCTTTACCAATACATGGAAAACTGTTTGCTTAGTTTTTTCTGTAAGAGCACCTGCTGATTTCATGGACTTGATGGGAACAAAAATGAATTGAAAAAAAAATGTAGCCAGTTTGGATTTGAGAACAGTCTTAACCTCTTCAGTTCAGAGATACACAAATGTGGACCTGTGTTTTTCTTTCTAATAAAAGCTAAACTGTTTGAATTTTTTTAGATTTTTACCTCATTTCTATAGATTTTTTTTTTTTTAACCAAAGCAATAAATAGCAATTTCAAGGCTGATTTCTTCATAAAATAAATGTTATTTTCACCTGAGTTTGCAAAATGCCAGGGTTTGTAAACATCACGACTTTTTCAAAAAGATCACTATTTTTAATATTTAAAAAATAAATACTTGATATATATCAAAATAGATGGAAATGAAATATATATCTTGATAGATAACAACAAACCCTGCAAAATGCACCCAAGAAAGTAAATAATGTCCATAATTATTTAACTATACTGTTTACAATAATAATTTTTAATGATTTGTAGATCACTTGTTTACATTCCCTGAATTGATTATTGTATGAATTTAGGTTGTTGACAGTTAAATCGATATTTTAAGGGGCTAGTAACAAATCCATATTTATGAAACTAAATTACCAGTGTCCAAAAGTATCAATTTCAGCAAAAGAGCTGTTTCTGACATCTATGGTGCAACTTTGTTTGTGTAAAAGCAATAAATGTCTACTTGCAGGGGAGGGGAATTTCTGAAAAATTTTACCTGACAAGGATTTATTTTACGAGCCGGCAAAATGCAAGTACTGTTGAAAATTAATATGGCAGATGTATACAACTGTAAAAATAGTTTATTATTGCTACAATGCATTTTCACATATGTTTCTATAAGATTAAAAGACATATACAAAAAAGGAACATTTGTATAATATAGAATAGAATTTGGTATTATATTTGGGTCATTCCAAAAATAAAGCACCCTTTGGTGTCCCAACACTTTCTATTGGTATATTTTCTAAAATTTTGTTTCAAAATTAAATTTTAATATTGGAAAATATATTTTAAAAATATTTTTCTTTAATGTAATTTTTAAATTTGAGATAAATTCTATTTATTGTTATTCAAATAACTTTCATAATAATTGTGTCCTGTAAAAAGCCATGTCCCAAGAACAATTTTTACTTTTTAAACCCTATTTTTTTTACTGTATGTATCGTTTAAGTTATCTTTCAGGATATTTTTTATGTCTTTGTAGTCTTTATATTATCCCTATATACTTTAAATATTTTTCTTAATATTTTTCTTCATTTTATAAGAAAAATTCCTGTATCCCTTAATTTTTGTCCCCTGTGTTACCGCCACCTTTTTCTTACTATTAAAATAAGAATTTGCAAGCTAAATGTTGTTAACAGCAGTCATTCATGTACTTTTAGAGTTAGCATTCATCCTAGGTAGTCATTTATCTCATTTGTTAAATTTTGAAGAATATTATCTAAGTAAAAGTGATTTTTGAAGGTGGGTGTGTTTTTGTGTGTCTCCTGTGTTACTACTGATTTATTTCGATTAATTATTAATTTTCTAGTTTATTGACATTTAAATTGTAAGTCTCAGTTAAAAGAAAATATTCCATCTAACTTTACATTGTTTCTATGAAAATAGTAATACATAGGTGATAATTTATTTCATTTTGTCTCCTGTGTTACTAGTCCCCTGTGTTACCATGATATTGGTTGATATGTTGTTAAGAGACAAAAAACCCAAGTTTAAAAATGAAATGCAACAGAATATCCTGTTTTTTAATGCATTTGTTGGTCTGTATTAGAAATACATTTTTAATTAATACATAAGTATAGTTTTAAAATTGTTACTTTTTTTATGTTCAATTAGGATGTCCCCTTTGTTACTTTACTGTCCCCTATGTTACTGACATTTCCTTTATCAGAACAAAAGAGAAAAAACTTTCTTATGAATCAGTTTTATAATACGCACTGGCTAATATGTATAAATAAGTTTTACTATAATTTTATTACATTAGAGTAATTTTTACCAAGTTATATAAAGTTTTATACAGGGAGAATGCAAAAAAGGGTAACACGGGGGACAAAATATGCCTATATCATGAAAAAATATATACATAAACAAAAAAATTTATGGCACTGAAAAAGAGCATTTATATCAAAGTGTTAATATTGTAAAAGCAATTCTCTATTTTAATAAGAAAAAATGAGAAGATTATTTAAAATATGGTAACACAGGGGACATTTTTTAGCCATTGTGTCTGTGTTTCTAAGTGTAGTGATAAATATTTTTTAAAAAGTATGCTGCTGATATTCAATTTCTACTCTTGAATATGTATACAACCCTCTCAATGATATTTTTATTTCATTTTAAATGAAAAAAATTTTTGAAAAAAAATTTTCTCAAAAGGGACCTTTATTTTTGGAATGACCCATTTACATTACAGTAATTTGGAAAGTTGTGAAACATAGGTACAGTCCTCCCCACTTAATTGGGTAACGGATAATCGAATACATCGCTTATTAGAATAAAATCCTTCAGAAGCAAATTTAATCCCATTGAGCTGTTATTTTATCCCACTTAACCGAATACTTTTCAAGAAATATCCTTGCTTAATCGAATAACAAATGAGTGAGACAATTTGAAGAATGGGTGTGAAAAACACATTTTAATTGGAATTTCCTCCACACTTTTTGTCATTTTCAGTTGTTACACAGAAAACAAATTTCCAGAACTCCCAGCATGGATTTTACCTGGCAGGTGTATAGTGGACTGGTCAAGTGAGTTCCCTTCCTTGTTCATTTTTTCGTATTAATTTCAAAAATGGTGAAATAAATTTGACTGTAATTCCGATTAATTTTGTATTTTGTTAACTTTTGTTTGTCAAAAAACTTTTTCACCTTTTTCGATTTTTTTACAGTTATTTTTAATGAAGAAACTTTCATTTTCAAAACCGGTTCCAAAACTGAAATCATCCTCATTAAAAATATCAGTAATAAAAATCGAATGTTAAAAACGATGACACTCTTTGTACAGATCAATCTCAACTATCCATCGCAAAAAAGATCATTTAAAAATATTGAAATGCGATAGGGATATCTTTATAAATTTCTTCTCTAGGATTAGCATTAGCAAGCAAATCCTTTCGCGTGATCTAAGTAGCCCTTTAATAATAATTTGTTGTCACTTGCAGCTCAAGATGGCAATTGTGATACCATTCTAAAAAAATCTCATCCATTTTTTATTCTAAAATTTCACATAAACCACTTTCATCTACTTTTTTAAACCTGTATAAAATTACGTAAATTAAATTCTAATAAAATTTGGACCTAATTCACACGATCTGCATTAAATGTAATGTAAACAAAATGCATGTGTTTACTGTCATTGAACTATTGCGTATTTACTTGTCATTTTGTTTTCATTTCAATTTGTGTTATCCTTTTAAAGATTTTAAAGAATTTTTTTACTCTGGTAATTAAATATACTATATTTAATAATTTTGTCATTTTACTACACATTAAATATTACATTTATATGCCTCCCTGTTTAATCAAATACCCCACTTAATCGAATATTTTTTTCTGGAACCGTCAATATTCGTTTATGCGGGGCCGACTGTAACTAGTAAAAAAAAAAATTGCATATCTCTATTGTTTGCAGTTTTTGAAGACTACCTAAAAATTCACTTGCCATATCAAAAAATTCACTCACCGGTGGCAATTAAAATTAAGTATTTCCCCGTCCTTGTGTGTGTTTAGTATTATTTTAACTTGAGGTCTCAAGAGGTTAAACATTTTGCAGTAAACTGACAAGTGATATTGGATAATACATCATAATTAAATATGTTCACTGAATAAATATTTTCTCTTCCCTTATGACAGAGCTATAAATGTGCAAGTTTCAAAATTTTGAGAAATTGCATTTTAATGTTTACGAATTTGAATGTTATATACTCGCATATAATTCATCTTTTATTTATATATTTATTTATTTGGGGGGGGGGGGGGAATGTTTTGTAATATTGCTCCAAGAAAGGATGTACTTATTTGGATTTTGGGATAAACTTAAAGGGAAAAAATTTAAACACCAAAACTCAAAATTTACACTTTCATGTTCTGGCATAAGAGCAGGCAATATTATCTAAGCTCCTAAATATTTATGCATCAGAAATTACTTTACCAGTTCAAAAAAAATTTAATTATTACATTATGTAAACTTTTGAACAGTGAAATTAAACAATGGAATTAAAACACTTTGTCCAATATCAACAAATAAGAGGCTTCAAAAGATGAGTTCTTTGGAAAAATCTAAGATATGAAGTAACTTAATCCAAAAATAAAAAAGCAAAAAAGACTATTTAAAAAAATGCAAAAATAATGCACTAGTTTATTAATACAAAATAAAGGCAAGAAATACAAACTAATGTTATAACAGAAACATTGATATAAAATGTCCAAGTTCATAACAAAATATCAAATATACAGATTAATATTATGTTTGAGCTTTACACAAGTGGCACTTCTTATATTTTATACTCTAAAAGGCACATAAAAATATTGTTTTGATTTTTTTTATATAGACAACAAATATTAGACATTATTCAAAATTCGTTTTAATCTTACAGATATTTAATTCGTACAAAAACAACATGTGAAAAATACATCAGAGTCATCCTTTTCCAAACACACAATATATACAAAGTATCATGCATTCATACTGCAATAACAAATAACTGGAAATAAAAACTTTTCATTAGTCAACTGAAAAAAATTGAGTATTGATACAAAATGCTAACATAGCGATATTTTTCCTCCTTTAAAAATTTACCTATCATGTAACTTTTTACTCTATCACTTGCATAAATATTTAAATTGTGAGAATGAAAACAGGTGAGATTTAAGAAAAAAAATGGATAAGTAAAGGCTTGAAACACTGAAAAAATATGAAAGAACAGTGAACTCCCTAATCGGTTTCAGCAGGATTTATCCTAATAAAATTATGTCCCATTTATCATTTATTATGTAAATTTGTAAGAAATAATTTGTTTTATTTTTAAAACTGTGCCCTAAATAACTGGAATCTACAATGTTTCTATTTCATATTTATTTACTGTTGGAAATTATATCCAATAAGTTTCAATGAAATCATCATATAATTTTGCTGTTCAAATTTATCGCAGAAAAGAGTTTTCTCCCCCCCCCCCCTTATTATTATACTTGCCATTTAACACAATTCTCCCAATAGTAGTGAATATATAAATTTAAAATAAAGAGGGACATACAAGTCACATCTATACACATCTTTTTTTGCAATATACAAGGAATGTTGAGACTAGTTATTACCAAATTCTGTGTTTTCTCTGTCCCACAGGAAAAGTATAATAAAAATAATTGATTTAGCAGCCTAAAATTATTACAACAGTTGCCTCAATATAATTGCTCAGACACCAAAGTGATCGCCAATAAAAATACACAAGGTGTAAAATAGTTCACTTTTTTTAATATGAAGTTTAGCTACCCTATCAAAAGAAAAATTCAGAAAAAAAAGCATTCAGGGTTGCCACTCTAATCTTGAAAAAAAATTCCCAGTATTTTCCCTGTACTGCAACGCATTTATTCCATGTTGAATGCGAAAAAATATATGCATGTATGAAGGTTAATTAGAAATGTTATAATTTGTTATTACCAAGTTCCCTGTGTTTTCCAGATTTTTAAAAAAAATTCCCTGGATTTTCCCTGTTTTGGGAGGAGATTTAAAATTCTCTGTGTTGTCCTGGTTTTCCAGGTGGCGTGGCAACCCTGGCATTAAATTAAAAGGTTCTCTGATTGAAACTTTGATACGATTCGTTGTCCAGAAAATAATTCATTAAAAACAAAATTTAAACATCACAGACAAAAACTATTTCATTTTCAGAAGAATTTTGTAGTATTTTTGGAAGAAAGTTTCAAAAGAGGTTTGAAGGAGGAAAAGTTGCATCGGCATGAAAAAAATTCTCTTTAGTTAATTTGCTTTGAAAATGGCTGCAAATAGTCTAATTTTAGTCACCTGTAGCAATTTTGAATTTAAAATAATAATTACAGATTTTCAGAAAATGTTTAGACTTTAAATTAGAAATCCTTATGAAATATTAATGATGAATATTTTCTGCTCATAAGTGATAGTAATGAATTGGTTACAAAAATGTTAATTATATTCAAAGGATTTTTTTCAAGCAGAATAAAAGGGAACTTTTACTTGGTACAGTGTTTCTCAAAACGAAAAGCCTTAAACATAAAAAATATACAAATGTCTGAGAAGAAAATGCTGCAGATGCAATAAAATAAAAATACATACATTAGCATATAATTATATTGCTAGGGTATCTTCATTACATTTTTAATACATTTCTATATCATGTAGCATATAATTATGCCTCATAACTTTTTTTGATTACTTTTTTGACAGGGCTTTTTAAAAAAAGGGAGAAAGGGCATTTTTTAGACATCTATAAGAATGGTAAAGATAGAAAACATAGAGAACCATCAGCTTAGTATATTATGTCAATACACAAAAAAGCTTATCTATACAAAAAGGTTAATATACACTGCTCATGAATTAATTAAAAAAAAAAAATGCTTAAGAAGAAATTATAAAATTATATGTACCTGTATAACATTCAATGAAAAGAAAATTCATATTTTTATCCAACAAATAGTAAAATTACAATAAAGTGCAATACAGTGACTTATTAATGACAAATTATCACTTTTTTGATATCAGTAATTTATGCAATTAAAAATATTTTAAAGCAATGCACAATTTATCAACTACATTTTAACTTTTTTAAGTTGGCCCTGTGAACTCTGATATCTCCAGATAATTCTAACCGATTATATGAAAAAGAATGCATGTGCATCAGTTCCTCTTGGTTACAAATGCAAGTTCAGTGCACAGTTCTGTTTAAGGAGTGAGTAACCTGCATTACTGTACTAGTTTGTTATATTACATTAATGTGAAAGTTGTAGTCTACATTGTTTAAGTAAACCATGCTGATAAAAAGAAAAACATTGATGTAATAATGGAAAAAAAATTAGAAGTATTGAGTAAGATTGATAAAGACAAGTCACTGGAAAAAATTGCTACAGACTTTAGTGTCTGAATACTAACTGTGCAGCCGATGTTCTGTTCAGTGGAGGTATTAGTCGAGTTTTATATGGCTAACTTTGCTACACGTAAGCAGTACTCTAAATTGATGTAGCACAGCTTACAAATTACTATTTTAAACAGGTTACAAGGAAATAATTAGAATAATGTGTAGTCTGTACAGTTATGTTATAATAGTGTTTTGTCCAATATAAAAAATTTTTCTTCAAATACATTGTCTTTTATTGTTTTTTCCCATCAAAAATCGCCTCCAGTCTCAATTGATCCAACTCAAGAAGGTTCTAGTGTAATTAGATTTTAAAATAAGATGATAAATTGAAATTAATTCCTCATTCTCTAACCCCCCCCCCCCCCCCCCCCCTGCACACACCTGTTAGCTTACTGTAGATATAAAGTATTCAAACAATATATATACCAGTTTCCTACAAAGTTAAAAGTTTTGTTTGTTTATTTATAAAAAGGATAAAAAAATTTCCAGCTAAAGAAGGAAAAAAAAACTCACGATAATAAAAAAAACCCTAAATTATTGGTATAATGCATAAAATTATTTTCAATTTGATTTCTGTAACTAAAAAGTCACTGTATTGTAAAAAGTGAGAAAAAAATTGAAATAGTCATTAATTCTATAAATTATCACACTAATTTCTGAATTACATCTAAAATCATTTGGCACTAAACATTAAAAAACGAACCTAAGAAAGCTGCTGAATATAAAAATAATTCATAAAATAAATAAATGTAGATGATTATAACCTTTTATAATCATCTAAAAGACACACAATTACAGTAGATCAATTTCAGAATTGAGAAATGAAATTTGTATTCTAAAGTTTGACCTGTTTTAATAAACAAAATGATTCATACATATAAATCAATATAAAAAATATTATTCTAACAAACTGCAAACATTTTGAAAAACTTTATGCACAATAAATACACTTTTATAAACAGAAATATTGCAAGATTTTTACAAACGAATTCCCTTGAACATACAAATGGCAACAGGAATTTTATTTGAGCAATATAATGGATATATAAAACATTCTGCTCCAATGAAAATTTCCACAGCAGTAGGTTGAGTTACATCATTACTACAGAATACTATAATATAATTAATGTGTGCAAATTGTTTCTGTGATATCTATATTTTCTTTTAAAAGAAAATCTAAAAAAATGATTTTAGATATTTTACTTGTTTACTAAAAAACAATAGATTTATATTGAGAAAACAAAAATACTCATAAAATGACAACTAAAAATTCTTATAACTTTTGCAAAGATTATTTATTTATATATAGGTAAACTATGTTGATGGTTAATTGCAATATTAATATATGAAGTTATTATTAGTGTACAGAACCAAAAAAGAAAAAAAAAATGCATATATTGCATCAAAAATTAACTTTAAGGATAATTAGAATAATATAGGTAATATAAATAATTACATTGTACTTCTCAAGGAAAGAAAATGAGAGGAGGGTGGGAAAAAATGCACTCCTAGCATTGAAAAACTGGTAAAACAAGGTTTAGCATTTGTCAAAATGACAACTTTTCATCATTTTATTTTTATTTCTTTATCTATTTTCAGTGCAATTCTTTATTTCTATACAAAATAAAAAATTGATTTTTTTTTTTTTTCTGTATCATTTTAAATTGTAATAAAAGTGACAAGAGCATAATTCATAGCTAAAATAGTAAACATATGAAAATCAGTAATTAATGCTGCAAAAGCATTAACTAATGAAAACTAATTTAAAACACCAAAAATAACCAAAAGATAAAAAGCATTGGATAAAATTTTGTATTATATATATTTAAAAAAAAAAAAAAAAAAGGAGCATTTTTATACATACATACTAAAATTTGGAAAGAACACTTTGCACTTACTATTTTAGAAAATGAAAATTTTTCAAAGGATTTCATGGAATGTAATCAAACTGGTAGAAGAGAGATTTTATCTGAATGATAATTTAAAAATAAATAAAACATTTGATTTACTGATATTTATATAATATCACTCAGTCAATTACACTGTAATTAGATTTTAATTATAATAATTATTATCAATTAGATTTTCTTATATAATTTTGATTAAATGATTTATTTAATTTCGAATGTATTTTAAACATATTGTCAACATCAATCAGTACACATTTTCAGAAGGTATGGCTGTATATCATTGGTCATACACATTGACATAGACATTTCAAGTCAAGAAATTCTTTTTTAAAAAACGCATATGCACATTGATTTGAGCAGCTCTAAATTTAAACTATCACTGAAAAAATAAAATAAATGCATGAAATATTGGAAAATTTTCACTGAAGCAGCTCTATAATGAACACAAATATTTTAATTACATTTTGTTAGAAAAATATACTCAATCACAGTCATTTATTTGGTTAAAATTTTAAAATCCCTAAACAAGACTAAATACATATTTACAAAAGCTCTCCTAAACAGAAGCAAGAACTTTACATTCAAAAATACTTTGTTCCACATAGTTTGATAATATACTGGACATTATTTCCAGTGGCACCTTGAACTTATGTCTATAAAAAAGCAACAAATGACAACATTTTCGGATAACATACAAATATAAATTTTTAAGGCACTTACAAATTAAATTACATAATTTTCTAATGTAAATTTTTCATAAAATTTGCACATTTTACATATGGACAAGTAGTTCTTATACCAACTCATGCAGTCTTTCAAGAATGTCTTTCTCTTTGTTATGTATAATACATTTATGTTTATACTATGCAATTTAATATAAACATTAATACAATCCAACAGCAATGGAATTATTTTGCTGCAACAATTATAAAACTACAAGTATATACATAAAATATGCATTTAAACACATTACAATAAAAACTGTAACAAATTATTTTTTAGCATTAATCATAGACAGTATAAAAATATTTTTTTTATGTATATAACATAGCTGCTCAATATTGATAAAAGCCTCACTTAATACTTCTTAGTTTGGACAAAAGCTGAAGTTCGGAAATAAATAACAATGAAGAGATAAAAACCTAAAACAAAATAAATAATCAAAATATCATTAATCAAGACATAATCAACAACCATAAATAATCAAATCATCAATAATCATAATGTGAAACAATTGATATAATCAATGTTTAACAAAAAGTATTCTATACGAGAAAATATATAAAATAAGAAAGAAATGGGCTGATAAAAATAATTAGAACTACAAAATTTCAGACGCAAAATGACAATGTTATTCAATCTTAACATGCATTTTAAATTTTAAATATTAAATCTAAATTCATAACTTTAATTTGATGTATATATGACTTGAGAGGAAGAGGAGGAGAGAGGGGAATTGCAATCCATAATAGTACTACTTAATGCTATCACAATTATATTTTTAAATAAAAATTCAACACATTTTATCAAACAAACAAATAACAGTACAATATAATATAATTTGTATTCTTTCATAGGGTATGTATTTTAAGGCATATGACAACTATTTTTAAAATATAAAACAATTATATAAATAATCCTGAGGGAAAAAAAGTTATTGCCTTTTTTACTAACTGTTGCAAATCATAGTATACCATTGTAACTAGTACCAATCGACTGGTAATAACACATACTAATTAATACTATACTTAAATTTTGTTTAGGAATTATCTACATATAGAAATTTTACCATATTTGAATATTTTTATTGGTTTTGACTAAAGATTGGATGATAAGATTTTTTAGACAATTTTTATTTTATTATGCAAATGTTTTATTGGTTCCAGTTAACTGCTATTATTATCTAATATCTAATCCAATCTTATCAAGAATTGCCTGCAATAAATGAAAATTAATCTAGGGGGATATGAAGAAAATTAACAGAATTTTTTTATTTTAAACATAAATTTACAGATTATGAGGCTTTACATCCTTGCCAATTTTTTTAATGCATAGCATTTAATTAATTTTTCGAGTAAGATATTTATGAGAAAGAAAATATAAAACAAAATAAATTTAAATGTTCATTATTAATAAGTAATAAATTTCCATACATTTGAAATCAAAATAAACAATAAAATTTGTATTATGGTTCTTTTTTCCTGCTTTCTTTTCCTAAAGAGCCCATATTTTAAAATTCAGATAAAAAAGTGATGTTTTGATAGTTGTATTTTTTAATTGCCTTGATATTTTTTTATGTTGAAGTAAATCATATTTAATGAATAATCTGCAATTTTGAAGCCCTAAAACAATTTCCTCTTTTCTATAGAAAATGTCAAAGTTCAAGGTTGTGAAGACCATTTTTCATGAAAAGTAAAATGCTGGTATATTTGGAGCACTATATAACTCGCAAGCAACAACATCCAAAAATTCTTTTGGCATAAACTGTTAGTATAACCCTACCTGCTTATTAAAATGTATTTGTTTCATTGGGACATTGTTACATTACATTGTTATATTGCCACAAAGTTTAGTCAAAATGACATTTTTGTCCATTTTCCGCACTTAATATCTTATTTAAGCAATAGTACCCCAAACTTTTTCTTATAGAATATGAAAGTACACTAGTAGGACAAACTAAATAATATAGTACTGCACGAAGCTATTGTTGCTGTAAGTAGATATTATATGTTAAATATGCAAATTTTTCAAAATATTCAATATTTCAATTAGCATTATCTAAGAAAAGTGTCACGTTTGAATAAAACAAATTATCTCACACAATAGTTAAACATATGTACAAAAACATGGAAAAGAAAAACAGGTGGGGCCTCGCGATGTTTTCAGGCAAAAAAAATGACAAAAATTAGATGAAAAGCAATGTTTATTATCATATTTTTCTCCTAAGAGAAAATGAAAAATCCTATTTCGCCTACGGAAGCTGCGGCAAAAAAGGGATATTTCATTTTCTCATAGGGAAAAAACATAGAAAGTGGAAAGAGAACTAGGATTTTTCATTTTCTGATAGGGAAGAAATTTTATCATCAACATTGTTTATTTCAAAATTTTGTCATTTTTTTGCCAAAAAATATCACAAGGCCCCACTTCTTTTTCTTTTCCATGTTATTGTACATATGTTGAACTATTGTGTGAGATAATTTGTTTTATTCAAACGCGGCACATTTTTTAGATAATGATAATTGAAATGTTGAATATCTTGAAAAATTTGCATATTTAAGAGATAATAACTACTAACAGCAGCAATATCTCCATGGAGTACTACATTATTTAGTTTGTCCTAGTAGTGTACTTTCATATTTTATAAGAAAAAGTTTGGGGTACTATTGCTTAGGGGTCTCAGGAGTCTTACTTTTTACCTGGTAGTGCGATTTAGCAACATATACATTTGATTTTTTTTCTCAGTCCCTATTAAACTTAAATGCATAAAATTTTTAACATAAACAACTTAATATCTCTTCTATTTAAATTAATTTTTTTAACATTCTATATTGAATTTTTATTACATATTTTTTATGTTTAATTTTGATTTAAAATTTAGATTGTTCTTTGACTGCGCGCAACATTTCTCAAAAAATAATAAAGCAATTTGTATGAAACTTGGTAAATATCTTCATTTTAAGTTTAAGAACAACTTATACCTCAAATTTAGAATTTTAATTACATTAATTATTGATAATTGGCAATTTTTTAAATAAAAAATGATTTTTTTTTCAATTTTTTCAATTTTAATTTCAATTTTAAATAAATAAATGCATAAATTGCTTTAAAATGAGGTATAAGTTCAAGATACATTAATTTTACACCATTATGAACTTTTTTAGCGGTTCTTGAACTAATAGTTTTGCTAGAATCCTGCGCGCAATGGATACAAGTCTAATTTTTTTTAATCAAAATTAAACATTAAAAAAATAAAATAGAATTTCAATGTAGAATATTTAAAAAATTATTTTTAATAGAAGAGATATTCAGTTGTCTATATTAAAAATTTTATGCATTTATGTTTTATAGGAACCGAGAAAAAAAATCAAATGTGACATGTTGCTAAGTTGCACTACAAGGTAAATGTAAGACTCCTGAGACCCCTTAAATAAGATATTAAGTGCGGAAAATGGAGAAAAACGTCATTTTGACTATACTTTGTGGCAACATAACAATGTAATGTAACAATGCCCCATAGAAACAAATACATTTTAATAAGCAGGTAGGGTTAAACTAACAGTTTATGAAAAAAGAGTTTCAGGATGTTGTTGCTTGCGAGAGATATAGTGCTCCTAATATACCAGCGTTTCACTTTTCATGAAAAATGGCCTTCACAACCTTGAACTTTGGCATTTTCTATAAAAAAGAAGACATTTTTTCAGGGCTTCAAAATTGCACATTATTCATTAAATATGATCTACTTCAATATATAACAAATATGCTTAAAAAAAAAAAAAATACTAACTGACTTAAAAAAAAAATCAAGCTTGGCTAACGCATATGAATGCATAGTTTTAATATGCTTATAATTTGAAAACGGTTGCAACAATGAAAGAAAATTTGCGACAAATCTTATTTTTTTTAATCAAATTTACATTTTTTTATATAAAAAAATTCTAATTATCAGAATTTAAGGAAATTAAAGTGGGACCACATGGGTATCTTATACTTTCAAACAAAAAAAGAATTATCGAAATCGGTTAATATTTCTGAAAGTTATGCGTGAACAAGAGATACATACAGGTCGAAATCATAACCTCCTCTTTGAAGTCGGTTAAAAAAAAAAATCAAGCAAATCAAAAAATACAACTATCACACTGTCTGATTTTCAAAATAATGGCTCTTAAAGTCATTTAAAACATTAATATAGCACCAAGAAAAATTTTTAATTGAAATAAAATAAGTAAAAGATGCTTTAGAATATTTTTAGGAGTTAAGAAATTAATAATCATTCTCTTAAAAAAAAAAAAAAAAAAAAAAAATTAAAATTCTGTTCATACCTAGTAGGATCAATTCTTTGGTCGAATCCATCTATTTGTAGTACATTCATCTCATGGCCAAATCTTGAATAACTG
This sequence comes from Maratus speculifer, assembly GCA_964019185.1. Taxonomy (NCBI): domain Eukaryota; kingdom Metazoa; phylum Arthropoda; class Arachnida; order Araneae; family Salticidae; genus Maratus; species Maratus speculifer. The sequence continues at coordinate 112,722,723 of OZ025300.1, forward strand.
AATGATATCTATAAAATACAAACAAGCATAAGTTTTTGAACAAATGTATATTATTTTAAGGCTGTCAATCAAGATAGTCCACAGTCTAAAGGAGGCCTACTGAGGTAACAAAAACAAAATGAAGCATGATTAAAAATAAGAAGCAGGTTGAAACAAAGGAGGAAATTGTTTCAAATCTTTTTTTATTTGAATTCGAGCAACATGTTATATGAGTCACCTCAGTATGTGGCCTGCCTAAGAATAAAAGCAGACTTGCATCTAACATTAAAGAAAAGATAAAAAGCTCTTTATTGAATCAGATGAAAATAGCAATTATAATTTAACAAAAATAAAATATTGTGAAATATGTCATACAATTATGCCTTTATTTTGAAATTCTTTTGCATAGTAACATATCTTAAAATACTTTAACTCAATTCTTTTTCCTTAATTTTATGAACCTATGAGATTGGATAAAATAATACATAATAAAATTATTCTCTTTAAAAAAAATCATGAATTAAAATAGATGGTTTTTTAGATTCTTCAGAGCTTTCCCCCCCCCCCCCCACTTCCCACCCTTCCGATATAATGGAAATTTTTGCTAGAAATTGTTTCTTAATCCTATTTGGACGAAATAGACTTAATTGATATTGCCACTATCTTTGTTATTTAAATATCAGGAGCAATGTCAGAAAACATTAGACACATAGATGAAATAATGGAAAATTAAACACATTACAAACTGTCAGCTGTAAATTTTTGTTATGCACTGAAAAAGAAATTTTCTAAAAATTTCTGATTATGTTATATTATTAACAGCATTATTTTATTATTTTTTCCTAAATAATAAGCATATTTTATTTGAGAAACTTTTGTTCAATGCACAATTTTACCTAATATTAGTGATTGTCTATTGCAGTTAGTTTTAGAAAACCTGCACTGATTATCATGTTTTCTAAAAGACTCATAGCTGATTAGTTAAATTTTCATATCAAATGCAACAATGTAAATATTACTGCTTTGATTGCATAAAAAAATCACTAAAGAAAGTAAAACAATGTAAATGCATCTTATCATAAAAAATGTACATAATTTTTTTTTTTTTTTTTACTTTTAATGGCTGATTTATTAAATCTCAGAAATTATTTAGACAGATTAATAGTTGTGTCATTGTTTATATAAATGAAGATTACACAGCATTTCTTTTCTTATAACAAATTGATGCCAAGGGACCATTCTCACAGACACATACTTGGCAAGATGCATATTTTTACACTATTAAAAATGTTAAACATAGGAATTCAATTCCAATAAGATTTGTATAAGGTAAGAGAGGAAGAATGAAATTATAGACTTTTAAGGACATCAAGCAAATTTTCCATAAAAATATTTTCTTGGAATTACTTTCTTTTGTAAATAACTAAATAAATAATTTTAATATTATAATGAATATTATGCATATAGTTGTTTAATGAAAAAAAAAAAATGAAAAGTTTTTAAAAAAGATACTGGCATTTTAAACTGCAGGGAAATAGAAGGGGGGGAAGCAAACATTAAACAAAAGATAGCTTAATTTATTGCAATTAAGAAAAAGGAAAGAAAAGAATGAAAAAAGAAGAACTGCATGCAAAATAGTTAATTATAATCTGCTGGAAATAAACAATGTGGTCATTTAATTAGCCATGTCTAAGATAAAATAGAAAAATACACTATTTATATACTGAAATTTTAACTATTTAAAATTAGTTTTGACATACATTTGAAATTTTTTAAGTAAAAAATCCTTCAGCAGTTTAAAAAAGATCAGAATTACTTAACGAATAAAAAGGGTTGTGTGGAGTAAAGTCAATTACAAATTATTTCAATGCAAACTTTAAAAAAAGTTCACCATATAACATTAATCTGTTTCAGATCAATTGATAATAATCTCTTCCATAGTTTATGTTTATTAAAGAAATTGCAGTTGAAAATGCTTAGAATTTAATGAATGAATAAAATTTACTTGTTCAGGAAAACTTTCAAGCTTCAAAAACTTCATAGGTTCAAAGTGAGAGTGAAATTTGTCAACAACAGTCAGCTTCTTTTTCAAAATGTGTTCTAAAAAGCACAAAATAGTTATTTTAAATTCAAAATAACAATTTAGAAATAGATCATTAATGAAACAACATTTCCAAAAATAATACAAAATTAATTATAATTTTATATCAATATTTAAACAATGCAATTTTTTTTTCTTCCTGGAATGAAAAGTTTTGCTTACCTATGATATATCCCATAGTTACATCATCTGGGAGTCTTATTTTTTCACCAATACTGATAAACTTTCCACCACTACAAAAGGAAATAATATACTGTTATTTAAAAATAGATATTACATAATAGAAAAAGAAATTAAACATGCCCTTTTATTAAATTGATAAACTGTAAAAAAAAGATATAAACACAGATACAGCAAATTTATTCTTAAATAGTACTGAATAAAAAATTAATGTTTTTGTAAAAACTTAATAGAATGTCTGTATTAAAAAATTATAAGTATTAAATGTATTAAAATTCTTTCAATTAAAAATTCAGGTAATTTTATGCCAGCCAGGCAACAGTGATAATGCTCCAAATCTTGTTTCAATCACCATTCATTTGAATTGAATTCTTTTCCATCATTTATCTTGGCAATACAAATTGAGTTTGTCTTTTTTTGTTGTTGTTTTTTTTTCTCCCCAAGAAAAGGACTTTTTGCATATAAATGTATTTTGCATGAAAGGGAATGAAATTATGTTTTAGCAATAGCATTTGATGAAATGCAAAAAATGTTTATATATATTTTAGCAGGAAAAGGAGTATTTTGCAAGGAATATGGTTTGAATCACAAATTTATTCTTAAATAATACTGAATAAGAAAATTACACAATGTTTTTTAAGAAAAACAAATACCTTTTAATAAAATATCTATATAGTCAAACTATTATGCAACCTAAAGAATTCAAATTATTAAAATTCTCAAATATACTAAAACTCTTAATTCTCTTTCTCTCTATTAAAATTCTCAATTAAAAATTCTGATAATTTTATGTTAGTCAGTCAGTTGTGATAGCTCGCCAAATGTAGTTTAGTTGGCATCATTTGTACTGCAGCTGTTTCCAATCATTCACCTCATGTGGCATCAGAAAAACAAGTATTTTTTTTTTTTTTTTTTTTTTTTTTTTTTTTCAGGAAAAGGTCATTTTGTACAAAAATACATTTCATAGAAAAGAACATGGAATGATAGGACTTGTCGCAGTAAAAAGCACATTTTGCAAGAAACATGGTTTAAATCATCACCACTGAATTTCTAAAATTGTGTTTCAAAATGACATACCGGGCTTGAATTTTAGGGCAAAATGACGAGATTTGCGCCAAAAATTTTGAAATCCCGCCCGAAAAGTTTCACCATTTTTCTGAAGATGTTGTATTTTGTAGGGATGCACGGGATATCCGGCCCCTTATTCGGCACTCAAACCGGATATTTGTTCTGGCCGAATATTTTAATATCCGGTTGCTGAATATTAAAACATTTTTTAAATTCTGTATTTTACTTTTAAAAAAAAATGTAAAACTAATTTGCTCCTTGCCAACCTTATCTTATTAAAAAGCAATATTAACCAAAATAAATACTTGTATATTTTCACAATTATGAAATTATAATGTTTATATGTAAATGAAGATATATTTAAAGTATGACAATATTTTGTCATAACCTATAACAGTAATTGTAAAACCAAAACTAGAATATGTACTTCAACTTCAAATTTTTTATTTCTCTTAAAAATTGTTCTTAAATTTCAGTAATGAAGTAATTTTACACCTCTCAAAAGTTTTATTGTAATTTTCACCAGTCAAAATTTAACTGCAGTGTTCAATTATTCTTTCATAACTGTAATTGTAAAAGCAAGATTAGAATATCAACTACAATTTCAACTTTGTTTTGCTTTTTTTTTTTTTTTTTTTTATTGTTGTTGTAATGAAGTAGTTCACTTTTAGAGTTCTCAAGTGTTTTGTTAATAATTTTATTATTAATTTGAATAATTAATATCAACAAAAGAGGAAGGTATAAATATCTAATCTAAAAGTTTTATAAAGTTGCTGTTAATACATCAAAAATCCAAGTCAGAAATGTGTACAATGGGGCCATCTTATAAATGTTAAAGTATTGAGGATTAAAAACCATGTAGAAAAATAAAGTTTCCAGCAAACTAAAGAGTTTATTTATGAATATTCATACTCCAGATTCAAAGTGTGTTTGTTTAGAAAATCAAGAAAAAAATGATGCTGATATTAAAGAAACTATTCAAATTTTGCTGGAATATCAATTGCACAAGTTAAGCAGTCAACAATAGACAAAAATGTGGTTAAAAAAAAAATTATTAAATATACAAATTGCATTTTTTTTTTTTTTTTTTTTTTTAACACATTTTAGTAAAAATTTCCAAAGCAATTGAATTATGCCTTGTAATAAGTCACCCACTCATGTTAAAATTGCAAGTGATATTTTAAATAAAGATCATTCTGAAACTTGCTCTACATTGCAAAAAGAGCTTAATAGGAACATTGTAACTCTCACTCTGAGTCAAGAGGAGTAACATACATAATTATCCCATTTTCGTTAATTATGTGTCAAATATGGGTAAAATATTGGTAATGGGTAAAATAATTATGGGTAAAATATTTTTTTCTGTTAGTTAATCGATACTATGCATCTATAAAAACATCAAGACACTACCTAAATCTGGTGATAGAGACTAAACAAAAGATAGAAAAAAAATATGCATGTAAAGTTAGAAGTTTTATAAGTAATATTGAAAAGGCAAAATAATATTACATTTCAATATTTAATTATTACTATGTTTTTAAGTAACTTTGACTTAATAAGGGAATTGAAATCTATTAATACTTGCATAATATAAAATTATAATAATTTTATTTTTCTTTAAGCAAGCATAAAATTGAAATATTATTAAAATTAAAAATGAGAAATTATTCAGCCAAATACCAGATATTTGGTAAAATTTTGTACTGGATATCCGTTATCCGGCAAAAATCCACATCTGGTGCATCTCTAGTATTTTGAAACTACAATCAAACTCCTTCCTGGAAACGCTTTAAGAATTGTGACATTTTATGACAAGAGATCGACGCATTTTGCGAGATTTTACTGCAAAAGAATTTTCTGCCGATCAAATAGAGAAGTTTTGCAATTTGTATACTTCCCCGAGATCGGTTGACAAGTTGTCCATTTTTGTCCATGACTGATTGGCATATTCAGGACTGATTTTATTCTAAAACTTTAAAGCATTCGCTTTTGAAAATCATGAAAAATTGTTCCTCAGTTATGAAATTGTGAATAAAACGCAAATTTTTATGGAAGTATCCTGGAAAAAAACACGAATTTTGCTGCAGGTTAGCAGAAAAATGTTAATTTCATCAAAAAATCACAGAAAAAAAGAATACGGCCCAGTTAAACTGATGGTATTGAGCTCACAGGCTACAAATACTAATTGTACATTTAAGCCCTATATTTTCAAGGGTTAATTTTATTCGAAAAAAAATTAAGAAGGGGAAACAGCTCTCCCCTTTCCTCTTTTTTAATACTTAATCATTGAACCTCCTATACTATCAAAGACATGCTTTATCATATAAAAAATCTATATCCAAAATTCAGAGCAAATGAGATAATTCTTAATAAAAACCCATTTAGCATTTATATAATTTAAAAGGCGTTATCCCCCTCTTTTATACTTAACCATTAAACTTCCAAAACTATTCAGAGATTTGAACGAAATCTGAAAATTCTGCTTGAAAAACCCATTTATATAAATTAAGGGGGGGGGGCATTAGAACCCCTGTTCCCCCTATTTATACTTATTCAATGAACACCTAATAACAGTCACGGAATCGCCTCATCAAAATGATCCTAATCTAAATTTTGAACGAAAACTTAATTCTGCCTGAAAATCCCATTTATATCAACTAAGGGGAGGGGCATGAGCCCCCCGTTCCCCCTCTTATACATATCGAATGAACTCCAAAAACTAATCAAGGAAGCACCTTGTCAGGATATACCTACATACAAAATTTCAAGTGGATCGGATATTTTTATCATGAGTTATCGCGTTATGCACGAACGAACATAAATACAGAACGGGCGGGCACATAAGCTCTCAGGCTATGATAGCCTGTGAGCTAAAAAACAATTATTTTAACAAAAATTTGCAAAAAAATATTAAGTTTTGTCAAAGGATCGCTAAAAAAATGTTAAATTTCGTCAACTGATTGCGAAAAAATGCATTTTTTGTCAAAAAATCCTGGAAAAATGCAAATTTTGACAAAATTTTGTGATGAAATGCAAATTTCATTAAAGGATCACAAAAAGATACAACCTTTGTCAAAGGATCATAGAAAAAATGTAAACTTTGTCAAAGATAGCAGAAAAAAGATAGTCTATGTGGAAAAGGGCAAAGACACAAATATTTATGCTTATTGTTATAAGTATAATAATCAATGTAAAATGATAAACCAAACTAATTTGGCAGACTAAACTCAGTCTAAAATCAACCTAAACCAAACACAGTTTATTAGATTTGCAAGAAAAAATGAGTGAAAGAGTGGACCCCCACCCCCTTCTTGCTATACACATCCTTATTTATTAGTAAGAAATATACTTGCCCTTCCAAATAGAAACGGAATTTTAAATATTAGATAACAAGTCACAAGGTCACCATTTACAATTTTAAAAATTCAAATTAAAAAAAAAAAAAATTACTACAATTCAGAATAATAACTTTTTTTAAAGTCAAATTCATATAAAAATAAATACTAACCTTGCTATTGGTAACATTTTCAATGCTAATGCTCTGCTGATGCAAAATCCAGCCCCACCTGTTGCAAACCAAAAGGATATGTTCTTCTGAAAAGATAATGTTTTATGATTATATTGCATTTTTAAAAAGCTGTTTTTAACACCTACAATATTTATAACATATCTATATACAGAAATTTAAAAGGTTGGTGAAATAAATCTGGTCCAGAAAATATTTTTAAGACAGACATGGAACTGACCTTTGTTAATAAACAAGAAAAATGTCCATAAGAGAAAATGTTGAAAGCTATTTTGTCGATACCACAATCAGTTGCTGTCATTATCTAATTGATCGCATTGTTGGCATTACATATACAATACTTTAAAAAATCCATAAATTATCAAGTAATATTAAATATAAATTATGAAATATAAAGAAATAACTTATTTTTGTCAGTGTATGATATTTAAAATTGCTTTACTGTTGTTATTTTAGAAGTTTCTTTGAGGGGTCGAAATGACCCTTTTCTGATATTCTTGTATTAAATACTGAAATAATTAAAATAAAAAAGGTGTCATAAATAACAAAATTTTTAATAATTTTTTACCTTTATTACAAAAGTGAAAGAGCAAGACAATGCTTCAGTTAAGAATACAAATTTCTCATACATTTTTGTAAGCTATACAAAACCATGGATATTTCTCCAAATATAAATAAATAGGCACTACCCATGCCACATCCTGTTTCACAGAATCCAACATGGTATCAACAGAAATTTAAAAAAGAAGTTTCCTGATTTCCTTGATTATCTTTATCAGACTTCACTTTTTTCCCATTTTTAACAATACACATATGGTATTTTTTAATATAGACTGCTTCCTTATGTAACATGTTTATTTAGCTTGCTAATATCTCATTTTGGAGAAAAAACATAAAAAATGCCTTACATTCATAAAGCATTGGTGGACATTTTTATAAATCGGAACTCAAAATTTACTGCAACAATTCATATAGTGACATTATAGACTATGTTGACCAGAAAATTTCTTCATTTTCTGAAGAATGTTCAATTCCATGACACGTAAATCTGATGCGATAGCTAATTGGATTAAGTTAACCACCTGGTCAGGTTCTGCTAATATATCATTTAAAATTTTCAAAAATCAGTAAATCGTTTTCAATATAAGCTCTATCCAACAAAAATGAGGACATATTGTCACCTTAATTTGTGTTAAATATCAAAAATTCATTTTTTGTACGCCTGTTTAAAAATCTAGGGAGCAACTAATCAGCGCAGGAAAAAATATGACACATGAAATACACAAATTAGTCTCGTTGACAAGACAAAAATGCAAATACTTTTGCATATAATTTCCAGATTCTGCAGACACCCTGTTCAAATACAATCCACATATTGCTTTACCACTTAGGAATTCAATATTAGCCATGACTGCTACATCTAGGTACCAGATACTAACAAAGTATAACTTTTAGGAAAAGCAAATTTTAAATGGATAAAACAAATGAAAAAAATTTAAAAAAACACTTAAAAATGGGATATATATTATTTTTAAACGTCTACATGCTTATTTTAAATAATTTTATGCAATGCATTTTCAAAGGCAAAGATTGAAAATACTGAATATTTAAAAATAGATAAAAATGAGAAAAATCCATTTTTTTTACTTCAGAGGCATACACAAACTTATCACTAATTTTTCTCAACAACAGAATAGCACATAAGAACTAATAATTCTTATAACAAAAACAATAATTTCTTCTTTTTTATTCACATAGTTAGCTGTAATTATTTTTTTTTTTATTTATTTACTTATTTATTTATTTTTTTCATTCTCCCCACGAGAAGAATGAGCTTACTTCTAGTAACATATATAAAATATGTGGTAATCAGATTATATTTACATGAGTTAAAACACAAATAGACAGCACGCAGGTAAACAGAAGAAATAAATAATTTTCAATTACATTTGAAAATCTTAAAAACCATGTGATCAACAGTAAAATAACTACCTAACTGCCATTACAACCAACAGAATCAAACTAAAACAAAAGTTTATTTTAATGCAGATTTTCAACATTCAAGATTATCATAATCTAAATATGAAAGTTATATAAAGGGTTAGCATAAATGAATGAAAGGATTTTAAAATTTTATATTTTCAAAACTATCATATATGTAATATAGGGAAAAAAAGTAGTTTTTTTTTTTTTTTTTTTTTTTTAAATACAAATGTTCTAGGACTGAATCTTTCATAATATGGCAAACAACTAATCTGTAATTGAATTCAGTTCACAAATTTCGCAGTTTTTGCTTTGCAAAACTGTTGTATTTTGAAAGTTTGCACATCAAACATTTATAACTGAAAAAAAAAAACTTGAAATGTTCTTAATTTTCATATATCACTTATTATATGTGAATTGGTTTTGAAAATATAAATTTCTAAAATCTCAGTCATTCATTTATGCCTTTTTTTTCCCCCCCACTGAAAATATATTTTTTAAAAATAGTGAAGTAGAAATAGCAACTGGGAAAATCATGCAAATAAATGTGTGTCAAAACTTGTATGACACACCATTGGTAGAATCAACATCATGTGAATTAAAAAAAATTGAACATTTGTTGAAAATTTAAAATATAATTAAAAAAAAATAAATACTTGTTTTTCATCACGGCTGATAATTTCTAAGGGTGACCGAATACTTGGTTTGCCCAAATACCAATCTTCTTGAGGATTATATGATTGCAGCATCTTTAACAGTTGAGGTACATTTACATAATTATCATCATCAAAATGACAAAACCATCTGAAAGAGAAATTCGAATATTTTGAGATAACCTAAAAGTGTCACACATGTAGTCATAAATTTAAAAATAAAGGAGGGCATAAACACAATAAAATATGTTAGAAACTTTAATATATTGAAGGGAAATTAAAAAAGTGAACAGAGACTACAAGGGGGTAAAGAGAGTTATGCCAATAAAAACATTCAGAAATTACTGAATTGATAAAAATCCCCTTTATCCTAAAACTTGCCTCCAGCGATAAGTATAGACATCAAATTTACAAATTGATGACATAATTACATCCTCAAGACTATTTACAATATCAGGGATGCCACTCAGAAAGTAGCCAAAAAGAGGAAATTATGCGTAAAGTAAAATTTACGACATTTTTCACAACATTTATGCATGAATTTTGTTAACTATATTGTTTATAATAAATTAAAAAAGAATTGCAGCTCTGTTTTTTTTATTATTATTATTTATAAGAGTAAATAAAAATGATTTTTCTTTAGTTTACAGTATTTTACATGAATTAATTTAATCCAGAAACAAATTCAGTGAGGAATTTTATGTATCACATCATTTTAAATCAATTTAAGTAACCCAACAATAGATTCGATGATTATTCCAGGAGTAAACAGCAAAAATTTGCAAGTTTTTTTTTTTATTTTGTTTGTTTTTCCACGATTTTTTTTTCATTTGACGAAAATAGCTGTTTTATTTCATGATCGTTTGGCAGAAAATGCCGTTTTATTTCGCGATCGTTTGACGAAAATCGCCGTTTTACATCGCGATTGTTTGACGAAACTCGCCGTTTTGTTTCGCGATCGTTTGACGAAAATCGTCGTTTTACAACGCGATCGTTTGACGAAAATCGCCGTTTTCCTTCGCGATCGTTTGACGCAAATCGCCGTTTTACATCACGATCGTTTGAGGCAAATCGCCGTTTTACATCGCGATCGTTTGTCGAAAATTGCCGTTTTACATCGCGATCGTTTGACGAAAATCACCGTTTCGTTTCAAAATCGTTTGACGAAAATCACCGTTTCGTTTCGAGATCGTTTGATAAAAATTTCCGTTTTATATCGCGACTGTTTGATGAAAATAGTCGTTTTATTTTGCGATCTTTTGACAGAAATCGCCGTTATATTTCGCGATCGTTTAACGAAAACCGCTGTTATATTTCACGATCTTTTAACGAAAATTGCTGCTATATTTCGCGATCACTTGTCGAAAAAAAGCTGTTGTATTTCGCGATCGTTTGATGAAAATAACCTTTTTATTTTGCGATCTTTTGACAAAAATCACCACTATATTTCGCGATCGTTTAACTAAAATCGCTGTTATACTTCACGAGCTTTTAACGAAAATTGCTGCTGTATTTCGCGATCATTTGACGAAAAAAAGCTGTTGTATTTCGCGATCGTTTGATGAAAATAACCGTTTTATTTTGCGATCTTTTGACAAAAACCACCGTTATATTTCGCGATCTTTTAACGAAAATAGCTGTTATATTTCACGATCTTTTAACGAAAATCGCTGCTATATTTCGCGATCACTGGGCGAAAAAAGCTGTTGTATTTCTCGATCGCTTGACGAAAATTGCTGTATAATTTCGCAATCGTTTGACGAAAATTCCCGTTTTATTTCGCGATCGTTCGACGAAAATCGCCATTTTATTTCGTGATCGCTTAACGAAAATCGAGAATTCTTAAAAATTAAAAAAAGCGGAAATCCGCCTTTTGGCGGAAAAGTGGCATCCCTGCAATATACACATACATAGCCCACTGTTATAGAAAAAAAGGGGGAAAAAGAGGGAAGGGATGGTACATAACATTAGCTTGTAGGGATAATTGGCAATATGGAGGGGAAAAAAATTCTACAGAAACTAATTAAAATTTTACTCTGAGAGTTATTGCTTACAATTTATTCATTAAAATATTTTTTCTTTCTTTTGGAGTTTGACAAAGAACTAACTCAGCAATTTATTGTATGAAATTTTAAATACTGCATCTAAGTAACTAACAGAGAGAACTGATAATTTTTTATAAAACTTTCTAGATTGTCTTATTTATACAAGTTGTTTTCTATTAAATAATAAAATTTAAAACTTAAGCTGCACTTATTGCACTTTCAATAGGCACCAGAAATATTAGATTTTAAAAATTTAACGAATATCTAGAGAAATACTTGGCAAATTATTTTTGCACTTTATGGGTGGGAAAAACATGCATTAACTAACATTATTTAACAAATATTTAGTCACAAGTGCAATAGGAAATCAACTACAAATTAAACTTAAAAACATTTGCAGTCATTCTACATCATAAAAAAATAAAAATAATCTGTAGCTGTAAAAAAACATCATACAGGCTTTTTCATTCGATACTTGTATGCACTTCTGCAAAAATAACACTTTTTTTTTTTTTTTTTTTTTTTGGGGGGGGGGGGTTCAAAAAATGACAAATATTTTTTGTTTATAGCATGCAGAATTTTCATCCATTATTAATTATTCAAAACAACTGTTATACCTTCATGAATATATGTACTATTCTTAAGCAAAACCGTACAAATATATAAAAAGTTTATAAAAACTGTTATGCAATATTGTTCATGATTATTGTTACATTGCTGCCAACCTTCTCTTTTTTTTTTTCTTCTTCTTTTTGGAGAGGGGAAGGAAGTCAAATAATCCTATTTGATCCAGATTTTTTCTCTCTCTTCAAAAAGAAAAACCCCAAAAGGACACAATTTTATTAAATAAAATTTCTTCTTCTGAGTACGCTTATCAGACTTTTTTTTTAAGGAAGGTAGGCAGGCATGAAATGAAAGCTATACTCAAGATGCACAACTGTATATTAATACACATACGTGTATCAAACTTCACATTCAGTTAGACTGACAAAAATATAAATTAGTACATACTGGTAATCTTTCATGTATCAGCCTAAAGATAGCATACTTCTATGCTGTTTTTAGTGCTCCATCATACACAGGTATGCGAAAAGAAAACTGCGCTCGGGGCAAAGTTACAATTTGGCACTCCCCACCCGCAACTTTTTCTTGTAACAGTCCAAAAATGACATTTGTAGTTTAAATTCGGCACATCCTAAATTTTTGTGCCAGGGGCGACCGCCCCCTTTGCCCCCAACCCATTTCATACAGTACTGCAAATGATAACTATATTTAGGCAACAATTAGACAGAAATCAAATTTTATATGTAGAATACATTTTCTGCAAATCAATTTCAACTTTTACTTTGATCACTCAAAAGATGGTGCTGTTATCGCCTTGTGATGGTGCCTTGTGAAAGATTTAAAATTAGATCTACAATCCATTAATTCAATTTAATAAGAATGATTTGTTCTATTAATAAATCTATATGTGAAACTTTTATATTATTTTAGTCACATATTTTCAAAATTGCTCATTTTTGACATGAACTTTGGTTGTGGCTTAAATTACAGCATGTTAGCTCAATAGTTTCTCTACTGAACATTATGCCAGCATCTTATTTCCTGCTGAGTAGAAATGCACCAAATTTTTAATTTGAGATTAATAATTAAAAATATATATAATGATTTAATTTAAAATGTTAATAACCAACAGCTGGTTGGTGCAGTTGTTCTGTAGAATGTTGTACTATATATACTTTACATTAGAGGTCTGCACGGGCCGAAATTTCCAGGCCCGAGCCCGGCCCGAAAGTTAAAATTTCGGCCCGGGCCCGGCCCGGCCCGAACGAAAGAAATATTGGCCCGACCCGGCCCGGCCCGAAAGTTAAAATTTCGGCCCGAGCCCGGCCCGGCCCGAACGAAAAAAATATTGGCCCGACCCGGCCCGGCCCGAGATCGGCCCGGTCGGGAAAAAAGTTTAAAATTCGGCCCGGCTCAAGTGAATTTCTACAGAACATTAATCTTTAATCTTATGGAAGAGTTCTGACCAAAAAAAATTATATTAGTCTTTTTTTTTTTCATGTTTATAATCTCCATTTATGCAGAAGTGCCGTAGGCTGCGATATTTACGCTTTTAAATGAATCTTTGTTTGTTGTATGTAAATGTTTCAGTTATCACTAGTATTATTAATCCACATTCCCTGTAATGGAGACAAAAAGTCGAAAAAGCGGTATATGGTAAAATTTCCAAAGACAAAATCGCTTTGGAACGAAAAAAAAAAAAAAAAAAAAAAAAAAAATACATTTCCTTCTTAACAGATGTAAATGTTTAATATATTTTTTCTCCTGTATTGTTGTATTCATTTTGCATGGATGAACACTTTAAAAGAAACTTTCAGTTTTCAGTTTTAAAAAAAATTCCGTCATAATCATGTTTTTTTTGTGTGTGTGTGTGCTTAATTCTATTTTAAAACGCCTAGTAATCTACGATTCTTTAAAAGGAATAAATTCTAATGTTTAATTGTAGAATAATGATGGCTTAAAAGTATATGCCTTTTTTGCAAACATTTTTGGACAAAGCCAAATATTACTGATTTATAAAAAGTCGAGAAAAGGATTTTCATATAGGAAGATTCAATAGGAACTGATTATTTTGGTCCATGAAAACTAGGAAGAATGGAATCAGTCTCGGCTTCGTACGGGAAAAAAAGTTAGGCCCGGCCCGTCCAGCAAAAAAATTAAGGCCCGAGCCCGGCCCGGCCCGAAAGTCATTATTGGAAATCGGCCCGAACCCGGCCCGCGGGCCGGGCCGGGCTCGGGCTTCGGGCCGCGGCCCGGCCCGTGCAGACCTCTACTTTACATATATAATGATTGATGTTATTATGAATTAGAAGAAAGTTTTGTGATGGCAGAAGTATACAAATTGAGTTGTGTCTCTTTTTTTACAAATTGGTGATATAAGTTAGGAATAGAGAAAATTTTCTTGTATTTAAAAAAAAAAGTTATTTTTCATATGTTTCTGTGAAGAAGAAAGTCATAAAAATGTTTCATTAAAAAGTACATATTAGACAATGATTAAATAATATATTCTCTTTTAAACATAATCTGAATACAACAAAAAAGGAATAATAATCATAGCTACCAACTCTGGTTATTTGTAAATAAAATATATTTTATGTACCAGAAATTTTCTTTAATTAAAAACAAATATGCACTACATAGAAATGTCGCATTTCATTACATAATTTTTGTATTCAAAAGGTATTTATGTGACTGAAAAAAAAAACAGCAGCTATGAATACATCTCCTATAATATGCTATCAGAACAAAAAATTTCAAAGTAATAAACCAATTATGGATGAACTGTAACTATACAGCGATTTATACACAATTCAAGAAGATTTCCAAACAAAAACTTATCTCATAAAATTGAAGAAAATAATTCATTAAGTAGAGGATGGAGATAAAATACATACTTTTTCGAACTGTCTAGGAATGTATCAAACTCAACAGACATCTTACAACAAAGAGCTTTCCTGAAATTAAAAAAAAAAAAAACATAAAATTAAGAATATTGGTTGTGTTTTATGGCTTTCATATATTTACACACTAACTATACTCTATCAACATAAAACATTCACCGCATTCTGTATCCCCAATCTCAGAACTTATGCAGACTCTATAAGAAATTTATACCTGTAGGTAAACATAAAACTAAAATTCTAATATTTAAAAATTAAAGTAAATAAAGAAAAATCATGATATACATTTATCTGAAATTGTGTCAAACAAATAACTTTGATATTAAGAAAAAAAAAGATTAATAAAAACTAATACTACAATAAGATCTCTGAAAACAAAATTACTAGGAATAGGAAAAAAAAACGCTTTAGACAGGTTTGTGTTTTATTTTAGAATTAAAAAAGGTATTTTCTGGGGAGCATTAATTACATTCATTATACTGAAAAATATGTTAAAGTGGATAATATTTTCAATGATAGAATGGGATAATAGGATTTTTTTTAACAATCAAATAATATTTGTTAAACTGAAAAAATCATTAAAGTGACATTTGTTGGAATGAGATTTTACTGTACGTCAAATCACAGTGTAATTTATTTTATCCATTCTTTATTCCAGAACAAATAATAAAAAACAAAGAGCACTTTTTAAATTTTTTTAACGCATAGAGAAAAAAAAAAAAAAAAATACTTTTCCATGCTCAACAAGAAAATTTCTGACTCATTTTTATGCATAAAAGCATACTTGCAGGAAAGACTATCGAATTAATTTGTAACTGAACACTTTTTTCATTTTCTAATAAATGAACTTTGAACTGTCTTATAACTTGAGTTAACGACAGCTGTCACAGGATGGCAATTTTTTTTTCTCCCTTTCCTCTACTGTAACATATGGAAATTCAGTTCAAAATACTAATTTTAACATCTTTTTCTGAAAATCTTCTGCCACTACAGAAAATGGGGGCACAGTTTCTTAATAAGAGCACCTACAGTTTGACTCTGAACAATTATGTATTTAAAAATGTGTCAGAAAGTAGCCAGCCAGCTTAGTTTTGAGAACAGCTTTAAAAAACCACATGAATTTTTATTTATTTATTTTTTTTTTCTTTCCATATGGTTGTAGTTAAAAATTTAGTAAATCTTTATATATATTTTCATCAATGCACAAAAGTAAATAAATTTGTCAAATAGAGCATTTTTTAATTCAGTTCTTTTCTTTTATAAAATAATATTTACAAATAAAATTTTAAAATCCATAATAATAAAATTTTTACAATTTACAATTAAATAAAATAATCTAATGATTAATAACATGATGTATGGAGCTAATATCGTATAAAGTATCTTATTCAAGCATTCAGAGTAACACATTCAAACTAAATACAACTACACTTACAAAATAAAGCAAAGTTTTTATTAATGAAACTGAGTATTAATATTGGATATACTGAACACAATATAAGATCAAAGGAGTTTATTTATTTATTTATTTTAAATAAACTAATAACTTAATTTTTAATAGGAGTAAACAAATGAAAATATGTATTGGATACAGAGTTAATCATTTACAAAAATAATTGAACACAAACTTACCTATTGTGAGAAGCTGAACAATTTGTGTTAATAAAGTGCCCTTCTGTAAAAGGAAAAAAAAAGTTTTTTTTAGGTATTTTGAAAGTACGATGAATAAAAGAATCATAGTGACATAGCATTATTGAATTAAAGAAATTAATTTTTAATTTTTCAGAACTAATAAATTAATTTACAGGTTTAATATAAAATACCAAATATATTATTTAATACTATTTTGCTAATTTTTAAAATAAAATCATAACAAAACTTACAATCATATCAATACAGCCTGTAAACTGTATTGATATGATTCTATCAAAAATGTATATTATTAGGATGAGCGAAGCGAATCCTCTACTAGGCCACTCAAATTACAATTTGTCGTACACTTTACAAAAAAACTATTCAATATTTTGGCTTCAAATTAAACACAAAAATAAAATATGATCTGTAGATTTGCAGAATATAATTTTTTTTTACAGTAAAACGTTAAAAAAATATTATTTTAATTAATTTATTTTACATGCATTTCCAATACGGACGCATTTTAGCAAATAAATAAAAAATGAAACGCGTATATTTTCAGAAAAAAAATTTATAAATCATTGAGTAAGTAATTATAGATAGAATCGTGATTGGGTCATTCCATGCCAAATCAACCAGTGACTCAACCTGACCCTTTCAGATTTCGATGAAATTCTCAGGAATCATACTGCCTGATGATATAAATGAGAATATATGTTCATAATTTTTTTTTAGCATCAAAATTTCATATAATTAATTATTTAAATTTTGAAAAATCATCAGTTTTTGACTTGCTTACATGTTTTTAATTTTGAATTTCTCAAGTTCTACCAAACACCGAAAATTTTATGACCACTCATTTCAAAGAGGAGTTTATAAGGTTTAATTTGATATGCAATTCGACTATGTATAGTTAAAATAAATAAAATGTAAAAATTTTTAAAATTTAAAATTTGAAAATTTTTTAGATAGTCATTTTTAAAAAATTTTAAAAAATTGTATGTTTGTTGTAATATTATAAGCTTTAAATTCTGAAATTTTTAGAGTGGGATCTCAATGGGATCAGGAGTTATTAAATAAAAGCAAAAATTACCATTAAAATAGCAATTTAATTCTGTCTATTTTGTTATTTATTTATGTTTTGTATGGTAATTTTCAGCTTTTATTTCATAACTCCTGGTCCCATTGAGATCCCACTCTAAAAATTTCAGAATTTAAAGCTTATAATATTACAACAAGCATACAATTTTTTCAAAAATTTTAAAAATGACTATCTAAAAAATTTTCAAATTTTAAATTTTAAAAAATTTAATATTTAATTTATTTTAACTATACATAGTCGACTTGCATATCAAATTAAACCTTATAAACTCCTCTTTGAAATGAGTGGTCATAAAATTTTCTATGTTTGATAGAACTTGAGAAATTCAAAATTGAAAATATTTATGCAAGTCAAAAAATGACGATAATTCAAAATTTTAAAAATAATTTTATGAAAATTTAAAGCGATAAAAAATAAAAATATGCTCTAATTTATATCATCATAGAAAATGACCCCTAGCAGTTTCATTGAAATCGGAAATGGTCAGGTTGAATATTGAATTTTTTTGGTTGATTTGACATGGAATGACCCGATTATTTTAATAAATAAAATATGTTTTCATTATTCAGCAAAATCGTTTGCACAGATGACACTTAAAATTTTAAAAGTATTGTACTATGGATTTTTTTTTTCTTTGTAAAGTGGCAACAAAAGAATTGTAAACAAATAAAATTGTTAAATTTGTTTTATAAATGAAAAATTAAAAGAATTGCGTGAACGTGTTGCCTCGATTCAAGCTCTTTTTAAATGTACTAAAGGAAAAGTTGCCCGATTCAGAAATGACAAATGGACTTCAACCATTTCTTACTTTATCATTTGGATCGAAAGTAATGTTATGTTCTTATTTGTGGACTGAGAAGTGTTTAGTGAACGCGACTTTAGACTTTGTTGCACGTATTAAAGAAAATCACAAGCCACCAGACCAGATATCGCAAATAATCATGGATAAATTTGAATACTACAGTAATTTAACTTATAAGAATTGGTGCGTACCAATTCCCCCAATAATTGAATTCTGGAAAAATGGAAGCATAAATTGCTCAAGGAAAGAGTTTCTTCTGCAGTTAGCTTTTGCTGTTACAATTCATAAATCCCAAGGTTTAACATTAGATGAAGCAGTTGTAGATATTGAGGATATACAGGCACCAGTTGGCTTAAAAACATACGTAACGTTGTCAAGAGTGAAAATCCTTCAAAATTAAGCATTCAATAGAAATTTTCCTTACGAAAAATTCTACAGTATCAAAAATTCTCATGCACTAACATGTATAAAAACGAAGAAATTAGAATAAAAAGTTTTACAGTTAAAAATTCATAGTATCGACGAGAGCAGATTTCAAATGTTTTTCCAGAAAATAGGATTTTGAAGAAGTAACTTTCTTCAAGCTCTCTTCAAATATATTATTCTAAAATAGTTATCAAAGATTATTTGATGTTAATTACAAAGATTGGAAACATGCCTATTTCAAACAATTTTAAAAAACACCAGTGGCTACTAGAAATTGTAAAAAAATCTTTAAAAGAATTTTTAGTTGAAAATTTAAAAATATTTTGTAAAAGTTTGCTTCGAAAATATTTTTTAATGCCAGTCTTACATCATAAATAAAAAATTCCTAGGAAATTGATAGTTATTTGGCTGAACTTACATTTGTAGAATTAAAATGCACCAAAACATAAAATAACGTTTTTGTTTAATAAAGATGCAAAAATAATATTAAAAATATTGTTACTTTCAAATATATGCTTTATAAAATAATGCTTCGCGAATCCAAACAAAGCATGGCATTTTTATGTCTAAAAATTTAGTCTAAAATTTATTTAGTCTAAAAATTATGCTGAAATGCATTTCAAGACAGTATTCTGAATGAATAAACCAAAGTAGCAATTCAAATAGTACTGAACAGTATATTGCTGCTCCTTTCCCCTTAAAATGGTATCATGAATTATTCTAATTTTCATACTTTTCAGGGATAAGAAATAAGTGAAAATAGAATCATTATAAGATCGCTTGTGTATCTATCTGTAACAATACTTCGTTAAATGGAAGTTTCACTCAATATAGACATTGAGAAATACTTATAGGAAAAAATTGGATGCTAATTAAGTTATATGTTTTTGCTTTTCCATCACATTTTTCTGCCCCACAGAAATTTTACTTTGAGGGCACTCAAGGTAGCTATCAATACAAAATCATCCAAAGATTGAGGGTAATGATCTTTGAAAAAAATTTTGGAAATTAGCAGAGAAAAAACCTATCTAGGAAAAAATGGCATGGACCAAGATGGCACTGAAACTTAGTCATCTCTTTTCAAAACTTGCATGGCACAATGACAAACTATACAAGGTTTTTGTTTTAGATAGCATTTATCATAGTTATAAATAGTCAATGTTTTTCATCCTAATTGAATTCAATTATTGGAAAAAGAATTCATAGAACAATTCAATATTTTAAAAAAAGTCTTATTAATCTTTTACAGGGTTGCCAAAAACCCAAGTCTTTTTATATTATAAAAAAACCTAACCCAGGTAGGTTCTTTCAAGCTTTATTTTATTTTCTTCTTTCATAAGGTGAGGGCTGGGGAAGTCTCTTATTTTTAGAAAATATGCATTAAATTAAAAAATCTTTTTATATTTTTATTAATTAACATGCAAGTAATTTTCATTGAAATAACACAAATAACCCAGTGTAAAAGCCTGTAAAAAAAGGGGGAGGAAGTTTACTTCTGACATCATATGATATAATAACCATATAACCAGGGTTCTCGCTGTCGCTCGCCAATGCGCCAAATTGCGACTAAATTCTTCATTTGGCGAGTAAACTAGCGATTAGATTCGCCAAATTGCTAGTGCTCAAATTTTGCTTTTTCTTTCTTTTCTTCTTCGTTTTTCATACATATGCATCTATACATATTTTTAATATATTTGTAGAGGATAGTTGAAATTATATTATTAACAATCGTTGTCGCAGTTATAAAAACATATTGAAAAAAAAAGGGGGTGCATTAAAGGATTAAAGATAATTTTTTTAGTGTTACACGGCGAATCTATTTTGCTAATACTTTTTTGATTTGGCGAATGTTTTTTATTTTTAATTAGCCAAATTACTAATGTTGGTCAAATGTCAGCGAGAACACTGCATATAACACACATTTAAAACTTAAATAAATTATTTTTTATCTATATTCCCCACTAAAAACACACTTTTTAAACAAATTTCTAATCCTTTTATCAATCAAAGGACGCTTGATAATATTTTTAAGATATCCATGGTTCGCTGTATAGAGCAGTTCATTCTTTGAACATAATACAGAGCTATTACTCAAAATACTTTACAAATGAATTTCAACTATCTACAAAACTGATTATAATTATTTAAATTTTAATATTTTAAAATGAAGTTATAGTACTTATATAATATACAACATTGTTTATTTTTATTTAAAAAAAATATGGATGGTACAATGTATATTAGGAAAGAATATTTAAGAGAAAGAAAAACCTGATTTAAATAAAAAATTGAAACAAACAAACAAAAAAATGTTTATTCAGGTTTTTTAATCCTCCTTTAACCAACCCTGGCCAAAAGTGAATCGGTCAAATTTGTATCCAGTTTAGAATTTACATTATGAAATTTTATATTGTTGAATCTTGACATAAAAGATTTTTTAATTTTTCATCTATGGGAAAATGTTATTGATTTTGGATTTTTTTTTTCTCCATAATATTAACAAGCTTTTAAAAATAATTAAGCACAATATTTTATTTTGAGTATTTTGGCTTTGACATATTTGGCAGTACACCCACAACTTGTTTTGTTTTGATAGTGCAACTCTTTAAACAAAAAAGGTTAAAATTCTTTTTTTAAATAAAAGTTTTTTTAAAAATCAGGCAAAATAAAACCTGCTTTAATATCAGAGGTTTTAAAAAAAAAAACACCCATATATATATAACACAGTATTATTGTTTTTACTTTACTTTTCTTTTACTTTATAAGATATAAATTATGCATACAAATACATGCATGTTGTAAGTATTACCCATATATATTGTTATTATTACACAATTTACATAAATGATTCAAAGGTAAAATTTTAGGCGATGGAAAAATCTTTATTACACAAAATGCATGGAAAAGTACAAATCGTATGTCAAAAATCAATTAAACCTTTAGTATTTTAGTTAAAATAAAAATAACTGCAGCACATAAAAATTTTAAACAAATTTGAAAGTTATTTGTAAACTTAGTTGTAGTAAACTAAATTGATAACTTTTGTTTTTTTGTTTTTTAAAGTGCTGGTACAGAAAAGAAAGTTTAGCAACTGTATTAATCTATTTGTACTTGTTGAACGTACCAAACCAAAAGCAGAAAACATTTGTTCTACTGAAATAGATAAAGCTATTGCAGTACAAAGCCAGTTGATCATGAATTCTATAAATTTATGAGTATCAAGCTTTTTAGTTACTGTAACAAAAACCTTACCTTCCACCATTCTAAAAAGCTGAGATCTACTATATTAGATTCACATGAAAAATCATTGAATGATTCAGTTTTTGCTCAAACTTTAATATAATAAGCAAGCATCACCAAAGTATAACATACACACAATGATACAGTTTTATTTTATCTCAATTTGCAAAAGTTTTTCTAAATACTAATAAGTAAATATTCAAAAGTTTAATATATTTCTACTTAGATTTCCTTATTGTTGCAAAGTTATTTATTTATTTTTTCTAAACTTTACGTTGTATTTTACTTTTTGACAAAGATTAAGCTTTATCTTTCTATAAGTTGTTTGATTATCGGTATTATATAAAAATAAATTATATTAAAGTACATTAATATGTTTGCTTACATCCTGAATTTATTCAAAAAAACTTAGAAAAACTGATTTAAATCAAGGATTTCTTTTTAAAAAAAATCAATTGATTTAAATTGTGATTAAAATAAAGCTGATTTAAATTTGTGAACCTTGTAAAAAACTAATATAAAACTTGTTGAGTATTAAGTAATAATATCATTGATTGGGAAAAAAACAATAAAAGCTGCTTTAATGTGGCTTTTATTGGGGTTTTTAAGAATGGATTTTACCCTCCCCCCCCCAAAAAAAACAGGTTTTTTTTTTATTAGGTGGATTTTTTGCAATCCTGATCTTTTACCTACAATTTTTAATATTGCCTTTGTAATTAACAACAGAACTTTTTAAGTAAAACTTGCACTTGACCGATTATTGAAAATGTTTTATAAAATTTATTCCACACTTCAATACAATTTGAATATGCTTTTGTAATAAACCTTGCAGTTTTTTTTTTAAGTATTATTAAAAGGGGAAAAAAAAAAGCAAAGAGAACAAAACTATGAAAACTCCCAATCAAGTTTTTAAACAAATATTGATGATGGCGGACATTTTCATTTAGGAGATGGCACTGGATAATATTAACTATTATTACTAATAATAACTTACTGGTTTTTGAAGATAAACCTGGATCATCAGCATCTGAGAATATGTATGTCTAAAAGAAAAAAAAAAGTAATAAATGATAGAAATAATCTTATCAAAAATAAATCATTAATGAAATAAGTAGAGATTTTAATAAAATAGCAACTTTGTTTAAAGAAATGTACTATTTCAAACAATTAAAAAAATTGACAAAAAACCAATTTCAACTTGTTTTTTTCATCAAAAATTCGTTTACATATTATATAAAACATAGATCTATTCTTCTTACATCATAAAAAGAAAAATAACCTGAATTTAAAAATATGTACATACTAGATATATATATATACATATTATATGTAAGTGAGTGTGAGAGAGAAGGGTGTGTTGATTTGTTGTGTTTATGACGGTCAATAATCATCACGAGGGATATAGGCCCTCAGAGGAGGGGTGCCTTCTGTGTGTGGGGAGGGGATGTCTTTCTAAGGGAATGTATTTACACAAGGAAATACAAGGTTCAAAGAAAACCATGGAAAACTCCAAACGATTAGGCCGATGGTCATGATTGGGTTCGAATACAGCACCTAGTCTACCAGTTTCGAGGGCAGATCCTCTTGACCACCGGCGGGGCCCTAGGGGAAGGGGAGCATTTCAAAAGTATAAAGTATTTTTTTATTATATCAACGCCATACCAAAATGTATGCTAATCTGGCATTTATTTCAATTCTCCTAATTTATGTCATTTTAAATAAATTCCTGATACGCATAGAATTTATTATGTGAAACCAGTTAGCTGTTAAAACTTCTATTTATAGTGCCTTTTCAAAGCTATTTTAAGAAAGTTGAAATCCACTTACAAAGGAAATTCATAAAGAGCATGATTTTCAGAATACAAATACAGTGAAACCTCCAAATAAGGGACACCTACGGGACCGGAACTTTTGTCCCTTAAATAGAGGTGTCCCTTATTCGGAGTTTTTTATATTATTTTCAATTAATCGTTCAGAAGAATATAAAATTTACAAAGCAATAAAGATGAAATTCAAATATACCTGAAGTGTATAAGGTGCATTAACCAGACAAAAGGAAGAAAAGAGAATTAATTAAAATTTTCAATTGATTACAGAATTTTTAAATAATTTGTAGAATTATTGATTTGTATTTTTATGCAAACTGTGTCCATGCAAAAACTATGAAAATATTTAAAAGAATTTTACCTGAAGTTATCAATTAAAAGGGATTGTTTTGCAAATTTCAATTTTTAAGTACAAACCTTTCAAGTGTTTATTTACCATATTTATAAATTCAGCTTTTCATTACTAGCAGTATTTACATTAAAAAAGCGTACTTTAAGGCAACAAATCTCTCAACAGCTCTACTCAACAAGTGGAAAACGTTTTGACACATTTACAAATTCTTTTTTAAACAGAAAGGTATAAAATTGAAACGCTTGACTACGGAAGTGAGATGGAATTGAGCTGTTTTCAATTTTATGATAAACAAATTATCTATTGAGTTAGAGGTGATTTTGATCACGTGACAAGGCATTTTTTACATTTTCTTGAATAGTTATTCTTCTTTCGCGTGGAAATTTGGTTCAAAACGCTCACTTTACAATATTTTTTGAAAGATCTATTGCATTTGCAAAGAAATAAAAAAAACTGGATGATTACATATTTTTTGAACAACAATGATTACTAGATTCAGGCATTTCTGAATAAATATAAATTAAAACTTACGTCCAGTGTTGAATTCAGACTCTTTAATCCGGGAGAGACTTCTGTTGCTCCAGGGGGGGGGGGACATTATAGAGTTTCGGAGGAGGAAGATGCACTTTTTTACCATTGAAAACCCAAAATCTCTTTTTTTTTGGGGGGGGGGATGTCCCCCGGACCACCTCCTGAATTCAACACTGCTTATGTCTTAAAAGTTGCCCTTTTGGATTTGAGAACAGCCTTAAAGCATCTGTAAAGTTCTTCATTTCACATTTTTTTTTTTTTTTTTTTTTTTAATTCTCCACTTTCAGAATCATTGTTACAATTTTCAGCATTACTTTCAATGGGGATAAACGCACTGATATCGAATCAGGATTGTGGGTAAATAAATGCTCGTTAATTGCGTCGTATGTCTCTCGATCAACATTATTGTCTATCTGTTTGATTAGTTCACAAAAGTCTGCATTTTCATGTTCATCACAAACTATTTCACTATCTGAAATGCAAGAACCAGGTTCTTTAATCTCATTTTCAAGTGTCCCTTAAATCGAGTGTCCCTTATTCAGAGGTAAATACATTACACGTCCTATACCAAGGGACTGGGACCGGAAGTTTTGTCCCTTAAATAGAGGTGTCCCTTATTCGAAGTGTCCCTTATTTGGAGGTTTTACTGTATTAATCAATTCAAAGAAAATAATAACTTATAAAACAATAAAATAAAAATAACTTATAAAACAAAGAACAATTATATGTAATCTAATATTTAAAAAACTTTAAATTAAAAGTTATTTATTTGTATTGTTTGAGCTCTGTTCTGTAACTTTCAATTTTTTGTCTTTAAGCATTTTAATTTCAGCTACAGCTAATTTTAATTTCAGCAACCTTTTTTCTGTTTTTTTTTTTTTTTTTTTTTTTTTTTGCTTGCTTTATGATTTTTTTTGCTTTTCTTAGTTAAATATTCATAAAGTTTCATCCAAACCAAATTAACATTGCTCAATATTTCCTTTGCAGAAAGAGCCCGATTAAGGATTTTATGCAGAAAGTGCGAGGCTCATGGCCCAGAACTTTTTAGGGGGCCCCTTGCAGCGAAATAGTTTCAATATGAGGAGAAGGGGAAGCTTAGAGGGGATATCATTAGATATTGCAATACAGTTGCAAAGTTAACCAAAATATATTTTGGTTTTGGAGAAAATAATTGCGGAAACTGCAATTTCAAGACTTTTCTAAATAATTTTCTTCAGTTTGGGGCCTCTAAAAGCAGTGATTTTTTCAAGTTTTAGGAAAAAATTGCAATCTTCCCCGACTTTTTCATAACTTGTCATATTTTTTTTTTTTTTTTTATGACAATTCCCTGTTTTCCAGGCGCGTAGGAACCTAATTATTTTAGTGTTAATAATTTGTTTTATTAAAACATAAGCAAATCCATTTTGCTAAATTGGAAGCAAAGAATATCATTGGTTCTTCAGCCTTTTTGTCGAAATCAATGCATAAATTATAAGCAAAAATAATAATAAAAGTTTTGCAGAAAACGTTTTTGCAGACCAATTTACTCTTTATTTTTAATATCTGAATACAGAAAATAAAGCTATTACTAAAATGTAAACAAATTTAAGCATTTTTAAGGCTGTTTTGCTCTTTTTAAAAATTATAGGCCGTATAATCTTGTTATTAATCCTAATATCAGGAATATACAGTCAAACCTCCATAGCGGACACTCCCGAATAGCGGACACCTCTATTTAACGGTCAGTTTTCCAACCCCCACTCCCAAAACCAGAATTTTTGTATGCTTAACCTCTAAATAACGGACATTCCGAATAGCGGACACTTTATACGGCGATAAAGGGTGAAAAAGTATTTTTTAAAGAGAAAAAAAGGAAAGAATAACAAAAACGCCTCTGAATTTATGAGGACAATAAGTCACAAATTTTGAGATCACAGATAAATGAAGATAAACAGCTGGGGAAAATTCCTCCCCCCCACGTTCAGTACTAAATTCAGGGGATTGCCCGGGAGGAATATCTCCCAGAATATTGAAATATCATCCAAGAATATTTTGGGATCTTATGCTTTTAGAGGTCAAAAAGTGCAATACCCGTCCGGAAAATTACAATGCCCAATAACGTCACATTGAAAAACAAATTACATGTAATCGCAAGCAAAAGTAAAATGTTGTAACAGATTTTTTTCACGAGAATATAATAAACAGTGGATTAAAGTGAGCACGAATTTTATCTCAATTTTATTGCTTAAAACGTAATTTTAATTTCTGATTAATTATATAATAGAGGTTTTAGAACAAATAAAAGTAAATTAATAAAACTTTAAGCATTTCATAGCGATTTTTGAATCTCTGAGGTTTTCCCAATAGCGGACACCTCCGAATAGCGGACAATTTCTTCATTCCCGAGGTGTCCGTTATTTAGAGTTTTTACTGTATTCCGCTTGCTTTTTTATTAAATAAAAGCGATTTCCGTGCTGTTTTTATTATTGTACCATCGAAAAGTGATAAAGTTATGCACAAAATCGAGCCAAATTTTTTGCATATGTTTTTGGCTATGGCCAGTAGATCTTCCTTGAATTTGGAAATATTCCGAGGGAAAAGAACATTGTGATAGCGCTTTTTGTATAATTTTCTCGATTCTTCGTCGTTTTACTGTCCATCGGCTCGTGCAGAGACAAACTCGCGTCTTGTTTAACCGACTATTTACAAACAGCGGATGATAACAGAATAAGAGGAAACTATTGATTTTAATATATATCATGATTCACATTAACAATTTAAGATGAAAATCAAAAGTTGGTATGGTATTGAATTAATAACATTAAAGTATTATTAACATTTACTTTAAATTACATTACATTTTAATTTTGGAAATATTAAAATGTATACATGAGATAGAAGAAAGTTTTGGGAATGGCACACAGAACTAATTTTTTTTAATGTAAATTAACTAATATTTTCAAAAATGTATTTAAAGATTCCATAATAAAATATTTTTTTCATTTTAAAAAATTGCCAAGCTTTGGTACATTCTTGTTTAAGCACATAAGGTTCTTTAATTACTTCAACTACAGTTTAATTAGAGAAAATGCGAGTTAATATTGATAAAATCTTAAAACATCTTTAGACTATGAGAATGTATGTGAATTAAGCAAAATATAAAGCTTAAAATATAAAGCAGAAATTAAAAAAAAAATAAAGCTTCGTAAATAAATGTTTTAAGAGCTTTTTATTTTTATTTATTTTTTACCCCCTTATTAATGATCAAGCGATAGTTTGATTTTCTTTATTTATCCAAAAATACTTCTGAAAGTTTAGAGTAAGTAATCTCAGGGGCGTGCCAGCAGTATTCGGCGCCTGTGTGCAGAAATGCATTTGGCGCCCTACACCCCCCCTCCCCCCCAATCCAATCGCCTGTAAAAAAAAACTTTATCCCCCCCCCCCCCCAAAAAAAAAAAAACTATGACTATTTATAAATGTATAGTTGTTATTCTTTTGGAGTTTTTTGAACCAGAAAATTTATTTAATAAAATATGTCTTGTTTCTTTACAGTTCGTACTTTATTTCATTAAATAAATAAATTTCTGTTTCCAAACATGCTTAAATTACTTGAAAAATACAGAAGGATGGCAGCTATGTAAATAAAATTCGTAACACAGTAAAACCTGTGTAAATGAAAGTACTCTCTATCAAAATCCTACGTTAAGGTAAAATTTCATTATCCCGGAGAAAGTAATTTAATGCAATAACAATAGATTGCATCTAAAAGAAAGATGTTTGTTTCTACTTTGCATGTATTGACGATGGCTAAGAAAATCTACCGCACATAAAGATCTAAAAATTTGGATAAGGATTGATGATGGTAGATGCACCGTACACCTGACACTCAGTTTTTTTTTTTTTTAATCACCCGAAATATTAATTAAAAACCCTTAATGATCATCGCAAAAAGGCGATCTTTTATTCCCCAACGAGATCATGCTTGTGTCCTTCCCCAAGCAGTCCTTCCCACTGACCAAAAGCGTAACGTTTGATTTTTTCTGCATTTTGGGATTCCAGCAAATTGGGATATAGTGAGATCCTGGTAAAATTACAAATAAATAATAATAAAGAAAGAAAACCGATTTCAATGGTATTTTTAATTACTATTTCAAAAACCTTTTTATTTGGTAGCGATTCGCATCAGTTCTCATGTTTTTCATTTCTCTGAAGTTTCAAACGTAAAAAACAACAACAACAACAACTGTTGATACTATCTCGGTATTTTTCAGGTTCTAATAATTTTCAGGTGTGAAAATATTAATATTTATTGTTCAAAAAAATTTTTGAAGTCATTTCAAGGATTTGCCAAACATATTTTTTTCTCTCGGTGCAAATTATCTCAAGATATCGTTTCCCAATTAAGAAATATGTGATTTGAATATCATTTCGCGTTAATAAATTAAAAAAAAAAAAATATGTATGAGCAATTGTGCGGATTTCCATTATTTATTTTATCAAGAATATTATTAATATTTTTTTTTTTTTTTGGTCAAAATTGAAAGTTTTATATCTAAATGTCAGAAAATAAATACAAATTTACAGTTAGCTTGAAAAATCAGACAGAAACATGAATAGCACCGCCGATATACTCTATTGAAGGCAGTGGGAAATCAACTCGAGCTTCGATTGGATGGATTTTCATTTAAAAAGGAAAAATCATACAAATTCAAGATTATACACTGCTAGCAATATAATGTTCGTTCGAAAATATTTTTATTCAAAATTATAAAGTCAAATCAACATGTTGCTGAAGACATTGCCCTCCCCACACCCCATCTCTACATTCGTTTGGAAAAAATAACATTCAACAAGGGCGGATCTGGAGAGTCCTCAAGGGGGGGGGGGGGGCGATTTTAAAAAATCGGAGACTCGAAACTCATGCGCGGGTCGGGACTAATATTTTCACGGCGGTCGGGTTTGGGTCCGGTGAACTTCTATATTTTCAGAGGGTCGGGTTTGGGTCCGGTTGACTTCTATTTTTCAAGCGGGTCGCGTTTGGCTCCGGTTGACTTCAAATTTTTGAGCGGGTCGGGTTTGGTTCCGGTTGACTTCTATTTTTCAAGCGGGTCGCGTTTGGTTCCAGTTGATTTCTATTTTTTGCTGCTGGTCGTGTTAGCTAATCAGGGGCGTGCGAAGAAAAAACTGCGCCTGGGCAAAGTTTCAGTTTGCCCCCCCCCCCCTCCCTCCCCCAAACGACTTTTCTTGTGACAGGCCAAAAATGATGTTGGTAGTATAAATTTGACGTCCTTTAAACTTCTGAACATGAGGCGACCGCCCCCTTCGCCCCCTACCCTTTCGCACCACGCTGTAACCAATGCTTTTTCTGTGGTTCGTATTTGGGTCCGTTTGACTGCTACTTTTTACAGTTGGTCAGGTCAACTTCTACTTTTTTTGCTACTTGCTGGGTTTTAGACCGGTTGATTACTATATTTTGCTGCTGGTCAAAAACAAAAGTAAATTTTTTAAAATGTATTTCGTAAGATTTCGCAAAACAAATTTCCAACATAAATATATTTTTTACGAATAACAAATAAGTAAGATGTCAGTCCAAATTAGGCTCGGGGTGAAGAATTGCACGAATCGCGTCGGTCCAATAATGCTTATCATACAGGCTGGGTCGGACACGGAACAGACGTTTAGCTTTTACTCAGGGCCGAGCCCCGACCGGGAAATTTTGATCAATACAGATAAGACATGAGTTCGGGCTCTTTTTTCAGAATTGGGTTCCACCCGAGCTCGATTTTAAATCCGAGCCCGCCCAAACCCGAAACATTTTGCTTTATCAGAGCCCGAGCCCGATAACGAAAGTATACAGCGGAAGAAAAAATGTATAATATATATTTTTTTTAATGTTAGGGGAAAAATGATAATTTTTAAACCACATTTTCCATAGAAATGTTACTCTTAAACGAAAATTTAAATTTAATATTATCAAAAGAAAAGTTTGGTATAAAATAAAAATGTACTTAATACATAAAAAAAATTGTCATATTTTGTCTCTTTTAATAAGAAAACATTATGGACATGTTAGTGAACTGTGTTTCATAAATAAATGCATGGAACTTGAAGAAATTATTGTCGATTAATTGTCGAATTGGACAATATTTACCAATTTTCTATGAAAAGTGCACATTTTTAACTATAACCATTTCATTCCTCATAACAATCTTTTGGGATAGATGTGACCCAGACAATAATATTAAATTTATAAATTTAAATTCCAATGCTATTATAGGAATAGAGGAAACACTGCTCAATTGCTTTCTATCAGAATAATATGGAAAATTAATTTACTTACGACCAAAAGTGACATCGTAAATTTCAGAGTACAGCTTCAGTATCAGCAGAATTCACAAAAAAAGCAACAATTATTAAAATTATTTCCATATGAAAAGCGATTACGACCTGTGTACGCTGTGTACAATAGAAATCTAAATTATTCACCAATCGCAAACTAAAATTGAAAGAAAACATCCTCTTAGCATTAAATGTCTAAATAATAATAAAATAAACAACTCTATTCCAAAATAACCAATGCTACAAACAAAAATCAAACTAAATTCATTATTCCCGCCTTTTCGTTGGCGCCAGACCATCGTCGGAAATGACAAAATAGGTCTGCAGAAGTTACTAATAATTTTCTTTTAAAATAGCATCGTTTGCTAAAATAGAAAAAAAAAAAAAAAAAAATTCTGCTTCCCCTTCATTCTAATCAAAATGTCAATATAGTGATTTGAAAAGTAATAAGTAAAGTTTAAGCGGGGAAAAAGCTTATTTAATATTTTCTATTCATTGATAAGTAAAATTTATAGGTTTCAGAAAAAATGAGTCCGAGCACTGTCCCATCTCTAATACAGACATTTAAAAAGAATGACTCCAGGCCGGACTCGACCGAGAAGAAAAACAAGTCTGGCCCGACCCAAATCGACAGAAAATAAAGATCAGGACACGGCCCGACTCAGAAGACCTGACCTAGCCCGACATTAGGGTGGGCGATTGCCCTTTCGCCATCTAGCCCCCCCCCCCCCCCCTCACACACACCTTAGATCCGCCATTGCCTAATTCATGAATTGGCGCGGTCCGGGTCGGGCCGCGCAGCGCCGATCTTGGGCTTCAGCCCAAGTCCTATTCCATGAAGATCTCTCATGTTGGTTTGAAACCTTTATGGGCCCAAGGGGGGGGGGGGCGATCGGCCCATCGCCCCCCCCCCTTAGATCCGCCATTGACATTCAATATTTTACTTTTAGAATATTTAAGGTTATTGTAATTGGCCTAGGTGATCCAAAACGGTTGGTTAGTAGGACATAAAGTGCACGGGATTTTAAAACACTTTTTTCATAAATTTATATTTTTCCATTCATATTAACAGCCATCATTGTAGTTTCTAATTTATCTATGTCTAAATTGAACTTTTTTTTTGTTGTTGTTGTTGTTTTGACATTTTAATCTCCGTAACGTCTACGGTTATGTGCAATGCTAATAAGTGCTCATATTTCAAAAATTCGATTTTATGTTCGGAAATGAAATGCACAAATCTTACAATCATTACACTAATTTATGCAGTATTTGAATAGACACGAGTATACGCAGGGAGTGCAGGGAAATATAAATTAGATTTTTAAACAGAATTTCATTTGAATTTTTGGAATAGAAATTAATTTAGTGACCTTGGAATCTTTTCCAGGGAGGCTCAAAATGTTTTAGGGTAAGATGAGGCGCCCATAGAACCTAGGGTACCTGGACCTTGTTTGTAATCTTGTTGTACCGAAGGTTGAAGGAACACTAATAGCACCCCCTTAGCTACGGCCCTGTGCATAGTCCCCAAGTTCTGGTTTTACATTTTTTCTTTATTCAGTATTCTCCAAAGCGTCCCACACGGACGCCACGATTGCGCCCTTAGGTTTTCTTGGCACCCATTGGAATGTATCCTCTTATTAGCTATTAAGATTAAAAATCCTTTTTAAGGGATACATTTTTAAAAATTAAAAATATTTGAATAGTTTTCTTGTAATAGTTATCGATGACCTTAAATAAGTTTTAATTATTTAATTCTATTAATTTGTTATTCAGTGATTAAAGTTTTTATAGCTTCTTCATCTACAAAACTTTTGAAGATAGATTGCCCTCTGAAAATCTAATTTTAAATTTATTCTGAATTAAATTATTTTAAAATAGTTTCTGAATCATAGGGGACTTACAGCTATCAGCGTGAGATATACACGCATCATATAAGACGTTTCTAACATATAAGTCTACCTCTATTCATGTAGATATTGTAGGAGAAACTTTTACCAGTATTTCCGAATAGTAATTTTCTTCTTATTTATGATAAATTCTGAAGAAAAAGTGACAATTGTTTCTTATAAATAATAATAAAAAAACAAGTGAAATTTAGCTCCTACGGTAATAAAACTGTATATTACGATTTTCCACCGCAGTGAGATAATAGTGTTGCATATTTTCAGCTATATGTGAATTACGGCGCCTTTCATTATTTATAACTATATGAGGTGCACCTCTGTTTTATAAAGGTTGGACAGGTCTTGTCTAAATGATTTATTAGAGGACTCATAAGTAGAATAAAATAAAATTTTAAAGAAAGAAATTAATATTTATAAATAATTTGTATAAGGTAAATCTATAAAAGATAACTCAGATGCTAAGAAAATATAATATTTTTTATATTAATATTTTTTTTTTAACATTTGCTTATCAACTGAAATCTTTAGGCGCCTTTACTGCTTCGGGCCTGTGTGTGCCGCACACTTTGCACACTGGGTCGGAACGCCCCTGAGTAATCTTATCTTACGAAAACATTTTAAACTAAATCGTTCTTACATTATCAGTCAGATTTGGAAAAGGGATAATTGTATGTCATGTGTTTTAAAACAAAAATTCACCGTTCATGCAATGCGACGCGTACAAGAAAAGCCGTAGTCAGAAGAAGAAAAGAACCAACGGCTCGAACAACTGAAAAGACTCAATTTATGTGTACTTTCGTTTAAAATAAAGACATTGCAATTTAAAACCTATAAAGGTGAAAGGAGGTTTATCTATATTTCTACAATCAATGTCCCCCTCCCTCCTGTCCTTACCCCTCCACCTGGAAAACTAGTCGTTGGGGGACCACCGTAATACTTACCCATCATAATATAAAATATGAAAATAAAACGCGTGTCTATGGCAACTCCAAAATAAAATTTAAACGCATAAATAAATAATTTTAACATACAATAATGCTCCATTAATGAATTGCTGATGAGCCAATTTTGACTAATTATATAAAACGCCAAAATACTCGAGTAGTACCGGATTGCGTAAAAGAAACATCCTTATAACTCAAAAAATAATAATCATATTAACTAAAAATTTACTGTGTTGGATTAAGCGTCTCATTTCCAATAAAAATATACCTGTGAATTGAAATTTGAATAAAATACAGGGTCATGAAAAATCGAAGAATTTCGAAAACAGGATTACACATATCTCGACAACTATTAATCCGATCGACCTAGTTTTTTATGCAAATTTGTGTTATTTTATTGCCTTTTACGTCCAGTCTTTAAAATAAAAAATTTCGAAAATTTTTATATATCTTTCATCAGAACGAATTTTTCGAGAGTCCGGAAAAAATAGTTCCGGATAATCGAGGTTACTGATATTAAATAGGCTTCGTCCCATTCTTACATACTAAGTACATACAAAATTTCAAGTCTCTATCTCAATTTGTTCGGGAGATAGAGCGGTTACAGACAGACAGACAGACAGACAGACAGACGGACGGACGGCAAAAATTAATTTCTAAAAATATGTTTTTCGGAATCTCCAGTATCTGAAACGTGTAAATCCGTCAAAAAAAATTTTTCGATTTTCAAAACGATTGCAAGACACCCTATACTACGTATGATGGGTAAGTAAACTAGTCGTTGGGGGCCACCGTAATACTTACCCATCATGGATATGTATATGAAAATAAAACATGTGAAACTCTTTATACAATGCATAACAATTCATAAACAAAATTTAAATATTGTTAATATACATAGTAATGCTATAATAAAGAACTGCTGATGTACCAATTTCGACAAATTATATAAAACGCCAAACTACTCAAGTAGTACCAAACTGCGTAAAAGAAACATCCTTATAACTCCAAAAATAATAATTCTATTAGCTAACAATTAACTGCGTCGAATTAAGCGTCTCATTTCCAATTAAAATATACTTCTGATTTGAAATTTGAATGAAATACAGGGTCATGAAAAATCGAAGAATGTGGAAAACAAGATTACAAATATCTCGGCAACTAATAATCCCATCGACTTCGTTCTATATGCAAAATGTGTGTTATTTTATTGCCTTTTAATTCTATTCCTTAGAACAAAAAAATTCGAAAATTTTTATATACTTTTCATCAGAACGAATTTTTCGAGAGTCCGAAAAAAATAGTTCCGGATAATCGAGGTTGCTGATATTAAATAGGGTTCGTCCCATTCTTACATACTGACTACATACAAAATTTCAAGTCTCTATCTCAATTTGTTCGGGAGATAGAGCGTTTACAGACAGACAGACAGACGGACGGCAAAAAATTTTTTTCTAAAAATATGTTTTTTGGAATCTCCACTATCTAAAACGTGTAAATCTGTCAAAAAAAATTTTTCGATTTTCAAAACGATTGCAAGATTTATGTACGATGATGGGTAAGTAAAAGAAAGAATTGCATACGGCCTTGCGCGCACAAAAGCTAATTTTTTAGTTCATCCCAGTTTTAATTATGAAATATTAAAAGCAACTATTTAAAAATGAGTTCAATTTATAAGACCTCAGTTTTCCTGAATTACATAAATGGTTATTATAGATAACCAAAATTAAGTGAGCATATATCTATCTTTCTGAATATCAATGAAAATTCTCCAATTTTAATATTCAGTTAAAGACACGTGTACTTACAGTTTTTAAAGGGCACACAATAAAAGAGAAAAAAAAAGATTTTTGAACTTAATAAAAATAATGAGTAATATAAGCATAAAAATACTGAAGGTTGAGCAATATTGTTCCTTTAAAAAAAGAACTCCCCACGACTTCTTTTACACTCTGAATATTTTATCTCAAAACACAATAGTAGCTTTAGTCGGCAGTCGTTCCATCAGCATTTTTAATGCCATCTTGGAATCAAACAAATAAAAAAAATTCTACCAATTTTACGTCCCTAAAAGGTTTTTTGCTCCCTCTCCTTCTCTAAAAAAGAGTACAGGAGAAAGGAATGCTTTGCAAACTTACGGGAGAAAAAAGTATGAAATGGTTTCTATTTGAAAAGGAACAGCTGTAGGGTTGCAGTAATGTCATAGAATCTGTGATTACACGGCGGGTTACCAAAGCACTGTCCTCAGCATCTCTTTCTTAGAAGGGCAACATAATCCTTAGACCATTTTTTTGCTTTCTTTTTCTTTTTTCATTCCGAACATAGCTATTTACAGCTCCTTTATCAAAAAGAAAAAAAAATGATGACCTCTTTCAGACTACCGAATTTCATCTAGTTCACTTTTTTTCTTTTTAAGAAGATATACTAACCACGCCGTCTCCCCGCGTTACATCAGACGAAGGCTTTTTCATTTATTTATTTATATATAATTAGAGCTGGGACAACTTTTTAGGGATCAAAACAGGTTTTTATCAGTTCAATCTGACTGGCTAATAAATAATTCGGACGGAGTTTGAGGGATAGTATTACCGGCTCAAATTTTAAGAAGTATACTTTATACATGTTAATTTTTTTATTTTATTTTCATCGAATACAAGAACATGTATTATCAAGTGAGATCGATTCGGAAGGAAATGGGATCACCTATTGTAAAATTAGTATGGGTCAGTTCCTTTAATGATTTCGGAAACCTCAACCTCAATTTTAAAAGAGGAAAGTAGATCTGAGAAAAAGTCTTTTAGATGACAGTATCATGTTTTAAAGGGCAAAATTAGCACTAGCCACCGGCTACAGGGCCAGTAAATTAGAAAAAGTGGCCAGAGAAAAATTGTCTAACAGTAGCCACCTTGTGGCCACTTTTTTCAAAGACAGACTACAATTTACTTACATTTCATCACAAATTCTACTTTTTTAGGTTTCAATATATTTATATTAACAAATTTATTTCGGCTATTCAGTTTTAGATTAATTCTTATAAAAATTTCACTGCTTGATATTTTTAAATAAAAAAAGTGGCTATTAGTTTAAACAAAGTGGATACTTGAAAAACTAGTCTTACTGGCCAGTGACCACTGATGAAATTTCCCAATTTTGCCCTATATCATGTTTACAGAGCTGCCAACTTCTACGCCTAATTAAATCATAAAAACATGTTTAGAACCACAAAAAATGTTTTAGTAAAATGTATACGAAAAATTTTCAATTTCATGTATTGCAGTACATATTGTATTTTTGTTACTAAAATTTCTGTTCTTAATACATTTATTTGACTTTAAATAGGCGTAGTAGTTGGCAGCCATGTGTTTACGGTAATTTACGGAAACTACACATGTATGTGCGAAAAACCAACAAGTGTCTGCAAATTCCGATTCAAACTTATATGCACTATATCACATATATACATTAATCAATTATAACTAGATATACCACAAACACCTATACTTTTGTCCCACATAAAATAAGAACACAATAAATAACTTATCTAAAGCAGCACAAGAAAAATACTATGAAGGTATGGGCAAAAAAGATATGTACAGTATTACAAAATATATTAACTTATATAAACTTATTAATTTTAATAAGTCGAATTTTGTGTACTGAGAACTTAATACTATAAAAAGAGTATTTCCTATATTCGTCAGGTTTTTTGTCAGAAATCAACTTTATTTAGCATTGTTAAATAATAAACCAAAAAAAAAAAAAAAAAAAAAAAAAAAAAAAACATTTGGTTCTTTTTGTAGAAGTTTCCAAACCGAACACATGCACTCATAAAAAGTAGTCTAAACACTCACAATGTTTTACGAAAGATGAATCTAATTCAAAGCCATGATTGGATATTCCTACAAATAATAATTCAAGCTATCTTGATGTAAACACAGGAAGAGAAAAACTTATGAACGAACATCCACCAAATTTTCCGTATGCGGAAGAAACGCACTTCGAATCAAAAAATCGCGTGAGAAAATCACCAAAAAAGATCCACAGAAAAGAGACTAAAAAAGTATAAGCTGAACACACCGATGACGCTATATTACGGTTCACTGACATTACTCAATACATGGCTGAACAACAGTTATTTCATTTATTTATTTTAAAGCCTACATTTTTTAATGAAAATACAAACGATGAAAAAAAATTGCTAAATAATATTACGAACGTACAGGTCTGCTGGAAGAAAGCCAATGCGAAACACGATTTTAAAACAAAAATGCTTTAAAAAAAAGAGAGGGGGAGAGAGAGAAATATATAAACTTGAAGTACATTAAACTTAGAATTCTTTATCAAACTAGTTGGATGTGTCAATCCCGAAACTTTCTTCTATCTTATTAGTATATTTTAATATTAAAAAAAAAAACGTGGTGACCCAAAGTTACCCACTACCGAATTTCCTCGAACATTTGACCTAGCCTAATGAGATTCTGGTATCCGAAAAGCCTAAAACGCAAATTTAATTAATATTCTGAGAAAATGAACCTTAGTAGTGCCTCATGTTGGGTAATTTATACTAAAACCTAATAAGCATGTATTGATGTCAAGACCTAACAGAATCTGAAATTTGATGGAATTTCGTCCATTAGTTCTTGGGATATAGTTATAACAAAAAATTTGCGAAACGTAGCACAGCAACACCATATCTTGGACATTTTATGCCAAAACGTAAAAAAGCGTCTAATTATGTTATGGTGCAAAAGAATCTGAAGTTTGATGAAATTCTGTGCATTAGTTCTTGAGATATAGCTAGTTTAAAAAAACCGTGTAAAATATAGCACAGCAGCACCATCAGTTAAAGGATTTATAACAAAATGTAATCATCGTGTAATTATGCTACATGTCATTTTGTAACAAAATCTGAAGTTTGATGAAATTCTGTGCATTGGTTGTTGAGATATAGCTATCGGAAAAATCGTGCAAAATGCAGCAAAGCTGCACCACCTGTTGCAAGGTTAATACCAAAATGTAATCAGTGTCTAATTATGTTATATATTCTAGTGTAAAAGAAACTAAAATTTGATGAAGTTCTCTGCATTAGTTCTTGAGATACAGCTATCGCAAAAATCGTGCAAAATGTAGCATAGCAGCGCCACCTATAGGGCAGTTCACACCAAAACCTTATCAGCGGTTATGTATCTCAAGGTATCGCGGAATCTGAGGTTTGGTGAAATTCTGTGCATTGGTTCTTAAGATATAGCTATCATGAAAATCATGAAAAACGTGGCATAGCAGCGCCACCTGCCGGCCAGTTTACACCAAAACGTAATCAGCGTCTATGTATATCAAGGGGTCACAGAATCTGAAGTTTCAAGAAATTCTGTGCATTAGTTCTTGAGATATAGCAATCATGAAAAACGTAGTATAGCAGCGCCACCTGCAGGCCAATTTTCACCAAAAACCAATAGGCACTAATTCATATCAAGGTCTAACAGAATATAAAATTTTATTAAATTTCGAGCATTAGTTCTTGAGATAGAGTGCCCACAAATTTTTTGTCACATACAGACAGACAGACTGACAGACTCACAGACGGACGGACAGACATTTTCTAAAAATAGTCAAAACGTGTTCAGGACCTTCTAAAACGTATAAATCCGTCGAAAACCGGAAGTCGAAAAATTTCATGAATCCAATACTTTCTTCGTGTAAAGATAGAAGAAAGTAAAAACACCTATGCAACATAATTTTTTAAGATCGCAGCGCACTGTCCTTTTTAAAAATAAAATGTTGAATTACAAACTTGAGATTAGAATATTAATTTCAATTTTAATACAGCGTAAAAAAGCTAAACAGAAATGTAAAAAATAAAAAAGTAAACATACATATGTAACCTTGTACAATTTGTTTTTAAAATGGAGAACTGAAAAAGTATTTTCTTCTTTTCGTCAGCAGGATTCTGCTCCAATGAAACACCAGTTTAGGACATTTTTTAAACAAATAAACGTAAAAGGCAAAACTAAAAGCCATCTACAGATAATAGGTACATTAATTATATCACGAAAATTTCGAGATTTTTTTTACAAACCCTACCTGAGCTACATTTTAAAAATTTATTTTATTTTTAACACGATATTTTACTTACTTATACTTCCAGAAAATTCAGACGTAAAATTTATCGAGAATTTCGATAAATGGTCGCCAAAAAAAAAAAAAAAAAAAATTGCCAATCGTTCGAAGAAAAATCGTCAATTTCGTAATCGCGAAAAAATCGCGAATTTTGTCAGAGGCTCGAGGAAAAAAATGTCAAAAGAAATGCAAATTTTGTCAAAGGTTCGAGAGAAAAAAAAAAAAAAAAAAAAAAAAGGAAAATTTTGTCAAAAGGAATGCGAATTTCGTCCAGGTATCATGAAAAAACGCGAATTTCGTCAAAGAATAGCAAAAAAACGGCAAACTTCCTCAAAATATTGCGAAAAAACCCGCAATTTTGTCAAAAGATCGAAAAAACGCAAATTTCGTCAAAGGGGCATGAAAAACAAAATAACAGGAGTGGATTTTCTTCCAATTGTGAGAACAAAGGTAACTTATTAAAAGTATTTTCATTTTATGTTAATCACAGATACGTGGGAAATTTGAGTGCATGTACCATAATGCGAGGGATTGGAAAGAGGGCATTTATTCTTAAGTTCTGCAAAAAAATTTTTACTGATAGGCTTTTATTACTACGAAATCGTCGAGATATTTTGGGCTTTTTTATCTCAAGTTGTTGGAATTCAAACAACAAAGAGAAAAACATCTGATATTACGTCAATCTATACTTTTGAATGAACTGTAATTATGCTGATTGCAAATAATACTTAATTGGTTTCATTTGTATTAGGTCATAACGCTTTAAATCACCCCTTCCACTGAGTGAACACTTTTCTCCCTTCTTAAAAAATATACCTCGACAAAAAAAGGGAAAAAAAGTTCCACAATTTGTTTGTCTTAATGTTTAATTTGGATTCTTTTTTTTTTCTGAAATCATTAAAGAAAATTTACTTTATTAAGTTTTACACCAACCCCCAAAATCTTACGCCTTGCAGGAACTCGCGTTTTTTTGCGAACGATGCTACGAACAAGCGATTGCGAACAAGCAAAAATAAAGAAAAAGAACTTTAATTCGGGCGAATATATATATATATATATATATATATATATATATATATATATATATATATATATATATATATATATATATATATATATATATATATATACATATATATATATATATATATATACATATATATATATATATATATACATATATATATATATATATATATATATATATATATATATATACATATATATATACATATATATATATACATATATATATATATATATATATACATATATATATATATATACATATATATATATATACATATATATATATATATATATACATATATATATATATATATATACATATATACATATATATATATATATATATATATATATATATATATATATACATATATATATATATATATATATACATATATATATATATATATATACATATATATATATATATATATATATATATATATATATATATACATATATATATACATATATATATATACATATATATATATATATATATATACATATATATATATATATACATATATATATATATACATATATATATATATATATATACATATATATATATATATATATACATATATACATATATATATATATATATATATATATATATATATATATATATATATATATATATATATATATTACAGTGGAATTTTCTTCAATATGTGTTTCATAACAGCTGTATAAACTCGTCAATCTGCAACATCTTAACTGTCACTGAACTCATAAATCCAGATGCAGTTGGAAGAGATTAATAAACTCAACAAGCATTTTGTCACGAAGAAACGAGGATATAAAAATCAGCCTTCAAGGTCAACAGTTGAATGCTTCAAGAATTTTTTTTTTAAATAACTTATACAAGATAAACCCAACATCTTTAAATTAGAAATTTATGTGAAAGCAATGTTCATTTGGAAATGACATGAATTTTAAAACATCAGCAAGAAAGAAAATGCGCCTCTGAGCATACAAGTTTCGTAATATGAAGCTTCTTATCTGCTCAGAGGCACATTTAAAAAGCGTCCATAGGCATAACACTGTTCAGTTTTGTTTTTTTCTTTTTCATATAGAATTTTATAAAAGAATTTTCAGAAAAATATGCAAATAGGAACACTTTATACTTTATATCTAAGGTCACGCAAGTTTTAAAAGTCAAACAAAAAAAAAAAAAAGAAAGAAAGAAAGAAAAGAAAAAAAAAAGAAAATTAGTCGTGTTATGAAATGTTTTCCACCATTATGAGAAAATTGCGGCGAAATATTAAAGTTGTTTCGATACAACTCAATACGTTACACACTAACAATTGACTGTGAAACTACTTTTACAGCAACGTTTGTGTATATGCAGAGAAACCATGTTTGTCATTTAGTAATCGGAATATAATTTTATTCAGTCCGAAAACATTTAACATCATTAAAAATTATTTCAGTCAGTATTTTTAATATATTTTAATTGACTTTGTATAAGAACGATGGATGGAAACGTGCACCACACAGAGCATTAAGCTATTCATAATAGATGTTATATCGATTACCTCTAAAATCATTAAACTTCATTCACGCGATAACATCCGCTCACTAATGTTAATTCTATGGAGATTTTTTTTATTATCTGTTTTGCATTTCATTATTTTGAAAGGATTTTTTTTTTTTTTTTCCGTTGGGTAACTGAGGTTGATCTCTACAAAGGCCGTTTTTTACTTTATCGATTTTGATTACAGTTTTTTAGGATGCATTCACTTTCGAAACCGGTTTTCAAAAGTAAAAATATCTTAAAAAATCCTACAAAAAAAAAAAAAAAAAATGAAAAAGTAAAAAATGTCCCTCTTGCAGAAATCAGCCTTAACTATCCAATGCAAAAAACTTAAAATATTGAAATGAAAAAGATATATTTAAAAAAAAAAATCCCCATGGGGTTAACATTAGCGAGCGTTTGTTTTCGTGTTAATGAAGTAGTTTCTTAATGATAGAAACAGAAAAAAAACTTCCAATTACTGACTGCATAGGCATAAAAATAAAGTAAGTACAGCTTGTGTAGGTATGACAATTATTTTTCAAAGGGACGTATACATATTAAAATACGAAATTTCTTTATACAGTCTTTGGGTTCTTTAGGTCCTAAAATTTGAGGCATATTTCTCCAGGTTCAAAAAAGTAAAACAAAAAAAAAATATTATTTAATATTATAATAATTATTTAATGGAGTGTTTATGGCTTTTTAAGAAGTCCTTTCTATTTTGTCAAAATTTCATTCTTTTACGACCAAAACTCAGAGTTGCCATACTCTAAAGCAAGACTCCCTTAATCAAAATAACATCCATATTATATCCATGTTATTACGATAAAAGGGTTTTGGTTTTAAGTTTATGAAATTTCGGAGTTACATCAGTAATCTCATTCAGTCCAAACTCAGTTACAAACATAACTTCAAACATTCATTTTTTGGGGAGTAAAAGAAAAATCTGAAACTGACAATCCATTCAT
Organism: Maratus speculifer; assembly: GCA_964019185.1. Classification (NCBI taxonomy): domain Eukaryota; kingdom Metazoa; phylum Arthropoda; class Arachnida; order Araneae; family Salticidae; genus Maratus; species Maratus speculifer. The sequence goes on from OZ025300.1 coordinate 112,766,441, forward strand.
AGCTTGAAATCCCTTAAGGGGATAAAAAATGCTTTTATTTTTCCCTTCCTTGAGAAAAATATTGCTTGACATGAGCGAAATACACAGCTCGAACGTTATTGGCATGACGTAAAACGACCCCGAAATTCAAATGATCCGTCAAATAACCAGAGGCTCATAAGCAGTTTAAAGCTGGATTTTCCGTTCCAGAATAAATTGATAGTGTATTTTTATTCACACAAGAATGAATTCTGAGACACAGATCTCAAAGAAGATAAAACTTTTATCATACGGTCATATTTTACGGCAATAAAAATTTAAAGCACAATCTCGGAATCGTACATTTAATTAGAGATTGACAGAAAATTCGATTTCGTTTTCAACTTGACCGAAACTATCAGTAGGGTCAGGAGGAATAATTATGAGCAATTCATACATTTTCATTATTTATTTTTTATTTATTTATTTATTTTCTTTTTTTTTTTTTCTATTTGCAAAAATTGTGTTTTTTAGTACATAGGAAGAAACTTTGACCCTTTAAGAACACCTCTTTAAAGTTTTATTTCTCATAGCCCCCCTTTTTATTAAGTTAAAAATATGGCTTAATTACTCCCATCAAAAACTCACAATCACAAAAGTTTGGAGCAATTAAGACCACTAACTGGGGGAAACTATGACCACTATATTTCTCCCTTATGCTTGCCTACACACATTTATTTAGGGTAATTAAGATCATCAGAACACCAAAACTGACAAATTCGTTTATCAAAAATTTTAGTAGACTTTGTTCAAATTCCTATTTGGATCTCGAAAATGCTTCACAGTAGTGATAAAGAATACCTAAAATGAAAAATACATTATGAAGTCAATATCTAAACGTGAAACAAAAATTTACCATACACAGTTTTCGCCGTTATGGAGATTGTCACAATTAACTGGTCATAATTATCCCATCCCACCTGACCCTACTCCAAAAATCTCGTTTCTGCCTTTGGAAATTTTCAACATTACTTCTATCGATCTGAATTGTATCAGCACTAATGAGACTATTTATTGCTACGAATTCTGTTGTTTATAATTAACAGTCATGACTGATTCAAGAAGAAACAGAGGTCTGCACGGACCCGGGACAGGCCAATAAAGATTTAAGCAGATAAGATAAAATAGGAGCCATTTTCAATAAATATGGCTTTAACGAGAATAAATATAAATGTGCGTCACGAGCTGATACTAGTTTGACAACATTAAGGTAACTTGTACAGTGTAGAGATATGAATCGTACAGTTATATATTGTGTGTAATCCGGGCTTAATATATATGTTAGCAGACTCATGCCGGGCCGAGATCAGACTTGCGTTGCTTTTCTACGTATAGACGAGCCGGGCCGAAACTAGACTTAATTGTTCTCGAGATCTGTAAGGGCAGATAACATGATTTGCAAAATAATTAATAGCGATAAAGAACTTATGTTAACATAATCTTTGGATGTATACTTTTTTGTGGTTCTTAAGTTTACTTCTGAACAATGCGAAAGTTTGACACATTTTCTGACTAATTTTTACTGTAAAAGTATAAAATGGACAAGCCTGACTATTGAATGGATTTTGAATCGAATAGCGACTTTTATTTTTGGTAAATATAATACTTGTATAACCTTGTTGAGATATAAGAGTAACTTGTCAAATGATTGCAGATGAGTTTCCAAAAGAAAAAAAAAAAATCAGTAATGTATCAGAAAATAACTCTTTTGGATTTGAGAATGAATTTGGATGAAATGGAATGAAATCTTTAATAAAATGATATAGAAATATTTTCATACATCTACTTTTATTATACAGCTTCAAAAGTTACGTTTTTAACTTTTTTTCTTTCCCCTCCTTTTTTTTAAACATATTAATTTTTTAATGAATCTTTATTTGAATATTAAAATTCTAAGAATCTGAGTAATCATTAATGTTGCTAATGTGCATTTCTTGTAAAATATATTGTAAAATCACTGTAAAATCATTCCATAGATATGCATGCAGTACTCTTTTAAATAAAAAGAATGATGCCCAGTTAAACTGATGGCATAGAACTCACACGCTATGCAGACTAATTGTATATTACAGCCTTATATAATAACGCCCTTCAAAAAAAAAAAATAAGGAAGGAAGTACCCTTCCCAGCAATTTTCTTTCTTTATACTTATCATTGAAGCCCCAAAACTAATCAGGGATACGCCTTATCATATAATAAACCTGTATCCAAAATTCGAAGCAAGTCGAGTAATTCTGCATAAAAAACCCATTTATGTAATTTAAGAAACGTTTTCCCCCGTTCCCTCTTTTATAATTAATCATTAAACCTCCAAAACTGTTCAGAAATTCAACTTATCAGAAGGAACTACATCCAAAATTTAAAGCAAATCTGATAACTCTGCATAAAACTCTATTTAGCTAACTTAAGGGGGAGGTAATCGCCTGTACCCTCCTTTATAATTAACAAAAGAATACCACAACAAATGAGCGAAGCTTCTTACTACTATGAACCTGTATACAAAAATTGAAACAAATCTGTTAATTCTGTATGAAAAACCATTTACATAAATTATGAAGGGTAGTTTCCCCTATCCTCCCTTTATACTTACCCAGTGAATTCCAAAAACAAATCAGGGAAGCACCATTTCAGAATAAACCTTTATACAAAATTTGAAACAAATAGATAAATTTTGCATGAAAAATCTAAATTAAGACGGGGGGATTATCCCCCCATTCCCCCTCTTTAAACTTATCCAATGAACACCCATTACTAATCGTGAAGGCACCTCATTAGAATGATCCTACATGTAAGATTTGAACAGGGTTAGAAATTAGCGGTCGTCAGTCGCCAAATGCAACTAAATTATTGCATTTGGCAATCACAAAATTATACCTGGTCGTCAAATTTGGCGCCTATCATTTTTTCACTTTAATTAATTTTTTTAACTAATGTTCTTATTTGACTTTAATGTAAGTCCCCCTCTACACACATATATATAATATACACCCTCCCCCTATCATTCTTAACATATAAAAATATAAAATAATATTGTTAACATGGTTGTAAAAAGAAATCAAAATACGATGCAACCTAAAATTGCAACTATGAAGTGCTGTTTGGCACCTAGAAAGAAATTTGTAGGCGTCATTAAACACCTTCCTGAAAATTCTCGATTTCTAACCCTGGATTTGAACGAAATCTACTAATTCTGCAGGAAAAACCCATTTATATAGATTAAGAGAAGGGGCAATAGCCCCCGTTCCCCTTCTTATACTTATCGAATGAACTCTCAAAACTAATCAAGGAAGAGTTATCATAATAAGCCTAAATCCAAAATGGTCATGTAAATCGGATATTTTTATCATGAATTATCGCGTTACGTACGTACGTATATACATACATACAAAACGGGAGGGCACATAAGCTCTCAGGCTTTGATAGCTTGTGAGCTAAAAATCTTAGTTATATGATTAAAAAACTGGATTTTTTAGAAATAGTAGAAATTTTGAAGGGCCTTTTTTTACTGATTTCTGTACGTGCCGAACTTTTGAGTTTTACAACGGGCCGCATTAAAATAACTTTCAAACCGGCCGGGATTGGCCTGGGCCTGGAAATTTCAGCGCGTGCAGACTACTGACATGAAACCGAAGTTTAAAGCAAATAATGCATAAATAGCTAAACTTTTTCATGTGCTCATTAAAAGCTCCAGACATAACAGTAATTGAATATTTTTAGATTAAAACCACAGACGTGTTTCGAATGCTCTTTGAGAAAGACCTAATAATAAACAGAGGATCATTTACAAAAATCCTTATAAAAGATAAATCGAGGTGAGTATACATAAAATTAAAACATTTTTTAATCAAATTAAATTCGTATAAATTAGAAAATATTTCTGTATTGTTTATGAATTAATTTTTGCCGGAACGTCAGTGAAGGCTAACTTTGGAGACACGAAATTTTTTGGTTTCTGTCTGTCTGTCAGTCTGTCTGTTCCGCGATAACTAACGCAAAAAAACATCCGATTGGCTTGAGATTAAGTGGGTATGTTAGTGAGGCACTGGGCTGTATAGTTAGCTGTATAGTTTTTTGTTAGATTTGATTAATTCGTTCGCAAAATATAGAATATTTTATTTTGCGCAATAATGCTTTTCTATGGCAAATCCAATGATTTTCAATTCTTTTTCCTTGAGAGAAAATGACGCATTTCATTAATGGAATTCAATGATAAATGGACACTGAAATTTACCAGTTAAATTATTCGTATTGTTTTGAAATTTTGTGTATGCATTTGTCAGATTTTTAAAGTTGTTACTGTAAATTTTGGAGATTTTTTATAAATGTGTTCTAATAATATAAACTAATTTGTTTTAGAGATTTACTTATTTAAAATGTATTTATTTCATTTTCTTTATTCTCTCTTAATGGTTGCTAAGCAACCATTAATCCTAATCCTTATTATATTTTAATGTTATAAATTTGAAAGCGTATACGAAAATTTAAATGAAGTCAAAGTCAAAACTGCTGAGTTAATTAATGTCTTTGTATCTTTGCTGATAAATATAACATAGCCCAGAAAAGAATATAGGCTATGTTTTATTAATTTTATTCAAATATTTTCCTTAATAACTCAAAATTTCCTTCTTTTTCATATAGAATCAATAGCGATTTTTTAGATAAAATTTAACCAATTTCCTTTATCGTTGCCAAAAAAAAAAAAAAAAAAAAAAAATCTGGAATAATTTTTCAACGGCAATAAGTTTCAATTGCGCAATTTCCATTCGAAAAATTAAACTAAGAAAAAATAAATATGACGTCAGAATTAAAATAAAAATAGTACTTTGTTAAATATTAAACACGGAAATTTGTTTCGTTAATAAGAATTTTTCTGACAAAAATGGGGCATAATTAGAAGTAAAAGAAATAAAAAATAATTATATTTTTAACAAATATTTCAATTGGTAAAATTTGACGTCATAATTGAAATAAAACAAGTATTTTATAGTTGTCGTTAAAAATACAAGAAACATGGACAGCAATAACTCATAAATAATGACGTCATTGCCGAAACTTCAGTGAAGGCTTATTTTGGCGAGGCAAAATTTATTGTTTTCCATCTCTCAGTCTGTTCTTCTGTCTATCTGTTCGACCCCGATAACTGCCACAAAATGCAATCAAAACTTCTTTTTTTCGTAAACAAAATTGTAAAACCCTAGATTACTGAGTTTACACTTTTAAAAGTTTCTGATACATCAGATTTAGGTGTTTTTTGTGGGCAGGTATCTAGAAGTATGAGGATAATGAAAAATGCTTATTAAAACTGTCGCTTATCCTTATAAATCAAAATGTAGAAAGAAATACAAGATATACGATAACCATTAACAGATTGATAGAATGTTAGAAATTTAAATTTAATGAGACTACGGGGGGTTCAGGGGGGCGGAGCCCCCCTGAAGAAATCTACTGTAGCATAATAAAAAAACAAAAATAATAGATCATGAATTTTTCAGAATATCCTAACATAACTAAATCTTTAATTTAACGGCTTTTGATGGCTTCAAATTTCTTATTCTTATTTTATTCTTATAAATAATTACGTAATTCGAAAATTTTAAATTACAGTTTCCAGGAAGTTGAATATTACGCTAAGTGTGTTTAAAAAAAAAGATGTGAAAAGCTGACGTTGAGGCAGATTTACTAGTTATTTTATATGAAAATACAAAGTTTTAGATCTAGGGAACAGCGAGTGAACTTGGGCCATATGTATAATTAAAAAAATTGGATATTTTCGTTTTTGGCCGAAAATAGGAAGTACAAAGTTTGTACGCGATTTCATTTTTTAAATGAATTTAAATGGTAAAGTTTGTAAATAATGTATCGATCTGCAAATAATTTTACACAGAGTTCTTTTTAATTAAACAAATAATAAGACTTGAAATGAATTCTATTGTAAACGTTATGAACGTAGAAAATGATAAGGAGCTGCAAAGCCAATACATATATCACTAGTTTGGATAGACTTCAAATGAAATTTTAAATTTCAAATTCAATTTCTCAATTTCAAATTGAGCTAAGGCTCTAAAATCTAAAGTTGCAAACCCAATTATGCATCCATCATGCCGGCTCTGCCTCGAATAACTATATATAAAATCGAATGAACATGAAATTAAATTCTAGAATCAAACATAGGAAATATTTTCTGTGTATATAAAATAGATCAATTAAATAACGAAATATAGACATATATGACATGATTTCATGTGCTTATAAAAAAGACCTGATTTACAATATTTTTTAAAGGCATGTTGTGATATTGTTTGAACCCCACTCTAAAAAAGGGCATCGGCTATCGATAATATGTCTAAAATAGAATTAAAAATGTGTATTACGTTCGAATAACCTCTAAAAGAAAGTGTGCCTACGAACCATCAATTTATTAAAAGAAACTTGCTTGAGGGGGGAAAAAAAGGTCTGGAATTTAGATCTAAGTTATTTGAATGGGTAAAATGTACAAATTATATTTTCTAAAATAAACAAGAACATGTATATAAATCACTTTAAAACGAGTTTTCTTTTATGTATTTTTTTTTTTAATTCTGATTTTAATCTGAACAAACTAGGCGTAAAACATGAAGGAGCGCATTGATGCCAATAACTATGAATTGCATGACTGCACAAACCAACTTTCTCCCCCATTCTCCCCACCCCTCACCTCATTCTTTTTCAGACGATCAGACGGCCATTTTGAAATGGAGGCGAAAATCCATTAACAGTAAACATAGGGAGGCGAAAGCGGAGGGGGAAAACAGAAAATCTCTTTTTGAAAAAAAAGAAAACAGACAGCACGACACGACTGAACGTTCCAGTAGCAACAAGTAGCAAAACACCCGAAGGTCAAATACCACGGGCCGGCAAACGACCAATCCGGTTTCATCATTTACGAAGCTAATTTAGAAAACCCCCCTACTTTCATTTTTCTCCCCATTTTTCATTCCTTCCCCCTTCAATAGGGGTTACTTGCGAGTCCAATTTTGTCTGGCACAACTTCTGAGTAACTGGCCTGAAGCTATGCCCGCCTATCTCCTGTGGACCAAAAAAACTTATAATTTAGAAAGTAAAAAAAAAGAAAAAACAGGATTCAAAGGGGGAAAAAGGTTCGCTCTCATTATAATATTTTTCTTTTCATGATTATGAGACGAAATTAGATAGTTGTTCTAAATCCGCTGAAATGCATTTATTTTTTTTTTATCATTTTCCTCAATATCGCCTCATTTTCAAGCCATTCTCAAATACAGTAAATTCTCTGTTAGTCGGACTCTAGGCAACACAGACATTTATAACTCGGAAAATTTTTCAAATCCCCGTCCCTGCGAATCCATAGACTGTATAAAATTTATCTAAGGCAGAATATTGTCTAGTATGTAAAAATTTCTCGGTACCGATCGATTCCGTCTCAGACAGTTTAACCCTTTCCGGCACGGGCAAAATCTGTACTAAAATGAGAAATTATCGACTGACACCGGAATTCACAAACAATTTTTTTAAATATTTTGAATTCCTTAATTTAAGCTTTTATTGTAAAAGCAAAATTTTACTAAAATATTAATGGTTGCCGTTTGCAAGTTTGGAATTAAAATTAGGTACCCCAGACCGGGCACAGTGCGCCGGAAAAGAATGTATATTCCTTAACTAGCTGACCCACCAGGCGTTGCCCGGCTCATGATAATAACCTTAATGAACTTCAAGTTTGCATGATTTTAAATCTATAATTCTCTTTATTTGTCCGAATTTATAATTTTTAATAAAATACTTGTAATCGCGAAAAAATATTGTTTTTTTTTTCTTTTAGTGGTAACAGAACTCGTAAGAAGACATTCTTGTTTTTTCATGTTTGGTTGCTTCGTAAATAAAAAAAAAAAAAAAAAAAAAAAAAAAACAAATAGTTCTTGTTGTCCGAATTATAAAATTTTGATAAAATATATTATTTTAATTAAATGAATTTTTCCAATGTCATCCGTTCATTTTTGCTATTTAAATTTTAAAAGAACTTTAATTTGAATGTTTTATTTGAATGTTCAATGTAGACGTAACTTGGAAGTAAAGCGTCTCGTTAGTGAATATAATTAATTCCAGCCTCAGTGTTACATGTTGGAATTTTTATATTAAGATGGATAAAAGAAGTTTCGTATTTTTTGTCAAGAGTTAATATTATTAGAGTTTCGTTCATCTGTCAGTCATAATATTTTTTGGAATTCAATTTTCTTTCTATTTTAAAAACTACTGTGATTTATTAATGATTCACCATTTTAAATTTCGTTTAAACAATTTTTTTCGTTTTTAAAAATTATATTTATATTTCCGCTTTTTGTTTTATTTAATTTTGGATTTTTTAAAAAGTTGAATTTTTTCATTTCATTTAATTTTTGATTTCACTTGTTGGAAAATGTTAAATAAAATCCTTGATGAAGGAATGGAAGAAAATTTTACTTTCTCCTTGTAGGAAGGTGGCCATAAAACAGCCGCTGACAAAGAATTTTTTTAATAGTCACTTTTTCTCATTTAGTGATACTGTGGCTAATGCTAATTTTGCCACACAAACGAAATGCAAGTATAGTCCCAAGAAACATTTTAAGATATAAATTCCACTCTAAAATATTTTTCTGACTACAGTACTAATAACTAACAGTCCCGTGAATCTTGGATATCTTTTTAGGTGTTAAAGGACTCAGGGGCGTGCGGAGAAAAAACTGCGCCCGGGGAAAGTCTCAATTTGGCGCCCCCCACCCCCGAACTTTTTCTAGTGACAGGCTAAAAATGTCATTGATAGTATGAATTTAATCCCCTAAATTTCCGCGCCCGGGGCGACCGCCCCTTTCGCACTGCGCTGAAAAGAGCGAGTGAAAATTTCCAGTTCTGGAAAATTTCCGCATTTATTTTACATGGTAAAGCCATTGGTATTTGTACATTTCCTAATTTGATAAAATACTAAAAACAATATTTTTAAAAAATGAGTAGATATATATGCCACAAAACCTTATAAAATTTTTAGCAAAGAAAAATCTTTTAGCAAGTTGCCTATAGTTCGTGGAAAATGTTTTGGAAGATTAAATTTTCATTAATCTATAGTTTGGAACATAAAGAATTATAGAAGCTACAAAATTTGATCAATGACATTTCCTGTTTTTGACTCATTTAAACTGTATTCGCGCTGCATCTGAAAACGACATTGAATAAATCTATGAGCAATGGCTGCATTTGTTTGGCTTTAGGGTCATTTTTCACAGACATTTACTTTTCAAAACAACGGAAAATGAAAATTTCTCTTCCGGGATATATTCCGGAAATTCGAATTGCACTTGATATCCGATATTATTTTTTTTTTTTTTCCTGTTTCAAGTACTAATGCTATTTTATACATAAGAGGGGGGGGGGGATGAGAAAACAGAATGACAAAAATTAAAAACAATTTTCCGCAACTTTCTGGGTTTACCACACTGCAGTTGCCAAGTTTCTGTTTTACGCAGGATATTCTTTTTTTTTTTTTTTTTTAGGGGCTCTGGGACATGTGCCATGCAAACGCTTGCGTAGGACGCTAAACGTCCCCCACTTTATCATAATGCACATTTTCGCCCCCAAATTTCTTTGATACATCTGATAATCACAATAGACTGAATCTTTGAAATCTGCATATAATGGAAGATTTCTATGGTGGTTACCTATGGAATATTTTACTAATTTCCTTGCCTATTAGGGGTAAACCTTTATAAAACGGAATATTTTTGCGGTTCCAAGAGATTTTTTTTTTTCCCATTTTATTTAGTAAACTTTGAAAAAAAACGGAATTTGTTTGTAACGGAATCATGCTTTAAATATAGAATTTTCACTATCCCTACGATGGGATATTAGTATACCAGCAAAATTGGAATTCCGTTTTAAATTAGCAGCATGCTAGGGTTTATTAGCAGAGCCCGATCAAGCTGAAGTTGGGCCCAGGGCCTGTTAAAAAGTTGGGCCCTCCTACCTACCCATTTTCATTAACACTTTCACAAAAAAAGACGAGTTGACATAGTTGTTTGGGTAAAAAGTGCCTAGGTTAAAAGCTTCTAAAAATTTTATTGAGTCATTCACAAAGTTTAAATTTTACGGTTGATATTTTATAAAACAATATTATTTGAAAAGAAATTGATCAAGAAAAAAGAATCAGCCACATAATTTGTGGGCCCCCTGAAATTGTTGGGCCCAGGGCCAAGGCCCCGGAGGCCCGTGCATTAATCAGGCTCTGTTTATTAGTCTAAGAAATCATAAATTTCACTATTTATAGCAGCCTTTTTGATCAGGATTATTGCAGTACTAAAAGCGCATAGTTTGATTACACATCTATTAAATTTGTTTTATAATGATTTATTTATGAAGTTTTAATTTCGGCATGGAAGATTGATTAGTCAGAGACAAATACTGAATTACATTGTTTTAGTACAAATGGGTTAACCTTCCATAATCGAAATGCGCGTAATGATAGATTTTTAATATATATATTTATGCTTGAAAATTATTGATCGTAAAAAGCCTGAAAATTCAGATAATTTTCAAAATAAATGGCATTTTAAAGTATGCTTTTCTTTTCAACGGAGCAAAAAGATAAATTTTGTGATGTTTAGAAATTAATACATTCGTAGTCAATAGGGCCGGACGATATACCGGGTTACCGTTATATGTCAATAACTGCAAGTCCGCGGTAACGAAATTGAGATTTCAATAATTCTGATATACCATTTCAAAAACTATATTTCATTCTACTTCCTGAGTTTCGGAAATTATGGAATTACGAAATTTCAGATCTACGGAATATCGGCACGAAAGTTGATTACCGTAAAATGGGGTGAATCGGAACACTTTTCAACTTTAAACGTTTAAAAAAAAAAAAAAGCAACAACTGATTTTTTATTTTTCTACTAGAAACTTCGGTCTTGATTTATTGTTTACTTTTTAGGCAAAAACGAAACATTTTTACTGTTTTTATATATATAATTTATTTATTTAATGGTGATCCGATTCACCCCGCAGATAGGGGTGAATCGGAACAAATGCTATTCTTCATTTATTCCGATTCAAACTTTAATAGGGTTAATAAAACAGGTAATAATGATAAATGAGGAATAGGAACACGTAGTTACTGTGAAACCAAGCTTTTATTTTATATACAAGTAAAGATATGCCTTTAAAAAAATTATAAAGTAACTTTGAAATCAAGAAAAAATAAAATTTATTTTAAGAAATTATATTCGAATTGCAGAAGTAGAATTTAATACAAATTCAGCCCTGTTCTGTGTTATCCTTTACTAGTAGTCATTGGGTAAGTGAATCTTTTGAGTAGCCCCAATCACTGCATGTATACGATCTATTAATACACCCTCATCCCTAGCCCTTAGTACTGTTTGCATCCCTCTCTTTTTTAAATGGTTTTTAATTTTGAGATGTGTGTGTAATATTGTGGATGTCAGAAAATAATTCTGTGCAGTTTTTCTGACTAATTTGCTATTTTTAAATTCTTTTATTGTGTGTTCCATGTCTGTTGGATTAGGTGTTGACTTTTTTTGTTTAACCAAGTAATTTCTTGGCACCTTTTAAACTCTTCAAGTAATTAGAAGAAACAAAATATTATTACAATACATATTCTTACATATGTTTTCATATATTACATGAAACTATTATTATATAGAAAAATAAACCATGAGAGAAAACGTGTTCCGATTCACTCCGTAAATCTTAAACTTCTAATTTACAAGCCAGTTTTCATTTTTTCCTTATGTAGTTTAGAAATAAGTAGGATTTAATACAGAATATCGTTTACAGGTCTATCATTAATTAAAAATCCCCTCTCTTAGGTTTAGAATACGAAAAATTCTGTAGTTACTTACAAAGTTTTGAAGACGTTGAAAAAAATGAGGTTTTTGAGATTCCTCTTTAAGCTTTTTTTATATACCCCAATAGTTGTGCAAACATGTCAAAACTGAATTTCCCAACTCTTAATGTTATTACCTTATAAAAAAAAAAAAATGTCAACTAAAAGTATCACCACTATAATGAATTTATTTGTATGACCGGGAAGTTTCATTCCTATTCACCCCATTTTACGGTACTTTTGCAAATACCGCACCGATATCGACATTATCGTGAGTTTTCAGTGTAAAGGACAATGTAATTACTAAAGGTGTTCTTTACTGCCCAAAAATGCAGCAATTCAAAATTTTTGTAAGGTAATAAAAAAAATGTAATTTATAAGTAATGAAATTATTTTCATTTAACATATATACTGCCTTGTGTATATGTTCTTGTTTCTTTTGAATAATTTATAATATTAAACTTTTCAAAAGTTTTCAATAACACATTTTAGATCAGATCTGCAGGGAAAAGCAATATATAAATTCAATGTCTGCGTTTTTAAAAACAATAAACAAAAATTTATTTATCCTTTTACTATGTTAAATTAAGATATTGAATTTGTTTTTTCTAGATTGACCTGCACACTAGGATGGAGCTTAAAAATTTGGAAAAAAATTACTATTTTTGTATTAGAAACTATACAGATGACAAATGTGTACTTTCTTTTTTTAATGTTTTAATTATAACAAGTTATTTAATTTATTGTACCAATTATTAGATTTTTATTTAATGTTATAATTTTATTACTTTTGTATAGGTTAAGATATTTTTTTATTGCTACTTGGGTACATTTTGCGGTGATCTTCAAAAACTTGTAAAAGAAATTGTAGTTGCGTTTCATCATGAGTTATCAATCATTTATTATTGGTTGAATATTTAACCAATAAAACATGTTATTTCAGTGACGGGACAACCCAGAACCCCCCCCCCCCCTCCACACACATCACCATAAAAAAAAAAGTAAAGTTAAAATTAATTTATAATACGATTCATTAAATAATAAAAACAGGTATTTTGTTTCTAGCTTCTCACTCCAAAAAAATACAATGGCTATGCTATTGTGTTGCTTTAATACACAAGTAATAGCAGAGTTCTATTTACTGCATATACTCATGTAAAAATTGAGAATTTTCTGACAACTTTCGTCAAGCAAATTGGTGAGTCGACTTATACATGAGTCAATTACAATAAAGAAAAAACAAAACTTTGAATGCTACATAATTCTGGCCTTTTATGTATATGTGTAATAATATATAAAACATACATACAAGTAATAATAACATGTCATTAAAATTTTTTCAATGATTTGTTTTTGTTTATTTACTGATTTTTCACATTGGCAAGTGACATTTTTAGTTTGATTTTGTGCAAAATTGAAGTAAAAAGTTGAGAGCCAACCTATATAGTTATTTTTTTTTTTTTTTTTTTAGAATTTTCACTTGAAAGTTAAAGGGTCGACTTGTACACGAGTATATATAATATCTGCTTTTTCTAGGTGAAATTTGCAAAAAAAAAAAAAAAAAAAGAAAAAAGAAAAAGAAAGAAAAGAAAAGAAAAAAGAAAAAAAGTTAAAGAATGTCATGGAAAAATTTTTCTTGCATATTTAACAAAATCATCCAAATTTTGCAGATTTTTCCTCATACACTATAACGGAATGGAATTCTTTTGAGTGCCCCTGTAAATGGACTATTTATCCAACAACATAATACACAATACCAAACACGCTTTGGTGACCCTAAATAATGTTTATCAATTGCATGAGAATTTAGAAGAGTTAGAGCAGGACAGATAAACCAAATACATCAGCCCTTTTCAATTTTATTGGAAAATGTTAAAAATAGTAAATTAAGATGATTAGCGTGATACAATTAAATATATTTTTTAAATAATTAACATTTGATGGAGTAGCATCACACTGTCTGACATGATTTTCAAAAAAATTCTTCGCACGTTCCTAAATATATGCATTTATTCTGAAATAAATGCATATATTTAGGAACAGTGGTGGTATAAGGGAAAAGATACTCTTATTTCTAATGCAAACAAAATTTTAAATCATGAAAATAAGTATTTAGTAGCAATTTATAACTGATACTAAATAATTAACCAAGATGTTATAATATATATAAAACAGCCAAATGTAAAATATACAGAACTGTCAACCATTGAAAATCAGAAATCGTAGCGCACAAAATTTTAATTAATCTGAAGGTTGATTGGTTTTCTGTGTTTCGCAACCTTTCTTTTCTTTTTTTTTTTTTTTTTTTTTTTTTTTTGACAGTTGTAAAAGGAATAAGGTTTTAGTCTTTAAACTCGATATGGTAATTTTTTTTTTTTTTTTTTTTTTTGTCTGCAATTTTTTACCCAATTATTTTTTGAGTTTGTTTTTGCTTCAAAATGTTCTTTTTTATATTTATAAAATAAACCCAATTCCAATTTTTTAGCCAAGTACAGTAAACTTTGACAAAATTCGCAATTTTTTTCCACAGTCATTTCAAGATAGATATTCACAATTTTTTCCCCACAATCATAGCTCTAATTTTTCTAAAACGATTCTCTGTTGAAATCCACACTTTTTACTGTGAGCTTTAAATGAAATTTGCCTTTTTTTTTACTATGATCCTTTGGCAAAATTCGTGCTTTCTTACCACAATCTTTTGATAAAATTTCCTTTTTCTTACTGATCTTTTGATGAAATTCATGTTTTCTAGAATATTTTGATAAAATTTGTGTCTTCCCCCCAAAATATTTTGATGAAATTTGCATTTTTACCACAATCCTTTGATGAATTTTTTTTTTTTTTTTTACATGGTTATTTGTCTAAATTCATGACCAATTAACGAAATTCACAACTCTTTTCTGTACCTTTCTGACAAAATTCGTAATATTTGTCCACCTGTGATTAATATCCGTTAAGGCTGCTGGTCACTCATTTTCTGAATTTTGCTCCGTAATCTATGGATGTTTGATGCATTTTTATATTCAAAATATCTTCACAGGAAATTAATATTTTAAACTTTTTTCAGTGTTCTTTTCTTAAAGGATGTCCTTTTTCTTTTAATCAGAGCATTTTCTCAACTTAATAAGGTACAAATTTCTGTGTTTGAAAACCGGTGACAAAACATTAAAAATTTCGTAAAAGGCTCCTGTTGAGAAGGGGTTAGTAATTACTTAAAATTTTTGAGCAGAAAATTATGCCATGATTTAAAATAACTCATTTTTAAACATTAAGTTTCTACATTTCAATAATTTTTTTCATTCCGCTGATACTAAAATTGAGACACTTATCTGAGAGAGGTTTAGTGGGTGAAAATGATGACACAGTAAAAATAAAATAAGTATTTTCTATGATAAAACTATTGAATATTGTTTTCTATGAATGCATTTTTAAGTAAATTTCTGGATATTGCGTCACTCAGCTTAAAACCTCGAGAAATGAGTACAAAAGTTTTCATACAAAATTGCAATTGTCAAACATGACATCAAGTTTGGGACTACATTTAAATAGTCTATTGCACATTAAAATATTTTTAAAATAGCAAATATGAATATGAAAAATGTTCTGAATGCATGTAAAGGTTGTGTAGATGAAAAAGATATTAGATTTCGTTCAAAGTAAAAATGAATTTCGTCATAGTGGCACAATTTTTATCAATTTTTCAATACGTAATATCATGGATCAAAGCCTTAATTAATATCTTTATAAATTCTAATTATATGTTTCTGATTATGTATAAAGTTTAATTTTCAAATAATTTTAAAAGTTGAAATTAAACTTCATTTAAAAAGGTACTGCTTGTTATCCCATTGACCAAAAAACTATCGCCAGATTACAAGATTAACCTTCCGTCTACCAGACAAAACACCCATTTATCTACGGCAACACCTAATTTTAATTCCAAACTTGCAAACGGCACCAGTAATATTTTAATATAATTTTGCTTTTACAATGAAAGCTTAAATTAAGGAATTCGTAATATCTAGACAAGTCCTTTATAAATTCCGGTGTCAATCGACAATTTCTCATTTTACCATTGACACCAGAAATATTGCTGTCGGGTCCAATGGACCCGTCTGGTAGACGAAAGTTTAAATTCCAATAATGGTTGACCTTGAATGTCACATCCAATGATATTAGATATGAAATATGTGTTTAAAACACAAACATGGTACAGGCTCAACAAGAAAAAAGCTGAACTGTCACGGCATCACCGACTTTTGATGAAATTTGTATTTTTTTTGCAGTGTTTTGATGAAATTTGCGTTTTTCAGCAATTTATTAATTAAATTAGTTTTTTCCTGCAACCACTTGATGAAAATCGCACTTTTTTCAGTCTTTTCAAGGAATTTTGCAATTATCCACGATCTTTTAGCAAAATTAAAGGTTTTTCTCTCTCTCTCTTTCTAGAAAACTTGTGTATTTTCTGCAATTTTCCGAGAAAATTCGTCTATTTTCCGAGAAAATTCGTCTATTTTCCTCGATGTTTATAAAAAATTTGCGTATTTTCCAAGATTTTTCCAGAAAATTTGCATATTTTCAGCAATTTTTCCAGAATATTCGCATATTTTCAGCGATTTTTTGCCAAAATTCGCATATTTTCAATTATCTTTCTTCAAAATTCGCATATTTTCCGCGATCTTTCGTGAAAATTTGCATATTTTTCCGCTATCTTTCGTCGAAATTCGCAAATTTTCAGTAATTTTTCTTCAAAATTCACATATTTTCCGCGATCTTTCGTCAAAATGCCTTTTTTTCTTAGATCTTTGGAGAAACCTCGCGATTTTTCTCCGATCTTTCGACAAAATTAGCATATTTTCCGCGGTTTTTGTACAAAATACATTTATTTTCCGCGATCTTTCGACAAAAATCGCATATTTTTCGCCATCTTGTGACAAAAATGGCATACTTTCCTTGATCTTTCGTCAAAATTCTCGTTTTTTTCACGATCTATCGATAAGAATAGCCTATTTTTCGCATTTTTTCGACAAAATTCGCGTATTTTACCGATCTTTCGACAAAATTCGTGTACTTTCCCTGATTTTTCGACAAAATTCGCATATTCTCCACGATCTTTCGACAAAGTTTGCGTACTTTCGCAGCAATTTTCTACAAAATTCGAATATTTTCTACGATCGTTCGATAAAATTGAAGTATTTTACACGATTCTTTGAGGAAATTAGAGTATTTTTCCGCAACTTGTTCACGAAAATCGCGTTTTCCCGCAATCCTTTGACGTAAATCGCGTCTTGTTCAGGATCCTTTAACAAAAATCTTATCTCTTCCCGCAATTTGTTGACGGAAATCGCGTCTTCCGCGATCCTCTGATGAAAATAGTATTGTTTCCGCGATTGTTAAAGAATTTATAGTTTTTTGCGATCTTGCGTTTTTTCCCGCAATTCTTTGAAGGAATTTGCGTAATTTGAAGAGGTTTGCACTCGCGTTTTTGTTGTATTTCATCCGTCCCCACCCCCCATAAAAATGTCAACAAATTTTAATACATATTTGCATCGATCCCAGGGATAATAAAATTCATCGCCGAAAAAGCGAAATTCCACGTTTCCGCAGAAAAGTAACATGTCTGAAAACATCATCAAGATTTTTATTTTGACTTTGTATTTTTATTAATGTTTTAAATTTATTTGTTCTTTTTTATTATTTAAAATAAAGATTATGCCAATATGCAAAATTTGGCTATTAGTTTGGTGATTTATATAATTCTATGAAATTAGTCGATGGGATAACTAAATAGTACCATTTAAAGATACCATTTGTTTTAATAGTTAGTCTATTCAATATTGATTAATTATTGTAATATTTTGTTACATTTTAAAAATTCAGTCAGAGTTCTTTTAAACATTTTTATGCATCAAATTCAATGGTATAGACTTGGTTATTTTTATTAACACTATTTTATCAATCATAAAAAATCTAAAAAAACTAATGAAATATTTAAAAAAGTAAATTATAAAATTAAGTAAAAAAGCAGAATCCTAAATAGAAAGAGAGAAACCGGTACATTTCAGACTAAGTCTAACACTTTGACTATCCAGTCACTATCCTCTATATGCAAACAAATATTTTCAGTAGACATAATAGTATCAGCAGGGTTTTAAAATTTGTTTTTCTTTTGTGAGTTACCAGATAATATTTTTAAAACTTCCTCCAGTTTTCTACTAATTTACACTGTATTAGGCAAATCGAAAAACGAATTATGTAAAATATGTTTTATTCATTTTTTCTTAAGTATAACATATTTAAAACTCTAGATTGAAATGTTCAAATGTATTTACATTGCTTTTCTTTGTTTCAATTTAAATTAGTGAATATAATAATACTTCTGCCTGTGTTTTGCTTGTTAATGACAATTGCACAAAGCCTGTATACTTATCAGATCAATGTCGGCACGTCACAAATTTAATATAGCAGTGTATTGCAGTTATACACATAACTTATATGTATAACATTTGATCAACTGCCAGAAAGGAAAACTTTGTTTGTATTCCCCAAAATATTTTGATTGTTTAGAGTTTCCCCCCTTCTCCAAATTTAAAAACAGGCAGGATGCTGCTAGTGGAGAAATGATACTTTTTAAATTTATACTAGCTGTCCTTGGCGACCACTTTGGTCTCCCTTGAATTTATTCTAAGCATTAAACCATATTGCTTTTATTCATAATTTATTTTAATTGCTCAGTTTTTTCTTGCTAAATTAGAAGATTCTGCTAGAGAAATAGATACAGATATCATATACGCACCACATTGGCATGATTGCAACAAAATGGCAAATATATGTGCCTCACATGGTAACCCGACTATTGTTATTTATTTATTAATCAACTGTTTGTTTACTTTTATTTTCTTTTTTAAAATGTTTTATTCTATAATTAATACTAAGCTTTTTTTATTATTTCCTTTTTAAAATAATAGAAATTTATTAAAAATATGTATGCAACTGGTATTCAAAAACGAAGTTTTTGCCAAAGTGGCATTAGAAAAATAACGTGCCAATGTGGTGTATACATATTGGGTTGGGAAAAAAGTAATTTCGCTTTTTTTTCGTATTTTTCAAAGTGAATTTATTTATATAAACTTAAAAAACTAATCATTAATATATGTGCCGTTTTACTCGATGACCTTTTGCCATTTTTCTGGTAAAACCATAATTCCATCAATGTAGAAATTCTGAGATATCTGGGCGAAAAACTGAAGGAGGAGATTTTCACATACCACTTTTGAAACCAGCTGAACGTCATTAAGAGAGTTCTGCAGAGAGCTGAACAAATAGTAATCAGTCGGAACCAAGTCCAGTCTATACGGTGGGTGCATCAAGACCTTCCCAGCCAAGCTCTCTCAGTTTTTGCTGAGTGACTAAAGATATATGTGGTTTAGCCAGGGTTGGCAAATTTCTTCCACAGGAGAAAAAACCAGCCGGAAGAAATAGGTTTCTTCCAAGTGGAAAAAATGGAAGAAACTGTTTTCTTTAAGAATTTACAATATACTTTCAATTTCATAAGACATAATAAATATCTTCTTCCTATAATCTTATATAAATTAATTCCTTTGAACCAAAACAAATTTAATTAAGTACATATGCTAAATTATTAATTACATCAGTTTTTTAGCCAAGATCACACACAATGCCTGTTTAAAGATCTTCAACTATTGACTAAATGAAAAGAAATTTTAACCAAAATACACAAAACCAATTAAATGTTAACCATTTCAATTTAACCAACTATTTTTTAATTATTTAAATTTCTGAAATTAGTAGTAAATAGTAGAGATCAATTAATGGTAGAATGAAATCTATTTAAATAAAAAATTTTAATTTACATCAGTTTTATTAATGTAAGTAATGTACAATAGGGTGGAGCGAAAAAAAAATTTTTTTGAAAATCAAAAACGGGTAGGTGTCAAAAGTTGCCTTTATACTAGTACATCAACTGCGTGAAATTTTACCGCTGAAAAAAAATGGCTTGAGTCTGCGCTTTTGCTCCAAAAATCGAAATTTTGGGTAAAATTTGCCATTTTTTGACATTTTTTCAAAAAAATTGAAAAAATCCTACAGAGCTGGTTAGTATTTAAAAGTGTTGCTTAGACCTTTATATTTATCTGCTTAACATATTTAAACTATAAAACAATGTTTATTCCCTATAGCTGGAGCAAAACAGACAACTTTTAGTAAGAAAACAGTATTACCACTCTATTGGGTCATACAACGAATTGTTGTTTTTAATACAGCTCTTGTTTTCAAAACTACCTTGGACATGCGTCGTGGAGGTGGCTATATTTCCTACACCACTCGGCCCAACTATTCGATCATCTTAATACAGTGTTTTATTTATACATTGATTTGTGATTTTCTTTAGAAAAATTTGGCATGTTTTCGATGTTTCCACCTTGTTCATCTGTTCTTTGCATCCACATGCTGCTGTAACTATCTTCATGTATATTTTTACAGTTTATACAAAAAAAAAGACAAGCAGAGTAATGTACGGGAATATTATTAAAGGGATCTATTCGGCCATCTATTATATTTATCAAACTTACATTCAGTTGATGAATATTGTTTGAAAGTTCTGTTACCACAACATTTTTTCAGTCAATTGTATTTTTTTTACGTAATGATTTGCTTCAAAGATGATTTCAGAGATTTCAACTATAAGTATGCCATCATTTATTCTACTTTTGCATTTTTTATATGTTGAGAAGCGAGCTGTTTAATGTGATGGTGATCGTCAGAGAGAATTGCAATGAAAATTTGTTCTCCATGTGTAAAGCAACCGCTGTTATAAATAACCTTTTTTTTGCATTAGTTTTATGCCGTTTTCTATGTGTTTTCGTATCCAGGTAATTTATCTATTAACTTTTAGATCCCCTTTTTATGAATGGACAACATTTGATGGTGAAATGTCCTGGGCATAAACTTATAATGCATAGTACTTTATGAGGGAATGTACGGATTCTAATCGACTATAAGTACTCATTTAAAATTAGGAGAATTTTATTTGTCACTGTGAACCATTTTGCATGGGGTAAGCTTAGAATTGTGTATAGTATTGAATCATTCGCTACTTCAACTGCAGTGAATTTCCTCTGCGTGAATTGTTAGAGAAGTCGATATAAAACGTTCTAAGCTGCATGGATTCACTGGATCAATAAGGAAAATCTTTGTCTACATACTATTCACTTCCTATTGCAATTTTTTTTTAAATAAAATAGAGAATAATTTTGAAAAATTATTTTCTCAAATTGAGAAAAAGATACTCAGAACAGACTAGCAATTTCTGTCGGAGATTGCAAAGCTAATTCACAAGGAAAGCTATTTCTCACAAAGAATGGGGAATAGGAATTTAGAAAACATCTCACACAAAAGACAGCTCATAAAGTTAATAAAATTTTCCCGCTTTATATAAGCACAGATTGGCAATCAGCATCTATATGTTCACTCACAAAATGTACAATCCAAGTTTATACTGCAGGATGTTTTATACCAAATGTACAACACACCTGAATAATAGATCTAAAATCTTATTAGAAATTACTAGACTACGGAACAACACAGGAAACGACATAAAGCATGCTAAAACTTCTTTAGAAATATTGTTGTTTTACAGACAAATTTTGTTTGCAATTCTCTGTGACGATCGTCATAATATTAAACAGCTAGCTTCTCAGCAAATATTCAATGTAATAGGTTCAATAAATGATGACATACTAGAAATTGAATTCATACAATCAATTATTAGGCAAATCATTGCATATAAAATGTAATTGATTGAAAGAATGTTGTGATAACAGAACTTCCAATCATAATGTACTAATTGCATGAAATTTTAATGAAGATAATAGACTGCTGAATAGGCTCAATTAAGAACATACCCAATACATTACTCAGCTTCTCTTCTGTTATACATGGTATAAAAATATACGTGCAGCAGGTCACACCAGCATGATCCAAATCATCCAAAGTCAGTGAATACAAAGAAGAGATAAATTACTTTGATATATAGAAAACTTATACTCGTCTTCGGGAAAAAAATAACAATTCAATACATAAATAAAACACTGGGCCTAGATGATTGGGTGGTTGAGACGGGTGGGATAATGCAACCACCTCTATGAGTTATATACACAGTAGTTTTGAAAGCAGCTAAATAAGAAATGCATTCAAAACAACATTTCGTTGTATGCTCCAATAGAGAGGTTAATGCTGATTTTTTACAAAAAGTTGTCAGATTTGCTCCAATTATACAGACTACAGATATTGTTTTATAGTTTAAATATGTTAAGCAGATAAATATAAAGGTCTAAGCAACACTTTTAAATACTAACCAGCTCTGTAGGATTTTTTCAATTTTTTTGAAAAAATGTCAAAAAATGACAAATTTTACCCAAAATTTCGATTTTTGGAGCAAAAGCGCAGACTCAAGCCATTTTTTTTCAGCGGTAAAATTTCACGCAGTTGATGTACTAGTATAAAGGCAACCTTTGGCACCTACCCGTTTTTGATTTTCAAAAAAAAAAAATTTTCGCTCCACCTTAATGTACAATAATTACTGTATCAAATAGAGATCAACCAAAAATACGGTTTCGTTTTTGGCCCGAAATCAAAGTATTGCCAACGTGGCTGAAAATATCGCCAGACCGAAGCTCTCAGTATTCTAAAAATCTTGTTTCTTCCTTCGGAAATTTTCAAGATTAGTCATTGATTTAAACTGTATCAGCTCAAATGAGTGTATAGTAATGAACTTCATTGTTTAAAATTATCAGTCAAGAATTATCAATAATTTCATAGAAGATTTTTAGTTTAAACTGCATTAGTGTTTCAAATATTCTTTGAGAAAGTTCTAGAAAAACAAATGAACATTTACAAAAATCATTATAGAAGAAAAATCAAGGTGTGAATACTTAAAACAAAAATATTTTTTAATTAAATGAAATTCATATAATTAGAAAATCTTTGTGTCATTGATGAATTATGTTTTATTGCATATGAAAATAAAGTTTTTGGATTATTAATTATTGTACATAATTAATAAATACTATACAAATAATTAATTTACAATTATGTATATTTATGTATGTATTAATTGTTTTAAAAAATACAGTTTAATTACTTTAAAAAATTTTGATGTTTTCGTTTTCGGCTGAGTCTAGGAAGGTCACCGAAATTCAGTTTTGGTTTTAGAAACGTGCACCGGTCAATCCTCAGTATTAAAAAATTATTAAAATTCTCATTTTTCTTAGTACAATGCAGCATAATTGCATAACATAGCAAAAAACTTTTTTAGCAGTAAAATGCTGCAATCAGTTTCTCAACTTAATGCAATGATGAACTTAATGCAATATGGGATGAATGCAAAAGATGAAGATTTTTTTTTTTTTTTTTCAAGTCCTACACTTCAGGATAGTTTTAAAGGATTTCGACATACCAATAGATATTTTTAGAAGACTAATTTTTTAAAATCAGCATTGAGGTATTCATGCTGATGTTAGTATATTTATCTACTGTGTTGCACAGCTTAAAATAATGCATTTTTATATGAAAATAATACATTTTTTATATGAAAAATAAATAACTTGTAGGTAGTTTTTTTTTCTACATAAATGGTGTAATTAATAAAATAATTAAAAAAAAACCATCCCTCTACCTCTAGAGTAGTAAAAATCCTTCACCTGAAAATGTCTGCAGAACCTGAAGTTTAATAAAAAAGTAACTTATTTTTGCAAAAATATTTTTAATAATAATTTTCCAATTTAGATTTAATTTAATTATACTTTAATTCTTTTACATAGTTAATATACTTTAACTTTGAGCATTTGTTTTGGTTTCTGGGGGTTTCTTCCATTTCTTCTGGTTTTTTCCAGTTCCTTCCACTATCTTGGAAGAAATAGTTTTCTTCCGGAAGAAACCCAACCCTGGGTTTAGCGTTGACAAGATGGAACAACGCCTTTCTTATTGATCAATTCAGGCCGAATTTTTTCAGTCGCCTGCTTCAGTCACATTAGTTGTTAAAAATAGATAGTTGAATCACTGGTTTGGCCAGGTTCGAGCAGCTCATGATGGACAATTCCTTTCTAATCCCACCAAACACTCAACATCACCCTCTTTGGCATAAATCTGAGCTTTGCCACCGTTTGTGAAGCTTCTCCGAACTTTGACTACGATCATTTTCGCACACTGTGATTGTACATGATTCACTTTTCATCACTTGTAATCATTCATTTGAGAAAGTTTAATTTCGTTCAGATTCAGTAGCGATTCACAAATGGAAACTCTGTCCATTAAACTTATCACTGTAAGTTCGTGGGTTCCACAGTATCGAGTTTCTTTTGGTATCCAGTCTTAAGTAAATGGTTCAAAACTGTTTTATGGTAGATGTTTAGTTCTGTAGCAATGTCTCGGGAAAAAATATGTTGGTCTACCTCAATTTTTTTTTTTATATAAATTTCATTAACTTTTTCAATGATTGGCCGGCCAGGACGAGGTTCAACTTTAACATCAAAATTTCCGGAATGGAAATGAGCAAACCAATTCTGACATTGGCGTTTACTTAAGCACTGATCACCATAAACCCACACAATTTTCAATGAGCCTGCGCTGCATTTTTCCCTTTTCAGAAGTGAAAAAGCAAAATGTGAGGAAAAATATCTTCTGGAATCTCCATTTTTAAAATGTAATAACTTTTACTGAGTAAACAGAACAGATGTTGCTGCATTTATGTCTAAAATTTTCTAGTGACTGTTACCTTTCAAATGCTGTATAGTATGGCTTAATTGAGTAACTATTATTCGAGATATGCAACTTTAAAGCTGTTTATCGGGAAAAAGCGAAATTGCTTTTTCCCCAACCCAATATGACATCTGTGCTGATAAATCAAGAACTCAGTATTTTTATACTAGTTTGGCGCAGATAATAAATCACCAAATATTGTACCCGTAGCATTTTTTGTATTTCATTAATTATTTAAAATATAATATCCTTTCACTCATTTCATTTATAATACATAACTTTAATTTGAAACTGAAAAGTTTAAAATTCATGACTCTTTTTTAAGTAAAAAGAACAGAAAAAATAAAAATAATGATATTTTGAAGCTCCATAACTGCAGAGAAGACACAAACCATAAATAAATCCAATTTACCACAGCCTAAATCTTACCAAAGGACTTTTGCACAGTAACCAATAAGATGTGTTTATTTGGATGTTGCTATTAAACAATTAACAAATAATCGTGATTTTTGTGTCACATATGATAGCGTAATTTATATATAGATAAGTACAATAGATTCCCTCAAATCTGTAACTCTAAAATCAGCACATAATTTACGTATGTAAACAATAAAACATTCAGTTCAGATATAGGATCAAATTACATTTTAATTTTACATTGATTCCATACATATATTTAATTTTTGTTAATATTACAAAATTCAAGTTTTTTCATAAATGAAGAATAAAAGTATTTCTGGAAAAATTTAAGATATTGCAATCATCACTGGCAATCACAATCTTCTTACCAAATATAATAATCAAGCTTTTTCAATTGTTAAGTCTGGTGCTAAAGGCTAAACCCGGGCCTGATTAATGCATGGGCCTCCGGGGCCTTGGTCCTGGGCGGGCCCACAAATTATATGGCTTATCCCCCCCCCCCCCTTAATCAAATGCTTTTCAAGTAATATTGTTTTATAAAATATGAAATGTAAAATTTGAATATTCTGAATGATTCAATAAAATTTTTAGAAGCTTTTAACCTAGACCCTTTTCACACAAACAACTTTGCCAGCTCATCAAATAAACCTTTTTTGTGAAAGTGTTGCCAAAAATGGGTAGGTAGGGGGGCCCAATTTTTTAATAGACCCTATGCCCAACTTCAGCTTGATCGGGCTCTGGCTAAACCTGAAATAAAACTTTCTTATTTTATGAATTTGATGAGAGTTAGTAATGTATTACCTTTATATGGCAAGGTTCATTGTTAATAATTTAGGAAAAATACATTTCATCTTTATAATGAATATTTAATCATACATTTTTGATTAACTTGACATTTGCTTTTAATATTTTAATTACTTTAAAATTAGATAAAATTTTATTATTTTAGTTTATTACTTATTTTAATAATTTATTATATCATAAGCATTCATTATACTTTCAATTCCAACATTAATTACATTTCAAATTACTGCTTAAAAATGAAACAGACCCATGACCAAAAATCCACACAGCTTCTGGTCCCAAGCTGTGCAGTTTGTGACAGTCCCCTAAGGAGTTGGAGAAAATATTCATAGAAATGTATGACCTGTACTATTAACACACTTAAAGTTTCAGTATGATTTCTCAAGTATTTTTCTAGATGTTTAACAAAATGTCAAAAATCGCTCGCAAATGGACAGTTGTGTTTGGCCATATAGTGTATGAAGCTAACACGTTTAATATTGCACTAGTTATACACTCTTTTTTTTTTGTTGTTTTTTTTATCATAATATTCTTTTCTTAGCATAAAATGAAGTTATTATGACAGTTTATAATAAAAAACATAGTACTTATAGTGTGAATAAAACGCTGTGCGAAGGGGGCGACAAATTTATACTACTAACGTTATTTTTTGGCCTGTCACAAGAAAAACTTGGAGGGGGGGGGGGACACCAAATTGGAACTTAGCCCCATGCTCAGTTTTATCTTCACATGCCTTTGTGTGAATATACACTAATTTATTTCTCTGCATCTGAGAGAAAGAAAAAATATGAGGCCCTCCCCCTTGCTCCTAATATTCACTTCTAGCTAGTCTTGGTTGCAGCACTTTCCTGAAACTGCCTGAGGAAAATTCTAATATTAGGATATAGGATTAAGGCAAATGAAAAGATCTGTTTGCTAATGTTAATCCTATGCAGGGTTGGCGAGTTTTTGCCGAAGGTGGAAAAAACCGCGGAAAAACCTGGTAAAAACCGTCCCGGCAAAAATAGGTTTTTGCCAAGAAGGTGGCAAAAATAGGCTGCCCATTTAATTTTTTTCCCCCAGAAAGAGAAAAAATATTTCACGAAGGAAAAAATAAACTGCATACTTAATTAAAAAATCAGTATTATTCTAAATTTTTTTTAACTTTTAAGTTAAATAAGTATAATTATGCACTTTATGAAAGAATACTAACTTTTATAACAAGATTATAAATGAAAAAAATACTAATTTTATATAAATAAATGGAAACTTCATTTATTCATGTTTATACAATTAATAACTAGCAAAAGCCATGCTTTGTTTGGATTCGCGAAGTATTATGCAATAAGATAAATATTTGAAAGTAATAATATATTTTTTAAATTACTTTTGCGTCTTTATTAAGCAAAAATGTAATTTTATGTTTCGGCGCATTTTAATTTTAAAATGTATTTCAACCAAATTACTAAGAATTTCCTCAGATTGTTTATTTATGATATAAGACTGGTATAAATAAAAATATTTTCGAAGTAGAATTACACAAAATATTAATTAATTTTATTTGTTTACAATTCTTTTATTGCCACTTCTCAAAAACATAATGTAATTCTTTTAAAATTCATAAATATCATCTGCTTAAATGATTTCACAAAATAAGAATAAATTGTGTATTTGAATTTTTAACACAGAAAAATACTTTTATAATTGAATGTTAATAAGAGAATTTTCACAAATTTTAATTCATTAAAAATATGCTATAATTTTTCTAAAAAAAAAGTATTTTATAAATTTTATAAAAGAAATCATGAAACTATACATAGTTAAAAAAAAAATTAGCATAGTTTGAAAATCTGAAAGCAGTTTTTTAAATATTTTGTCAGAATGATGAAAATATATTTTATTTATTTATTTATTTAATGATGATTCTAGCTATAATTACTGACCCCATGATTTAAGTTTTTCTTCTGAAAACGTACATGTTTCACTTTTTATTTGAAAAAATGCGTTCGTAATGGAAAAACATGTAAAATAAATTAATTAAAGTAATAATATTTTGAAAAATATTTCTGTAAAAAAAAAATAATATTCTGCAAATCTACAGATCATAATTTATATTTCTGTTTATTTTCAAGTCAAAATACTGTATAGTTTTTTAGTAAAGTGTACGACAAAATGTCATTTGAGTGGCCTAGTAAAGGATTCGCTTCGCTCATCCTAATAATTCACATAATAGAGCTGTTGAAACTGAGTAAAACATTTATGTTTATAGTTCATATATGTTAGAAATTTAAAGAAACAGTTATAGTAACCTAAATTTAATTTAATATAAAATTATATTTAAAGCAGAGAAAACTATTAAATTTCAAATTTTTCAGCAATATCTTCCTTACAACCTAAATTTTGCTGTTTTAGCATGGCACAGCAATAAAGAAGTTTTGAAAGAGTATATGTTGTTAGCTTATTTCGAACCTTAGTTTGCACAAATGAAAATTTGAAAAAAATCTTTAAATAGCAACACTACTTGCTGAACATATTTGGAGATGTGCTACTAATGAACAGAAGTTTTTTGAAATCGCACAAGCTTATTCAATACTTTTCTCCACCAATTACATGCACTGACACTATTAATCACTTCTTCTGCAAAATATGAGCTAGGAAATGGTTTTTCTTTTAGCACAAAATTAATAAAAGATATAAAATCGGGATTGATTTTAGATAACCATGCTTTACAGCTTTCTTTTTGTTCATAATTTAGAAGATCATCTCTGTAAATTTGATGTAAGAAATACGCTACAAGATGACATGGCAAAATCGCTTGTTCAAATCTCTTTTTTAGTTTTGAAAAATGTAGTTTTAACTCTTCATTTTTCAAAAGATTTAGCCATACATGACAAGCATCTGCTATAGTGGGGGAGAGGGAATATAGTACAAAAAGATAAAGTGACAACAGGCTACTTATTGAAAGTAAATCTAAATAATTTAACATTTTGTTCCTTTCTTGGAGTGTAAAAGGGACAGATAAAAATCTAGTTTCCTAATAAGACATAACAGTTTTTTCAATATACAATTTTCAATTTAATTTACTTATTTTATCTTTACAAACTAGTTTCATCAGATATAGTTATAAAATAGTACCAAAGTATTTACATTTCCTAAGTTTTGTGACATAAAACAAAAATAACAAAATTGTATAAAATCTTTTGATAATTAAAAAAATATATACATATAGTATATATTAATGACTGATAAAATACTTTACATACAAGGGTCTGTTTAGACTTTTCTCACAGGGTTCTGCTTTTGTTAAATTGGGAAGTTTTTCTTGTCTTTGTGAAAATTCTAGACATAATTTTGTGAATTTTACATTATCAGTGTTTTCAGGTTATAACCTTAACATATAGAGAAGCTAAGTAATATATTTTTTGGTGAGTTCAATTCTTTATTAACAGGTCAGATTTTATTTTTAAATGATTAAATTTGTGAAAAGTTCAATTTGAAGGTGAAATGTCTATTTGAGAGACAATTTTATGAAGGGTCCTGTTTGAGGTTAAAGAATTTTGTGAAGGGTCTTTTAAAGGCCCTAAAATTTTCCTAAACATATCCCTGACTTAAGATTAAAAAATAATTAGTTATGTAATTTTTTATTTTGTTCTTAAATTCCTAAGTAAGACTGAATCGCACCTATTTTTTTTAAATTTAAAATATTGAATATTAATTACTTAGCAAATTAAATTAAAATATTAAATAGTACACTGTTAAATTTAATTGTTTATACCATTACTATCCTTATTAGCATGCAGATTTTATTACACATTAAAGACAAATAGGTTTTTTCCATTTTTGCTGGTTTTTTCCATTTTTCCCCTGGTTTTTTCCGCTGTCCTGGCAAAAATGCCAACCCTGATCCTATGGAAGTAATTTATAAAAATATCTTAATTGCATTTCATTTTTTTTTTTTTTTTTTTTTTTTCCGGCACAGTGTGCCAGGTCTGGTATGCCTAATTTTAATTTTAAACTTGAAAATGGCTCCAATAATATTTTAATAAAATTTTGCTTTTACAATTAAGGTGCTTTTAATTTCTAAAAAAGCCATGTGTAAATTCTGGTGTCAATCGATAATTTCTCATTTTACTACCAGAATTTGGTACTACTCTGTTATTCTGTCGACCAAAATACTTGGATTATTGTGAATATCAATTCAAAGACAATCAATACGATACATGTGTTTTAAACATCATTAAGTGATTTTTATTTCGACTTTGTATTTTTATAAATATTCTACTAATTATTTGTTTTATTATTATTTAAAATAAAAATTACATCAATATGTATAATTTGGCTAATAATTCGTCGATTTGTATAATTTAGCGAAATCGGCCGACGGGATAACAGAGTAGTACCCAGAATTTGCCCGTGTCAGAAGGGATTAAGGTAAAGTGCCCTAAAGCTTACCCCAAAATGATAATCGGTAAAGCTGACACCTTTGAATAAAACAAATATTTAAAGCATTTTCACTTTTCTGGAATAAATTTAGAATGAGTTTTAAGAAGTACTGCTATTCAAAAAGGAAGAAAAACATTTTTTTTTTTTTTTTTTTTTTTTTTTTTTTTGAAAAATGTAATGTTTTAAATATTTGTTTTATTTATGGGTGTCAGCTTTAGGACACTTTAAATGATTAATTTAATATTAAAATATAAATTAAAAACAACTTTTCAGGTATAACATGCACTGAATCAATATGAAACTCATGCAGAAACAGCAGCTGAAACCATGAATTTTAAGATACTTTTTCATTTTACAATGAAAATACTTTTTATTATTTACATTTAAAACATGATTGTGTACCAACAAAGAATGGGAAAATGAAACGCACACAATGTTTTATAAATTTTCACTTAAAATAAATCTATGTACAATGTACTTTTGTGCACATGTGTCAAGCCAGTTTTATATCCCTTTAGAAAAGTAGCAGAGTCTATTACAAAAAAAATTTAAAGTTTGTGAGCTTAGAGAGATGCTGAATACTTATAATTAAATTGATAGCTAAACTTTTGTAATTATATTAATAATTACAATCGCCTCTTCTTTTATCAAGTATACTTGAATATAGATGTACATGCATAATTTGAAATAAGTAACCAATGTGAAAAAAATCCTTTTATCATGTTGGCGATTAAAAGCAGATTTCTCGCCAAGTTATCTCTCTATGACAACAGGTCAATTTAGGTTTTTTCTGGCGATTTTTTTTTTTTTCTTTTTTGGCACGTAAATTCGTAAACACATTTTATCAACATAAATAAATTTGAGATTGCGAAATTTTTTAAAAATCTTTCATACAAATATATCGCAGAATAATGAAATGAAAACATCAAAAAATTTAATCAGTGAAATTTTTGCAACAATGTCAGGTGTAAAGGTAATTAAACTCAAACTTTCAATTTAAGTATTGTATTAGAATAAATGAAGGATATACAGTAAACTAAAATTAATAGCAAGTACACGCTATTTTATTGTAATTAATAATCAACTAAAAACGCATTAGTAATTTGTGTTTACATTATCCGAGATGCAATTATCTTTACTATAACATTCTCATATCTCATATAAAGAAAATTATGACTGGAAAAAGATAATAAAGAGATAATACAAAATTAATACCTGTTCTCGTGCCAAAATGAACCACGTTCGTAAAATAACACTCAATCTGGTATGATGGAAGGGCTTGGTTGTTTTTACACTGATAAACAAGTCATTCATAAATGTTTGCGAGTTATTAACATTTTCTTTATATGCAGCTACTTTACGTTGATTCGCTTTAGAATTTTTAACTAAATCGTTCTGTAGCAGAGCTTTTTCTTGAATTTCACGCGTGGATCGTACATTGTTACTGGCGCCAACATCTTGTCTCACTGACACCTGATTCAAAGAAACCTGCCTAAAAACGAAGAATGTATACACCAATATACAACACGAACTTAAGACACATTTCATGAAAGTTGACGCATAACACCTCATCGTCACCTTATCGAAAATTTGGAAGTATCATGATACAATAACAACAATATTTTTAAATGCATTACTACACAATCACACACAACCTTCAACCACCATCTTCTTCCATACTATTCAAAAACTCGACAAATACACAAGCTCTCGATCAAAACATTTTACGACCGGGGGCTACTGACTGACTACTTGTTGGGTTAACATTCCGACTGAGTAACTATATGTTGGCGATATTCGCTTTTTTGGTTATTATTTTTATGACTCAAATAAATAAACTTATTTTTATTGATTAGTGAATTATTACTGATTTTAGAAAAAAGTAAGACAGAAACAGTTTTTCTTGAGTATTTTTTTTGTAAAATATAAGGTTATGATGAAAATGGAGATAATGCAGATTTCAAAAACTTTGGAGGAGTGCCATCCTTAACTTCATAAACAGCATCTTATAGCCAAGAATTGGCAACTTAGGCGCAGATATCAAAAGGCGCAATCCCAAAATGTTATTATTTTAAATAACATAATATTTTAGTAACTCAAAAACAGTCTTTGTCTTTGCGACAGTGACTTAAAATGTTACAAATAAAAATTTCCTTGCAATACTTTCTCTCTCTCTCTCTCTCTCAAAAATGAAATAAAAGTTTTTGCTGCCTTGAATTTAGGAACTGGAAGATAGAGATAGAGACGATATTTCAAAATTCAAAGAGAGCTCCACTCATCATTTAACTTAGCCCATATTAAAACATTTATATGGCGAACTCAGAAGCCAAAGGATACAAGTAACAAAAATTCAATATGGAGTAAATTGGGCTTAGATAATTGACTTTAATTGAAAATCAATAATAATTGACTGAACCAGGCACGTAGCCAGGGAGGGGGCTAAGGGGGCTGAAGCCCCTCCCGAAAGTTTAAAAATACAAAATTATCTGTATGATGAAAAAATAAGTTTTGTTTGTTTTTATCTTCCATTACATTAAAATCAATTGCATTTTTAGCTGTAAAAATATCCATTTATTGAATTACAATTACGTTAATCCTTCATTATATCGGTTATTTGGATATACTGTTTTCTTAATTGGTATGTACCACTAAAAATAAAAATTCTTTTAAAAAAATAATTTTTACTGTCTTTATGCGCAGTAAAATTCGATCAAATGTAATTTCTTGCCATTAATTTGACTAAGGAAAATTAAGTATAATACGCATACGGCATAAGAAAGGTCACGAAAAATTAGAAAAACTATTTTCTACATATTTCAGTCATTGGAAAAAGGCTAAATGTTTTTCTTAAAACATATGATTAGAATTAAAATTAGATTATTGCAAACTGTATGTTATTTTAACAAACAAACTTTAGATTTCTTCAGGAAAATAGAAATAAATTATTTCATTGTTGAATTTTCAAAGAGCTCCGGGAAAAGGAGAAATTTAGCAGATCCTTGACTAATACTTGAAACGATCTTATTTTGTGCAGAACAAAATAGCCACTGACCACGATGACGATTCTCTAACTTTAGAGAAATTGGTATAAAAAAAGACTGTTATCTAAGAGTTCTTTTAAGTTTTGAGCAAAGCCTGGAGCGAATGAATTGAAACGAGATATTATAAATATCCTTAGAAATGCTATTTACTTCCCCCCAGAAACTTAAAATGAAATCATTCAAATATTCTGGGATACAGTTACCGAAGTATTATATATCAAAATAAATATTGCGATCTGTTTTAGCTTAATTGCTGATGAAACTATGGACATTTCAAGCGCAGAACAGCTTGCCATTTGTGTTAGATATGTGAACTATTAAAAAATTCACAAAACGCAATAATTCGAATTTTTTTTACGTGTTATTCCAATAAATGTCTTCTTTTCCAAAAATTTAAGAAAAGTAATTTTACAACATTGTGATGAACTATGTCTTGGCATGTATAAATGTGTCGCATAGGCATATGACAAAGTACCGAATAAGTTTGGTCATGTTAGCGGGATTCATTCTAGAATTCTTCAGAGTATCCAAAAATTAGATACGTCCACTGTGAGAGCCATCGGTTAAATCTTGCCTTATCCAACAGCATACTGATTCACTTCATTTGAAAGTATCATGGACTTGTTAAGGACATAGCAAGGTTTTCTGTCTGATAGTCGTAGTGAGTTCTTCAAAAAAAAAATATTGTGATATAATATTGACTGTAACCCATGCTAAGGATGCCTAATTGTTTGTTAAAGATCCCAAGACTAACACTTAGACAGGCAACAGGTAAAAAAACCTCAAATTACATTCACTGACAAGTATTACAATATCACAGTCTTATTTCCCCATGTAGAAAGTCTTATTCAAAATTTAAATTATCGATTCATTTCGAATGAAGACATTCTAAGAGATTCCCAGTTACATCTTCCAGGATGTGCTTCAATGGAAAAAACAGCAAATTAGAGAATCCGATTCAATATTATCAGGATAAAGTGCCAATGTAGCAAGTGAAAGCTGAATATGAATTAGGGTGCAAACAAATTGCTGATGTTGACACCAACAAAGAGGTTTGAAAAGTTTCAGTACTGTGATATGACGTATTTCGATAAAATCAAACACTTGTTGACAGTTTTGGTTGAAAGCCGAGTAAGAACAGTCAGTGCTGAAAAATATTTTTCGGCAAAGAAAATGATTAAATCTTTGACTGGAAGCGTTATGGTCGATGACAGACTGAGTAGCTTTTCCATGATTTCCATTCTTTGGGAAATTACAAAAGATCTTGATAAGTCAATCAGCATCATGGCTAAGAAGAAATTATGATGATTGCTTCTGTTGCACTAGTAAACAGTGTTGAATTCAGGAGGTGGACCGGGAGGGGGACATTCCCCCTCCCCCGGAGGAATGAGACATCCCACCTTGGAAAATTTGTGATTTTGTGTTTTCAATGGTCAAAAAGTACAATTCTCCCCGGTACACTATAATGTCTCCCACGGAGTTCCAAAAATCCCACCCGGGGAAAAGTGCCTGAATTCAACACTGCTAGTAAATTTATTTTATCAAGTATTTTACCAAGAGTATCATTTATAGTTATTATAATCATGTGAAATACAAACATAATTTTTATGATTACATATGACTGTAGCAATTATTATTATTATTTTAAATAATGCGTGTAATTAATTTCATTTATAGATCAATAGTTTCAAGACCTCGCATTCATAATGTCACATTCTCGCAAGTTAACATTAATCCTGTGTTTTAAATCAATACATATTATTTATTTGCATTTCAATACTTTACAAAGTTTTTTTTTCATAGGATAAGGGATAGGAAAAGGTCACATTTGAACAATTAAAAAAAAAAATCCTTACATTTCTTATTTGAATTATATTTTTTGCGTTTTAAGTGTTGCATAATAAAAACAGTGCATTTCTTCATCATATCAACAAGAAATTAAAAGTTCTCCATATAAATTAAATTTTGTGAAGATTTATAAAGCTGAAATATTTTTGTTCAAACCTGCCCCACGTAGGGATACCTTTCAACAAGTAAGGGGCACCTTTGAACAAATGAATAAAATATGAAAATATTGAGAGTTTTCATAAAACGCCACATATGTTTCAGGAATATAAAGTTATATGAATAAAATTTAATAACTATATTTTATTGAAACTAATAATTTTTCTATTATTTAACCAAACTTAAATCCAGCAAAGTTTATGTCAAAAATCATTGTTGAAACAACACAGAATGTCTCTCCAGTTATGTTTGGTTGAGAAAACTTTTAAAAAATATCCTTGTGATATAAAAATGTAATATCTGATGCTTCTGTAAAATTAAAATTTTTCACATTCACACTTTTTATGAAAAAACCACACTTAAATTCCGTTTTATCTAGAACGAAAGTACTAGTAATTCCGTAGTTTGGGAAAGAGTAAATGAAAGAGTATAGGCTTTGTTATATTAGACAAACCTACTAAACCATGAATCATTATTGTGTATCCGGACTTTGTAATTATCAAATAAATGAATGTCATCATCAATTTAAGTTTTAAATTTCCAATCGCTGATACATCCAGAAATTGTAATACATGTGTGCAGTAAGAAAGGATTGTTAACAGTATAAGTTCATGGTCTTTGATATTCTTAATTAACCTATTTTCACATAGAAAAAATTCCAAAACTAGTAATATTTAGCTTTATCAACAACTCTTTGCTTCATAGTTTTAGATATTCAATGGAGCCCCAGCTTTTTTGTTCAATGGTGCCCCATCACATGGAGTTCAACATTACAACGGTTTACTCAATTCGGCTGATGAATTTGAATGAAAAATAAAAACTTATAAACTAAAGATTGCATCTTTATTTAAATGTTGAACAATAAATCAAAATTTTAGGGATACAAAATTTTGAACAAAAATCTTACAACATTATTTTCTTAAGTTTAGATTCAAGAGAGAGAAAAATACATATCTTGCTTAGACAGTATTGTGTACACAAAATGGATCAGCTTTGTATACTTATTGCACTAAAGCAGTAGTAATATTTTGCCATAGACAATTTTAGAAAATAATTTATTTGAAGGAAAATATTTAGAATGTTCAAAAGTGCCCCCGTTTCAAACGTGCCCCCCCTCTCCCCTACTTGAGGCTCATTTCAAAGACTGTTAGTTTGTGCTTTTTAAGTTTCGCAGAAAATTTTTCCTAAAACTCTCCGGTTTCCGAACCGGTTTGGAAACTGGAAGTGCTCTTAAAAGTTAAAAATTGCAACAGAAATTGAAAAAGTTAAATATGAAATAACAATATGTGACATACTTAACAAATATTCTGTGTAGAAACACACATTACGATAAGCCTAGATTATTTTTAAATTTTTTACTGAATATTATTCAAATTACTTATGTAAGAACAAAAAAATTCCAAAATTGAGCCCCTCCCGAAAGAAAATCCTGGCTACGGGCCTGGACTGAACTACAATATGAAATTGCCACTGGTTTCATTGTGGTTTTTCAACTTTTATTTCAATAACTGTAAAAAAAGTAGAATAAAGTTTTCCTTAAATTTATAATTAATCAATATTGATTATCATTCGGAATAAGTGGTTTATCTCTAGAACGAAGCATATAATTAGAAAACCACTTGTAATTCAATACCTGAAATGAAAAAAGCGTATTTTCAGATCGTCTGTGCATTTAGTTCATTTTTTTTTTTTTTTTTTTTTTTTTTTTTTTTCAGTTTTGTCATTTATACCCCTTTGCTTCTGGGATCCTCATATTGTTTGTTATTGCAGTTATTTAATTTATCAAATATTTACATTTATAAAGAAAATTTTCATTTGAAAAAAATATTTCATACATGTAAGCGTATTCAAAAATAAAAGCTAGATAAAGAATACTAAAGTTATTCATTTCAATATTTAAGAATCGTTTCCTTTCCATAGCCAAAAAAATCGAATCGACAATGCTCAATTTGGCTTAAATTTAAACTTAAAACAATTTTAATTAATTTAAATTTTGAATTTCGTTTTAAATTGTAATTTTTGTGGTTAAATTTCTATATAAATACATATAAATATCGATATGGCAAAATTATAGTTAAAATCAATGAAATAGGCTCGATCCGGCCAGACTCAGTTTCTACAAAAGATTCAGATTTTTCTTAACATACAAAACATATAATTAAGATTCTTTTACAGAATGCTCAATACATATTTATGGGATGATCTTGCTATAGAAAAGTTATGAGTAAATATTCATTTTTTTTTAATTTATCAAATTATTTATTTTATTTTCATTTTTCACATGGAAATCTTGCAATAGAAAAGTAATTGTTGTAGTAAGAATTTTATTGGTTTTATTTATTTATTTTTAATTGTTGGCAACTGCTATAACGAAAAATATTTTTTTTTCCTGTTATTTTTCTGTAAGAGCTGGTTTTGTCAGAGCCATGTTAAGGCGGTATTCAAAATTTTCAACGCTCCCCTTTTCCACCCCTTGAGTAGATTTTGCCCATTTGCAAACCACGCCGATATATTAACCATATCAATGTTTTTGGCGAGTTTAAAGACGATCTGCGCATAATTGCGACTTTTATCGTGCGGGAAAAAATTCAGTACACACACATATATTATATGTGATATATATATATTTATTTAAGTAGATTTCGTATGAAATACCATCCATTGACGTAGTTTTCATGTTGGAATTTCTAAAACATTTTTGCAGATCTACAACGATCATGTCTTCTAGACCCCAAAACTACTTTTAATAAAAATCTTTATCTATCTATCTATCTATCTATTTACCATCTATCTGTCTATATCACTTTTTTTATGGACATGATAGCTTCTGTAATTCAGCTCAAATCTCTTTCAAACTGATACATAAAATCAAAGGTCATAAAATCTTGATCAAATTCGTTAATGGGTGAAATCGGACCAAGGGGGTAACAAAATAGGGAGAATTTCTGTGAAAACAGAAAAAACCTCATAACTTCTAAATTAAAATAGATATCGAATCTGTTTAAAGTTTATAATATGTCTAAAAAATGGGCCAAAAGTTTATGCATGACAAATTTTTGATAAAGTTAAAAATGGGGCTCGAAGGGCGAAAAAAATAGGGTTTTTGCGAGAAAAAAAAAAATTATAACTTCGTCAATTCTCAAGATATCAAATCCAATTATATTTTTTATAAATGTTCTTAATATTATCCAAAACGTCTGTATTTACAAGTTTTTGATAGGGCCAACTCTTACCGCAAAATAAATAAATAAATAATAAATAAATAAAATAAAAACAAAAACAAAAAAGGGAGTAGGGCCAGAAAAAAAAAATCCACAACATCGCCAATTCTTAAGATATCAAATCCGATTACATTTATTTTACATCTTTTCAATAATATCTACAACTTTCATACTGACATGCTTTTTGTAGACCGAATTTTTATAGCAAAAATAAATTAAACAAAAATAGGAGTTGAAGAAAAAATCTTAAATCCAAATTGCTTATATGGGTGATTCTCAAAATAGGGGACAATTTATGTCTTTCGGCATACAAAAAAATTGAGAGGTTTTCTGTCATGTTTTTATATTTAGATATGTTTTTCTTAATATTATTCATTATTTGCACTCAAGAATTACTCACTTTTTAGTTAAAAACACCTTAAAATAACAGAATAAAGATTCAAAATGTCATTAGCATGGATGTCCACAGCAGCTGTGCCTTGTATACTAGCATTTTTCAAGAGTTAATATCATGTTTATAAAATAAACAAATGTTATTCTTTCTTTATATTAATCAAGGAGAGGAATTATCCAATAAATTACTTTTTAAAAATAAAATTATAGTATATATAAAAAAAATTAAAGTTTGTCCTCCATATTCGATTTTCAAAACAAGGTCATACTATAACAGCTGGTTATTAATCAAAATTTCATTTTTACATATGACAATAGTTTGAAAATATAAAGTTTCTTCATGGCAACAAGTAGCCATTTTATCCCAGCCAGAAAATAGAAGCATGTATTGTATTTTAAGAATAGAAGTTGAATATTAGGGGCGTACATCAATTGTATGTCATTAGAATGGATAATAATTTTCATGTTTATTTTATAGTTAAAAATTTTATTTTATTTATTTACATAGAACTTTTGTGTTTTAAAAAGCCCCAGAAAGGACTATTGCATTGTGATTATATTATGGCTCATAATCTTATTTAAATTAAAATTTGTTATTAGCATGGACATAGGGGCGAAGCTACTGGGGGGGCGTAGGGGGGCGTCTCGCCCCCCTAATGTCGGCAACTTCGATGACAGTCGGCAAATTCTAGGTAGTCAGTATCAATCGATACAACTGTAAAACACCCGTTTTTTTTACAATTTTACATGTTTTTACTTAAAACATACACTAAAAACACCAATCCTTAGTATTTTTATAAAGGATTTCTTTCGAAATCCGAAGTTTGCCTCACCATTTTTCGACTTCTCGTGACTGCTGAAAATAATTTGGAAAAAAAAAAAAAAAAAAAAAAAATAGGGAAAGACTAGTTTTTCTGAGAATTTGCAGTAGATGAGTAGAGTTCTTAGTAGATTACTAGCATTAAAGATGATGACGACTTCGGTGAAGATATTCATATTTTTTCGTGTGCATGGACTTAACCCAGGAGTGGCAACAATCACACTTCGGCTACTATGTACCGTCCGAAAAAGACTGTTTATTGGACGAAAGGAAAGTTGAGTAAAAATGTTCTTCATTCTTATTGGACAGGAAAGCCACTATACAGGCCCCATTGAGTTTGTGGCTAAAATTCTAGGATTGGACAGAACTCGATTATCATATTAAAATGCAACTGATCTGCCAAAGCCATAACTTGGTGGAAACAACTGTCAAAAACTATTTTAGTGGTCAGTTGGAAGGTTTATCACTGTGTTTTCCTGCTCCCAGTCGTCTATGTTTTTCCTATCTTAGGGTACAAGATAGGGACTTGCACGGGCCCGGGCTTGATCCGAGTCCCGCAGTCGGCCAGTCGAAATAAAGACAATTTTCAAACGGGTCGGGTCGGCAGAATTAAGACATTTTTATCAACGGGCTGATAACGAAAAATACGGGCCACGCCAGCAAATAAATTAAACGGACCAGCTAGGCCGGTAAAAAAAAATTAGTGGGCCTGCCGGCCCGATCTAAAAGAGTAAGCAAAACCGGTAAAATATGGGCTAGTTTCAATGAATATGATTTTCGGGAGAATAAGTGTAAATGTTCGTCATGAACCGATGCTTGTTTGATAAATCAATACAGAAATGTTGCATGTCCACCATAGAAGTCGGCATCAGGCATGGTGTCTGAGCTGAGTTTCTTTTTTCTTTAGCAGACTCGTGCAGTGCTGAAATCAAGCTTGCTTTTTTTCTCAGTGAAGTCGAGACGGGCTGGAACTTTACTTAATTGTTCTCAAGATGTATAGCGCAGACAACATGTTTTGTAAAAATATTAAAAACGATAATGTTCTGTTAAAGTAATCTTTGGAAATATATCGTAAGGTGGTCAAATGTATTGCTAAACAGCACATTTTTAAACTACTTTTAACTGTAAAGGCTTAAAACTGACAAGCCTGACTATTGAAGCGATTTTGAATCCAATAGTAATTTATATATATATATATATATATATATATATATATATATATATAAGGTTGACAATAAAAGATTCTTGTTACGGCTTCAGGTTTTCTCCTTTTTCGTAATGTCGGAACTGGAAATTCGTTTCAAAACGCTTTCTTTAACACTATTTTATCTAAGATGCATTGCCTTTACCAAAAAATAAATAACGTCATTCGACTGAATAGTTTCTAATGAGAACACCTGCCAATCTTATGCATTTCCGAAAATAAATGAATTCAGAAGTGTGTCTAAAAATAGCCCTTTTGTTTTGGGAAAACTTTAATAAATGTCGGAGAAATATTTTCACAAATCTACTTTTTATTAGACAGCTTCAAAAGTATTCTAAACTAAATTATTATTTTTATTATTTATTATGAATCCTTATTTGAATGTTGAAACGTCTAGGAAAAGTAGTCATTAATGTTGCTTTTATGTATTTTCTGTCGTGCGAACGCATCGTAATATACTGTATATACTGTAAGATATACTGTAAATTTATTATATAAATATGCATGCAATATTGTTAAATGAATCTTAATTGTAGTTAAGACAAAATTGTGATTTTTTTTCTTACAGAAATTGAATTGGGCCAGATCGAGCAGGGCGGGGCTGTGTACTATAAATATAAACGGACCAAACTTAAAATTTTTACTTTGGATAGGCCGGTCCAAGATAACTATCATTCGAGTCGGGACTGGGCCTGAAAATTCTGGCCCATAGTGAAATTCTGGCTCTAATACAGGAAAATTTGATGATAAACCTATCGATCATTGAGGAAAATCAGGTCTGCAGGTGGCACTAAGAATGACTTTGGCAGACCAGTTGCATTTTAACATGCGGATATTGAAAATTCAGCCGTCAATTCGATGTGGTGATGATCCGTGCAGCTGATTCTCAGTCTAATGGTGTTTGTTTATCTTCTAGATATCCGCAGCTGATGTGACATAGGTAAAGTTCAATGAAATGGGTTGAATAATTGAATCATTTAGTCGATTATTTACGTCTAAAGCCGATTATTGAAAAATTGACCTGTCTGTTGAATAAAATGTTTTTTTGTCCCTTTTAGAGACTAAAGATAGAGATACACACGGGCCATAATTTTCAGGCTCGACCTGTTTGAAAAAAAATCTTGGCCCGGCCCTGAAAAGAAGTTGGAATTTCACCCGAAACCGGCTCGCAAAATTCCAACTCAGTCCGATTGAATTTCTACTAAATAGTGATTTTTACTTGTATGGAGAAGTTCTGATTAAAAAAAATACCTTAGAATTTTTCTAACGTTCGCAAAATTCCAACTCAGTCCGATTGAATTTCTACTAAATAGTGATTTTTACTTGTATGGAGAAGTTCTGATTAAAAAAAATACCTTAGAATTTTTCTAACGTTTATGATCTTCATTTATATAGAAATGACGTAGTTTATGTTTAAAATGAACTGCTGTTTGTTGTATGTAAATGTTTCAGTTATCCTTAATACTACTATTAATCCGTATTCCATGTATTGGAGATATAAATATCTTAAAAATGGTATACAGTAAAATCTTCTAAAACGGAATCGCATACACCGTAAAAAAAATCTGTAAAGGTACTAAACACTTTCTAGGAAACTGGGATTCCAAGAACTTTTCATGTAACGATAACAGGAAAAACCCATGTAAATGATTCTAAAACTTGAGTTTTTGTTGTTACCGTTACAGGAAAAGTTCTTGGAATCCCAGTTTCCTAGATAAAGTGCAGTACCTTTACAGATTTTTTTTTACAGTGTTGGAAAGAAAAAAATCGTTATAGACATGTTTCCTTCTTAGCAGGTATAAAATGTATTATATTTTACCCTCACATAGTATTGCATTAATTTTGTATGGATGGAACGCAATTTTCAATTTAAAACATTATTCCGCCATAGGCAAATACTTTTTTATACATTGTACTACACTGTAAAAAAAAAATCTGCAAAGGTACTAAACTTTTTCTAGGAAACTGGGATTCCAAGAACTTTTCCTGTAACGGTAACAGCAAAAATTCAAGTTTCAGAGTCAGTTACATAGATTATACCTGTTACCGTTGCATGAAAAGTTCTTGGAATCCCAGTTTCCTAGAAAATGTTTAGTACCTTTACAGATTTTTTTTTTTACAGTGTACATTTTAATGAGCTTAGAAATCTACGATTCTTTAAAAAGAATAAATTTTTATATTTAATTGAATAATAAAGGCGATTTTAAACTGTATGCTTTTTTTGCAAAAATTTTTGGCCCAGGCCAAATTTTACTGATCTTTCAACAGACCTGGCTACGCCGAGACAATGATTTTCATATAGGCTGGCTCAAAACTGGGACAAAATATTTTGGCCCTTGAAGGCTAAGAAGAATGAAATCAGTCCCGGCTCGGTTACGGAAAAAATAAATTAGGCCCGGCCTGATCCGATCTTTCAGGAAAAAAGTAAGTCCCTATCCCAGCCCGACCTATATAGGAAGAGTAATAAAATAAATTTTGTTTTAATCCTTTTTAATATAAATAAGTTTACTGTAAATAAATTCCAAGTAATTTCTTACTAAAAATT
This sequence comes from Maratus speculifer, assembly GCA_964019185.1. Lineage (NCBI taxonomy): Eukaryota > Metazoa > Arthropoda > Arachnida > Araneae > Salticidae > Maratus > Maratus speculifer. The sequence continues at coordinate 112,809,994 of OZ025300.1, forward strand.
TCAACTTGTTTAATTAATTTGGATTCGAATTTCCTGCTGTACTACCAGCAATAAAATAAACAAATTTTCATTAATATGAAAATACGCAACTGGAATATTTATAGCAATATAACGTAAGGGGTAGTATAGAATGTCCATCTTTAAATCTATCTTATAGTCTCCTCAATAAGTGTAAAATATTCGATGTTTTTAAGTGAAAAATTTAACTCATTAATGCCCAAATTATGTTCTTCAATAAAAATGAAATTTTTGGGTTTCCCACCACTTTTAAAAGAAGAATAACTTTGATCTTAATTTATTGAGGTCTCTTAAAAAATAGTACTTATTTATCTTTCTATTTACAGGTGTGAAAAGTGCTTTTTTTGTCTTTTTTGTAATTGTCCCTAAAAAGGGACGCTAGGCACTAATAAGTTAATCTCGATGGGTTAATAATGTTGAATTTTATATAGAACATACAGGGTGTCTTAAAATGAATTAACTGATTTAAAAATTCAATAACTTACAAATGGTCGCAGCTATTTAAAAAATATTTGCAGAAGGGTTAGGTAAGATGTGAGAAGTGTTTTTTACAGTGTTTCTCGACTTAAGTTTAAAATAGAAGAAATACATGACATTGCTAGCAATGGTTGTTAAATTGGGGGGGGGGGGCGATATTTTGTTTCCCTTCACTCTCAGTCTTGTTGCGACAAAAGGAGATTAAATATATGAAATGACTCTCAGTTACCAATGTAATTTTGTTATTAGGAGTCCACTGCATATATTTAATCTTTTTCTTTCACACCAGAATTGAGAAAAGAGGCCAAAAGGGCTCAGATTTAGCGCCTGTTGCTAACAGTATCATCTATCCCCGCTATTTTAAATTAAAATCGAGAATCGCGGTAAAAAACTCCTGCTATCTTACATAACACTCTTGTAGGAATTTAATTTTACAGCTACCACAATTTGCAAGTTACTGAGTTTTAAAATCAGTCAGTCAATTTTAGGACATCCGGTAGATGCATATATACTTGCTTAAATACATTAATAATGCTTAAATACAGGAACATACTTTTAAAGATATAAACATATATATTTTAAGTTAGTCGGCAAAATCATCATTTACGCCCCCCTAATGAATTCTACTTAAATACGCCCCTGCATGGACAGATATCAGTGTCATTAGCATGGTTTTTCTGTCCATGCTAAAGACTCCTGTGTGCATAAATGTAACCAGTGCTTATATTGTATCCTTTATAAAGTTTAATTTCACGTATAAATTTAGGTATTACATTTATTATCCTTAAAATATGCATTAAATCTGTAGGAAAATCACTAAGACAGCTTCTTACATTGTTAGTGTCAGAATGTTGCTCATGTAACAAAGTTTGCTCTTTGGTAATGTTCTTATTCTCCTTATATGTATGTATGTAAAAATGGAAACCCTTTGCTGAAAAGGAAGGCTAATAAATATAGAACAAAAATATTTAAACAGGAAGAAAATAAAAATTTCATAATATATTTATCCCATGCAATTTGTTTTGTCATTAGCATGGTTCAAAAAATACTAATTATTTTTTAAGTTAATTTTTAAATATTTAGCTCTGCTGACTAACATGGAAAGTATACCTAATACTGTATTCACAACATCTATTTTTTTCAGAAATTTTGCTAACAGTAATTTTTTTAAGATTTCATTTTTGAAATAGTCCCCTATTTTGAGAATCACCCATATATATATATATATATATATATACAGTGGAGCATCGTTTATTCGACGCCGAAGTGACTACCGAAAAACGTCGTATAAACGATAACGACGTATAATCGATTTTCACTTCCAAAACTAGAATTAATTTTGTTTTCACTTAATTTTAATGTTTAACGTGATGATTTGCATGAATTTTTAAATTAAACATACCAAAATAAACAAATAATCTTAAAAACGGGGGGGGGGGGGAATTAGTAAGCAATTTAAATATTCGTACCTTTATTTATATTTCACTGAAACGTTCCTCATTTACAGTACATCATTTCCTTTCCATTTAAAGTTAAAGATCAAAAACCCCGCGTGGCCAACTTCAAAAGTCGGCAATACTGATAACAGTTAGAAGGATAGTCGATTTGCAACTTAAAACAGGTCGGGAAAGCTGACCATCTCAGTGTAATCTGTTACACATAAGCTGATTTTTCAGACTAATCGAACACCAACCCACATTTTTATAATGTAGAGTACATTTAAACACGCTCTTTGGTATCATTCATAGCTGCCAATTTCCGCTCGTTCGTAAAATACAGAAGAAAAATAAACAAAAATAAACCTATACAAAATCGAAAAATCGACGTATAAACGATTTTGGGCGTCGTATAAATGATATATTTTTTCATTAAAATGAATAGGAATGAATCGGGACCACATTAAAACGTCGTATAAATGTAAATGTCGTATAAGTGATCGTCGTATAAACGATGCTTTACTGTATATATAAAGTCAGAATATATTTAGAAAAATGTTGTCAAAGTGGGTAATTTGAACAAAATTTCCCGAAGCGATCGTGATTGAAGAAATGAGAATGTATTCAAATAAGAAATTGCTTATTTTATGACTCATTTTTAAATTCAATTGTGCTCTCAAACGTATTCAATTGACAGTTTCTCTCATTTAAAAACTGTATAATGCGCCATATTGGTCGATTTTTTCATTAAGTCAGAACATATTTTTTAAAATATTGTCAAAGTGGGCATTTGAGCCGAATTTCTCTTAAGATGATTTTGATAAAATCAGTACTTATAGAAAAATAAAATTAAAAATTGCTTTAAAGTTATCAAATAAAGTTTATAAACCTGGTTTATCTCTAGCCATATTTTACTTTTTGTAGTTCAAATGACGACTTAACTTCGAAATCTACCTTCGCCTATAGGCCAAGCCGACAGGGATTTTTAAGTAAGGGTAGTTTGGGGGTCCTGGGGTCATAATGAAAATTTTTAAATTCTTTTTTCAAAAGTCGTACCATGGTATAATGACTGCAATTGGTAGTATTTCTTACGATACCTGCCTAAAAAGGATGGTTAAAAGCATTATAGCTTTTGAAGCTGTATACTAAGTAGATTTGTGGAAATAGTTTTCTCTTATTTAGTAAGGCTTTTTTCAAATTCGAAGGAACTAATTTATGACACATTTCTGAATCCATTTCTTTTCAGAAACGCATAAGATTAGCAGGTGCTGTTATTCAGAAACTAAGAAACCGAATTACGTTATCCATTTTTTAATAAAATCAATATATATCTTTGCGAAAATGCTGTCAAAGTGACCGTTTTGAATCGAAATTTTAGAAGCGATATCACAGAAAAATAGAAAAATCTGCAGTCACGCAACAAGAATCTCTTACATCCAGTGTTCTCGCTGTCGCGCGCCTTTGCGCCAAATTGCGACTAAATTCTTCATTTGGCGAGTAAACAAGTGATTAGATTCGCCAAATGGGTAGTGCTCAATTTTTGCTTTTTTTTTTCTTTTCTTTTTCGTCTTTCATACATATGCACACATACGTATTTTTAGTATATATATATATATTTAATATATTTGTAGCGGATAGTTGAAATTAGATTAATAACAACTTTTGTCGCAGTTATGAAAATTTAGGTTATTTTAGAATGTATAGAAAAAAAAGGCTACATTAAAGGATTTTTTTTTTTTTTTTTTTTTTTTTTTTTTTTTGCGCTACACAGCAAATCTATTTTGCTAATACTTTTTTTTATTTGGCGAATCTTTTTTAATTTAAATTAGCCAAATTACTAACGTTGGTCAAATGTCAGCGAGAACACTGCTTATATCTCAGTAAGTCAATCCTTAATAAAAAATAAAAAAAATTATTATCCCTTCTACAATCAGGTCTGTCAATTTTATGCCTTTACAGTTAAAAATTAGTCAGAAAATGTGTCAGAAATTTTAGCATTGTTGAGCAGTGAATTTGAGAATCACTTTAAGGCAAGGTAATTTTCTAACGATTCCATTAACAGACGTTAACTATCGCTAAATTAATATTTTTACAAAACTTATTCATTGCATTATATGTACTGAGAATAATTAAGTCCAATTTCGGCCAGGCTCCACATTGTTGGAGGAAAAACAAAAAAAGAAACGAAAAGAAAAGAAAAGAAAAAGAAAGAAAAAATGCAAGCCTGATTGCGGCCCGGCACGAATCTGCTGAAAAATTAAACTCAGGCTCAGACACCACGCAACCCTCTGATGGCGATATCTATGCTGGATATGTTGTATTTCTATATTTATGTTGTCAAACTAGCATCGGCTCCTGACGCACATTTATAATTATTCTCGCAAAAGTAATGTTAATTGAAAACGGCTCATATTTTATGGGCTTCCTGTAAATTTTTATATCGGGTCAGTATGCTAGCTTAATTATTTTGTCGGGCCAGCCTGGTCTGTTTATTTTATTTATCGAAACGGTCTGTTGAAAAAAAATTTCTTAATTCTACCGAGTTTGATTTAATACTACCGTTTGAGAATTGCTTTCCCAGCCAACCCGAGCGTTATCTTGCTGACCCGGGCTCATACTGACTTCTAACATAGGTATATACATTGCGCCGGTCGTATTACATTACGCACGATAGCTATATCTCAAGAACTAATGTGTGGAATTTCACCGAACTTCGTACTCTGCTACACCTTGACATAGATAGATCTTTGTTAGGTTGGGTGTATACCGGACAATAGATGCCGCTGCTAAGACTGTTTTTCACAATTTCCACGATAGCTTATATGTTGTATTTCAAGAACAAATAAATTGTTTTTTAATTTTGGTTACAGACGATTTGATTTATATAGAAGAAAGTTTTGTGATGGCGGCAACATATTGGATTTCTTAATCGATCCCTGCATTTAATAGAATTAAGAATCGAATTTTAAATAATAAAAATTGTTTCTCTCTATTTTAAAGAAAAATAACTAACGCTGTCACCGCCGATGTAATTCATTTATTATTATTTTTTTTTTCCTTGTGACTGGGTAATTTTTTTTTTATTAAATTAAGAAAACTACTCCATACAAAAATATGATAGTGGGTAGTATTATAGAAAAATGTTTTATGAACACGTTTATGCAGACAGTTTTTAAACCGAATAATTAATTTAAGAGTTATTTAACCCCTTGGGGACAACTTACACGGATATGTGCCGCAAAAAGGCTTCACAATCCTTGTTTAACAACACTAGTTAAATTTTACCTTACTTAATCGGAGCATCTTCTCGATTAAATAAGGCACAAATTTCCGTTATTAAAAACCAGTGACAAAACGTTAAAAATTTCGCAAAAGGCTCCCGTCGCGAAGGGGTTAATGTTAAAGTTGATACAGAATCGTTCCATTAAATATATATATATATCAAAAACAACTATGCACAGGAATTTAATTATTTTTCTAAGTATGATACATTAAAAGCTCCCGGTGTGCAAAATGTATTTTTTTTTTTTAATTTGATTCAATTGTTGGTTTATTTTCATTTTTAAATTAAGATTTTTAGCATTTTGATGGATATTGTTAACATATTTTAGAAAAGGATAATATTTTACACTGTTGCGACTGTAAAATCAGCACAATGAATAACACTTTTTTCAAATTAAAATTTTCTTTACCCGTGACTATTAACAGAAAAAAAAAAATTCAAATTAGAATTAAATGATTACGTGTTAAAAGAATTTAAAAATATATTTACAGGGCATATGTATTTCACATTTCAATATGACCTTTTAAATTAGTGCTGCCGATTCTAAGGCAGTGCAAATAAAAATATTTGCTTTCTTAGCAACAAAAGTTTTCTCACGTGAATATTAGAAAAAGAAAAAGAAACTTTAAAATAATAAATTTGATATACTTTAATTTAAAAAGCAGCAAGTAGGAGAAATTTCATCATGTTTAACCTTCCGTCTACCAGACAAAACACCCATTTATCTACCGCAACACCTAATTTTAATTCCAAACTTGCAAACGGCACCAGTAATATTTTAATATAATTTTGCTTTTACAATGAAAGCTTAAATTAAGGAATTCGTAATATCTAGACAAGTCCTTTATAAATTCCGGTGTCAATCGACAATTTCTCATTTTACCATTGACACCAGAAATATTGATGTCGGGTCCAATGGACCCGTCTGGTAGACGGAAGGTTAAGATGACCAAATAATAATATAGCAGAACAGATTTAATTAAAAAATATATTTGCACGAGACATTTACTTCGTATTTTGAAATGATTTTTTTTAATTACTGTTATCAGCTATAAGACAGCGCAAATAATATTTTCTTTCAAAAAATAAAAGTATTTTTACGTGAATATTAAAAAGAAAAAGAAAAGTTTGGTGAAAATTACACCATATTTACAATGATACATTTAAAATATCTTATTTTAAACAACTTTCTTATAGTGTTGTTAAAAAATATTGGGAGCCAAGACTGTTTACTTAATTCATTTTATATTAGCTTATTTTGAAATGTTTAACTGGTCTTATTTAATGAAAGACAAAAATATCCATTGGATGTCTTAACAACAGCTGATTCGGCTTTAAAATTCCCCAACAAAAGGGAAATAAATGAAAATCCTTTTATAGGGAGATCGTTACTGTTTTCTTAATTATAGTTCTAGCTTCCGTAATCTTTTTGAAGCCGATCAAATTAGCGTGTTTTTAGAATCTGCGGTGTCTGAAAAGAGACTGTCGAATGTACACTGTAAAAAAATCCATCAATAAACAACAATTTTTCCCGTAAGATTTTACGGAACAGTTTCATTTTTCTAAGAAAACGGTACAATTTCCGTAATTGACATTTTAATATTACAAAGTCGTATAAATTCAGTAAGTTTTCTGTAAATTTTACGGAATATTTCTGTAATTGCTTTCAGTTTACAAGAAGTTCTGTAAATGATATTTAGAAATAATCGCTGTGTTTCGAAAATGAAGTAATTAGTTGTTGATAAATTTGATATTTTAAAGAGTAAAGTTAACCTTTTATAAAGTAGAAAATAAAAAAGACAAATAAAGTACCCTGGGGTAATAACGCCAGGCGGGGTAATAACGCCAAGTGCTTATATTTTGCATAATTATGAAATAATCAGGTAAATGACACCCATGTGCTCTGCGCAGAAGGGTTTTGAGTCATGTAAATCGCAAAAAACAGCTTCAAGTTAATTTGTTTCATTTTTAGGTCGTATTGTTTTTACAAGCAACTAAAATTAACGCTTGATCTAAAATTTTCGAGATACGTTTTGTGATGTGAAGACTATTTTTTTTTATCCGGAAATACTTTGTTAATTACCTAAATTTGTAGTACATTTCATGGACTTTCAAAATGTTGTTGAAGATTTTGGATATCTTCTCGAGATAATTTGTAATTTAAAATGTACAGCGCAATAACTATAAAGGGGTAATAACGCCAATCCTTGGCATTAATACCCCGGTTGATTCTCTACAGTGGCCGAGCTACATCCTAAATACTGATTCGAATAAACACAGTTTAAACTGTGCAATGTTTCTAATAATTCTACTTAAGCGGTCTTTTTTAAGCAAAAAGAAGCTCACGATCTGATATTCTTTTGCCTCATCCTCCCCCTCACACCACACCTTTATTTTTTTTACACTTTCACAAAAAATTGAACATTTTCAATAGCTTAGAATGCAATTTGTCAATTTCTAAGTTTGTAGAGTTTGTATTTTTAGAATTGGGCAATCTACATGCAATTATTCCATCTTATTTCATAGTTTTGTCTGCATGGCGTTATTACCCATAGAGGTGGGTAATAACGCCAAATAGCATTGGTCAAGAAATCACGCCATTACATTTTATGAAGACATATCTTTTAAATTATTTTTTTTATATAGATAGTCAATGAGTTGCTGTATCAAATCATATATTTGTTTGAAAAATACAATCTAAAACTGAGCCGTGAAAATTGGTAGAACCTTAACGTGGCGTTATTACCCCAGGGTACCTTATTTAAAATTCAGAGAAAGTAAACATTCACAATTGTATACTGAATTTAATATATATATCTATATATATATATACATTAAATTCAGATTAAGTGAAACGCACTAATAGTGGTGAAACGCACTAATCTGAAAGCAGACAGGCCAATGGTTCGAATCTCCAGAAGGGTGAGTGTTGTTTCATTGTTGTTTGTATTAGATATTCTGACATTGATGTAAACCTGTCCTGGAAAAAGGAAATTCGTTACGAAGTAAATTTGTTCTTGGAAGATTATATTTTATCTTTTAAACGAAAAATTTTAAATACAAAAACATGAAAAAATGAAATTTTTTTTGTAAAAATACGGAAATAATTTTGTAATTTACGGAATTTTTTTCTGTTAAAATACGGAAACAGTCCAGGTTACCAGTACAATTTCCATATTTTAACGGATTTTTTTCTTTTTTTTTTTTTTCTATGTCAGTGTAGTTTGTAGAATGCAGAGCCACTAGCATTTTTTAAAAATAGAAATGTTAAGTAAATTAGATACTTTTACTCTATTTTTTTAAATATAGCACAATGCAGACAGACGGCGAGACAAACTGAATCCATAAACACTTTTCAAGTATGTTGAAAAATGCTAACCATTAACTGATTTTCCCGTATGTAGTATGGGCAAGAAGAGCTTGCTTGATCCATCACTTAAAACTTTTTGACACCACTAATTTTTTGAAATACAGCGTCATTCTATTTAATAACAGAAATGTTTAGACTAAATACAATGAATATTTTAGCTGAAAAAAAGTGGTATTTATGCCATATTTTCAATTTATTATACATAAAAAAAGAATCAGTTAAGTGGTAAAAAAGATTTTTAGAATGCATTTTATTGAGTTTTCAGTTTAAATGCAATATATTTCAGTTTCTAATTTATATTCATAATCATCAATAAGTTGAGTGTTGAAAAAATAACGGATATATGTAAAATATGTCAGATATATATAGCAAAATATCGATTTTTTTTTTATGTTTTCACAAATATCATGATGTGTAACGAACCCTCTGTAAAAATAAATTACATTGTTAACTAACAAGAAAAGCCTCCATACTTGGCATATTCAGAAATTTTTGAAAAAAAAAATACAAATTAAACTAATTATGTATGTAATAACTGATCATTTAAAACTAGCAGCGGAATTAAGTAGAAAGTCTGTAAAAAATAAAATACTTTCGAATATTTGGCGTGAAAAGACGAAAGCGTAACGCGATTTAGCGAGCAGCACTTTTCTTCGTCAAAAAGCAAACGATTTTAATGCAACAGAAAACTGTTGGATTTTTAGAATGCATATAAATTGTATTTAATGATTTTAAACACAAACAATAAGAGAGCTTAATATATTATGTACATACATTATATATATACTGTATTACACACATATATTGCTTGTTGCTATAGTTATTTCATTTATCACCGAAAAATATTTTTATAAATAAAAAAATTCATATTGAAAAAAAATATTTTCATACATTTAAGCGTGTATTTAAAAATAACAGCCAGATGTTTCCATAGTAACAAAATAGAATCGGCATTGCTCAATTGGATTTTGAGCTTGAAACAATTTTAATTAATTTAAATTATGAATTTCGTTTTAAATCACAAATTGTGATGGTTAAATTTGAATATAAATATAGCTAAATTTCGATATAACAAAATTAAACTTAAAACAAACTAAAACTGATAAAACTAAAGTTATTTAAATTAAATTTATCTAAACAAATTCAACATGAAACTTTTTCCCCCTTAACGTGTATTTGACTTAAAAAAATATTTTTTGAAATTTCATTTCATCGCCAACTGATGAAAAAATGCCAACTAACGAAATTTCCATCATTTTTCAACGGATGCTGTATGAGGATTCCGCCGAATTTTTCTTTATAAACGTATATATCTTCATGGGAAGAACATTCTGTAATTTTTTTAGATTTTTCGGAGTATGCCTGTATGGAGACCTTCCTTGTAAGTTGTAAGTTTCCAAGAAAATAAATAGATAAATGACGTAAGACGATACTGTAATTCGAAACAGTAAAAAATGAAACTTAACACTTTAATAATTCTTTCCTTTCGAAACTGGCCAATTTCCAGTTTACTCGACGTCCCATTTCGAGTTAAGTTCACTAATTAACCTTGTTTCCGGAATAATGTTTTCATCCCTTTGATTGCACAGAATAGAATTCTTTGTATTAGCTATGAAGCTGCATAAGAGAGAAACATCTTTATGAATGAGAATATTACAAGGCTGAATATTTCATTCAGGCTGTTTGTTTACTCATCCAAACTGGTATACTCAGGGACCGATTTACAAATTTAGGGGCTCTAGGCACAGATGCTTACAGGGGACCCCTATCACTGATGCTTACAGGCAGTGGCGCCAACTTTTGAAAAAATATTGGGTTGGCTCAAAAATATTGGGTGGGCTCAGAAAGATTTTTGTAAAATGCTACGACTAGTTTGTTTGAAAAGGGTTGAAAGATGAGAATTTTAAATCAAGGTATCATGTTTTAATAAAGTTGCAATTTTGTTAATTTATATTCTCGTAGATTTTTCCTTATAAGAAAACTGATATTTTTGTAATGTCATGTTATCATGAACATGACTACAAAGCAGGGGCGGATCCAGAGGATCGTTTTTTTTTTTTTTGGGGGGGGGGAGGGCGATACTAAGAAACATAGAATCAACATAGTCATAATTTTTGTTCATGAAATCATTCCTTGTACAGTTATTATTAAATGAATGATCAAATGAAATGCTTTTCCGCGATCTTCTCACGAAATACACTTTTTTACGCGATCAATTAACTAAATTCGCGCTCTTTTCGCGACTCTTTGACGGAATTCGCATTTTTCACGAATTTCGCGTTTTTCCCGCGATACTCTGTCAAAATTCGGGTTTTTTCCGCAATCCTTTGACGAAATTGACTCCTTTCTGCGATACTTTGACAAAATTAGCAATTCTTTAAAACCCTATGAGAAAAGTAGTTCATTTTTCCGCGATCTTTTGACGAAATTGAAGTTTTTTCCGCGACACTTTGACAAAACTCGCGCTTTTCCAGCGATCCAATGTCGAAGTTCGCGTTTTTTACGCAATCCTCTGTCAAAATTCGCGTTTTTTCCGCGACCCTTTGACGAAATTCGCACTTTTTCGAGATACTATGACAAAATTAGCGCTTTTTCAGCAATCTTATATCGAAGTTCGAGCTTTTTCAGGGATCCTATGTCGAAATTCACACTTTTTCCGCGATTCTTTGCCTACCTTTCTTCCAACTCTTTGACAAAATTAGCGCTTTTTCCGCGACCTTTTGACGAAATTCGCTCTTTTCCGCAATACTTTGACAAAATTAGCATTTTTTGCAACCCTTTGAAAAAAGTAGCTAACTTTAGACGAAATTCGAGCTTTTTGCGTGACACTTTGACAAAAATCGCGCTTTTTCAGCGATCCTATGTCGAAATACGTGCTTTTCAGCGATCCTACGTCAAAGTTCGAGTTTTTTTTCACAATCTTCTGTCAAAATTCGCGTTTTTTCTCGACCCTTTGACGAAATTCGCGCTTTTTCCGTGATCATTTGACGAAATTCGCGCTTTTTCGCGATACTTTGACAAAATTAGCTCTTTTTCAGCAATCCTATGTCGAAGATCACGGTTTTTCAGCGATCCTATGTCGAAATTCGCACTTTTTCCGAGTTCCTTTGCCTTCCCTTTTCGCAACCTTTTGAAAAAAGTAGCGCTCTTTCATTGGCGCACCCACGGGGTGAGCTAAGGGGGCTGAAGCCCCTCCCAGACTGCAAGATTAAATTAACTATTTAAAGTTTTCTAAAATGATAAAATTTTACTTTTATTATTTTTAATAGATTCTGCAAAATACAAATTTTTAAAAATAGTTAACGTTTCATTTTTTTTCTCATTTATAAATTTTTTATGATATTTAAAATATCAGCATTTTTAATATTCATCACTTAAAAACGATATTTTCTTTTTATTTATCAAAGAGGTTTAATATCATAAGACACACATACACACGCAAATAACGCATGCATTCAAATCATAAAGGTAATTAAAAAGAAAAAAAAAAAAAAAAAAAAAAAACAGAATTTACAGATCACAAATAATGTACAGAAATACAACGAATAAATACAATAAACCCAACGAGAGTGAAAAATTAGCCAGAGCCAAGAATCGAACCCGGGACCATAGAATTCCAGGCTGTTGCTCAACAGCCTGGAGTGCTGTGGTCCCGAGTTCGGTTCCTGGCTCTGGCTAATTTTTCACTCCAGTTTGGTTTATTAAAGCATAGCACGGCAGTGCTATGCTTTATTTATTTCCAGTGTGACTCCGTAATGTTATTTTAATACGGAATTTAACATTGAACGAGTTATTTACTAGACATTTTCCCACATTTTGTACGCGCTGCCACAAATTTTCTTCAAAGGATCTAATTGTTTAAATAATTATTGTATTTATTGTTTATATGTCTGTATATTAGTATGTGTGCGCCTTTAAAGAGGTTTAAACCTTCAGAATTAGCCCCATCAAAAATTATTAGATCCCCTTCCCCAGGTTTCGCTAATTGCTCCCCTCTTCCAGTCCTCATTCCGTATCAAGTCAATAGAAAGCATGTATGTCCAGGAATGACAAATCTCGTTTATTTTAATAAATGTAAAAAAAATCGGACCGAGCTCGTTTGACATTCCGGGCCAGATCAGGAAAATATAGACCTCTAAAATAAGCTAGCCCCCTCCGAAGATTAATCCTGGGTGTGCCACTGCGGCTCTTTCCGCGAGCTTTTGACGAAATTCGAGCATTTTACATGACACTTTGACAAAAATCACGTCTTTTCAGCGATCCTATGTCGAAGTTCGCGTTTTTTATGCGATCCCCTGTCAAAATTCGCGCTTTTTCCGTAATAATTTGACGAAATTTGCGCTTTTTCGCGATACTTTGGCAAAATTAGCACTTTTTCAGCAATCCTATGTAAAATTAGTCCAAATTAGTACTTTTTCCGCGATACTTTGCCTTCTCTTTTTCCAACCCTTTGACAAAATTAGCGCTTTTTCCACGACCTTTTAACGAAATTTGCTCTTTTCCCGCGATACTTTGGCAAAATTAACCTTTTTTTTGCAAACATTTGACAAAATTCGTGCTTTGTGCTCGACCTTTTGACGAAATTCGAGCTTTTTCCACGACACTTTGGCAAAACTCGCGCTTTCAGTGATCTTATGTCAAAATTCGCGTTTTTCCGCGATCCTTTGCGAAATTCTTTTTTTTGCGCGACCTTTGACAAAATTCGTGCTTTTTCCGCGATCTTTTGTCGAAATTTGCACTTTTTCCGCGACACTTTGACAAAATTAGCGCTTTTTAGTGACATTTTAATGAAATTCGCGTTTTTTCCGGAACAATAAAATGTCTCCGAGAGAGTCGCAGAAATCCCTTCCGGAAAAAAGTCTGAATTCAACACTGGTTTGGGGGGGGGGGGGGGGCGATCGCCCCGATCGCCACCCCCACCTCCCGTGGATCCGCGCCTGCTACAAAGTGAATTAGCAGAAAGTTAAATATGGAGCAAAACATTTCAGTCATTTCAAATTTATGGGTGTGAGTCGAACAATTAAAACACGTGGCCATTGTCAAATAAATTTTATTCTAAGGAGAAAAGTAAATAAAAAAAAATCCTGTATATAATAAAAGCCTAAGTCATGTGACTGTCAACACTTCCGGGCTTACCCACTTCACTCTTTATATGCTAAGCAGCCAATTTCATGTCAGTCAGCGCAGGTGATAAGTCGCCAATCTATATTATAACAGCCGAATGTCATCAACACTTCCAAGTCTCCCCTCTTCACATTTTTATATGCATGATTGCCATTTTGGTGCTTTTTATGCTAACCGAGTGCAGGTTTGCCAAACTTTATGCCATATGCCAGTTTCATTTGAAACATAAAACTATAACTTATTTCATTTAAAATACATAACTTTTATTTATAACACAGATTAAAAAATATGTATATCAGATTCATTCATCTCATTTAAAATACAATACTAAATGTATTTTTCCAGCATAGGCAAAAGAAAGTGAGTGCTTGGCGAGAAAAGAAATTTGACAAAATCTTTTCTCGCAACCTTTTTATTTTTTCATATGCACAATTACATACATAAATAATTAATAGTATTAATAATAACATAAACCAAAATAATTTATTGCAACATAAAAGCATTGTTTCTAATTTATACTTTTAAAAAAGTATGTATATTTTGAGATAACACCTACTGAATTTAAATTGACATTCATAGTTTAATATCGCATTCCTAAAAAATAAATAAGCCGTAAAAGATTCATTCAATCACGAACGGTAAAAAAAAATAATCATGGAGGTTTGTAAAGCAAGTTTTTCAACAATAAACAGACAATATTCTTATGACATCATTGTAGATAATGACGTGACAGTTTTGTTATGTCTTAAGACATCATACTAGGTAAAATTGCGGCGTTGTTTACAGTTTGAATTCTCGTTTTTTTATTGTCATATTTATGAACTCAGAAACGAAATTAATGAAAAAAAAAGCATGCTTTTTCATTATTAAATTTTGAAATAATGAATTATGAAATGCCACCATGATTGCAAACAGTTCTTAATTTCTCTGGTCGGAATCTTCCGATTTGGATAATGACTGAAGAAGTAAATTAAATTAAGAGTAAAAATGACATGATAGAATGCGTAGAATACTTTTAATGGAGACCAAACTGGTCGCCATAGGCGGCTAGTAATGAAATAAATAACTAGAGCAACGAAAATTGAGTACGCTATGATTCAAAATTATTCGGTGGGCTCGGGCCCCACAGGCCCATATAAGTTGGCTCCACTGCTTACATGGACATTGACCAAATATATATATACATATGAGGAGCCCAGAAGCCAAGGGGTATAACTGACAAAATTTAAAAAAATGAGGTAAGTGCACAGACTATCTGGAAATAAGTCTATTTATTTGTAGGTAAGAAGTTATGAGTGATTTTTTTTAATTATATACTGAGTTTTAGGGATCAGTTACTTAACCTCTTTCCCAAAAGTGTGAAACGCTTGGAGGCCAAAGAGTATAAGTGCAATTGTATCTATTAACGTCTACAGCAGAAGCGTGACCAACGGCATACAAGGCCATTTGCTTTTTTATACATTAAATAAATGCATTTTAACTGTTAACATGTGAGAAAATCATGCTTTAAGTGTAGATTTTGAAACACTTTCCAACACTCTCTGAAATCTTTAACATATTCGCTGCCGATCACGCGCCAACATTAAGGGGCCACTCACGAGCCAGCGCGTGATGTGGGGTAATGTCTCAAGAGCCAGTCTCGCGCTGGCACGGGAAAATCTTTCACTGTTTCTTTGTTATAAAAAGTAAATCGGCTACTGGGAAAAACCCACTTCTACAGTGCGGCATTAACTATCATCACATCTTCACGTAAGCGGCAGCGAACGTGTTAAGAATCTTTGCTATTTAGGGTAATAGAGTGTTAATGTCCATAACCAAGTATGTGTTCTAATAATTTTGAACAGCCCTCGGTTTTATCTGTCGGTTGCTGTGCACTGCATAATGGGGAAATTTAGTTTAGCAAGAAAACGCATAACAGTTTTTACTAATAGATGGAAACACACTTGTATACTTTTGTTTATCCTGTAGTTTACCTTGAACCTTTATTATACGCCAGTATTTAGGTAAAATTTAGTTAAAACTGAAACACTCTTAAGACTACTGAAATCACATTTCCAGCAATTATCATAAATAAATGACAATGCATAAAATTTTGTGCATGATCCTGTATATCATTTTATCAATGTTTTGCAAGCATTTCTTAGCAAACTGAATGTAGTTCAGCATAGAAATGTATTACTTATTTAAAAGCAATCTTTAAGTAAATTACGCTCATATTCATTAACCTTTACGAAATCTTTTGTATAGCTTTGTAGAATTTATATGAACATATGCATATATATTAGTATGTATAAATTTAGTGAAACTTAAAAGCGCAAATCATAATTAAAAATGCATCCATCAATCATCATCGTCCATCCATCAATCATCATCGATAATATACAGTACTTCGGATAGAATATATATTTGAAAGCTTTTTTGTGTCCCTGTAAATACTGAGTATTTCGTATTATGCGCGAAATAACTTATATTAAGCGTCTGCAATGTATATCAATTTTATTATACATGAAAATTGTAATATAATTAAAATATGTTGTAAAAAATTCCCTCTTTATCATTAGGTAATGTAAATCTTTTGTGTAGCCCTGTAAATAAAAAATATCTATTCTTTTCGCCTCATATTTTACAGAATGTTTATTTTAATGCAATTCGTAAATGCATATAAATTTTAATGTGTGACAGGTTGTAACTTCTTTAAAATTCATTTGAAACGCTTTTTCCCATAACCCGTAATTTAACGGAAAACTTTTGATTGTCCCTGTAAATAAACTAATCGCTTCAGAAACTTCATTTGCAATAGGTTCGTGTTGAGGTAAACGTGAATAATTCCCAAAAATTTCAGGGCAATCAGAGTATATTTACGAGAGTTAAGACACGGACAGACAAACTAAAATCACATTCACTTTTCAATTTTGTTAGAAAGTGTTAAAAAATATAAAATTTCACTGTTTCAAAATTTATAATAAAATTTTAAAACTTATATTAGAACAAAAAAATTTCCTTTCATTCATTTATATCAACATCGTTCATTTTTTTTTTCGTAAATTCATTTTTTATTTCATATGTTTTCCGTTTTTAGAATTTATATTAAAACAAAATTTTGTCCTTTCATTTATGTGTATCAACATTGTTCTTAATTTTTTCATAAATACAATTTTTTATTTCATAATTTTTGCATTTCTTGTGCTCATTCGGCACTTGTACCTTTAGCTTCCAAGAACTTTTCATTACTGTTTGAAAGCCAAGGGATACAAGTGCCGAATGATGATAAACATTGCTTTGTTATAAATAAAAAGAAAAATTGTATTCCACATTTTTTAAAACAGTTATTGAAATAAGAGTTCAAAGATCATTAAGATATAAGCAAAAGTTTCATATCTCAACTCATTCAATTACAATTGATGTTTAACTTTGAACTCAATTTACTCGAAATCTAAATTTTGTCACTTGTACCCCTTGGCTTCTGGGCTCCTCATATATTATTGAAAGCCGTACTTATTAAGTTCATTATTGACTTTAATAATTACATCCATTAAAAAATTAGATTTGATAATTATTAATTTGCTTTTTAATAATTATTTGTTATTATTAAATTTTAATTGAATAGATGTTTTCTAATAAATTGTGTGTTTCAGATTTCTGTCTTCTATGTAATTTCATGTATTTGCATGCAACATTCATGCATGCAACAAATGATAAATTTTCTTCAGTACTATAATATTTTAAACTAGCTGTTCTGCCCGGCGTTGCCCGGGTTCATCAAAAAATAGCAAGAATTGTGAAAAAACTTTAAAAATCATAAAAAACCTCGAAAAATTTAAAAAATGCTGCACGAATTTCGTCTAAACTTCGTTGAAAAGAGATGGGCTAGAAAATTGAAGTTGGATTATTTTTACTAATGTGGGAAAATCTTACAAATCGCAAAAAACATTAAAAATCTTATAAAAATATAAAACAAAATTAAAAAATTGTGTTTCAAAATTCGAATAAACTTTGAAGAAAAGAGATCAGAATTAAATAAATTCGGACAAAAATTGAACCTTTAAAAAATCGAAGCGGGTCGCGAAGAAACGTAAACATCGCTTTAAAAATGGCAAAATTTTCAAAAATTACGGAACTCAAAATTTACTCTACTTGGATAAATGTTTTGAATCTAATTAATTTGATAATGTAAAAAGCATTGAAATACGAAAAAAACTGCTAAAAAAAATCGCACAGGAGAAAATTTATCATATTAACAAAGAAATTAAAAACCGAATTCCTTTTCCGTATCTGAAAAAAAAAAAAAAAAAAATAGCCGTGAACTAAAAAAAAAAAGCATACTGCATTAAAAATTGCTGTAGATAAAAATAAGAGAGCAAAACAATTACCGTAAAGGATAGAAGTTTGAAACCAAACTCTTATTAGTCTAGAAATTTAAAATCAAATTCCTTTGAAAAAAGTAAAAAAAAAAAAAAAAAAAAAAAGACTGAGAAAGCCCAAAAATTGCATTGAAAATTTTAATGAAAGTCGTAAAACATTAAAAAATTCCTACGGTAAAAATTCCCTGTTTTAATATAAAATATTGTAATCAAGAAATTAACCATATTAACCAAAAAGTTTGAAATCGAAATCGATTTCCGGATGTAAATAATCGCCCCGGAACTTGAAGAATGGCTAAAAATTACATTGAAAATTGCATTAAAAATAGCTAAATATTTGAAAGTCAATGCTTAAAAAAATAATATTAAGGCAGGGCGGAGGGGGGGTTATGATCGAAATCATTCATAAATTACAAAATGTAGGCATGGAACGCCAAAATCATATTAAGAGATAAAACACTGCATTCAAAACATAACTACATTAAACAAAATGTTTGATATCAAAATTGGTTTCGCAATGGCAGAAAATCGCCAAGGAACTGAAAAAAAATGGCTAAAAATCGTATCGAAAACTATATTAAAAATCGCTGAATATTCAAAAGTCATGGGTGTAAAAATTTAATATTCAGTCGAAAATATTGTAATCGGAAATCGTTCATGAAAAAGGAAAAGTCAACACGGAACACCTAAAATCCCCCAAACTAACTAAAACTACATTGAATATCGCATTAGAAATTGGCAAAATTCATAAAAGCATGGAGAACAAATTGTACTATTTATGCTAAAAGTTAGAAACCGAAATTCTTTTACCGATGTCAACAACTGTCACAGAACTTGAAAAATTACTATAAAACAGATTAAAAATCAGTAAAATTCAAAAATCCGGACAAAATTTGCCATAGTCAGATAAACATTTATATTAAATTACTGCGGACATAATTTACCATAATGGGACAAAACATTGAAATCTGAACTCTTTCATTAGTTAAAAAATATCAACACAAAACTTGCTAAACATTTTATGAAAATACACAAAAAATCTGAATCATTGATGTCAAAATTTACTACATTAAGCTACAAATTATTTAAAAATTTCTTTTCCAATTGTGAAAAAATCGCCGTAGACTCGAAAACATCTAAAAATTGTATTCAAAAATTAATTACAAATCGTTTCAAATTTAAAAATAGCGGGGGACAACATTTACATTAATAGAGTAAAATAGTGTAATCTGAATTATTTCTTAAATAAGAATGAAAAAATCGGCGCAAAGCGTGAGAAATAATAAAAACATTGCTAAAAATTGCATTAAAATATCACTAAATTTCAAAATTCGTAAATGAAGTGTAAATGTTTGAAATTAATTTCCTTTTCGAAATTTCAAAAAATAGCCGTGAGATTCAAAAATCCAATACAAAACCATTGAAAAATTCATTAACAATCGCTAAATGTAAATACATCCCGTGAATAAAAAAAAATTTTAGTCGTGTAAAACGTAGCAACCATTCTTTTTTACATGAATTACAAAAAAATCGACGCAGAACACAAAATATATCAAAAATCACATTGAAAATCGACAAAATTAAAAAAAAGGTAAATGGTGAAATTTACTATATTAGGCTAAAAGTTTGAAACCAAAATAATTTTTTAATTGTTAAAACACCACTGTGGTGGGGATCGAAAAAAATAGTACTAAATCGCATTAGAAAGTTCATTAAAAACGCATTAAAAAATGCACTAAATATCGCTAGTTACACATTATCGCTAGTTCTACATTTCCTAATTTTGTTCGCACCTCTCCTTTCACACACCCTGAAATGTGTCACACCATTCTTTGTTTACATTTTTATCATGTATTGTAAACCATTTTAAAATTTAAAATAAATCACATTGTTATATTTCCAAATTCTAACAAAATCGCGTTCTGTTAGTTCCATTTTTCACCACCAGCTAGCGCACTCTATTCTTCAAAAACGTTATCAAAACGATACTCTGTTAAACAACCTATCAGGTGATATATTACTCGAGGGGGTAGCGGTCTTAAGCAAGAATTTAAGATATTTTATGAAATTGCTATTCGAAAATAGTGGTAACTAAATTTTTGACATTTTAGGTAAATTTCGAAAAAAAAAAAAAAAAAAATACTACTTATTGCATTCTCAACAGCTCAAGATTTTGATAGAACAACTATGAAAAAAATAGATTCTAAACGCAAAAAATCTTGAAAAAGCATTAAGAATAACATTGAAAATCGCATTAAAAATCGTTAAAATCTAAAATTCGTAACAAACACAAAATTTAGGGCTAAAAGTTTGAAACGGTTTTCTTTTTATCAATCTAAAAAAAAAAAAAAAAAATAAAATAAAATAAAATAAAATAAAACGCAAAATGAGAAAAAACACTAAAAATCGTATTAAAAATTTGTTAAAAATTCAAAAACCGCTGTACAAATTCCAAATAAATTTTGTTGAAAAGAGAAAAAAAAAATTGCTATATTGGGTTAAAAGAATGAAACCGAATTTCTTTCACTAATGGGCTAAAACTGCAAAAAGAACGCTAAAAATCGCCTAAAAAATTATGAAAAAAAATCTAATCAAAAAAATTGAAAATCGGGCTTCGAGGTGCGAAACTGCATGTATAAAAGTACCTTCCCTCCACATTTTGTAACTCTACGTACAGCAGACTCTTCAGAACAGCGCTGACACACACACAAACTTGTCTCTTTATTATTATAGATTTTAAAAAATAGCATTATATTAGTTCCATTTTCCACCACCAGGTAGAGCACTCTATTCTTCAAAAACTTTATCAAAACCATACTCTGTTAAATAACCTATCAGGTGATATATAACTCGAGGGGGTAGCGGTCTTAAGCAAGAATTTAAGATATTTTATGAAATTGCTATTCGAAAATAGTGGTACCTAAATTTTTGACATTTTAGGTAGATTACACAAAAAATACTACTTATTGCATTCTCAACAGCTCAAGTTTTTGATAGAACAACTATGAAAAAAATAGATGCTAAACGCAAAAATCTTTAAAAAACGTTAAAAATCGCATTAAAAATCGTTAAAATCTAAAAATCGTAACAAACACAAAAATTAGGGCATTAGGATAAAAGTTTAAAACGATTTTCTTTTTATCAATTTCAAAAAATAGCCGCAAAATGAGAAAAAACACTAAAAATCGCATTAAAAATTCGTTAAAAATTCAAAAATCGCTGTACAAATTCCGAATAAACTTTGTTGAAAAGAGAAAAAAAAAATGCTATTTTAGGTTATAAGAATGAAACCGTATTCCTTTCACTAATGGGATAAAACCGCAAAAATATTGCTAAAAATCGCCTAAAAAATTATTAAAAAAAATCTAAACAAAAAATCGAAAATTGGGCTTCGAGGTGCAAGACTACATGTAAAAAAGTACCTTCTCTCCAAATTTTGTAACTCGACGTGCAGCAGTCTCTTCAGAACAGCGCTGACAGACAAACATCCTTCTCTCTTTATTATTATAGAAGAAGATAGATATTAGCTATTAATCAGATAGTATTTTCTTTCAAATATAAACAGTTACTGAAAAAAAAAAAAACTATATATTTTTTGTTTTTTAATAGTTAAAACTACATCTAATTTTGGACAATAATTAAAAAAAAAAAAAAAAAAAAAACTTCAACAGCATTTGGAGGCTCTTGAAAATTGGGGGTCCAGGGCCTGTGCCCCGAATCCCCTGCCATAAATCAGGCACTGGGGGTGTACTTTTTGATCAGAAAGCTGTTTAGAAAAAAAAAAAAATTGAGTTCCTGAATCCCTTCGCGACGGGGAGGGCCCAATTAAGGCCCGGGGCAAACATCACTCTGGGGGGCCCCCATCTATCTATTTATAGATTTTTTTTTTTGTGAATAATGTGGAAGTGATTAGTATTAAATTTCATACGTATTGTATGTATGTATAAATTTTGAACCCGATACAGTCCAAATCTGTATACAGTGTCACAAAAAGATAGTCACAACCACAACATTAAGAAAAAGTATTAAAAAAAATTGTAAAAAAAGCTATACATTGGTTGACAGAAGTATTTCTTTGCGAATTTTTACTTTGCTTATCTATGTACGCTATAAGATGTTTAAAAGAATATGTACAAAATTGGTCATAATTAATAATTTTAACTTACCAAGTTTAGAGAGAAACATTGATAAAGAATTTTCTAAAAAAAAGGGAAAGTATATACACTATAGGGTATTTTCTCTGCCTTCATTTACTCTCTGAATTTTTTACGACTACACTACACTACAGCTTATAAGTCCTAAAATGATAATCCTATTAAATAACAATTTACTGCGTTGGATTAAGCATCTCATTTCCAATTAAAATTTATATTTCACTTGAAATTTGAATGAAGTACAGGATCATGAAAAATCGAAGTGTGTGGAAAATGTGATTACAAATATATCGGTAACTAAATATCTGATCGACTTCATTCTTTATGCATAATTTATGTTTTTAATGTCTTTTACAGCAATTTCTTAAAATAAAAAAAATTCGAAAATTTTTATGTACCTATCAACAGAACGAATATTTCGAAAATCCGAAAAAATAGTTCCGGATAATCGAGGTTACTGATATTCAATGGGCTTCTTTCCATTATTACATACTAAGTGCACACCAAATTTCAAGTCTCTATCTCAATATTCTCGGGAGATAGAGCATTTACTGACAGACTTTCAAATAGGCGGCGATTCCCCCCCCCCTCCCCTAAAAATATGTTTTTCGGACTCTCCAGTGTCTGAAACGTATTCAAAAATGTTTTTTTCTTTTCGGTTTTCAAAACGATTGCCTTTACTGTGCATCCGCATGATGGATAAGTAAAAAACTTGGCAATTTTGTTCTTGTGAATCTACCCAAGTGAAAAGATTTTAAATATAACTAAAAGATGTCGCCACCAGCTAGTTCTCAGAGAGATGGCTGTAACTGTCAGTCATGAATACACAGTTGTAGAGCTTCTAATGAAATAAACTTTAGAAGAAGAAAATCGTCGCTTTTAAATAGAAGCGTTAATAGTACTTGATTCTTTTAATGTATAATTCTTTTAATCAGCTGCTTGATCATTAAGAGGCTACTTCATTCAAATGAAAAGACCCGTTCCCGTTGTATGATGCTATCCCGTTGGATGATGTATGTCTTCCTATGGAAGAAATTTAGAAAGATATTTAGGTTGCCTTTTAATATATTTAACCCTTCCAGGCGCAATGTATCCGGTCTGGAACACCTAATTTTAATTCCAAATTTTCATTTGGCACCAATAATATTTTAATAAAATCTTGCTTTTACAATAAAAGGAGTTCTTGATTTCTTAAAAAGTCGTTTGTAACTTCCGGTGTCAGTCGATAATTTCTCATTTTACTAATAGAATTTGTCCGCGCCGGAAAGAGTTAAATGATTTTTCGCATTTGATAGATGGGATCGATTTGTATGCAGGCCGTTTTTTACTTTTTTGATTTTGGTTACAGATATTTTTTATCAGGACGCTTTTATTTTCGGAACCGGTTTGGAAAGCGAAAGCACCCTCATAAAAAATATCTGCAAACAAAATCGAAAAAGTAAAAAACGGCTTGCATTCAGAACAATCTCAACTATCCAACGCAGAAAAAAAAAAAAAAAATTGTACACAATCGGCGCTTTTTGGCCGTGGCTCTACGCTCACCCAATTTACATATTTGTTCGAAAGTTAGAGAGCTGCCATTTGTAGGTTTTCTAGTTTCCCATTGCTTGTATAACATAAAAAACATCATCGAGCTGTTACCAATTATAAAAGTTCGTAATAAGCATCTATAAAATTCTTCTATAGGCAATTTACAAGGCGGAACTGGTTGAATTCCGACATATGACGGATGTTTCTTTTATATATATATATTTGACAAAGTATTTTTTAAAAACGGAGTTTTATTTTAAATATTAAAATTTTATCTGTGTCTGCATGACTTGGATTTTAACACTGCACTTAAAATATAAAATTCAGTATAATTTCAGAAATATTTGTTGTTAAATATAGTGTAGAAAAAGTAAAAATTTCTTTTCGAGGAGAAATTTGAAAATAAGGATACATTCAAAGTCTAGGCTCACCAATAGAGGGCGGAATTTGTGTATTGACTGATGATCAAATGTGAAAAATATGGATGTATTCCAATCGCACATATTCAACATTACAGAGAGAGGGGTATTCGTGAATCGAGGAGCATTTCATTTTGATAGTTGAGGAAAGGTGGCGACATCTTTTTGTTATTGTTGGTACTAAAAGCACATTATCAGCCAATAAGTCATAACTTACAAGTTGAAAATAGAATAATGAGAGAAACTCCCCAAAAATGCGTTAGAAAAATCAAATTAAGTTTTAAAATATAATTAATGAGCAAAATACAATGTATGGATAATCATAATGTATAAAAATAGATAGATATGCAAATACGGAAGCATATAAAGGGATTCTTATCTGCCTTAAAATAAGAAAAATTTCGTAGTATGAGTGTAGCATTAAGCATTACAATAAAATATGAAACATTATTTAACATCAGTGATAATTTCATTTGTGTATACTTTTTATAAAAATATTTTTTATTGTGATCTATGTAATTTTTGGAGCTGTGACATTTCAAATGCATAGCTTTTTTTTTTTTTTTTTTTTTTTTTTTTCTTATGAAATAAATTTAATTTAAACCAGATAAAGTATTTAATGAAATGTTTCCTGTTCAATTTAAATGCTAGAATAAAACTTCAAACAAGTTGAAAATTGCACATGAGGCGGAGCAAATGAAGTGCGTTCATACTATAACGAAGTTTTTAAAATATTCAGATCTTGGTGTATACAATACTTCGGATACAGAATAGTGGTCGAAATCTTGTGTGTATTCCTGTAAATACTATCTTCTCTCTACTTTACAGGAAGTAACTTGTATTAAATCTCAGCAACGTATATCAATTTCATAAAATGTGAAATATTTTAATATAATTAAAACACGACCCAAACAATGTTTCCCCATCTACCATTATGTAGATCCCTAGAGTAGATAATCGGACGACAAAAGTAAACCAAACTACCATTATGTAGTGGAATATTTTTGTGTGGCCCAGTAAATACTATCTGCTTTCAGTTATACAGGAAGTAACTTTTATTACACCTCAGCAACGTATATCAATCTCATAAAATGTCAAATAGTTGAATATAATTATCACAAGACCCAAACAATGTTTCCCCGTAAACCATTATGTAGTGGAATACTTTTGTGTGGCCCTGTAAATAATGATAAATATTCTTTGCATCAGATTGTATATTTTAGTATATGCTTTATAAATTCATGTCAATTTTATTATATTCGAAAGAGTATAACATAATTAAAATGTACTTGAAACTAATTTTTCCCATTGACTGTAAAGTAATAAAATAATTTTGATTGTCCCTGTAATTAAGCTATACATCCGATTTTCATAAAATTTGAAATGATTCGACAAAACTATGCAACAATTATACATTTTAAATCTCAAACGATTTGGATGGGTAATTTTTGTGTTTTTCAATTTCCTCTAATAAGGAGAATTGTATGCGAATATTTTTGTGCATCTTATATGAGGTATAGAATTTACATAAAAAGAGTAATGTGCAAAAAACTATTTAAAAGCCCATACCGAATTTTAAAACGTACTCTCCAGCAATTATTATGCAAAGACACAGGGGCGTGCCAGCAGTATTCAGCGCCTGTGTGCAGGATTTCAGTTGGCGCCCTTTCGGCGCCTTTTAATCTTTTTATCGGAACGGCACGTATGACCCGTACAATTTTTCCCCCCAATTCGGCCCGTTTACTTATTTTATTTATTTATTATAATTAATTAATTATTTATTTATTTTTGTCAGCCCGCCTGGCCCATTGAAAAATTTATTCTGATTCTGCCGGCCGTTACGCGTTCCGGGTCACTGGACAAGACCGGGCCCGTGCAGATCTCTAGAGCCATACAGCACAAATCAATGAATAATGCTGAAATTTTCCGAAGGAAGAAATTAATTTCTCGGAATACAGATTGTTTAGGTCCCGCTGAATTTTCTAGCCGCATTTTCGCCCAAAACGAATTTTTGATGAAACTCAGATTTTTGGCCAAAAATGAAAACGAAACCGAATTTTCGGCCCATTTATAGTTTCTACAGAAGTGATCATTCGTAGAAGCGCTGAAAAAGGATATTGTTACGACTGCCTAAAGTAGACTTTCCTCTAGGAGTTCAAAACTCCCAGTATTAAATGTCAAGAAATGGCAAAACTTTCACAAACGGCTGATGCTTCATTTTACCCTCAGAGTAAACATAGTTTACTATTTTTACTCTGAGATTTTGCCATTTAAAATTTACCCCATTGCTGAAGCTAGTCTTTCCAATCTAAAATCTCTATCTTGAACAGCACACTTTATACAAGTTCTGGTTTTACATTGCTTCCCTATTCATAGTAGATGTCTGTAGTAGAGACCAAAGCCCAAGCCCGGCCCGCGGGTCGGACTCGGGACTATTTCCGTTCAAGACTCGCGGGCCGAGTCGGACCTCTTTTTTTCTGTACAGACTTGTTTCATTCGTAGTCTTCACGGTCCAAAATTTTCATTTCTTTTTTTGACACAGCCCGTATGAAAATCATTCTCTCGGCATGGCCTGGTCCGTTTAAAGGTCGTTAAAATAAGGCCTAAATAAGGTACAAAATATTTTTGCAAAAAATGCATACATTTTTAAATTGCCATTATTCGACAATACTTTTTTTTTCTTTTTAAATAATTGTAGATTTCTATTCATACTAAAATATAGCTAAGTTAAAATATTGTAAAAAGAGTGAAAAAGAACCTACCCATGAATCTTGTTTTAAACAAAAAATGTGTTGATCATGCAAAATTAATATACTAATACGCAAGAAAAGATATGTGATACATTTACACTTGCTAAGAAGGGTACTTGTTTATAACACATTTTTTTTTCTTTTCTATGCAATTCCGTCTCAGAGGATATTACTGTATACCTTTTTTCAGATTTTTAACATTTCAATACATGGGATATGGGTTAACAATATTGATAATAACTAAAAGTTTTGCATACAAAAAATAAAATTCATTAGAAAAAATAAATATCGTAACTTCGGAATTTCTATAAAAAATGAAGATTATAAACATGAAAAAAAAAGTAAATATAAATATTTTTGGTCAGAACTCCTTGGTACAAGGCAAACTTTTAACCAAATCGATGTAAAAATCAATGTTTTGTAGAAACTCTTTCGGATCGTACAGCACCATCAGGCTCGGGCCGGGAATTTAATTTTTTTTCCGGGTCGGGTCGGGTTCGGACTGAAATTTTAACTTTTTTATCTAGTCAGATCGGACCAATATTGTTTTATTTGGGTCGATCCGGGCCGGGTTCGGACTGAGCTTTTAATTTTTGGCTCGGGCCTCAAAAGTTCGACCCGAGCAGACCTCTAGTTTGTAAGGTCCTTACCCGGTCCAAAAAAGAAAGAAATTCAAACTATTCGGGTTGAGTCGGCAGAATAAAGTCATTTTTTTCAAACGCGGAGCCAATTGAAAAAAAAAAAAAAAAAAAGGTGAGGGCACTAAAAATTAACCAAGTCAGACGAACTGATAGAAAAATTAAGCGGGCTTACCGTGTGATAGAAAAATTTAATCGAAGCTGATAAAATATGAATTTTTTTCAATGGATATGACTATGAATAACTATCATATAATAGTGCTGCACGAGCCGATGCTAGTTAGACAACATCAATGCATAACTGTAAAAACATGACAACATCAATACAAAAATGCGTAGTGATCGGAATCGGACACTTACATTATGCCTCAATACGGTCTTAATTTTTTTCAGCAGACTCGGGCCGCTAATTTCCATTCACTCAAGGATACAGCGTTTGGCGAAACTCAAAGCGTGCCAAATGGTTTGGAGGAAAAGGAGCCATTCCACCCATCATTCACTGCTCTTCCAAGATTCCTTGATAACATTGTATAGTGTCGCCATCTACTGAAAAAATGTATTATACAAATAATTTATTTGAAAAAAAAAAAAAAATTAATGGAATTTTCTTTTTATATACCACCAAATATTAATTAAATATATACCAGTAACTTGTTGTGTTAACTTAAATTGTAAATTTTAATTTATATTTCTTTACATTTCTTATAGTATTTCAGTTTATAATGAATAATATAATAATGAAAAAATAAAAAAAGAAGAACGAAAGAGAGTTGTTATTGTATTCGGAGAAATTACATGATAATAACTAAAAATAAATTTTATTTTGTTTAATTTATTTTCTGGTAAGTATCAGTTCAAGAACTTTATAAGAAAATACTGAGATCTGCTACATAAAATTTTTATCTATTTAACAATTTATTTATTTAAACATTTATTTATTTTACTAATGTGATATAAATCACCAAATATAGCAATGCACTAAGATTGATAAATTAAAACTTCTTAATGTTGGAAATATATATGAATATATTCATAAATATCAGCATATACATATACAGTACATATACAGTACATAGTATGTATGAACTTATACATTCCTACATGTCTGCTTAAATATTATGTATGTGTATATTATATAGTTGTTACATAGTTAGGTCATTTAATTATATAGTTAGAAAATGTACATAATTTCGATATCATCTGTTCTGATCTATCCAGATTTTAATGTCTTACAAATATATCATTAATGTTGATAACATATTAAAAGAAAAAAAAAGTATATTTTCCAGATTCTAAGAATAATCAAAAAAGTATATGTTTCAGTTAATAATAAATTGTGTTAAAATTAAAATATTTTTTATACTTGGAAATTTTTCATTTGAAATAAAATATGTTTGGGAATTTACGTCAACTTTTGTGACACTGTGATTTAATGCACCCTTCCTATTCATAAATTGATAAGTCTACACTAAACATGCCCCACCAGTGGCCGAGAGGTACAGACCTCTCAACTGGTAGACGGCAGGTGCTGGGTTCGAACCCAATCGCGGCTGTCGACCTAACCGTTCGGAGTTTTCGTGGTTTTCTTCGAACCTTGCGTAAATACGGGTTAGGTTCCCTTAGAAAGACCCCCACGAAGGGCACTCCCCCTCTGGTCCTATATCCCTAGCGCGGATAATCGGACAACAAACCAAACCTAAACTAAACATACATGCATATACTGATTGAATTTGTACAAAACAAAGATCATGTTTTATCTAAAAAATCACCTTTAAAGTTTTTATCTAATATAGATTTTCTTTTTTCATATTTAATGTCTCACTAGACACTGAAAATTGAAGAGAATTAATAATAAATCACTAAACGAAAACATTAATTATCTGTTTAAATGATAATACTTATTAATATTAGTTATATATGTAATAATTAATAATGTTAATTAATATAATTTTATAATTATATATATATTAATATTAATTAATAAATAGTTAATAATAGTTATATTAAATATTGATAATTTTTTTAAAGAAAATCTTAAATTATGTTAGTGGAAGATTAAAGGAAGATTAAAGATTTTCCTTCTTTTTTCTTAAACTATTATCATTAATTAAATGCATAGAAATATTAAAATTTGAATATTTATAATTAATATTTTTATGTTTTACTACTTTATAATTATAAATGAAACAGTAACTATTAAAATGAATACTAATAAATAATGTAGATTTTTTTTGTGTGTGTGTGTATGAATGATGCCTCATTTTAAAACATAAAAACTTAAATAAATTGGCTTTACTAATTTGATATTCATCTCTTACAACACGGCGGTAGTATAACTAAAATAAAAATATTTTTTATTTTAATTTAATAATTATTGTATTTTAAATTATATTTATTTAATTATTAAAAAGCAGAATTTAAAAACTTATTTATTATTTACATTTATTTCAAATTAAACTTTATGTAATAAAATTTTAAATTAAATTTTATAATTTAATTGTAATTAAAATTTAATTGTCTAATTGACAATAAAACTAATACAAAGTAACTGATTTTTATAACATTCTTTATTGATTACTTATAAATAAAAATCAAAACAAAATTCTACAAGTGCAAGGACACAACTCACAATCTTATAATTACAAGCTTTCTGCTTTAACCACCTTGCTATGCCTCTGATATTTTACAATAGCTTCCAAGTGCCTCATATACGACAAAAATTGTAAGTAAAATGTCTGAAACAGCCATGATGCGCGAGAAAATGCGTAGATGCTAGTCAAAACACTTGGTACACCTTGATTTTCGCCAAGCGCTGTATCCTTGAGTGAATGGAAATTAGCACTCGGGCCGGATCGAGCTGATGCTTACATTTTTTTCTACATAGTCTTAAAGGGGCCAGAATTGGACTCAATTGTTCCTAAGATGTGTTGCAGAATCATTGTAAATATATCTTCATAGATTACAAAGAAATATTTTCAAAAATCTACTTTTTGTTTTACAGCTTAAAAAGTTATCTTAACTTTAACTCTTCTTTTTTTAGTGTTTCGTTTATCTAAATCTGACGAAACCCTATTCGTCATTTGTCTTTGTGTCCTGTCTATCTATCCATCACCATAGGCGTAGCCAGCCTCTTGAACGGGGGGGTGCCCAAATTTTTTAACCTGAACATGTTGGGTACAAACAATATCTTATGTAATAAAACCTAATAAAACGGAACCCCATAAAACTTATCAAATTTCCGTTTTAGACAGGTTTTTTGCGGAAGGTATAATTGTGTAGAATTCTTTTAAAAAGGACCCAAACGCAATTTTTCATTGCGTGAAGAGGGATGAGAAATTGCTTAAAACTAAATCTAATGGACAGGGGCGTGCGAAAACTGCTCCCGTGGCAAAGTTACAATTTGGCGGCTCCTCCACCCAACTTTTTCTTGTAACAGCCAAAAATGACGTTGGTAGTATAAATTTGGCGCCCCCTAAAATTCCACGCCGGGGCAGCTGCCCCCTACGCTCTCTTTTTCGCACGACGCACAGTGGGGCAAAAAGCCTTCAAAACTGGCAAAAAATCGAAAAAATGAAATTTTATTTTGAACTACCGACATACGTCACTTTAATAGAGCAGATGTCAGTACACATCTGCCTAGTATTAAAATTTGTGCAAAGTTATTTTGATCGTCACTAGAGAAAGAAGTTAAACTGCATATTGTGCTTTGATAATAAGTGAAAAAAAAATCAATAATTTTGTTTCAACATTCGTTTGTTAATTTCGCTATAATAATTAAAAAAAAAAAAAAAAAAGGCACTCCGGGAGTGCCGACAGAAGTGAAAACTTGAACAATTATGTGTGTATTTTTTTAGTCGTCTGGACATATTTTATTGTGCAGAAAATACTTTTAAATGAAGTGTTTTTTATTCATTATTATAAACTACTGCTACAAAAATTATATTACAATTTTCATTTAATGCGCTATTGTACATGAAAAATAATGCATATTATTTTATATACAAAAATTGCAATCTATTGCTTAAAACATAAATTTACAAATGCATGAAATATGAAATATCGTCAGTTGGTATTCTTTGAAATAAATACCCATAAAACTTATGAATTTTCATCCCCATTTCAACAATTCTTCCATCATCATCATCATCATTATTATCATTATATTCTAGATTTGATATTATAGGTTTATGGTAACTAAAATATATAGCAAACAATTTTGATTCAATTCTATTTAAATATCTTGTAATGACTGCATCAATTGTAATTTTTTATCTCTCTGTGCTAAGATTGCGATGGTTGGTCATTGTTAAATCAAATTTTCTATTTAAAAATTCAATTAATTGTAGATTTTCATTATCCACAAAGTTGATGTTGAAATCCCTACTCAAAATCATCGGCAAATCATCAAATCTCTTTCCAATTCTATCTTGAAGTAATGCAGAAGCCTCTTTAGAACAAATAAATAAATTTTCATACAAAAATTCTCATTTGCATTTAAAGACTTATCCGGTGAAATATAAATGGCAACCAATACAATTAGTTTTTCATTTTCTGAGTGGCAACAACAAACACATATATCACTGATATCAAAAACATTACTACTAAACATACTGGTGTACCTCACATGCACATTCATATGAATTGTGGAAATATATGCCCATTACATCAAACAACCTTTTATAAATAGCTACTCCTGCTGCTGGACGACCGTATCTTCTGAAACTTGCAACAAATTGAATAGTAAACATACAATATAAGTTGTTAAACTTTAAATACAATTTTTTAAAAAATGGTTGGAAAGTGCAGCATAATCGATGCACAATATCATGATTTTTCTTTCTTAACTTTTTATTCCATCTGGTAACAGTATATTTTGTTAAACTTTAAATACAATTAAAATTTTTAAAAATGGTTTTGAAATGTAGCATAATTGATGTGCAATGTCATGTTTTTTCTTTCTTAACTTTTTATTCCATTTGGTATCAATTTATGTTGTTACTATTTAAATACAATCAAAAATTTAAAAAAAAGAGAGAGAAAAATGGTTGGAAAGTGCAATGTAATCAATGCGCGATGTCATACTTTTTTCTTTCTTAACATTTTATTCCCTCTGGTAACAGTATAAGTTGTTAAGGTTTAAATACAATTACAATTTTTAAAATTGGTTGGAAAGTACTGCATAATCAATGTACAATATCATGTCTTTTCTTTCTTATCATTTAATTCCATTTGATAACAATATAAGTTGTTAAACTTTAAAAACAATTGAAAATATATATATAAAAAATAAAAAAAAAGGTTTAAAAGTGCAGCATAATCGATGTGCAATGTCATGTTTTTCTTTCTTAACTTTTTATACCATTTGGTATCAATTTATGTTGTTACTATTTAAATACAATCAAAAATTAAAAAAACTGAAAAAAGTGGTTGGAAAGTGCAGCATAATTGATGCACAATGTCATATTTTTTCTTTCTTAACATTTTATTCCTTCTGGTAACAGTATATGTTGTTAAACTTTAAATACAATTATAATTTTAAAAATTGGTTGAAATGTGTAGTATAATCGATGAGCAATGTCATGTCTTTTCTTTCTTAACTTTTTATTCAATTTGATAACAATGTAAGTTGTTAAACTTTAAATACAATTGAAAATTTAAGGAATTTAAAAAAATGGTTGGAAAGTGCAGCATAATTGATGTGCAATGTCATGTTTTTTCTTTCTTAACTTTTTATTCCATTTGGTATAAATTTATGTTGTTATTATTTAAATACAATAAAAAAAAATGAAAAAAAAGTAGTTGGAAACTGCAGCATAATCAATGCACAATGTCATACTTTTTCTTTCATAACGTTTTATTCCATCTATTAACAGTATAAGTTGTTAAACTTAAATACAATTATAACTTAAAAAAACACACACGGACATTCGCGCAAGCGCCCTGTGCCGCCTAAACGGAGCAGCACACTCAGGCACGGTAGAAAGAGTGGGAGATACTAGTTCCTCTTCCTTCCCCTCGATCTTACGCTTTTTCGATCAGCATAACGTGACCCTGACGCGAGTTTGGAAGTTTTTACCCATACAAAAAAGTGCTCAGCGCCGCTAAAGAAGTTTTCACTTCAATAATTTTTTTTGACTATGGAACCTTTAACTACAAGTATGTAACAATAATTCATTAACTTTCAAGTTTCAATTTATTTTAATACGATTTTTATAGATATACAGACGCTTAGAATATATAGTGGTGAAATTTATAAAAAAAACTAGCAGGCTATGCCCGCTGCGCTGGTCAATATTTCAAACAGTGTTGCCAGTGGGCTACTTATTTAAAATTCAGGTTTCTTGATTAGTACCACTTTTTTGAAACGGTGAAATTCCGTTTATTTTTGCGGCCCCACCAGTGGCCGAGAGGTTCGGACCTCTCAACTGGTAGACGGCAGGTGCTGGGTTCGAACCCAATCGCGGCTGTCGGCCTAACCGTTCGGAGTTTTCCGTGGTTTTCTTCGAACCTTGCGTAAATACGGGTTAGGTTCCCTTAGAAAGACCCCCACGGAGGGCACTCCCCCTGGTCCTATATCCCATTAGCGTAGATAATCGGACGACAAAAATCAACCAACCAACCAACCAACCGTTTATTTTTGCCTTTATTAATATGTCATTAAATACTGCGCATTTTACTATTTCAAATAAGTGGTGCCAGTCAAGAAATCTTAATTTAAAAAAAAAAGTAGCCCATTTGGCAACACCGATTTCAAAATCAACCGAGGATGAAACGAACTGGTGAATTTAAATTTGCATTTTAAATAATTTGGACTTCCAGCAGCACCTTGCTCATTGTTGAAAACGATTTAGACACCATTGTGATATTAAATTATCTTAAACGTTGGACAAAAACCTGCTATTTAGAAGTAACTATTTTTAGTTTATTACTAACAGTGCACATCTGGAAGCGAAATGAGGCCATTACGGCAACAGGATTTAAAGTTTTCCCTTATCTGAAGAAATATTAATTATTACAGTCGTTACCACGGTACAACTTCTGAAAAATTTCTTCACAACTTTTCATTATGTGAAGCCAGGAACCCAAAGCTACTCCCTACTAAAAACTTTATACATATATTAAATTTTGTCCGCGTGATAAAAGGCACAATTATGCAAGAATCATCTTCAAACTCGTCAAGTACATTGAGGTGGTTAATATCTCAGTGGGAATTGCAAATGAGCAAAATCGGCCCAAGGGGGTGGTAATTGGGAAGGGTTAAAAAATTTGAATACCACCTAAACATGGCTTTGACAAAACCAGCTCTTACAAAACAATGGCAGGAAAAAAATAAACATTTTTCGTTACAGAAAGTTGCCAACGATAAAAAAAAAAAAAAAAAAAACCACACATTAAAATTCTCACTACAGCAATTACTTTATTATTGCAAAATTTCCTCATGAAAAATGAAAAGAAACTATTAATAAAAATTATTAAATTGACAGAATTTCCGTATTTGGAAAAAACTTTAATCGGTATTTATACTGCATTTTCCCTACTTAAGTATAGTGAAGAAACTTTGACACAAATGTCATGTATGAACCACATTGGCGCAATTTTTTTCTGGCGCCAATTTGGAGAAAACTTGGTTTTTAATTACCGATTTCATAAATATTTTTAAATTATTTTCTATTATTTGAAAAAAAAATTAATAAATAAAAAAGTTTAATTAATAACTATAGAACAAAATGATTTATATTATTTTAAAAACAAAATGAAAGTTAATAAATAGTTTATTAATAAATAAACAACCATAGTCGGTTTACCATGTGAGGCATAAAATCGCCATTTTGTTGCAATCGTGCGAATGTGGTGCGTATATGACATCTGCGCCAAAACTTTAAAAAAGTTGCAATTAAATTATTTTACAGTTCGGATGAGGAAGACATTTATACTAAAATTTAAACATTATACGCATTTTTTTTTTTTTTTTTTTTTTTTTTTTTTTTTTGCTATAACTGCTATTTATATATTTACAATTAAACATAAAAAATATCCTAAAAATGCTCTCACACATTTAAAAGAGAGTGAGAGAATTTAGATATTGCGAACATCGCTCCGGCTTATGCCTTCTTGGCATAAAATCGCATTGTTTGGTAAAAAAGTAAATTCAAACACCCAAATAAATAAATAACATAGAATTAATAGATAAAACCATTTTTAAAAGTAATTCTGCTATTTTGTCCTGTAAGACTTATAATGGTAGAAATAAATTTAAAAAAAAATATTTTTAAAAAAATAGAGAAATGTTATTTACGTTTTATCTAATAAAATATTTAAAATACATTTTTTTTTGCCTGCGCGAAAGAGAATAGCGAAATAGTGATTGAAGAAATACTGAAGAGGAAGTGGTTAGTTAAAAAAGACTTGTAAATTTTATTCAGCGGGAATTTTTTATTTCAAAATGTTGAATTTATCTATAGTAATAACGCATAATTGCATAAATTTTCTTTGGATTGCAAAATTTTTCTTCAGTACTACTTGGTTATACCGGACCAATTTCGCCAAATTATACAAATCGCCAAACTATTAGCCAGATTATATAGATTAGCATAAATTTTCATTTAAATAACGAAAAACAAATTAGCAGAGCATATATAAAAGTAGAAATAAATTGTCGAATTAAAAATCACTTGATGTGATTTTTAATGTCATTATTGACAAAATGTCATTTAAATGTCATTATTGACATTTAATCTTGGAATTTGGCGGTAGATTTTTAATCGACGGGATAATCTTTCCTTCTTCAGTTTTTAAATTTTAAAACTGAAATTTTTCCTGTAAGTGAAATTGACGAAATGGCGCAAGAAAAATTAAATTAACAATGAAAACATTTGCAAAAAGAAATGAAATAGTTATACTCATATCTATATAATTTACGATTGAATATTAAAATATAATCTAAAAATTATCTCCCCCCCCCCCCCAAAAAAAAAAAAAAAAAAAAAAAAAAAAAAAAAAAAAAACCATTATTGAGACCATTAAGAACCTAAGTCAGGCATTAAGTCAGTAGTGCATTTTCGGCTTAAAAACACATTCTTTGGCGACAAAAGCAAGATGAAAATGGTATAGAAACGAATAGTAACTCACAACTTACAGTGTCTTTTACAATCAGATCTGCTTTTTTCTGCTGTAAGTTATATTATACGGAAATTCGATAAAAAAAGAGAAAGAAAATAATAAAAAGGGAAATAACTATTATTCAAAATTCATTTAATCAATTTCTGAAACTCATGTTTTCATTCTAACACCAGGGATAAGTCGCCAAAAGTTGAACCAATTGTTATATTTCGCGTTAATTTATTTTTTAAGCATTACAAATATTTTTTCATTTTCAAGATAAATATATTTTTATAATATTACGCCTCATTTAAGCGGTCTTTCTTTATTAATATTAATATTGTCAGTAGTTATTTTCTGCCATTATTTGCAAGATATTTGTAATATTTTTAATAGATATAGCCATTTTAATTCTTTTAGCAATTATAATTTTCGCCAAAAACAGCTACTGGCAACCCTTTTGTCAAAAATAACCGAAAAATACGAAATTTACTACGAAAAATCAGAGTTATCCCTGTAAATTTGAATTTTAAACCTTCGGAAAAATATTTCCTATCTAATGATACAATCGGCAAAAAAATCCATCGGGTAGTTTTTGAAAACACTCGTTTGGAAGTTTCAGAACTTCTGCTTTATAATATATATGATTAACACTGTCTACAAACATTGTAGGTTTTAGTTATGAATTAAGGCGAATTAAGTGTTAATTATAATTTTTTCAACTAAGTATGAGTTTTAAAAGGACAAATATGCCAGAAAATCTTGCTCTTTTTTGCCACTTTTTTAATTGTATGGTCATTTTTATAGCTAATCATCCTTAAATTTTTGTTAGAGTACGGGTGTGCCAAACATGATTATAAATATTTTCTTTGTTAAATACGAATTTTAATGCATTGTTTATCACAAAAAAATGTATTTAAATGAAACTGACTATCATGGAATGTTTTAACAAAAAACTTTTGAAAAGTAATGTGATTTTATGGTATAAGAGCTCCATAATCGGAGAAACTACGAACAAGTAGTTTAAATGAAAAGAAGATTAAATGTTTTAAAGTTTAATATAAATTCCGATGAGCAAAAGCCTGGCGAAACAAGGGAAATGCTTTAGAATAAACAAAGAGTGGCTTGGCAAATCGCTTTCATTTCCTCGATTTGAAAAACAAACAGAAGCGTAATGAAAAGCAAACGTGCCCATCTTCATATTTCGTCTGAATTTGTTCTGGACGATCAAAAATATCAAGAGTAGAACGGTTATACAATTCTAGTTCTACAAATTCGTTAGTGTACGTGACATGTATGAGTTTAAGATCTGAAAAACAGGAAAACAAAAAGTGAGTGTTAGCACTAAAACAACAGAAACAGTTTTTCTTCTGCTGTCTTTATAGTAATACGTACATTTTGCCTGAGAAAGGTTGATCCAATCCTTCAAAACGAGTCGCTAATATTCATTATAAGGTTTGCTTGAGAATAATTAAAACTACTAATTATGTTTACATTTTTTAATGCGATATTATGGATGATTTATAAATATCTAATTAGTATAAAACTATCTTAAATTCTTGTTTTTAACTCATTTTTCTACAAAAAATATTGAAAAAGGTTTGTAAATTAATTAATAAATTACTATTTAGCTTATGTAAAAGTTTAAAATTTTACTACTTTTCTTCTACAAAAGAATCCGTTATGTGCTTTTTTTGTTCAAAGTAAATTTTATTTTTTGGCAACTTTGGAGGCTTCCTGCCCCACTGTGCGACGCTGCTAATGGATAAGAAAAAGATATATAAACATAAATAAAACATGATAGATATAAAATAAAGATATCCGTAAACATACATCTGTAATTATCACAAGTTTTCGTTTCAAACAGCAATAAAATACTAAAATAAATAAGCACGACTTTAGTTCCCCCCCGTCATTTTGATCAAAGTAGCATGGAAATAACTTGTAATACGCAATTTAAAGTGAAAAATAGTTCTTATATTTTCTACTCATGAATAAATAAAATTTTCCTGTTAAAAACAAGTTGGAAATTGCACGTGAATCGTAGCAAATGAGGTGCGTTCGTACGATAACGAAGTTTTAAAAATATTCAGATCTTGCTGATACAGTAGAGCGTACTTCGGATACAGTAGAGTAGTCGAAATCTTTGTGTTTCTGTAAATATGGAGAAAGCAATTTTTATTACACCTCAGCAACGTATATCTTATTCATAAAATGTGAAATAGTTGAATATAATTAAAACACGCCGAAACAATGTTTCCCCGTGTAGCATTATGTAGTAGAATACTTTTGTGTGACCCTGTAATTTAATAAAAAAAATTCTTTACATCACAGATTGTACAGAAAGCATATTTTAGTATATATTTCATAGATTCATGCCAATTCTATTATGTTCGAATGAGTGTTGTAACATCATAAAAATGCATTTGAAACTTTTTTCCCATTGACCGTAATGTAATGGAATACTTTTGATTGTCCCTGTAAATGATCTATGCATCCGACTCTCATAACATTTGAAATGACTCGATAAAATTACGTAATAATTATATGTTTTAAATTTCAAACGATTAAAATGCATTTGAAAATTTTTTCCCCATTGACCGTAATGTAACGGAATCCTTTTGATTATCCATGTAATTGATCTATGCATCCGATTTTCATAACATTTGAAATGACTCGACAAAATTACGCAATAATTATATGTTTTAAATTTCAAACGATTAAAGTGCATTTGAAACTTTTTTCCCCATTGACCGTAATGTAACGGAATCCTTTTGATTGTCCCTGTAATTGATCTATCCATCCGATTTTCATAAAATTTGAAATGACTCGAAAATATTATGGTATAATTATGTATTTTAAATTT
This sequence comes from Maratus speculifer, assembly GCA_964019185.1. NCBI lineage: Eukaryota > Metazoa > Arthropoda > Arachnida > Araneae > Salticidae > Maratus > Maratus speculifer. The sequence continues at coordinate 112,849,519 of OZ025300.1, forward strand.
CAAACGATTCGGTTGGGTTCGTTGTTATATGCGGACGGACAGACAGAAGGACAGACGGACGGACTGAGCGACAACAATAGGTGCTACGTATTTACATAATTACGAACGCACCTAAAAATGAGCCCGTACAAATGTCAAAATATGATCCCAAAAAACGAAATTTAGCAAACCAACGAACCAACCTCCATATTAATTTGAATTTTGCGTAGCATCATTTCTTATTTTCAGAGGAAGCACAGATTTGTACTAGAGATGAGTTCGGGCTCGATTTTTGAAACCCGCGCCCGAAAGATTTTTAGTACATTGGAGCCCGAGCCCATCCGAGCCCGATACAAAAAGTATACAAAAATAAATAAATAAAAGATTTAATGATATTTTAAAATTGTTTCAAATGTGATATCCCATTTTTAAAAATTTCTTATAAAATTTACTGTTAAATAAAAATTTAAATTCAAGCTTATGAAAAGAGCAATTTGGTATCAAATAAAAATATCCTTCATACTCATACCTAAAATGACTCCCATATTTCTTGTTCTTTAAGAAGAAAATTTGATGGACATATTAAAGAAGTGTAATGAATAAATGGATAGAGTTTATAGAAATTACTATTTGTATGCTGAAGAATCAAAAAATGTTTTCAATTTCCTATAAAAAGTGTACATCTTCAGGGGTGTAGTCGTAAAAAAACCACAGGTTACACGATCGACGCAGAGGGTATATGCTCAAAGCACAGAGTATATTCTAGAGAGTACATCCTATGGGTTTCATGAGAAACAAAGCGTTATACGGTGTTCCTTAAAAAAATCCAGAAGGTATAAGACGTATACCCTTCACAACATCCCCTGTACATTTATCTATAATCAATTCATTTCTCTTAACTATTCCCCATGACTGACGGGAACCTTAAAATCAACGTAAATTAAAACATTGATACAGTTATCTTAAAGTTCCGTTGTTTTTATGGGAAAAGAAGAAACATTAATCGAATGTTTTCTATTGGAATAACCTGTAAAAAATGTTTACTTACGAAGGGAAATCCTCAGCATAACCAAAATTCATGATGACAAACAGAAAAAATAAAATCACAATGCTGTTGTTATATGAAGAACAATTATGATTCGTGCACAATCAAATAATTTGCACACCTCAAGCATCTAGTCTGCATCAAAAACGAAAAAATCATTCTCTAACAAAACAAATAAATAAACGATCGAATTAAAAAATATCCGCTGCCTTAAACGAAAATCCAACCAGAAGCTAATTTATTATTTATGATTATTTTGATAGGCGCCTTATCAATTACTCGTCGACGGAAATGCAGTAGACTTAAATCTCCATACATCACAAATTTTCTTTTGAAGCAACAAACAACTATTGAAACATTAAAAAAAATATTTTTATTTTTCTTTCGTTTTGATCAAAATAACACTGAAATGACTTGAAAAAGAATAAATAATTTTAAAAGGAAAATAGGAGTTTTTTCAATATTTTCTACACATAAATGTTTTTTTATTCTCAGAAAGAATGAGCCCGAGCCCTCCCCCCCCCCGGGCCCGAACACTAAAATGAAAATAGAGCCCGAGCCCCCCCGGGCCGGGCCAAAGATATAAATAGTAGTTTCTATCCTTGTCGAGAATTTACTCTAATTTTTTATGGAAATATGCATGCAATAGAAAGGTGTTAAAAAAAATTCCATAAAGAAACGACATCAAATTGGGATTATAAAACCAACTTTTTTGATTTACTGTGATTAATACAGATTCTAGTAAATATTCTAGTTTTAAAAAAGATGAATAAAATAATTTTCTTAAAAAGAAAGAATCAAGGTCTCTTCTTTTATCACATTTTAAAACATAGACTGTTAGTTTTGATTAACTAATTGAACTAACTTTGCTTACATTTTTCCTCTTTTTTCTTTTATAAATTTTGATTTTTTTTAAAAAATCAATCTTGGATCTGCGCGAGCGGGGGGGGGGGGGGGGGGGGGGGTTATTTCCCCAGTATTTCCGAATAATAATTTTCATCTTATGTATGACTGAAATTCCGCAATAAGCCGAAGATTCATATATATATATATATATATCTTTTTAGATGGAATTTACTCTTGTGGTAATAAAACTGTAGTATGCTTTACCACTTTTGAGAGACACAGTGAGACTAGTGAAATAATAGTGTTGCATGTTTTCAGTCATGTGGATTGTGGAGGGAAGGGGGGGGGGTTATTTCCCCAGTATTTCCGAATAATTTTCATCTTATGTATGACTGAAATTCCGCAATAAGCCGAAGATTCATATATATATATATATATATATCTTTTTAGATGGAATTTACTCTTGTGGTAATAAAACTGTAGTATGCTTTACCACTTTTGAGAGACACAGCGAGACTAGTGAAATAATAGTGTTGCATGTTTTCAGTCATGTGGATTATGGCGCCTTTCTCTGTTTACAACTACATGAGCTTCGTCTGTTTTTATGGAAAGGTTGGATTGATCTACGTTTAAATTACTTATTACGAGACTCAGAAGTAGAATAAAACGAAATAAATAAATAAAAACTAAATCAAACATCTATAAGAAAATTTGTCTGAGGTATATCTAAAAAACATAACTCAGATGGCAAAAAAAGAAAAAAAAAAAAGTTTATTAAACTAGGATTTTTTCTTTATTTCTTTCTTTTCTTTTTGAAGTAATTGCTCTTCATCTGAAATTTTTAGCGCCTTTACTACTTCGGCGCCTGTGTCCTGCACACTTTGCACACCAGGTCCGCACGCCCCTGCAAAGACAGTACTGGAACCGATTATTTTTGTGTGTCCCTGTACATTAATTTTTTTTTAAATGCTATGACTGCTCTGTTTTAATAAGATCGTAGTTTAATTCAGTGATTTATATCAGTTTCAATACATTTGAAATAGCGTAATGTCATTAAAATACTCTCCATACGATTTTTCTCCAAATATCACAATGTAATAAAATTCTTTTGAGTGTCCCTGTAAATGAGCCATTAATTATACATACTTCATATGCAATAGGGATGCACCGAATATTCGGTATCTATTTGGTATTCGGCCATGTTACCTAATATCAAACTATTCGGTTAAGCTGAATATCAAAGTATTTGGCCGAATCCAAATACTTAATAAAGCTTTTTAAAACACATTTTTAAAAACTTTTCACAATTTCTACTTTTAACTGTCAATTTATAAATATATTTAAAATAATTAGAAAGAAAATCATATTTAAATAAAATAGAATGTTTTTACATTATTTATTTGCTGTTTGTAAAGTTTAACTTAAGAAAATTAACCATGAGAAGGATTAAAATGGCGATTTATTAGGATTTCCTTTAGGAATAAATGATGCGAGTGCAGATGCAAGTTCCTAAATTTTATTTGGCAAATAATCTGTTTCTTGCTTTTCCTAAATGAAAGTCCTTAAACAAGAAAGAAAAACTTTTGAGATTAGTAATAGTTATCAAGACAGACAATTTTTGTTCATGAAACCATAATCATAATAAACCTATTGTATCATAAAAATACATTGTATTTCATCTCATTCTAGGTCAAACTTGTGTTTTTGTTTGTTGCATTAACAACAAATAAGATACCATAACTATATTTTCAACTCACAAGTTTTGATTTCTGTAAAATATGACATGATGGGAAAGATGAAAAATGTCACCATTCATAAGAAAAGAACTATGAGCTAGACATTCCTTTATTCAGAATTAAGTTGAAAGTATTTATACTTTATGTTGAAAAAATCTGCCTTGAGTTATTTAAAAAGAACAATTATGAGACTGTACAGTTTTTCTTCAATTATTTTTTCATTATGTCTCTTTGATTTTAAAATCTTTGTTTCAATTTGTAGAAGAAATCATGAAATTTAAAATTTTATTAATTAATAAAGTAATTGTACTTCTTAAATAAAAAAAGGCAGTTTTTTTTTCAATACTAAATGTTCTTATAAAAAGCTCTTGTTTATCAAAATATAAGTTTCTTTTATTAAATATTATGTAAAATTTCTTTTATAAACGTTTATATCTTGATAAAAAGAACATTCTGTTATTTTTTCAGATTTTTCAGAGTATGCCCATATGGAGACCTTCCTAGCAGCAAATTTGAATAAGATTTTATAATTATTTAAAGAGAAAAATAAACCACAAACACAAATTTCTTTTATATAAAATATAATTTATTAAATATAAATGATTAGACATAAATTTTTTGAAAAAAAAAAAAAAGTAACTGATATATACAATTGATTTGAATATAATTGAATCATCATAGAAATAAGTATGTAGACAATATTTTACTGCATTTTTCAAGATTGAGCAATCTTCTGATGAAAAAGAACCTAAAAGAAACTTATTTCTCACTTAAAAAAGAACAAAGAAGAGTTATAACTCATGTTGTTAAGCATGTATAAATAAATTGATACATTATAAAAATAAACTTCTAATCAAAATAGCAAATGAACAAAACTGGAAATCTTGTTTTAAAGCTTAATGTTAAGAAAAACATATTTTTATATAAAATTAATAAAAGGTATAGCCTAGAGAAAAGAAAAGTTCTAAATGCACATAGTTACAGAAATATGAAGAAAATTAGTAAGAAATAGATTTTATTCATAAAATTTATTTTGAAATTTAAAGATTTTACTTTTAGTAATAATGGTGAACAAAATATAGGTTATAAAATAAAAGAAATAAATATGTTAAATAGTTGTTTGCATACATGATTTGACACAATACATTTTATTTGCTATTTTAACGTAATGTATGCAATATACTTTGATTAAAAGGGCTAATTTACAATAACAATAAGCAATATTAATGAACCTGAAGATATGGGAATCAGTAAATGTATAGGTTAGATTTTTCTAATGGCATAAGAAAGGAATTGCACGTAATTTTATATATAATACAAGGATTAAAAGAATAGGTGTTACAGTTGTTTTCATTAGTCAATGAAAGAATTCTCTTAAAAATATGCTTTGTAGAATTATTAAGAAATTAGCCACCTTTGTAATATGGAAGAAAAAGAAGAAGATGATAAGAGGGCAGGAATCTTTTGAAATTCTACTTAATTTGGAAGAAGAGCAGATAAATACTTTAATTTTGCAGATTTGCTAAAGGAATAAGAAGCGCCCAATGATTTCCTTAGTTGAAATATTTTGATAAATACAAGCATAAGTAATATTTTGAATAGCCTAGTAACATCATTTACAAATGGAAGTGAATCATAAAGAAATAATTTTTGATTTCTATGTTTATTCAAACTTTACTCAATTTGATAAAAAAAATAGAAAGATAATTAAAAAAATAATAGATTCACAAAGATTGATAAAAAAGGTTCAGCTGACTAACTTAGTTGACAAAATTTAAATAAATACAGGCATATCAAATATTTTAAATGGTTCCAGGAACATATCAAATTGCTTTTGTTTTGAGATTGACATTGTAGTTCATTGTTCAAAATGACCTGTTTCACATCTAATGCTGCATCTTCAGTTAAGAGCATTTTTAAGAGAGCATAGAGCATGGCCAACTGCATAATGGATGACACTGTACTGCATAGAATAATAATTGTGATGGTTGGGGAAACAAACCTTTCAGGAAAGAAAGAAATTCCATCGTTTCAAAACTTCTAGGTCATTTCTGGGAAGCCCTACTTAAACTTACCAGGGTTTGCACCGGTCCTTGTCTTCCTCCTGCCTATTGAATGGACAAGGCTCTGTGAAATAACTGGAGTCTTCCAGTAAGATTGTTCCATGTTGCAACCCTCACCCATACCAAAAGTTGCTTGGGAGAAAAGTCTCTAAGGAAAGGAGCACACCTGATATATGTTGCTGAAGATCAGGAACAAAAATGGTTGAAATCCAACATTCTTCATTTTCCATGCAGGCTTAGCGGCTACTTGCATCATGAATGATGATGCAAAATGATAAATGTTGAGATTTGTTTTTAAACATACCATTGTAAAGTTTACCTAATTTTAATTTGAGACTACATTTTTTAGTGCATAAGCTCAGATAATACTTTTCATAAATTTAAAAGGTAACATCACTTTAACAGCCAGAAATTTAATTCTTTTCTGGGAATTTTTAAAAAAGAAATTCAGTCTATTTGAATAAAAAATACCTTTATATATATATATAAAAGTGTTTTGAAAGGTGATAGGCAGGAGTGCTTCATAAAAATAGGGTTTAATAAAGGACATCTAAATGCATAGTAGACTTGGCTAGAAGAACAAAACAAAAGAGTAAGATTTTCAGCCAATAAGCTATTAAACTATATGGCCATCATCAGTAAAATGATTCAATTGAAAGTAAAATGTAAATTTTTAACTTTTGTTATTTAGAGTTACAAAGAGAAAAATATCAGCATTTTGAAAGAATCCTATCTATTTCACTAGTAAAATATGAAATTAGTTGCTTGTTTAAAAATGGTATAGGTAGAATATTTTAGGAGTGATTCTAAGTTTTTAAAAAAAAAAAAGGAAAAATCTGAAAGATTACAACAGGGGAGAGGGGGTGTCCACTCCCAGCACTAATCTCTCCCCCCCCCCTCCCCATCCCTTTGACAAAATGTGCGTTTTTTTCACAATCTTTTGATGAAATTTGCTTTTTTTGTGATCTGTTGATGGTTACTATTTTTTCTTGATCTTTTGACAAAATTGACTAAATTAGCTGTGTTTTCTTGATTTTCTGACGAAATGTACCATTTTTTTCAGCAATTTGCGGACGAAATTCACATTTTTCTCGGGATCTTTTGATAATATTGGAAGATTTTTCTTTGATCGAATGACGAAATTGATACAGTAGATTCCCTCAAATCCACACAGCCTGAAACCAGAGGTTTTGCGGATTTCTGGTCATTGCTTTGTTTACATTTAAAAAAAAATAATTTGAATGTAATCATAATGAAATCAAAAGTATAATGAATGCATACAATGTACTAAAATATTAAAAAAGGTAATAAACTAAAATAATAAAATTTAGACATTTTTTAAAATGATTTTAAAATACTAAAAGAAAAGGTAAAGTTAATAGTCAATAATGTACAATTAAATATTCATTATAAAAGAGGAAATGTGTTTTTCCTAAATTATTCAATGAAACTTGCCTCATAAAGGTACATTGCTAATTCAAATCAGGATCATAAAATAACGAAACTTTATTTCAAGTTTAGCCAGACTTAATAACTAAAAAAGCTTGATTAATACATAAATATGTTTGGTAAGATTGTGATTACCAATGATATTAGCAATATCTTTATTTTTTCAGAAAAAAATTAACCTTTTTTTCATATAAAAACATGAATTCAATAACCTTAACAAAAATTATAAATAAAAGAAATGTATGGAATTGATATAAAACTGAAAAAATCAATTTTTGCACCTACATCTGAACTGAATGTTTCATTGTTTACATCCGTAAAATATGTGCGGATTTTAGAGAGTTGTGGATTTTAGGAGTACGGATTTGAGGGAGTCTACTGTATTTTAAACTACTAATATCCACTCCAGGCATTAACTTTTTTTTTCTGCCCCTCAGATGAAATTTGCATTTTTTTTCATGATCTTTTGATGAAATTTACTTTTTTTTTGTGATCTGTTGACAAAATTTACCATTTTTCATGATTTGTTGACAAAATTTGTAGGGTTTTGTTTTCACCATCTTTTGATGAAATTTATCATTTTTCTTGATCTTTTAATGAAACTTGCATTTTTTCATGATTTTTTTTTTTTTTTTTTTTTTTTTTTTTTTTTTTTGAGAAAATTTGTCTTTTTTTTTGTGATTCTCTGATGAAATTCACATTTTCCCCACGATCTTTTGATGAAATTGAAGATTTTTCTTTAACAAATGATGAAATAGATATTTTTTTGGAGACCAGTTGTCGAAATATATATATTTTAATGTCTTAATTTTCAGATTTGTGCCCAGTTTTTTTCTTGATCTAGCCAAAATGAAAATCATTTACTGGGCTGGCCCATGCAAAAATCATTAAAATTAAGGTTTCATATAGACTTGAGAAGAAAAGAAAACCCAAATCTTAAAAAAAAAATTCTATGCAGTACAAGAAATTTAAACAACTAAACTTATTTTTTCAAATGCTGTGCCTTCATGTAACACATAATTTAATGCATTATTTGGACAGAAATACAGATTTTATTCTATTAAAATCTAATGGTTAGTGCTAAAATTGAATAGAATTTACAGTATATCGCTTACTAATTTCATAAATTTGAATATGAAATACAGTTACCAAGATGTAAATATAGGGGTTGGTTGAATCTCAAATACTTATCATGTATCATGTACACCTACATTTTAAGGGACAAAAAACAGGTGATACACACACACAAAAGAGTTTTCTCTCTAATCTTTTCAAATAAAATAGACTAATTAAAAAAAAAAAAAAATAAGCATTAGGAATGGTTGGGCAGTATTAAAATGGCTACTCTATTCTCAAAAGTCGATTAAAATTAAACAATTTTCTTATGAATATGATTAATTGGGCATAGTTACATGATAACACACAGTGAAGTTTGTCCATAGTAAATCGCAAAAATGGTGATGTCAGCAATTACAGATTCTTCAAAATTATAAGGTCTTTTTCCCATAAAATTAAAAACATATTCCTCTTATGACTTATCAATGACAGAAATAGGAACTTCTATTACTGATAAGATAATGATCAATTTACTCATTCATTAGGTAATGTAACATATTAATAGTATACAGATTATTTAGAATAAAAATAAAATGCTAGGAAGATTCTTATGCCTGAAAAACAGCAAAATTATTATTAAAGGCAAATTTACACCAGAACAAATTATCAGATGTTATTAAAGGTATGTTTCACTGTAAAAATACAGTCAAATGTACCTAAACAAACATGCCTAAATTGAAAGCATGGTTAAAACGAACAATTAGCATGTTAAGAATGATTTATCAATTAAGTCTCATAAAATTTTTACACTTTTAACAGGGAAAGAAAGTCATGACTAATAGGAACAAACCATTTATTTTAATGTAATTTGAAGAGGCCTTAGATACTCTAATACAATTTTATCATATGCAACCAAATGATGAATTAATTTCATTTTAGTACAGAGATAAGAGTATGCAATTTAATTTTCTGCATGCATATCTTTTTAGACTTTTATTCTCTTCAAAGATGTTACAAGTAACTGATAATATATGGAATTTTAAAATCGAACTGATTGTAATAACTGAATTAAACTGTATTTCATTTAATAAACAACAGTAAATAAAGATGTAACATTTACACTACACAGACAAGCAATACCACAGTACAAACAGTAACCCATGCATACACACACATTAAGCACAAACGTTATCTTTAATATACCTGCTCAAAATCAAAATAAAGCTGTATCATTTAATGAATAAGCACATTAAACACCTATATATGCAGTAAATAATATCATTAACTTAAGTGGATTCAGTCAATTCAGAAAGAACAAGTAATCTAAATACAAGCGCACATTGAAAAAACACTGAAAACTAAATTTTCAAGCCCAATTAAAAATATTCAATTAAACACATTTAAATATAGAAGCAAACAGTGAATTTACTTTCTTAAAAATGATAGTAGGTGATTATATTTAAAGAGGAAATACTCAAAATTTTAGTGATAGATCATTGTAAAAAAATAGAAATGATTATCCTGACCATTAAATCAGAAATAATTTGAAAGGAATTAACCACAAAGATACAACTTTTAAAAAAATCACTTTATATCAAATGTTTTATTGAATGTGTAAAGAAAAATAGGAATATATATATACTAGCTGTCCTGCCTGGGCCCGTGATGTCATTCAGTTTTCAAATGTGTTATTTGGTTTCTAAATGACCCTTAAATTAAACTCAAATTTCTATGATTTTATACCTTTAAGTCCATATTGTCAAAATTTATATTTTTAAATGGAAATATTTTTAATGGAAATATTTAAATATTTTATTTGTGAGTCGCAAAGTGCCTCCTTTTGCCGATGTATTTGAAAGGGTTAAATCTTATATTTTAAAAACCGATTGCATCATAGATTATAAAAATGTTTTTAAGCTTTAAGAATATTTTTTTGTTTGCTGGTACCTATAGGATTGAGCTCTGCTGATGCAAAACCGCAATGAAAACAATCTGTTTTTATTGATTTCATTAATTTTTTCGCACATTTTATTCTGTAAAAAATATTTTTATCCGTCCGAACGTTTCGAAATTTTTGTAGGGAATATAAATTTGGTCTATTCAGAAGTTTTTAAAAGATTGATTTGAAATATGTATGTTAAGATAATTTTAGCGTAGAAAAAATATCCTCTCTGCGATTCGCAAAATGTCCTTTTGCCAGTGTATTTGTAAGGGTTAAAATCCATATTTTTTAAAACCTATTACACCATCAGTTAGAAGGAAGTTTCAACTTTAAGATCTTCTTTTTGGTTTGTTTATATCTTAAAAATTACACCCTGGAGACCCCTGGGACAAAAGGAAAAAAAAAAAATAGTTTTGGAGAAAAGACCATTTTTGAATATTTGTTTTCAAAGGGTTAACTGCAACATTTTTTTGAATTGATTATTGCATTTGAGATCTAAAAATATGATCTTTCGAAATATGTCTCTTAAGTTTAATTGCGTCGAGTAGTTTGGTTGATTTGGATTTAAACAAAATGGTTCAAAAACAGAAATAAATGGGGAAAAAAGTTTCTTCCTTTGTTTAGGTGCGTAATTGAGTTTGTGCGCATGTGCAAATGTTTTCTTTCCCCAAACATTAAAAAAATGATTTTTTGAATAGAGTGAGTTCCGCTTCATAATTAATATCTATGAAACTAATCAAAAAATTAAAATTCTGAGCTTTAGGTGCATCAGGAGAGATATTGAGCTACTCTCAAAAAAATTTTGAGCCTCGTACGTGCCGTAGATTTTGCTAACCGTTGCAGACACGCACACAGACAGACAGAGCGTTTTGTTCTTTTATTACTATAGATAAATTGTTATACAATCTATTGATACAATACAGAATACAGCTAAGGTTATAGGAAAGTTTACATAATTAAAATACATTGCAGAGTAGAAAAGAAATACGAATGTTTTCAATCATAATTTTTAAAATCATGTAATTTCAGTTCCCTCTGGCTATAGTTATAAGTTAACATTATTTTCTCATTATTATGATGTCCCACATTTCTCTTCTTTCAATAATTTATATTAATTTTCCACTAATTAATATTTATTAGGATGAGTGAAGTGAAACCTCTACTAGACTACACAAATTACATTTTTTTGTACACTTTACAATAAAATAAAATAAACAAAATTTTAATTTATTTTGCAAATAAAAAATTAAACACGTATATTTTCAGAAGAAAAATAAATTATGGATTTAATAATTATAGATAAAATCATGATTAATTACTATATTTTCATTATTCTACCAAAATATCTCAAATTTGGTTTTTAGATTTAATTAAGGATTAAGATTAGTTGGAAGTGGTGCATATTTTGGTGCTCATTCCTTTTAATCATATAATAGTTTTATGATTTCTTTTACGGAATTTTTAGAATACCCTTTTTTATGAAAATTATAGCATATTTTTAATGAATTAAAATTTGTGAAACTTCAAACACTTACATTCAATTATAAAAGTATTTTTCAGTGTTGAGAATTTAAATACACAATTTATTCTTATTATGTGAAATCATTTATGCAGATTATATTTATGCATTTTAAAAGAATTATATTATGACTTTTTTTGTAAAGTGGCAACAAAAGAATAAATAAAATTAATTAATATATTGTAAAATTTTGCTTCGATAATATTTTTATTCATACCATTCTCATATTATAAAAAAAATAAATAAATAAATATTAATAATAAAAAAAACTAGACAATTCTTAGTTGTTTGGCTGAATTTACATTTCTAAAATTAAAATGAGCCAAAACATAAAATAAAGTTTTTGATTAATAAAGATGCAAAAATAGCGTACAAAAATATTATTACTTTCAAACATTTATTTTATGAAATAATGCTTCGCGAATCCAAAAAAAGCATGGCTTTTGCTAGCTTATCTAAATTAAAACACAACTTCTTTCAACACGTAAATAATTAATCTAAATTTTTCATATGAAATATTTATATTGTATAAATAATTAAATAAAAAGAATATTGCCCAGTTAAACTGATGGCATTGAGCTCACAGGCTACGCATACTAATTGTACATTACAGCCTTGTATTTTCGTTAATTCCGTTCAAAAAAAAATTAAGAAGGGGAAACAGCTCTCCTCTTTCTCCTTTTTTATACTCAATCATTGACCCTCCTAAACTATCAAGTACATGCTTTATCATATTAAAAAATCTATATCCAAAATTCAGAGCAAATCGGATAATTCTTAATAAAAACCCATTTAGCATTTATATAATTTAAGGGGAGTTATTCCCCTCTTTTATACTTAACCATTAAACTTCCAAAACTATTCAGAGATTTAAACGAAATCTCACAATTATGATTGAAAAATCCATTTATACAAGTTAAGGGGAGGGGCATTAGAACCCCCATTCCCAATGTTTATACTTATTCAATGAACGCCTAATAACATCCATGGTATCGCCTCATCAGAATGATCCTATATCTAAATTTTGAACGAAAACTGTTAATTCTGCATGAAAATTCCGTTTATATCAATAAAGGGGGGGGGGCATGAGCCCCCCATTCCCCCTGTTTATACTTATTCAATGAACACCTAATAACAGATACGGAATCACCTCATCAGAATGATCCTATATCTAAATTTTGAACGAAAATTGTTAATTCTGCATGAAAATCTCGTTTATATCAATTAAGGGGAGGGGCATGAGCCCCCCATTCCCCCTCTTACACATATCGAATGAACTTTAAAAACTAATCAGGGAAGTGCCTTATCAGGATATACCTATATACAAAATTTCAAGTGGATCCGATATTTTTATCATGAGTTATCGCATTACGCACGAACATACATACAGAACATCAGGCTATGATAGCCTGTGAGCTAAAAATATTCATTAAAAATTAATTTACTTATTTCAAAAGTGTAAACAAAACAAAATATTCATAACAAACGTTTCTGAAAAATGTTACCAACCATTTTCTTAGTCTATAAAATTATACTCTGAATTTTATTAAACATTATTTTCATTTGAAAATATATTTATTGAATTTAAATAGTTATTTTCTTTCAGTAGACAAAATTCCATCAATTTTTGATTCAAATCTCACTAATTATGTGTAAAATAATATTTTCTCAGTCTCATAAGTTTTAAATCTTGCACCCTTTATTTTAGAGACATAGTAAACAGCCCTTTTTTAAGTATCTTCTTCTCCAACAAAGAACACGTTGAGATTCAGCGATTGGCCCTCCATCTTGGATCAAAGTAATGCATGAGTGTCACGGAAGCTACATAGGTAAATGATCCATGCATTGTTGTCACTTTCAACTCAGTAAAAGTGCAGTTTTGACCAAGCAATATCCCAGTAGCTAGATGTATTCAGGAAGGTTACTAATGATAGCCAGAGAGGATACTATATTTTGTAAGTTTTTATTGTTCATTTGTAAAGAGCATCACTTCTAACAAACTTTTCTTCAGGTGGATTCTATGTTTTATCAATCAATATTAAGAAAGCAATATAAGTGCATAGATGTTTATAGTAAATAATGCTGTTGGCCCTGCTTTTAATTTTTTTGGAGTGGGAGTTGTCGAGAAATTATTGAAGGAGGAGGATGGATATCAATTATATAATTTTAAATGGAATGTAATTTTTTTCCCAATGTAAATCTAATTGCAACTTAAATTCTGCATTATCATGATGAAATCAGTGAAAATTTAATGTTAGTGAATTTCTGTACTTTGCACATAAAAGTCTTTTTTAATTGTCATTTAATGCATCAATTCTATAGAATATTCTACTTACATTATTCATTGATCATTATAAATATATAACTGACAGATGTAATATACTGATTCAAAAGGCTAAATTATTTTTGCAAAATGCAATAAAGAAAGCAATTACTGGATACAAAGAATACTTAAAAATCAGATAATAACTATATAAATTTTAATTCTTCATGATATTTATAATTAAAAAAAAAAAAAAAAAAAAAAAACTATATTCTGGACTTATTATCAACTCACTATGTAAGATTTTCTTGTGTAACTTTTCCAGCTTTATTACCAAAATGTTTTATAATTAAATTAAGCTGTATTTTATGACATGAAAAGTATTACATATGTTTGTATGCATCAATATTTTATTTGTTATCCAATTCAAGAATAAAAATAGTGTTCTTTTCAATTTGGATATTTTTTTATGCGAATCTACAACATGAGTGAGTCCATTTCTTAATTTTCTTATTTCAAATTTCAAACCTTCTCTACTTGCAATTTTTATTAACATTTGAAGAATTTTGTACGTTAAAATTAATATTAATTTGAACATTGTTTAAATTCAATTTAGAAAATTATTAAATTAAAAGTTCTAATTTCATAATGTGTTGCCATGTCATTAGTTAAGTCACTGTATATCACTATACACATTATAATTAGAGAACTATTTTCTAATATTAATTGCTGTTCCAGAAATTATTACATATTTAAATATTTTAAGTAACCTTTGATATTTTATTTATAACCCCAACATTATATTTAAATCATGTATATATAAAAGGATATGCATATTACAAGTAGATTTTATGCAATGAAACCATTGATTGATATGTGTTCAAAATAGGAGGAAACATATGCAACAGTGCATCACTATGTCTAAATTCACTGGAATACAGATTAATGAAGATATCTGCATAGAACAAATAAAATTTGAAATTATATCTACTTCAGGAAAAATTATATAGAAACATGTAATTTCAACATGATGAATTAAGACTTTCATTTGTACATCTTTTTATGCAGTCATAATTAAAAAATTACTTTTAATAAATGGCATATTAAAAAACTACATTCCCTATTTTTTTTAAAGGGTAATCCTCTCTAAGTATAATCACCAGAATATTAAAAAAAAAAAAAAAAAAAAGACAAAAAGAAACTATTTTAAATGCATTTCGCCGAACCTTTATAAAAAGGTTGGGGACAGAAATGTCCAACAACACAAAGTGTTGTGAAATGCTGGGCTAAATATAAAAATAGCCACTTAGCTTTCCTACACCCTGGAAGAAAAGGTTTTTCCTTCACCAGTAGATGTTATTTCCAGGACTCAACTTCTTTGCATATTTCAACTGTATAAAATTCAAAATATTACCTTCTTGAAAACAAAACAAGTAAATAAACACATAAATACAGTATAATACTTAAGGGATGCTTTAATTTCTCTCTGATTGCAAAATTCAATGTTAATCTACAGGGAAGTTTGAACAGAAAATTACTCATTACCTAATATAATTATCAAAAAGTTGACACCTGATGTCAAAGTACTATGTTTAAAAAAGTTATTTTTCCAAACATAATTATTTTTATAAATACAGATTTTGCAAATAACATTTACGGATTTATTATTATTCTTTTCTTACATACTAAAAATTTAAGGATAAAATTCTCAAAACTGAAGTATTGTTATCAGACATCAACTGATAGTGAAAACTGATATGATAATTATGTTAGACAATGGATTAATCTGTTTAAATTTCGCTATAAATTAATACTGTATTTCCCAATGGGAGAGAAAAACTGAAGCATCCTCTTAAAGTGAAATCAACTGTTCATTATTTTCATAACTTACACCAGCGGTTCCCAACTTGGGGTACATGTATCCCTGGGGATATGTGAAAATAATCTCGGTAATGGTGGATATCACAAAATGGTTAATTAAGTCACAAAAATGACAGAAATGATAATTTAATTTGTATAGATTTTATATGGCCAGTCTTCTTATCTGGATTATATATGGCTGAGATAAGAAGATTGGCAATATGAAAAAGTATGTTGCATCATCCAGTTAAGTAGTGGGGGCAGGGAAGAAGGGGCAGAACGATTATGTGAAATGAGGGTACATCGAAATTAAAAACTTAAATTTGGGCTATGTGGAAGAAAAAAGGTTGGGAAGCACTGACTTACACTGATACCATACTAATTCAATCAGTGAATATACAGGGTGTTTTTAAATGAATATTGGGATTTTACCGCTTGGTAGTATTTATAACATAAAACTACAATTAATACATAAAATGAAATAGCAATTCAAACAGTTTTACCTATAAACTTACAAGTGTTCAATTTGAGCAACATTTGTCATATAACAAACATCAAGTTGATAGCTCGCTCAGATCTGCCTAATTGTTGATTAGTGTTTGAGGGGTCATTGTTGCAACAGCTGCAATCGTCAGCTGATAGTGAAGGCACATACACACAATCCTTTATGAACCCCCCACAGCTAAAAATCATATGGCGTCTGATTGGGTGAGCATCTGACTTAAACTTCTTTGCTAATCAATGTTTGGGAAGAACTGAGCAATTGACTTGATTTGTGCCATGTGACAAAAGGTGCTCACAGTGAACACTTGTAAGTAAAATTGTGTGAATTGCTCTTTCATTTTATACATTAGTTGTAATTTTAACTTTATTTAATAAATACTACCAAGCGTTAAACCCCAATATTCATTTAGAAACACTCTGAATATATATATGCACCAAGTTTTATGATTTTTGTAATAAAAATTTTTATCAAATTATTATGTCCTAGATAATTGTAAACAATTCCCTTCCCCTATCTACTTCTTAGAAAAAAATAAAAAGAATCAAAACGGTCTGCAAACTTTGAAAATTTTCTGTGAACAGTGTTCGCGTGTTTGTCTATATTATGGGATTCTATCTCTGCAGATATCATTTACAATCTTTGATATCTTTAGATGAGTGATTTATATTTTAAATCATCTTAAATGCCTTTTGCAGTTTTGTCAGTAATATGAAAGGATTTTTGCTGCCCCTCAACTTTGTCTAATGAGGTTTGACTGTATATATAAAGAGAGGGAAAAAAAAAAAAAGTGTATGCCATGTTTTTTTTTTTTTTTTTTTTTTTTTTTTTGTACAGCTTTCCATTTTAAATCTATTGCAGATTTCAAGCATGAGTCAAGTCTGATTGATGCAGCTTAAATAAATGAAGGATCTAGTATACAAAGTCTAGTTTATTTTATATTAAAATTTGAATCATTATGGTATTATCCTATAAATATAGACATCATCTGACTTTGCTTACAAATATTATTAGTAAAACATCTTTTTCATTCCTATGATTATTTATTCATATTTTTTGAATGCACGTATTGTATGCTGATTTGACTTTTATAGGTTTAGAACAATTTTCAGGCTTATTTTTGACTTTCAAATATATCATTTTATAAATTCGACAAAATGCCTGAAGGTAAAGAAATTTTGAAAGAGATCATCAGAGTTTTAGTCTCAAAATGAGATATCCAAGATTTTGAAGAGATCTTTAAAAGTATATAATGGTGATTGGCAGCAAGTGGTGTAGTAAGAAAAGACCTAGCCGACATAGAATTACAGCCAATCGTGATGAGAATCATTTTAAGCATGACATCTAAAACATATTTCACTGGAAAAAAATTGCACCAAAAAAGCTATTCACAGAAGAATACTATAATTGAAATGAATAACTTATAAGAAAGTAATGAAGAAATCATGCTTTAGAAAATACTACAAAAATGTACATTTAAGCTGGGCTAAGAAAACGACCTCTTAAGGTGATAAATGACTGTTAACAATATTTAGAGATGAGAAAAAGTAGAACTTTGATTAAGTCGGATGTATATAAATTTTATTAGTAATACTTAATAAGCTAAACAAAAAGTTTCGTCAGTTGATAGCAACTGATGAAATTTTTTTGGAAGATGCAGGATCAGTAATGATTTGGGGCGATTTTAGATTTAATGGACAAGCATTTTTGGCATTTTACAGCAAGAAACTGAACTCCCAGGAATATCAACAAATGTTACATGATCATTTTATTCCCCCACAGGATTTGCTGAGAGGACCAAGCTTTGTATTTCAACAAGACAGAATCTGTATTCATGTATCTAACTTGACAAAGATGTGTTTTAATATGAATGTCATGGACTGGCTATCGCTTAGTTAGGATTTAAATCCCATGGAGAATATGTGTGAATATTTAGCATGAAAAGTATATGAAAATGGACGCAATTTTTTTTTGGTCAAAGGCCTTACAACAGCAATAGCGCAAGCATGACACAAACTCTTCCTAGAGGTAATGTAAAACTTAGTACTTTCAATGAAATATTGTGCATTTCAGATAATTAAAGGCAATGAAAAATGCAAATATGTACTAGCATTTGTAACTGTGTTACTCAACTTGAAATAAAACATAAAGCAAAATACTGTTCATATTTGTGGGACATCCTATTTTTTGTTTACTTAAATAAATTTAGCATTTGTACATTTTTTAATACAAATTAATCATAACATATATTTCATGTAGTGTTAGTAATTAGGCAAAAAATGGTATCACATTCTTAGTTTTACTGCGAATTGTGCTTTATGCTTTTGTCTTGGGACACACTGTATATTTCAAACATTGAAAAATATACAAAGTTTTATATTTTTAAAATAAAATTTTTAATATGAGTAAAATATGCCTTAATTTTATGATATAGTAAATATACAATGGAAAATAACATATGAAATTATATGTGGAAATTCGTGGTGTTTGTTTTCTTACGACACGGGTCCTTTAAATGCTTTTCAAATTGATTTTTCTGTCATTAAAATATCATAGTGTGAAATCCAGAATCTGTGTGATCCTGCAAACTTTCAAAAATATGCATCTGCTCCAAAAATGAAAATTTAATAGTAAAATATGCTAAAAAAAAAAAAAAAAAAAAAAAAAAAAAAAAAAAAAAAAAATCAAGTTTGGTGACAATTTGGCACTACATATATGAATGCATAGCTTTAGTATGCTTATGATTTGGAAATGGTTGCAACAATGAAAGATAATTTGCGATAAAGTATTATTTTTTTATCAAATCATAAGCATATTAAAACTATGCATTCATATGCATTAGCGCCAAGCTGCTAGAAGAAATTAGTGTCAATCTGCTTTCACTAACTGCAAAATCTATTTAGATCTTAACCTTTGTTCTGTCTGGATTTCGCACTTTGATGAAAAAAAGATCTTATATCTGTGTAAGAGTAATTGCCTGAAAAATGAACATTTTTAATTGGACGATTGCTTCAAAAAGAATTTGAATTTTTAAAGTTTTTATTTTAAAAAAGTTCTAATCATCAGAATTTAATGAAATTAAAATGGGACCACATGGTATCTTATACTTCCAAACAAAAAGAAAAGAAGAATTATTAAAATCAGTTCATATTTAAAGAAGTTATGAGTTAACAAGAAATGCAGGTCGAATTCATAACCTCCTCATTTGAAGTTGGTTAAAAAGAAAAATACAAGATCACAGCTACATTAATTTCTCTTTCGAGTCATATCTGTGTAAAAATAAACTAATAGTAACCCTTTCAAAAAAATGTTCTCTGAAAGTCACTCTCACAATTTAGTTTTTTTTCCTACTGTCCATAGGGTTAACATTATAAATAAATAAATAAACAATCTTTTTATAATTTTAATGCTATATACTAAACTTTTAGCTAATGAATTTTAAATTTATTAGCATAAACTTATTTTTGTTAATATTCAAAAACATTTATTACATTAAATCAACCTTTTAGTCATTGATCAAAGAAAAATTTGGTTTAGAAATAATAAGATTTATGTTGAAAATAATCATAAAAAAAAAAAAAAAAAAATCATGATTTTTACAAGAAAGAAAAAATAAAAGTGAAAGAAAAAGATACTTTTAAAAACTAAATATCAATATTTTAATTATATATATATAAGACAAGATGCACATTATCAAAGGTTTGTTTGGACTTTTTTTAAAACATAAAACAAACTGAAGCTGTATGCTGCCAAAGACAGTTAGTTGCTAAATTCTAGGCTCAGTTAGGATTTTATTAAAAAATACAAAATCATTTAAAATGGATTTTAGGTATAATTAAGGTTGTTATAATCTTGGGCAATGCCAGTTGGGTTTGCAGAATAATATGCCAGTTTTTATTTCCTCTGTTATTGTTGATTTGTATTTTAGATCTGAAATTACTGATTAGAATATCAAATCCAAGACATAATAAATTAACAGCAATGCATAAACTAATTAGTATGCTGTATGCTTAATTTTTTTATTATTGTTATTCATGATTTCTTTCAGATTCTAAATAGGGGAAAATTTTTATACTAAATGCGAGAACTTGATGAAAAAACCTTGAAGACACTCCGTAAACCTCTTGGGCCTGAGACCACCATTTAAGAATTACTGTATTGAGCACATATCTTCAGCAATTTGTTATTTAAGTATGTATTACTTAAGTCTCTTCCTCATAAAATCTGAATCCCCATTCCAATGTAATCTAATTTATATTGGCTTATGTCAAAACTATGCTAAACTAAAATAACTGCTTTTCTTACTCTTATTAAATTATTGTTGAATTATATTTCTCAAATGATACAGTGTTTTAATGTATAAATATTTTAAAATTGCAGCTGCCCTTTACATAAATACATTTACTTGTTCTTTTTCCATAGCAAACACTATTGCTTTATGAAATATCAGATTTTTTAAAACATATTCTTTAGAAAAATAATTGATAAAATCAATACCATATTATATGTGCCTAACTGTAAATAAGAATTTTTCTAGTCTACATTTGAAAATGAATGGCCGATTTTAGAACATTAACTAACAGAATATTAAGAACATTATACATTATATAAGTCAGCATTCAATACAAGTAGTTTTCAATTTATGATTTAAAGATATTTGTTTTTTAATCACATTGCTTGAAAATTTCAATTGAAAAGTAGAATTCTCTGTGTTGTGATATAAATGAGAAAATACATGCAGATGTGTTACATGTACATTTAATTGATTTATAGTTTGGTTGGATGACTTACCATGATAAAATAAAAATAGATTGTTGGAATTATTTTTTTATTTTATTATTATTTTTTTTTTTCAAGCAAAATTCAGTTTAATACTACTTAAGGGGACAAGGGACCTTGAAATCCTTAAAAATAATTTTTTTTATTTTTTTAAAATTTCACCTAAATATTATTCAAGGGTACATTATATGCATTAAAACATGCATTTATCACAAAAAAAAAAAAAATTATTTTTGACAAAAAAATGGCATTTTACACAGCGTCTTCGAAATCTTTGAAATGCCCCCTGCGCATTCCATATCAATGAAAATCCCCAATATTTTTTATGAAAGTTTGTTTTATATATATAAACAAAATTGTGCATCGAATTTTGAATATTTGAATTTAAAGGTAAAAAAAAAAAAAAAAAAAAAAAAAAATGCAAGTTTGAAATTTTTTTGAAATTTTTTTCAAAATTTTCAAATTTTTTCATGAAAATCCGAAATGCCCCCTGCGCTTTCCATATCTATGAAAATCCCCAATATTTTTTTGGAAAGTATGTTTTATATATATAAACAAAATAGAGCATCGATTTTTACATATTTGAATTTTAAGATGTAAAAAAAAAAAAAAAAAAAAAAAAGAAAAAAAAAAAAAAAGAAAACTTTTGAAAAAATTTCAAAATTTCAATATTCAAAATTTGATGCACAATTTTGTTTATATATATAAAACAAACTTTCATAAAAAATATTGGAGATTTTCATTGATATGGAATGTGCAGGGGGCATTTCGAAGATTTCGAAGACGCGTAAAATGCCATTTTTTTGTCAAAAATAATTTTTTTTTTGCATTTTTTTTGTGATAAATGCATGTTATAATGCATATAATGTACCCTTGAATAATATTTAGGTAAAATTTACAAAAAATAAAAAAAATATTTTTAAGGATTTCAAGGTCCCTTGTCTCCTTAAAGTGATATTAGATGAAAGAGGGCTTGAAATTTCTAAAAATTTTAAGGTTCCCAGCTGGGAACCTACATGAAAAATATAGGTTCCCAGATGAAAAGTGTAAGTTCCCGGAAAAAATTATGTGTGAGTATTTTAACGAAATTTGCCGTTTTATCGCAATTTTTTTAAACTAAATTTGTTGTTTTTTTTCGCGATCTTTTAACAAAATCGGCATTTTCATCGCGATGTTTTAACAAAACCAGCTGTTTTATCATGATATTTTAACGAAACCTGTCGTTTTTCAACTTTTCTTTTTACAAGATTTGCCTTTTTGCAATTTTTTAAAATGAAATTTGTGTTGCTTCGCACAATTTTTTGACTTTTTTTTTTTTTTTTTTTTTTTTTCTGTTGTTTTACTGCTATTTTTGGGCAAAATTTGATGAAATCTGCCATTTTTCGCAATGTTTTAACAAAGCTTATCATTTTTTAAAAGAAAATCTTTACGAAGTGTTTGCTGTTTTTTGTGATTTTTTAATGAAATTTGCGTTGTTTTGCGCAATCTTTTGACGAATTTGGGGACTTTTTGCAATTTTTAGGCGAAATCTGTTGTCTTTTAGATATTTTAAGACAAAATTTGCTGTTTTTTCACGATATTTTGACAAAATTTGTTGTTTGCCATAATTTTTAACGAAATTTGTTGCTTTTTTGCAATTTCTTAACAAAATTTGCCGTTTTTTCGTGAATTTTTGACAAATCACACTTTTTATCGCGATGTTTTAACAAAACCTGTTATTTTTCAATATTTTTTTTAACAAAATTTGCCTTTTTTGTGATAAAAAAAAAAAAAAAAAAAAAAAAAAAAAAAAAAAATGCGTTTTTTTTGTGACCTTTTATTGAAATTCAGGTTTTCCCCATAATATTTTGACAAAATTATGCATTCCATGGGCCGATTGAGAGCTATTTTTTTTCGTTCCATCTCCAATTTTTTGCTTAATTTACGCATTATAATGCATCCGCAGCAAAGCTAGCAGACATGGTGAAAAGTTAGTTCCTGGCTGGGAACCTGGGTGAAAAAATATTCGTTCCCGGAA
This sequence comes from Maratus speculifer, assembly GCA_964019185.1. NCBI lineage: Eukaryota > Metazoa > Arthropoda > Arachnida > Araneae > Salticidae > Maratus > Maratus speculifer. The sequence continues at coordinate 112,872,575 of OZ025300.1, forward strand.
AGGATTTCTGGGTTCCCCGGGAATGCTATTTTTCGAGCCCTGGATGAAAGAAACAATGTACAATAAAACCTTAGATACAGCATATTATCACAGATTTGTTGAAAGCTGAATGCTCAAGTTCTATGACAAGTTGTTTGTGTGTTCAATGGGTGGCAGAATAAATTACCTTCTATTTTATTGGCCAATTTTTCTTCAGACAACACAAAAAACATTTTTTGGAAATAAACAAATATGCTGATTATTGAAAATGCTGTCCCTCAGCAATGTGAAGACAGCACTATGGATTATGTGTTATGTTGGATTAATTGTTGGGTGAAAATGATCTGTGTGATAAGTCTTCTAGATTTCATAAAGAAAATTAAAATTTTTATTCTAATTTACAACTGATAGATATATTTATTTTATATTATTTAAATAAAGCACAAAACAAATCCAAAATATTTTATAATTTATTAAAAATTTATTTTGAAAGAACTGCCTACATATGATGATGGACTCATAATGGTAGTTCTAGTACATTTTATAATAAACTTTTATTTATAAATGATACAAAAATGCATTTAAAAGGTTATGGGAAAAAATAGTTTATTTCAAATTTGATATAAGGAAGGTAATTAAGTACAAAACTACAATTCACTCATGATCTCAGCAAAATTTATGAACAACTGGAATGACATTTGAATAATGTAAACAAATATAAAAAGGTAAAAGACTAACTGAATACAAAAACAAAATTATTTTTATTTCCATAAAATTTAAAAAACATTTGAGAGAAAAACTTAATACTAAAAGGTCTTGATTTGAAAATTTTTATCTTTATTTTCAAAATGTTATTTACTTGCAATGCCTTAATATCTTATATGTCCCTAAAGTTAGCTCTAACATGATAAAACTTAGAATTTAAAAAGCCCCTTTTAATTTCCGAAACTACAAAATCTAATGGAAGTTTTTATTTTTGATTATACAGGCTGCTTTATGCAGAGAATTTTAAGCATGATATTTTCTGCATACATCACAAGCATATATTTGGCAGTGAGAAATTCTACAGAATTTTATCAGTAATTTTTAAATATGTTTTTAAAGAATGTGATATAGATTATTTACTTAAGTTTCTGTATTTATTATATGTAGAGTCAGTATTCATTATGGAAAAAAAAAAAAAAAAAAACTTTATACTCAAAATTACTTCAAATATTCCCAAGCTAAAATATATCAGTATGAGAGAAAAAAAAAAGTTTTTTCTAATTTAGGCGTCACAATAGCAATTTTTTTTAAAACTTTTTGTTCATTCACAAAAGATGCGAGTCACCGACCAGCATACTGATCAAGACTGGCATCCTTTTAAAAAATATTCATTTGTCACCTATCATTGCTTCTAAAAGAAACCTAAAACACTCGTTCGGAATTCTGTTTTTTTCTATCGTACATAGATCCAGTTATAATTTAACTATACCAGTCGCTGTTAGAAATAAAATATAAAAGAATGCAATATATAATTTCTCATAGTACTTAGAGATTATTTGACATATTATTGGCTTTCTGTAATTGATATTAAATACGGGAGTAGTAGAAAGCTTTATGTTAAATAAAGAATTAAAATTTTCTTTCTTTCTTTCTTGAGTAAAGTAACTATTTAATAGGATTCAAAACGATAAATATTCTTTTATACAGATATCTTAAATGGTGCATGTCTTAAATAGAAGGGGGGAGGGGAAAAATTGCTAAAATCTTTCTTTATGCAGTTAAGGTAATCTTTTAAGCTAATAAATATTAAAATCAAAAACTTACATGTAATGACATTAAAATGTGTATTTTGCAGAATAATAAAAACCAGGTCAAAAAGTTCTCATACATTTAATTAATAACATGTAATATAAGAAAACAAATTCACTTTTTATCTAGCATGCATTCTTTATATTTGAATTACACAGCTGCTTCATTTAATTGGCCAATTAGTATATTAATTTTAATTGTTCTAATCAATATATTGTAAGCAGACCATATCCAGTCTTTTATGATGTTACATGTATATTACATATTGGTTTACAGATGCCAATAATATGCCATGTTTACACTTTTAGTAACCAGTGAAGAAGACGAAACATAAAATATTTAGATATAATTTTAAAAAAAACCATGTTTTTCCACATTTCGCCAAACCTCCTAATGAGGTTGGGGACAGAAATGTCCAACAGCACAAATGTGCTGTGAAATGTTGGACAAGAAAAGCTCTAAGATGCAAACAGCCTACTCACTGGTTTAATGCAACAGAAATTCGCAACTCCAATTCCATGGATTGGTTTCATTATTCCATATTATTCCATCGCTGGTGTGACAACTGTGCGAAATTTTTAAAATAACATATTAGAAAAACATTCACTTTAAGAACTTAAAATATTTTTTTTATTAAAACTACATATGCAAAGAATTGTATTTTAATATAGATACCATTTATAAATTATTCTTTTATGATAGAAAAATATTTTCTATACAGGTGTTTAATGCAACTCTTTCTGGGAAACTAAAAATACATTTCAATAACAAGTGGAACCATGATAAACGTGTTGATTTTTGTGTTCATATACAGACCTGCCAATCTCTAAAAATGTAAAATTGTAGCACAAAAAATTCAAATTAATCTGGAGATTCATTGGTTGGTTTATCATGTTGCACACTCATTTTGTGATATTCATAAAGGGATAAGGTTTCAGTTTTTCAACTCAATATAGTGAATTTTACTTTCTAAAAATTTTTATACTATTTTTGGAGTATCTTCTCATTTCATACTGTTGTTTTTACTACTGTGAAAGGACCCTGCTTCCAATTTTTTAGCCTAAAGCAGTAAAATTTTATTCACAATTTTTTCCTGCAATCATTTCACAAAAAAAGAAAAAAAAAAAAAAAAAAACCACATTCAAAGTTTACATCTTCCTGATGTTTCGATAAACTTAGCATTTCATTTCTGTTATCTTTTTCAAAATTTGTTATTTCTTTCACGATATTTTGATGAAATTCCCGTTTTCATCAGATTTAATCCCAATTATTTGTAAGTTTATTTTCTTCTGTAACCAACTGTCAAAATTTAATTTTTTTTGGCGACCATTTGCAGAAATTTGCAAGAGTTTATCACTATTCACTACAGATCAAAAAATTTTGCAACAGTTTTGTGCAATTTTTTGATGAAATTCGTAATTTCCTTCTGAACTTTTAACGAAATTAATAACCAATTGAAGATAATCAACATTTGTTTCTGTGCTCTTTGATGAAATACTTGATAGTCTTCCATGATCATCTGAAAGAAATTCTCAATTCGATTCTCGATCTATGAATTGATTTAGGGAAATTTCATAAAAGAAAAAATTTGTAGACTTACGAGAAATTTTAAAACAGACTCGCTGAAGAATCACAGTTTGTACAAGAATTTGCAAGGGGAAATACTACACAGAATTTTTCACTATGCAGAACTTTCCATTTCTGTATGCAAATCGCACGATTTTGTACAATATTTCAAACCCTGCTCTCAAAGAATTCTCCCTCCCAATAAACTCTTAAAATGGCACCTTTTTTTTCTAAGGAAGGTAATTCCTGTAAAAAATATTTACAAACACATGGTTTACTCATGGTTACTAACCGTTAAAATTGCTTTATGTTAAAAAATATGTTTTATAGCCAGATTCTTTTTTCCTTGAGCATTTTTTAATGTCCAAATTTTTGCACTAATGACCAATATTTTAAAACTTTCAGAATTGAATATTTTAAAATTTAAGAAACAGAACCACTACTGAAAAATATGGTGTACAAACTAAAAAATGGATGTAGAATATATATATAATGCATTTGTGTTTTTTACAAAAAATTGTAGCTAAAGACCAATTTCTGTAGCATTTATAGTTTATAGTTTAAAATCGTAGCAACCATGATTTTATCATATCAGTTGGCAGGTCTGCATATGCAATTATATCAGGTAACCAAGAAAGTTCGTGCGGTTTTTAAAAACAGCTACTTTTGTAGCGTAGGCATGGTCATACTGATTCCGATAACGTCATTTCTGTATATTGCCTTTAAATTGCAATCAGTAGAAAACTGTTTAACGTATCTCACGTTTCGCTATCAGTTTTGTAGGAAGTATAATCATTGACAAAGGATGTCGTTGACAAAGAAGATTTTGAGGTCTATTTTGCCCTACGAGTTCAAATTAGGAAACAAAGCTGCAGAGACCGCTAGAAGAATATGCTCCATGTTTGGAGAGGCTTCAGTGAGTGAACGGACTGCTCAAAAATGGTGCAGCAGATTTTCATCCGGAGACGAGAGCCTCGAAGACAAGCCCTGTGTTGGTCGTCCACCCTTCTTAGACCAAGTCCAGCTGGAAGAATAAATCAAACAGAATCCTGATCTAACATGCCAGGAGCTTGCTCAAAGGTTTGAAGTATCTGACGAAACCATTCGATCGTATCTTCATAGCCTTGGGATGTCGTGGAAACTTGGTAAGTGGGTTCCTCATGTCCTGTCCGAGGAAAACAAAGCTCTAACGATTGAACATCTGCTTGTCATTGCTGTCGCGCCACAACAAAGCCTCTTTCCTGGATCAGATATAGATATGTGACGAGAAATGGGTAATGTATGATAACCGAAAGAAAAAACATCATTGGTCGACTTCTGGTTCTGTTTCATTGGTTGCTAAACCAGACATCCCTCAAAAAAAGATAATGCTGTGTATTCGGTGGACTAATGCTGGTATAGTTCACTATGAATCCTTAGAAAGCAGGAAAATAATCACAGCCGAAGTCTACTCCTCGCAGTTGAAAAGGGTTTAAGCTGCTTTGCTCAAAAAGCAGCCAGCGCTTGTCAATAGGAGAGGAGTTCTTCTCCTCCACGATAACGCCAGACCTCATACGGCCAAAGCAACCAGGGACGTGATAAAAACATTGGGCTGGTAAGTTTTGTCTCACTCACCTTACTCCCCAGACATTGTCCCATTGGACTATTACTTGTTTTTTGCCATGGATAATCACTTGCGGGAACAGCAGTTCCAAAAACAAAATGATGTCACAAAAACTATAACCCAGTTTTTGGACTCTAAACCAAAAGATTTTTTCAAAAAGGGTATTTATAAGCTTGTGTCTCGTTGGGAACACGTAATTGAAGCCAATGCTGATTATTTCAAAGAATAAAATAAGTGTTTAAGACTTTTGTGGGTCGTTTTTTATGTCTGATGAAAACCGCACGAACTTTCTTGGTTACCTGATATAAAGGGTGGATAAGAAAAAATAAGCCATGATCTCTAAATGAATCACAGGCTGTAATAAAGTTGAGTCAACGATAAAAAATTTCAGCAACTATTAAAAAAGAAAATTTAATTTGTTTTAGTTTCTGTTAAATCAATGAGTTTAATTTATTCTGCATGTTAGATTTTATCTCAATAAAGAATTCAAATGAGCTAAGTAGTCAAAACATGATTTTATAATAAAAAATGTGTTAAGTAGAATGAATGCAAGTCTATTTTGAAGATATTATCTACTATGATACATATACATACAAGACAAAAATTTGCCAGGATATATAAATTTTACTTTAAAAATATCCAAACATGAAAATGCATACAGCCAATGGTGTATATTTCAATTTGCCATTTTCTTCATGCATACTTCTTTTCAAAAGTACAAAAAGAAAAAAAAAATCTATACAATTGTTTTTAAAACTACAATTTGAAATATACTTGCAAACCCCAGAAAGAGTCATTTAGTAAAAAAAAATGAAATGAAAAAAGAATAAATAAAAACAAATCCAATGTTACTAAATTTTATGATTAATGTGCAAGCTAAACTTTTTGAAACTGACATTCTGAACTTATTTTTCCCATAATATTTCTATAAATAGAATAATTTTATAATCATAAAATACTTTATTATATATAAGAAAAAAAAATCATAAATACAGATTATAATCAAACTCTTACATATTTTTAAGTTTTATATGTACAAAGCATTACATTTTTCATCACAATGAACATAGTTTTAACATTAATAATGTAAACTAAAAATTATTTAAGAATTTGTGCAATCAATATCAACATTTTGAAACTATTCCCGCTTGCTTCCCCATTGACAATGGTATTCATTTCAAAAGGGAATAGATAAAATGTATTTTAAAAACAATTATAGTAAACATAAATTAACAATAATGATTTATGTGTTTGTTTGAGTATTAAAACAATAAAGATTATTTATTATTATAGAGTAATATATAATTCTAACAGAAAATTAGAAATAATTCTACAACAAATAACATCTCTCCCCTCCCTCCTCCCCTACTCTTTCTATTAAAATCTTTTATCAAGATTTACATGCTTGTTTCAGCCAGTTTAATTTATTTAATATATAATGTGTTCATAGATACAGGGTGTTCAGATAGTCATCTGGCAAATTCAGAAGGTTGTTTGGCAGCATCAAGATAGACAAAAATTTCAAATTGTAATGGAACATATAGTTGCATACCACTAATTTAGTCTAAATATAGTGTTTTTCTCTAACAGAACTCATGTTGACAGTAATAACTTTGAGGGGAAAAAATACTGCAATAAAAATGTAACTATAGATACCTTGTTTTATATGAAATGTGGTAACATTTCAAAAAGAAAATTTAATTACAATTGTACATTGATATTGTATGAACTATTAATTGCAGTCCGAAATGTAGAGTCGTCAAATACATACTGCCAATACATATAATTAATACTTCTTTCTTCCACCTTCAATTCTAAATAGGTGATTTGCAACACCATGTTCCATTGCAATTTTTGTCTCCCTTGATATCTGCTAACACCACCCCAGTTTGTAAGATGAATAGCTGAACATCCTGATCCGTATATCATTCTTATTTCATAAGCATTTTAAAATTAGAAATGAATTTATATATATATATATTTTTTTTTTTAATCAAAAAACTTTTTAAAAATGCTTTCGGTTTCAATGATATAAATATACAATAAAACTGGCATTAAATTTTAAAAATATAAATGAAACACTGAACATTATTAACATAATTCAAAAGTTTTTAATTAATTAATTTTTTTTAAAAAGGTTTTTTTTATATATATTTATGTGTAGAGTTTTGTGTTATGATTATTATAATTACTGAAATATGTCTTGGTTTTTAAAATAGAACTAAAGGGATTCTAGAAATTTTTGTTTCTTTGAATGATTTTTACTATAAATTTATTCAACAGATCTCATATGGCACAATAGCCTAGGTTTTGTTTATATGGAAAATAGCACATGATTTTACATATAAAATATATAAATGATATTTTATCAAACTTTTAGGGCGAAATTGTTATGACTCTTGTTTAATGTGTGAAAATAATGGAAGAATTTGATGAAAAACAGCAACTGAAAAATGTACATTGTCCATTCTGATTTTCTTTTTTTCAAATAAAAATTCAATGTGATGATTTTAAAAAGTCTATAGAATGCTGTAACGATAAGCATATTTCTTCTGTCAATGTAACATAGAAGACACTTATCTTTCAGTTGATTAAAATGGGCGTGGTGCTCCTTGGCCCATCATGTGAGGAAGTAAGGACGGCCCCTGAGAATAAACAGCTGGCCCTGCTGGCCCAGGGAAAGGTGCATTCATCCTAGTCATGGCTCCAGGCATACCTTTATTAAATAAAAAACAAATGAATCCCACAAGTTTTTTTTAAAAAAGTAAATAAGCTAGTATCTGAAGATACTACAAACTGAGGGCAATCTGGTAACTAGGAAAAATATTTAGCTGCTAAAGGAGGGGGAAAAAATGTGCCACCCATCTTAATGTACTATCACATTATTTAATCACAAGTTTTGCAGAAAAAAGAAAAAAAAAAAACAATTTATAAAATTATCAAGCAAAAAATTACAAGTATAATACAGCTATATCATGAATTGTTTTTTACTCCCCAAGTCAGTCAATGAATTAATTTTGAAAAGTAATATAAACACATTTGCCAGTCAAAATATTTTGTTTGGTCCAGACAGTGGCATTGAACTCAATTTTAAAGTGACAGTAGTTGAAAACAAAAAATAAAATAAAAAAAAGTTAGAAATTGCATGTGAAGCGTAGCAAATGAGGTGCATTCATATGATAACGAAGTTTTAAAAATATTCAGATCTTGCTGTTATAGTAGACATTACAGTGGATATAGTATAATTGCCGTAATCTTGTTTGTGTTCCTGTAAATATACAGGAAGAAACTTTTATTACCCCTCAGCAATATATCATATTCAAAAATATGAAATAGTTCAATATAATTAACACGCGCTCCAAGAAATGTTTTTCAGTATAGCATTATGTAGTGGAATACTTTTGTGTGACCCTGTAATTTAATAATAAAAATTCTTTGCATCATAGATTGTGCAAAATGTGCATTTTAATATATATATATATACTTCATAGGTTCATGTATTCTATTATATTTGAATGAGTGTAACACCATTAAAATGCATTTGAAACATTCTTCCCCATTGACCATAATGTAACAGAATACTTTTGATTGTCCCTGTAACTGATCGATGCATTCAATTTTCATAAAATTTGAAATGACTCAACAGAATTATGTAATAATTATATATTTTAAATATCAAACGATTAAAATGGTTTTTAAATTTTTTTCCCCTTTGACCGTAATGTAACGGAATAATTTGATTGTCCCTGTAATTGATCTAGGCATCCAATTTTCATAAAATTAGAAATGACTTGACAAAATTATGTAACAATTATATAATTTAAATTTCAAACGAATCGGTTGGGTAGTTTTTGCATTGTTATATACGGACAGACGGATGGACTGAACGACAACTATAGGTGCTACGTATTTACATGATTACAAACGCACCTAAAAAAGATACCTTCTGAGGATAGTAATAAAATTATCTTAGAACATTGAACATTTGTAGTTTAATGTCAGAAATGATACTGATATTTCTTAGAAGAGTAAAAAATAGAATGTTTTACTAAATATCTTCAGTATCAAACATTCATAATAAACACTTTTTTCCATTATAATTAAATTTGCTTAGGTAAATATATATACTTGCTATTAAGAAGTTTAAAAAATGAATTTTGATAATGCTGGTCTTTGCGACAGAGAAAATTATAATTATTTTCAGATAAAATTAAGAAAATGAAATGAAACATAACTGTGAATACATATTACATTTATAAATAATTTAAAGTTAATATAAAAAAAATGTATAATTTTATGAATTGAAAATGTTATCATAAATAAAAGCATGATGTCATTCAGAATAAACACAAATACAATTCTCTGGTATTTCTCTTTGAGTCTGATGCAGTGAATTTTCCCAGTAAAGAACATTTTGTTAAGATTTTATTTATTTATTTCTTGGGGAGGGGGGGGGATCATTGTGCTCTCATGCCAATAATTCAATAAAATTGTGCTGAGAATACAATGACTCGAGAAAGAAAAGGGACACTTCAAAAACAATTATATTTTTGCATGATTTTCTATATATTTTCAGATTACTGTGTTTAGTAAATAATGAAAAATAAAATTACTTCCTAGATATTTTTTGTCCCATAATATTTTATCAACAAATTTACTTGGCATTTGCACATTTCCCAAGTCCAGGACCACTCTGTCACAGATTATGAAAAATTTAAGTATTTCAATTAATAAAATGACCATTTTCCTTTTTCCAAATATTCACAACAATATAATATTATAACTTAATTAAAATATTACAAGAAAATAATATTATTTTCAGCTTACTTGGAATCTGACAGACCAATTTTACCTATAAAAGGAAAAAATTAAAAAACAATTTGCATATTCTAGGGAGATTGTAGAAAAATTTTGAAGCAACATACTATTTAGTGAAATAAATTTATTTACAAAATGTTTAGTGTTGTAGAATATTAGCTGAAAAGAAAAGAAAAAACACACATTGCTAGTTAAGCACAATAGTACAATGCAACAACATAACATATGATCTTTACCTGCTGGCATAGTCATTTGTGGTCGCATCATTGGAGGCATAGGATTCATTAGAACAGAACTAGTGCCAGGAACCATTGGAACCATTCCTTTGTTGCCCATGACTGGCATTCCCATTAGCATTCCAGAGCCTTGATACCGTGGCAATTGAGCTCTAATTTCCTCCTAATGAATAAGAAAAAAAAAAAAAAAGAGTTAATTTGAGATGCTTAATATATTAATATTTATACTTACTTCAAAATAACAAATACTCCAAAAAATTTTCAAAAACAGTGTGTTAATGTATTTTAAAAATGTTAAATTTTTGAGGGCTGGGTAAAAAGAAAATGTAGGAATTTCAATAAATAACTTTAACAAAACATCTAAAAAGAAAGAACAAAAGAAAAGGAAAAAAAAAATAGAACCTGCAAAAATAAGGAATCTGGTGGTACTGCTTATTTGGAAAGTGCTGTGAAATGTTATCAAATTCCCTGACCTTTCTAGATCCTGGAGAAAAAATTTAAATTCCTTACTTTTTTTCTTTGATCAATTTTCGAATTTACTGACACCTCCACAATATGTAGTGTAACAACCTAGCTTTGAGAGTTAAATATACCTCACATTGGAAAATATTTTATAGAGCAACATTAAAAACAATCCAATTAAAATGTCAAACACTTTCTTTTATTTTTTTGGGAAAGGCGGACAGGAAGAAAGGGATAATGCATGCCTGCTTATTATTTTTAAGCAACAAGCAAAAGATCAAGAGTTGAATAGCTCCCATGTGCACAAAGCATTATCATCAGTAATAGACTCAATGCATATATGTGCCCAGTGGTAACAATTTTTGAGGCCAATCCTTGCAGCATATTTTCTGTAATTCCCTTTTGATAGCACTACCACCAAGTTCAATTGTAAGTATCAAGAGTAGTTCAAGGCAAAATTAGAATCATTCCAATGTTTCCTTTTCTGTCAAGTTCTTCACATTTGAAATGTTATAAAAAATTAATTGGTGTAAGATAAATAAAAATGCTTTGTTCAAAGTGGCTATTTCAATTTAACAGCATTTTTTTTTAAATATAAAAAGCCAGTTTTATGAAATGGAATTTTGTGAATTACAGTAAGATGAATCCAATT